>JAXRJS010000068.1:4250000-5710000 GCA_037127375.1 Dione juno
CAGTATTTTGTAATATATTTGAATTGAACGCATTACTACAGTAATACGTGCGACTCTTTTAAACTTAGACGGTTTTCAAGGTATGCGGGCTAGAGACTTTTTTCGTAAAAAAATGTATACGTTTCTAAATCTAACAGATTTTATAACACTTCAACTATTTATAGGAAATATCGACAAAAGGGCATAAATTTTATAAAATGACTAAGTCGAACTAATTGCTTTATTGGTCGGAGAAAAAACCTTGGTCTCGTTACTATTGCCCTGTGTGCTGTGTGCTGCGTGATTACCCATGCGGATATTTCTTTTTTTCATTCGTTTTTTCAATATAACTCCTGCTTTCGTCAGAATTTTTTCGCTTGCAATCATGAAAGCCTAGCAATTTCCAGTTTTATTCATTCCAACCCCCTTGCCACTAATTTAACCTGTGTGGATTTTTGTAGAACTATTTGTGAACTCGATTTTGCGCCATTTTTATATACGTTATTATTTAAAAGCTAACGTAGGCTTAGACAAATACGGAACGATCTATATTATTTTTATATAACGTTGTTGAATGGAGCGTTATAGTTCAAGTAAATAAGTTTTTCTAAACATAACCTAAATAATTACGTTTTAAAATAACAAAATATCCACCTAAGTTATACTATAGAACATAGTATAAGGGATGTTAAACGCATAGATAAAACTACTACGCAGTTTGATATTACAAGATAAAAACTAACCAGTAAACCAGTGGCGAAGAGTGTAATTTTTATAAAGGTAAGCTTTCTTTCGACGCCGGAAAGAAATCATAAGAAAAAATAAATTCAATCAATGCAATATGAAAATTTAGCTTTATTTTTTAGAAATGTATATATCCGATAGGAACCATGTTATATTTACCCTTTGCCACTACAGTAAACTATTATCAAAATAAATCACAAATCATGGTTTTGTTGCAGTTTGGAATTAACTGGAACGATCCGTCTGTAAACAAATTACAACACTAGCGAACCAACATTGCACATGTATCCATGTATCTAAGTTTGTCTGGCCAACTTCCGACCATCTGAAGTTATTCACTTTCAAACTTGATCCCTCATTTGGTTAAGTTCCTCGCGTCGTTGCCGGTTTTTGGTTGGACTTGCGATCCCACTCTGGAAGTAAATGCAGTATATAATATTTTATGATGATGACTTTTTTGATTCTTTGTTTAGTTTTCTACTTTGAATCAGGAAAAAAGTAAAAGGGCCATTTGAATAAAATAAGAATTGAATGACCAATTCTATCATTTTTGATTTGATTAGAACTTAAAATGTAGTATTTTAGTTTTATTTCTTGTCAACAAATGTTTTTAAATAAGCCATATATATATATATATATATATATATATATATATATATATATATATATTGTCAACAAAGTCTTAAAGCATCTAAGCACTAGTATACCAGGTTGTTGACAACGTCAGACTTAAATTCTATTAACGCAGCATCGTCGTCTCTGTATGTAAATTATTTTACAGTAAACGGGACGCTAACAAGTGCATCACTTTAGACATCACTTTATAGTACCTACATACATTTATAATATTGTTCAGCTGCTTGTTAGGAATTTTCAATTTTGTTTATGAAACTTGAAAGCTTGTGAATGCATGAATAATAGTTTATTATAGTATGCTAATATGTACTTATTGCTGTATATATTGTAAATACAATTTAGTGTAATTCATGACTTTTTAGAAATCGAAAAAATGAGAACTCTTTGCATAGATTGTTTAATTATTATTAATATACTAATACAAACCATTATATTAATAAGTATCTGAACCGCAACTATAGAACATTTTAACAATAAAAAAAAATAAAAAAAAACAAAAATGTATACAAATTCGAACAATTTCAACGATGCCGTAGCATTTTTATAATATAAAGCATAACAATAAGTTATATATTGTAATTTATTCATTTACCTTATAGCTTTATCATAGCATTGTTAGTAGCAAAAATTTCTCGTTATGAATTTAATACTGTAGTAACTATTCAACTATTCAGCATTTGAACGTAAAAGAAATGGAATGCCTTAGGGATTTTGCGGAATCTGTGTTATTTCATTTGGAACAGCATCAAGAGAGTGAATATCCATTTATCCAATATTTTTGTAAGCGAGCTCACATAAAGATATTCAGCGGGTTAGAATGAATTTTATATTGCCCTTTTGAATGGGGCAACGTTATTTTTAGATTCGGTAATCGATTACAAACGGATGGAAACCAAAAGCTTGAAGGGTGTTAAATTTTCGAGCACTGTTTTAGTCGAAAGCTTGCATTCAACTCACTCGCTGAAAAATATATAAAGCACTGTTTCTATAATATCCTAATTTGTTTTTTTTTGTTACAGGTAAATTCTAAATTAACATCAACATGAATAATCAAAATATCAAAAGCTTGAAAGGTACATTTATTATTATTTTGTTGTGTATTTCATTGCATTTACGAAAATATAATTGCATACTTCTATACTAATATTAAAAAGCTGGAGAATTTGACTGGGTGAAAGCCTTAACCTCAGAAACTACTGGTTCTATTGGAAATATATTTTTGTGGTAGATAGCCCATATATCGAGGATTACATTATATTAATGGGGGGAGTCGTGGCGCAGAGGCATAGCGATTCCCACTCGGAGAGAATGAATTATTTTCATTTTCTTCGCTCTGACAATAAGGCAAAGCGCGGCGTTGTGTTCCGCCACTCTTTGGGAATTGGGTAAGGTGTTGTTGAGATTGGCGTGAACAAACGCGCGGCGTTGAGTCCCGCCACTCAACATGCCCAATGCCTTGAAGGGCGGAAAGGGGGTGTCGGAGGAGCCTAGAGTTAACTAGGTTCCTTGAGCCTACGGTCCCCTCTGCCTAATCTGCTATATGCGGGATAGGGCGTGAAGGTAAAAGAAAAAAGTTATATTAATTTGTTTTTACCACTATAGCCGCGTTTGTGCTATACGCAACTCATAGATATTTCCACAGTGGTATTTAATAAGTTCAACATTCACAAATTAGAGTTGTATATAAAATATTCAAAAAGCGTAATTTAAAAGCTTTCGGGTCACTTACAACCACCCGGCTTACATTGATACTTCCATGAATGCCAAGCGTGTACTCTAACACCATGGACTTATGGGGATTATAGCATAGTTACAATAGGGAAACAAAAATTCAAAATAACTTTATGAAATTTTTAAATTAATATTATATTCTAAGTTTTTAATTTCTGTTGAAATAATTATAGTACTGTCGTTACGAATTTTTAGACTAAAAAGTATATAGGATTATGCCTAATGACCCAGACAAATTACGTACGTAGATATTACATGTTAATATCTACTGTACAAATAATATTTGTTTATGATTTTACTTAAGTTTAGATACTATAATTCTATGGCCTTTATTACAAAGTAAGCTTGCTTAACGTTACTTTGGCATATTTTTTTCTTTTATAACATGAATGTTATATTATAGAGCATAATTATTATTAGCCACCCACAGGACACATTCCAAATGACAAAAGTAAGTTGTAGGTGCAGTGGGTTGCATCGAAATAAACGTGATATATGGACTATGCCATATAAAAATATTTTTTCATTCTGAACCAGTATTTCCTGAGATTAGTGCGATCAACCAAACAAACGCTTTATAAAACATAAACGAGCTGCAAGTAAATTTCATGTTTCAGTCAATTCAATAAAACAGTTATTTTGTAGAAATTTTGTCATACAAAGTACCTTAAATTAATATAATTTTTTTATTTATGACCGATTGGAATAAAACAAACATTAATTACTATAATACAAAAGTGTAAACTGAATTTGAATCGGTTAAGCTGTTGCTGAGAATAGCGTGTACAAACGCACAAAAATACAGACAAAAATTATAAAAAATAATGTTTTGGGTTCTATCACATTGACAAATGCCTTCAATAATAATAATATATCTTTATTTCTTATATTTACAGAAGTCAGTTACATTTTTCTTATATACATATATGTATATCATGTACATACTGCACGTTATTATTATTATTAATAAAACACCTAATTCTCATTGTAATAAAAAAATTAAACTAAACTAAAATAAATTACTTTTAATGTTCTCGTTGAATGTTTAATAAATAAATATCCGTTGTATTCATCGCTTGAAGTGTGCTCAGTTATAACAATAACGGCGATGACCCGTCGTTTAACTAGAGATAATGTTATCAGTTATTAATTACTTGGAACGCCGCCACACTGTTCACTGTTATCGATCAGGGGTATATATATATATATATATATATATATATATATATATATATATATATATATATATATATATATATATATATATATATATAAGCACTATATGTAACTAACAATTGAAATGCATATTAATTGACAATCGATGTACTATTTGACATTCGATCCCAAGTAAGAAACGCATCGTAGCGTTCAACTGTGGTATTACTAGATATAATTTGTAATAGATATGTGCAAGGGTTACGAAGAATACAGTATCCTTTATAGTGTACATATATACAATATTAGAGGCCGTCGTGGAGCAGCGGAGTACCGCAGTAGCGTCTGATTGTAAACGCGACGGTTGTGGGTTCGATTTCCATTTACAACTTGGGACACTGGACGCAGTGGAATGCTACCTGTGTGCGGGAAATAGCCAGAATCTATTTATTTATTTATTTTATAATTAAAATTGGATATTACAATTTAGCGAGCAAAAGCCTAATTTTATTTCAAATATTAGTCCTTTTGTGGTTTATATTATATATATTTTAGACTGATATCAAAATTTTTTTCAATATCTTACCAATAGGTAATTTAGCAAGTGCGCTTTACAACCTGACGTTTTATTGCAAGAGATCTTGAATGAGGATTTATTCACTTTTTATTACATTTATCTGCATGTTTAAAGCTTATTTCAAGTGACTATTCAACTGAGAAGTTGATATGGAAATTAAAAGATAAATGATTTAAAATCTAGTGGAACGATTTAAATCTACCTACTTAAAACGAAAATAACAGCCTCTATGGAAGTGCTACTTATCCGTATACCTATAAAAGTGAGATAATTTATTATAAATTATATGAAATATGTATATATAATAATACTAATAGATGAAGCCATCTTGACATGGTGGGGTTACCTAACGCCAAAACAATCGCTTATTATATGACAAAATATATATTTTGTGCTCCATCCTATAGGCTCTACTACCTTTGTCGAGTGTTATTTAAATTCTAACGGCTTAGTCATTGGTGATTCACCAAGACATAAGAAAAGTTAGTAATGACAAGTAAGTAGTACGAATGAGTAAGATTTCAGCTTAGGACCATTGAGTTCATTGTCAATCCAATTACAGAGGCGGCACAAGGGCACTTTAAATATTTTAAATATGTATGAACATTTTCTTAATGCTAGCTTTAAATTTGAATAATGAAATCATTTATTTTTTTCACTAATATTAAACAGATAGTCACGACTTAAATATATTAATTTAATTGAATGAATGAAGTAATAATAATGTCCTAATAAGATTGTCTATGATTGATGTCTTTTCGGTGTTACGAGGGAATCCTTCGGGACTGCAAGGTGATATAGTGTTATTTATGCAAGCAATTACGAAGTATGGTATAAAGGTATACATACTTAATACTTCTTGTATAAAAATAAAAAAAAAAACATCTTTTACCTGTATTAACAGAGGGAACGTAGTGTCAAGACACTTTAATCCCAAATTTCGTGACTATGCATGTCGAGTGCTGGAACTCAATGCCGCGCTTTTTTTACTTCTTACCAGACCGAGAAAATTAAATATTTCCATCCCCAGAGGGGAAATTGAACCCAAAACCGTAGCGCTTACACTCACATAGGGTACCGCTGCACCATGACGGCTTCAATTTACGGTACATGATTTATAAAATATTGAAACATATAACTCTACATTGTAGCACAACTAAAATCTTGATGCGGAGAGATTGAATAGACTTTGTCGGAAATTATAATATGACTACAGTAAAAGATATTAAGAAAGAAAAGCAAGATCCATCGGTCCTTTTGCGCTTACTTACTTATCACTCGTTTCAATAAATAGTATATGAATATTGCAATATGCAATTTAGCATATAAACAGTTTTTTTTAATTTTAAAATGTTATTTATGTCGTTAAAATGAAATAATAAATGATATGAAATATGTACTCCCAAGATTTTTGTCATATTTGTATTTTATTCGTCTCTGGATACTATTACCGAGTTTGAATTGAGGAAATTGCGACCGCTATACTAATAAATAATATGTAAAAATATTTATAAATACAGAAAAAGAGCTCATAAATTTTTATAATAGCACAATATACACAGAGTCCATTCAGTTTATTCCGGTGTCTAATTACGAGATAGTATCTGGTGTACGGCGTTGGGTCGATATGGAGTTGGAAGGCGGCCAGTGTACCAGCGTAACCAACTAGAAGCCAACGTGACATTTGTGTCAAGGTCTAGCAGTTGCTTAAATCGCCACCCAATTAATTATATTTTGCATATAACAGCTTAAAGTGTTCTTGCATATGCAAAATATCCGCTTTAAACGATGTGTGTAGATATCTATATTTAAGAAGCGGCTGTGATAAATATAAAATACTTACTGTAAGCATGCAAACTAAGCTAAATTTTATATAGTAGACGATTTATATCAACATCATAAGATATATATATATATATATATATATATATATATATATATATATATATATATATAATATATATATATATATATATATATATATATATATATATATATATATAATATATATATATATATATATATATATATATATATATATATATATATAAAAAAGATTTTGTAACAATATTGTAGACTACAACTAAATTATTATTAATAAGCTGTCACTCCTTACTATCTAAGTTCTGCTTTCTTCTTCTTCTTCTCTTACCAATGTTACCTTGTATGGAGAACACACGAAGGAGATTGTACTATAGGAGAGGAATAGTCGGTACGGTAAAATAGTACACAGTTATAGAATGGATGTAAAAAAAATCAAGAACAATTCTGTTTTTCTAACCAAAATAAACTTTTAAACATATTTAAGTACCAACGCGTTTGCTTATTTAATATCTAAATGGCAGGGATTTTGATATTAAATCTTTTATTTGTATAATTTAACCATAATTAAAAAATAATAATATAATGAGTAAATTCATTGACAATTCATTAGTACGTAATCGCGCGCATTTATTTAAGCAATGCATATGAATTTAGCTCATGCATAAATGTAAATTATAGTCAAATTAAAATATGATCTTAGTGACTATTAAAAAGGTGTCAAAATATATCATGAGCTGTCATAATTAAGGCCATCTTGACGCAGTGGCTCAGCGCTTGACTGTAAGCTTAAGTTTGATTCACACTTGGGGGAGTGATTTATTTTCATTTCCCCGCTCAGCCAAGACAAAGGTCGTCGTTGAGTTCCCCATTAACATGTAATATGTCGAATTTGGGAGGAAGGAGTATCGTTAAACTACGTTCTTTCTGTCTACTGTATGCGGGATACGATCTCTCCTTTTGAGTATCTACACGGCTTACTCTATTAATGGCTTGACTTACTTGGGGATTCCATTCAAGGACTCTATTCATGACAGGATATGCATAAAAAACATAACAGGGATAAGTTATACGTTCTATATTTTCTGATTTCTTAGTATTTCAAATGCGGCAACGAGTACAATTGTGCATGTTATGAATATAAATATTTACCCAAACTATAATTGATCCCATTCGATGGCACTTAAATGTTAAATATATATATATTTTTTAAACTAACAATACATATTTGACTTTTCTACAATACTATAAAACTATTTCTAATACCTACAGTGTGTATTACGCCCGATTTCGTAGTCGTAACTCGTCTGCTACGACCGATTTTCCAATAATCACCAATCGGACACATACATACTTGTCTAGATTGCTTTTACATTAGCAAAACGACTTCTATTACAGTGAATATCGTCTCGTGAAGTGGTATTTTGTAAACAATGACATGGATAATGGTTATTCCTTTACATATACGAAGCTTTTCTTGTTGATATTACTTTTATATTGTTGTGGTATATTGTTGGTATACTTCAAATTCATTTCTAAAGAAGATTCATACGAAAATACAACCCGAATGAATATATTGCAAATAGTTTTACGTTATTATTAATGAACTACTACTACTTACTAAGTAAGTACTTTTTTATTATCGAAATAACTAAAAGTATAAGTGATCAAAATCACACATCGTCATCAAAAGTACAACTTCAGATTACCCAGTCTAGTAATAATATTACACCCATAATACACAATTCATGTTGATTCCAACAAAGATTACTCAAAGAGAGCATCGTCATGTCCTTACAAGCATTTCCGTTGCCATTATTATATAGCAAAATTATAATAAACACGAACATTATCCTCTCTTCTTAGAACTCCAAGGATAATATGTAAAGATAAAGATTTTTTTTTGTCCATTTTTACCAAATTAGTCCGATAAATCACAGTAAACGTCCCTTCTACAGTTTCAACTCAATTTCACTTTTAAGTTATATATTACCTTGTAGCCCCGTGCGTATTAAAGTTGGTTGGTTGGCGGTTGGTGTGACTTCAAAGTTTTTTTTCAGCTTCACCTTCGATCAGGCATATATCAGGAGAACCTAAATAAGAGCGAGTAGTACTGGCGCACTGAGGGTTCGTACCTATTTCATAATACCTACAGTATTACACTGGGGGAATTTTTTTATGTATTTGTTGTTATAGCGGCAACGGAAACACGTAATCTGTGAAAAAAATTCAGCTTTCTAGCTATCGCGGCTTATGAGATACAGCCTAGTGAAAATTGAATTTAATCATTTCTACTATCACGCTTACAGTCAGATGCTGATGGTGTCAATAAGTAAGCAGTGAACGTAGATATTACAAATTACGTATCCGTCATAAAAATAAGACACAAACTTTACCGATCAATTCTTATAATACTTTAGAACCAACAGCAAACTATGTCAATATTGAAACTAAAAAGACTAGTACCTACTAAACTAGGTCATTTTGCGGATACTAATAAATCATAACAAATAATACTGATTCTTTCCATTAAGGTTTACGCGTTATATAGAACTTATGTATATGTATATACCTTATGTGTTCTATAGTTCCAAAAGCACGGTCGAGCTGGAAGCTGGCCAGCACCAAGCACTGAAACTATTATAACTTAAGCTGAAATATTGCTGGCATACTTTACAAATGCGCATTAATTGAATTGCATAGCTTTAATTGATGATATTTCCATTAAGCATAAATGTCTTACTATATTTTGCTGTTAATGTAACGTAAGAAGCGCTATGAGCTTTATTATGTTTATCTTATGAAACATAAGCTATAAACAGTTTCAAATTAATTTTTTTTGCTAATTCAAATATGTATTTGCTACATATCGTTTTTGATCCGTTTACTTTTTATGTGACCACTAATGTTGGGCGTACAATTATATAATACTAGAACTAGAACTTTTTGAAGTTTAGACTAAAACTTTAGAATACTAGAACTTTTTGATCCTAAATAAAATAATATAAAATGTCTTGATATTATGACTTGACTGTTACTTGACATATTACTTCCATTTAGTTTACCTATGGCTAACCTAACCTAGTAAACAATAAACATAATATTATATAATACGAGTTATGTGACCGGAATTTTGCTTATCTGGACTATAAAATGTAAAATTCAGGATATATTCGGTAGTTTTGTCTATTAATTGTATATAATATACAGATACACAATCCACTGATATTTCTTTCCATGGTCATAAATAGTAATAATTTTCGTCAATTTTCTCAAATTCAGTACGATATTCGGGTATGCAATCGCATTACATTTCACTCGACTCACTTGGGTGTACTGCATCAAACGGTCTAGTCTCATATTACGAAACGCAGCCTTAGCCAAATGGCGAAGGGAGATATTCGTCTATATATAGCAGAACAAATTGCGGTTCCTAAATCAATTCGTTTCACATCACGCTGTATCACAGTAGCACATAGCAGGCTAGGCAGAGGGAACCGTAGGTTAAATGAACCTAGTGTTAAGAAACTCCGTTGTCCACATTCCGCCAGTGCGTGTTGAGTGGCGGAACTGAACGTCTCGCTTTGCCATGTTGCCAGAGCGAAGAAAATGAAAATAATTTATTCTCCCCTCGTGGGAAACGAACCCAAAAACAGTCGCGTTTACAGGCAGTCCTCTACGGCGGTCTTCTATATATTTTTGTATTGTGTTGAAATGTTATTGTCCTTAATTGAGGCACAGTGTAAACGCGATGGTTGTGGGGTAAACAAAACCACTCGAGGATATTATTTTTCTCATTTCCCTGCTGTAGCATGACTAAGCGCGGCGTTTAGTTTCGCAACTCAACCCGCAATATTTCGAATTCGGCTGTCTTAAACTGCTCCGTGATAGAGTAGAAGTTAAAATAATTGACAATTATAAATATTAATTAATTAAAAGCATTTTTTAAAAAAGCTACATGTCTTCAAGCAAATTCTTTCAATTCAATTCTTGAAATTTCCTTTAAAAATATTATAAAATTCCTATTCAAATGAAGAAATAGCGTGGAAGCATTTGGTTTTATCGCTGCATGCTCGTGTGCACCGAATGATCATACATTATTCAGCCAGCCTGAGTCATTAGCTAAACGCGGTGGTCACTTGTTATACGACTAGCATAATGTGTCTTTTAACAGAGGAAAATGCACAACTTTACTATAGTGTAAGATATATGAGTTTTAATACCGTAATGAATGAATGTAATTAGTGCTTTTGTCTATGTAAGCTCGTGTTCTTCAAAATATGATGGGCTGTAGTTATCTCTATGTCAGGTTGATTTAGTATTGATTCCATATTAAATATTTTAGTATTTCTTTTTCAATTCTACGAATTAATTTAATCATGTTAACTTCCTTGCTTATTAATCATGTAAATTTTTGCAACTGATTACTTATTTAAAGTATGTATATGTAATAATAATATATATGTTTTAATAATTCCACTAATCTGTTAATCTTTTTTTTGCAGCATTAATTGGTCGATTCCGTTTTTATATTTGTATAATATAATATGTGTGTTAATCAACAGTCTTGGCCTTAGCTTATTATATATTTAAGTATTTGAAAATCAGTACCAAAAAAACTTTAATTTCATTTAAATATTATATCACATACATTACCTTAATACAATGTTATATCCATAATATATTTTTACTAACATACGAGTACATTCAACGTTAATTATAATCAGATACTTCATTAGGTGCTAACATCATAAAAACTTTCTAATTGAAAACTTCGTCACGTACGCGCGATATCAAAGCTCATATGAAAGCTCATACAGAATGAGTGAACCGTAAAATTTAAACGAGCTTATTATTTGACATAATTAAAATTAATTTACTTACGCAAAAATAGGTCATCTGATCGATATTCTGCCAGTTAATAGGAGGATTAGGAGATCTTACTAAATAAGACCCGATCCCAATGAATGAATATTTATGGCAAGTGTCGAAGGCATCGATTACCATTAGTCGAGGTCTGAGCGTCTGGCTCTGCAGCTTTGTTGCCGTTAAAGACCGCTGATGAGTTAATTAATCTTGAAAAGTTTTTATATGCCCTATACTTATATGGCTTTAAGCTTATATTGTTTGAATATTATGTTTCATTTAAAATACATTACTAACATATTTACCTATTTGTATAGTACTAATAATACAAAGGTATTATAATGTAATTATAATTAACTTTTGTTAGCAATGAGTCAAATCAAAAATAGTAATATCCAAAATATTAATAGTTTTTGTTCATTGGTATATTTTTTTAATTTTTTTTGTCGTTACATCTAATATAAAAAAAACAACGCTATGACGACTCAGTAACCAAAAATAATGTAATTTCCAACAGTTCAGTATCTAAAGTTTTATCATTTGTGATCGTTTACGCCAACTCGAGTTTAAAAATAATCTTTTTTGTAAGTAGGCGATTTTTTAAATTAAGATATGAGGGGAGAATAATTTTGATAACAGACGAGTGCGCTTCCGACGTCCGGTATAGAATTTGTTTTGAAGTGGATGAAGTAAACAGATTTCCAAAAGTAATTTCTGATGTTTAATGGTTGCGGGATGGGATTATGGGCGTCCGGTAAATTTATTCTCTATAATAGCCTCGAAATAAAGATGCAATGTATATGCGTTTGTAAATAAAAAGCTAAAACATGTTAACTCGATTTTAGTCGAATATTTATAAAAATATTCACATATTATGCATGTAAATTTCTTCCTATTGTAATATGAAAATATTTTTATGTTTCCCGAATTTCTTTTTTCCAGTTGAAGTGGCGAAAGTTTTAGTAAATTAATTATAGCTATGTAAATTATATCTATGTAAATTATAGCTATGTAAATTAAAGCTATGTTATAGATTATAATCTAACAGTATTTGCAATTATACCGTTACATATATAATATTAGTTCAGCATAGTAATTTAGTTTAAACTTGTCACTATTTGAATATCAATGTGGGGCTTTGAGTTGCGGCCCTCAACACGCATGTATTGAAATCGGGCAGAGAGCGGAGATTGCAGTGTCTAGACACTAGCATCTCTCTGCCTACCCTGTTTGCTAAATGGTATATATATTTTTATTTCTTCGTACATTACTTTTGTGTATAATTAATTCTTAAACATGCTTGTAATATCCGTCTTAATTCTAAAAGAATCTCAAACGGGAACATGCCATATTAAGAGGGATAAATTAAAGCCAAGTCAAGACCTAGACTTGCTGCTCAAGAGTGCTACTAGAGTGTCCACCGTAGGAGATCGAACGCATAACTATTGCTTTTCGAACGAGATGCTGTCCCACTGCGCCACGACAGCCTTCATATTTGCTTACTAAAATTATATCGTTTATTTCTGTTGAAGAAAATCACGCAATGCGGCAATTTGTTTCAACTGGCGAAAATATCCCATAAGCGGACTAAATCAAATGATTTCCTTTTAAATACTATACATTTTTACGAATCGTTCTAAACAAACATAAAATCTTACTTTGGATCTCATGAAATATTTAGACTTTCCTAAAAATGCCTGTACCAATATAGAATTTTAAATTACTGGCAATTTTGGAAAAATTGTAGCGCTAATTTCTCATTTTATTCAACTATCGCTTTATCTTATAGCATACATAACTTTGGTACAAAGATATAACAAAATATAAAATAAAAATATTATAATTATATATAAGTTCCAAAATCTTGTCTCTCCATTATCAACAATAATTAATATACACACGAAATGAATACACAATGTGCCGGAACACAAGCGCGGTGTTAAACAAAATCTCGATAACGCAGTACCGACTCCAACTAATTCCAAATTCGTGCTCATAAGTCGCTTCTAAGATTGTACGATTTTAACGGATTATGTATAATCTAAGGCTTAGAAATCTGAACAATTAAAGAATCTCTTACAATTCATGTTCTTTTAACATAATTATATAAGCGATTTTAAAACGACATACCTATACATTAAATATTCTAAAGTCTAAGCAACCAACTACAGTAAATTGTTATTTGAACTTCCTTATTATCAGTTTAAATTATATATATATATATATATATATATATATATATATATATATATATATATATATATATATATATATATATATATATATATATATATATATATATATATATATATATATATATATATATATATATATATATATATATAACCATCTTTTAGCTTTCTATCTATTAGCATTCTGATATAAAATATATGAACTCACACACACAGGATTTATTTTTTATGTATAATACTATAAATATATACGGTTCAGAATACAAAGCGCCTATTTCCCATAATATTTAATTTGCCATTAAGGAACAATTTCTTAAAGGCATAAAATTAAGCATCAAACATTTTAGTAAACATTTTAGTGCCATTAAGCATTTTAGTACACAAAACTTGCTATCTGGAACGTGAAGATGTTAAAAATAATTAATTAATATATTTACCTAATTCTATATTATTTTCTTAATATTATCGATAGTTTAATGAATTTTCTTATTCTGACATGTTATATTTGATATGCCCATAGCGCATAAAGTCCGCACAAATATATTGGAAGCTATAAATTAAATGGTGTCGAAGGTCGTAAACGAGTGCCTCACGAACACTGCCAAATTGCTGTAGAAACCCGAGCTGTTGCGTTGAACTGAAATAATACTGATAATAAAATAAAACTATAATACTACTGCTCCGTTTACTATTATAAATTTTTCTTATATATTATTGGGTTTACTGACTAACGAGGTGTACTTCCTCGATTATTCAACAAAATAAAGAAATCAACACCTCATATTTTTGAAGCAAAGCAATAGCGATTTTTAACAACGTGATTGGTTCAGTTTGTATGTTTATATCTATATTATTTGATATGTATAAATAATTTAAATTGAGTACATATTATTTTGTGTATATCTTTTAGTCTTATATTACGCTGTATAGTATTATATATAGTTTTTTTGCATGTATATTGTTTTGATAATTTGTTTATTTATTGTATATTATACATTTTTATAAATAATTCCTTCTTTTTTTTGGATAATTCAATATCTGTTTTTTTCGTTGATTGTTATTTTGTTTTTTTTTGTACACTTATACAATTATTTCCCACATAATCGGGTTGGCTAGTAAAATGCTTTTTAAGCATAAAGCCCGCCTGTTGTAAATATATTTTTTTTTGTAAATAGTGTACAATAAAGAATTAAATAAATAAATAACCAGTAGTAGTTCCAAAGATCAGCACGTTCAGCCATACTTGAAATTTGTATTATTTAGTATAGATTTCAGCACGTCATTTATAAGCTCATAAAATTAAAATCAAGTTATTATTGTAGGAACGTGTAAGTAGTTAAGAAGCTATTTGTTCCGGCGCCTCACATTAAAACGTACTTCTTAAAATGTGTTTTGCGTAATTCCCTTGTAACATATGAAAAGCGGCTTATGGTAAATTATTTCTTTTATTTTCCCCTTGAAGCACATAGTCCGCTGTGTGAATTTCTGCTTCTGACATCATACCTAAAGTATTGTATAAGTATAATAATATTGTATAAATATAAGTAAGCTAAGAAAATCTCTACCTTATATAAATGGAACAATAAAATATCTTAATTTTTTTATTTACTGCAAATTTTCATCACTGGTAAATTTACGTAAAATATTGCATATCGTAAATTAAATTAATTGCTTAATATCAGTAATCTGACATAATCTATGTAATTAGACTTAGAGATTAACATACATTCAAAATATTACCTAACTTTCGCTAAGTATATTTCATGTGTATGGGCTTTCATGTTTATAATGTAAATTGTCTATCATCTGCGTATACCATAGTGTTTCATTGTAATTACTTATTCCATTAAAGTCTCGGGGTCTATTACGCAAAGTTTACCCTAACTAAAACTGAAATTTCCCTCATCACACAAGCTTTTCCATCAGGGAAGCGTTAAAAATTCTATTAAGTCCGTATCTCATACATAGTCACTTAAGTTGCAAGGACGCTATCAGAATTAGCATTTCTCCAGCGCTAACGGGAAATTCTGATTCGTAATAGATTAAGTTGAAGATTAGAAATGCAGTCGTTTTCGTCGCCTTTGTAGTCGTTTATAGCATAGCTTCAATTTGTGGTTTCATTGAAAAGTTTGTTCAAGTACTTATCTAATAGGGAAACTTTTTTAATTTAGTTTAGATTACTAGTAAATTAACGTATTGAAAAGTATAAAAAAATTTCGAAAACACAATTTTTATATACCTATAACTATCATAAGTAATTACTATGCGGTACATAGTACTGTTAGGCTATCCCAAATTTCGTCAATTAATTAATAATAATAGAGTCATTACCAAAAGGACATGGCTCTATAACAACACTAAAGCCTCCTTTACTACGATGTTTTGTATCTATAACTGATTTTACCATAAAGTACTGTTTTAAATAAACAAATGGTAAAAAAATTTACCATACAAAAACTACGAAACATTTCATTTTTCGCTTTATCGTGAGTGATATTTTTGTTGTTCATGCTTTATTGCGACGTACTGTTGTGGAGGACACTTCAGTAATTTCAATTTCATGCAGTTTAAACGAGGCCGTATAGTAAAATAAACTAAATTTTCTTTTAACTTCATTTTTTTTCTTTTTTATTGTCGGTATAATCTAACAATGTATCGTTTTTCTTAAGTATTTTTCATATATAGTATCACTTAACTTAATTGGAAAATTTGTTTTGCTAATAAAATATTTAGTTTTATTTAGCGACGGTGTTTTCTTCCACTTAGCATTATCCCGGCCTATTGCCAGGGTCTGCTTTCCTACTTAGTCTACTCCACTTTGCACGGTCTCAGACGACGCTCTTGGAGCTTATCCGCTACGTCACGGACCCCAAGACTACCTCGAATGAATGTGTTGTGTATGCGGTCAGCCCGAGTAACGCCACACATCCACCTCAGCATCTTCATCTCCGTTACGTGAAGCTCCTGAGTGTGCCGAGATAATGTTGGCCAACATTCGCTGCCGTATTGAAGAACTGGTTGGATCATGCTCTTGTATATCAGCCCCTTGAGTTTGGGCGATATTCTGCGATCGCAGACCACACCAGTGACCTCCCGCCATTTGGCCCAAGCAGCGCTAACCCGGGCGTGGACATCGTAGTCGATGCCTCCGGACTCGTGCATAATGGATCCAAGGTACCTGAACTTCTCCGACTTAACGGCTGGCTCAGGCCCGATGTGGATGGTGCTCGAGTCTGGGTTCCCGCAAGCCATGTACTCGGTCTTTGACACATTCAGTTTAAGACCACCGTTCTCAAGCGCACCCTCCAGGCATTCACTTTACGCTCCAGCATCAGTCGGTTCACGTCAATGAGTACTATGTCATCGGCATACATCATCAGCCATGGAGGCTGGTCCTGGATGTGAGCCGTGACAGTATCTAGCACTACATTAAACAAAAGTGGACTAAGAGCTGAGCCTTGGTGAACCCCTACTGTAATTGGGAAGGGTTTGGTATCGCCAACAGCGGTCCTAACTGTAGAAACAGAGTCATTGTACATGTCTCTGATAATAGCAACATAGGATTCAGGGATCCCTTTGGATCACAGTGCCCACCAGATACACTGACGTGGCACACAGTCAAAGGCCTTCTGCAGGTCTAAGAATGCCACATGCAGAGCTCTCCTCTTTTCCCTGTGTGCCTCCATCAAAATTCCGAGGGCAAAAATGGCGTCCGTAGTGCCTGATCCTGGCTGAAATCTATATTGACACTCAGAGACAGTACACTCTCGGCGGAGCCTGAGGGCAATCACGCGCTCGAAGAGCTTCATGGTGTGACTCATAATCTTAATGCCCCTATAACTACCGCAATCTTGAACACTGCCCCTTCCTTTGTAAATAGGGGTAATAAAACTGTGCCGCCATTGATGTGGCATCGTCCCAGTGTTCAAAATGCGGTTAAAAAGATCAGTAAGCATGAGCACACCACGAGAGCCTAACGATTTCCACGCTTCGATCGGAATATCGTCTGGTCCCACCGCCTTGCCGTTCTTCATGCGTCAAAGACAATTCCGAGTTTCATCAAGGGTTATTAGAGCAATAAGTCCCAGGTTAGGAGGTGGTTCGGACGGAATACTACCCAGGTGCTGAGTATTCAGCAGCTCCAAGAAGTAACTTCTCCACCTCTCCTTCACAGAAGCATGACTACAAAGCAGCTTGCCCTGGGAATCTCTGACGCAAAGACATTTTGTGATATCTTGCGTCGCTTCATCCCGAGCACGTGCCAATTTGTAGATGAGCTTCTGCCCCTCCACAGTTTCAAGTTTATCATATAGAGGTAATAAACTTTCACTGCGGGCTCTGGCTACAGCTCTTTTGCTGGCACGTTTCGCTGCTATGTACTCTAGTCTGTCTTCAGGAGAGTTGGAACGCTGCCACTCCTTAAATGCAGTCTTCTTATCATGAATCACCTCTTGTACCTTGTCATTCCACCACCATGTCTCCCTGTCCATAATACATCCTCCCTTAGAAACGCCAAGAACATGTTTACCAGCCGTAATAATTGCTGACTGAGCTAGATCCCAAGCATCCTGAGCAGTTTCGGTGTTAGTTGTTAAATTTTGACTATTAAACTCTGCCAGAAAGTCGGTCTGCATCGGTCCAGCACTTGATCTTAGACTTACGCGTCTCGGCTAATTTCTTTATCGGGGTAACGACATAATCCATGACAAGAAGAAGATGTTGAGCCGTGAGGCTTTCACAAGGAATGACTTTACAGTTAGTTACCTTGCCAACATGACACCGCCTGGTCAATAGGTAATCTATTTGGGTTGAATGGAGTCCACTCGCATACGTAATAAGATGCTGCGGACTCTTTTGGAAGAACGTATTCACGATGGCCAGATCAGATGCAATACAGGTTCTTAGGATATTTTCGCCTTCTATATTGCGGCGACCGTGACCAAAACCACCGTGGACACGTTCATACGTATCCGCAGCCTTACCCACGTGACCGTTAAGGTCTCCCCCAACTATGATCACCTCGGTAGATGGTATAGCGAGTAGAACGTCTTCATATTGCTCCCAGAATGACTCCTTTTCGGCCCCGCTACAACCAGCCTGGGGAGCGTAAGCACTGATTAAGTTGGCGATAGCCCCCTCAACCAGTACCTTCACCCGCATCAGGCGGTCGCTGCGTCGGTCAACTTCGAGGAGACCATTCCGTAGCTCTTCAGATAAAACTACTGCTACACCAGTTTTACCGGAAGGAGACCCAGTGTAAATGAGCTGGTAACCCTGTCCGATGATAGGGGACTTATTACCCTTCCAGCGGGTTTCCTGAAGGAAAGCACACTGGACCCGACGCCTCATGAGTACATCTGTTAGTTCCCTGCATCGTCCGGTTAGAGAGCCAATATTCCACGTTGCAAAGCGGAGTTTCCTTCTGGGTACTTTCATCTTTAGCCGTGTCCGTACTTGATACGGTAGCCCTTGCCCATTTAACACAGGTGTAGGGCGATGTGCCTGCGCGTCGTATAATGGCGACGCCCTAGCAGTACCCAGCAACATCTTTTTCCTTTTCATATGAGTGGCAGGTGGCGGCTTTTTAATGGAGCGATTGCCATCTGACCTCCAAAACCCATTTTTGTGGGAAAAGCCAAAGATGAGAGGGAAAAGGTTAGTAGAAAAGGGGGGGGGGGTAAGGACCACCACCACTTTCATGGATAGGGAAGGATATGACAGTGGTGGCTCGAGGATCCGGGGTCGCGTACCCGTATGCCCAGTACCAATATCGGACAGATATTTGGCCAGACACCCTCTCGACAGTGTGTAGGTTCTATTCCCACTTGGGGAGAACGAGTTATTTTCATTTTCTGCGCTCTGGTAACAAGACAAAGAGCGGCGTTGAGTTCCACCGCTCATCACGCAATGCTTCGACAGGCAGAAAGCGGGGAACGGCGTGTCCTAACACGAGATACCTACTGTTCCCTCTGCCTACTCTGCTAAGTACGGGATACATCGTGAACCTAAAAAAAAGTGGATTTCATAATTAAATTTAAAAATGGGATAATAATGTAAATCTTGTATATTTTGCGCATTTGAATATCTAATTTAGATAAAACTTTTTACAGTAACTTTTTCCACATATGAGGTCACCTATCTCGAATAATATTATCACTATTTAAGTCTAACTTCTGCGAATTTAACTGCCGCTCTCAGCGTCGTTTTCCAAGTATTCTTAAAGAAAGTCATAAAATAGCTATCACTTTTTACATCAGGCGATTTCTTTTAGTAATATACCTTTATAGGTCGCATCAGCCCAAATGCGCTGTTATATTTTTTGTAAGCTTACCTTATGATCATAATAACGTCATATATCATCATTTAATATATCATTCTCTATTTGTGTGTCGGTTTTTTATTTTATTTTATATAGGTAGTCTTTCTGTGACAAAGTGGTATGAATTTTAGAATGTGCTTACTCTTCCTGCTCGTAAAAAGCTCTACCTATGTGTTCGTAACTTTTACAGGTTTTTAAAAGTTATATTTTTCTTCTTAATATTTACTAATCTTACATAAGTTATTAAAATAATATAAATAATGGTTGTTTTATTATTTAGCTAATTTTACACTTAAGTTGCGGCGAGCTACTACAGTCGTAGTCAAAATTCGTAGTATAATATATAGTAAATGTGTAGTATGTAATGTAAATGTATGTACATGAAAATGTTTTTTGTGGGATAATTTTTGGCTGAGCATAATAATTAATTACTGTCCATATGTCCATATGGTCTATCTGTCATATGTCACTTGTTGTGTTCAACAGAATATGGCAAAAGACATATAGATTTACGATATACAATATTATACTACAGCAAATGATATATAGAAAAAAAATAGTTTCACGCTGTATCCCGCACATGGCAGGATAGACAGAGCGAACCGTAGGAACCGTAGGAACTTGGTGTTAAGACGTTCTGTTTCCCGCTTTCTGCGTTTTGAGACGTGTTAAGTGGCGGAACTCAACGCGCTTTGCCTTGTTACAGCGTTATGTTAGAGCTATATTAGTGCGAAGAAAATGAAAATAATTCATTCTCCCCGAGTGGGAATCGAACCAACAAGCAGTCGCGTTTACAGGCAGAAACTATGCCTCTGCGCCACGACGGTCCTCAAAGATATATAGATTTGCAATATAAAATGAAATTCATATTATATTACAGCCCGACGCGTTACAGCTTACGCACATCACAATGTGTAGAACGTTTTGTCGACCAGAAGAATACTTGTACCTTTGAATGTGAAAGGGCAGGCAATTGCAGGCTTTCTGCCGCATAGTCCTTTTGCCTCTTTCATACGTCCCTGCGTTGAACAAGGTATTTTATGCGTTTTCAATGCGCGTACCGGAGGAAAGCTACACAAATAAGAATCTTTTACCGGCTGTATGTGTTTATGGTCATAACATTTTGTATAAGAAATGTGAATTGAAAGTCAAGCTTTTTCTGGATAGAGTATAAAAATTATGAAATATATAAGATTTTATCAATTATAATTGAATTGATATATTCTTTACACCATTCACATATGATTTAACACGCGCATGATTTAAGACATATAATATTTAAAAAAAAACTACACACCTGATGACGTTTTCTTATTTGGTTAGCTTAAATCTTGATCTACACTCCACTGTGAAAACGAAAATTGACTGATGAGTTATATAAATAAAGAGGCGGGACCACTCGTATTGTTTACTTATAAATAACAATAAGCGACTGTCATTCAAAATCCAAGTCCCATTTAAATATAAGTGGTCACAACATTTTAATTGCTACTATTGCTAGCATATGTAAAGTATAAAATACATCTACCAGCAGTTAATATTGCTCAGGTCAATTCCAATGAATATTATTTAATAATATCTTTGAAGCATCGCTGTTATATTTTCTTATTAAAAGCTATATATTTTTCTTCTCATTTCACATTTTTTTTTAATATGTTTCATAGTTTTATAAAGAATGAATTAATGTTCGTCTAAGTTAAAGGTACTCGCATAAAAATAATGTCTTATATAATCTAGTTAACATCCCAAGTTTACAACTTTTATATTTTTACACTTAAAGAAGATCCGTTCTAACCGAACTTTCAACATTCATCTACACTTAATCTTGTTATTTTAGTATTAAAATAAAGTTATATTATGAACTACTTGTTTTCTTGTCGAAGAAATGATCTAATAAAAATTTTGATTAAATATGTAGCTAGAAACAAATGAAAAGACTCTGCAAAATATTTGACGACATTGTGGCGAAGTAGATTTTGATTGTACATGTGACGGTTGTAGGTTTGGTCCTTGCTCGAGGGATTATTTTAATATCTCATCTCTGTGCTTAACACGTGGCATTTTGTTCCGCCATTTACGCAATAATTCGATTGAGAGCGGAAAACAATGAAAAGAGTGTCTCAATACTAAGTTCTCTCCGCCTACTCTGTTATAGCAAAGCAAGAAAAAGCGTAAAGCTGGAGCAAAAATACTGTATTGCAATTTATGGGCTAAATTTCATCGAAAGTAAAGCGTGGCTGGTCATGAACAAAATTTAATAATAACTCGGCTTATTTGTTACTAATTCCACGTTTAACTTTATACAAATTAGCCTAAAAAGGAAACTTTTACTATGTACTTACAAAATTATTCTATATTTATATTTTAAAATGTTTTAAAATTAAAGTCAACGTTGGAATACCCGAAAAATTTTGCCCAAAGTTGATCTTAAAATGTATATGGGGTCAATTTAAAGTGTTCTCAAATTTTCAACTACCGTGACTTAAGGGTATTATGGAAAACCAATGATGATGCCCTTATATGTTAAACAAATTGTTTTATTTTAATGGGTTCCTAAGCAATTAATTCACTCATTAGCAAAAATAATACAAAAAGTAAAACATCTAAATGTTAAGACGATGGTGATGGGTTCGATGATCTCTCGTAGAGATTGTTTTCGCTTCCCCGCAAGGCTAGTAGGACATAACATGATATAGAATTCTACTATTTAACCTGTAATGTCTTGAGATTAGAAAGAAACTGGAGAATGGAATGTCATCATGCTAAGCGTTTTTTGCCTCATCTGTTATTACAAGATGAAGTTTGAAACTTAAATTTTTCGACGCGAATAATGATTCAGAGACGGTATTCGTTTGCCAACTATTACTATAAAAAATATACATTCAAACAAATATTACTATATACTATAAAAAATATACATATACAGAATTCAACGGCACATTTAGTCTGTATATGGCAGAGACATTGCTATTTTAAATACAAATATTAGTGGAAATTGGAATTGGACGTATACCTAATGCCCATGCCCATATTCATATAAATCTCAAGACGGCATCTGTTAAATTTTACGTTTATTTCAAATAAATAAATTTACATAATACTCGTATTATACATTTTTTTCACAAATATTAATTACAACTGTTTTAAATTACTGTATTTTATAAAACGTGTTTACTTATACTTTGCTCATTTTTACTATTAAAATATTTTTGAGATGAGCTCTCTTTTTCGTGATTACTGCATAAAAGGTGAAATAACAAACACTTTTAAGTGATTGCTATATGCTCTTCTTTTCAATATAATATCCAAATAAAGGGTTTTATGAAAACTGCATGTGGATTCAGATTAAATATTATAAAATTAATATTCCTAAGATACTCTAGTATAATTAATGAAGAAACATAAAACACCTATAGCACCGACTGTTGAATGTTAAGCTAGGACATTATGTTGTAATTTATGCGAACCTTTTATCCTTAAAGTCTCTGGAACTACCTCGCATCATGTTAATTTTGGAGCAACATAGTTTCGACCATATTGCATTAAGCTTTTAAGATTGGCAAAGTTTATAACACTTAACAAAAAAATAAAAATCTAGAAAGCTGTAACGTAAAAGGCAATGTTTTCATTATTACTTAAATTTGGTCCCATATTAATAATGAACCGCTTTACTTCTAAACTTCTTTTAGACGACACATCTTCTGTTATAAGAAGAAGTGATTTGTTAGGCTAAAAAACTGAACTAGGCTAAAAAATTTATAATAATATTTTATCTATTTTATAATAATATAAACGCCTACGTACAATTACAACTTATTTTACAATTAGCAAAATAAAAACGAACACAAAAAGGGCGAACGATGAAAATGAAAATGGAGAGACGGTCTTGCAATTATAAGCTTTGAGTAATATTTCTTCGTAAATAATTTCTGTTTGAATATTTTGCGGCTAAGATAATCTTTATGCTAGGTTAACAAATCTAACAAGTAAGAAAGAAAATAAAAAAGCAACATTGCTATAATACTAAAAAACGAATTTATGTAGATTTTAATTATATATGATATATTATGCTGTATTCTCATTCAATTGAGTTAAGTCTATAATTAAGCTTATTATTTTTCAGTTCTTGACTATTCTGAATCACAAACAAGCTTTTATTTCATAAAAAGATAGAAATTATTACAAAATAAGAAAAGATAAGAATAAAATAATATTACATTTTATACGACTTATATACATAGCCCTTGTTATCTCTAATCAAATACATACGTGGCTAACCAGCTTACGTTACATTATATTTACCAGACTTGTCCTAGGAATTTGTGCTTATTTAATTATAAAGGCACAAGGTTGTAGAAAGCTGCTTCTGTCGAGTATAATTTTGCTTGCCCTTTATGGAAATAAATGTCCCTACTAAGTTCATTTTGTTTGCGTGATAAATGTATTCTTATTGCGCGCAGCACATAATATACAATAAACAATAAACATTTATATATGAAAATTATGGACATATATAAATTACCTTTTTTTATAGAACATTTAATGATTATAATATATGTTAAACTTCGAGGTACTAATAACAAAAGGCCTGAGGCCAACCTCAACTACCACTTCATAAAATATACAGTACAAAATAATATTTGTATTAGCATATCACGTTTTAATATACCTAACCGAAAGGTGTACATGTCATACTAACGTTTAAAAGCACTAAGTAAAATTCAAACGATAAACAAGTGAGAAGCCACAATATTTCATTCAGTCCCGTATTTTGTAGGGAAGTTTGGTAAAACTAAATTTACTGTGTTTGACGCTGTAAATCTACCTTTCTCGTAAACTTTCGTAATTAACAGCGTCCAAACGGAATATTCCCAACTTGATATTGCAGCTAGTTTACTATGTAAAATATTTGAAAATAATTATACACAAAATTGTTTTACTATTTACATTTAGTCTTGTTTGGAATGCTAAGCATATTTTCAAAGCAAATGTATTAATATAACGAAATTATAATTTATTTGACATTTGATATAACTAAAAAGTTGTAATTATATCTATGAATAAAGTAACAAAATTTATTAACTGTATGCAAATATTTCAATTTAAAGTTTCAACGTCGCTAGAAAGCTATAAGTTCATACAAGTCATTTAATTTAAATTTTAAATCCAGAGGGAATAAATTCTAAAACCGAGATAAATTTCATGGGTGCACCGCACCATACATTTATCTTAAATGTGAGTTGAAAGCCTGCATTTGCATATACTAATATACATTCGCCTTGCCCTAATGCTTTGGCTGTGTCATCTTTCCACTATAACCAATTTTACAATTAATTTTACAATTTTATTATTAATTAAAATTTTTAAATAAGAAGGACTTCTTATAATTTTGTATTAAACTACAAAAATAATATTATATATTGAAGAGTGAGCAATGGACCTTTCATTTTTGAAATTACTGATGTTAATAAACTGTTGACTTTTGTCTGAAAGCTTCTTCATTTTGTTATTTTTGTTAGCAGATTGTGCTAAGTTTTATGCTCGTCCAAAATACATATAGATATTATATATTTTATCTAATGGAAAGCGTTCTACGAGCCCTATGTCCTATATGAAGAATAATCATCATCATCATGTCCAAACATTTATACAATTTATTCAAATTTCTTCTGTCCAAGTTGATTTGGCAAAAGAATAGAGAAGTAGATGAAAATATTTGGTAAATATAAATTTAAGTACAAAAATTACAGTAGGCATAAGTATAAATTGCGTCAAAATGGAATTCAGTAATTAATTACGCGAAGACCTTACACTTACTAATATAATATAGTCTTCGCGCGGTGTAAATTTTGCCGAGATACCTAGCTTCTTAATTATGAACGGTATTCTAACAATATGAATTAGTGTAAATTGAGTATAATTCTCCATACACGTCTAGTATATATGCTAAATATGGGCACGTTAACTGAATATGTCATCTAGTGGTGTTCTCTTGATTGGTTCGGGTTGTTGACACGTTTCGTCATTTTGTCATTGTTTAACGGGATTCTTTATGATGTCATCATATTTATAGTGCATCGAAACAATTAATGTAATGTAAAATGTAATGTAGTCTTCCTCCGATATATGGATTTTTCATTTCGAACCAAGTTCCTGATATTAAGGCGTTCAACCAAATAAACTTGCCAATTTGATAATATTAGTAATACTATTATCAAATTATATCAAATTATATACGTAATACATACAGAAATTACTAAGTAAAAAAAATTTCAAATCAAGGCTTGAACCTATAAGCTTTCTAGCAACAACAAAATATATCATAATTGCTCTGTACCTACTAATTAATTAATGATTATGTTAAGAAAATGCTGATATGACACTTATGCCCAATCGCAGATAATTAAAAAAAAGAATAGAAATCATTTACTAAACTTAAACTTAGGAAAAATATAGAATGAATGTGCTAAAATCTTATGTGATAGATATGTCATGTAAATAACTGTAACTTAAAATATATTTACAATATATTCATAGTACAACTATGAACATGAAAATCTGGCTGTTTTATGGCAACCGTTATGTGCTAACTTTGTTATCGCGTCACCAGCTAATTTAAACAACACTTAGTTTTGTCGGTTCACTGATCTTTGCATAGCCTCGAATCTTGCTTTAAGATATCGTTCAACTTATTCTTGTTAATGTTAAAGCTAAAAAATAACTTATAAATCAACTCAATAATGCGGCATGACTTATGTAAATTATTGTTATAACTTCTTGTTTGAGGAGTGTTGTAAAGTTTCAAAAGCTAGTAGTTTTTAAAATCATAATAAGAAAGTAACAAAAATATCCATTGGATATTTCTTTTACTTATGCATGACTGTTTTAGCAGTTACATTTGGATAACTAAATAAAAAAAATATTCCCATATACTTATATTTGTATATTAAAACTGTAGTAACAATAATTAGCGTATAGTATTTTAAAGAGCAAGGCTATATTAGAAATCAGTATTATTATGCCGGATTATGAACCAGCAACCATCTCATCTCACGTGAAGAGTAAATATCTCAAGTGCAACGCTTACGCTACTTGACGTTACGTTGTATGTAGATACAGAGATTTTAAGCTTACAAGAATTAATTATGTATTTCTTAATTTTCATTTATCATTTAATGTATGTGGAAAATCATAATCATAATTACCATCGTGGCGCAGCAGGACAGTGCTTGTAAACGTGGTGATACCCAATCGGGAGGAGGCGTTGTTTTTATTTCTCCTCTCTGGCATGACAGCGCGACGTTGAGTTCAGCTATATATGTATGCTATATATACACAAAATAAAATTTGAGGCTGTAAAAATACAGGATACTTGAAATTATCGTTAACAATTGTAGAGATTCCAAGAACTTTTCAAGACTTCAAATCCTGCAACATAGATTTTTTTATGCAAAACATAATTGTAATATAAGTTAAATCAACATCTTCGAACTCAAAAAGCATATATATATATATATATATATATATATATATATATATATATATATATATATATATATATATATATATATATATATATATATATATATAATATATATATATATATATATATATATTATATATATATATATATATATATATATATATATATATATATATATATATATATTACCGATTGTACTGTCGACACCACATTCTCAATGATCGTCGCACAGGCGTCGAAGCGAATACGTCTACAGTGGCCGATCAATATAGATTGCAATCACGGGTCCTTTCCCGGTAGACTTGCTTCTACCAATTAAGATGAATGGTCTCATTTGTTATCTACACTATTAGAATTGTAGGAACAACTTACGGTTTAATAACAATAAATGATAGTTGAATGGAATTAATTAATTTTCCTGTTTCGACAGACGAGCGGCGACGAGTCCCACCACTTCGTCTCGAAAATTGAGTGGAAAGTGGAGACCGGAGCTAAAGAGTTCCATATTATTATGCAAGTTACAGCGTGTAGCTCAATAACAAAAAAAATGTGGTTTAAAAGCCCTACTCGATAGAATATTTACCCATATGTATGATGTAACTTCAAAATTTTTAAATTTAACTTCATTTATTAAAACTAAATTTCTATATAAGTAGAGACAGTAAATAGTGCCGTTTCAAGTAAAAACAATATTTAAAGATAAAAATATGTAAAACTAACAGTATTTTACGCAAAGAGGAAATCGAATGTGATGATTCGTTGTTAAATTTTGCCAGTTAAATAACCCATACATATAATACCTCGTTCATCAATATTCACAACAACACATAGTCCCTTTTCTTCTTGGTTGCACTAGTTATTAGTTTGTGTACTGTAGAGTTACTGTTAAACTTGGGACCGCATCATACATCATGTTGAAGTTTATGTAGTATATTATATTTATTTTGAGTTCATTTGATGTTAATGAGAAAAAGGAGGTTTACTTAAAGGCATAATTGTATGTGTAATTTTTTTATACTTAAACCTTCTTAAACTATGCCTCAAAATAATAGCAGTTATCAGATTTCATATGTTGTTATAATATTTGTAGTATGGTTCTCGTATGTTAATATGACTTGATTGTTAGAAACATTAATCTGCGTATAATATACTATATATGTACGGCCGGAGTTTCGCTTATGAACTAGATTAATACATTACCGTGTTTGTATTGCACGGTGACTAAATGATGATGCAAACATCACTGCTTTATCGTGTATGCCAATATTTAACTAACCTGTCCACAGCCTGTCGCTTAACATATTCGGACATTTCAATCAGGAATATGCTATCTAGCATATCTTTGTTTAGTTTGTTGTGGGAAACAATTTATTTCAAGGAAAATAAAATGTAGGTATAAAATTCGTTTGATAAGCAAAATTCAAAAATATATGTGCCTAGCATATTTATAAATGTAAAAAAATGAATAGCTTCACGCTTATTTCCATATTTAGTAGGGTATAGGCAAAGGTAACCTAATTTTAAGACACTCCTTTTCCATTTTCTGCCAATATTCGAAACATTGTGCAAAGAGTGGCGGAACTCAACGCCGTGGATTTTCTTCCTGATAGAGCGAGAAAACAATTTATTTCTCGAGTAGGATTCGAACCCATTCGTCGTAGTGTTTACAGATGCTGTGCCACTGCGACGACGACGGCCAATATTTATAGAAAGGTATTGCAATAAAACTAGGTTATTATTAAAAAAACAAGCGTACAGTAGACGGAAACGAGGATATATGCATGAAAGGAGGCGGCATGCCTGTTTTTTTAAAAAAATAGATGGGAATTTTTGGCTAGATAATGCAAAAATGATCACAATTTTCATGCTGAGCCTACCTAGTCACCAAGAGAAGTGTTCATTTTAGGTATGCAATATCTTCAGTGACTACACTTTTTTTTCTATTTTTCGTTGTTAGAAATGGAGCTTTCAAAACTACACATATTAAAGAAATCTAACCCAAAACCATCTCACTTGTCAGACGCAGTCTGGCGCTGTCCCAATATGCCGCTATCCATAAAATAATTAATTAACTGTGATATAATAACAATCGTTGGAATATTTAATACATTTACCGAAAGCGTTAAATTTATTTGCAAGGTAATGGTTCGAGTTCTTTCGCCCGGTACCATTATTTATCGATATAGAAGAGCGGTATTGAATATTAAAAAGACATTAATGTAACAATACACTGAAAAATGAAGCACGAGGGTTAATTAAAACTGTAGGACACTTGATCGGGAGCTACAATAAAACTAAAACCCACTGCGAGTTATTGCTGCTCTATTGTAATTCTTGTCTCTTGTATTTTGTTATTATTGCCTATTCACTTTTGCTCTTCGTATTGGCGTCGAGAAGATCGTGACCTACTGCATCTGCGATTTATCGATTATTTTTATTTATTCTTGCTGTTTCATTACTTAGCTAACTGATACAACGCTCTTTAATCTAATAGAAATCGGCTCGGATGTTCTTGTAATGTTCAAAATTATGTCTTTAGTTGTAAAGTCTTACAACCCAATTAAGCATTCACTCCATGATGGTAAAGGAAGTAGTCTAAAAGCGCTATATTTCATTGTGTATGAAAGATGCAGCCCAAATAATGTATACCAGGACGGCGCCACGCTGTCTGCCGCGCTGGAGCGAGGGGGACAGGGTGGTGGGATGCGCTCATAGAAGCAGCATTGCCGTAAAAGCCTCGCATTTTACAATAGCTCACGTTTTCACTACATTGCGTTTGCTCGGATCTTATTTCCAATGAATTTCAGTTACCGTAGAAATCATTTCAACACCGGCCCGAGTCTACTGCGATAAGTTATCTGTCTGTGAATGTTCACGGAAGAAAAAGCTTTTTGAACCTTACGTTTCTATTAAATACTGTAATTTGAGTCGTAATAGAACTCACATCTGCGCATTGTTATTTAAATAAGTGGTACTATGAATGAATGCTTCGCTCACGATACGTTTGTTGTGAAAAAAATATTGTTTTTGTTTTGTTTTTATATATCCATCGAGCTTATTGCACATATTGCTGTCATAAATTAAACATTTGAAATGCTTCTCTATACTTAAAAATTCTCTGTTTAAAAATAAAAATTATGTATGAATATGAGTTAATATTTTTTCATGCATTTTTGTGTCGGCACCTCATTTTTCCTTTAGTCAAAACAAAAGATCTGAATTAAAAAAGACGTTTATTCATAAAGTATAAAGAGTCCCGAATTTCCAGGGGTCGCAGCCTGTGGAATACATATTTCAGGACCGCATTGTTTACGGTACCCGCGTTGCCTTGACTACGGACCATTTTCCCTTTTTGTACGTCTGGCTTACTTTAGTTTTAATATTTCGGTATTTTGTATCACATAGGGCTTAATACCCAATAGTTTTAATGAGTTATGTATGAAATTATAGTCAATCATTAATTATTATATTTTAATACTTTACGTATAAAAATAATTTAGTCCAGTATACTTAAAATAAATTTAAACGGGTCACCAGATACCTAATGTTTAAAATTAGAATAACTTTTAGTTTTCTAGAAATAAATTTTTAAATCACAATAAATATACAATTTACGTGACTAAGTAAAAACTTTAAACAATACTACAAAAGTTTTTATGTATGTAATTTCAATTGACGACGGCTTTTATTTTTAGTTACTACTAAAAATAAAGACTGCGGCGTAACGGCACAGTGAAGCTGTAAATTTGATAGTTTTTGGTTGAATTCCCGCACGGGGCAGTTATTTTTTTATTTCTTTGATTTGTTATAAAGAGAAACATTGCCTGGAATTCCGTCACTCAACATATAATGGCGACACAAATTAAAAATTGCTGAACGTAATGTTTTAACACTAGATTCCCTCTCGCATATATCAGGGTAAGCCTCTGCTTATACACCGCGTATACGGAATACACCTTGAAGCTAAAAAATGTTTTGTAAAGGGAGCAAACTATTACTGGCTGAGATCATTTCACGGTTGCCTTGGCAACGCTCTGGGCTCCCCTCGCACTGGGAGGCGTGAAATGTAGAGATATTGTACTTTTCGTGCAATTGCGACCCTTATTATTATTAAGATTTATATGAGGTTCAAGATTTAAGGTGTTAGTGGATTGCATCTCGTATAAAGTATTGATAGATTTTTTATTTATAAAGAACGTGTATTTGTTTTAATTTCATACAGAATATGTATTGACAAAATAGCTTTTTATATATATATATATATATATATATATATATATATATATATATATATATATATATATATATATATATATATATATATATATATATATATATATATATATATATATATATATATATCCTACATATTTCACTTACACTATGCTTTAAAATTAGACAAAATCTAGTTAAGAAGTGCAAACATTATTAAAATATATATTTTTAAGAATATATTAAATATTATCCGCAGAGTTACTGGAACAGGTTTTTTTCTACATAAAATAAGTCACGTACATACGTCACATGATAATAAATCATTAAAACATTAAATGTGGCCATATTTGTACAATTAATAATTATATATACAAGAGATAAGAGATGTATGTATGTAAATAACGTATTTATATTTGTTTAATCAAAGATTAAATCGAAATATACATTTGCCTTGAACGTTAATAATGGCATTCTCTGTGTAAAATTGTCGCTGAGGAAAATTCTCCGAAATCCTGATTTTAATAAATTTTCTTTGTAATTGTTTTTACATTGAACAATTTTACGTTAAAGTAAAACGTAATTGAAAAATAAATAAATAAGATATATTGTTACAAGTATTATTTTATAATATAAGTAAATAATAGCTTGATAGACTTGAGTAGGTTGAAAAGCACCTCACTAAATTCCCTGGTCTGGTAAGACAAAGTTCGGTGTTTGATTTCGCAGCTCTGCATAAAAATTGAAGACGTGTGCGATAATCATTAGACGTAGAAAACGTTAAAAAAAGGTTAAATATATAATGATAATGAAAACAATGTATATGTATATGTGTATATATATGTGTATATATATGTGTATATATATATATATATTATATATATATATATATATATATATATATATATATATATAAATAATATGTTTCATGTTGAAATGTTTTAACAAGCTGCTTTGTATTCACATTAAAAATTTTATTAACACAAAAGTTTTAGTAACACAACATTAAAAAAATTGGCAATATGTAGGTAATCCTAAAAGCAAAGCTCAGTACATTGCAGAGACAGATCTTATAATCTTTTATTCTGTCGCATTATCTACCCTCAACCTTTTAGAGCTAAGCTTTTCAATCTTCTTAAGTTAATGTTTACACTAAAATTCAGCAACACTAGGTACTTTATTTCGTGAATAATTTAAAAGTCAAAATTTGGCTTTATATTGTCATAATCATTTGAAAGTAAGTAGCTGTTGAATATTTAGAGTCTCGAACCCGCGCCTATTTGATACTATACAAGCGCTCGAACCACTCGGCCAAGAGGCCACACGTTTTTGAAATACGTGAAATTTGTACACAAAAGTGATTTTTACTAATAATGATTATTTTAAAAGAGAGATTGCTGTTTGTCAAATATTATAACTTTATAACATAAATAACAGTTCTTACGAAACCATCAATGATATAGTATTGATTAATTATATTACATCTGTATCTGCAGTCCATTTCTACTGGCTTAACGAATGAATGGATGATTTTTCAATATCTCCTGCTTTCCTTTCATTCATATAAAAAGTGCACTTTAAGAATATTTGAACACATTTCTTAATCTATCCTACAGTCGATTTGAGATGAATCAACAAATTTATAAACATTTCCATTCAATGAAATACTGTTTCTTTTTTTAATTTATCAAACACAACTGACTGACACAAATAGGTTGCAATTGAAAAACGAAGAAACTTTTACTGATCTCAAAACAGTATGATATTCCAAATGTCGCTAAGCAGCTAGAACTTGAGTGCACTGGCTAAGTAGTACGATTACGGTCAGGTCGTGCCTTACCCGCCGGCGTACACTGGTGCGAACCCACTTAACATCTTTTCATGCCTTTCAGTAAACATTACGCTCCTAATGGCAAACCTTACCTGTCTTCAGGATACGTGTTTCAGAACGGAAATATTTTTTGTGAACTTTAAATTAAAATTTACATCTTTTGCATTCTGTTCAAGTTTTTTGTTTTGAAATTTATGTAGCTTCCAAAAAACTTTCGAGTTGTTTTATATATCTTGTTGGATATAATTTATGTTTTAAACTTACTATGTTAAAGTAATAAAAATATGAAAAGCCATAAAGCAAACATTTTCTATTGATTCTGCTCACAGGAGCGACGTCGAGCGAGTATACGGGTCACGGAAGCGGTCGCCCGTAGGCGATAAATGACTGTACTTCATTCTTAATACAATACGTTGGAAGTTTTTGTTTTAAAATACATTGGAAATGAATAAATAATAATATTTAAGAAAAAGCTTTTGGAGATATAACTATGTACTTTGCAAAATGACTATACGATGGAGATGGTGGGTATAGTATACAAACTCCATATAAACTAGAATTATTAATGTATAAACTATAGATAGAAATAAAAGATCTAGCTACTTGATTTGTTAATTCTAATGATATTAATTTAAAAAGCATATAAAACAGTATAAATATCGCGGCATATTTTATGTGAGATATAATTAGATCAAAGGAAATTAGTAACAAAAGCTTGCAGACACTTTCTTTGATCTTACTTAATCTAAACACACGAGTCGTATAGCCGAGTGACTTACTAAGAGATTTATTAATGTAGTTATAGAATATTTGTAATCTATGAATTTAAGGTAATTTTTGATAGAAATCCCATACTTAACTTATATAATATTCGTATACCCATATTTATTTCTATTTTTGTTTATTTCTTTTTTAAACCTTTTAGGCACCATTACAGCAAAGTTGTGAAACATGCGACTGTTTAGCGATTTGATGTTTTAAAACGGATGAAATGTAGATAGCAGAGTCATGTATTGATTAGACTTTCTCCATTTACTGATTTTCTATGCTATTTAAGTAGTGATTGAAAAACTTTAAATACATAGATTGCATGTTATAGAGATTTCAGTACGGTATCCACAGTATCGGTGGCGGTACGATACGTTTCGTAGGTACGATTTTTTTTGTATGATAATATGTGGATGTGTCAGACATACAGTTTATGAGGTAACAATTCGTTAGAATTCAATATCCTCCCTCAAGATTTATAACTTAAGGTATAATTCCTTTGGCGTCTACTAAATTATTCTCGGTTCATGCGCTACTACTTTTTATAGAATTGAAAAAGGTAAAAACGGCGTAAGATAGCTAAAAATATCTTCAAGGGTCCGTGTTTTCTTTGAATTTACGTATCTCAAGAGAGGAGGGGAACCGAAAGCCACTCGCTACGAGGGCATGCAGTTGGGGCACTTGTTAAATAATATAATTAAAGAAGGGGCAAAAGCAATCATATCGAAAATTTAGATTATTTTGATTACACATAATATTATATTATATGTAATCAAAACAGATTAATTTAATATAAAAATAGTAATTAAATATAAAAATCATAATTGTGTAATTCTGATAAATGGAAAATGTTATAAAAATAATAACTATTCATGAAAAGTACAATAATATTATATTCAAATAGATTTCGTGTAAAGGAGTAATTCAATATGGCATTACTAAGATCGATGCTTCCCAACCCATTAGCCTGAAACCCGAGATTACGACGGAATAAATTTAAAGCAACATGCTAAATTAAATGATGCGAAATTAAACATGAATATTAACACAATGAACATTGTTACAATTAATAAACTTATTTTACTTTTTAAAATAATTTAAATATTTATACTTTTTACAATTTTATATATAAGTTATTATACCATGATGGCTTATGAGCCGTATTATCTATATACCAAATTTTACCTTTGCCTGCGTGGTCAAAGAAAAGCGTATGAGACAAGACTATAAAGTAATTCCTGAGATTATTGCGTAAACGTATCACCTAAACCAAAGTGAATATTATGTGATTATATTAACCAAATCATGTTTGGATCCTCTTTTTTATAGTGATATTATGTTAGTAAAATTACCTGGAATATACTACAATTTACTTACGTATACAATATATTTTTGAGAGATTTAAAATAATTTTAAAGACATTATTATACTAGTTTTAGAACACTAACCGCTTCGATGTAACCCACACTACTCGAGTCATAGTTACTCGGGCACGTATAAAGTGTCAAGCGTGATGCTCAACTCTAGGTATTTCTATTTCTCCACGCAGGCGAAGCCGTATAAAATAAAATATGTTTATATAGGAAAATAATTAATGTCAACATTGTAGCAGTCAATGCAATGACTTATAGAAACTAAAAATAATGCTATAGAAACTAATAATCCTTACTTTATCTCTAATAATATTATAAATGCGAAAGTAACTCTGTATATCTGTGTGTTACGCAATCAGGCCTAACCTACTGAACCTATTTCATTGAAATTTTGTATAAAGATAGTCTACAACTTTAGAACGGACATACACTACGTTTTAATGTGACATAGAGGATAAAAGTTTGTATGGAGATTACGTAATTTTTAAAGCTAGAAACTTGAATATTTTTAGGCTTATAATTAGTTATAAATAAATACGACATTCAAAATATGTACAAATTTTTCCTCTTGGTTGGCAAAATAATTATTTAGCCTAAAAATTGAAACTGCTACCGTAAGACACCCTCCCGCGCGGATAGTGTCGCACAACTATTAATCTTGTAAATATGACAATATATATTTAAATTAGTTGGACATTAAAAACTTTTTTATTCAAAATTTAAGCAATATATCACCATGTGTCGAGTTCTCGTTCATTGAATTTGACGTTGATTGCAAGAATCCTATAAGTTGATCTAGTTACTTACCTACGTTACTTCTGCAAAATTTTATCTAAATATTCTTTTCTCTGTAGACACAACTTAAAAAAAGAGCAAAAAAAAAATCGATAAACCATTGGTACTGGCTAATGCATATAAGCGTAAAATCATTTGTTTCGGAAAAGGATAACCGCATTTAAATTAAGCGGTCACGATGCGGTAGTTTCGGCAACGCCGTCCCGTGGACTTTAATATCGCACTAGAGGTTAAATTTCTCTACCGCATTTGCTTAATTATCACTATTCAACTTTTCGCCACGACTAATACAAAGCGATACATAGAGTAAATAAGCTAGCGCTTAATTCATAATTTGACTTACATTAGTCTATAGGTGAAAATATTACTTGTACAAAAATATCGAGGCTGTCGTGGCATATCGTGTAACTGTAAAAGCGACGGTTGTGGGTCGATTCCCACTCTGGTAACAAGACAAAGCGCGGCGTTGAGTTCCGCCACTCAACACGCAATGTCTCAAAATTGAGTGGAAAGTGGGGAACGAAGTATACGTGTACACTAGGTATCCTCTATCTACCCTACCATATACAGGAAATAGCGTGAAGCTATTATTAAAATGTATTAAACAGTATTATAAACTGTCTATATATTTAGTTCACGAGTATATCAATTATATTTTTGTTACAGATATTCCAGAATCACTACCATTTTCATCACGGGTCAATTGCCAAACGTTCGCCAGTGCCTGCGCAAGAACATCACAATCGTCTGGAGACAGACGAGAGGGTCCGATGGGCGAGACAACAAAAGATTCTGTCGAGAAAGAAAAGAGATTTTCAGATGTTAGCAGATTTAAGCAGTACAGGTATGTAATATATAAGTATTTACAAGTATTAATTTCTTTAACATTTTTATTAATGTTATTATAACCAAAGCTTTTTCTTTTGATCGTCAAACTAGCTTTTATTTACAACCCCCACATACCGTATGCAATAAGTTTATTTGTATGAATACAACACATATTTTATTATTTATTCGTACATTTAGTTTCATTTTTTCTCTTAAAATTCTTAAAGCCTTTTAATAATGTAAATCAAAAGTAGCTAAGTTGTATATTTAAACGAACCGTTTTGAAACATTCCCTTAGATTATTGACATAGAGTTCCGTTTTCTTTTATTGAAAAGTGTGTGATCTTACATTTATTTTTTTTTTCATTTTCATGACAAATCAATGTTAAGATACTTGAGTGGGACGTAGTCGGTAAATTGACAAAAATAAATAATATCTTAACTATTTTCAATATTTTTAAAGCGGTATTATGAAGAGAAAAATATCTTTAGAAAACGTAAATGAAAATTTGGACGATACGTTATCAACCAAGAGGAGTGAGTTCAAGTCCCGCTGCGATAAAAATGTAATAATACCTCAATTATATATAACGATATCTTAAGTTTGATTATATATATATATATATATATATATATATATATATATATATATATATATATATATATATATATATATATATATATATATTATATTTATAAAAATAATTTCTTTGTTTGATGTGTTTTATAATTGTTTAGCTATTACTTGTGAAACGTCACATAGTACACATTAATAGGATCCTTGCTTTTCTTTCCCTTTTATAAATTTTAAGAGGCTCTACTTTAATCGGACTAAACCTCGATATTTTGTTTTTCAATAATATATAGAACACGTTCAAACACTTTACGGTCCGTAGTCACAGGCATTATGTCTGTGAGCAGGAGCAGTATTATTATAAATACGAGTATATATATAAAATTTATATTCTTTTTTAATTAGTAATATTACACACTTGGAAGAGAGCTTAAAATATTAAACGTTTGAGTATTATAAGACTAATTTAAAATGTAAAGTATAAATTAATTTTATATTATTGTGAAAATATGGGCCTACATTTTCACTGCAAATTGTAAATGTATACTGTAATTCTGCTTGAACTTTGCACACGGTCCAGAAACGCCTTTTCTCTTTTACAATGATTCCAACTTCGCTACCGGATTAAACAACAATGCTGTATGTAATATTAGTAATTATTTCCCATTGATAATGGCATAATTTATTTTAAATTTAATTAAAAGTGACGTAGATATGCGTGGACTGAGCCTCGGGCCTCTTACGGCTTCGTTCTTTAAGGGGCCTTACGAAGCCTCTTAAAAACCTAAAACGCACATTAGTCACACGTAGTACTAAAGAAAATCTGTTAGCAAAAAGCCAAGGAAGGTCTCTTTTTTTTGTATCTGAGAACGGAGTGTCTTAACATTAGATTTTTTCCGCCTGCATGAAGTGTAGCGTGAAATTAAAAAATATATTTGTATCAAAGTATAGTAGGCATATATGTCTTTGTATAGATATTGGAAATACAACGATCATTTCCAATTTCAATTTTATATCTTTTCAAATATATCATCACTTAAATGGAACAAGTATTACATTGTATTGATATAATAATATAATATTGGACTTATACAGCTCTGTAAAGTTTTTATCGTTCCGAAATTGTACCCGTGTCTGTTGGATACCGTCCGAATATGTGAATATTGTTTTAAAATATTACAAAAGAAACTTGCAATCACAATTAGTCACGTATATATACGTATTCGGTACAATTATATGCTATATATCATACGAACAGCTTAAATAGATTTTTATATAATTACGAGAGAGCGTTCTACTTTCATATGGTGTATGTATCACAAAACGTGGTCTCGTCACGCAAATGGATAATAACGTCTAATTCCATACAATTTGTTCCAGCTGAAACAAAAACGTCGGGGGTGTCTTCAGTGAAAAGGGAAACGGGTTCAAAGCGGGAACTGCACGCGAGAGTGAAAGGACGGCCGCGTTCTGCTGACTCTAAGTTCCAATTAAATGATCTAAAATGGCCGCATATGTGGTATTTGGTATGTTACTCTTATTATTTTTTCAATAATGTGTATTTTTTTGCTTGGGATGTATTTTGTAAGTTATTATATAGGATTGCTTATAATTAAACATATTATATGAAAATATTAGCTTTATATTTCAAAGAAATATATTATTAAATGGTTAAAATGTCTAAAATAATTTATGTTAGCTGTTCAATATATAACGTTTGGATGAATGAGCTGGGTAAAATTATCGTATTAATTGGTGCGTGAACTTTTATATTACAAATTTGAAATTATATATACTTAATTTGATTATAGATTAATTAATTTGATATAGATTTGTTTAAGGTTGTTTGTTAATCCTCATATATTTTAAACACTTAGGGGCTCAAAACCTCCTTTCTTTATTTCAAAAGAAATTTTCAAAACACAAACAATCGGTGACATGTTTATAATATACAACGAAATAATATCGTATAACATTCATATTGGGCACAGTCAGAAATTTTCTAAATGTGTCATGTTCGCGTCAAATCATATATTGTAAGTATTTCAGGATAATCGCTACACATCGTCATATATATCGTAGCGCTATTACAAGTTAATTTTCTCTTTACAAGACGCCTTGTCTTGACTAATAGCTAATTTTCTGCCTTATTATCTTTTGATGAGAGTACTCTTAGGTCTTTGCGTTCAATGTATTTTGATGATATGATTTTACGTGTGCTTTATATGTTATTAACTGGAAGTTTCATAATTTATTATGATAGCAAGTCTGAGTATATTTATTTAATATAGTTATAGTTACCAAGACGTGACTTGTGTCAATATTATTTTATATTATTCCAGTCAAGAAGAGTTACAAAATTATTGTTCTATTCCATACAATGGTAAAATAAATTCTCATCTCAAAACGTAACAATAGGTACCTACTTAGCTTCACATGAGGAAAACTTTGCGACTCTTGTAAAACCTTCAGGAATATAAAGAGCATAAAATCAAAACTTTCCCTTTTTGTTTACGCTTGTGAAAAGTTAGAAGTAATTTAAAAGAAATTCTGTTTGTATTTTGATGCATTAGAAAGTAAGACGGACTCTGTTTACTTTTAAGTTAACAGCTGTTTACATTTTTAATTGCTATAGAAGGAAAACACGATACTTAGTTTTGAAGTTATATTTTTGATGAAAGTTAAGTTATTGAATACAGATTATGTACATTATACAAATTTTAGTAGGTAGGTAGTACTTTAAATGTTCCTAAACTACAAGACAACTAAAGACTAAAACACCACTAAATTTATTTGTTCAATGTCTTAAACTATATAATGAATATTTCACTGTGTGCGAGTTGCGATTTGACGTTAAATTTGTGACCAGTCTGCACACTAAGAAATCAATTGATGGAGCGATCAGTATATTTATTGATTTTGTATAGCGAAAATGGTTTCCTAAGTATGAACGACACGTCCGCTTTGTAACGCGAATGTGACATGTATGCACTAATTTCCCAATTAATCTGATCGTTGGGACAAAATGATTAATTAATACAATATGCAAAAAAATACTATTATTACAAATATTATTCCTTTTTACTTTAAAGAAACACACTACATTTTCAAATGTAAGGTTTTTAAAATAGCATTAGTTCAATCATAAGATTCTATTTTAGGATATTTAATCCGAAAAAGGTTGTTCGAGGCCAAAAAGTGTAATGTACATGATATGGGTATTCAATTCATTATCAATGGTGAGACTGATTCTGATGATGAAAATTCAGAATATTGTTTATGTTATATTAAATAATTGCTTAGAAAAATATTAAAAGCAGATTATATTTCATTAGAGTTAGACTCCTCAACATTGATATTCAGTTAAGCTCTATCCCATAATTTGCAATAACCTGAAAGATTTTTTTTGACTAGTGACAAATTTGTGTTTCATTTTGTGTCATCTGATCATCACTAGATGATCTCTACATCATATGACGTTATATAATGACGTTAGCATTCCAATCTATCAAAAATATAAAAGTTACATTTTTTGTTTGTAGTGAATTAACTTCAGAGTGTGAGAACATTGTATAAATTGATATCGGTCCTTATCGACAAAAATATTCATTGCTCACCACAAGTATCGAAAATGGTCCATTATAATGTCAGATATGCATATCTTACATTTTGTAGGAACAAAAGGTAACGTGTATTACGTTATCTTTTTTAATTGATATGTAAAGCAAATTCAAGCATTTTAATCTATTTATGGAGGCTATTTTGTCGCTTTGGGGCCGTGTCTGTCCATAAACGCAATGCAGCGGAGAACGTAGTATTTACATTCTCGATTCTCTCTTCCGACTTCGCTATATGTGAGAGAAAGCGTCAGGTTAATAAATGTATATAGAAATATACACGTCCACATACACAACATATACACATCCTAAGTCTATTACGACAAGGTGATAGCTTTTATTTCATTTAAATTTCAAAAGATATTCTTTAAAAAAAAATCTATGAAACTTTACTACCATAACGTAAATTTTTCGTGCGTTCTTGTCCTCTAATGAATACTGAAATATAAATGAATAAAAAAGTTCCACATATTCGGTACAGATTTTACTTTTAACAAAGCATTATTCAATATAAGCTTTTAAGCAAAATGTACAATGCATTTTCTCTGTTTGTGGCATTTTAGAGCCCTTAGGCTTTATCCATGTATAAACTGCTCTCTACACGAGTACTTATACCAATTCAATTACTAAAACGTAAAATATCTATGTAATAAATTTTAAAGTAAGAGTTGATATCAAAAATGTAGCATCACACTTCGCTTATTTATATTAAATTAAGTTTTATCTGCAGTTTTACTTGTTCTAGTATAAATAACTAATAGCGGTGTACGATACAACACATTCTAAGTGCTGGAAGAAACTCTGACCGGAGATGCTGTGCCTAATATCGAAATGATTAAACATGGTGTAATATAAGCCTATAGCTTTCGTCAATAAATCGACTATTTAACACATAATCATAAGATTAGTATAGATATACTATGTAACTATATTTAGGAGAGCCATAAATAAAAATAAAATTGAACTGTAAATATTTTTTGTCTAACCTTTTACTTTTGATTTAGAACCGAGGTGGTGGTTTGGATATGAACGTGATACCAGCGTGGCGAGAAGGTATAACGGGGCGAGGCGTCGTCGTCACTATATTGGACGATGGGCTTGAGACAGATCATCCAGATTTAGTTTCCAACTATGTAAGTACTTCATTTCAAATATAAATATTAAAATATACGTATATTTTTTTTATTTAATATTCTATGCCACTATAGATACGGCACACTTTTTATCTTATTATTATTTTGTTTTCTTATCATCAATTTAAAATAAGTATATTAATATTGTTAAATACACTAAATACTGATACTATATAATCAAATAAAATCATAATTGGAATAAATTTAAAATTAATGTGTATGCATAATCTTGGAAAATTGTCGGAAGAGATTTCAAGATAACGAATTGAAATAATATACAAGATTTTCCAAGTAAAATACTATTTTACGACTCAAATAACATTCCCTAATAATATATAATCAGCATGGTAACACTTACGGAATTGCTAGTTTTTGTTGTCTTACTTTAAATTGCCATGTAATTAGGTAGTTTAAGCTGGATTCAAGTTTAAATAAACAAAAGTTAACAAACAGTGATCGATAAGTTCTATATATGAACCATTCCTTTAATCAAAAACCGACAAATGTCATTAGAAAATATAGTCAGAACACAATTGGGGCAATTGGCGCTTTATTATAAAATATACAAGTCTAGTTTCTACGAAATTGATGAAATATTAACAAGAAAATGACTATAACTTTAATATACAGGAATAATACTGTATTTTTCAACTTTCGAGGTTTCGAACACTTTGCAATCGTCACAACTTAGTGACCATGGAGTATTGCAAAGTATAATTTTAAGAATTTCACATATAACTTTCTCTATTGCATCGAAAAAAGTTAAGGTACTATGTCATATATGTTGCAAAAAATTTTAAAAAACGATTTGTTTATTAGGCAAAGTAAATTAAGTGGGAATTAATATTATGTCATACTTAATCTTGATACATTATTAAACTTAGATGATCATAAGTTAAAATCTCGATACATTATTAAACTTAAATTATATAATTATTAAACTTAGATTATTATAATAAAATTGGCTCAACTTAATTTACGCTAAACTCAGTAAAAAATTTTCTATTTATCATGATTGCGTAATATTTAACAACATATAGATTGTAAATATAGAAGACTTTAAAAAAAACAATAGATCGAGATAAAACGAATAAGTTATTGGAAATATTCTAATTTCAATTTTAATATCGTCCATAAATTCCACGTTTCCAATGACAAATAAACATTCGGCCCAACCTACAGACCAATTACTTAGTCGGCGCTCGATCAGAAATCGTAATCGGTATTGCTAATAATGTAAGTGAGGCTTCAATTAGTTATCGGCATAATAGGTTGAAAGCATGCCAGCTAGTGCGTCAGCCACGCGAGGAATCTATACATAACCGCAAGGCACGAGAACCTTGCGATGTTTGAATTTGCTACTAAATTGTCACTAATGCATATAATTTTATAATAATTATGTTATGTTGTTAAATTATGCTAAATATATAGATGCATAGATAGATATCTAGATAAGATAGATTCTTCATTGCATACATAAACGAAACTATACAATCAAAAATGTTAAAACAAACATACAGAAGAATATATTTTATGAGAGATATAAAGGAGGTATCCTTTATGTCTCCAGAGAGAAAAAAAATAGACATTTTATACATAAAATACCATTACTCGTACATGCGTGTTATCAGATATTCTAATAAACTTATTGTGATATCTGAAGTAAAATTATCTAAACAAAATAAAGAAAAGAAGACCTTAGACTTTTCGTGTTAAAAATTATAGAATTTTTTCTTCATTGTCATCTATATCACAAATAAAACTACTTACATATTTACACACTACATTTCTAGCTCGTATAAAACTAATTGTATTATACCTAATATTACAGTTATAGTCATTTAAATATTGTGGGTTGCATTGCCAGTAGAGAAAATAGACATTTTTCATTTTTCTCTTGTGTGATCTTGTCGCTCTGAAGACCAAAATACAGTGTCGAGTTGAGTTTCGTCACCCATCAGGCAATCTAGACGAGAGCAGAGATTGGGATTCGATTTCAATTTTATATCTGCCTACCCAGTTATATGCGAATAATGTCATATAATTATTATACATTCTATATACATTCAGTTTATATCAATTTTTCTCAAAATACATTATATATATATATATATATATATATATATATATATATATATATATATATATATATATATATATATATATATACACACTCTTACTCTTGTATATATAATTTGATAATAATTAATAGTAGCAACATTGCAAGGTTCCGACGTCGACGAGCGCGCTGTGTGACTTCAAGTCAAAGGCGCTTGTTTGTATAAATCGTTCTTCGCAGCAAGTACTGGCTTTAAATAAATAGCTCCGCGTGCTTACTTGCTCACAAGTGACATTCATGAACAAAGTCGCTCGAGTTTGAAATTGCAGTTTTCGTACTGTTTGTGTAGTTTTCATTTATGGCTTGGAAAATTGAATGTCGATTGTTTCAACCGACACTTGAGTAACCGTTTCAATATTTTAAGCGAGGTGTTTATTGTACGAGTAATGTAACTCTCTCGTAAGCTACCTTTTATAGCGAATTTAATAATCATAAAATAACGCCATATGTCAGCATAATTATGTGGCACTTGCAACCAAATACAAATAATATGATTTATACTAAGAGCTTTCAAAAGTTTAGGAGAATAAAAATGTTGTATAAAATATCTATTCTATATATAGTTTTACATATAGTATAATGACTTAAATATATTACTAACCTTTCACGGATGTTCCTCCTCCATTTTTACATTACAGGGTTTCACTAAAACACACTTACTTTCTTAATCCTTTCACAAACTAATTGGAGTACATTAACGGCATTTTCAGAGTTTTTAAGAGTATTTTTTTCAAGGTCGTTCGTTATAGAACATAACTGCTATAGTACGTACAGCTTAGGTACATATTTCACGTGATAATAGACGAAGCCATGTGTATTAACGCTTTCAGAGAAACATTCACGTACAAAGGCGGTTGAGTTTCAAATTACACGATTCATCTAGCGTGGCTTTAATCTCAATGTCGGTTTGAAAAACGGGTAATTAGGTCAGTGTTATTACGGTGATATGCAATATTTCGTATTACAAACGGTATTCCATTTCACTATAATACATAATAATGAAGCACTAACAATAGAGTGTTCAGTTCATCGCTGAGTATATATATAAATATATATTATATGTATATATAATAATTATATATATACCTCACTTGAAAGTTACAGTTTACAGTTAAAGTTACAGTAAGTTAGTAAGTTCCTGTTTATATTTTAACTTAATGGTTAAATTTAGGGAACTATATTTAGACCGTTTAACTTGTTTAACGTTTATCATGTTATATCGACACTATACTATGTAAATAACTTTAACTCATTATTATTCTGTAGGAAAAGGTTACTGAATTAATGTTATATACGAAACTGACCTTAGCTGACCGAAGTTGTTAGAACTAGCTCACTAACTTTACACAACACAAAGTCTAGTTACCGAAAATAATCTCCACTAGTCGGAAGTATGCACTTCCAAAGCTAAAACTTACTCAATGTATTTGAGTGGATCTAGCAATTTCTACTTGTAATTTTCGTTAATATTAAATAACGGTGATTTTAATGTATATCTATATATACTAGATTCTATAATCTAGTGTTAAGACAGTTCGTTCTCCATTTTTCGCCCAATTTCCTAGATAGGTATTATGCGCTGAACGGAAAGACTCAAGGCCGCACTTTGTTTACCAGAAAAAGTGGAAAGATTAAATTAAATGAATGTAATCATTTCCTCGAGTAACGAACTTGCAACCATCGCGTATATATTCAGATGCTTAGAGCAAATAGCTATAATGAGATTTCTTTGAAAAAAACCACTTATCGTGTTATCTAAAGTATTAATTAAATTAGCTCATTTTCGAATTGTAAAGATGAAATGTTTAAACATTAAAGTTTGAAAGCTGTCTACGATCCTTGTAGGTCAATTAAAAGCAATCAAAAACTTTGCCAAGTCTTTGAGTATTATGGCAGTTCTGTATAGACATAAATGTTTGTTGTTGGTAGCTTTTGCCCCTAAATTTCTAAATGAAAGTTCGCTTACGAATTAATGCTAGGCTTATAAAAAGTTACTGTTGTATGATAAATATATTCAAAAGGAGCTACGAATATCAAGCGTTATATAATATATTCTCAGTCCTCCAACTTCTAGCATTAGTCGATGTAATTTTTTGTCACGTTAAAAAATGTGACACACTTAGAAAGTTAGCTCGTAAACTCTTGGCTTACTTTTTAAATATTCTGTGTGTAATTTTTCTTAAGCAACCTTTTATTAAGCTTAATAAAAATTTATTTAAATACACACGTCCTTAGTAATTGTAAACAAAACATTATAACAAGTTATTTCCCTAAGAATAAAAATTATATAGAAATAATAACTTAGTACGAAAAATAGTTTGGATTATAAATTAAAAGAAAATTCCCGCTCTGATATGAAAAAAATGCGGATTTGAGTTCCGCCATTCAACACGCATCTTTCACCTACTTGAATTTGTGAATAGTGCAGAATAAAGTGGCTCGACACTAGGTTCCATCTCTCTTTATTTTACTTCCATATAGAACAATAATATGTGTCTAAACAACTAATACTACAACTTAATTTTCTCCACATCATATTAAAATAGTTACAAGTACGTATATACGTATGAGCTTATAATAAAAAGTAATTCCTATTCCCATAGGACCCGATGGCCTCCTACGACGTGAACTCCCACGACTCCGATCCACAGCCTCGGTACGACATGATCGATTCCAATCGCCATGGAACGAGGTGTGCAGGGGAAGTGGCTGCTACTGCTAACAACTCGCTTTGCGCTGTTGGTGTAGCCTACGACGCTAGTGTTGGAGGTAAGATTTTTTTTTAATAGCATTATTATAAATTTTATTAATGATATAAAGGAGTGAAAAATTTTAACATGTTGTATATCTTAGTTTTATGATATTTAAAGATGAGCGACTTAAGAATGGTAAATATATATATATATATATATATATATATATATATATATATATATATATATATATATATATATATATATATATATATATATATATATATATATAAAATAAAAATAAAAAATGAAATTTAATATTAACTTGATTATTGTAATTTAAGTTTTCCTAAGCCGAAGGTTGTCTGGAAGAAAACGCTAATTAGCGATAAGACCGCCTTTTGTGCATAATTTGTGTTTTTGTTTTCTTTTAAATTTTTCTCTTCTCTGTTTAAATTCTAAATTGTGTACAATGAAGAATAAATGAAATAAATAATTTGCAAGAGCATCTACACATATATGGATAACAACCAACAATCTACATAAGTATTATACATATTTACAAATTACAAATCTACTAAACCTTATTAGCGTTATTGTAAATATTTAATATGTAAAATTGAAATAAATAAAAATCGTTAAAACTGAGCGCCGCTGTTTGTTCAACTTAAGCTTAGCAATCCGTAAACAAATTTCCCAATTTCCACTAATAGATTAATTTATATAAAAGGTTTACCTGATACACAGAGGAGTGGGCGCTTGTATACCCATATTATAATACAAAGTAAAAATTAAGTATGTGTACTTTACTGTTTGCTTTACCATATTTAATTAAATTATATTAAACTCTTCTGGTACTAAGTAGCTGGCTGGTAGACAAAGCTCAGCCGAAAGTCTGAACTTTTGCATTACAAAATTTCCAAATTGCTACGAGAACGGGATATAAAGACATTTTACTTTTCATAAGCCACGCAATTAGATGTCGCGGGCTAATTTTATAGCATTTTGCGATTTGAAAAATGTTGACATATTCACCATCGTGGCGCTGAAGCACAGCGTCTGCTTGTAAACGCGACGATTTGTAGGTTCGATTCCCACTCAGCGAGAATAAAAACTCTGGCAACAAGGCAAAACGCGACGTTGAGTTCCGCCATTCAACACACAATACCTCGAAAGTCGGAATGCAGGGAACGGAGTGTCTTGACACTAAGTTCCTTGAGCCTACGGTTCTCCCTGCCACCCTGCTATGTAAAGCTTAAAAAATATATACAGATATATTATAAACGTCATTTAAAATTTTCAAACATAATTAAATAACTTACCTAATTTTAGTATATCTTATACAATAATGCAAATTTTTATGTCAATCGTATGCATAATGTATACTTACGTTAGTCCTTTGGTTAAATAATGTTCCTATAGATGTGATGTTGTTTTCAGTATCTAAACGCTATAGGTAACGTAATATTTTCACATGGGAATTGTTACCGTTAATAACTCGCTTTGCCCTGTCAAAGTGGGGATATTCTTGTTAAGCGTTAAGCTCAGCGTTAAACTCCCCGATAAAGCTTTGAACTGGATGTAATTGATTTTCGTGAATAACTCGTGTAGGATGTCGTGATTCAATATAGGGAACGGAGTCTCGTAACACTGCTGCTACAAGTTGATTTTTTTTTATCATTATTTTGATCGTGAAAATGTTTTCAGTAAAAATTCATTTAAGTTATTACTTTTGTGTTTTTAATTTTATTAAGAAACTCGTCGGAAATCATCTAGAAAGATTATCTTCATATGGAATACTCTGGGAATCTTCAAGTCAACACAAGTTCGATTTTATTTAGCTATTATTCCATATGCTCTTTGATCCCTAAGTTTACTTCCATATTTTACAATAGCTTAAAACTATATATTTATTTTTTGCCATTTCATCAATAAGACCGTTTAATATCAAAAAGTCATAAATAAAACTGTCATAAAACTAAAAATATTACTATACAAATATTTTAAACCCAAAAAAAACCCAGAATGGTTTCTTTTGTTTATAATTTGGATCTGCTATTTTTTATTCAAAATACATAATAACCTGTAAGTTAATAAGAATGTATTGGAAAATCCCGAGAATATTAGTTATCACTGAAACACGAACTTATATGTTGTGTGGATGGAATACATAATAAAAACGAGGTGTGAAATCTAAGTAGTATTTTTTCCTGTTTTCACCGTATGGAAATGTCGTTAGAGACACGTCTATACCTTTAGCATTCCAAATAACATATCTGTCTCTCATTTTGTTATTTATTTTTTTTGTCGAAAATATTTATATTCTTTTAATAATACACATAAGCAAAGCTGGTGTAAAACCTTCTAAAAACGGTCTAAAATATTACGATTTGTCTAATAAAAATAAGTAAATATATCGAAAATATTGGAACGTAGTGGAACTTAACGCTGCGCTTTGTTTTGATAACAGAGAGAAGAAAATGAAAACAATTTATTCGCCTATAATGGGAATCGAACCCACAACCGTCGCGTTTGCATCCAGACGCTGATCCAGGACGGCGAAAGTAATTATTATTATTTTACGAGCTAGCTGTCCTAATCGTCACAATAATTTTGAAAATATGCTTAAAAATTCAAATAGTGTCAGTCCTACAGGCAGCTACAACCGGCTCGGAAGTCAGTTCTGCTGAGAAGACCCGACGGGAAAATTATACAACAGTTATTATTTTAAAATATAATCTCTATATATAAGTATATATTTAAAACTGTATGGTCACTTACATACACAGAGATTCACAATCCAAGTCGTTAAATTTAGAATCTTGAAAATTTCAATTAGGTTCTTTGTATAGTGTAAGTGAGCAGTAATCAATTTTGGAAAATCCACCCCTGGTAGAAAAATAGGAAGTAAAATAGGGACTAAAAGTTTGTATGAAATATTGTAATTTTAAGAGATATAAAATATCGAGACACACCGAGAGTTCCGTACCTATTTCATGATTGTAGGTATTCCTCTGAGGAAAATAATAATAAACCTCGGGGCCAATATCAAAAAGGAAAAGTTAGCTTATATAAAATTTATAGTGATCATTACATTCGAACCCACGTGTTATAAAGTACAGTGTTACCCTACAGTGTTTTTGAATTTGAAAAAAAATCTATTTTTAAAAGCTATTAATACAGAATTAATGAGAGCAAAATTGTCTCTTGAAAAATTTTAAGCCTTTGGAAATGTTCAGAATTTCAACCATTTGGCTTTGACCGAACCAGTCGGAGCTTTCCGTCGGACTAACAACATTGAACCTTTTATGTTTTATTGGCGATCAAAAGTGCTTGTTAAAGTGTATTTGATTGGAGTAGATTTTGATTTTAATTTTTTGACCTTTCTGCTAAGTATAAAAGCGTTATACATTTATAATGGCACAATTCAATTACCTACAAAAAATGATAATGATTTCAGTACAACTATATATAAATCACACATTTTATTTTACTTTACTCTCAATAGAATTATAATTAAATTTCATTTTCAATGCAATTTCTTTAACTTGTATAAAAAATACTCACTCTTAAATAGATGTAACGTAGTTCGTGTAATTAGACGTTTTTAGGTCAGAATGGAGACAACGCTCATTGCCAACTTGCTTGCATATGCGAATAAGTAATTAGTACTGAAATTGCTTCTATTCGTGCCTCTAAATTATGAAATGAGAGAAATATAACTAGATTATGAACGTCAAATCCACGTAAATATTTATTTATAATTATTATTTCATGAAAGTATAAGTGTTCTATTATCTATCTATAACAAAACACACATTTAAATGTGTGTACATGCACATCTTTGGAACTACTGGGCGGATTCAAAGAAAACCTTTTTATTATACAGTTCAGGTCTGGGAAGGATATAAGGATGAAAACTGTAATAAATAAATAAAACTTGTCCATCGTGATTACCAAACAACCAAAGCCTGGAACTGTCTCATGTGAGAATTAATTTAATGGAAAATAAAAATAATCTATATTCCACATGAACGGTGTTACTCTTCTTCTTCTTGGCATTAGTCACGGCTTTTGCCAGGGTCCGCCTTCCGACTGAGCCTTCCTTCCACTTTGCACGGTCTTTAACATCCTCAGTGGACAATCTATTGGCTCTCATGTCTTGTGTCACGACATCCAGCCATCGCTTCCTTGGGCGTCCGGGTGGTCTAACTCCAGGGACAGACATGTCAAGGCACTTCCTTCCGACATAGTTCTCAGATCGGCGCATAACATGGCCATACCATATCCAGGCGACACTCTTGGAGCTTATCCGCTACGTCACGAACCCCAAGACTACCTCGAATGAATGTGTTGCGTATGCGGTCGGACCGCGTCACGACACACATCCATCTCAGCATGTTCATCTCCGTGACATGAAGCTCCTGAGTGTGCCGAGATAATGTTGGCCAACATTCGCTGCCGTATAAAAGAACCGGTCGGATAATGCTCTTGTATATCAGTCCCTTGAGCTTGGGCGGTATTCTGCTATCGCAGACTACACCAGTGACCTCCCGCCATTTGGCCCAGGCAGCGTTTATACGGGCATGGATGTCGTGGTCGATGCCTCCAGACTCATGCATAACGGCTCCAAAGTACCTGAACTTCTCCGACTTAACGGCTGGCTCAGGCCCGATATGGATGGTGCTCGAGTCCGGGTTCCTGCAAGCCATGTACTCGGTCTTCGACACATTCAGTTTGAGACCACCGTTCTCAAGCGCACCCTTCCAGGCGTTCACTTTACGCTCCAGCATCAGTCGGTTCTCGTCGATGAGTACTATGTCATCGGCATACATCATCAGCCACGGAGGCTGGCATTGGTGTTACTAACACCTACTAATTGTGCATAAATAAAAACGATTTGCTTAATATTGTATTTTAATCGTTTACTAATTAATATACACTGGAAAAAAATATAGATTATTATGAATTTTATGAAATATAGATATTATAAAATTTAAATAAAAATAAAAATCAGCTTGAAACCTATACTTCTAAAAAATAAAATATAATATAAATTTAAATGAAGATACCAATTATGAAAAATAAATAAAGTGCCTCATAGTGTCACCGACATATTTTAATATTTTCCTGTTTAAAAATAACCTTGGCCTAAATGTTGTATCGTTTATGCAGAATATATACGCTTAATAAATCTCGTAAGAGGTGACAAAAATATTACGTTTTATATAAAATTATTTGGATCGGGCACTGTCTGATTGTAAACGACGGCTGTGGTTTCGATTTCCACTCGGGGAAAAGTAATTCAATTTCATTTCCTCTCTCAGGTAAGAAGACAAGTGCGGCGTTGAGTTCCTCCAATCAAAAAGCAATTTCTCGAAGATTGTACGGAAATTGGGAAACGAAGTATCTTAACTTATACAGCGTGAAGCTTAAATATTTAATTATTTATGAATATTTAATTACTTTTGAATAAAGTCGTGGTGAAATGGGAGATCGTATGACTGTTGATGCGATGTACGAGGATTCTATTCCTGCTTAATTAATTATTTTGATATACCTACGTAGATTAAAACTGTAGAAATTTGCTGAACAATTAAGTTAAGTTAAAAAATCTCTAAAAAAATCTCTCTAAAAATTATATAGTGATATATTGAATTTGTTCTCGTTATATAATCCACTAAACCAGCCAATTATGTCTTACGCTCGTTAATATAATTAATTAGGCTAATTTTGATCAAAATCCAATTAATTATACGATATGAATTAATTATTAAGCTGAAATTATATGTACCTAAATATATATAAGTGTGCTAGGCCATTTGAAATACTAGATTTATTTTAAAAAAAATACTTTACAATAGAAAAATCTAAATAAAAACAAAATGTATTTCAAATTGTTACATTCACTTCACTCAACTCGACGAAAATATTACAATACAGGCTTTCCTTACAATTAGGGCCTTGAAAGATTTATCAGCATCCTTGAAAAAAGATTGCGAACGCGGATAACGCAACGCAACAAACAAACAAATGCCGAATACTATATGAAATATTTAAACTACGGTTGCTTAAATATTTCATACATCATTTCGGTGTACATGAATTTTTTTAAATTGTTTTTACATGTAAATAAAGGATTTTTTTTCATGAACTTAAGTCAAAAGCAATGAATATTAATCATTAAATGTAACCAATTATATTTAACGGTGGACTATAATCATATGTTGGTTGGTCTTGAATAATAATCTCTTGTTCAAGAAAACATTTACAATATTTATTTAATCACATTCAAAATTTGCATATATTTTTTTAGCATCACGCTGTATCCCGTATATGGGCATATCATCCCGCAGGATGGATTGTCTTCACTCTATGTGAAAACTACATTTAACACTTTCCGCCCAATTATTGTGACATCGCGTGTTGAGTGGCGCAAGTTAGGCGCGGTTTGTCTTCTTACAAGAGAAATGAAAATAAGTATTATCATTTCTTTTTTTTTATTGGAATTGAACTTATGACCATCGCGTTTCAAACGCTGTGTCCCATGGGCCACGACAGCCCCGCCAAATTTCTCCCGTAAGTTTTATATACCAAAAATATATTTATTTTCTCTTTTCCCAGGTGTTCGCATGTTAGACGGTGACGTCACGGATGCTGTAGAAGCACGGTCGCTCAGTTTGAATCCGCAACACGTAGATATTTACAGTGCATCATGGGGTCCCGATGACGATGGCAAAACAGTGGACGGACCAGGGGAATTAGCTACAAGAGCATTTATTGAAGGTGTTACTAAGGTAATATTTGAATAATATATAACTTTACACACATTTAGTCCGCACCCTATACATTCTTTTATTATCATTTAGTTTTTTTATTATTAATAATAATTAATATTCATCACATTCAAATACTATTATTTGACAATTTGATTTAAACATACAAATGTATACTTTGAGCTAAAGTGGTGGAGTTCATTTTACATTGAAATGTAATCTATTTTTACATGATCAGCAGAAAAATTGTATAGTGAAATGTCTAAAAGTTAGTAGTTTTTGCTTACTTAGCTGAGTAAGCAAAAACTACTACCTATGAGAAAATATTAAATTAAAAATATTAAAATATAATATAAACATAAAATATTTTTTACCCAAAACAAATTCACAAACATTACAATTTGGGAACAAAAGCTATACAGAACACACACCAATACATCCACCAATATTAAGCATTTTTCACATTGTATATATGTATTTATATTAAGAATTCCTTTGGTAGTTTGCAACTTTATTGCATTCCATTGTGACGTAAGGTACTTTAAACTACTGTAAGTGCAACTATAAGCAGTGGTAGATTTTCTTTTTCTTAAGTTTATTTTAGTTGGTTGTAACAAACATGCTAGTATTAAATTCGAACTAAAGAATTGAACAGATAATGGGCATGAAATATAGCTAATAATATGTATGTATACATATTTAAATATAGCGAATAAAATAAAAGAAGCTCTTTGCGTAAATAAGTAAAGTTATATAAAAATTACAGTAATCATGTTATAAATTAGCTCTTGTGCAATTGTATTTGTATTTGTTGACATATAATATATGACAATGATCTCGTAATGCACTTTTCTCATGATAAACAATGCCACGATTGAAAGATTGAAAGACATGTCTGCCAAGATTGCAAGACTAAAATAAAATAATTTATTAATTTCTTATAATATTTTGTACGGTTAGTTCAACTTACATATAATTTAATATAGGATCGTGTATAATCACATGTTGCGATACATCCGATAAACTACTCACACTAATCTGCTTATGTGAAACGACCTAAACTAACCATAAACGGCAAGGAATTAATTTACATAACATCCAGGCCGGTTCACCCCTGAAATTACGAACTTTCATTTCAAATCATGACTGAGAACATCATTATGCATTGAAGGTAATTATGTAGGGTTAGTAAAATAGTTACCTATTTTATGACTGTATAAACTACACTAGCTTTTACTTACGGCTTCGCCCCTCTCGGCTATATTGAAATATCTTAGAGTTGTGTACTATAAGTGCCCGAGGTAACTTAGATCAATCGAACAGGTATAGTATGTACCAAAGTGTTAAATTTTTCTTAATATTGTTTCATTTCGGGTACAAGAATACTATTACTTTATAAATTATTATAAAATTATCAAATTAAGTAATAAAAAATGAGCAAACGTGAGGGATTGCAGGACTATTTTTTGTAACGATGCAGTTATTTTTCTTTTAGCGCCTTCCATGTCAAGTGTCTTCAGTATAAAATTTACATAACAACCTCTTCCTTGCGTACGGAGCTGTTTTATCTGTATGTTTTGAGCAGAAAAGTTTTGCCACGTGTCTTCGCTCTTGGTTTATTACTTTCCATTTTCTTATGTCACAGAAGTCATATATTTTGCTTACCTTGATATCAAAATAAAAGATATATTAAAATAAGGTTATTATTGAAGAAATATGATGAAACTGTATGGAAAATTTTGTCGGTGCTTAAATTACGGTAAATCTGAGGAGTTTTTTTTGGATATAAACTTATATTAGAGCTTTAGAGTAGCATACAATATGGCAAACGTACTGAATAGTTTTACTGTATTCTTTGAACTTTCTATACGAAAATTAAATATCGTAGCTAAATGAATATTGTTTTTAGGGTTGCGTAAGTCAAAAAAAATGGAACCTTTATAGGGTTACATTGTTGCACCTCTGTCTGTCCCTTTTTATCTAGAACTTATGAAGGTATCAAGCCTAAATTAATATAAAATATCTAAAAACTATAATAATAAAATAATTAATATTAAACTTGTAATACCGCATACGCAATCGAAACAGTGTTTATGCTTCGTGTTTGCCACATATTGTACGAAAATTGTAATGATAACCTGTAGGATACCTCCCGTTGATCTAGAATTACGAAATTTGGCAAGAAGTGAAAACTTGCAGTATAATCAAGAAAATAATCAGAAAATTGATAATTTACAGATAGAAAAAATATATATTTGTAGTTCATTTTATACAAAATGAGTACATATGCTCGCTAACTTTGTCAGCAGAGTTTGTCAACTTTTATAAATTGTAGTTCCGGTTGATATACAATCATGAAATAGATACGGATCCCTCGGTAGTCGAGTCCGACTCGCATTTGACCGGTTATTTACTTTACTCGATATAAAAATGGTCATTTAGACTATAATATAGCTATATTCTAAAACTATTATTTGGACAAAAATTTAAAATAATTTTTAAAATAGAATTTCAGAAATGGTCTTTGTGAAAGTTAGCGTTGCCTATCATAATACAAATAACATAACAATGAATTTTAACATAAATGAAAATCTTGCTCGATTAGGAGTAAAACGGCGAAGTAAAATATTGTAAATGATTTGAACTACTAAATCTTTTTGTACGTTCGCGCCACAAAACATATTGTATTTGTTAAACAATAGTTGTTTGTCTCTTGTGACCTAGTGAATGTTAATGAATGCTATTTAGGTTAAACAAGAATATAGCTTTTCCTTTTTGGTCTATCATTACTATGTCGTATTACATTATTAGGTGTACCGCATCGTGTTTCAATTTATTTGATAACTACTAATCACCCTCGCTTCCAATAAAACAGTAATTTGCTGATACAGTAAACCCATTCACTTAAATAAAAGCTAAATTACAATTATATATAAAATTTAGTTTAGTTTAATTGGCTAATTTAATTGAAAATGTGATCCAAGGGCACAAGTTTGATTTGCTACGTACTCCAAAGTAACCAAGTTCATTGTACAGACAGTTAGTTAGCTGTCTGTGATTGATACAATGAAGTCCTTACGATTGTAAACAGTAAGTAGTGACTGTTGTATCTGGATTACTGTTAACTGTATACTGATTCGTATGAAGTAAAAAAAGTAAATATCAAATAGTAATTAGACAAATATATTTGACTTTATCTATTGAATTAATTATGATATCGTCAGTTTAAGAGTTTTATATGGATAAAGCATTTGTTAAATTAAACTCAGGTATAAGGGATTTGTTAACCAGAATAAAGAACGACTACGGAAAGCTTTTTAAGCTATGATATTGAACAAATGATTGTATGTTTTTTTTCTTAATTTCACACTACATTCCGCATATAGAAGAGAAGGCAGAGGGAGCCTAGTATTAAGAAACTCCGTACTGCATTTTCCGCCCGAATTCGAATCATTGTAGTAAGTGGCAGACATACCATAGCGATAAAATGAAAACAATTCATTCTCTCCAGTTGGTATCGAACCCATAACCATCGCTCTTACGTTAAGGCCACCTACACACTGTGACAGTCAGATAATATCACAGTGTGCAGATACCTTATTATAATTTAAACAATTAAACAGATGTTACACAAAACTTTATACCTTTATAAAAATAAACTTTCATACACTTAACACTTTTTCGTTCAACAACGTATACATTCGAATTTGAACTAACTAAAATTAAATTATTTGTTCCGAGGTACTCCCAGGAGCGCTTCCATTGTAATATATGTTTAATAAGTGTACTTGAGAATAATAAACTGTTAATAATCACAATCTGTTTATAATTGAACTTGGTCGCTCTATTATATGTATTAACTAACAATAACCAATTATTTTGTCAATAATTGTTCAATGCTAACAAAGGCTTTTCATTGCTTAGGTAAAATTATATATTTAAATGCTTAAAGATTTTGCTTCACGCTGTATTCCATAGCAGGGTCGGCAGAGGAAACCGTAGGTTGAAGGAACCTAGTATTAAGATACTCCGTTCCCTACTTTACATTTACTAAAATAACACAAATGTTTTTATATTAGGTACACAATAAATCGTGCTGCATACAGTGTAAAGATACAATAAATCTTGTTTTTTATCTTCGCACTATATACCGCACATAACAGGGCAGGCAGAAGGAACTTTTTGTTATGACACTCCGATCCCCGTTTTCCGCCTATCCAGACATTGCGTCTTGAGTGGCGGAGCTCAATGCCGCAGTTTGTCTTGTTACCAGAGCAAGGAAAATAAAAATAATCCATTCGACACGGGTGGGAATCGAACCCACACCCGTCGTCGCATTTACAGTACTTAAACTAATTAATACCCATTATGTGAAGTAATTAAAACCACTGAACATCTAGGTAATGTTAAACATGTCTTCCACAGGGTCGTAACGGCAAAGGCTCAATTTTCGTTTGGGCGTCCGGTAATGGGGGTCGGGAGCACGATAATTGTAACTGCGATGGCTACACTAATTCTATTTGGACATTAAGCATATCATCTGCAACGGAGCGGGGTGAAGTGCCGTGGTACTCCGAAATGTGCAGTTCTACCCTCGCCGCAACTTACAGCTCGGGTGCTATTAACGAGAAGCAGGTCAGTTAGTTATTTTATAGTAATCTATTTATATTTTAAATAGGTAATATTGACATATCTACACATTACTCATTATAGATTGTGAGAATTTTGTATAAACTTGAAGAAAGAAATTTGTATAAACAGATCCTCTGAAAAAGTAGTGATAGTTGTGTAACATTTTAGTATGATACCGTAAAACGCTATCGAAATTCTGAAAAAAGATATGCCAAAGAAGAAAGTTGAGAAAATAAGAAAAAAAAGAAAAGATCCAAGGATATTTTTTTAACATTTACCTTAATTCATATCATTATTTCTCTATCAGGTGGTAACCACAGACCTCCATCATTCATGTACAACGGGCCACACCGGTACTTCAGCCTCCGCTCCTCTCGCAGCGGGAATATGCGCGTTAGCGTTACAAGCGAACCGAGATCTAACTTGGCGTGATATGCAACATATTGGTAAGATTTGAACAGAACAATGTCAGCTTTAAAGAATTTATATAGCTTATTAGTCATTAAATTGACTAAATTACTTACTAATTTACTTACATTTGACAGTAGGTATTGTCAGAAATTAGTTTAATTATCATCATATGATAAGGGGGGAACGCAATCTCATCTTGCGCAATATATACTGCTTGTCAAATTAAGTTAATCTACAGTCCTCCTGGATAAAAGGACAGATTTACTCGTCGGTTATCTGTTCTGTTCAGCTTTATTATAGACGTATATAAATTTTATAAATTTTGCCATTATTTATATATTAATTCTATTAAATATTTATCAGGTTAAAGCAAATGAGTCATTGAAAATAATTTAGACATTTTCTATGAATAAGCTATTGTTTTCGCTTGTATGTTCATTTTATTTTGCAAACAAAGAAGTAAACAACTCATGTGTTGTATTTCAACTGTAAACATGTTGTTTAATTGTTTATTAATTTGTTTCATATTGTAAATGCCAAACAATTACAACAAACAACAAAATACAAATATTTATGTAATAATGGGAAGTTCATCAACAATGTTTAATTTATTTTTTTCATATGGAATGGCTTGGAAGTATCAGATAGTAATTATAATCCAAAATTTTTGTCATTTTCGTTACATATGAAATGCTAATATTACATATATGTAATATGAACATATGTAATATGAACATATGTAATATGAACATATGTAATATGAACATATGTAATATGAAATTTAAAAAACCTTGAAAGGTTTTGTACAAGAAAATTATCTATTGTTTAATACATTTAAAAACACTTATTACACAATAAAATTGAAGCCATCGTGATTGACAGTAACTATGATCCACTCGATGGAATGGAAATATTTTTATCTCCTCGTCCTAGTAAAAATAAAACGTGTCGTTCAGTTTAGAGTTCCATAGTACACTATGCAACGTTTCGACTTCAAGTGAAAAGGGCTAAGAACTAAGAATTGACTCTACTCTGCCAACCCTGTTATATGTGGGATAAAGCTCGATACTAAATTAAAAATTAAATCATATTGACTTAACAAATTATGAAAGGCATCCATTATTCATTAAACTCAAGCAAAACACCCAAAAGTTTCATCATAAATAAACATCGTTTATACCCGTGCTAAATTTTGAACGTTATCTAAAAGCCATTTAGATTCCGGATTATAGGATTATAGATCCGAAATACGTGATAGGCGATCGCGATAATGATAATGTACCTACGGGGTGCAATGCCCTTTAGTCAATTGAGACTGTTGAGAATGACCCAATTAAGTAGAAATAGATGTAGATCACCATCCACGTAATCAATAGCTGAGATCAATGTTTAAGCATAGGAACAAAATGTCTACAAATTACTCTCGTTACCATAAAACTATATAACTATTTCATCTAATGACAGTCCCGAAAGGATTCTGTTGCCTTTCTTATTAAGTTCATATAGAGTTGAATACCTTTGTTACTGCCACATTTACATCTTCGTGAAATATATAGGTACGTAGGAAAGTGCCATGAAAACGAATACTCTTTTGTTCATCCATATGTGCGACTCTGTGAGAGATCTAATCAACCTATATGAAAGCTTTTAACATTAATAAGCTCTCGTCACATCATTTTTTTTACATTAGAGGTTTCAAAATTATTTTATCCTTTATCAAATACCACCGTCATGAGTTAAGACTGTGGTCCACTGTGACCCCCATGGTCAAAGAGATATAACCAAAGGTTTTGTATGAGAGTTATTAGAAACAGTAAATTAGTTCGTGAGATAAGGACGTTAAAAATACGAACGAACGTAAACAAACGAACTCTTTTATAAATAATAAAATAAAAGCAAGTATTTGTATCGGTTCTGTTGTATTTGACGCCTTATAATATTTTAGGGCTTTTCTCAACTTATCTGCAAAAATACCGAATATATAATATGTAGTCAGCACAATATACAATATTTTATTTTTTTATTCTGGACTAACGTAGTAACTGTTGTATTTGTTACAAAAAATAACACGTGCGCTGTTAATTTATTTGTCTGCAAGGCAGCACGTGATTATTGTTAATTAAAATCTTTCTGAAAGTCGTAAAATGTATAAAAAGTCACTAATGTTTCATTATACATAACCAAATTTAATATAAATAAACAAAAATCAAAGACTATAACAACACGAAAACTATTTTATAATAAAGCTGAAAAAGAATAAACGAATACTTTTAATAGACGTGCTTTGCTATTTATTCAAGATTTAAGTCGAAAAATCAATTGATGCTATATCTTATTTCTTATATAAAAGTTTAATTAGATTAAATATACATTTTTGATGTATATTTCTTTATAGTTTTATTATTTTCTTTAGTGGTACGTACAGCGCGACCAGAACGTCTAAGCATCGGTGGGGAATGGCGGGTCAATGGAGTAGGACGGAATGTTTCCCATTCTTTTGGCTACGGTTTATTGGATGCAGCGGGGATGGTGCGACTTGCGAAGAACTGGAGAACGGTCCCTCCGCAGAGAAGGTGTGAGCTAGCCGCACCTAGACCCCAAAGAGCTGTTCCGCCAAGGTCGTCTATTACTTTACAGGTATGTAGTTGAACTGATGTATTTAATATATATTTTTATATGTTGTATAATACTGAATACAAATTTTTATTAAATAAATTTCATATTAGCTTGTCTAATCATTGGATATTTGTAACCAAAATACTTTCAGCTGTTGCATCATTACTACGATTTCGTACTTATAACTTTCTACCAATTTGTACTACAGTGGCGCTGGCACAGTCCCCCTTAGTAAAAAAAGTTGATTATGATGATTGTTCTTATCTTAACTTAAAAGACGGTCATTTGACTAAGCTGGAGCATCTCTAAAATATCTGCATAAGGTTCATTTTCGGCTGACAAAATTGCGCAATTACGCAAGTACGATCATATCTCCGAATGTCATAAAATGCCCAAGTGACACCCAATTTGACTTCACCGGCATATTTATATTTTTTGTCTTGTGTAACATTTTTTTCAATCCATATTCCCTTTTATATCTCAAAGAATAAATCAAGTTTTTGTGTGAATCACGTGATTTCGGCGTCCTCCACTCCAAGTACAACTTATCTATTAAAATTTCTTGACGCTTCCGTCTATACACATTTAATTTTCTGTCCGTACTCTTATGGAACTTTATTTATAGAGTTTTGGTGTACCCAGCAATTAGGAAAACTAAAACTTTACTGACATTAAAAATGTATAAATTAAAATGTGTAATATATATATATATATATATATATATATATATATATATATATATATATATATATATATATATATATATATATATATATATATATATATATATATAAACACATATAATTAAATGACTCATTTTATATAAATAAAAATATAAAAAATATGTTAAAGACATTACATATACATACATATATATGTATTTAATTGCCTATATGTATACCGTACTTGATGTACTCTGTACACACGTTCCCATTTCATTTATTATCTCCTTCTACCCCAAGGTTGCCTGGAAGAGATTGCTCACTGAGTAATAAGGCCGCCTATTGTGCTATTTTACATATAATTACAAACATTCATGTAATGCTTTAATCGGTGCACGATAAAGAATATTCCGCTATACTTATAAATTTATGTGTTATTTATGTGAATTCGATAAATATTATTTTTTTAATGATTCATTTATTTTCTTAGAGAAGTTTTATCATTAGAAATAATAAATGTTGGAGTCTTTTCGTTTTTCGTTTTTATTGGATGACGGAAGATGTCACATATAGTTTGTGGATACTAAGCCACTCATTTTATGATAGATAGGTATGATAGACTATATTTAGTGATTTCCATAATTTTCAAGGTATAATTAAGATTACAATCACATAAGAACATTTATATAAACTATAAATAAATACATTTGTCTTCGTTCCCACTGTAATTTGCCATGAATGGATTGTGCGAAATTTCAATAGTATACCTAGTTTATAGTTTTCTGTCCCGCTTGTGAGATTGTTGGTATTTCATCTTCATCGTATGCCGGACGGATTTATTTAACATTTGACGCTTAAATAAAGAAAAAAAAAATAATTTAAGAAAAATGATGTATTTCTTAACATAATATGGTAGCTAAATTGATGTTTTACTTAAAATTTACAAGCACAAAATACTATACAACATATTTTGATTTCATTTGTACGAATCTAAATATAGTAAGAAAAATTCTTAGTACGATGATTTATATTGTTTGCCGTAATATAATCTTGAAAAATGTATGTGTGCGTAAAAAATATGTATGTATATGTATGAAGAGGATAAAAATTACGGAGACAGTCGTCATCTGTTGATAAAAATGGAAACGGTATTTAAAATTTTTTATACTATGTTTTGCTATGTATATATATATATATATATATATATATATATATATATATATATATATATATATATATATATATATATATATATATATATATATATATATATATATATATATATATATATATATATATATATATATATATATATATATATATATATATATATATATATATATATATATATATATATATATATATATATATATATATATATATATATATATATATATATATATATATATATATTTATATATATAAATGATAAAATAATACTTATCACAGTTAATTTGGAATACAGCCGATTAATGTTATAATATACAACAATGAGCCTGTAAATTGAAAATTATCTAATTTGATGAGTCTATATCTCGGTGCGCGACATTTGCAACAATTACGAACGGTCGGTTGCATTTGCATTGAAATTACTCGGCTGTGAATTTACAGAATTTAGTGCCTTATTATGTCACAGTCTGCGCTATTCTTAACTATTATCATAATAATATATACATACCCACCTTCAGAATATACACCTTTAGAAATACATAGGTCATTTGTGTATTCAAAATTGGTTAATATTTATTATCATAATATATGCTTTTATTATGTAACTCTAGTCGCCGCCCGCAACATCGTATGAGTGGACTTTATGATACTTTCTGCAATATTTCTGAACATCCCACTTTTTCATATTATTTTTTTACATATACTAGTATATATATTGTGCAGAGAATATTATATAGAGAATATTATAGAATATGCTCAGGACTTTTTTACTCTTATAGTTTAGTTGGTCTCTTTGAGTTTCGCATCAATCGTCTAGCTGAACTTTTATTTTTCTTCGTCAAGTGTTCCAGGCTTCGGACTCAATTATTCACTAAGTCCTGTCCAGACTTAATAGCTATACAACAGAAAAGTTTCACTCAAAGTCTTTCCGAAATGTACACACAGACATTTTTTTTGAACAATCGTAGATTTATATTCTAGTACTATTTTCTCATATTTTATTGTAAAAGTGGATAATGCTGTAAAATGTCCGATGTGCACACTTATAATAATATTATAACGTGTATAATTTAAAGATATATCACATATAAACATACGAAACACCTTTATATTATAAAGAAACCAATTGTTGAAACACGACATTCATATCATACTATTACACTCCAAGCTAATATATTATGTATATAAACATATCTATGCATTCTTACAATGCTCAAATTTAGATGATCCGAATACAGAAAAGCTATAAAGCTAGAAACATCCTCTAGAAAATTATATCTACAATCGCACTCGTCATAATTATACGTAAGTCTCGAACAATTGCTACAAAACTGATTTAAATAAAAAGATATTTATTATAAGCTACTACTGTATGTATGTGTGACAAATAATACAATCTCAGTGCCATAAGGAGACCGCTACAGATACATCCGTATAAGTTGGTTACATTGATAAGATTGACGCCACATAATTACAATAGGACATATAACATTTTTTTATTTGAACAAGCTGTTTCTGAATTTAGCGCATTCAACCAAATTACCTTCAACATTTATAATATTATATTATTATATATTATACATATAATATATGTAATATTGTTATAGATTTACTGAACGAATTTTAAATTTTATTAAAGGTATATATGTTCTAGTTGTATTTTAATATATTTTTATTTCTAAACAGTTGGATGTTGGAGCGTGTCCAGGCGTAAACTATTTGGAGCACGTACAGGCGCGTGTATCTTTGCAAGCTACGAGGCGAGGAGATCTACGGATCGCTTTGACTTCCCCCGCCGGAACTAAAGTCACTTTACTCGCGCCCAGGTATGCTTGTAGAAGTGCTTTTAGATCATTCATTATCATATAATTGATTTAGCTCTAACTTAAAAATTTATAGCATGTATATACTTATATATATATATATATATATATATATATATATATATATATATATATATATATATATATATATATATATATATATATATATATATAAAGACAATATATTATATTGCATTCGTATCTAATGTTCAGGTCTGATACGCGATACATCTCACTCTACGCCATTCGACTAACTTACGGCGCAATTACAGAACTTGGACGCAGTCAGTGGCGTACTTTATCACCCTGGAACAGCATACGTAGCAATAAAACCTCGTTTCACTCGCTCAATGTTCTTCGATAGAGACGCTGCAATTTAAGTTCTTAATACTTGTTACGTAAAACTGACAGTGATATGAGCGAATGAGATTAATGGGGATATTTTAATAAGAGGCTGTTGTGGCGCAGAGGCACAGTGTTTGACTGTAGACGGTTGTGGGTTGAAGCCAGTTGGGGAGAATTTATTATTTTGACTTTTCTCTTTTCTGGTAACTAGACAAAGTGCGGCATTGAATTCTGGCAATCAATACACAATTTCTCGAAGAGTGGAAAGCTCTGCTATACAGATTGTATTAACACTAGCTTTCCCTTACCTCCTTGATATATGCGGGATACAGCATAAGGTTAAAAAAAAATTGCTTGATATTTGGATTTTCATTACAATGTTCAATGTTATTAAATATCGGAATCACAATAGAGTTGTTAAGAAAAATATTTAAACGTGCAAAATTTGCAATTGGGTAAATAATTTATGTATAAATAATCTTTTTTTTACTGTCACTTGGCATACAAAGTTAGAAAAAGCTTGTTGTATCATTTATTTATATTGTGATTATCTCATAGTTAATAACTTTATAATGAATTTCTTGTATACAATTATGATAGCTGCAACTTTACAGTCAAATAGTGAAAAGTGCATCCAGCTTAACAAATGGCGTTGTTTCAAAGTTACGCGACTAATTAGTGAAATAATTTAACGTTAAATAGTTTTGCTCAAGGGAGGTGACTTAATTATGTCTCGGGCACATAGCTAAAGATCTGACAGTTTAGAAATTGGCTTTTCCACATACATATCCGTGTGCTTCGTTTCTTAGCATTAAAAGTTTTTAAGTAAAAACAATTTATTTCAGAGCTATTTTGCTATATCTTTTAAGTGGATATAAAATGAATTTTCATATAAAAATGGCATATGCTTAAAATATTTTTAACAAAAATGATGTATATTTAAAATGCACTAATATTATATTTATGGCAATAAAAATGTTATTCTAAATTGAGAAGCGTTAGTTTGAATGTCAAAATATACTTTGTCACGAATAATGAAGGTTTTATCAATTAATTTATTACTTAGACATGTTTATGTATGATTTTAAAATAAACAAGTCTATTAAGTACAGTTTAAAATAGCTAATAAGCTTCCAGCTGCGCCACGTATTTCTCGATTATATAATCACAGCTTCAATAAATCATGAACTTGATGTCGCTTTGGTTTTTCAATGTTAGACCTGTCAACGTGTTATTAGAACGTTGACAGGTCTAACTGTGCTTTATTTTCTTCAATCTATACGAAGATGATGGAATATCGTTTGAAGTATAATAAATAAGTAGATACAAATAATACGAATACATTATTTTTTTAATTCTATAGAAAATAAACTGTTTGTGAGTACACTAACAACAAACAAACATATTTACAAATTTCTTTCTTTCTCTGTGTAGTGACGCTAATAAACAAATTAAAAATAAATTATGAAATGATAAATTAAAAGTGTCTTTAATAGACACTTTTGATTTATCATTTCATAAATTTGAATTAGTATATAATTTTATCAAAATGTTTATGTTAATATTATCATAAGTTTTAATTCTATATCATAAGCTTTAATTATAATTTTATTCTTATATTACTGTCAAAAATCATAGATCAAAATGCTCTTCGCATAATTTAATGCCCACCAATAAAACAATGTTATCGCTATCGTGGCATAGCGTCTGTCCGTAAACACGATGGTTCAAGGTTCGATTCCCCCGAATGTGGGAATATTTCAATTAATTCGGACAGAAAGTGGGGTGTGGAGTGTTTTGACTTCGGGTTCTCTAATAGAGAGAAGGATAAGGTCTGCCTATCCTTCAATATGCGTGACAAAATTTACTTAAAATAATTATTAAACTATTTAAAATAATTTGTACTTCAATAGACCTCACGATTCTTCGCGTGCTGGATTCAACTCTTGGCCGTTCATGTCTGTGCATATGTGGGGAGAATCGCCGCTAGGAGTATGGCAACTGGAAGTTTCTAACGAGGGACGATATATGGGTAAGTTAATTATTCCTATGAAATAGATACGTATAAAGTATACACTTTTGTGTATAAGTACTTAAACTATGTTATATAATACATTGTACATATACTAAATTTCAGAAACTAAGAAATCCTTGTTATTCTATTTATTTGTAATATCTTTAACTGACAAGCGAAATTGGCCTAGATATCTTAAAGAAAAATGAATATTTTTCTTATTTTTTATACATATTATAAAACAAATATGTCAATAAATATTAGTTAAATAATGTATTTAAATGTAATAGTTGACTGTTATCGTGCGATGCAACGATAACGCTTTTATCGCTCTCAGCACACTTTCTCATGAAAGTAAGTTTACTCGCTCAAGGAGTGTTGACCGTCATCGAGTGCTCTACAAGTTTTCTGGTGCAAGCGATAAAATGTGCAGCGAGCTTGATTCACAAGCGTATAGAATATCGCACTTTGTTGAGTGTCAACTACTAAAGAAGATGTTTCGCAACGTTAAAAGTTTTAAAAGTAAATACCTTACCTTATCTTAAAGCACCTCAGTAAAGTTTTTTTCCAATAAATGTACTCGTATAAAATACTGCTGTCTTTTGACATTGTAAATAAAATGATGAACTATAAATAAAAGTTTGAAAATCTCAAAGAGTCTACCATATTTGATTTACTAACGTTGATGCTTACAATTTTAAGAGTTACTTTATGAACTTTTTAGCTACAGCCTTTACGATATAAATCTCAATAGCATTTTCTTTTAACGAGGAAACTTAGTTTCGTCACGAGAGATTCAAAACTTTGCTAATATTAAAGTCTAGAGAGAACATATAAATCGGAACCGAGTAGAAACTTTTCAAAGTTCACTTATATTTATCGATACACAAGGGACTTACACAAATCTACTCACTTTCGAATTAGGTCGGGCAACATTACAAGATTGGTCATTGACTTTATATGGGACAAGTACACCGGCTGCTAAAAATGATCCGATACCATTCAGAAGTCCAATAATCCGAAATAGAAGCAACGCGACACGTCCCGTAGTCGTTCAGGCTGGACGGAAAAATAGCAGAGGGAAATCTGTCCATATAGTACCTACTCAGTACACAGTGGGCTTGGTGAAACGGAAAAAGAACAAAAATTCTAAGAACCCGAATAGGAATTCACAAAAAAAACAAGGTCGTCCGGCGACACGCTCGCCCATAGAGAGTACAACGTTGCGAGTGACGTCAGCTGTTCCGGATCTGAGTCTGAATTTGCAAGGGGATTTGACGGACCCCCTGTCAGATGCCAGAGGGCGTAAGATGTCGAGTTTGTTCGAGCAGTATCCAAAAATACAACGAATATATCCAGCGCCCCTTCAAGCCAACGGTACCTTGCATGTTGTCCGTCGATACGTTTATGCGTTTTATTTGGTCGCCATAGTTTGAGCTTGCACGCCCACACCTTGTTGCAGACTTATGATCTTTGCATGTCGTGTTTGCTCTAGATATTGCGCTGAAATAATTTTATATCTTTTTTGTTATATATATTTTTTTAGATGCTGTAGAAATATTTTGTTTATGTGATTTTTTTTTTTATTTTTTGTTGTGTATTTTAAACTGGGCTTACTATTAAAATAACAATTTCCGAATTTCACTATAACAATGCCGCTTGAATTAAAAGCTTTAACTTTGTCCGTCCTTGTCCAAATTTTAATAGTAACTCCAATAAAGTTAGATATAATTCAAAAACCAATTCACTTATATTCTCTTGTGATTGTATTTTTTAACCCTTTTAATGATTCCCCACATTGTTACGCCGTATAAGAAGGCTTCAATACAATTTCTGTGACCTTATATTTTTACAGTAGACAAAAACGCTTTGAAATCGTATACCACTATTCTTTTTAATTACGCAACTGAAAAGATGACGTTCAAAACGTCACAGAACAAAACACGAGAGTTTCCATTAAAATTTGACATAACAAGACATAAAACTAAATAGATTTAGCGGTGGATCTCATTAAGACTAACGTGGATGTTGTTTATAGCGGGCCCCTTGACGCAGTGGGAGCTAATATTCTACGGTACAGAGACGCCGGCCCAGGAGTACGACGCGTCGCCTGAGACCAACTCTGTGGGAAACGTAGTGACGCTTTGGAATGCGAAAGTCCCCGATACGCCGGAGGAAGTAAAACAGAACACAATCGATGATGATCTCGCTCTAGTCTGGCATGATTCACACGCGGTAAGTAGAATTAGCTGTATTACATTTTTTTTCTTGACTAAGGTTATCTTACTTATCTCATACACATACAAACATTTGAACATGTAAAAGAATAAACAATAGAAAATTATTCACAAATCAACACATGCGAGACTGGCATGGCTATTTTTCCTCATTTTTACGTCACTCCATCAATCATAGTCTGTATGAAATTGAAAAAAGAATTTTATTTGTGTGTGTAATGTAAATTTGATTAATCTATTAATCAAATTAGCAATATATTGTGGAATATATTGTATATATAATATCTAGATAATATTTAGACTTATTTTGATAATTAGTGTTATTTACATTTGTACTTTTCTGCAACTTTCATACTGTATTCCAAATAGCACGCAGAGAGAAAAATGTTAATACTAGAATATATGTAGAATTTAAGTGGGAATCGAACCCATAAACGCCGCTCTTAAAGTCAGATTTCACTAAACTACTTATGCAGCTAGTTACATATTATAATATGTATATAGTCAGACTTGAATTCTAAAGTAAAACAGATGAAAAAGTATATCGGTATATATTACAAGTGACACTACTCCATACATTTAGTCACTCAATAGTCAAAAAGTGTACCAAATCTCTTTAATCTCTATCAAAAGTATGTACACAACCATTTACAGATAGCTTTAAAAGATAAATTTATATCATACTATTACAAGCGATTTTATTATATTGTCAATTTAACATACCTACAACAAGTACATGAATATATGAAAGCTGATAATATTACACTTAAATTTATTACAATATTGATCTGTTTTACCTACAATATTGACATATCATAAATGGCTTTGTTAGCTATTACACATATAGAATATATAATATCTAATTATAGCTTTTATTGACGATTTATCTCCCGCTGTCGGACACATGATGCTCTTAAAGCTTTATCAAAAGTTAAGTACTGTCGTGGTCACGTCGATAAGTTGATACCCGACACTTTGAAAGGCGTCCTTTTGTGGATTGTCGTGGAAAATACACGATAATGCTACTTGAATGGACTTTAATTTGCTTTGATGTTTTCGTATGTCAAGTTTATTTGAAAATTATTTCTTTCAGTTTATGTTTTTTTTTGAGATTATAGTGATTTTTTTATCAAACATCTGGAAATAAAGTTTTGAATATTTTATATAAATTGAGTACTTTACAAACCGGTAAACCTAGTCGAAAATAGTATTGCTATTAAAATAACAGATATTTTAAAATGATAACAGCACGAAAATATCTAATAAATTTTATAATATTTATGGGAAAAAGAATAAACTTTAAATTGCTTCACACATGTGACAAGACACCCTGTTGACAATCGTACGATAAATTTTCGAGACATTGCATGTTGAGAGGCGAAACTCAACGCCGCGCTTTATCCCACTTACATAATTATTTAATCAATTTAAAAAATAAACTGATGTATATGAAAAATATAGATAAAAAGTTCGTTCACATAATATTTTCAGCGATATTAATTTTAACATTTTGGCACATAGATATTTCGTTTGTGCTGACGTAGCGGTGCCGGAAAACGCATGCGAATGCGGTATGAGGCCAAATGTCCTTATTGATGTTGTGATAATGCAAGATTTGTCTTTAATTTTGCTAATATCGTTGTTTATTAATTTTAACTAAAATATTTAATTTCGTGTTGTAAATAATATTATTGCTTTGTAATATTTTTATATTCAATATTCTTGTATCTAACACCTACGTACATATTATGGAGATTCCCCACAAGTTAGCTGATATTAGATATATAATATATATCTATATACTTCATTTAGTTGCATTTACTTCAAAATCTATACTAAACTATGACTTAAGTATGATATCCATAAATTGTCTACTGGAGTAGGTACTTAAAAAAGCGTCATTTAAAAAATATTAACAAATTTATAATATTTTAGCAACCGTATATATTTAGTTTACCAATTTATTTACGAATATTTATTATTGTTGTCATTTCCCATAGATCCGTGAGGAAGGTCCGGCAGTGGAGTCAGGGTATGCGGCGAGTGGTTGTACTACACACGCGTCTCAAGCGCCCCACCGCTGCTTAGGTTTGTGCCTATTAATCCTTCTCTTCCTGTCCATACCTATCCAAATACAGCCTAGTAGAATAAAATACGCACTAACATCTAGTATAAACTATAGAAGTAAGCAAAATAAGCAAAATGTAATAGATAGTGTTATAGAGAAGAATGTAAGACCGCCTCGAGCGCCGTGCTTGCGAACAAGCCTCCTACCCGGTGTTGGTACCCTAGTAATTGAAGTTCAGAATTATAGTTGAACATACTGTTTCTATTAAGAGTACATTGCGTTTCATGTATTTGCAAATTCAATTGTTTATTTTACCGTATATTGGGTTCGAACTAGTATTTTGAGTATTTATGTCAAAATAAATTTTTGAAGCTATATATATATATATATATATATATATATATATATATATATATATATATATATATATATATATATATATATATATATATATATATATATATACATATATATAAATAAATAAATATATATATAATTTGAACCTAATATATAAAGATGTCTATGTTCGTGCCTTTTAACCCTTCCCTCCTACTACAAGACAGTATAGAAGTAATTTAATTTTTTTTTATTAAAGGACCATTAAATTTAATTATGATTATTTCATTTTCTATACCTGTATATTTTATCACAATTTCACGTTTCATAACAAGACGTCGATAATTAATTTAAAAAATTATAATTTTTATTATATTTTATTTTTATATAATTTGTTTGTTAAATGAACATGTAAAGTAATTTTATTTTCGGAATCATGTCAGCCTGACTTTTCCGTTATTATTTGTTTTTCACATATGGCTATACTGTCTACATTTCCTTTTTCCTCTTCGCCTTTCCAGGCAGTTATTATAATCTAAATTGCACTAACTGCAGTTATAATCACAGGCGAGCAAATAGGGTTGTCAATGTTAATAAAAAATAATCCGAAAATTCATTGATTCTTTTAAATAAAAAATTAAGTTTAAGATAATTATTTCTTTTCTATTTTGATATTTTAAATCTTTAAAAAGTAATAGTTACAATAGATAATCTATCTTATGTTCGGAACATTTTACAAAGTTGCCAACCCTAATGAAAGCTTGCTTACGGTTAACGCGGAATTGGCTGATATCGCTACCGCAGTGCTCGAAACTTGTGATTTAGATGAATTCATACATAAGTACAATATGTTATTTCATAATATATCTTTTTATTTAGAATGTCCGATCGAATTAACATTGTCATAATATTTACTGGATACTGCCGCGATGCGATTATGTTTTCATCGTACTTAAATAATTACATGTTTACATTAGTTGAAATTTTAGATATACTTTATTTTCAGCTGTTCACTATAGTCCAAATCTATATAATTTTTGTAATTTGCTTAGTAATAAATTAATATATAATACGTAACTAAATCACTTAAACTTTTATATCGCAGTGATTTAAAAATTATAATAGCGCTAAAATTTCGAAGGTGTTCAATACTTTAATACTAATCAATAATAACGTCGTTTCTGAATTATTGCGATATAAAATTTGTATGTTAATATTTAAAATGTCCAATAATCTCATAGGTGTTTTGTAATATCTCATTATTCGGCAAAATTAAAGAGCTAGAGAACAAGTGCAATTACATACATTGATATTGTGTATTTCGAATCGATTACGTCCATTTTGCTTGGGTAATTGCATTGAATGATGAATTAAATGGACATGTAGTTGGTAAATTATAGAATTAATAAGTATAGTTAGATAATGCCTGCGGTACTTAAGATGTGACGTTGCAGGCTATTGTTTTTATTATATTTTTTTATGGCCATCACCATATTTGGGCATTAGCATTTCATCACGTAGTTTTTCATTATTGTAAAATATATAAATATAAATTTTCCAGTGCCAAAATCGCAATACAAAGCTCTACTTTCAAACTGAATCGAGTTTTGTTTAAATCTATGCAATAGAATGCTACCCTTATATTTTCATATTAATATACGTCTCTCTCAAATCATCTGAACATCTTATTTAATATGATAACATATACTTTGAACGCAGTTAGTGATGGCCTAAATAATAAAGCATAATCTATTAGTTATGTGAGACCTTCAAACCTCCATGTTACAATACATTTTTACAATTGTTACGTTGTTGCATGAAATTAGATATTTATTGTTTGCCACCAACCAAATATTGGCATACTATTTGAACACGATAACAAATGTTGTGCATTTTTTTTTCGTGTTTCCTATAATATTATTTATTAAACATAATAGATAGACATATTATATTTACCTTTAAATGGTTTAAAGTGATTTGTAGGGTTTTGGCGATGTTTTCTTATATTCAATCCTGTAATGTGCGTCTGAAGTCGTATAGTGAATTGGAAAATTCGCCACAACTTTGTTATGTAATAATGGACATATCCTGTACAATAAGTTTGGAAAACGATAAATTATACCTTCTAACTTCCTAAGTGTATTTATAGCGGCATTATCTTTGTGACAGCCATGAGCTTGTTCCGTAGACTTTAACGGCAGAACGTTTAAAATGTGGGTGAGTAGGATTTTGGGATAATCAAAGCTTTCAAATTGAATTGTCTCAATTCTCAGGATTGTAAATTTGTTAGCTTATATCTAGGTCGAATTAATGTATAAACATTTGCATAATATATTATTCGCCATATATTTATTTAATTTTGAATGAATATGCTTAACGTTAAGATTTCCATGAACATGAAAACTTTAAAGCTTTTAATTAAGAATGTAACGACCACACACTTCTTATATAATAAAATATAATTTAATGAGCAAGGTCAAGGCTAATTGAAATTAATAACAAACACGCAAGAAAGCGCACGGAACTACTCTATACAGACCAATGTAAGTCACTTTCTTCAGTAAATAGAATGTGTACTTTGGCTGATATAGAATTACATCCGAATGTACGATTGAAAATTCCCTTTAGAATCTATGCTTTTTACAGTATGCAACTTAAAGCTTTTAGTATTCGCTAGTGAATTCGAATAGCTTGAAGAAAATTGCAATGCATGTTTATACCTGAGACGGGATCATAAGAACGGAATCAAGTAGCGTTCATTTAATATAACTTACGCAGTTAAAGTGAATATTCATAATACTTGCGATTACATTTTTAATATTCAGCAGTGGAAACATTTTATATCTATATGATATAAATATTTTATTATTATGGATATTTTAAAAGGCACTTAAACAGGAAATTAAATAATTAGCTCAAGAGAAGACAAAGATCTTCCCAGATAACCGCTTTAAGCTTAATGATTATTTTAAAAATGCTAATATGGCTTCAAAATTCAATCTTAGATATAAATTGATTAACAATTGTTTAAGTTTCTAACACTGTGTGCTATTCGATTCTCAGATTCGTAATCCATAATTACAAAATCTAATTATATATTTTAAATAATATATATTATATTAAATGAAATATAACATCATCCATATTCCAATTTCACGGTCATAAGGTATTTTAACAGCTGTCACTCAGATAATGTCGCAGTCATAAATTTTAAAAAAATCGTGTGATTAAATTAAAATAATAATTATATTAAAATTTTATTTCATATTGTGGTTGTGATCATAGAAGTGATTGCCAATCCATTAAAAATAGAACACGTAAACGGTGTAAATATGTAGGTTATCGGTATAAATAAATTTGGAGACTTGTACAAATTGCTCACATACATGTATATTTAAAACGACTGAATTCAAGATTTTTCGTCGACTGGTAGCTAGAGTTAAATGTAAAGTAACTTCTTCGAGTAATTATGTAAGTTACTCTAAGTTTACTGTACGACCGAGTAAGGACAGCTGTCACATGTTGTAATAACCATTCGATGTTAGAAAACATTAAGCCCATTTTTATAAAAATTTTGGTGTATGTAAAAATCATCAATCGGCGATAACGTAGAACCTAAATAATATATTTATTAATGTAAATGCTGAATAATTTGTATATATTGAATCCGATGTGAATGAAAAATAATAATAAAAAGTCTTTTATTACAAAATGTATTTAGATTTTCATTTCATGTATGTAGCGTCTTGTCTCTGATCACTGTTTTGTATTTGTAACGGCCATATGGTTGATAAGTTAGTTATGTACATGCATACTTACATATACATATATAGGTGTAAACCAAACTGACGTTAAATATAGGCTTTTGTGTTTGTATTGCATGTGTGCTTCGCTTTATACCCCCGTTAAAATAACAACCGCTCTAAGCTTTGAATTTACTAAAATAAAATTTCCCTACCAATTTCATATAACATTGAATGCTATTATTTTCTCCTGATTTCATTTAATTTTGTACACGTCTTTGGCATGCAGCATTAGTGGTAACGTCCGTTTGTTTTATCATTACTTCGTAAACAAAATTATCTGAGATCAGTGACGAGATTCTACTTATAATTCCCTTCGAGCCCTGTTTTCATAATCTATCTGCGACTTCGAGCCTCATGAATGGATCTTCTGCATACAACGCTGCATGGATGCTGGTACGGTGCTGGGTGGTGTCGGACTGTCACGTTCTATCTCGTGTATTTATATATATTTGTTCTCTTTTATTAGAATGCTCCAAGGGTTTGCACTTGTACGACGGTCGATGTTACCAACGTTGCCCAGGGGGGACTTACGCCGGTGAAATCATTATGCAAGCGAATTCACGAAGACGTAACTTTACGTATTTGGAGGTGGGTGACTCTTCAGTCGCTAAGAGACAGGGCGACGTCAATAAATCTACAGCAATCGAGGCTTTTGATATGGAACCATCTAATTACTCTAAAACACCTCTTGTGTGTCTTCCATGTCACTACACCTGCGCCACCTGTGTAGGACCCAGTGGCAGTCAATGCTCCTCGTGTTTAGACGATGCCCAACTTTTTAATCAGTCCGATATTGAACCCAAATTTTATTGTTACCCCAAAACAGTATTACCACAAATAAATAACGCGAATTGGCACTACAAAATGAACCTGATTTTGGTAATTACACTATTAATTGTTATCATAATTTCCCTCTACATTTTAATAGTTTATGTGCTAAAGCGACAGGGTATGTACTGTTGTGGTAACAATTATGATTCTAATATAAAAATAGCCTACAATAAATTAGCTGTGGATGATAAATATCAGAGCGCAGTTGAAATTGAAGAAGAAATTCATAAAGCTCTTCATAAGTATTCAAGCGAGAGTGAATCGGAGGATGACTTGAAGTTATAGCGCTTCTCGACGTTTCGTCCAGAGTATTACGTATTATAACATTACATCGATAATAGTTGTTACTTTTAAACAAATACAGGGCTTGTAATGCGATATAATCTTTTGTCACAATTACTCTTATGTTAGTTAAGTTTATAATTAATATTAACATAAATTTGAAAATTGCAAATGTGTATTTGATACAAAAAGTTCGATTATTTTTTATATGTATTATTTAGTCCAAAGACTTCATAGTTTCGGCTCTATCTTTCGACCATTTTTGTCTTTTATTTTCACTCTTTACTATTAGTACTAATATTGTTTTCGTACATCACATTCCATATGTTTTAGTTTTAAGTTTATAATGGTAATATAAGTCTAAGGCGCGGTACCCTTACAAGCGAACCAGCAATTTATACGCGCAGATTATGTTGAATTTTGCAAGGCACAAATGCTGGATTTAATTGAATCGATATATCTAAGGGTACGCACTGCAACGCTTAAGCAGACGATAATGCTCTTTAAGGCATCAGTAATACGGGATAACATTCTTCAATTTGCATTCTGTATTCTATTTCTAATCTGCTATAATTCTTAATATAGGTATTTTTCTTTAATAACTTTGAATTTCTACTCATTATTTCTTCTATTTTTTTTATAAACGTTTTATAATTTCAAATAAATAATACGTGCATAATATTTTTATATAATACTATTGCTCAAGTTGCCATTTCACTAGGTAAGTAATGAGCTTCCAATGTAAATATATTTTGAAAGTATGTAAATAAATGAGTTCCTATTTTTTTTTCAGTGTTTTATTAAATAAATGCATTTCTAACGAAATTTAAAGCAAACGAGCCAACCGGAAAAACATGTCAGTAGAACTGTCAAAATCTAAACTTGTCATCTCTTTTTTACCGTATAATACTTCGTGGGTCCTACTTTAACGTGACATTGGCGAAGATCACATGATTTGTGCTCAGCTGGCACGCTCGGAACGCCAAAATCAAAGAACTGCTCCTGAAGATAACTTACATATAAAAAACAAATACTTTTTCGTCTTCATTCATAATACCCCGCATTGAATGAGGATCAAGTGATAGTGATGACTTTATTTTTCTTATTATTATATACAAGTGACTCCCTAAACAAAGACAAGTTCCTTTTGGTCATTGTAAGTGAATTATGAAATCTACAAACTTACTATGTAACTATAGAGAAATTTAATTTTCAATATCAACGAAAATAATAAATTTCCAATCCCAGATATATCTTCAATGTTATATGCATTAACAACCTCACATTGCATTTATCTATAGCATTAATTACATATCTGACGGGTTTTGAGCTGTATATAATCACATTAGAGTGATTAAATTTGTTAATTAATATTTAGTGCAAGCATAATTATAAATGGTTTACAGAACGTTCATCAGTTATTTTAGATGAAAATTTGGAAATTGTAATTGTTTTTTGTAAATATATTTATATTTATTATCTCTGGACAAGTGGAATGAAATATTAATTGGAAAAATATTTTAGGAATATGGAAATAATGTATTTTCTATTAACTGTATATGTTTATAATAATATGACGCGTTAATTTGATTGCTTCTAAATTATGGACAAAGTAAAATGTATATATTTAATATATTTTTTTGTTGAATATATTTTTTTTAAATATATTCAACGAGAGGTGAGGTGATTTACACTGGTAAAAATTAAAGTTAAAATAACTGATTGATGAATATATCAACTGTATACTAGATTTGTTTGTCAGCAGTTCCGTGGAGTAATAATACAATGTCTCCCTCACCTAAGTGTACTCTCAATATGCGATCAATATACTTATGTATCGGATAATAGAATACACATGTGCACGAAATAACGTTACTAGAAGTGGCTTCTTAGAAATTTTGAATTAAATCTATTATCTATTATAACAGAACAAATATTTCTAAGCTTGCTGAGAGCCATTTTGCAGTATATAGTATAGCAACGTTTTCATTAAGTTAGTCAAACTTTTGAAGAAGGTTGTGAATAAAATATCAATGGCATTACAAAAAATATTTTAATCCACAAAAATGTTCTGAATGATCTTCATGTGCCATATCTAGACTTGGTCTATATGGGATTATTTGACACCACCCCTATCTCAATGTTACCTCAGAAACTCGAGATTCTTAGCAAAAATGCCAATAACTACATAGGGGAGGAAAAAATATTGCGTTCGGCCCCTAATTTGATCGCATCCCTTTGCGCCCTATTATAGCACATGTGTTCCAATATTGTGCTTTAATTTAATATATATATATATATATATATATATATATATATATATATATATATATATATATATATATATATATATATATATATATATATATATATATAAGACTAGAAATATATATTAGACTAGTATATGTATAAAAATAAACCTATTGTTTTTCATTGATGCGCTAAAGTTCGTAGTAAGATAAACAAAATATCTGAGTTATTATAAAATAATACACTCGAAATTCGAGACACTGTGTGTTAAGTGACGGAACTCAACGCTGCACTTTGCCATACCAAAGCGAGGAAATTCAAATGATTCATTCCCCCGGATCGGGCCGTTTCTCTCAAATATATGCACGATTAAAATAATTTTGCCTTTTTTTATCTCAACAGAAAAAAAAGGATATAATATTGCCACAAAGGATACATTATTGAATTTTTTACTTTTCAACTGGAAAATTATACTAGACAGCCGGTAATCCAATATTTTTTTAATCATCATCGTCTTACTCATCGAGATTTTATCGAGTTTATCGGTTCTTTGGGTCGACACGTAGGTATTGGCATTACTTCTCAAGAAGCAAAATTATTTGTATATTTAAAAAAAATTTTGTTCTTATAAATAGCTACTTTACAGATTCCACTACTTGCTAGAGTATTCATTAAACAAGCCTATGTAATGACTGGATTATTGTTTTTTAATATATATATATATATATATATATATATATATATATATATATATATATATATATATATATATATATATATATATATATATATATATTGCATCTGATCTGGCCATCGTGAATACGTTCTTCCAAAAGAGTCCGCAGCATCTTATTACGTATGCGAGTGGACTCCATTCAACCCAAATAGATTACCTATTGACCAGGCGGTGTCATGTTGGCAAGGTAACTAACTGTAAAGTCATTCCTGGCGAAAGCCTCACGGCCCAACATCGTCTTCTTGTCATGGATTATGTCGTTACCCCCGCTAAAGAAATTAGCCGAGACGCGTAAGTCTAAGATCAAGTGGTGGTTGCTGAATGGACCGATGCAGACCGACTTTCTGGCAGAGGTTAACAGTCAAAATTTATCAACTAACACCGAAACTGCTCAGGATGCTTGGGATCGAGCTCAGTCAGCAATCATTACGGCTGGTAAGCATGTTCTTGGCGTTTCTAAGGGAGGACGTATTATGGACAGGGAGACATGGTGGTGGAATGACAAGGTACAAGAGGTGATTCATGATAAGAAGACTGCATTTAAGGAGTGGCAGCGTTCCAACTCTCCTGAAGACAGGCTGGAGTATATAGCAGCAAGCAAAACGTGCCAGCAAAAGAGCTGTAGCCAGAGCCCGCAGTGAAAGTTTATTACCTCTATATGATAAACTTGAAACTGTGGAGGGGCAGAAGCTCATCTACAAATTGGCACGTGCTCGGGATAAAGCGACGCAAGATATCACAAAATGTCTTTGCGTCAGAGATTCCCAGGGCAAGCTGCTCTGTAGTCATGCTTCTGTGAAGGAGAGGTGGAGAAGTTACTTCTTGGAGCTGCTGAATACTCAGCACCCGGGTAGTATTCCGTCTGAACCACCTCCTAACCTGGGACTTATTGCTCCAATAACCCTTGATGAAACTCGAAATTGTCTTCGACGCATGAAGAACGGCAAGGCGGTGGGACCTGATGATATCCCGATCGAAGCGTGGAAATCATTGGGCTCTCGTGGTGTGCTCATGCTTACTGATCTTTTTAACCGCATTTTGAACACTGGGACGATGCCACATCAATGGCGGCACAGTTTTATTACCCCTATTTACAAAGGAAGGGGCAGTGTTCAAGATTGCGGTAGTTATAGGGGCATTAAGATTATGAGTCATACCATGAAGCTTTTCGAGCGCGTGATCGCCCTCAGGCTCCGCCGAGAATGTACTGTCTCTGAGTGTCAATATGGATTTCAGCCAGGATCAGGCACTACGGACGCCATTTTTGCCCTCAGAATTTTGATGGAGGCACACAGGGAAAAGAGGAGAGCTCTGCATGTGGCATTCTTAGACCTGCAGAAGGCCTTTGACTGTGTGCCACGTCAGTGTATCTGGTGGGCACTGCGATCCAAAGGGATCCCTGAATCCTATGTTGCTATTATCAGAGACATGTACAACGACTCTGTTTCTACAGTTAGGACCGCTGTTGGCGATACCAAACCCTTCCCAATTACAGTAGGGGTTCACCAAGGCTCAGCTCTTAGTCCACTTTTGTTTAATGTAGTGCTAGATACTGTCACGGCTCACATCCAGGACCAGCCTCCATGGCTGATGATGTATGCCGATGACATAGTACTCATTGACGAGAACCGACTGATGCTGGAGCGTAAAGTGAATGCCTGGAAGGCTGCGCTTGAGAACGGTGGTCTTAAACTGAATGTGTCAAAGACCGAGTACATGGCTTGCGGGAACCCAGACTCGAGCACCATCCACATCGGGCCTGAGCCAGCCGTTAAGTCGGAGAAGTTCAGGTACCTTGGATCCATTATGCACGAGTCCGGATGCATCGACTACGATGTCCACGCCCGGGTTAGCGCTGCTTGGGCCAAATGGCGGGAGGTCACTGGTGTGGTCTGCGATCGCAGAATACCGCCCAAACTCAAGGGGCTGATATACAAGAGCATGATCCGACCAGTTCTTCTATACGGCAGCGAATGTTGGCCAGCATTATCTCGGCACACTCAGGAGCTTCACGTAACGGAGATGAAGATGCTGAGGTGGATGTGTGGCGTTACTCGGGCTGACCGCATACGCAACACATTCATTCGAGGTAGTCTTGGGGTCCGTGACGTAGCGGATAAGCTCCAAGAGCGTCGTCTGAGATGGTATGGCCACGTTTTGCGCCGGCCTAAGAACTACGTCGGAAGAAAATGCCTTGATATGTGTGTCCCTGGAGTAAGACCCCCCGGACGCCCAAGGAAGCGATGGCTGGACGTCGTGACGCACGACATGAGAGCCAATGGACAACCACTGAGGATGCTCAAGACCGTGCAAAGTGGAGTAGACTGAGTAGGAAAGCAGACCCTGGCAATAGGCTGGGATAATGCTAAGTGGAAGAAGAAGATATATATATATATATATATTATATATATATATATATATATATATATATATATATATATATATATATATATATATATATATATATATATATATATATATATATATATATATATATATATATATATATATATATATATATATATATATATATATATATATATATATATATATATATATGTATATATATATATATATATATATATAATAAAGTTTTTAGTCTTATATATTTAAGTGTATGTAATTTTGTTTATTTTCCATTTTGGCGTCAAGGCATGAGAGCTTTAATTATATAAGCATAATAAGTAAGAATACCTAAATAAAAGTGAAATATATTGTGACGCCATGTTGGCAAATGACTTGCACGAGCTAGACTAAATACGAAAGTTTCAAATTTTTATAACTGATATAGTATAAATATAGTCTCCCCCAATTTGGTTGCACACAATACAGCTAATAACTTATTGGATTGGCGAGAAACAACTCCTGTGTTACTGTTCTAAAATAAATATTTATTATCAAATATAAAAAAGTATATATTTTAAAACAGTAAAATTATTTTTAAATAGTTTTTTATTTACTATTAATTAATATAAGTTATAAAAAGGACTAAATTATAAAGGGATAAACATGTTTAACAGATTTTCCGTCAAAAATATTTAAATATGTTGAAAATTTAAGGTATTGTTTCGTACATGATAGGCTGTCTCTTAAGATGTAATGTATGCGAACACTTTTGGTTGGCGCGACGACCCTTTAAAGTGGGTTTCATATTTCATTTGTAATTTAATAAGGCTCTATATGCTCTTCACCTTCAAATGAGTATTCTTGTTAATACATATTATATGCTACTGAGGTCGGGAGAGATCAGAGATAATGTTACTTACGAAATATATACTTTTGGCAGTTCATTAATCATTTTTTAAATAGTAATACAGCATTTTTTTATTTAATTAGTAATTCAAATATATGTCAATTAGAGAACGTTAAAAGAAAGTATTAGAACGAATGAAATATCTTTATTATCTGGGATATCATAGCTTTCAGTTATTTTTCTTGATATATGCAAACAATAAGGTAGCAGCTTATAGTGTAATTAAATAAATATGTATGTTTTATCTGCATATCTAAAATTAGAAGGTGAGTATAATAATTTTATTCAAAAATCTAAGCATGAGTAATTTAATTTGAAACAAAAAATTGAAGCTTAAAGAGAAAATTCCCTGAACGAACTATTAAGTAACAATAACATCAAGTTTCATTGAAATACATCCTAGTTTCCGCATATTGTTACACCTCCTATGCAAACTACCACGCCTTATCCTCTGAGAGGCTTTAGTCACACCAAGGTACCTTTTGAACAAAGTTACTTTTCAATTAGTGGGAACTGTAGGTACTCATATTAATGTTAGGTTATTATCCCGTAGGAATATTTTTATTAAGTACCTAGATTAAAAATTCTTGATGATGTTCACGAATACTTCACCGAGGATCAATATATGACTTTAAAGTAATTGGCAGATAATGTTTTAAACTGAGTGGGGTACGGAGGTTTTTTAATACTAGGTTCCCTCTGTCTACCCTGCTATAAGCGGACAATAGCGTGCAGCACTTTTTATGTTATACAATCACACAGCCATTTAGTATATTAATAACTTTTAGTATATTATGTACATGTAACTGAATAAATCATAAGAAGTGTTCTCATAAAAAAAATATTAAAAAGTAATTTTTAGACAGCAATGGTAAACTGGTTTAAAGCTTATTTTTATGTCTTTTTAATACAGTATAGGAAACAAAGAATATAGTGACCTAAATCTCTTTATTCCTCTCCTTCCGTCTATGCCGCAATGTGTTGACTTCTTATGCAGAAATAGGCCATATTTGAGAAAAGGCCTGTAAACATTTTGCTTTTGTCTTCTATTACTCTTAGGAGAATTGTATGGTACACACTAACACATAAGGCTTTCACCTATATCATTAATTAATCAAACTAGAATATATGGAACAGCCCACCAGAGCAAACAAATTTATTAGTAGATACACTATAATAACTAATAATAATAACTAATAACACTTTTATCCGTGACCTGGAGATGTTATTAAATAAACTACAACTAAACTTGACGTAATTATGACTTATTCGAAAGTTTCTGACTATATACGCGTGGGGGTTCAACCCTAATTGGACGTAATTATTATTATTAATAATATTTATTGAGTTAACATACATAGATAAATAAAAATATTACATACAGTTTAGTTCACATCGTTAGACTTATCTCTATAAGAGTCCTCTATCCACCAACTTGTGATGGTGGATAAGTTACTAACAGCGGGTAAGAAAAGTAGAATTCAAAGTAATATTATCATATTAAATATGATTATCGATTGACCCAAATCAAAAAGCGCGGCGTTGAATTCCGCCACTCAACACGCAAGGCCTCGAAAGGCGGAAAGCGGGGAACGGGGAACGGAATGTCTTAACACTAGGTTCCTACGGTTCCCTCTGCCTACCCTGCCATGTGCGGGATATAGCGTGAAGCTAACTTAATTTAATTTTTAATTTATATTAAATACATACATACATATACATTATACATAAATACTATAATATATAAGATATATTATGATAAATATATAAGCTATATAAACAAAAGAAACATGCAGTTACTTAATGAAGAACCACGTTTGAAGTCAATCTTACGAATTGTACTTGCAAATTTTCAAGTAGATATGATTACATTAAAATATTTTTACTTTCCTGTTAATTGTAGTGTTCCGCCACCTAGTGCAAATATGTCTGAAAAGGGATTAAATCTACATTCGAGGGAGTGAATAATTTCTATTTCTCCGCTCTGGTAGAGATAAAATGCACCATAATATGCTTGGAGCTCGAGGCTCACACTTCCAACGACCGGTTCTTGACATTAGCTTAAGCCATATCCTCTTATACCAACTCTTTGTCGGGATAGATTATTTACTGAAACAAATAATGATAAGTGTAGCTAATGATTGTTATATCGATACTATGTGACAATCGCCATACAAAGGTAAATAATAAATAACGGTAATAATCATGATGACCTACTAATCTACCTACCTACTCTTAATATTTACCTAAAAATAATATTTACCTAAAAACCTACTCTTAATATTTACCTAATTTATACTTTTGCTGTTTACCATGTAAAGATATTTTAGGTAACTGGTTTTTACCCTTGGCAGGAGAAATGGCAAACTGCAACGCGTTCAATTAATTCATGTTTGATTTGCGGAATTCTATGCTCTATACTGAATTCAAATATATGAATTTCCGGAATTTGTATTAGTTACAGTTACTACACGAATTTTCTATTTGCATTCTTATCATGAATTTAACATATTTTTGTTAGTTATTTCATTTCATAGTTAGTTATCGAACGTAATATTTGAGATTTAACGCAAAATATTATTGTTTAAGACAGTAAAAACATTCACAGAAGATGCATTTTCGACGATTCTACGAATATTAACAAATAGAATTATGTAACTATGTCAGATGATAGATGTAAAAAATAATTCAGACCATCTATTTTGTGTTTTGAAGAAGATCTTTATCTATAGACGGTGAGAGAAATATTAATAAATTTACATAATTTGTGTATACTTCATGAAATTATTACTTTCTATGTTTATATTTAGTAATATTATTTTGTGACTATACATATCACTGAAAGCTCTACGAGGTCAATTAGGAAGTTGACGGCAACTTTAAGCACATCTATGAGCTTGGTCTGATTTGCACTCGAGTGCGAAATACCGCAAACATAGGAAGTTCGTGTACGAACTGATTACAAACTAAGCGAATATACTTGTAATAGTAATACGTACTAAACCTGCTGTGCGTATTAAACATGCAAGATAATCTTGCTTGCATATTAATTTTGTAAAATCTAAAAATATAATAAAACTGAAAATTTGGTAATTTCATAACAAGTAGGTACAACCAAAATTATAATATTTTTATTTTTAATCTTTCTCTCTATCTGTACGTCTTTCACATAAAAAAAACTTTTTTGCTATTATTTATATTAACATATAAAACACCGCTCTGCTACTTATGTTGTAGTTAAAATATTCACTTTAAAAAAATTTCGTGGTATTAATAGAATAAATCACAAAATTTACTTATATATTTTTTTTTGAGACCACGTTATGTGTGGTTAATGAAAGAAGCATGATATGGGTTATTAAAGTCCATGCAAGTAAATTTCGGATTGTAAATACAAAGAGTACAAGGCATTCATATATGGAGAAATTCAGTTATTCTATGATCAGAAAGATAAGAAAAACAATATTTTTGTACATAAATGTGAGGCCTTGAAAGCTTACGTTGCATGCGCTGCGTACACGGTTATAATTACGCAAAAAATAACTTGTCAGTATGATTGAAGTTTTCAGCAATTTACATTGCAAGAACAGAGTTGTCATTCTTGTACTTTCGAGAGTAACCTCTTTAGTACTATTTTATTATTATTAGTTATTAGCTATTATAAGTTAGTAGCGACATGCTCCTGCTTTGCACAGGATGCTAATTTGGTGATAGTGTCTTGCCTTCCTTTTTTATTAATATAATAAAAGGCGGCTAAAGGAAAGGTCTTTTTAAGGTTCCGTACCTACATAGGAAAAAATAGAACACTTATAGGATTAATTTGTTGTCCGTCTGTCTGTCCGGGCCATTTATTGACCATTTTTTCGAAATCAAGTTGATGAATAAAGCTGGAATTTGAATGAAAAATCTAAGTTATAATTTCTTGAAGCACAGAAAACATTAAACTTTTAAATCAACGCAATCAAAAGATATGAAAGAGAATCAAAACATACAGGATACTTCCCGGTCACCTAGAGTTGTGAAATTGGGCAATAAGTTAGAACTTTTCTTATTTATTTCTGTTTTGGTACACCACTGATTAATAAATATAATTACGGTAATAAAAAGAACAAGTTAATATACAGGTGCACAAAAGGCTGTGTTATCGATAATTAGCGATCTCTTCCAGACCATTTCCAGACTTTCCAGATATACATATATACATTTATACATATATATATATATATCTATATATATATATATATATATATATATATATATATATATCATATATAGATATATATATATATATATATATATTATATATATATATATATATATATTATATATATATATATATATATATATATATATATATATATCTATATATATATTATATATATATATATATATTTAATTTAAGTTTGTCAATTTTCATAAGTAGTAATTTTAGCGGAATACCTATAATCATGAAATAGATAAGGAAACCTTGGTGTGCGAGTACTACTCGCACTGATATATTTTAATACACCAACTTTCTCATACTATTACCAATATCAAGCTAATATAGAGAGCGACGTTATTTTTTTGAATTTTAAAAGTATAATTAAAAAAATTAAAGTAAAATGTTCTTTATTGCACACGAGATTAATGATACAGGATACAAAAAGATCTTAACTTGAAAACGGTACAACAGTTGGCCTTATCGCTAAATGAGCGATCTCTTCCAGGCAACCTTTGGGTAGAAGAGAGAATTTACAAAATAATTAACTGGGAAGGGGTATACTGTAATTTAATATATAAATAGCTTTGAAGCATAAGTTAGGTATACTCTACATACATATACACATATACACTTATACACATATATACATAAGCAATTTAAACAAGCACTTGTTGTTTGTCTTTTTTTTAAAAGCTTAAAGAGTTGTGGAATAGTTTATTGTTAACGGTAAGGAATTTCACAAGCAAACGGATTTAACGAAGAAAGAATTAAAGCAGAAGGAAGAAGAGTGGCAAGAAATGTTAAATTAAAGAGTTTATTAATTTACTAGCCTTACGAATGTTTATTGTTGTACAAACGCTATTAAAACTGTCTAAAAACATGTTTGATACGCATGCGCTGTAATCACTATTGGCCAATTAATCTACTAAAAATACACATGAATTATTACTATGTTCAATTATTATTGTTAAATTACAATGAATATTATTTCTTAAAATTAATTCACTAAAACATGAACACTAATAAATAAATCGTTTTTAAAAAGTTATTAAATAGAATTGGAGCGGTCATGTCCTATACCGTGGTAATGCCATCCACGTCACGGTTTCCCTGAACGTAAAATATACTTCTATTCAAATGTATATCTTAAATGTGCAAATAAATAAAATGTGCATTTTATACTATAAAATGAAATATTGCAATAATTTATAAATTATGGTACAAACAAAGATCAGTATTATTATTAAAGTGTTCATCTGAAAACTTGAACCTGCATGGCATAGTAGTCAGAACACTTGGGCGGTTTCCATGAAGCGCGGGTTCAAATCCTGTTGCCTTCAATTTTTTAAGTGTTCTATTAATATTTTTCTATCCTTAGTGAGAAATAACAGTTTCAAAATATTAAAACTGTTTAATAAAATGGTATTCTCTCTCACCAAATGATTGTTATTAGCAATAATCTTTGGGTAGCGGAAATTTGTAAAAATCTCCTACAGATATGCTAACTACGTAAATAAGTTCTAAAAAGAATATAGGATTATCGACGAAGCTATATGAGAAAGCATGGTTTAGTGGTCATAGCGCTTGGACGGTTGATGATGCGCATGTTCAAATCCCGCTGCGTTAAAACTGTTATGTTTTCTTTAAGTATTAAACAAAGGTACGTACAAAAATTCTAAAGTTGGAAATTTATAAACTAAGGACGATAAAATCAATACAAATTTATTAAGGTAGTTTATTCCATATAAAATGAGTGCATACGACCGCAACTAAGTTTAAGTTTATCAAAAGATGATAAACTTAAACTATATAAGTTGTGTTTTTTGTTGACACAATCGAGAAAGCTTTTATTCACCACTTATACTTTATATTAATTAGCATTGCTTGTCAAAAAAAGAACAAGCCATAGATGTAGTATTTGGACAAGACACAAAAGATTGTCATGTATATAAATAAATATTTTTTTTGTATGTGTATTTGTATTATATATTTGCTTTTACGTTTAAATACTATGGAACGATTATAACTTATCAAATATTTTACTATATAAAATATACATATATGACACTTTTACATCGTAATTATAAAGTCAAGAGTATTAAAGTTAATAAATACATATAAGTTGGTAAATTTTCTTATGAGTTCAGTAATTATCAACAGCTCTAAACTAAATTATGGAGTTCAAGTAGTAGGATATAATATTATTGAGAGTATGTTATTTGCACTCGAGTAGGCTACAGCAAATATGAGAAGTTTGTTTGTGAACTGATTGTTAGCTGGACTGTTTGCTACGATACAGTTTCAGCTTAGATTATTGTTCTGCACATACATTAAATTATAGTTCAAGTGTGATTGAAGTTCTTGTATACCAACCATATCATAGCTAGATACAGAAATATGTGTATAAAAATATATATATATATATATATATATATATATAGATATATATATATATATATATATATATATATATATATATATATATATATATATATATATAGCTAGATACAGAAATATGTGTATAAAAATATATATATATATAAATATATAATTCACTTTTCAAGAACGAACGGTTGATTATTGCATAGTTCTTGCATCTTCTTAACGGTTAAATTTTTGTTTATATTTGCAATATAATAATAATAATATAAACAAATATATATTTATATTTGTTTATTTTTTTATTGGCTAGATTTTATTTTTTATCTACAATATCCGTTTAGACGATACATGATAAAAAATATTTCAGGTTTGCCTTTCTCGTTTAATGGACTATCCAAAACAAAAAAACTACTGGTTTGTTTTGTTGTTTTGTATGCACCATTTAAAGTAAAAGTAAAACCTGAAATAACATAAACATCTCATATAATGAAAGCATATAAGAATTTCGACGCAGCGTGAGGAAGAAAGTATGACTTAGTGGTCAGAGCGCTTGGACGGTTTCCATGAGACGAGGGTTCAAATCCAGCTGTGTTAAAAGTTGTATATGTTTTCTTTAAGTATTTTTTCTTATATATATCCCTGGTCATTTCGTTGGTAAGTATTTCACGATATTAGATATATAAAGTAATAGAAAGATCCGGTCTGGGTGACGAAATACTAATATCCACAGGAATCTTAAGCTGATTCTCATACATGCTCGTGAACATGCTTATGCTGAACATCACCTCATGATGAACATCATGAGCTGGAGCAGAGTAGGAGCTGAATCTTAAATAGAGTAACTTTTGTGTGAATTTTTTTGATTTACTGCCTTCTTTCACAAACTCTATTGATTGTTTGCTGGTTGATATGTTTCTTTGTGATCTTGCTACTGAAAGACCCCTTAACGTATGATTTCCAGTACTTTGTCATAGCGTCGCCGCTATCTAAGAATAACTTATTTACAGATGAAGCAAGATTTTTCGGTAGCTTTACAATATCTTACCAAGTTACTTTCATCTGGAAGAGTAGTTAGGAACGTATTGAGATTATAACAGTGCTATAGTGCATCATATGTTTATAATAATAATAAATAATAAATAATAAATCATTTATTTAAACAAGTTTCTTACAATCCACTAGTGATTGGAGCCTCCTTTTAAGCATGATATTGCCTGTACCAGGAGACTCCGCTCTTCCATTACCATAAAAATAACAGAAACCTTAATCTTAGATCTATATATATATATATATATATATATATATATATATATATATATATATATATATCTATATATATATATATATATATATATATATATATATATATATATATATATATATATATATATATATATATATATATATATATATATATATATATATATATATATATATATATATATATATATATATATATATATATATATATATATATAGATTATTAAATTCTTCAATTTTTTTTTACAATTTAATATACTATTTATTTATTCTACTTTATTTTATTTACTGTTCTTAACAAAACAAATCATGTGTAGGTGTGTGTATTATAGAGTGATTGTGAATATGTATAATTAAGGCTATGCTGAAGAAGCGCTTTAGTTTCCTCATAACCTATTGGTGCCAGCCATTCTTTAACCTTTTTCTTACATTCATAATATAGCATGGGGTATAATGTTAGTATTTTATTTATTTTACTATACAAGAAACAAGACCGTGACTCATACTGAATGTTAGCAAATAAGGTTTTAGTTCCTGAGGTATGGGCAATTATATAATTTCTTCTTTTATTTAATAAATGTGGATCATAGCGTGGAGATTTGTGTTTTTTCAAAACTGTATGCAATAAGTAGAGTTTTCTAACAGACAGCAAATGACTTAATTTATACAGTTGTTCTTTTGGAAACATAATATTTTTAAAATACATGACTTTAACTAGAGTTCGCTGTGCACGTTCTAGAGCTAGGAATTTTGTTTTAAGAGCTCCTCCCTAAATAGGAATACAATAAGTCAGCACTGATTGAGCTAAAGCAATATATGTTTCCTGAAGAATGTTTCTCGAGGTTGATTTGTCATTTGTGTGTGGTTTAGGAAGTATATGTCGCAGCTTACGAAAAATAAATAATAATTTTCTGATTCTATTTGCGACTTCTTCTAGGTGTGGGTACCATGATAATCTTTGGTCTCTTTGGTTTAAGAAATTGAACTTAAATTAAAGTCAGAAAGCTTGAGTCAGTCAAGCTCTTGGGCACATCTTTCTTTAGGAAGTGATGTAATTATATCATCGTTTGACTGAGTTTCTGCCGAATTCGCTAGCCTTAAGCAAAACTTTTAAAAATTTATGACACTTGCATCTAACTTCGATAAGAATCGTTTCGATTTACCTTCTGATCCAGTAGAAATTACCTCATGTATTTTGAATGTTTCATGCCTAATACATAAGTCTAAGTCATTTGATCACGCGGACGAAGCCGTAGGTAAAAGCTAATGCCAGTTTCAATAAGTGAAGAATCGAAAATTGATAACTTTGTTGCTATGATATCTGCTTCAATTTTTGAATATATTTCTATAATACACTTACAGAGAGTAATTTTTATTCTATAAATTATTTTAATTTTATCTACAAATCTGTGTAATTACAAGTGTTATACAGTATAATTTTCCCTGTTTTAAAGCTTAATTTCTTTATCGGTAAGCTTAAATGTTGCAATTTTCACATTATTTAACATTTTAATGAGCGGCCTGTTCTACTCTTTGTTTCGTCTAATTAAGGGTGGCTTTAATCAGGTCCGCAATTATCGGTTAAATGTTCAAAATAATCCCTAATAGGTATACCAATTAGATATATAATGTTACAATTTATATGTAATTTATGTACCTAAGAAAGAAATCACGAAAGTCTAATAGGATCGCTTTGTTGTCAGTCTATCTGTCAGTTTATCAAGATCATTTTCTCAAAATCGCGTGGTTCGTGGCTCAGGGAACTTAAAATATCTAAATCAATACAATTAAAATACATGAGCGTTTATGCTTATTTTTTATGCATTTTGTATGAAAATCGCAGCGGAATCAAATCCTACAGGGAACTTCCCGTTGACATAGGTCGGGACCTTTCAGAGGCTCAGTTCGGGTTCAGGGCCGGTCGATCAACCATTGATGCCCTGAACGCCTTGAAAATCGTTGGCTGCAGCAGCAGAGACAGATGATTGACAGATTCTTCTCGCCGTCTCATTGGATGTGGTTAATGCCTTTAATAGTCTGCCGTTTGAGACGCTAAGAGAGGCACTGCGGTTCCATGGGGTGCCTCTCTATCTCGCGGCTGTTAGATGACTACCTCCAAGATAGAGTAGTCATATGGATTGGGGGAAATGGCTGGATCGGTCGACGAAGTATCGGTTGTGGGGTTCCACAAGGGTCGGTTTTGGGCCCGTTTCTGTAGAACATCGGTTTGCTCCTGCGCTGTCGTCTTCCTCCTGGGATGAGTGTCATCTGTTATGCGGATGACACTTTGGTGACGGCCCGAGGTCCATCCTATCAGGAGGCGGCACGCTTGGCTGAAACCGGCACGCGTCTTGTTATTGACCGCATCGAAGCGATGGGTCTGAGGGTCTCTATGCCTAAAACTGAGTCCCTCCTTTTCATGGCCCTCGCAAAGGGCCCCCACGTAGGGCTACTCTGCGCTTCCAGAGCTAGGAGGTGAAGGTACGGCCCCAGATGAAGTATCTGGGACTGACCCTGGAAAGTCGATGGTTGCTTAAGTCGCACTTCGCTCAACTTTCACCTAAGCTTATGAACGCCACCGGGGCCCTCGGCAGATAACTGCGAAATGTCGGAGGACCCGATTTTACATGTCGACGTTTGTACGTCGGTGTGTTGAAATCCATGGCACTTTACGGCGCTATTGTGTGGGCCGATGCTCTCTCCGTTCATAACAAGACCCGATTACGTAAAGCGCAGCGGGTCATAGCGGTTAGAGCTATTCGAGGATACCGGACAGTATTGTGGACGGTGGCTACACTCCTGGCGGGCGATCCGCCTTGGGAGTTGCAGGCGGAATTGATCGTAAGAGTTCACGCGTTCTGTGCAAGTGAGCGGTTGCGAGGTGAGCAACCATCGAGTGAGGTTATCGGGTGGATCAGGAAGAGAGCGGATGAAGAGCTGGTCCGACGATGGAGGGAGGACCTGGATTCACCGGTGGCAGGACTGGCGACGGTGGAGACGGTTCGCCCCCACCTAGAGCGCTGGTTGACAAGGGGGTTTGGCGTCCTGACGTTCAGACTGGTGCAAGTATTGACAGGGCATGGTTGCTTCGGCAAATATTTGCATCAGATTGCGCGTCGGGAGATGTCAACAGCGTGCCACGAGTGTGATGCCTCCGTTGACTCTGGCCGAATGCCCTGCTTGGGCTCCGCAACGCCACGCCTTGATGGCTGTAGTGGGTAGGGATCTCTCACTGTCTAGTATGATGGAAGCCATGCTGGAGAGTGAGAGGAACTGGTCTGGAGCAGTCTCCTTCTGTGAATCTGTTATCGCACAGAAGGAGGCCGTGGTGCGTGCGCGCGAGCTTAGCGTGTACGCAGATTTGCTCCGCCGTCGTAGACCAGGAGGTAGGAGAAGGTGGTACGTGCATCCCTAACTTCCCTGACCCTAGAGGAGCTTCTGCAGGAAGGTCATGAAGATCTTACTGCAAGTCATCGAGGCTTTGGGTGCCCCGGAAGAAACCCTGGGGCTCCTTGAAGGCGATAGTGGCCTAAGTTAGGTGGGCCTTCCACTGAGGTGCTGTAGTGGCATGCGCAAGCGATCCTGCAGCATCTCATATAGGAGGAGAGGGTTTCCGCTGGGTTTTAGTGGGTAGTGTCGGGTTCGATGAGTCCCACAGTACCATACGTCTGTAGGGCACAATTGTCCTACTCAGGGATGGTCTGCGTTTCCCAGCGACAAAAAAAAAGAGTTATGTTTGCAAAAAAGTTAATACTTATAGTATATACATGAAAATAGTTCGGAACCCTCGGTGCGTGAGTACTACGCGCACTTGACTTACATTTTTAATTGTTATCTATTCATTGTTGTTAAGTAACAAACAAAATACAAATATGACAAAAAAACATCCAATCTTATGTTACGTAGTTATTCTTTTATATATTTTTGAAATACAAGATAATATATAGAAATATATAGAAAATTGTGTTAATAAACGGAATTCTACTAAATAAAAAATTTTACCGGGTGCTATATCCCGGACACACGACTATTACTATAAGCGGCTATTGTCATAAGATAAGTCACACTCACAATGTAGTTTGTATACGCTTGCACACTGCAAAGGAATGTTAATTTGCGCTGGTTAACTTTTTTATTGGGCTTAAATGTAGTTTTGATAGAATCTCTTATTGGCAACAAAACCTCTTGGAACTCTTTACTGTGAGTAGCTCGTTGATATTTTCACAATACCGGTAGAAAACTGGCACCTGGTTGTGATGAAGGGCATTCTTCACCTGGCAAAGCTCATTCCAAAGTAGGTAATGAAATCTTATAAAACTTGCAAAATCCCACTGGATTATTTGCCTGTAATTCTATTGCAAATAAAATATTATTTTCAATATAATTGAGTCAATACAATTTACCACTATACCAATGTGTGAGATTCAACAAATAAATATAATGCAGTACTAAAAGATTTTTTCTTAGCAATAAAGTAAGACAAAAGTCTTTAACAACAAAAATTTGTTAATTAGTTTAAGACACTTATAATTTACATTGTTCTAAAAAAATTAAAAGCTATAACTTGTTTAATCAACTACAATATTTAACTTTTGCGCGCCCGTTAGAGCTTCTTACCTAATCAAAGTCAACTTGAAGAAAATTTCTAATTATGAATTTTTTCTGTCAATAACTTTAAAAAAAAATGAGAGTAATTAACTATTATTAATTAATTGAGAATTATTAAATATGTTAGATGTTATTTCAAGTATATTAACTTAATTTGTCAAGCTAATATATATATACCTATTACTTAACATATTATATCATTGTATATTATTATGAATAATGATATATTATATGTAAGTTATATGAATTTAGAGGGGGTCATGTACAGGGCACGGTTGAAACAACCTCAGGTTTATAGTCCATAGCATCAGAATTAGTGAAGATATCAAATATGACTGAAATATATCAAATAAAAGTTCGTAGATTTGTCTATTAAGTAACTTATTAAGTAATTTTAGATTACTGTATTATATTTTATACTAGAAAATTAATTTAAAATAAAATATAATTTGCAAAGTCATGCAAAGTCCAATTAAAGTACATTAATTAAATAATACGAATATTTAAAATAAATTTGTTTGATTAATTATCTATTAACATTTCGCGACTCTTAATGGCATAATTGAATATTATAAATATTTTTTGTTACTTTGATAATTCATATTGTCAGGACAGTAATGGATTGAGAAATGTAGAGGTAATTTGAGAGGATTGAGAAATTGGTATCTAAACGATTTGATATTAAAAAAAAAATAAAGGTTTTGGATTTTATGTTATGTGTATATGTTTTCTGTGGAACGTTTAAGCACTGTGTCATATTTACAGTTAGTTGTAGTAAAAAAGAGCTCTCTATATTATAACTCCACTTCGAAGGTCGTTTTTTAGGTCGCGACCAGTCGCATCTCGTTTCAAATACACCGGTGATAACAATTACCTACAATAATTACAAAAATATATGAACAAATTTATTTTTATGTCAAAAGCACAATATAACCTGCAATGGGATGCTTGTGTGCGCTTGCATGTGGCCACATGCAAGCGCGCGAAGAGTGACGCAGTTGTAAAATTCTTATTTAACCTTGGCACCCGTTTCATTCATTCATTTTATCCTTCATCTTATCCCGCACTTAATTTTTTTTGAGATATCGTGCAGTTGGTGGTGAAATTCATAATTGTGTTTGATCAGAATATGAAAAAAATATATTTCATTTTTATTTCTGCGTTCTGGTAGAGCTTTCATGAAAAGAGTCAAAAACTTTCAAATTGAAATTATATTATATATATACATTGAATTATACGTAAAGATATACATATACATATGCATATATGACCTACATATACGTGTATATATATATATATATATATATATATATATATATATATATATATATATATATATATATATATATATATATATATATATATATATATATATATATATATACACATACATACATACGAATATTGAAACATTTAAAAGTATGTATAAATATTCGTTACGAAAATCTCGATCTGTATCGGGAATCGATTATCGATCCACTTCATCGGGCTTAAAATGTGAAAACACCGATCACTACCTAGTAAACTAACAAAATAGTAAAGCTAAATTCTCTTTTACGTGTCTATGTTACACACATAGCCTGTATACTATTTGACCTATAACATTTAGTAAAGTTTAAAGGCAGGTCATTTGCAGACCTCACACTATTTGGCAAAACTTTCATTTAACAAAGAGATGGCACGCAACATTTATTTGCAGATGTCCAGTTTCCGCTTAGACCGTTCAGCCCTCGCTAATTCAACTGAACCCATAATTATTTGTTGTAAGTTATTTTTTTTTCATTCTCATATTGTATTTGTGCCAAGTAGATCATTAAACCCTTACTTTCTCATCTTTTTTTGTTTTTAAATGATTTACTTTAGACACTCTTAAAATGACCATACACATAATAGTTTTGAAATTCAATATCTGAAACATTTAATAAAATAAAAACCATAATAATTCAGCTAAAATATAAGATTACTGTTTTGGTCTAGCCAAAGTTGTTAATGAATGATAAGGATTAAAAATAGAAAAATATATAACATCTGATGAGCAATAATATAAATAGGGGTTTGGTAATTGATATGTTAATATATTGACAGACATATACACATACATACATGCATATAGCTTTACGCTTTATCTCTGACGGGGTAGTAAGGAGGAGCGCCTGCATACCTCTTTCGACTCGTCAACTGTGACTAACCTCCTCATACATGTCCTCATGTTTTTACGTAACCTTCCTCCAGTATCGTCAACACTGTCTTTTCAAAGATCAACCGCGGTCACCCCTATGTATATTTTATAGATTTCATACCATTCTTTTATCACTCATTACCTCGACATGGCTAAACCAACTGACCACTGAAATAACGTGAACATACATATACAATTAAATAACTATAATAAACCCACACACATAGATATGAAAAGATTTATAAATACGATGAATAAATAGACGGCTACAACACAAAAGGGACAAGAATATCATGTTAGAAATATGTGTAGCGTAAAGATAAGATCTTGCTCTAAGTTATGACTCCGAAGGAAAAGCGACCACAATTAATTAAGGAATAAGGCGAAGATAAATTATAAAGCCGACAAAGACTAATGACAGTAATGACACCTTTCATTAAACGGGCGATCAAACGCGACAACGGTCAGTAACAATTGCTGTCAACGAAAGATTCACAAGCGTAAGAATGTTTAATGCAAGAGCCGTAAGTGATATGACATATTTATATAAGAGATGACTTTAATGGTATGAATGTACAATAAAACTCGATTGAATCAAATTGGCCATGATGACAGCATGGACCTGATTGTAACCTCGATGGTTGTTGGTTCTTCGATCTGGTCGGTTAATGTGTACCGTCATTTAACATGAAATGTGTGAATTTGGCCAAAGAGTAAACTGACACTTGAATCTTGACACTATGTTCTTTCTGCCTATTCTTCGTCATACTTTTTACGTCAAAGCATACGTCAAAGCATAAATTATTATTCGTTAAAATCGTGAAAATTCAGTAAAAAGACAATTAAAATGCTTTTATTTATTAATTATGTGGGTAAATTTAACAAAATTCTTTCATCAATTCAAAACAAAAATCTCAGCCATAAAATGATAGATTGACCGTGCGAGTCCCGGCCCCAGGAAGAAAAGCTCTGAGCAAAGCTTGTGTCACAATTGTAAGTAAATGCGCATTAACGCTTAGATAAAAGTAAAATAGAATAACACAAAAAGAACATTTAAAATAATGAAGGGTTAGAGATTAAATAATGACCTAAAAAAAATTCGAAATGAATACCTTTTAAGCTCAGTCAGATAAAAAAAAATATTTTCCAATTTAATTTTAGACAATTTATTTTGTGAAAGGTATCAATTAACAACCAATCGTTTTATATAAGTTAACGATCAATTTTTATAAAATATAAGTCAGTCGAGATATACTCAGATATCTCAGGTAGAAATAAAAATTTCTCAAATAAATTATTTTGATTCTGTATCATTTCAACTTTCAATTAACATATTTCAATATTATAGATGTTTTTAATTCCTATGCTTTACTTCATTCTTTATGAACTTAAGTAAAACATTATAATTTGGATAGAGAATCTCATGGGATGGAGGATGTTCTTGTTTACTTTATTACTAAAGTAAAGTTGAGTAGGGAAGTAATTTTATTATTTTGAACATTAGTACCAACTATGGACTTCATTTGCTTGAACTTTAAGAACTTTTCCATACTACTTTCATTTACCACTCGCTGTCTTTGAAATTTACACTCATAATTGGAGAAATGAAAAAAAATATATATCTGTATAGTAATTTCACTGAGAGATGGTCGTTAGTGAGACCCTGTCTCATTTCTCAATTGTCACAATTCATTTTTTTCAATAGCTTTTATTTGTCAATAAAAATGCCCGGCAAAATTTATTACGAGTATTTATGCTAAAGTGCCATTTCATTATTTCTTATATTTTGATGTTTCAGATCTCAGATTTTATACATTTAAAAAAAATATCTATTACACTGAACTATTTCTACTACAACATTATTAATTTCATAATTTTTTTTATATCTACACAACCATTCAGTCAAACATGTACAATCAGTCAAACAATCAGATAGACAACAATAAAAAAAATTATTGATGTTAATTTTATTATCTAGAACTATTCTATATATATTATCTATTTTGTTTTTCTAGGATAAAGCATCTAACTACCAACCTGGACACATGATATTAATAACTTGATAGCACCACGTGATTTTGTGAAAATGGTCTTGAAAGACGGACATACAGATGGGACGATAAAATTACCCTATATATAAAGTAGCTTTTTAAAAATAACTATAATATACAACATGGTTTTTAATGTGTGACAAAACCTTATAGTCTTCTTGTACTCTTTCAGCGTAGACTAGCTTTTACATTGAAAAATACTTCAAGCATTGTCTGAATAGCTTACCTTTTTGATATTCGAATACATGATAACTCTGTTTCTAATTCTGAAAATAGAGCTTTTGTTAAGTCAGGTTTGTTAATAGTCAACGTAACAAAATTGGAAAGCTTTGACTTTAGTTTGGTGTAACAATTTTCAGTGTAACTTCTGACCTTTCATTAGTGAATTTGTTTTTTATATTTTACTCGTTCTTTTCGCAGCTGCTTATTTGTAAGACGCTAAAATTAATAAAATTTTACGATGTTTTCAAAGGTAATTAAATATGAAACTCTCAATTTATATTCTACTTCAAGTTTAATCAAATTAGACAAGATATTGTGATATACATTTTATTTAATGGTTGTATAATGTATTATTGTTATAATGTATTAAGGTATAATTATACATAATGTATGATGTTATATCATATATTTATATATTATAATGGTGCAGTTGATTTGTTGAATGTACGTTCGATATACATTTAGAGAAATAAATGATATACACATATATATTATATATATATATATATATATATATATATATATATATATATATATATATATATATATTATATATATATATATATATATATATATATATATATATATATATATATATATATATATATATATATATATATATATATATATATATATATATATATGACTGCACTGTGTGTTGATTGAAAAAACTTATACAGTGCTTTGTTTTGTCCTGGGAGCGAAAAAATGAAAATATTTCATTCCCCTAAGAGCAAAGCGAACTCACAACTGTCGGGCGATGAACAATTTTGTGATTATTGACTGTGCATCTTTTTAGCAACAATTCTAAGAAATCGTATATTATAAAAAATTATAAAATATTTATAGTTGTCTTAACATATCGATCCGTAAAATATATTACTCAATAGTTTTTAAATTAAAACAATATTTAATTTACACAAACATTTTGTTAGTTTTTATCTATACATGTACTTTGAATATTACATGGAATATAACTAGAAATTGTTAAACTTGACATGATTCATATGCGGCTTCGACCAGTGTAAAGCGGTTTACACCAGGGGTAACTGCTGCACACAAATGCTAGAAATAAATTTGAAATACTTATTCATATTAATAATAATATAAAAACAAGCAGTTTTCTGGTCTTAGTCACAACCAATTTAGGGCAAAAATAGATCAAACGATGAAGTGTGAATCTGGCACACGTTTTGTGTTACCTTGACATCTTTGTCGCTCTTCATATAATACTATGTTTATTTTCTCTATTCCATTTTGTTTCTAATACATAGTTAACGTGAATTCATATTTCAATATTGTTTTTATATAGAACGTAAAGATTTGATTTCAATATTAATTGTAGAAATAAAAATAATACAAGTCAGGAAAAAAACAATTATAGAATTTACGAGAGCGCCAAGGTAAAGGTAAGCAAGCAATGAAGATTTAAAGCGAAATCGGAAAAACTTTCCCAAACATCCGGAAAATATATACGTAATCAGGCTATTTCCGTATCTGATATTCAACAGAAAGTATAAAAAATACAGATTTTATGATTAAAGCAGTTTTTAAGGCGATGTAAATTGTATTTAAAGCTGAGGTTTATTTTGGAAAGGGACTATTGTAATGTGGTATAATTTTTTTTACATAATGTACATAGTGCACTGAGATATTATGATTTAAAAAATGAATTGGCAAATATTTTTATTGAATTCACATACAATATGTACGTTATATATCATATCATATGTATGTTTGTATGAATATTATAACATATAAAGTATTTAAATCAGAGAATTTGAGTAAAAGTTTATTTCACTAGCAACAAACATGTTAAAGTTAACAAAAATGGTATTTCGAAAAAGCAGGAAGAATAGTACGGTTCAAATGCCATGTATCTGTTAAATGGTTACATAAAGTAAAGCTCGGCCTGACACTACACCGGACGTTTTCACTATTGCTCTGGCAATTTACTGTTGCTATCGCAAGGATCTTGGTGACAGTAGGCCCGGCCCATTCATTTATTCTATCTTTAAGACTTTTTTATCTGTATTCTTATACATCGTGGCTAGCGCATCGTAATCTAGAAACATAGGTGCAATAAAGTTTGTGTAAAATGTATTTATTACAATTAGCGGAGAGAATAATAAAATGTTTTTTTTTACTATATCTAAATGATATACGTAAAATTCAGTTTATTTTTATTAAAAAGAGCTTAGTTCATTTGTATAAATTTATATAAATTAGCATATAAGTAGCATATGCTACAAATGAAATGTGCGATAATTATATTAATGCTTAGTTAATTATGTTATCCATTTTTATAGTTATCGAAAATATTCATATTCACAGGAGGCAGGACCCTATGCAGGATCAAGTGTGGATCAGATTAAAAATTATAAAGAAATTCTATCTAATATATATATATATATATATATATATATATATATATATATATATATATATATATATATATATATATATATATATATATATATATATATATATATATATATATATATATATATATATATATATATATATATATATATCTCTATATATAAAACAAAGACGGGTTTGTTACAACACTTATAACTCGAGATCTGCTGAACCAATTTTCATGGTTATTGATTCGTTGGATTTGTCTCCGACCAGAATAGCAGAATACATCTTAAAAATAATGAATACTCGATATGTGCAATGAATATATCATTTCAATAAATGCTCATTTTTTTTATTACATGTCATGTTTGACGCAACAACTGTTTTTGTTGTCCAATTCTGTCAAATATTGTATCAACTATTCATGTGTGCGTTCAGAAACTCTCAAAAGTTCAGGTACTGTTGTATTTGATTGTTTTAGACATTGTGTAAATAATTTTGGAAATAAGTACATGTGTAAATTATTTATTAAATATTTAATTTTTATTCCCGAAAATAATACCTAAGATTTAATCTACAGGTTAACAAAAGTGTAAATTTCTTTTTGTAGATTGTCTATGATTTTTCTTGATAAGCTATTGTCTGTCTCCGAAAGTTCAGGCACAGCTGTTATATTTGGTTGTTTTATGTGGTTTGTGCGAGTGCATATTCAGTATTACTATTAGTAACATGCTGCGTCAGTGCGCGAACACGCAAAAATATAATGCCTGTTTCCAAATGACTTCATTTGGGGCGTAAAATAAATTATTTTCTATGACTGTAAAAAATATCTGGAGTGTAGTATGTTAGATTTCTGATTTTATTCGTGTCACAAAATGCATGTTATTATTTGAAAAAAAGTGTTTGTAAATCTAACTATAACTATGGCTTTGACTTTACAGATTCAAGGCTAGATTTACCATCGCATTAGGCTAGATTTATCATTGCAATCTATTGAAGATGTACAGCATAAATTCTTGCAAATATATTTCATGGGAATATGGAAGATCGACTTGACCAGCATCAAGTGATCATCACAGCTACGAAAAGAGCAATTCTCCAAGATCTTTCGGTTGAATCAAGCTAAAGAGTGTTCGGAAGAGTATATTCTATGATGATGATATTCGATGATATTCTATCTACTATCTACTACTATCACAACTAAAGTGATAGGAAACGATTTGTAGTTGACAACAGTAGGATCGTGCCATATTCGCCATTTTTTTCCAAAACATGCAAGGCACTTTGTAATGTTGAGTATTGCAATTCGGTCAAGTCAATAAATTTGCAAATATGTCACGAAAGGGAGCGAAATGGCGGTTATTGGTATCCAAACATCCAATATCAACGATGAAATCACGCGCTATCAAGTTGGTAGATATGTGAACTGCATATATTCTCATTTCCTATTCACGAACGTCATCCCACTGTTGTACATTTGGGGGTGCATCTAGAGAACGGTCAGAGAATATATTTCACAGCGTCAAATGCTGCTCAATGTGCCGGAACACCTCCAGCAACAACACTGACCAGTTTCTTTGCGATTTATCAAAGTGATCCGTTCGCACGAACGTTGCTTTACTCGGAAATGCCACGTTATTGCCACTTGGAACGCTACATCGAAGAAATTTCAACGTCGGAAGCAAGACGACGCAGTTCCTGGTCATACAGATATACGTTCTACTGATGCTATTGGTCGTATTTACACAGTTCATTCGAAGAATGATGAATGTTTCGAACTGTTAATAGTATATTGTGCCCTACATTTCGTGCAGCATGTCAAGTTCATCATCAACAATTATTTCTGCATCTCCCAGTCAGATACGCACATTATTTGCTATCATCATTTCGACATGCTTCCCATCGAAACCGCGTGACCTGTGGAACAATTACAAAGATAACATGTCAGAAGACATTTTACTTTGAATTCGTGTCAGCTGAAGAAATCCCGATCTTGGGTGAATGAGGAGAACAGCATAACCAGGCTTTGCTCTTGATCGACGATACTCGTATGTGTTACCTCATGTGCGGCAGTTTGTTAGTTAGGTTAGGAATGCCAGCGCCACATCGCGGAATGAATGATGCACTTAATAGAGAATTGGAACGTGAGCGTAAATATGATCCACATAAATCCAATCATCCAAATTGATGCAATTGATGATAGTGGTTTATTTTTTGGTGGCTTATTTTTTTTGGATGTCCCCGGTGGAACTGGAAAGACATTTCTCATGTCATTAATTTTGGCCACTGTACGTGCGAGATCCGCAATTGCAGTAGCAATTGTAAGACGGATGCCGTACGGCTTAATCAGCGTTAAAATTGCCATTAAATCTTCAAACTACTGAACAACCATTTCGAAACACTCCGCAATGGTCAAAGTTTTAGTAGCATCAAAAATCATCATATAGGACGAATTCACAATGGCACACAAACGCGCATTGGAAGAGCACTAGACCGAACATTAAAAGATCTGCGCAATGACTCGAGATGTTTTGGTGGTGCAATGATTTTATTATTGGGCGATTTCCGATAAACACTACCAGTCATTCCAAGATCTACTGCTGCCGACGAAATAAACGCTTGCCTCAAAGCATCAAATCTGTGGCGATATGTAAAGAAACTTCAACTGTCTGTAAATATGAGAGTTGCATTGTTGAAAGATCTATCTGCTGATGATTTCTCGAAGCAATTGCTGACGAATCCTGTTGACAAATCGAGCGGTTGATTTCATTTCCTCCATTTTTTTGCAATTTCGTCTCATCAAAGCGAGCTTATCAACAAAGTATTCCCGAATATCATTGCTAACCACAAAAATACTAAATGGTGAAGTGAGTAAGCAATTTTGGCGGCTAAAATTAAAGATGTAGGTGACTACTCAATTTTAAATTCAAAATCAAATCGTAGGTACTCTGTATTCATTCAAATCATCGACTGTGTAACAAACGAAGAATAAGCCTCTAATTATCCAACTGAATTTTTAAACTCCTTGGATGTACCTGTTGGCTCGGTAGTCATCAAGCTTAGAAATTTAAACCAACCAAAACTGTGCAATGGAACGCGTTTGGTGATAAGAAAACTGATGAGCAATGTGATTCACACGTCGATACTTAAAGGAAATTTAAAGATAAGGAAGTTCTTATTCCAACGATTCCGATGATCCCAACGGATATGCTCGTTGAGTTTAAACGAATTCCGATTCGTTTTGCCTTAGCCATGACGATCAACAAATCACAGCGCCAATCCTTGACTATTTGTGGCCTCAATCTAGAAAATGCATGATTTTCTCATGGTCAATTGCACGTGGCATGCTCAAGTATCGGCACACCATCCGCTTTATTTGTACTTGCATCTGACCAAAAAACAATATTGTCATTTACCACAAGGTGCTTGAATGAAAATTCGATTAAATAATTAATCCGAGTGTATCACAATCTGCACAACATAGTATTCAATCATTTTTTTCTGACATGTGTTTGAAGTACTTAGTTATTATTATTTTTTTTAATTTTTAGTCTCATTCTGAACGTATTCATCATCATTCATCATAATAAAATACTTATATATTTCTATCTATATTAATATTAGTTTGTATCAATGTATAACTGTATCCTCAAAGCCTAAATTAGTTCAGCCAAAAGGTAACACGACAATCATTGACTGTTAGGCGGTACGAAGTTCGCCGGGTCAGCTAGTATATATATACTATAAAAAAAAAAAAATTATTTTATGCCACAAATGGTAATTCGGAAATATTTCTCGTATCTATCGTATTGTTAGATAGCACATATTCGTTCAAATTTGATTTATGGAACCTTCCATTAAAATCTTAATTTAAAAGTAATCTTTTATTGAAATTGCATTTAAATTTTTCTCAAAAGTAATCTTAAGGAATTATATATTTATAACGATTATATTTTATACATAAATATATTTCGCGGCATATTATATGTCGCGGCACAGAGGCACAGTGTCTGATTGAAAGCGCGACAGTTGTGGATACTATTTCCACTGGGTGGAATTAATTATTCTCATTTCCCCGCTCTGCTGACAAGACGTCGAGTTCGACCATCGCCACTCAACATGTCTACAAAAATTCCAATTTTAGACACCAAGCATTACTTATCCCGCCCTGCTCTCGTATCCAGAGGTTAATCGTTAACGTTAAACAGAGGAAGGAGTGTCTTAGTACTGTTTTTTCTGCCTACCCTACTATATGATATATGGAAGCTGTTTTTTTGTTTAGTATATTATTCATATACAGTATTAAAATATCCCCTTTTATACAAAAAGTTGTTTTTTGTCCGTGATTCGACGTCGATTTTAATCAGTGCCAGCAAAGCTACTAAGAGTCTAGCTTCTAACAGTGAAAACAGGATTTCATTAATTCTCTCGTGACACCCACGTTTCACGCCAAGGCTAATAAAAAAGTCTGGATAAAAATATTCGTGTGTCGAAGTAAGTATTTTTTTTAAATGCTTGATATTTTTTATTCACTTAATGTTGAATTTTAACACATTTTTAATTTATTAATTATATGAAGCATAAAATTAGGGCCATCGTGGCACAGAGGCATAACGTCAGCGGGTTCGATTCCCTCTCTAGGAGAATTAATTATTTTCATTTCCGCCACTCAACAACTCAATCGTTGTGTATATCGAAAGGTGAAAAGTAACGAACAGAGTGTCTTAACATAAGGTTCGTTCAACCCACAGTTCCCTTTGCCTACTATACAGCGTGCAGCTAAAAAAAAGCGTAAAACATCGACATCGACATCGACATCATATTACACAAACAATTGCAACACAATTAAATTAAACAAATCTCTGAGTAAAATATAAGGCTACGATCACTCGAACGCAAATTAAAATAATTACAATAGAAAAATTCATGGCATATTCAAGTTTCCCAATAATTGGCACTACCTATAGATAAATTCTACGCTTTGTATTTTGTATACTTATAATATTTAATTATTAAATATTTATCGATGATAAAAATAATAATAAAAAGAGAAATAATAACACATTAATAACTAAAGAAATTGTCGTGGCGCAGCGGCGCAACATCTGTAACGGACGGCTGTGGGTACGATTTCCATTCGGGGTAATTAATTATTTTAGATATGTACCAATTAGTCGGCGAAGTCGACTATCCGGCCACTACAGTAGTCGGCCACTATAGTATTCCAGCATTATTACTGTACTATTTGTTTCTTTTTCTCAATAAAATGTATTTCTTAAATGCAAAGTTTGATTGCTAATATATATTTTTATTTTATTAAATGAAGACGTTGGAAAGCAACTTTATCATTAATAATCAATTTCTAAAATCACTTAAAAAGAAAACATATTGTTGACGTCACAAATCGATTTTTTTCTTTGGATATGTTTGGCCTCTGAGAACAGCCACTCACTATAAGCCACTAGCAGGACAATAAAAACTTGTCATCATGAATATTTTATTGAATATATTTTTTTGTATCTAAATTTTTGATATCGTTGCCAAAGATTTCGAATATCGATATAGATATCGATTATCGATGGAGGTATTTTGAGAACATTTTCATTTCAATTATTGATATTGATTTTTCAATTATTCTAAAAGTAAATTAGTCTAACTATATAATAACTATAACTAAGCCAAAATATAATTAGTAATTTCGTGGATCTAATAACGTAACCAGAGGTCTTCAAGAAAAATAAGGAGTGACCTCGGTTGGCCTGCAAAAACACAGTGTCGAAGATACTGGAGGATGCACACCATGAGGACAGCCCGGAGTGCATATACATGCATCATCTTCATACGAAGAGGTCAATGTGATTATGACAGTGGACGAAGCGAAAGCAGTATCTATGCAGGGCCGCATCTTTTGGCGCTCCGTTTCCTCTGACATAAACATATATCTAGAGATAAAGCGTAAAGATATATATGTATGTATGTATGTAGGTGAGACTTCGTTCGTCTGACGTTGAACCTACTTTTGAAAACCATTTTCAGCACATCACTAATTATTTTATTTCCTCATTCAGGTAATAAGACAAAGCGGGGTTTTAAATTCTGCCACTCAGCACGCAATATCTCAAAATTGGGAAGAGTTTTAACATTTCCTTCTACGTAACCTCTGTGGAAAAAGCATGCAACTATTTTTGTTTATAATAATTATATATACCTACTCGTTTGCAATATACATGTTTAAAACTAACATTGATTAGGAAACTTGATCATACTTTAATCTCAAAATAGCTTTTGATTAAGGATATCGATGTTCGATTGTTAGTATAGTCTTAATGCTCTTAGAGAAGCGTGTCCATTAGGCACGTTTTCTGCTCGTTCGAAGTAATTGACCCCTCTAAAGACCGGTACTAATTACCTCTATCTATTTTATTTACACCATTGATACACATTAAGTACCTTAATGTCTTCGCAAACAGCATGTACTATTTTATTATCACGTCGCGTCGTGTCCCTTAAATAGGAACTACAAGTAAATATATTCTTATAATTTATAAAAAATATAGTAATTGATTAATTTTGACTTCCCATTTCAGCCAAAGTGTTGAAAGGCGGAACTCAATGCCGCTCGATGTCTTGACAAGTCTTGAGCCAATGAAAGATATAATCATTCCCTTACATGGATATTGAGCCCACAACAACCGTACTTACAGAAGTCAGATGTTGTCTTACAGAAGTCTTTGCAAAAAAGTCCTTAAAATGATTAAATAGGAGTATTTTAAAGACTTTTCTCATTTTAAATCTCAAAAATATTATCTACATATATAATAAAAGGATAGAAAAGTCAATTCTGTACATTAAAAATCAAAAATAAGATTGATTGGGTCGGTTAGTATATCGATAGTAGAAGCTAAAAATCCACCGAGTAAAATTCTTGTCTGTCTATCTGTTTATTTGTCCTCCAATCACGCAAAAACTACTAGACAGAAGTGAATGAATTTTTGTATAGTGATAGCTTACAGTCCCGACTCGCATAAAGTATAGACTTTATCCTGGTATTCCATGCTATTCCCGGAAAATAAATGATAAAGTAATAACATTAAATTACTTAAATAACTAAAAAGAAGTGAGTTAGATTTGGCATACTAATAGTTCATAGCCTTAAATAATATATATATATATATATATATATATATATATATATATATATATATATATATATATATATATATATATATATATATATATATATATATATATATATATATATATATATATATATATATATATATATATATATATATATATATATATAGATATATATATAAAAATCCAAAAATCCAAGTCGATGACCTTTTGAGGCACAGTAAAAATCAAACTTCTAAGTCAACGTAATCAAGAGAATATGTGTAATTTTTTTGTATTTTGTATGAAAATCGTCACATACTCAAAATCTACAGGGTACTTCCCGTCATCCTGAAATCTGGCAATAAATTAGAGTTTATATATAGTACAACGAAAGGATAAAGGCCAAAAAGTTTAAATTTATATATATATCCCAGATAAAAACCATTCTAAACTTATACTGTAGTTCATTTGATACAAAATTAGTGCATACGACAAACTTAACTTTGTCGACCCTTATTAGTTATATTTCATTGATTTGATTATTATTGATTGATTTCATATATATATATATATATATATATATATATATATATATATATATATATATATATATATATATATGTGTCGTTATATCATCTATAGATGTAGATGTAGATGTTGGCCATTTTAATAAAATTTCCGCGTAGTATTAAAGTATAGAAAAGTCAAGTTATATAAGAAAATATGTTTATAAAAGATTTTAGAAATGTATTAATGGGTCGATTTATATATCGTTGATCTATCGTTATAGTTGTTATAAATATAAGCTAAAAAAACAAACTATTTGATTTTTTGTCCGTATGGTTATTAATTTATTCGCGGATCACGAAAAAGCTATTTCCCAAAAAAATTAAATTTGATGAATTTCAACATTGCAACAGATTCGATTACAACATATAGAACAGTTCTCGTCCTAGCATTCAATGAGGTGTCCGTAGAAAAAAATAGACGTATTTTCATTACGTCGATTATTATCAAGTGAAGCTAAATTATGTATAATAGATTTTTTCGAATAAATTGCTTAATTTCTTAGTAATATGAGCATTATTTACGTTTAAATAACGTTTTTTTAGTATAATATTTTATTTTAAACATTGGCGATGCTTGAAATAAAAGATAGTAGTAGTACATTTGCCAGGACTAGTATAAAGAACGCCAAGGAATGGTGGTGTATTTAAAAATAAAAAATATCTGTCAAGCGCGAGTAGTACTCGCGCACCGAGGGTTCCATTCCTATTTCAAGATATTCCGATGAGGACAACACTAACTACAGAAAATGACAAACTTATATTTGCAGTTGTTTCTACTCACATTGAATGAAATTAACTACAAATATAAGTTTGCAATAGTTTATTCCTTCATTAACTTATAAATGTTCAATTTGAGATTTTATCCTTTATATATACTAGTCTAGGTCAATCAAATATAACTAGTAAGGGTCGACAAAGTTAAGTTTGTCGTATGCACTAATTTTGTATCAAATGAACTACAGTATAAGTTTAGAATGGTTTTTATCTGGGATAAAATATACATTACACATATCTCTTGATTACGTTGACTTAGAAGTTTGATTTTTACTGTGCCTCAAAAGGTCATCGACTTGGATTTTTGATATCAATTTTAGCTTAATGACACAACGTGACTTGGAGAAAATGGTCATGACAGACAGGCATACAGACATACAGTCAGTCGGACAACAGAGTGATAAGTTGTAGAGTACGGAGCCCTAATCATAATTTAATTTAATTCTTTTAATTATGGCGTTCCAATAATAAATAGTGTTAGTACGATTTTGAATTTCAAAATCAATTGTGGGAAGTGGAGTGAAAAGCTAAAACATAATCTGCTTACAGATTACATGATAATTACAAATACGTTTACGTTCTAATAACACGATTGATCGTCACATTGATCACGATTTTTAATAATAGACAAGAGTGAGTCAAAAAAAGACGACGTGACAATCGAAGAATTGCATTGTGATGTAGGTATACAATTTTTAAAACGAACGCGATCTACCTAACATAAGCGGGCGAAGCCGCGAGCGTGTCGCTATTGTATCAAATTGATTTCAAATCGATGTCACATTTGTTTCAAATTTCTTATTTCGTTCCATGTACACTGTGTAGTTCACATATGCCATGTAATATTATAACAAAAGAATATATCGGTTAAGTAATAAGTATTACTCGCGCGCCGAGGGTTCTTAGTTCAAAAATACAAGTAAAAAATTTGATAAACTTAAATTTACTTAATAAATTTCCAACTTTCCGAACTTTTTCTTTGTTTGTACTATAAGTTCTAACTTATTGCCAAATTTCATAACTGTCAACGGGCAGCATCGTGTAGGTTTTGCAACGATTTTCATACAAAATGAAAAAAATTAAGCGTAAAGTTCGAAAAAGTAGAAGTGCTCAATCTCCTTAATTACAGGAAAATCCGTTCACGAGTTTCTCCTGACCGTTACTTGGCACCATCCGTCGGCATGTTAGTCTCATCCTAGTACTCAATCCACGCAAAATCTATTCCATAGACCCCAAATTATAGTTTCCATATTTTTCATAACTCTTAGAATTACCCGGTGATGCTACTTTGAGATGGATCTCGGCTGAAGGGGCCTATGTGTTTGACCTATATCACGCAAGCGTTGAAAATGACCAGGCTTTTTTGAACTTGAGAAGTCTAAAAAATAAATAAAACAAAAATATATATTTTATGAAATACAAATTTTATTTCAAAAAGAATTGTAACCTTTCAGAGGCATTTAGTTCTCATTAGTAAAGTGACCTACCATTAACCTAAATGTTGAAAATTCCTTCGGTCAACGTCAAATTATAATTAAACATTAAGAAACGCGTACTTTACCTAAAAATAGAAAATAAAATTTACATATAAACTGAAAGGGGTCAGTAGTAAACCCTTATAGAAGTGCCAACATAAATGACACAAATATGTTATGTAACAATTTTGTTTGGGTAAAACATTAAATTGAAATATCTTATAAGATAATATGCTATTAAACAGTATTTTTTACATTTTTTATAAGCAATAAAGGCTTAATCAGTTGTTTATGTAATGTACTGCTATATAATAAATATATACATATGTAGATATAATATTAGTAGGAAATGGAATTATATCCTATCATATTTTCAGGTTTATCCTGCATGTACCAAGGTAGAATCCTAGTGTTAAGACACTCCATTATCCGCTTTTCGTATGACTTTCGGAGATTATCAAATCTACATACATGTAGCTGAATCTACATTTATCCCGTATATAATTTTCGTGGGATTTTTTATGTATTTTATTTGTTGATTGATTTATACCAAAATTTTCCTCTGACTTACTTTTATTATTACATTGTCTTGTATTTACACTATAATTTACAATTTTATACCTTCAAATATAGGTATAGGTGTACATTTAATCATAAACAACCAAAGGCCTAGTAGAATAATTTTTACTTTTTTATGAGATTGTTCTCAGGAATTTTACTACCTCAATATAAGCCTTGGGCCATATCATCCTCTGAAAAAGGATCAGAATAACATTAATTCTTACGAATAATTTTTTCACAAGAAATTTCAACTACAAAATGTACTTTCTAATTTTATTCGTAAGTAAATATTAACAGGTCGAGGTAAAATCGGTATTCATTCAGCGAACCTTATTGCGTACTTTATATTAAAACGTCTTTTATGTTCATGCTGTATCTCTTTAATGTCAAGACAGTCCGTTGTCCACTAGCCACACAATTATCGTGACATTGCGTGTTGAGTGGTGGAACTCACCGTCGCGCTTTGTCTTCTTACTAAGGCGAGGAGAAGAGGTTATTTTTAGGTTCTGAGTACGGAAAAATTTTTTTTACTCATTACGAATTATTATAAATCAATATTAATAAACTGCTATAAAATTGAGATATATATATATATATATATATATATATATATATATATATATATATATATATATATATATATATATATATATATATATATATATATAAACACACTACTGTGCGCAGTAATGTACAGCACATATCTTATATTTCATATAAAAACTTTATCATATCACTTTCAAGTATGAATACTGCAAAAATGTACACAAATCATATGATTTTATAAAATAAAACTTTAATTTTAATTAAAACGCCATACAATTTCATATCCTGTCATAAGTATAGTGAGTATAACATGTATTTATTATGAACTATTATAAATAGTAACTTATAAGAATTATAAATCATCCCTAGAGTAATATTTTAATAAGCCTTGATACTAAAATATAGTCCTGAAAATAATCAGTACGGAGCTAAGAACTTGATATATATTGTGTGTTAAAATGAAACACATTAACAATATACTAAGCAGTACTTGCATAATTAATATTTTAATAAAGCTTATAAAGTATATTATTTAATATTCTCAGCCTAATAATAATAATATCTTTATTTTTATCTCACAAAAGCTAGGCCTTAACGGCCACGTGGGTATGGCTGCGGATACTTCATACGTACGTGTCCACTATGGTTTTGGTCACGGTCGCCGCAATACAGAGGGAGAAAATATTCTAAGAACCTGTATTGCATCTGATCTGGCCATCGTGAATACGTTCTTCCAAAAGAATCCGCAGCACCTTATTACGTATGCGAGTGGGCCCCACTCAACTCAAACAGATTATCTATTGACCAGGCGGTGTCATGTTGGCAAGGTAACTAATTGTAAAGTCATTCCTGGTGAAAGCCTCACGGCCCAACATTGTCTTCTTGTCATGGATTATGTCGTTACCCCGATAAAAAAAAATTAGCCGAGACGCGTAAGTTTAAGATAAAGTGGTGGTCACTGAATGGACCAATGCAGACCGACTTTCTGGCAGAGGGTAACAGTCAAAATTTATCAACTAATACTGAAACTGCTCAGGATGCTTGGGGACGAGTTCAGTCAGCAATCATTATGGCTGGTAAACATATTCTTGGCGTTTCTAGGGGAGGACGTATTATCGACAGGGAGACATGGTGGTCTAATAACCCTTAATGAAACTCGGAATTGTCTTCGACGCATGAAGAACGGCAAAGTCGTGGGACCTGACAATATTCCAATCGGAGCGTGGAAATCGTAGGGCGCTTTTTGATTTTTAAACACTGAATAATTTTGAGCACTGGGACGATCCCACATCAGTGGCGGCACAGTTTCATTACCCCTATTTAAAAAGGATGGGACAGTGTTCAAGATTGCGGTAGTTATAGGGGCATTAAGATTATGAGTCACACCATGAAGCTCTTCGAGCGCGTGATCGCCCTCAGGCTCCGCCAAGAGTGTACTGTCTCAATATGGATTAGTGTCAATATGGATTTCAGCCAGGATCAGGCACTAAGGGCGCCATTTTTGCCCTCAGAACTTTGATGGAGGCATACAGGGAAAAGAGGAGAGCTCCGCATCTGGCATTCTTATACCTGCAGAAGGCCTCTGGTGGGCACTGCGACCCACAGGGATCCCTGAATCCTATATTACTATTATCAGAGACATGTACAACGACTCTGTTAGGACCGCTGTTGGCGATACCAAACCCTTCCCAATTGCAGTAGGGGTTAACCAAGGCTCAGCTCTTAGTCCACTTTTGTTCAATGTAGTGCTAGATACTGTCACGGCTCACATCCAGGACCAGCCTCCATAACTGATGATGTATGCCGATGACATGATGCTGATGCTGGAGTGTAAAGTGAACGCCTGGAAGGGTGCACTTGAGAACGGTGGTCTTAAACTGAATGTGTCAAAGACCGAGTACATGACTTGTACATGACCTGAGCCAGCCGTTAAGTAGGAGAAGTTCAGGTACCTTGTATCCAATATGCACGAGTCCGGAGGCATCGACTGCCATGTCCACGCCCGGGATAGCGCTGCTTGGGCCAAATGGCGGGAGGTTACTGGTGTGGTTTTCGATCGCAGAATACCGCCCAAACTCAAGGGGCTCATTTACAAGAGCATGACCACCAGTTATTTTATACGGCAGCGAATGTTGGCCAGCACTATCTCGGCGCATTCAGGAGCTTCACGTCACGGAGATGAAGATTCTGAGGTGGATGCGTGGTGTAACTCGGGCTGACCGCATACGCAACACATTCCTTCAAGGTAGTCTTGGGGTCCGTGACGTAGCGCATAAGTTCCAAGAGCGTCGTCTGAGATGGTATGGCCTTGTTTTGCGCCGGCCTAAGAACTACGTCAGAAGAAAATGGCTTAATATGTCTGTCGATGGCTGGATGACAGCAGCAGCAGCAGTGATGCAGGACATGAGAGCCAATGGACTAACCACTGAGGATGCTCAAGACCCTGCAAAAAGGAGTCGTTTAAGTAGAAAAGCAGACCCTGGCATCAGGCCGGGATAATGCTAAGTAGAAAAAGAAGAAGAAGAAAAGGTAGGTCTTAATAAAAATGCAGAATAAAACAACTACACCACTCAACACGCAAAGTCTGGAAAGGCGGAAACGGGGAACGGAGTGTCTTAACACTAGGTCTTACATCTAAAATGAAGAGAAGGTCTTAAAGCTAGAAATTAAAGTATACACCTTAAGGACTTTGTTTTTTACAGGGTTATTAATAATCTAGTTTTAGTTTCACAACTCAACGACTGAAAGCGTCTCTCTGCCTATCCTGTTATATATGAGATACCTAGTAAAGCTCAAATCTCGTTCATAATTTATTTATTTACGTGTACAGTATTTATTTACGTGTACATATTTTTAGTAATTCAATTTATCAAAGCGAACTACTTCCCTGAAAATAAAAGTTGTAAATATGCAAATGTAACACCACGACGACCGGCACGTAGCGACCGATATGAACGCTTATTGTAAGTACTCACTTGTATTATAAATGTGTTATAGTGTTCAAAATATTTATAAATTGTTTCAATAATATAGAAAAATCCTTGTGAATAAATAATTTCGTTCTTCATTTTTAGCCTCTTTACGAATATTGTGTTCAAATTCAAATTCAAAAAAACTGCAACTATTAAGTTTTAAGCAAACGTGAATGTGTGCGTGGATTGGCGATCCTGGGGATTGATTAAATTGAAATTTATTCCATTTCTCCGCTACAGCAGACAAATTGGAGCGTTGAGTTCCGCCTTTTAATACGCAATGTCTCGAAATTGGAGCTAAGCTAATATTTATTTATTTATTTATTTATTCATAAGCCATGCGATTACAAAACTATTATTCATTTAAATACATGAGCTAGACAGTCACAAAAATATTACTGCCGGTGCTTAAATTAGGTTTACCCTGTGCTATAAGCACCGGCTACCTTCCAGTGTCACAGTAAAGTGATTGGACAAACATTATAGTTATTTATATGTGAAGCTAATAATATAATTAAAAAACAAGACATATATATATTAAGTAAATTTAAAATTTAATTTAATGTTATTTAGTTTAGACCTAATTTGGCAATTTAACATTAAGTAGTTAATGTATGTGTTCCTGTGAAGTATGTGTGTGTGCGCGTGTGTGTGTGTGTATGTGTATGTGAAAAGTGTGTGTGTGTATATGTTAAATTAAATCCTAGATATTTATGTAATGAAACTTCAAAACTTCATTTGATGATCTTAATCGTAACGTAGTGATAGCAGGTAACGTAGTGTCTCAGCACTAGCTTATATATAGCTGACTGCACTAAATAATTACAAATATATAATATATATCAGACGTTATACAATATATATTATAATATAATTTTTTACCTTCAAGATACAAGATAATTTAGCTTGAGTGCACTGATCTAATAATAAAAGGATCCGACGTCGAAGAAGCTCGTAATGCACTATTACTTGTAATTCATCTTGAATGTTTACTCAGCTTCTGTATCTCTCGGAAAAATAATTAAATATGCACTGTATTTTTTTATTTAATTAATAAAAGCCCTCAAACATCCAATCATACCTCTTCTGCCATTTCATTAACGAATTAAATAACATTCGTTCAAAAAGTTAAAATAAAACTAAACCTCTCGTACTTAAAGTAAAAAAAATATTTCACGTAAATTTGAAATGTATTGAAGGGCCGATCGTGTTATCCAATGCTTGGCTTTATCCAATTTCGTCCAATAATAGATCAAGTGACAGAGCAAGGATCACGTATTACGTACACATGTTTTACGTCACATTTACTCGTATATCTTAATTACACTGACTATTACATTACTTTGGTTTGATAATACCATCGTAGAAAGTTTGAATATCGAGTCGCCTTTAATATGGTCGGTTTATATCTAGGGATTGGGACTAATTTCTTTAGTTAAGTCGAAATTTTTTACAAAAATATAAACAATATCTACTACTGATAAAAATAGGAGAAGATTTGTATTAGCCAAGTAAATATTCCTATATGAATACTTTATTCTTGTATCTAAGAAATTAATTCGACTATTACAATAAAAAAATTCGTTACTAAGTATACAAAAAAACAATATGTTTCTATAGAAAGTGTCAAATAAACTCTATACACCTACATCTTTATGTTCTCTTTATTTATTTTAGGAAAGCCTCTTCAACTTTCATGATGATTTGGTGTTAAATAAATATACTTCTAATAAGCACATATCTAATACGCACTTGTAATGTAAATTTTACACTATCTAAGATATAATTGAATAGTATTTTGGACTGTTTTTCTTTATTCGGACAGACTAGGACTTTTTCAATATATTTACAATGTTAAAATAAATTGTGCGATGTTTCCGTCACGTACATCTCATATATTTCCTTAGCGTCTCGATTGGCATTATTATGGCATTTAGGTGAAGAGCAGGTTAAACTTGGTCTTAATAGAGAAATTCTATACGAGTCAATTCATTTCGGCAATAGAATTCAATTAAGGCAAAAGAAAATTTCTGATACAATAGTATATTCTCGGGAGAATTAACTATTTTCATGTCTGGTATAAAACAAAAGTGGCGTTGATTTTCACCACTCTAATACAGTGCTTCGAACTTCTACTACAGTGCTTGCTTTGGGTGAAAATTTGTGAACGGACTAATAAGTCTTTAAGTATAAGTCTTTATTTATTTTGCTATATGGGAGATATAATAATAAGCTAAAAAAACATTTGAGAAAAATTTATTAACTTCTTCTTTCATACTGGAAATAATATTCATATTGTCCATCTTCTTCTTCTTCCACTTTGCATTATCCCGGCCTATTGCCAGGGTCTGCTTTCCTACTTAGTCTAATCCACTTTGCACGGTCTTGAGCATCCTCAGTGGTTAGTCCATTGGCTCTCATGTCGTGCGTCACGACGTCCAGCCATCGCTTCCTTGGGCGTCCGGGGGGTCTTACTCCAGGGACAGACATATCAAGGCATTTTCTTCCGACGTAGTTCTTAGGCCGGCGCAAAACGTGGCCATACCATCTCAGACGACGCTCTTGGAGCTTATCCGCTACGTCACGGACCCCAAGACTACCTGTCTGAATGAATGTGTTGCGTATGCGGTCAGCCCGAGTAACGCCACACATCCACCTCAGCATCTTCATCTCCGTGACGTGAAGCTCCTGAGTGTGCCGAGATAATGCTGGCCAACATTCGCTGCCGTATAGAAGAACTGATCGGATCAGGCTCTTGTATATCAGCCCCTTGAGTTTGGGCGGTATTCTGCGATCGCAGACCACACCAGTGACCTCCCGCCATTTGGCCCAAGCAGCGCTAACCCGGGCGTGGACATGGTAGTCGATGCCTCCGGACTCGTGCATAATGGATCCAAGGTACCTGAACTTCTCCGACTTAACGGCTGGCTCAGGCCCTATGTGGATGGTGCTCGAGTCTGGGTTCCCGAAAGCCATGTACTCGGTCTTTGACACATTCAGTTTAAGACCACCGTTCTCAAGCGCACCCTTCCAGGCATTCACTTTACGCTCCAGCATCAGTCGGTTCTCGTCAATGAGTACTATGTCATCGGCATACATCATCAGCCATGGAGGCTGGTCCTGGATGTGAGCCGTGACAGTATCTAGCACTACATTAAACAAAAGTGGACTAAGAGCTGAGCCTTGGTGAACCACTACTGTAATTGGGAAGGGTTTGGTATCGCCAACAGCGGTCCTAACTGTAGAAACAGAGTCGTTGTACATGTCTCTGATAATAGCAACATAGGATTCAGGGATCCCTTTGGATCGCAGTGCCCACCAGATACACTGACGTGGCACACAGTCAAAGGCCTTCTGCAGGTCTAAGAATGCCACATGCAGGGCTCTCCTCTTTTCCCTGTGTGCCTCCATCAAAATTCTGAGGGCAAAAATGGCGTCCGTAGTGCCTGATCCTGGCTGAAATCCATATTGACACTCAGAGACAGTACACTCTCGGCGGAGCCTGAGGGCAATCACGCGCTCGAAGAGCTTCATGGTGTGACTCATAATCTTAATGCCCCTATAACTACCGCAATCTTGAACACTGCCCCTTCCTTTGTAAATAGGGGTAATAAAACTGTGCCGCCATTGATGTGGCATCGTCCCAGTGTTCAAAATGCGGTTAAAAAGATCAGTAAGCATGAGCACACCACGAGAGCCTAACGATTTCCACGCTTCGATCGGAATATCGTCAGGTCCCATCGCCTTGCCGTTCTTCATGCGTCGAAGACAATTCCGAGTTTCATCAAGGGTTATTGGAGCAATAAGTCCCAGGTTAGGAGGTGGTTCAGACGGAATACTACCCGGTGCTGAGTATTCAGCAGCTCCAAGAAGTAACATCTCCACCTCTCCTTCACAGAAGCATGACTACAAAGCAACGTGCCCCGAGAATCTCTGACGCAAAGACATTTTGTAATATCCTGCGTCGCTTTATCCCGAGCACGTGCCAATTTGCAGATGAGCTTCTGCCCCTCCACAGTTTCAAGTTTATCATATAGAGGTAATAAACTTTCACTGCGGGCTCTGGCTACAGCTCTTTTGCTGGCACGTTTCGCTGCTATGTACTCCAGTCTGTCTTCAGGAGAGTTGGAACGCTGCCACTCCTTAAATGCAGTCTTCTTATCATGAATCACCTCCTGTACCTTGTCATTCCACCACCATGTCTCCCTGTCCTCCGTCCATATTCATATTGTCCATCATGTGCAGTAATCCAGATTTTCCTTTCAAATCAAATTAAAGATTTAGATGTAATCCCATGATTTATTATTTACGCAACTGATCCGGTAAAAGAGTTTCATTTAAAAGGAAATCATAGACGCAAACGATATATTTACACTGACACTAGTGTATACTTCATACAAAGTTTCTACCCAATTTAAATTATGTATACCTAATCAATACTAGTTACGAGTTACACTTGTGTCTTCAGTTGTATGCAAACTTCACGTGTTGTTTACAAATAAATATGAAATATAAAGCCTCTAGTCTGAAATTGATGGGTATGGAAATGACGTCCCAGCTTGGGAGAATACTCTGTTATTTGTCATATTATAATTGACTGAAACAGGAGCCTTTATAATTATTAACAAGTAGTGTATCTACAAGTCAAATCTGTGGTTTAAATTAATCTTTGTGGCTGAAATAATTAAGTAATGGCTAAGGTAGGGATGATTTTTTATGCATGTATAATGTTTTTGCATGTATAATGTTTATATTCAAGCTGTTATAAGAATATTTCTTCACTTCTTGAAGTTCTCATAGCTTAACTGGAATATGCCGTAGGATAATCGCTAAATAATTATGTTTATAATATATGTATGTATTAAGTAATATGAAACGTGAAATAATTCTGAAAAATAATAAAATTTCGAAGGCGTAAGTGTAATATTTGAACTACTTAGTATTTAATACTTAAACATTAAATGGATCGCACCGGCACAAAAGTGTTATATAAATTACCCCGGGGGCACTATCACATTTATGAAACTGGTGGAAATGTGCATACTTTGACGAAAAGATACCTTGAAAATAAAACTACTTTTTATATTTACATTTTTCCTTGTATGATGCATGAGACGTGAGAACCTCTTAATAAATTCTGGTAAACTAGTTACCCGTTTAATTTGAGGATATTGCGAGTTGAATGGCGGTGTTCAACGCCACGATATACTGACTGAGGAAACGAAAATATTTAAAAAAAAGCAGCAGCTGAGAAGCCAATTTCGTCAAAACAGCGGTACCTTTTAAATTTACTATGCGAAATTTCAGAATTTATAAAGAAGATTTTACTGAATCTGCTCTAGTCCAATACTGCTGTCAAATTGGCACTCAATATTTTTTGCACACAATTTATATTAAACGAGCTTGCTACTGCGCTTGCAGACTATAAACGTCCCATTCTTTCACATTCTCGAGGTAATTTTGAGAAATTCTCCCTCATTGTGACCCCCCCTGCCCTCACGTTCAAATTTTAGCTTCCGCGATAGTCCTTAGTTCCTGTCCTTGAATCGTTCAGTTAATAACATGAAAGTTTTAGTTTGCTGAGGTGATAGAATATATTTAAAAACTTTACCAACGTTTTTGAAAAATAGTTGTTAGCAATTCCAGTAAAGGGTCAAAAGGTCAATGTACTATTATGAATATCTCCTTTATACAATATAGGTACGTACATATTCGACATAATATCTATACATATATGTTAAGAAATTAACAACGACTTTCCTATTAATATTGTTAATAACTTAAAAAAATATATTATACAGGTACTTTTAGAAAATTCCTCCTAATACATGTCCAAATCGAATCAAAATGAATTCGCAAAGTTCATTTACTGCCTTGATCAACTCTGCAATTGTCCTTCACACGTAGAATTCAACTGAATACTCGATTATACCGATTGCCAATAACATATCGATTACAATGGTAATGCTGTCGTATTCAAACAGATATCCCTGAAGACGCTATATTCTAATTGGCATTAAGTTATGTGCATTAATCCAATGGTAACATAAACTTGTTACACATAGGTTTGCTTGACAATGTTAAATGATGCAAAATTACGTATAAAAGTATTAATTAAAATAATGTACAGATTACGTAATTAATTCTTTAACTAAGGCTTATTAACTTAAAAAAATAACTTAGTGAATAATTTGAGCGGGCGTGAATCTTGTTTTCTCAGCAACAAGTTCCCCAAATATTTTATGTGGATATAATAAATGTTTATATTTCTGCATGATTATATTTATATACTTTTTTTACTCATATTGATCAGGTAGGCGCAGTTACTGAAATCTTTACACCAATGATTTTGAGAGGTTATACCGCCGGTCCGGTTGGTGATTGTTTTTTCTTACAATTTCTAAAAAATCGCGGCGTTCAGACGTTATACAATATATACCTATTGTAATATATTTTTTTATCTTAAAGATACAAGTTAATTTACCTAGAGTGCACTGATCTAATAATAAAAGGATCCGCCGCCGAAGAGGTTCGTAATGCACTACGATACGACGATATAATATACTACACGGCAATTCATCTTGAATTGTTGAATTGTATTTTTTTATTTAATAAATAAAAGCTCTTAAAAATCCAATCATACCTCTTCTGCCGTTTCATTAACGAATTAAATCACATTCGTTCAAAAAGTTAAAATAAAACCAAACCTCTCGTACTTAAAGTAAAAAGAAATATTTCACGTAAATTTGAAATGTATTGAAGGGCCGATCGTGTTATCCAATGCTTGGCTTTATCCAATTTCGTCCAATAAAAGATCAAGTGACAGAGCAAGGATCACGTATTACGTACACATGTTTTACGTCACATTTACTCGTATATCTTAATTACACTGACTATTACATTGCTTTGGTTTGATAATACCATCGTAGAAAGTTTGAATATCGAGTCGCCTTTAATATGGTCGGTTTATATCTAGGGATTGGGACTAATTTCTTTTGTTAAGTCGAAATTTTGTACAAAAATATAAACAATATCTACTACTGATAAAAATAGGAGAAGATTCGTATTAGCCAAGTAAATATACCTATATGAATACTTTATTCTTGTATCTAAGAAATTAATTCGACTATTACAATAAAAAAATTCGTTACTAAGTATACAAAAAAACAATATGTTTCTATGGACAGTGCAAAATAAGCTCTACATCTTTATGTTGTCTTCATTTATTTTCTTAGGAAAAATCTAAAGGCTATATACAGCTACTTAAGATAAAACGTTACTTGGCTTAATAATATTCTTCTTGAGTATATTGAAAGCTACTTAGCATTAAATATTTATGCGTAGGAAAGCCTCTTCAACTTTTATGATGATTTGGTGTTAAATAAATATTCTTCTTATATAGCATTAGTGATGTAAATTTTACACTATTTAAGATATAACTAAAAAGAAGTTTGGACTGTCTTTCTGTATTTGGATAAACTAGAACTTTATCAATATATTTGCTACGTTTAAATAAATTCTGCGATGTTTGCGTCACGTACAACTTATGTATTTCCTTAGCGTCTCGGTTGGCATTATATTGACATCCGGGAGAATAGCAGGTAAAACTTGGCCTAAATAGTGAAATTCTATACGAGTCAATTCATTTCGGCAATAAAATTCAATTAAGGCAAAAGAGAATTTGTGATGTAATGGTGCACCTAATACGATGGGTAATGGGTTCAACCCTCACTGGAGGTCACTGTGATCTACTTGATTATGCTCATCAATAATTAAAAATGCAAAATCACAACAAACAGAGATGGAAAAGAAAAGAGTACCAAAAGCACAGAAGACTCATGTCCGTGGTGTGTTTTACAAAGTAATAAAAAAAACCCTCGCTCAGGACAAATTAATTATTTTCATATCCCCGCTCTGGTATAAAACAAAAGTGGCGTTGCTTCTCCCCACACAACTACAGTACTTAAAATATGGGTGAAAAATTGGGAACTGACTGTGTAAGTTCTCTTTATTTATTTATTTTTCTACATGGGAGATAAAATGTTAAGCTAAAAAAAAATTTTACAAACATTTATAACTAATATAAATGTATAAGTTAGAGAACTTTTGGCTGCCATGTGATAATTATAAAATAAAATAGTACTTTATGTTGCTTCATTTCTTCCTTCAAATTGGCTTTGAGCATCAAAGTAATTATCTAGAAGTAGAATGGTAGGTACAGCTAACGTGGAACAAATATTGGGCTTAAAAATATGTTTAAGAGAATAATTCCAATATAATTCAAAACAAAAGTCTTGAATACCCACCTTTTGCCATGCTTATTGTATTTATGTCAGACTTGAAAATTCAACACAAAAATAGAAAGAAAATTACTAACTTGTCAAAGAGGGATTGAGCGCAACATGCTAAACATCAAGAAGATTCAAATAAGACGAATAAAATAAGAAAAATAACGAAATTCATAGATGGCTTGGTTTACCAAGCAATCTCTAAGACTAACAGTAAAGTGGAAATGGGCTAGTCACATAGCGCGCCTTTGAAAGGTGGAGGAGAAAGTGTCTCATGGCCAGGATCAAAGGTGGAAAGATGACATTATGAAGATTGGGCTATTTGGATCAAGGTCAAAGTCCAGACAAGGGTAAACTGGACGCCTTAGGAGGAGTCCTTCTCCTGAATATGCATATAATAATAATGGATGCATAATAATAAAATTTCAATGCTCTAAACTTTTTAAATGTACTTTTTATTAATGTATGCAATAAATAAAAAGCTTATTAATTTTTTATTTCATAACCTTCTTTCATACTGAAAATAATATTCATATTGATTATCATGTGCAGTAATTCAGATTGTTTTATTTGTAGTATTATATGTATATTAAATAAAATATATGCAAATCCATACAAAAATATACGCAACTAATCCGGTAAAATAGTTTCATTTAAAAGGAAATCATAGTCGCAAAGGATATATTTACGTTAACTAATAGTAGAGTATTCTTTATAGAATATTTCTACCCAGTCTAAATTATGTATATCTAATCAATACTAGTTACTAGTTACGAGTTACGCTTTTGACTTCGGTTGTATGCAAACTTCACGTGTTGTTTACAAATAAATATGAAATATAAAGCTTCAGTCTGTAATTGACGGGTATGGAAATGACGTCAAAGTTTGTGATATCGACTGAAACATTATATAACTAAGGAAGCGATGCCATTTTTATATTAATACACGTTGCTCGTAATATAAATTAATTGTTTTCCTCAATATAGTTTAGTTTATTTTTTTCACCAAATAAAAGATATAAGCCTCTTAGATAATGTAGCCTAATGTCTTTTTAGCGGGCTACAAAAAAAATTATTTACATTTATAAGCAATATATTTAATCAGTACCGTATTTTATATCACGCTTGTCTTTTTATATAGTTAAAAGAATCTGTATGCAAAATAATAATAATATTTCCGACTGTTTTACAGTTTAACCTTAGAAAGAATACTGAAGAAAAAGTAAGGCTGTTTAAGTTTTTAAAGTATTTTGCATGTTTATATTCAAGCTATTTAAAGAATATTTCTTTACTTCTTAAAGTTCTCGTATAGCATCACTGGAATATGGTTAACTGAGTAGAATATAGGCTATATAATTATGTTTATAATATATGTATGTATTAGGTCATTTGAAACGCAGTGGCACAGCGTCAGATTGTAAATGCGTTGGTTGCAGGTTCGATCACCAGTCAAGGAGTTAATTACTTTCGTTCTCGCCCTGGTAACAAGAAAGGCAGCGTTGAGTTGCATCAGAAAGTGGCAAATGAAGTGTCTGACACTAGATTGACTCAATACAACGTGAAACTTAAAGTTCCAAAATTTCATAGAAATAATTCTTATTTTTTCCGAACGTGACATAATTCTGAAAAATTTTAAAATTTCGATATCGTAAGTGTAATACTTGAACTACTTAATATTTACATTACAGAGTATGTAACATTAAATGGACAAAAGTATTATATAAATTACCCCGTAGGCACTATCACATTTATGAAACTGGTGGAAATGTGCATACTTTGACGAAAAGATACATTTAAATTAAAACTACTTTTTATATTTACATATTTCCTTATATGATGCATGAGACGTGAGAACCTCTTAATAAATTCTGGTAAACTAGTTACCCGTTCAATTAGAGGATATTGCGATTTGAATGGCGGTGTTCAACGCCACGATATACTGACTGAGGAAACGAAAATATTTAAAAAAAAGCAGCAGCTGGGAAGCGGAAGAAAATTGCTTCAAAACAGCGGTACCTTTTAAATTTACTACGCGAAATTTCAGAATTTATAAACAAAATTTTACTGAATCTGCTCTAGTCCAATATTGCTGTCAAATTGGCACTCAATATTTTTTGGACTCAATTTATATTAAACGAGCTTGCTACTGCGCTTCCAGACTATAAAACGTCCCGTTCTTTCACATTCTCGAGGGAATTTTGAGAAATTCTCCCTCATTGTGACCCCCTGCCCCCATGTTCAAAATTTGAGCTTCCGTGCTAGTTTCCCTCCTTAGTCGTTGAGTCTTTCAGTTAATGACGTGAAAGTTTTAGTTCGCTGAGGTGATATATCAGATAACAATGTTTAAAAACTTTACCAACCTTTTTGAGAAATAGTTGTTAGCAATTCCAGTAAAGGGACAAAAGGTCAATGTACTACTATAAATATTTCGTGTATACAATATAGGTACATGACACTGAATATTAATAGTGTCTACTCTTACTCGTATTTGTTTAAGTTATAGTGGATCCGTTAGTTAATATATACATAAAATATACAAAATAAGAAAAATACTTAGAAGTTGAAGTAAATTCAGATTGAATGCCTATAGGAAAATAAAAGGATATAATATCTGTCCATATATGTTAAGAAATAAGCAACGTCTTCGCCTGTTAAGATTGTTAATAACTTAAATTTATTTCATTATACAGTTATTTCTACATAGTAAAATTGATAAGGTTAAATATCAAAATATTTATTAGAATTATACTACGATTGTCCTTCTGACGACGAATTCAACTGAATACTCGATTATACCGATTGCCAATAACATATCGATTACAATGGTAATGTTGTCGTACTCAAACATATATCCATGAAGACGCTATATTCTAATTGGCACTAAGTTATGTGCATTAATCCAATGGTAACATAAACTTGTTACACATAGCTTTGCTCAACGTATTAATTAACAGAAAATTCAGTTAACGTTATTCATTCTTTAACTATAACTTACGCTAGGACAGTGTCCAATACTTATAACTTAAGTATATTATAATCTAAAATAATGTTTATTAATGTAATTTTATGTGTATTGAATAAATGTTTATATTTTTACTTAATTTTTATATATATATATATATATATATATATATATATATATATATATATATATATATATATATATATATATATATATATATATATATATAATTTTTACTGCTGAACGTGGTCTACGTCTTTCATAAAGCGTCAAACATATTGGGTAGCTTGCATAAATAAATAAAATAACACCGTTTTCATGATGAGGAACTCGGTAGTGAAAACTAAAACTGGGGATTTAAGTTATTGCTTATATCGACATAAAGGGGGAATCAATTTTACTACTGCGCTTGACTGGCCCATTGGCTGGAATCTTTACATTAATGATTTTAAATGGTTATACCGCCAGAGTTTCGGTCGCCAGAGCCTCGTCCGCTATCTACCAGGTGAGGCTGACTACTAGGAGTCTCAGATAATTGTTGGTTGTATTATATCCCATGTAGGTCACAGCTCTATATGTTATTGATTTTTTATTATTTATTTCGATAATTGTAAATTTGCTAAGTAGGTTTATGTAACTGTAAAATTTTGTATATAGAAGATTGACTGATTAGTTAATCTTTTAAAAATTCCACAATGAAAAACAAATGTTATGCACTTGATAAAAATATTTTTTTTACAGAAAAGGACGAGTTGTCGAGCTAAACTGTTTGACGGTATTACTTAAATTAACGGTATACATTTAAATAGGCTTCACCATATGGAATTGAAGACGCCTAAGAGTTTTTATTTCATTATATATCACTAAAGAACATGTAAATATTTTGAACAAGAATTCACATCTCGTGGCCTTCGTGGTGCAGTGGGACAGCATCCGATCCGACTGTACATACGATAGTTATGGATTCAATTTCTAATAAAACGCAATTTCTTGAAAATTAGAGAAGAATTGGGAGCTGAAGTGACTTAACACTAGGTTACTTCTGGCTATCCTGCTAGTCCAATAATATAAAAATAGAAGGAAAATAGAAAAATAGAAAAATAGAAGGAAAAACCGGGGTCTTTATAGGATCACTTTTTTGTCCGTCTGTCAACACTATTTTCTCAAAATTACGTGGAGGAATCAAGCTTAAATTAATATCAAGTGGCAAAGTTAATAACTTCTCAAAGTACAAAACAAATTAAACTTCTAAGTCAACGCAATCAAAAAATATGAGCGTATATGCTTAATATTTTTGAATTTTGTACGAACGTTGTTGTTTTTTTTACGGAATTTTGCGATTATTTAGTACTTATAGTAACAATCAAAGAAAAATTCCGAAAATTGGATATTTATAAATACATCCTAGAAAAACAATCATACTTAAATCAACCACAAATTTAACTTAATTTTTACAAGTAGTATTTTCCTCACCTGAATACCTACAATCATGAAATAGGTACGGAACCCTCGGTGCGCGAATATTACTCGCACTTGACCGATTTTTTATTCATGCCTGCAATTTATCTACAATTATATAAAATCATCATATTAACTGTATAATCTATAGTATGAAGTATTATTATAATATAAGACTTGATGAGTAAAGTTGTGCACATCATAATTGAACAGAATTTTGAAATTAAATATATGCCTAGATGAGCTAAGAGAAATTGCAGCGATCACTTTCAGAGTGAAATTTAATCAAACTGTTCCTCTTCAATCAGCTATCTTATTACCCGTGAACTGTTCAACAAATTAAATAGGTATATATTGCGTTAAGCGCTGATTAATTATAATTTAATTGACTATTAAGTTTTCACATTTTAATTATACACTACTACACGCTGTAATAGTTATGCTGTTAAGAATGTTTAATGTTAATTTGTGTCGTTGAATCTTGTGTTTAACTTATAATTTATATCATGTGTATTGTATATATACTAATATTTTTTTTAATTTAAGTACTTATACTTATGCAATGCCAGACATGAAATTAATTTGATGAGGTGGAGTGGTTATGTTAGAGATAAATAATATTATTATAGAAAAACTAATGTTATGTATAGTGTAGATTATGATTTTTTACGCTTCCCTTACGTTTCCTAGTTAGTGGTCTATTATTTGGATTTAGTATACATCCAGTCATGTGAAAGCCGGAAAGTAAATTAGTTTTTGCGGCAGTCCACATCTCTCGTTCAGATTAAAAGTGGTTTGGTTAAAATCCTTCCGTAATAATTATAATGAAGGCTAGAGGAAATTTAAATTAAAAAAAATATGTGTTTTATTTCATATTTTAAGGCACAAGTGAGAAAAATTAACATCTAGAAAATTTTGATCTATTATTTTATTACTAACTAACTAATAAATTGTATTAGTAAAACCTACGTGGTATGTTGTTGTTGTCTTTATATATGGCGTTTCGAGCGTGCCAGTGGAGCACAAATCACTTCGCCAATGTCACGTCGAATGGAGAACACACAAAAGAGAGTGTACGGTAAAAAAGAGCTAATATTACACTATAGAAGAATGCATGTTTTAAAGAGATCCAGTTTAAATCCTTCACCTATAACAAAATTAACAGATATCTACAATATGAACAGATAACATATAAGGTTAGTAATAAATAATATTTACATGAGTGTTAGCTTATACTTTAATATTATTATATTTAATATATTTACATAAAAATTTACACAAAGGACTAAACACAAACATCAACAAACACTGAACATTAAGGGGACGGGGGACTTTGAGAGGAAGGGCATCGTATAAGGGACGGATTAATTTAGGGCAAGAGAAAAGGATATGGGAAAGGGAACCGTCGTCCAAGCCACATTCACACAATGAGTGGTCCCTGACCCTGATCTTAGCCAGATGCACAGGTGTACATGCATGTCCAAGACGTAAGCGACAAATTGTAGATCCCTCCGTTCAGTAAATCTTTGATAGAAGAACCAAGGACGCTTTGGTATATCCGGCTGGAGAAATGCATAATATTTACCCTTGTGAGATTTAGATAAGTCCCAGTATTCAGACCAAGACTTGTCCAAGTGAGTGGCTGCAAGAGACAACAGATCCTGAGCCGAATTAGAAAAGTGATCCAGAGTACCACACTGGATCGCTAATTTTGCGCACGAGTCTGCAGATTCATTCCCACTAATTCCAGAGTGACCTGGAATCCATACAAGAGTGACCTTCAAACCCTTTAGATGACATGAGAATAATTCTTCACGAATCCTTAAAACAATTGAAGATCTCAATTTACCATGAAACGGGTTGCCCTTAATAGCCATTAAGCAGCTAAGAGAGTCAGTAAATATAACTGTCTGTTTTACGTTGTGGGAGAGCGTGAACAGGATTGCTTCTAACAAAGCAACAGCCTCGCCTGTAAACACTGATGATTCGGGAGGGCACTAAAATTGTAATATAATTTTGAATTTAGGTATCCAGCAAGCTGCACCAACACAGCTTTCTTTAGAAAGCTTTGATGCATCAGTAAAGATATGGAGATGTTTAAACCAATTTTCATTTACAGCCTTTTGGAATTTTGTGATGGTGCCTGGATCTCCCTTGGTAAAGCCAAGGTCTGTTATGATGGAGGGATGATAGACCAATGCTTTGTACGGTGTACAAAACAATGGATTAGAAGGGAGGCGTAACAAGGGATGAGGTAAATTAGTGAACTTCAGGAAACTATGTAGCAGGTATGGTAATGGTTTATCACGGGGGAGTAGGTCAGCTAACTCAGTTAACTTAGACCATAAAGGATGGGAAGAAAGTTGTAACATTTTACCCACAAATCGGTCTGCAAGGAATTGTCTGCGGATAGGAAGAGGAGGATCAACACACTCCACTTGGAGTGCATTAGTGGGAGTAGACTTCATTGCCCCTAGAATTATGCGTAGGCATTTGTACTGAAGCCGATTAAGCTTTTCTGTGGCTACTTTATTAAAGGGGTCCAGAACATATAAAGCATAATCCATATGACTGCGGATAAGGGCACCGTACAGAAGTTTTTGAGTATAAGGATGTGCACCCCACCACACACCGGACACCGCTCTTAAAGCATTAATGCCCTTTTCACATTTTCTGCTGAGATATTCAGCGTGAGCAATTCCGTTCAGTCGCTTATCAAGTATAATGCCTAAAAATTTTACATTCTCCGCTACTTGGATGGGAATACCATTATGTTCAATATGAAAATTAGGGGTACTCCTTTTTTTTGTAAATACTACTATCTGGCACTTATCAATGGACAATGTAAGGCCATGATCAGTCAACCACTGGATAAGACAGTGCAAAGCAGTATTAAGGCGGTAAGTTATGTCCTCCACAGAATTTGAGCTGTAATAGAGGACGATGTCGTCAGCGTACTGAAGGATGTTACAAAAACTACTAACAGACAATTCGAGGTCATGTGTGTAGATGTTATACAACAGAGGACTAAGAGCTGAACCCTGAGGAAGTCCTTTCCAGACATGTCTGGGGGAAACAGTAAGAAGCGGATGTTTAACAGATACCGTTCGATCGGTTAGCAAATTACATATGAAACTGGCCAACCTCGGCGGAATACTCAGCTTATGCAGTTTCTGCCTGAGTACCGGAAGAAGTACATTATCATATGCAGATGCAACATCTAAAAAAACACCCACTAAATACTCTCCTTTGGCAAAAGATCGTCGAATGTCTGTAGTTAAAATGCTGAGACTATCTGCAGTGCATAGCCCCTTTCTAAATCCAAACTGAGAGGGAGCTAAGATATTTCTGCTTTCCACTATCCATTCCAAACGGTTTTTTAAAAGTCGCTCAGCAGTTTTTGATAGCGTTGATGCAAGGGCAATGGGTCTGTAGGAAGAAGGGTCAGAGGAACATTTCCCTGGTTTAAGGATAGGGATAACAATTTGGGATTTCCATGCATCAGGAATATTGCCAGATTGAAAAATTTTATTTATTAAATCTAAGAAGTAAAGCTTAGATTTCTCGTTTAACCTCACTATGAAAGAATAAGGGACACCGTCTTCTCCAGGACTAGTGTCTTTTAAATCCGCTAAGATGCTTTTGAGTTCCTCAAAGGAAAAGGGGGCATCCATTTCCTCTGAAGATTCAATCGGCATGGTTGGGGATAAATCAAACGGCGGTACAAAAGGTGGGGCCAATTTGTCAGCAAAATTGTTAAGCCATAGCGATGGATTGTTGGAATTTGGACTAGGGACATAATTAAGAGACCTACGAAATCTCTTAACATTAGTCCATACAATGAAGGAAGAGGTACGAGGATTAAGGGACTCGCAGAAGTTGACCCAACCAAGTTTTTTCTTTTTCCAAATTAATTTCCTAAATTTTGCATCATTGCGTCTGTAATCCATATACTTCTCCATTGTCATACAGGCTGCGTACGACACCTCGGCAGATACTCGCCGATCGACAGAATCAGAGCATTCCTGATCCCACCAGGGATTGGAAGGCACCCGATTCTGAATGGAGAGTTTTTTAGGGATATGTAAGTCAGCTGCAGATAAAATGGCAGAAACAAACCGATCATAACAAAAAGTGACATTCTCATAATCAACAGACTCAGGAAGATCATTTAACCTGAAATCCACCGAGTCAGCATACTCAGACCAATTAGCTTTTTTTTAAATTGAACTTAAGGAGCGGATGAGGATTATTAATATGAGAGTATCTATTATTTAAGGATAAAAGAATTGGGAAGTGATCACTACCATGGGAGGAAGGAAGAACAGACCATGATAGAAGGGAAGCAAGAGATGGAGACGACAAGGAAAGGTCAACAGCAGTCCTAGGATTCTGATTAGGATTAACCCTACGAGTCGGTGAACCATCATTAAGGATGCAGAGATCTACATCGTCAATCAAGTCCACCAACAAAGGCGAGAATCCATCACAGTAATAACACCCCCACAGAGTGTGATGAGTGTTAAAATCACCCAGGACCAGCACTGGAGTAGGAAGCGAAGAAATGATAGACTTATGCTCAAGGAAAAGGGAAGAGGAAGGATGAGGAATATATACAGAAAGGAAGGAGATATTAAAGGCCCTCACAGCAACAGCATTAATCTGTTGACTGTGAGAAGGGAGAGGAATGCGAGAATAAGGAGAGGAGTGCTGGATAAGGATAGCACTACCTCCATACCTGTCACCCCTGTCCTCCCTCAAACAGGCGAAACCTGACACCCTGAACGGGGAGTCTGGCACCAACCATGTTTCCGAGAGGGCAACAATGACAGGATTGTGCAGGGAAACAATATGCAGTAATTCGTGCTTTTTAGCACGAACACTACTACTATTCCACTGCAGGAAGGTCAGTGGAGCCATTATTGAGGATTTTAAATATTGTTAATAGGTTTTGGGCAACGTTGGACGGTAAAGGAAGTTCATCACAGGTGGATATAATACTCACAAGAGTTTCTGTTAGAGCCACTAACAGATCTTTTCTACCAACTGTTGGATTATCAACACCTTGATTGAGAGCGTGACCATTAGGAAGGGAAGAGGAACAATTACCAATTAAAGCTTGGTGAGCCTGTCTATCAAAACCTTTAGCAAGAGGAGCGCGGGGACGGGGAGATTGCAATACAGTTTTGCGATAGGATTTGGTAGGAGTTGTTGGGTTATGAGTTACTCTGGATTGTTGGTATCTAGGAGAAGTGGAAATTTGAGGGGAGAACATTTCCTTAGCAATATTTGCATAGGAACGTTGGGCAGAAGGGAAACGAGAGGATGCTTCAATGTATGAGATACACTCTTGAGACATAACAATTTTAATGGATTGTTGTCTTGCATACTCAGGACAGTCCTTATCTGTGGCAAAGTGCTTACTGTTACAGTACAAACAATTTGAATTCTCCTTGGCTGTGTCACATGCATCACCAGAATGAGACTGGGCACACCTGTAACACCTTGGCTGAGATCTGCATTGTGATTTAATATGTCCAAAACGGCAACAATTAAGACTTTGGATAGTAGGGAATTTGTAAGGTTCGACGGGGAGAGAGGAATGATACGAAAAGACCCTATCAGGCAACTCTTGTCCTCGGAAAGTAACTACAACCGACTGGGTCGGGATCCATGTAGTCACCCCCTCACTCACACTCTTTCTGTTAAGTCTTCGCGCTTTCAGTACTTGACCATAACCTGAGGGAAAAACCAAAGACTCCACAAGCTCGTCTAACGAGAAGTCAACTGGCACCTCTCTAATATCCATGCGGGTAATAACAAATGTAGGTATTACTGCAACATACTTACATAGACTTATTATTGGGTTGGTCACAAATGAATTCGCTGCAGCAGCATTTGAGAATTGAACGCTGATCTTATTACGACCAACGTTCTTAACACCATCCTTGGTGATACAATTTATTTTGTTTTTGTGTAAAAATTGACCAAACTTAATCGCTCTAATTGAGGTACCAGCAGCTGGGTCAGGAACTTCCCTGGACACATGTACAATGAAAGGGCCTTTATCAGTATCAATATAGGATTTAGGACCATCGGAGAGGGACGGGTGGACATATAAATTTTAAATAGAGGGTGTCGCAGTAGATGGATTTATAATTGTTTTTTTTGCAGCAAAATCATTAATTAATGGTGAATCATCCCCTTGCCTCTTTCTTGACATCGCTTGACCATCAACTTTACCACCTCCGGTATCAGGAGGTTCAGGAGGAGGATCACCATCCATTATAAAATACGAAAATACAAAAAACTAACCTTACCTTATTTATACTACTTAATATACCGTTATTAACGAAACCAACACTTGCTACAACCAACCACCTTGTTAAAAACTTTAAAATATCTCCACTCCTTCTTCCTGGCATTAGTCCCGGTTTTTTGCCAGGGTCTGCCTTCCGACTAAGACCAATCGGTCCATATGAGTGGCGAAGTGGTTTTTTGTGGAGCGATTGCCATCTGACCTCCAAACCCATTACTGGGAGAAACCAAGAAAGGAAAGGGAATAAGAGGCAGAAAGACTTGGAATATAGGGGAGGGACACCACTTACATGGATTGGATCGGGTTATGAAAGTGGTGGCTCGAGGTCCCGGGGTCGCGTACCCGTATGCCGGAAACCAAATATCGGACAGATAATTGGCTGATCCACTATATCGATCCACTAGATCCACTATAGAACAATAAAAAGAATTAACACTAAAATAAGAAACTCTCACTAACACGTGTGTCAACCAAAACAAACGCTAGCGAATCTCCAAATAACTTTTATTGTATTCCAAAATCGATATTGTCCATTTATATCAGATAATTTTGACGTTTTTCACCTACGTGGTATATATTTTTTTTTTTAATATGACGTTTTGAGCGTGACAGTTTATCATAGATGACATATTGCTCGGTGAAAGAGAGATAAAATTTTAACTTATACAAACTAGAAGAATGCATATTAACCCGTTTTCGTCCTCTGTACTATATAAATGACACCATCAAAAACGATCACTAAAGAATTTCTGATTATCATCAAGATGAATTAGTTATTAAAATATTATATGAGACATGATTGATATGATATGATACATAAAATATAATAAATATGATAGAAAATATTAAATAATGAATATTATGGTCGTATTACTGCCATTTTTTGAATTTTTAAAAAGTGCGAATATTTGAACAGTTAAGGTACGAGTAATTATATTCACTAATCTCTTTCATCATATTCTACTACTACTTTCTACTCTTATATAGTGTTTATTATTGTGATTATGCATTATATTGTTGGATTATAAGACTGCCCTACGGAAATAAATAGAATATTTGATGTTTATTACATTTTGTTGTGAATTCTACTGCGGTTTTTAAAGAACACTGGGCAATCGTGTATGTATTTTATTTGTAAAAAAAATCTCTATTCTCTATAAAATATCTAAATTCCCATTGTGGAAGGTAGAAGATGTTGTTATTAATTTACCGCTAAAAAAATGTTCGCTAAAGAAGAAGGAGATTATAACTTGGAGATAAGGAGATAACATGTAGATGGTGCTATTTATCTTAAACATCAGAGTAGGATTTTTACTAATAACTATAGAATGAGATTTTTCGATCAAAGGAAGGCGTCACGGTCTAGGAAGTGTACTAACGTCGCGCGACGTAGAGAAAATGTGCTTCTTCTATTCATCTTTCTTTGTAAAATACTATTATTATTATATTACCTGGTATAACATATTTCACCCATTGAAGAATTTGATATTTGATAACTATAAAGTATTATAATTTGATAGCATTATAATTTGATTCTAAAATAACACAGGGTTTTGTGGTGGATAGAGAAGATTTGCACAAAGCAATGTGATGGTGGCTTATTTTCATCTAATTGATTAATACATCACGTACGTCAAACACTTCATGTTCGCATAATCTTAAGCTTGATCAGTGGATTCAATAGGTTCACTATTGACGAGTTAAACTCTCGATGACACGCAACAAAACATTATCTACAGGTTAATTGCAGTATCCGAGGTGTAATGTACTCGAGTGCAAAATAGCTGTTGAAGCTGCTCAAGTAATTGAGATGTATTTTGCATCATATTCGCGTACATAAGCCGTGCGACAAGTGCATAAAAAGGCTTTTTATAGGTAAAAATTGTTTTGCATATTATCAACAATAAGCGCCCACTGTATTATAAAAAGTATTTATAATGCCTTAGTATTTAATTAATAAAGCTATATTCAAAAAAACTATAATTGGTTTTGATTTGGGCGTTAATGGGTTAAAAAGACAATATTAAGATAAAGCGTACACCTACGTACTACGTACAATGTAGACACGTAGCATACGTAGGTCCATTAAAATTACAGAAAGCTACTTCACTTACAGAACGATTCGCTGAAATTGTCTCATCTATAAGATAATAATGTATGGTTCTATAAGGTAATGCATTCAGAGTGCAACACTAGACATGGTTAGAATAGACAGTGTCTGGCAAACATAGGAGTTTATGTGACAGCTGCTACGTTCGCTACATTATAGTAAAATAGGTTAACTCGCTTAAAACGGGAGATATTGGTGGAAAACGTTTTGAATATAGTTATTAATATATAATATTAAAAGAAAAAAAAAACAGTAGCTGTACATTAAATATTTAAAAATAAATCTTTAGGGTAATGAATATATTATAATAGTGTAATGTTTTTTGCTGTGTACGAAAACGAAGAAGCGGGGAGCTACTAGTATTTAATTTAAATGCTACTTGTTTGAATAGAATCGTAAATTAAATAATATATCTTAGTACGAATTACGATGTAGGTATCGAGGTATGAAATAAAACTTAAAACGGTACTAGGCGTGGACGAAGGGGACTTCATTTGTAATCATCTAAAAAGTAATCAATTTTGAACGTCCTTGAGTTTAAAATGGAGTGTTTTCGCTGAGTACACTTAATTAATCTGTTCAATTGATTATAAGATTAAACATAATACTGTTGATGTTACAATTTCTTATTAATTAAATTGAAATTCACGACTTTATCAAAAAAAATAATTAAATATTATTTATTTTTAAAGACCGTTCGATGTTTTCAATATGGCATATTTTGTTTGATAAATATTTTAGTCAACATCATATTGTATTGACAAAAATACTTTCTCATACATTATATTGCAAATTTTTCTATAGAATTTCTTCTAATTTAATTAATAAGTTTGTAATCTATTTTGTAATTAACAGTATGAGCGACTGAGGCACGAACACATAACTTTGGAAAGAACTTTAACAGTTTCACCGCATTGCTATTATTACATACCAAGACAGTAAGCCTACCAGTATGCCTGAATTAATCATTGTAATAATGTAAATGTATTATTATTATTATTTTTTAAATAATTTATAAAGGCAAACTAACCAGTTTTAATATAATCAAAAACCATAGGCCGAGGCCCGTCGTGGCGCACTTCACCCAAATTGTCTCGATTCAGGTGGAACGCTTTCCAACTTTTTAGAACGGTTCCTCCTAACACTAAGTTATCTCTGCCTCCCCTATCTATAAGATAAAATCTATAGTTAAAAATATAACGTAGATATCAATTTACTGTAATATGGAAGATATAAATCGTAAGTCTATAAAAAATCGTTATTTTAACTTTGAATACTAGGCATATATGCTATGATATAGCTGTATCTATATTTTATATATAGACAGTAATTTCAGTAAAAAAAATATTTAAGCCCAAATAGAATTAGACCTTAATGTAGAAACGTTAATGTTATTAAGTAAAGAAGATTATTATTTGATATTTATGACTCAGTAGAAATTGTATTTTGGTACTTTTCTTGCCAAGTCGCATTATTTCATTTCCGCACAAAATTCGCAGTGTTCTACGTTCTACGTTCACTATGGATAGTATTATACGCATTTTACGAACCAGCGAAATTTTTAAATTGCACTGGCTTCCCTTGTCATGTCCCGGAAACTGCAGTAAGTTATGGCAATGCGAGGTAAATCTGATTCGTAGTTTTAAATTTGTATGCTACATTCTACATAATACAAATAAATATCCTACATTTGTTAAACTAAAAGTATAATGTTTGTCATATCATAATACTTGTAGTTATTTATATGATAAATTAAGACACTTATTAATAAGTTAAGACACTTATTTCCCCGCAATAAAGGCGCAATTGTCTTATCTCTCTATAATTGTTTCTGACAAATGCAAAATTTTATACATACTGCATAAAAACTATCCATATACGACTAAAAGAAATGATAAAGCCAGAAGTGTTCAAGTTATAATATTAAACAAATTACTGTCTTATTTAATTTCAATACAGTAAAGAACTGTTAGCACCACATTGCTTAGTAAAAGTCACGGGTAAAAGTACCTTTATTAAAATTTTGTATAAAAGTCCTAAAAATCTTCTAAAATTAATTATATAGGAATTCAAAATAATTTTGTAATTTAAAATGTTACTTTCGGTGAACTGGTATTTAACTATTTAAAGCTGAATTATATTATAAAAGGGTAATGTAACACTATTTCACGTAGAACTATGCCAATGTGCCCTCATGAAGTTACAAAAAAATAAATAAAACGATCATTACTTGATAACCATTACTTGAAAACAGAACATATATGATTTGCACATGTGTTTTAACGTTTTTTTTCTCGTTCAATTACCCGTTGACATATATGTTTCTTATATTTTTCTAATATATATTTAATTTATTAACGTTAATCGTAAAATTGTATAGAACATATCATAACGCTTGAAATATTCAAATGTAAGCTAGTATCAAATTTATAGAGCAATATATTTAACCATTGTTTATATTAAAAAAGAACTCATTTCCACACAAGGAGCAGGGAAGATTGCAGTCACGGAAAATATTTACATAGGAGGCCTGTTAATATAAAAGGAGGCCGTAATATAAAATTTCGGAGTCATATCCACGCTCAGTATCTTCGTAGAAAGTTATTTTCTTCTGGCGTAATATTTTAAGATCTTTTATGAATATTTAATCTTTGGCTATTAATCTAAGATTTTATATCATAGGTATTATGATACCTATGATATAAAATCTTTTATATAATGAAAACAAAAAGACCATTTTCATTAAATAGATTTTTTTTTGCATATATCTTGAAACGATGACTTTAAGATAAAAATAGAAGCTATTGCTAATATTTTCTCACATCACATATATTTAATTGAAAACATCAGGTGTCCCAGGTCCTTGATTATATATGTCAAACGAGAGTGCTTTACATGTTCGATCATTTTTGATATGGGTGTATTTCATTATTTCTTATAATTCACCTGGACTGCTTTTGATCTTCATTAGGTGTGCCAGTATTGAAAATAAATTATAGACTATATCCTGCCCAGATCTGACAGCTATACAACACACTAAGTTGTATTCAAATCCACGGAGTAGCGTGTACAAAACAGACTAACAGACAAACAGGCTACCAGACAAAAATCATATATTCATATTCTGTAAGTGTTTTAACATTGATTCTTAAACATATTTAATGTACAGACACGATATTTTTACTGTGTTCTTATAGTCATATCTCTAGGTTAAAAATATGTGATATCAGATCACATCATAGATAAATTACTACGATATTTATAATAATTTAACAAAAATAACAACGGCATTCTCTTCTACATTTAAGCTCAGTCACTCTTACCTCAATTTAGCTCATTCTAGCTTTATTTAAACTAACTCCAGTATAAATAGACTTAGCAGACGTCATAAGCCTGAGATGTGTCACTCTCGCATACAAATGTTATCCGGCTTTTAGTTCAATCCAAAAAGCCTTTTAAAGTGCTCTCTCTAAAAATAAACGGATTTATGTTAGGCCTTTCATTGAACATTCTTATAATAAAAAAGTTTTGGCTTTAATATAAATTATGAATTCATTAAAAACTTTTATTAATTAATTTGGAAAAATTCTATTAATGGTAGAATGATTTGGAAATTTCTAAAGTAATTTATTGAACATCTAAAGCTTAAATTAAAATAATAGCCCACCAAACACATTTTAATGTAAAAAGTTGCAAAGACGATAGTTGTACTTTTTAAAAAATTATTAAATGTCATGTAGAACCAATCTTCTAACTGTACAAGTCGAAATTCTATCTAAATGTCCTAATTTTACAAATCAAGCAAGAAGCAGGATCAGGCAAAAATTAAAACTTTCGGAGTACAAAAGAATAACAAATAAAGTTATTAATTGGTTAAGTCTATTTCAGAAAAAAAACCCATGATAAAGTTATATGTGAGCCTTCGGTATGCTAATCTCACTCGCACTTGATGAATAGTTTTGTAAGTAGTAACTAAAATATAAGAGCTTAGCAGCTACTATTGTTATCATATTGACAATTAATTATATATATATATAAATATGTATACATATATATATATATATATATATATATATATATATATATATATATATATATATATATATATATATATATATATATATATATATATATATATATATCCAGTGGGTATACTCACATGTCGGAATCGTAGGTAACGTTTAAGGTGACAGAGCCGCCAAGCAATGTATTGGTCCTTTGATGGTAAAATTTCAAGAAATATGCTAACGTAATTTCCATGAATATTTTGACGAACGGTCGCTACATAAAGGTATATGGTACAAAACGATGGTAAACTAACTTCCTCGTTACTCATGGTTCAATCACTTTGAAAAGAAAAGGAAAATCATAATCGTTGTTGTTGTTGTTGTTGTCTTTATATATGGCGTTTCGAGCGTGCCAGTGGAGCACAAATCACTTCACCAATGTCACGTTGAATGGAGAACACACAAAAGAGAGTGTACGGTAAAAAAGAGCTAATATTACACTATAGAAGAGTGCATGTTTTAAAGAGATCCAGTTTAAATCCTTCACCTATAACAAAATTAACAGATATCTACAATATGAACAGATAACATATAAGGTTAGTAATAAATAATATTTTACATGAGTGTTAGCTTATACTTTAATATTATTATGTTTAATATATTTACATAAAAATTTACACAAAGGACTAAACACAAACATCAACAAACACTGAACATTAAGGGGACGGGGGACTTTGAGGGGAAGGGCATCGTATAAGGGATGGATTAATTTAGGGCAAGAGAAAAGGATATGGGAAAGGGAACCGTCGTCCAAGCCACATTCACACAATGAGTGGTCCCTGACCCTGATCTTAGCCAGATGCACAGGTGTACATGCATGTCCAAGACGTAAGCGACAAATTGTAGATATAACCCTCCGTTCAGTAAATCTTTGATAGAAGAACCAAGGACGCTTTGGTATATCCGGCTGGAGAAATACATAATATTTACCCTTGTGAGATTTAGATAAGTCCCAGTATTCAGACCAAGACTTGTCCAAGTGAGTGGCTGCAAGAGACAACAGATCCTGAGCCGAATTAGAAAAGTGATCCAGAGTACCACACTGGATCGCTAATTTTGCGCACGAGTCTGCAGATTCATTCCCACTAATTCCAGAGTGACCTGGAATCCATACAAGAGTGACCTCCAAACCCTTTAGATGACATGAGAATAATTCTTCACGAATACTTAAAACAATTGAAGATCTCAATTTACTATGAAACGGGTTGCCCTTAATAGCCATTAAGCAGCTAAGAGAGTCAGTAAATATGACTGTCTGTTTTACGTTGTGGGAGAGCGTAAACAGGATTGCTTCTAACAAAGCAACAGCCTCGCCTGTAAACACTGATGATTCGGGAGGGCACTTAAATTGTAAGATAATTTTGAATTTAGGTATCCAGCAAGCTGCACCAACACAGCTTTCTTTAGAAAGCTTTGATGCATCAGTAAAGATATGGAGATGTTTAAACCAATTTTCATTTACAGCCTTTTGGAATTTTGTGATGGTGCCTGGATCTCCCTTGGTAAAGCCAAGGTCTGTTATGATGGAGGGATGATAGACCAATGCTTTGTACGGTGTACAAAACAATGGATTAGAAGGGAGGCGTAACAAGGGATGAGGTAAATTAGTGAACTTCAGGAAACTGTGTAGCAGGTATGGTAATGGTTTATCACGGGGAAGTAGGTCAGCTAACTCAGTTAACTTAGACCATAAAGGATGGGAAGAAAGTTGTAACATTTTACCCACAAATCGGTCTGCAAGGAATTGTCTGCGGATAGGAAGAGGAGGATCAACACACTCCACTTGGAGTGCATTAGTGGGAGTAGACTTCATTGCCCCTAGAATTATGCGTAGGCATTTGTACTGAATCCGATTAAGCTTTTCTGTGGCTACTTTATTAAAGGGGTCCAGAACATATAAAGCATAATCCATATGACTGCGGATAAGGGCACCGTATAGAAGTTTTTGAGTATAAGGATGTGCACCCCACCACACACCGGACACCGCTCTTAAAGCATTAATGCCCTTTTCACATTTTCTGCTGAGATATTCAGCGTGAGCAATTCCGTTCAGTCGCTTATCAAGTATAATGCCTAAAAATTTTACATTCTCCGCTACTTGGATGGGAATACCATTATGTTCAATATGAAAATTAGGGGTACTCCTTTTTTTTGTAAATACTACTATCTGGCACTTATCAATGGACAATGTAAGGCCATGATCAGTCAACCACTGGATAAGACAGTGCAAAGCAGTATTAAGGCGGTAAGTTATGTCCTCCACAGAATTTGAGCTGTAATAGAGGACGATGTCGTCAGCGTACTGAAGGATGTTACAAAAACTACTAACAGACAATTCGAGGTCATGTGTGTAGATGTTATACAACAGAGGACTAAGAGCTGAACCCTGAGGAAGTCCTTTCCAGACATGTCTGGGGGAAACAGTAAGAAGCGGATGTTTAACAGATACCGTTCGATCGGTTAGCAAATTACATATGAAACTGGCCAACCTCGGCGGAATACTCAGCTTATGCAGTTTCTGCCTGAGTACTGGAAGAAGTACATTATCATATGCAGATGCAACATCTAAAAAAACACCCACTAAATACTCTCCTTTGGCAAAAGATCGTCGAATGTCTGTAGTTAAAATGCTGAGACTATCTGCAGTGCATAGCCCCTTTCTAAATCCAAACTGAGAGGGAGCTAAGATATTTCTGCTTTCCACTATCCATTCCAAACGGTTTTTTAAGAGTCGCTCAGCAGTTTTTGATAACGTTGATGCAAGGGCAATGGGTCTGTAGGAAGAAGGGTCAGAGGAACATTTCCCTGGTTTAAGGATAGGGATAACAATTTGGGATTTCCATGCATCAGGAATATTGCCAGATTGAAAAATTTTATTTATTAAATCTAAGAAGTAACGCTTAGATTTCTCGTTTAACCTCATTATGAAAGAATAAGGGACACCGTCTTCTCCTGGACTAGTGTCTTTTACATCCGCTAAGATTCTTTTGAGTTCCTCAAAGGAAAGGGGGGCATCCATTTCCTCTGAAGATTCAATCGGCACGGTTGGGGATAAATCAAACGGCGGTACAAAAGGTGGGGCCAATTTGTCAGCAAAATTGTTAAGCCATAGTGATGGATTGTTGGAATTTGGACTAGGGACATTATTAAGAGACCTACGAAATCTCTTAACATTAGTCCATACAATGAAGGAAGAGGTACGAGGATTAAGGGACTCGCAGAAGTTGACCCAACCAAGTTTTTTCTTTTTCCAAATTAATTTCCTAAATTTTGCATCATTGCGTCTGTAATCCATATACTTCTCCATTGTCATACAGGCTGCGTACGACACCTCGGCAGATACTCGCCGATCGACAGAATCAGAGCATTCCTGATCCCACCAGGGATTGGAAGGCATCCGATTCTGAATGGAGAGTTTTTTGGGGATATGTAAGTCAGCTGCAGATAAAATGGCAGAAACAAACCGATCATAACAAAAAGTGACATTCTCATAATCAACAGACTCAGGAAGATCATTTAACCTGAAATCCACCGAGTCAGCATACTCAGACCAATTAGCTTTTTTTAAAGTGAACTTAAGGAGCGGATGAGGATTATTAATATGAGGGTATCTATTGTTTAAGGATAAAAGAATTGGGAAGTGATCACTACCATGGGAGGAAGGAAGAACAGACCATGATAGAAGGGAAGCAAGAGATGGAGAAGACAAGGAAAGGTCAACAGCAGTCCTAGGATTCTGATTAGGATTAACCCTACGAGTCGGTGAACCATCATTAAGGATGCAGAGATCTACATCGTCAATCAAGTCCACCAACAAAGGCGAGAATCCATCACAGTAATAACACCCCCACAGAGTGTGATGAGTGTTAAAATCACCCAGGACCAGCACTGGAGTAGGAAGCGAAGAAATGATAGACTTAAGCTCAAGGAAAAGGGAAGAGGAAGGATGAGGAATATATACAGAAAGGAAGGAGATATTAAAGGCCCTCACAGCAACAGCATTAACCTGTTGACTGTGAGAAGGGAGAGGAATGCGAGAATAACGAGAGGAGTGCTGGATAAGGATAGCACTACCTCCATACCCGTCACCCCTGTCCTCCCTCAAACAGGCGAAACCTGACACCCTGAACGGGGAGTCTGGCACCAACCATGTTTCCGAGAGGGCAACAATGACAGGATTGTGCAGGGAAACAATATGCAGTAATTCATGCTTTTTAGCACGAACACTACCACTATTCCACTGCAGGAAGGTCAGTGGAGCCATTATTAAGGATTTTAAATATTGTTAATAGGTTTTGGGCAACGTTGGACGGTAAAGGAAGTTCATCACAGGTGGATATAATACTCACAAGAGTTTCTGTTAGAGCCACTAACAGATCTTTTCTACCAACTGTTGGATTATCAACACCTTGATTGAGAGCGTGACCATTAGGAAGGGAAGAGGAACAATTACCAATTAAAGCTTGGTGAGCCTGTCTATCAAAACCTTTAGCAAGAGGAGCGCGGGGACGGGGAGATTGCAATACAGTTTTGCGATAGGATTTGGTAGGAGTTGTTGGGTTATGAGTTACTCTGGATTGTTGGTATCTAGGAGAAGTGGAAATTTGAGGGGAGAACATTTCCTTAGCAATATTTGCATAGGAACGTTGGGCAGAAGGGAAACGAGAGGATGCTTCAATGTATGAGATACACTCTTGAGACATAACAATTTTGATGGATTGTTGTCTTGCATACTCAGGACAGTCCTTATCTGTGGCAAAGTGCTTACTGTTACAGTACAAACAATTTGAATTCTCCTTGGCTGTGTCACATGCATCACCAGAATGAGACTGGGCACACCTGTAACACCTTGGCTGAGATCTGCATTGTGATTTAATATGCCCAAAACGGCAACAATTAAGACATTGGATAGTAGGGAATTTGTAAGGTTCGACAGGGAGAGAGGAATGATACGAAAAGACCCTATCAGGCAAGTCTTGTCCTCGGAAAGTAACTACAACCGACTGGGTCGGGATCCATGTAGTCACCCCCTCACTCACACTCTTTCTGTTAAGTCTTCGCGCTTTCAATACTTGACCATAACCTGAAGGAAAAACCAAAGACTCCACAAGCTCGTCTAACGAGAAGTCAACTGGCACCTCTCTAATTATACCCATGCGGGTAATAACAAATGTAGGTATTACTGCAACATACTTACATAGACTTATTATAAGGGTTGGTCACAAATGAATTCGCTGCAGCAGCATTTGAGAATTGAACGCTGATCTTATTACGACCAACGTTCTTAACACCATCCTTGGTGATACCATTTATTTTGTTTTTGTGTAAAAATTGACCAAACTTAATCGCTCTAATTGAGGTACCAGCAGCTGGGTCAGGAACTTCCCTGGACACATATACAATGAAAGGGCCTTTATCAGTATCAATATAGGATTTAGGACCATCGGAGAGGGACGGGTGGACATATAAATTTTGAATAGAGGGTGTCGCAGTAGATGGATTTATAATTGTTTTTTTTGCAGCAAAATCATTAATTAATGGTGAATCATCCCCTTGCCTCTTTCTTGACATCGCTTGACCATCAACTTTACCACCTCCGGTATCAGGAGGTTCAGGAGGAAGATCACCATCCATTATAAAATACGAAAATACAAAAAAATAACCTTACCTGATTTATACTACTTAATATACCGTTATTAACAAAACCAACACTTGCTACAACCAACCACCTTGTTAAAAAGGGACCTTTTAAAACTTTAAAATATCTCCACTATAGAACAGTAAAAAGAATTAACACTAAAATAAGAAACTCTCACTAACACGTGTGTCAACCAAAACAAACGCTAGCGAAAAAAAGAAATCATAATCGATCACCGGATACATTCTGTCAAGTAAGTTTAATTCACCTTCAGTTTGTCTATGCTCAGAACGTAACAAAATAAATGATATTTATCATTTTTTGAATGTGTACGAAATGAAGTGTAAATAAAAGTTTAAATCTAGTTAACATCATTAAGGTATCGAAAAGCAACTTAGTTACTTGTGAGCAATATCTGTATGTGTAGCTCTTGTGTGCTTGCGTTAGTTTACGCGTGTGTGTTTGTCAGCATATGTGCGTGATAGTATATTATAGAATTATGGTTATATTAAAGGGATATTATATATTAAATAGTACTTGAGACATGTTGGAAATATCTTATTTGGCAGTTGCCATGTGTATATAATCTGTTCTGTATGTAGGTATGTAATAATAATAGATTAAAAAGAATTATAATTTATATTATTATGTTGAGGGTACTTTATGAGGGTAACGGCCATATTGGCATTACTTGGTTGGTTGACGTTAGTTTATGATTTGTTCTGTATAAATAGCGGTGTTTAAGTTAGTTGGGCTCTCTTGCATTTTGGCTCTCGTCCACGTGGGGTTTGGTCTCCGTCATTTTACCGTCTGCACTTTCTGGGTGGTGAGACTGGGCGCCATACTTTGAAAGCTAAGTATCAAACGTTTACTATCCACGTACCGAGTTATTATATGTATCTACATATCTCAAGTTACTAGTGAATTAATGTCTTCTAAATTAAAGTATTATATTGTATACTGTAGTATATAGTTGTGTGTATATAATAAACTTGTAACTGTTATATTTAAAAGAGCAACTGTTGAGTTTCTTGCCGGTTCTTCTCAACAGAACTGCCTTCCGAACCGGTGGTAGCTTTATAATAATTAAATTGTTTATATCATAAACCTCTTTTATTGTAATTATATGACACGATATCTTCTATTCCTTACTATTATTATAATTCAATATTAGAATCATAAATTCTACCCTGACTCTCTTTAATAATCTAACATGCGCAAGTCTGTTCATTTCTGTATAATATATTGGGATGTCTGTAAATAGTCAGAATCCTTTGACTATTACTTACTAGGAATGGCTAGAATAAAACGCTGCTTTACCGTTAAATCTTTGCTAAGTTCATATACTTATTGTTAAATATAAACAAGGTTTATAATATCAAACTTAAAATAGGGTTAGCGCTCTCTTAATTAATACTAGGTTGGTTTTGGAAACGCAAATATCATCAATGCAAGTTAAACAAAAAACCTTTTTAAATTAGTCGAAACGCAAGAGCGTAACACAAAAGCGCGAAAGTCTAAAAGTAAATTACATTCTGTCGAAAAGCTCCAAACATACCGTGACGGGATTAAAGTTGTTTCATTTGAAACATACAGTGTTTATATATGACGTTATATAAAACTTGCTCAGGTTGCACAAGTTCATCTGAATTACTTATATGGTACACAAACGATATTTGAGTAAGCAGTGGAATATATTTTATTTCCTGAAATAAAATGTTCCCAGACTTTGCTATATGCTTTGAGCTTTAAAAAATACAAAAACGTCATATGCCACGTACTAATTAATAATAAAATATATCACATAAATAGGAATTACATAAATTGCCGTTCAAGCCATGATTAAATCACTAAGTCTATAGAAAAGAATATAATCAACTTAGATAAATTACAAGCTTACTTGGCGTATGATGAATGGGAAAGGTCCAAAAATATCAAGATTTATGACTATGTTCTTACAAAAGCCATATGTAAAGCATGCCTACTTACGTGATACGTCATTATTGAAATAAATGTTTTTAGCGATATCAAAAAAAATGCTAATTTAGACAATTTAGGGTTCCGTAAAAGAGAAAACTGAATCATCATTGGATAAATTTTTCTGTCTTTTGATCGATCGTATGGGCTATCAATCAAGCTGAAATCAATATTAAATATTCAGAGCTATAGTCGAGTATATTGAGTCGGCGCAATCAAAAGATACGCGCGTTTTTGTTTCATTGTTGCTGTAATTTGTATCGCATTTCCCGTGTATTAAAAAACTATATTAACTGTAGTTTCCGTTGGCCTAGAATTATAATATTTGGCAAGGAGTTAGAATTTGTAGTTTTTATTAATTTATGGAATAATTTATTTTTTTTAATTTATAGTGCAATAAATTTGCAAATTATGAAACATGTACTTCCCATTGCACTATATTTATAAAATTAGTATGGATCCCTGGGAAAGCGAGTTCAACTCGCACTTGACCGGCGCTTTCACTTTACTTTTTTATACTGAATAGGCTAGTTTTATAATTCGCCGCATCTCAAATGACAGTAAATTAGAAAGTTTCTATACACTTATTTTACGAGTATAGTCGTAAAGTTAAAATAGATTATAAAATATTGTAAATTTCATTAGCACTCAGTAAAATCAAAACTTTCAAAATAATAACTTTAACAACTGTAAAACTTCAATGAAAAGCTGAAATCTGAATATTGTTGACTTTTACAACAATAATTTTGTATTATAGAATAATACATCATATATGTACGTTTATACTATGTACAATTGTTTTATATTATTGTAAGCGTTCCTATGCGCTAGTCACTTTAAGTATGATGCTGCATTGCTGTTTGTTGTGCCGCTCTTAACACCGGCATTCACGAATATTTTGAGCGAAACAAGATTTTACAGTTTCTATTTTGTACAATACAGTCCGAAATAAAAAATGTCGAAAGTGGAAAAGCCTCAGTATTTCGCGGTCTGGTAAAATCACGCGTTCTCAGCAAAGAGCCAATCTCTTTGACGTCTCTCGTAAAGCCGTAGCAAATACTGATTTTGAACGTGGGAAATTCCTTTACGGTTGGCTACTTGTTTTCAAAAATGCACCATGATAAAAAATTGTTGAAAAAATAGCATATTGATGTTTCTTTTTAAATATTTTAAGCATATTTTTAATCACATAATAAAAGTTAAGTTATAACGCTATCGTGATAGCATACAATATCTGTAATTTGGCGAGACATACAATGGAAAGCAATTACGTAAAAGTTTCCTTACTTTCATCATATAGTATGAGAATGATGATAATAATTAAATAGATTACTTATAAATAGAATTTAACTATTTCGCTACGAATTTATGAAATTATAGAGGGTTTTTCTTTCATTAAATTACATTTATACTGTATATATGCAATATATGGTTTGGAAAGCTCATGTCATTTACAGTATATGATGGGGTTGATGTGAATAGGCTTATGGTAGCTATTGTAATATCGGATAACAATTAGTTATGAATATCTAATACTAGCTAACATATTTGCTACACCCTGAAACCTACATTTTATGGGTATTACAAATAAAGAATATTAATTTAATATTCACACAAGATGGTTTCGGCTTTGGCCTCCTATCCGTAAAGATAAAAAAGCTCTTTGAGAAACAGAGGTGTAATTTTTTAGCACTCGCGATTTCACATTTAATTATACACTGCAAAGAAAATTATAAAATTATAATTAAAAAGAAAAAACTCTTTTGAAATCAAGGATATTTCAGTTCTTTGATTTTGCTAGTTGAGCATATATCGCTTCGCCAATGATAAGAGACAAGAAATCAAGACATTCCACTCTCTTTGCTGAGTCTAATTTATAAATAAAGATAAAATTTTACTCTTACAAAGCACTATTATATTATGTTGTCCCCCATTTGTATATTTGTATTGCTATTATGTTATATTGCCGAAAAGCCTGACTTTATATGATGATGACATAATAAAAGTAGCATTCGAATATACGATACTATATACGATATTTTCTAATTAAAATTAAGTATTTAGATTTTTTATATTGATTTTATTCTGTGTTCAATACAGGGAAGGAAGAAGTCGCTATAAGGTCGCTATAAATCCGCCACCACAGCAAAAAAATATAAAGGCATACATGATATTCGAGTTCAAAAAGTCAACTCGAGTCGAACTCGAGTTCAAAAAATACATATTTTTGTGAGACTTTTTGAACTCGAATTAACTAACTCGAACGTAAATAAAAGTAACTAAAAGTAAAATCAAATAATTTATTCCCAATAGTTATAATTTATATTAAAAAAAAAACAAAACAAAACATAATAAAATTATATTTCATATTTAATATCTCTCCTCTCATATTTGATTCGTCCATTGTCACCTTTGAATAACATTTTTTTTTATTTATTAAAATTTAACTCACGGTTGCACGAATAAGTTATAATTTTTTTACTCACATGGGGCTAAATAAAGCATACAATTATAATAATTGGTATCAATGCTAATTTTAATATTTATATAAATTTTACCTCTCATATAAATATGTAAAATTCTTATGTCCAGTACTCTGATAAATAATTTAAATCATTTAATATGACGAGAATAAACGTAAGCTCAATATAATATTTCACGTCACATGCTTTGAATTACAGTAAATCTGCGGTCACAGGCTTATTGGAATTCTTTTGTAAAGAATGTCCATTGTCAATGTTTATGTTCTCGTTTTTGAAATTCATATTTTTACAGCTTATTAATAAAATAAATAAAACGATGAAATGAGAATTTAAAATGATATTCGATCTTTATGGAACGGAATGACAAATGTTCATGATCTGTGATCATATCGTTCTCTTCATTTCACTGTCACTGTCATCACTTTCATCATAACACACACGTATCATCAAGCATAAAATTTAAATTGTAAGTACTATACGTGTATCCAAACTGACATACCAAAGCGACCTCGGTTTTACGCTCAAAAAATTATTGAACGGAGGATTAATACAACTTTTTCACCTTGCCTTTTGCCTTGGTGTATGGCATATATGATGTCCTTCCTCATAAAGTCCCCCGTCCCCTTAAAGTTTGTGATAAGTCCTTTATGTATTTTTTATGTAAATATATTAAATATAACAAAATTAAACTATAAAGTTGTAAACCTTGTAAAGTAAAGTAAAAAACCTTGTAAAGTATTACTTTTTACTTATCTTCTCTGCGTGTATATAATGTATATATTTAATATTTTGTCTTAAGTGAATGCTGTATTTCAACTGGAAATAATTTTAACACGCTTTTTAATATTGTGTAATATTATCTGTTTTACAATGTATGTCGTGTGTACACACACATACACACACACACACACACACACACACACACACACACACACACACACACACACACACACACACACACACACACACGGAAAGCCACGATCAAAAGAATTGAATTGTGTTGAAAATTTATATTTTGTTATACATACTTAAATATTCTTTGAATTGTCATTAGTGTTATTCGAAGACATGCTTTAATTGTAGCTAGACCGAGAAATTATGCTACCTACTTTTAGTGAAATAAATTAAAACGTAACCATTCATCATCTGACATAAACAGAAAATGTTAAAACTGTAAAAATAGGTCAAATACGCAAAGGAAGCTGCGTCAGTCAAATTATAAGTACGTTTTCCTTAAGGACTCTTTCTACGCCATAAATCATCTTATTGTATACTTAAAAATATGATCTGAATCGCTGACGAAAATTGCTGAGTCGAGAAAATATTATCGTAAAATTTTATATTTTTTACCTTTCCAATGATCCTCAAGCGTTCTATTAATAATGTAATTTCATATTTATTTAAATTGTAAAAATATTTTTTATCTGTACGCATTGATCGCTGTGTGACATAATATTTCTTTATCTTTATTATACTATTTTAAAGGCTACTAGAATTAGCTTATGTATTTAGCACAAGTTATTTTTTTTAAATGTTATTCTACACTAAGGAAAACAAGATCCACACTAATAATTTCGACGTATGTAGTTCGATGAGAACGTATGACTTAGTGAAGAGAGCGGTTTCACGGTTTCCGAAAGGTGCGGTTTCAAGTCCTGCTATGTTCAAATTTTTATACGTTTTCTAAAAAGTCTCCTTGGTAGTAACCAAATCAAATAAAAGGTATTTCAAACGAGTTGTATCAGGTTTACCTGTAAGAATTATTGAAACTTAAAATCAATTGAATAATTAATTCTTAAATATGTATACGATAATTTTATTAAATTCCCTATATTGTGCATGTGAATTGTTAATTTATTATCATAATAAATAAATAACTTCAAACTATATAAACAATACACACATGTTACTTTATACTGCGTTCACACACTAACTTATGGTATTGGTATGTGGATAAAATCAAACGGTCAATTTAACAGATACCACGATAAATACGGGATTAAAAACTTAAATGGCTTACATATAATTCCTAATTCCTATTGAATTATTTTAAAGCTTAGTGATGCTTAAAGTTGTTTATTGTATAATAAATTCAATCAAGAATTCAAGGACACAAATTGTCTGTGTAAAATAAACTTAATTTTTTGAAATGGAATTTCACCAGCTTAGCCATAATTATTTCTTTTTTATTTTTTTTATCAAAACTAGATAAATCTCGCAAAGTTCTATAGTGGGTGTCTAAGCCATTTAGGAATTATTATGGTAAGGTTATAGTAAATAGGTTTTACCTGTCCGCTTGGCGTGGAATGCCCCATATAATTAATAATACTTTGAACTAAAATAATAGAAAAAAATATGTAATCAAAATTTCTATTTCACAACTTGATCTAAATATAATGTATTCCCTGTTATTTTTATTATATTTTTTTGATTATTAAAATAATTAATAACTATTTTTTCACTTTGCATTTCTTGGCTTTTCTCTAATATATGATAGAAGTATTAATAATAATTTTCCTGTCGTATCACTCTGTATATTAGTAAAAAGCACATTCAAATTCAATAACAAGTTTAAGACATCTATGCTTTCACCGTTAGAAATTGACTTACTTTTATGCTACTTATTCAAAAATAATTGACACGTTAAAGGAAGCTCAAAGCTATTATGACAACTTTCTTTTTTAACGATAAAAGTTACACTTATTCTGAAGGTTCTTAAGAAAGAATCATAATTGATTCATTGATGGGATATTATTTATTTATATAAATTGACTTTTACAAGCATTTTTGATCGTCGAATCAACATAAAGCTACCACCAGTTCGAATCGCAGTTCTGTAGGTACTCATAATAAATATGTTAAGATATAATATATGATATAAATGTATATATTCATACTAAAATTATGAGAAATTAATATATATTGTTATTGTAACAGATAATATATCAAGATTATCTACGAACAATAGATTCCGTGAACTTGTAGTATGTGCGTAGTATTATGTATGTAATAATGTTACGTCAGGTTTAACGTAAATTTAATTAATAGACCACGTATTATTTGCTACAGTATTATATACACTGCAATATTATGAGGATAATTTAGGATCAACTTTTTGTAATAAAATTGTGTCAGGATTTCACTTTACACCTACATTCAGAAGGTTCTATTTTTAATGGCGGATCAAAACACCCCGCATAATCTTGTCAAAGATAATTGGAATACCTACCTATATATTCATCCGATACATATTTATACTTTTCGTGGTTGTCTCAGTAACTATTGATTGGAATTGAATATTAATATTGTTAGTGTAGTTATCAGGGAAGGCTATTTCCATCACGTTTATGTTATAGATGTAACCCACTGTACGGCATTTCGTATGCGTCATTAACAACTCTATTGCTACTTGCCTACACGAGCAAAGCCGTAGGTAAAATCTAGATTATGGAACATAGTAGAGAAACATTCAACTCATTTTTTTTAAATTGCAATAATATAAAAGAGGAACTTAACAAAAAACCAATAAAAGTAAGCTGAATAAGCTTTCACGTCTCAAGTGAACCGAGGAACCTTTTTCAATTGCAATACTCGTGTTTGTAGTTTTTCTTAGTAAAATAAAGTATTTCGAGAAGTTTATAAGGATTACGTTCAGAAAATAATTTTATTCTCTTCCAACCCAATTCGCTTGCGACTGACAAATCGGCCTGTGTGAAATTGTTCATCCGTCACTTGACCCTTTTAGCTTCCCTGCGGACCGACCGCAACCCTTTCATTGCAGCCCTTACGATGAGCATACGCCTACTTATACTTTGAGAACGTTTTGTAATGTCATTAGTGCCTTAGCTTTCGAACTCAAGGTGTGTTTATCAGTGTATTAATTTGTTATGAATACGCAGATTCACAATAAATTATACCTAGATTTCTTAAAATGCTAAGAGGAAAATAAACAAATAAAACTAAAATAAAATTATAAATATACAAAAATTAACGACTATAGGTTCGTAATATAGTGTAAAATTTCAGCCAAGTGCGAGTAATACTCGTGCACCGAGTTTGCGGTCGTTAAAGAACTACATATATATGTTTGTTATGGTTTTTTCTATGATATACTAGAATATTCCCAATACTCGGATTTTTCTTTATTTCTACTATAAGATCTAACTTCTTACAAAATACTATACAAAATTACAATATTGTATGTCGACGAGAAGTACCCGCAAAAATGAAGCCATCAACGTTCATATCTTTTGATCGCCTTGACTTAGAAATTAGACTTTTTCTGTGCTCTGATTTTTGTTACCTGGATTTGGTATTAATTTTACCATCAGGCAATCGTGACAAAACCACTCTTAATAGATGGATTGATAGATAAGTTTTCCTTTTGAGGTACGGAATCCTAAAAATACCTTTTTATCTTAGGTCACGGGAATATTGTGGTATTTTATCGTGAGGACTGAAGTGGAGACTCCAACGTGTTATGTGAGATTTATAAACTGGCAGATGTGGATCGTTCGTAATATGCACTAAGATCTCACGGTGCTCCTCCTCACCTGTAACGGCCTAGGCAGCGGATACCAAAAATATTTATCTCCTTAGCACATCGTGGAGTAAAAGGTTGTGGGTCACCCTAGACGGCTTTATCGGCTAGTAGAATAAACAGAAGAAACCCAATTGTCAGACACGTCGTTTCACTTTCTATCTAATTGTTTATAGATATTATGTGTTGAGTAATGGAACTTTACGCCGCGCCTGTAAAGTTTATTTAACATAAATTTGATGTTTAGTGGAATTTAAGCCGAGTACTGTCAGATTCGGAGGGTAATCTAAAAAACTACTGTTTCACAAAAGAAGAACCTACATTTGCTCTTCCTTGTAAATTTGTAGTCTTATGTACTCATAAATACTGGAGATCGCTACTAATCTCTTGTTGCAAAATTCCCTGTGTGTATTTTTTAATAATAAGTTATTATTATTTTTTCATATTTTGGTGAAACATTTCAAATTATTATGATTATAAAAGCTGTACCCGAATATTATGAGGGTAGCCAGAGATAACTTATCAAGACACACCTTTGTCCACTTTCCTCCTGAATTCAAGTTATTGTGTGTTGAGTGGCGGAGCTTAGCTCAACATTTGATTTTACTAGACCAGAAAATTAGTGGTAAAACCCACAAACATCACCTTTATGGCCAGATGCAGACATTACGCCAAGATAGCAACATATAGATAATATTACATAGATATATACTGATATACATAAATTTTACTATCACATTCTCATCACATGTATTTTTATTAACATAGTTAAACAAAACAACAAATTATATGCTAAAACAAATCAAAATAAGTTGTTTACAATTCCAAAAGTCATTTGCCCTTTGTATATAAAACATACAAATAAAATTAAATAAACTTTGTAAGCGCTAACCAAATATTGTTTAATCTTCTTAATGTAGGGGCTACGAATTAAAACACAGAATTAAGGTCTTCGCGTGAATTTAAGCTTACTGGCGTGTTAGTGAGCTTAAATTCACCTGAAGTGATTGCTCGTGCTGATAGGGCACGTGTAGGGAGCTGCATGCTTTATATGATTTTGTAACTTCTTAATTGAATTTGAATTTTAGTATACTCGTATTATACTTTGTAATTATAGTGCAATATTTTAGATGTTGTCGGCTTGATACGTATATTAGGTTGTTGAACAGAGTTTTTTATAATAAATTGCAATTTAAAGCTTATATCATATTAAATGTAATGTGCTGTACTTTAAACTAATCCATGTACGTATGTTTTCATTGAATAAAAAATATTAAAACGTACGCACATAACAATGATGTAAGGATACAATAACTTCCTTACGATACGCTATTGAAACGAAACAGAGAATGAATGACTGTGTGTTTGTGTGTCATTTGAAGCGAATGTGGATAAACGAACAGGTAATAAGGAAAAAAATAATATACATATTATATACTTATTATGTATCCTGTATCTTCTATACCATCGTGCATCGTGATTTTGGAGAAAGAGCTAAGGAAAGCGTAAATCGACTAGTGATACAATTCTTTTTGAGTTTAAAATCTTATACAATTTTTAGAGCATAATAAATTATTGCCTATTTTAAATAAGAATAATATATAAAATATATCAATTTATACATTTATTGATCCGTACAGGAACTTCCGCTCAGCGTAAGCTTTTCAAAGATCGTGAACGAGATAATTATGTCAATTCCTTGTATCGATGCCTGCGGCCGCCCGCCCGTGAACTGATAAGAGTCCATCGCTCAATAATAAAGAGTTATGAGAAAAGTTTGCTTTGTAAATTTTGGGGCCAACTTCGCGTTGATTACGGGTCGGGTTTTATTTGTAATTCATTTTAAACATTGAATTTACGTCCACCAAAAATTGTATTATGTTTTCATTATAAAATGTAACTTTAAAAAGTAAAAAGGATTTTAAATTGCTTGGTTATTTTTAGGGTTTCGTAATTGAAAAGGTAAAACCGGACCCATCTGAAGATCACTTTAATATCCGTATGTTAGTCTGTCCTAATAGATTTTTTCAAGAGCGGGTATTTGAAATTGGAAATATGGGTAGCTCAAATTATAATTAAATATCCTTTGGCGCACAGATATATGAAATAATATATTAAATTCCGCATTTTTTTTCGTCGCGTAATCAAAACCTAAATAGACCGTGAATTATGAAAGTAAGCAATAAGTGAGAACATACTATACAAGTAAAAATATAGTATATTTATATATATACCACGTTATATGTATACCACAGATATAAGTAATCCAAAGTTATATCTTTTGTTTATTTCATACAAAAATAGTACATACAGCCGCAAATTTGAGTTTGTCAATTTTTTGAAACAGTTTTTTCAGTGCATGAGTACCTTTTGCACTCCACCAATTATTTTCTCTTAAAAAGTCAGTTTTTAATAAAGTAAATTACAATATATAACTTTGTTATGTGAAGCTTCAGATGTAAATATCAAATATAAAACTACTTGGGTTCTCCTTATTTCATTTTAAAGACACTCAATTTCAAAAAGGCAAATTTGTCAATCTGCAACGTATAAAAACGGTACAAATACAATAATATCTCATAAACACATAGTTACATATGTACCGTTCGTTCTTTATCAAACTATCTGTTATTAATTTAGTTTTGTTACCCAAATGGTATGAAAAATTTTATTATATCTACATACATCGATATAACTTTGTTATGCGCAATCCAAAAGTTAATATAAAATGTCCCAGTATAATAAATCGTGTCACTCATCAGCTGTTAACGGTCATCAATTATGTTAAGTAGTCGTCATTTGCAAATATTTTGAATATTATTTAAATTAAAATTGGAATAATGATGAAATTTTACTCATTAACGAAATAGCAATGTTTGCCACCACGTCTTTTAAGCTCTGATAGTCTACAAAGTCCGAGTTATCTAAAGATTAATATCATATTTGATATAATTGAATAATAGGAGCTGACCCGAATAATTAGGAGCTGAGATCACGATAACATGCATGCAATTAATTATTTACATTGCTATACAGAATATAAGACTGAAGATTGATCGCCACCTCTCATAATGTTTCTTGTGGAAAGTGGTGAAATTAGTGTTTCGACAATATCTCGACAACAGCTGATATCTGTTTTTCACCAAACGTGTTGCAAGTTCGGCCTGAAAATCAGTGTTAAAAAGACGGAAGTGATGTCCCTAGACACACATGCTCGTGAGACACTGGTAATTAAGCTTGGAGGTAGGCTCAAACAGGTAGACAAATTTCGTTATCTGGGGAACACTACTGAGGACAACACTGGGGAGACGTGTGTATCACCACCACGTGCGTACTCTGGATCGTTTTCATCAAAAATGCTTACGTACCATCATGAGGATCGGATGGATCGACCGAGGGCGCAACACCGAAGTTCTGAGACGAGCCAGTGTTGGTGACATTGAGGCTTATGTAATGCATCGACAGCTTCGGTGGTGCGGTCATGTATCACGTATGGCGGAGGAGAGAGTGGCGGAGCGCATCTTTTATTCTGAATTAATTCAGAGCAAGCGAAAGCATGGCGGACATCTACTTAGATACAAAGATGTTCAGAAGCGTCACATGAAAAGATGCAACATTGAGCGCTCTTAATGGGAGCGTTTGGCAAAACAGCGGTCCGAATGGCCCGAAGTATACAGAGGCGAATCAACTATTTTGAGAAGCAGCGCAAAACAGACCTTGACGCTAAGCGTGATAAGTTAAAGGTCCGAACACCTGCCGCCATTAACTACAGTTATGTGCGCGGCAAGCTCACGTATCCACACTGCGCACGAGAGTTTGCTGCAAAAATTGGCTATATATGCCATATTCAGGCGCATAAGCGCCATTCCGGCTAGGAGTCGAAGTGGTTACCTTGGCCGAAATCGGTCGGAGAGTCACACACAGCATGTGAAGTGAAATCGATCTTGATAATATTTAGAAATAGCGCCCCGCCTTGGCTTCGCACGGTTGCAATGCTGATACTAAAACTACTATAGAATGATACAATACGAACATATTTTCTTTAGAAGTTACTCTTAAAAGAGCGACATATACTTGGCCATGTGAAAGATATCACATTAGAAAGTTTAAAAATTAGGAGTGTTTCTCTACTAAATTGTGCATGTGTTACACATATAAACCTTCCTCCTGTTTCATTCTATCTATAAAAAAAATAACCACATCAAAATCCGTTAGTGTTGGACAAACAACGGGAAGCGACTTTTTTATACTACGTAGTGAATAGTAATATAGTTTTTGATGGTCTAATAAAACAAAGTGCAACTATTAAAACATTTCATTTACCAAGTAGAATTAATTATTTTCTTAAGCTGTTTATAACTGTATAAACATAATTATTTAAATGTCTATTTACTCTATTATACGATTCAAGAATCTTTGTCTGAATAAAATATTATGAATAAATTTATTTATATGATCCTTGACGACGGCCAAAGCAAAATGTAATTCCAAATATATTAAACCAGAAGAAAAGCCACATCGCCATCTAAGAACTCATATGTCATAACGTGAAGCAGGGCTTATTTAACAAAATTAGAACTTCCTTGAATATTGCTTGTAATAAACAAAATTTATGAAATGAAAGAATCTGTAAATTTATTACATTTTTGCCATTACTATTTTGCCATTACTATTTTTCTCTTGTTTCTGGCTACTTCAGATATTACATGATAGGTGACAATATCAGATAAAGAAATGGTTTTTTATACAGATACCTTATACAAATAATAATATACAGATACAAAATAATCTTTAAATACTCTAACCGATAAGATGGGATTAAATTTACACAGTGCTACAGAAATTTAAATGGTCTTAGTAAATTCTCATGATATTCACATTATGACAGCGTTTGACATTGACAAAGACATTGACAAGCGAGATGGTTGCGGCGTGGATCTTTATTTAAAAGAATGATTTTTAATTATTTTAATTTATCGGATAAATTTTATTGAGAAATTTTATTGAAAATTTTTATTTAGACAAATTTTAGCGTTAGGTTCCACAACTCAACATGTAATATTACGAATATTGTGCGGAAAGTTGAGAACGGAGTGTTTGAGGAGGTTGAAATATAATATCAGCACACAATGTTATATAAATAATCTTTATCTATATAGATATAGATATATCTTTATTTCTCGTAGTTACGAACTTATAAGTAATAAAGCCTATAAAGTTGTGAGGTAAATTAAACTTTTAGTATATATAGTTCTTTCATTCCTTCGTTTAACGTTCTTTGTCTAACAAATAGAAGTGGAAAGTCGAGTAAGAAATTAATTTGTTTTCTACTTTCAGTCAAGAGGATAAGTTTTCAAACTTCGATCTCTGAGATTCCTAATTCAATTTACTATAAGAAAAGTATGTGGAAGGCTTTTTATTTAAATTGGCTATTATTTTATTTGCAAAAAAATATTTTCCATAAATTTTGCCTACAGTGATTTCGCCTACGTAACGATTACGAGTATATATATATATATATATATATATATATATATATATATATAAATATATATATATATATATATATATATATATATATATATATATATATATATATATATATATATATATATATATATATATATATATATATATATGTTAATATTATGATGTATAGCAGGGATATGGTATCTAATAATAAATGGTCTACATTTTTTTTGTTATATAAAGGTATATCTATATATAGCTTTGTCGTTTCTCTAAATTCATATATATTCATATATTCATGTATATATATATATATATATATATATATATATATATATATATATATATATATATATATATATATATGGACCTTATATAACATGGACCTTGTACTTTGACAGCACAATTTCCATTTCCTAATTTCGGCATCTAGGAAAAGGATTGAAACTATAATATAATTTCGGTTTAGATAAGTTTTATAACGTTCTGTCACATTGTAAGACATACCAATATCCGAACTTTGTTTTATTTATGTCGTGTCGTGTCATATCTGTCTTTTCTGTAAGTATTGCAGCGCAACGTCTATAAGCATATAGTAGCGTCTGCAAAATGACATTTAGTTTTATTTTTTTTATATCGACTTTAAACAAAACCACATAATATTTATCACAGTAAATCAGTAATATATATATATATATATATATATATATATATATATATATATATATATATATATATATATATATATATATATGTGTGTGTCTTAATATTATGATGTATAGCACGGATATGGTATCTAATAATAAATGGTCTACATTTTTTTTATTATATAAAGGTATATCTATATATATAGCTTTGACGTATCTCTAAATTCATATATTTACACAAAATTTACTTGACATTTTACTACCTGAGTCCCTTATTTGTGGAAAATTTGAACTTTTATGTTAATGCCTGCGGCGAAATTGTATAAAGGGTTTCAGTTTATACACAGATAAAATGAACTCAATATGCTTTGTTTTGTATAATGTATGTATATATTTATATAGCTGTACAGAATCATATTCACAGAATAATATCCTTTAATTGTAAAACATGATATGATATGAAATTATTTTTGAAATATGTGACTTTTTTTGTCAAATGTTTATATTTGTCAAATGTTTTATCAATTGTTAACAATGATAATATATATATATATATATTGAAAACTCTACGAGGACATTTTGTGACATCACAATAATGTGTGTTTATATAGTTATGTACATTACATAAATATATGTACCATACATCATAAATCCTATTACAATAATGTATTTGGACATAAGCCAAAAAGGTCTATTCGTAGAGTTTCTCATACTAAGAAAAAAAATCATGCTTCTATTTATATATTGTATGGTATGAAATATTTGTTTCGTTCATTTGTAAATGAGTTGTATCTGATGTCAAAATATAAATTTATTATAAGGATAATAATAACGGGTTATTTTCTTATATAATGCATTTATTACATATTAGAAACTAGTAAATTTAAATAATTAAGCACTTTCTAACAAAACACGTTCTATTACTTTTACATCTTAACTATGAAAAAACAGAAACCTTTTTATTATGACATCAGGAGGTTGAAGAGAAGAACATTACAGCTAGATTAAATAAAAATATGCAATTAAAAAAAATAACAATAAAATCCAAAATAATACCATGTGGAGTTAAAATTAAAAAAACAACACACAGAACATAAATTTGGCCAACATTTCACGAAAATTCATCGTGAGTTTTTAATTTTACAGCTAAAGTTTAAAAGCAATTAGGCTTGCGAATGAAAAATGTCACGTAAAATGTCTCCCAGTCAAGTGATATTGAAGAGGCTATTTCTACTGCGCTCGCGTTATAATGAGGAAAATTTCCGCACACTTTCGTAATGGTACCTATCACTTACTGACTCCGAAGTGACTTGAAAATAAAACAAGTAAACCTAATGCTTTTATATCTGAAAGAGCAGAGTTGAATTATATTACGTCGATTTATTCTGAATATCTTGAAAGTTGTATATATTTTTTCTAAGTTTCTCTTTATAAAATTTCTAAGAATAGACGTCTTTTATTTATCCAATTTCATTAGTTTTACTAAAAATATTATTTAATACAAGTTTCTGTTCTTCTTTTCAATATTATTATGAAGTCCTGTTTAGACAAGATGCATATTGAAATTTGAACGTAGCAATAAAAATTACCTCAAAGATTATGACATCTTTTTTATAATATAATCACAACACAATATCAATTTTTGTTACGATGTATAAAAATTTACGAGAACAAAAATATAATTATACCTCTGAGTTGAAATTGAACTCATAATCAACCTCAATTTCGATTTATCAATTATTCCTCTCGCAATTTTTAATTATTTTTATTTCCTCATGTCTCATAGCTTTCACAATTAATGTGCGTTTGTCCTGCCAAGGCCTAAAAGCTATATAACAAAAACATCAAATGCAGGCTTAGAGCATTACTTCCAAAAATTACACAAACAAATTTATGTTATTTTATTATTTTTTCGATATCCCGAATCCCAATATTTTAGTCTACGTTTAGGACACCTGTCAATTCTACGCACGGTAGACGGAATACTTTCATAAGTAAACTTTTGTTTCATCTGTAGGAAAAATAAGTGCTATTTCCTTAACATAATTTTTTTGGGATCCAACTGACACCGTAACAAATTGGGCGTAGATAAAATGTCCTTTAAACTTTGTCCGTCGTTCACAATGAGGCAATTACGCCAACAAATGGCTCCAGATGAGCTTTGCTCGCTTATTATACGAAAACAGCTTCAAAGTCCTGAATAAATATGATAATAAATGAGTTAAAGGAAGAGAAAAAAGCACTACAACTAAAAGATATAGTATAAAAGATTTAGTATGTTGTAATATATTTAATAAATAATTACAGTCACAGAGAAAATAAATGGAATATTGCTTTAAGATTTAATGCATTTTTATTGAATGCATAAAACATATTAATTGGCTAAATATACGTATAATTTAATATATTACAAGTTATTACTTGAGGCTTTGACCCTATTATCAAATGGAAATAACGAAATATTGTGTATGATACATGACATATTCAAAGTGTCTGAGGTAAATCTTACCGTAGGAACATTTAAATGATTAGTGTGATAGCCTAAAAGCCTTTTTCGGTAAATGGGCTGCTGGACACAATTTTTTTTTTTTAAATTCGAACCTGTGTTAGCGTATTTAACTAAATAAACCTTTCAACTTAATCATATTATATATAAAATTATATATATCAAGACACTTAAAAGTGTGACAAGTTCTACAAAAAAAAACAAATAACTTAAGACGCACCATGTATAATTTTACATGAACAATTATAAACTACTTTTTACCAACATCATACATCAAAACATAAATATTTAATCTGTACATATGAAAGTTATATATGAAAGTCTCCTTGTATTTAAAATGTTACTAGCTTAAGTCAAATGGTTATACATATATGTATATATATAGTGCAATTTAGAACCCAGCTATTTTGTGACTGACACATCAAAAACCTAACCCACTTCTAGATGACCTAGAAATTTAGTACCAAGGTAGTTATAACGCATATATAAAGGAAAAAATTGAAACCTGAAAATGAATATCAAAAAAGTAATAATTACATCTTGTACGAAATTTATGTTATAGACATATTAATATTTTTTAATGCTCAATAATTTTTTTTTATTGAAGTCATCGTGGCCGTTTGCCGTTCTAATCAAAATGCGGCCTGAAAGTGAAGAACAGAGTGTCTTGACACTAGGTTCTTTCTACTTGTACTGCTATGTGCTATGTATTTTTACTTATATACATAAATAAAAATAAATACAAGTATATATGTAAAAAAAAATACATAAAGAATTTTAGGGTATATTTAACTATTCGCCAAAGAGATGTCGAGTCCATCGTGACGCAGTGGGACATCTTATATAAATACGTGATACTAGCTCCGTCAAGATTAAGTAATCATAAAGTAGTACTAGACTAACATACTTAGACTTTGAATATATTTATTTTTACTTGTAGTTCATCTCTCTTAATATTATGAATGCGAAAGTAACTCTGTCTGTGAAAATTATGTGAAAGCAATAGAAAGTAACAGACTACTTTCTATTGCTTTCACATAATTTTAATGAAATTCGTTAAATATTTATAGTTGTTTGAAAAGGGAACGAATCTTTTATCGAGAAAAAAAGGGTTAAGGTGTGAATTTGGAAAGAGAAAGGGTTAAAGGTGTGTATGGAAGCACGTTTGTGACCAGCTATGTTCGCGTTCCTACGCTGATCAAATCTTACGAAATTAATATTTAAAATAAAAAGATTACTAAAGAATTTTATAGAAGATTACTTTAGAAGGCCACGGTAGTGTACATTTGTCTCATAAAGTTATTAGTACTTACATTATTTAGAGATCGTTTGCCATCGAGCGATTCCCATTGGGAAATTAATTAATTTTCAGGCGCTTGATCTGGCTTTTGATCGGGCTCTCGTGGCATTTCTCCAACAGTTCCACGTTGGAGATGGTCTCGGGCCAATAGATACCGAGAAAGCGGCGAAGACAGCGGTTGACGGAGACTTGGACTTGGCGTGAGATGTCTTTTGTAATCTTCCACGTTTCGCACCCATAAAGCAGCACGGATTTAATATTGGACCCAAATATATGATTGATTGAGACTTGATTCTTCGGATCAGTTTCCGCGTTTGCCAAATGGGTCTTAGCTGCGCGAAAGTAGCTCGGGCTTCAGTATCCCCAGTCTCTGCCACGACGCTCCTGAGCTAAGTAAATTTGTAGACGCGTTCCACTGCCTGTGTGCCAATCAGCAACGGTGAGTTGTTCTTCACGCCAGATCTCGTCTCTTGGGTCTTCCGGGTGTTAATTTTGAGTACATATCTATTTATAATAATAATAAAGAAACTTTATAGAAAGAACAAAAAAGGGTAATACACTCTAGTATAACAAAAGTATAATAATAATATATATGTGCAAACGTAGGAAAATAATAATAACAATTGTATGTAAAGATTTCACTTGGCTATTTTTTACCAACAAATCTAATATATCAAGCACTATCCTGTACACTAACTTACAAATATAAGATATGATTAATACGAATAAACTTATCGAGTCAAATCTTAAGGTTTAATTGTATCACAAGTGAACACAGAACTTGGCACCCATATAGTTCTAGATTCTATCGTTGATGAAGGCAAGAACGACATTATTGAAAAATGCTCTCATTTTACATTTGTGTTAGTGATGGTATAAAGTAAATATAATTATCATAAATTCACTATCGTTATTTGGATAAATTTCCATCTCCTTTATAGAAAACAGTGTCAAAAACTATTAATAGTAAACATTATAACTTTGTAATTTTTATATAGAATTTCGACATGTTTATAAATAAATGCCTTATTGTGTTAATATTAATGATTGTTATAAATCAAACGTTAAATAATTTTCTAAATCACCATGTATATGGGATTTACATTATAATTGAATTGATTTTGCGTAAGCTTTGGCCTGATGAATATTCATAATATTGTTAAACAACGTTACTGTATAAACCACTACGTATTCAATCCAAATAGAAAATGTTCGTAAATGACTGTTATTCCATATATTGCTTGGGCACGTTTCTATGGTGCCTATCAAATGTTCGAAAACAACGCAACGAAATTGAATACGTTACGTGACGAATATGGCTGAAATGTCGAGCTGAAATTTGGTTTACGATGAGTGTACAGTGTATGCTTTCATTCGGACTTGCGTCTTTTAAAGTTGCGTGTTTCGTTTGTTAATAATTCATTTCATACTAATTCGTCGCTTTATATTTAAATTTATTGATTTTTTTTAAAAAGTATCAGTAGATGCAACTGGGAAACTCGATGTCACACTTGGTATTTCCAGAGAGAAAAGGTAATTTCGTCCAGTTTGATTTGAACCTTCTACCATCATGGCTAGAAGCAGATGCTGTCCCACCGCTCCAGAATGGTTTCGTAAATGATATATAAAATAATTTCAAAATTAACTATTTAATTTGAGTACCCCTTTGATTACATTTTGCAGTAAATACCATTCATTAAAGGACTTAAAACAATGGACAAGCATGTGTCATTACAAAATGGAAGGGCCACTTGTGTTAATGATCAATTAGAATAAAACGTTACATATTGTTTTACATGAAAGCTGGTTGGATATTTGATATTATATGAGGTTTGCTAAATTACTATAATATTGAATTCAGATATTCTGATATGTATAAAATCTAACCTTCTATTGTATTTATATACCTTAGTGTGGATTACCACTTTAAAATCATTAAAATATTTAATAAAAAAAGCATTCTCTCTTGCCGAATGAATGTTCTTTCCAATAATCTCTGGGTAGCGGAATTGTGTAAAAATCTCCCTACAGAGATGCTAACAACGTTATATGTTGTATAAAGCATATCAGAATTTGGAAGCAGCGTGAGGAAGAACACGTGGCTTAGTGTTCAGAGCGCTTGGACGGATTAAGACGCGGGTTCAAATCCCGCTGTGTTCATATTTTTATATGTTTTCTTTAAGTATTTTTTCTTTTATATTCTGTTTAGTTGAACGCGGTTGTCTTGAACAACTGGTTGTAATTGAAAAATTCGTATTGTATTCGATAGTCCATTTTTCGAGAAAGATTTAGACTATATTACGTCACGTTAATCGTTTCAATGTACCAACAGTCAGAGTTACTTCAGGCACTTTGAATATGTCATGTGTCACCCAACTCACTGAGTAGTTATTTCAAAAAAGTAGTTGTTACCTCCTTCGTATGTTTTCCACTCAACGTGACATTGGCAAAGTGATTTGTGTTCTACAGACACGCTCGAAACTCCATACTTAAAGAATTGAACTGAACTAAACTGAAAGTAGTTGTTTATAAAACATGAATTCAGTAAATTTGCTAGGCTTCTAATCCCTGCAAAGTATATAAAGTAAAGAAAAATACTTTTATAAATTTTACATAAACAACAATTAAATATTACTAGATTATCCAGATAGTAGGCGTCCTTATTCATAAGTGAGCAATCTCTTTCAAGAAACCGCGCGTCTTCTAGACACAATAAATTAATTTAGAATGGAATATATTGATTCTAAAATAAGTATATACATATTTATCTGATTATAAAATGTTCTCGTAAGTACGTAAATACTTGTTTTAATAACAAGTATATAAATTTGAGCAAATACATACCCATATATAACTACATACATACGTACGTATAATAAGTATGCTTAATGAGAAGGCACGATGTCAACATTTTACAAGTGTTTATTTAAACCCGTTGTCGTATATTCGAGTAGTACGCAATCATCAACCAATAAAAACCAGACTATAAATAACAACAAGAGAATGTTTACAAATTTACAAGTTATATTTTTCCAAATACTTTTTTGGTATGGTAATATTGGAAATCATTATGGAAGATTCGAGCTGGATTATAAAAATAAAATCCATATAATTTATTCGACGTGTTTCATTTTCAATTTCTTTGAACTAATGATAATGCTATCTTTTATCTTTATCTTTACTATCTTTTTAACGTATCCGAAGCATTAGATTGATTGGAAAATCGTTAAGTCTACGAAATTGTATGTTACAAATATTTAGCAAACCATGTAAATCAGCTATATATAATTTAAATAATCATTAAAAAATGTAATATGTATATAATAATGTATATAATTTGAGAGTACAACTATCCAACAGTTTTAAAATGTTGTGACTTTAACAGAATTATGTTAAATATTTATCTATATGACATCTTTAATTTACATACTCTTTAATGTATTTATATACTTTTACAGAATAATTAAGAAACTACAAAGATGTTATGCCGACATTTCTACAGATTTTTTAAATTGAAATAAATTAAAATAGCTCCACGCTGTATCCCACACATGGCAGGGTATACAGAGGGAACCTTAGAGACCGTAGGAAGCTAGTGTTAAGACACTACGTTCCCCGCTTTCCGCCTTTTTTGAGTCATTGCGAGTTCATTCAATCTCCCCGAGTGAGAATCGAACACACAAACCGTCGCGTTTACAGGCCACTGCGCCACGACGGTCCTTTTTGTTTTTGGTTCAATTTGTACAAATATAAAAAATAATCTAGTAAGTTTTATTTTAGCAATAAGTTGTAACGTATAACAAAGAAATATATTGGATGTTGGAAATTTATAGGTATATACTAGTAAAAACCATTACAAATTTTTATTTGTTGTTAATTTCATACAAAATGAGTGTTTAAGTTTGTCAATTTTTATCATGAAACTGCTACGGAACCCTCGGTGTGCGAGTACTACTCGCACCTGACAGATTTTTATTAAACAACTTCCAGGACAAAACAAAACATTTAGCTAGTTCTATAAAGTATTGTAACACAGTAAAATAATTTAACAGTATAATCAAACTGGATTTAAATAAAATCAATTACTTAAAGAAACATAAGTTTCAATAAAACTTAGTTAATATAAAGTCGTAAAGTACTAGTCCCCTGACCGCTGGTGAGAAAATTTACCGACCAGTAAGAGTTTCTGAACCATTACGCCGTCAAAAGCAACAACTAGACGTTTGGAATTCAATTAAAAAGTTAACACCGACTAAACGTGGGTCTATTTAAAATGTCAGAGCTTTTAAGATAAATGTTGTATAAATGGGTATTACTACCATTTATGACAATTTAAAGGAACGTTTCAATTTAAACTACTTGCTTATGTTTTTATTGTTATTGGTATCCGTTGAACGTTATTTATAGATAGCTTTGGTATTTCACTTCAGACCTCATTTATAAAAACCAAAAGCAATGTAGATTAGGTCCTGTTCATTCAAATTTTGACCCTGAAATGCTCTAATTTTGAATGTACTATTCATACATTTTTTAATAAATATAACTTATCAAATTATTTACAATGCATGTATAGCAATAAGTAAAGTTTACGATAGCCAAATATTTTCCTCTTCCAACTAAAAGTCTAAATAATGATGTCTAAAACTAAAAACTATCGGTCAATTAGTATAAAAACTGTTCGAGTCCATGAATTCGTACTGATTTTTTTTAGTGATCTAAAACAATAATACTTTCGGGTTTTTACCTAAATTTTACCTAACTTCTTACCAAATTTAATAGTTCTAGGTCAGCTGGAAGTTCCCTATTTATTACGTGGCAAATTTCATACAAAATGCTCATCTTGGAAGTTTATTTCCTGTGCTCCGAGTAACTATAGATTGGACTGGATATTTGATAAATTTTAGCTTAACGTAATCTTAAGCAAAATGGTATTTACAGACGAACAAATAAACAGACCGACAGACGGATGGACAACAAAATGACCCAATAAGGTTTCATTTTTCCTTTTTGAGGTCCGAAAACTTAATTGGATTGAGTTGAATGAACACATTTGTTTGTGTAATATTTGTTTGTCTAAAACTTGTAGCCAAATTACAAGAGAGAAACTTTGCCACCCTATTTAGTTAACATAATGACAATTTTGTTAATATTAAGGAAAGGTAAGTAAGGTATAAATATGAGGTATTTGGTGATATTATTATAATTTTTTTTTTTGTGAGTTTAATGCTGTAGCCCTATTGGCCTTGACAGCGACACCGGTTGGGTATTATTATAATAGATTCCTTTACGGGTGGATGTTTTGTTTTGAAATTAATTTCTTTTCTTCGATTGTCTTGACAAATTATATCGTTAAGTTCCGTTACCCAACATGCATTATTACCAAAATGTGAGGACTTTGGTTTGTGGATTCGATTCCTACTCGGGGAGAACGAATTATTTTAATTTTCTTCGCTCTAACAACAAGACAAAGCGCAGCGTTGAGCTCCGCCACTACACACGCGATGCGGAAAGTGGGGAACAGAGTGTTAACATTAGTTTCCTTCTACCTTTGGTTCCCTCTGTCTACCCTGCTGCTGTGCAGGATACTGCGTAAAGCTTAAAAAAAGAATATATCATTGGGTTGTCTCCAATTAGCTCGTATAATACATCAAATGCCAAGGCATATAAAGCCAAAAAAATATCTGTATTAAACGATAATATTTGCTTAAAATATTTGGCATAACAATATCACAATACAAGATAGATATCCCTGCAGCAACGGATATATGATGCAACAATACTGTATTATGTAAATATTTAAATCACAATATTTTAAAATCAAGCTGTGCATTTTAAACAGCAGCAAAAAATCTGATTAATGTCGTTGCTCAACGTTTCTCGCCTTCTAATGAGCAACACTGAGAAAATGCAGCTAATTGAAGAAGGAAAAGCTAACAAGAGGAACTTGTTTGACAAATTTATAAATTAAATACGTCTTTATTATTTTCTGTCTTTCTCGTATAATTCACTTTCTCGTAATGCTTCAGTATACAGGTGGTATGGATTTAACTGAACTAGGATGTGGATACGAAAGCCAGTCTGATAAAGTTTTGTGTTATTTGTGTACCCGGTCAGCCAGACCGTTCTGTCAGTAATAAATATATTCAAATACTATGTATTATGTCGTATAAGGTACTCGTATATCAATATATATATATACATATATATATATATATATATATATTTATATATATATATATATATATATATATATATATATATATATATATATATATATATATATATTTTGTCGAATCATTTTAAAATTTACTGAAATATACAAAAAAAATCTGTTAATCATTAATAAAATTTATATATTATAATTTATATATTATTTACATTTTTGTTACAAGAATTATTTCAACGAGGAAGTTGGAAGCTTCATGAATACTTACAGATAATAATTAGAAATAGTTTGCTGAAGAACCATTTCAAAATTGAGATTTCAATTAGCTTCGTCAATTAATAATGTTTCGCATAGAACCTTTAAGATAGTACTTTAATATAAATTACCTTTAATACGTTATACAAATAGCGATTTGTAAATTGTGTAAGCACAGTTAAAACTAAAATAAATTATTCCACATCTACGACAAAGGTTACATACCTATATTGTACAAGTTTCTGAAAAGAAAAAAAGTATAGAATTAGAAAACTTTCCACATAGTAGTTGCTCCTTATTAGACTTTGCCGACATTATGATAAGCATATAAAAATCACAATGAAAACTATGCCAAAGTACGGAAAGACGCGTATTGATCGCCACCATTTCCTTGAAATACCCGTAAATTCTTAGCCAGTGTAATAAAAGAGGCATCCGATCACTCATCGTAAAGTCGATGCGATTTATGGTGTTGATGTCTAAGAAATATTTGTTGTATATTTTCCTTCTAGCATTTCTCTCATTGTGGGTCGCGACATATTTATAACAACCGACGTCTGAACCTACGTTAGATTTATCCTTTTTCCAAGTAATGTACCTCTTTCAACATTTTGAAAGCTTTTATACGTATATTTCTACGTATATATATTTTTCTAATTTAATAAAATTTAATATTTGTCTAATTTATCCTAACAAAACCTACAAAGGAACAAAGAAAGAAGCATAAACTAAAATAAGTTCATTATTTATTATTTCTTTACAACTAAACTTATGTTTGTAATAACTTTATAAAAAGTTTATATTAGTATAAAAATATATTAATAAATATATTATATTAAAAAAATACAAACGAATATAAAAAGTTTATATTAGTATAAAAATATATTAATAAATATATTATATACATTTATAAAAGTTAGAACAAATCCTGAAATCGAAAATCTACTCTTTCCAAATGTAATCATAATAATCATAAAAACAAACAAAAAGGCCGGGGCAAAAGTATGTGCTGTAAACAAAATCTAAAAATAACCTATGTAATGTATGCCCTAGAGAGCCCTCGTGATTTTTCCGTGACTTTCCTTCAGTATCACATTATCGAGTACCCCCTCTTACCTGGAGCCATTAATTACAGGTAAGGTAACAGTGGCACTCTTTTCATCATATATATTTTAGCTGAGCACGGTTATCTCTATTTAACTCTCACACTGGTGAGTGTACCTTGCACCTTGTTTGTTATCTAAGCTTTTTTTGTACCTATTATAGACAACAAGCTTGATAATTGATTTTGATCATATTAAAAAAGTTTTAAAATACTAATGTGTCTATTTATGTCGATTAGATTTTAAAATATTTATATTAAGTTATATGTATATTAATATTTTTGTATCTGATCGACATAAATAGACATTTCATATTAATATTTAGTCTCTTCTAAGATAATAGTACTGCAACAATTATTTTTAATGATTTCTAGCAACTAAAGATCGGCTTTCAATATAAACTGAGCAACTTTCTAGTAACAAAACAGAGTGCGCTTTATGTTATGTTAAAGAATAGTGTTCTTGATAATGAAATTCTAAATAGGAAATATATAAACTTACGTGTGATTAAGATTGTGTTTGTTCATAATTGACTGACAATACTGACTTATGTTAATTGAAAATTCAAAAGTGCTTGTGATATGCCTATTTGAATAAAGAATATGTTGGTTTTGATTTTAATATTCCCTCGATTTATAGTTTCTCATATTTAATATTTTTTTATCATCCTTTCTTAAAACATTTCATTAATAAAACTCAACTCAACTTAATTTTAAATTTACAAAGACTATAAATTCTGCGCAATTTGTAATTTAACTAATCAGTTTAACCCTTTATTCGTAAGGAGTATAGACTATTCTAAAGTAAACTCTTTCATTTGCGTAGCTCGAACAATTCAGATGCGGGTCACGGAACAGTTTGCATAATGACCGCGGCTCAAACGGCGCCGGGGGAAACAAAAATATTGCGGATTAATGTAAATCACCTATCTTGTCACCGCCAAATTAGGCCAAAGTATAATTGTATATTGGCACATTTCTAAACAGTTTATTCATTACTAGCGACCCGTTCGCAGCTTCGCTCACTTGATCGACGTTATCGGATTTATTCTAATATAACATGCATATATTGTAGTTTTATTTATTTTTTATTTTTCCTTTTTAATCACTTTCTTGATTAAACATTTTATATGCAATATTTTATTTGGGCGGTCAGTACTCGCGTGCGGTTTTGGTATATGTAAAAAACGCTTTTCCCGCATAAATCTCGAACCGCGAGATTTCCGGTATAAAAATAATAGGCTGCTAGCTATTGGTGTAGGCTGTGGAGCAAGACATAGCCTAAGTGTTGCTTCAAGAGATTAGCTCGGGCACACAGAAAGACAGACAAACTGACAGAAAATTTAAATATGTTCCTTTATGTTTCAGTAACGTGTAAATAACTTTATTCACTTCTATTTTATTTATATGTATAGATATATAAATTTGTGTTCAAAGCAAAGGTCTACTTATCAGGAAAACGGTGAGACTTATTAAAAGCTTCACTTTCCCGCCCTTATAAGAAACTCATATAAAAAACGTATAAGAAACAAAATGTATGTAACTATTTGTTTTTTCCGCTAAAAATATTACACCGAAAATCTTCGTAGATGTTTTTTCCTATAATGAGATGTAAGGTCCCTTTTGAATTTTTGCCTTATTTTTATTCAATTTAATTACTACAAGATTCCTGATTTTCTTTTTTTTAATCTATGTTTCTAAATTAACACATTTTAAAACATTTCATATTGTAGTAAAATCATTAATAGTTTCGAATATCTCTCAGTCGAAATTGTTATTGAAATTTATAGCTCCTCGGGGAAGTGGTACCGTGTCGAGATTGTCGCTATAAATCGATTGTTAATAATTAAGTAACAGTAATGAATTTTTGGGACATATATACAAATGATTGAATAAACCACAAATGAAGAGGCTTATATCATAATTATTAATAATAATGCTCATTTCATATAGACTGAATGGCTAAGTGAAAATATAACTTTATGTACTATAAACGTACACGCAGCTAACATGTATTTAATCAAAACGTACCTACGTACCGTATGTACCTACTTCAATAAGTTACGTTTATGGATAAGATAAATTACTTATTTATGGATACAAATCGTCAATTAATTTGGTTTGAAGCTATCTTGGCGCAGCGAGACAACGGTCTATCAAGGTGAAGGTCATATATGCTAGCTCGATGATTTGATCATTTACCAATAGATAATTGAAATCAAAAATCTTTACATTAATGTACTGAAAACTTTTGAATAATGATACGATATTCTGGATATTGTTCCAGTACTTACATTTCCAAGATGGATTAAAATGAATGATTGAATTTACTTGCGTTTGTTTCGTCTAGGTATATTGCAAAAAAAATATCATTTATTTATATATGTTTGTATATAAATTTCATTACTGAATGACTGTATGACACACAAGGCACCAGGCAGCTCAAACTACTGAGCTTACCCTTGGGTGTCGAAGGCAACCACTAAGATTTTATTTTTTATTTATGCGGAGTCATAACAATTTTTTTTCAGAAAGATTTTAAGTATTTCTAATATATATTTATATACGAAAACTAAACATCTACTTCAATTTTCTACTGTTTAAAAATATATGGTAAAGTTACAAGCAAAATGCAAAATTTATCACAATTCGTTCTCATTGAAACAATATACATTTACATTTCAATAAGCAGAACTCTATTGCATTTGTCTTCGAATATAATACAATGTATACGGTAATAGAAATAGCAAGTGCTGCAATAAAGGTAGTCATTTTGAAATTATTTCTGAGTACTTACTTAGAGTAAGATACTTTTGTAAGTAGTTATTTCCTGTTTCAATTGAGATATTCAATAATGTACGCCATAAAAACAGTCGAGGCAATCGCGGTCACTTACACGTAATGGACGTGGGTTCGATTTCTATTTCATTCTTCATTTTCCTACTCTGGTCAAACATAGTTTGCGTTGAGTTCTTAGGGAATTGAAAATAGACTGGTAAATTGACATTAAATTCTCTCTTAGGGTAGGCCCCTGCTATATGCAGATATATATATATATATATATATATATATATATATATATATATATATATATATATATATATATATATATATATATATATATATATATATATATATATATATATATATATATATATATATATATATATATGTACAATTTGACATCGTATGACATATAGGAACGATAGCAATTCAGTTTAATATTTTATATATTTAAAAATATAAATAAATTTTCGAACTTCACTTCTTATGTACCACTTCTTATGTAACAAGAACAAAAGATACGTGTTTACAACATTCCATCTGTACTAAAATCCTTAATTTCATCCATTTCACTTCTATGAAAAAATAATCGGTCAAGTGCGAGTCAATCTTGCGTTCCAATGGTTTCGTATCAATTTTAAAGTTGTAGGATTCCAATTATAAAAATTGACAAACTGAAATTTTGAACTGAAAGTTTGGAATGAATTTTTCTGTGATATACCTATAAATTTTAAGTATTCAGATATTTTCCTTTATCTGTACTAAAAGTTGTAAGTAGTTGCCAAATTTCATAATTCTAGGTCAACGGGAAGTACCCAATAGGTTTTGATTACACAGCGAATTTCATACAAAATGCGGCAAAAACGGAGCATAAACGCTCGTATCTTTTGATTGCGTTGACCTAGAAGCTTAATTTTTTCCATGCTCCAAGAAACTATATGTAGACTAGGATATTTGATATCACTCGACGCTTCGGTAAGAAAAACCGTGGCGTTAAGTTGCCACATGAATTTGAGTGGAAATTTGTCTACCTGATGCAAATTTCAATGATAACGAAAGTTGTAAAATTACGGGCAGCTACTTGTTATAAAATAAAAGCTAACCCACGTTCAAATCAACGAATTTTCATCTTAAAATACTTGCTATGTAGCATATCCGCTTGGTCCGTGAACTCGTTTAAAGTGAACATTTATATAAAATATTAAGCCAGTAGATAAAGCAGTGACAGTATTTTATCCCGGACCGTGAGGAATTCAAATATTGTGAGATTATGATTAAACAATAGACTTACTTAAGAGGACAAATAGCATTTGGCTATAAATGTTTCAATTCTTCTGGAAATTTTCGAGATAGTGTAAATAATCCACAGCATAAATTATAATCTTCCATAGGGATCGTCGTAGTTCAGTGGGAAAGTGTCTAAATACAAACGCGGCAGTTGCGATCCTCACTCGAATAAATGAATTGAAATATTTTAAAATATTCCCAAGCTCTGGTAAAACAAAAAGTGGCATTAAGTTCCGCCATTTAAAACGTAATATTTCAAATATCATATAAATAATATATGAGGTATTTAATACATATACTTATATCCCCAATAGCGAATTAAGGATATCTAAGGATATCTTCAACTTCAATATAGATTTCAACTGTGTCCGATCTTTTAAAATGGCATCGCATCAAATGTTAAAACTATGGTGGGATCAAGCTTCTTTGCCACAATAAGAAGTATGAAGCGATTGAGTAATTGTAAATCGCTTACATCCGAGTACAATGTACAATATCTGACAACCACTTTGTCACTTTAGGCTGCCCATTGATCCTAGCTGAGAAATTTTCTTTAGTGATTATCTTTTAAAAATCTACATCTGCGTATATATCAGGGGTCGCAATATTTGGTCTTGGTTTGTGATATCAAATATAAATAAAATTATCCTTCTTTGAGGCCGTCGTGGCTCAGTGACACAGCGTCTAACTGTAAACGCGACGGTTGTGGGTCCTATTCCCAAACCATTTTCATTTTACTCGCTCTGGTAACAAGACAAAGCGCGGCATTGGGTTCCGCCTTGGGTTCCGTAATTTCGAGACACGGAAAGCGGGGAGCAAAGTATTTTAACACTAGGTTCCGTCTACCCTGCTTTATGCGGGATACAGCGTGAAGCAAAAAAAATCTTAATATTTACCAATTCAATATATTATAGCAACATTAGAGCACATTTTTTTCAATATTTTCTATTTTTGATATTCCAAATATTGTATATCCTAGTTAGAAGTTTATGCTATTTTATAATAAATGTGGAATATGTATTGCGTTCGCAGTAATTATGTTTATTTATTCATTATAAATATATTCATTATAAATGGTAGACGGTAGTTATATATGTAACATCATCCCATCTTGTTGTATCAAAACTTTCCCATTAAGATGTAGTGGGTAAGCATACTCTTGCTATTATACAACTTTGATTATATTTACTTTACACAGCTCGGCGCACTACGAAGATGCAAGAACAAACGTTTAAGTAGATTAGTTTAGAAACTTTCTGTTATATTTTGTGAACTATTTAAAAAGTAATAATAAATAAAAATATCGGTCAAGTGTGAGTAGTACTCGTGCACCGAGAGTTCCGTACCTATTTAATGATTGTAGGTATTCCGCTGAGGAAAATATTGCTTATAAAAAATGACAAATTTGTGTTGTTATCCACTCATTTTGTATGAAAAGAACTATAATGGTTTCTTTTTATGTTAATCCCATATCATATCAATATCAATATCAATTTTAAAATTTTCTCCTTTATATATACTGTAAGTTCTCACTTTCCCTCAAATTTCATAAATCTAGGTCAATGAAATACAACTAATAAGAGTTCACAAATTTAAATTTGCACTAATTTTGTATGAAATTACAGACGGACAGACGAACAGACAGACTAATTCTGTTGAATGATAAAGTTGTAACTCACCTTTTTATGTAGTGATGATTATGACAGATATATTTTAGTATTAAAGAGCGGTAAATGTTATAGGTAATAATTGATTTAACTCATGAATTTAACTCTTAACTAAATAGTAAAATAATTTGTATCATTATTACTATACACTCCAGAAAATAGTAATTTATCTACGTTATATTTGTATCAATAATATACTGATCTGACCTTGAATCTAAGTGTACATAGAAACATATTAAATATTACCAGTACCTATCACATATGGGCCTTCATATCTATGTATAACATATACAAACATATATGTTTACTGCTAGAGTAACATAATAATATAATATAACATAGTAGGGTCATTATAATGTTGGATATACGATTATTTTTTATCTAGTATTAATAATATAACTATTTACAAGTCTTACATAAAAATTGTTCTGATAAAAAAATTGAAGGATGACGCCATCGATCAAATTGGATCAAATGAAGCTTTTGTCACCGTGTTCGTTATTATACTATATATGACTATGACATATGACATTATATGACATGACAGTGGATGCTTAAATATCTGCTGAAACGCTTATCTGCTTAAATTATGTAACTTTTTTGCAAATACAATTCAAGAATAAAAATAAATAGATCATTTGTGTAATAGTAATATATGTAATTATGGAAGACTCGCTAAGCCATAGCTCTAAGTAACAATTAATAAAAAAATGTATACTGAAAATTAATATTGATGATATATTCGAATAAAAAAAATAAAATATCTTAGTTTTTATTTATTTAGTTTATTTTTTGCTACTAAAGACGCAATACCTCGAAAACTAGGCGAAATGTGAAGAACAGGGTGACTTAACGAGGTGACTTTACCTTCCCCATTATCGCACAAAATGAAAGAAATCGTGAAGCTATATATATATATATATATATATATATATATATATATATATATATATATATATATATATATATTATAAAAAGATTGTAGCTCCATCTAGTAGGCAAAACTATTTTTTTATTAAGTATAAATGGAAGGCAAAATTGAAATACTCTTGCTACACAAATATCCGGATTATAATTGCCATCGTTTCTTCGATTACTGCATTTAAAATATTACAATTTTTTATCAAAATCTTTTGATGAAAAATGAAAATGCTTTATAAGTTTGTTTTATTAATTAATGTTCAGAAACGAGTTTGTAAATATTATTTACTGTTTTTGCGTTATCTGTATAATGTTTTTTTTTAGATTTTATTATTGTGGGATGTAACTTATTGGCGTTAGTATTAACAGATTATTTATATCAAAAGTTATATAAAGATAATTTATTTAACGCCTCCTGATGTACTGTTTTCATATTAAGATCAATATTGTTTTACATAATTTAACTGGTGTACAATAAAGAATATAAGACTCAACTTAGTTTACTTATATAATATTTGACAAGCACAGGTTCAAATATTATTTTTTGTTTTACATTAGATTAAAAAAAGGAAATTATATAGGCAACTGTTGAAAAATAATGTACATATGTATTAATTATCTTATAAAAAATAATTCCAAAATTACATTTTTTTACAACAATTACCTACATTACGAATAATAATAGAAAGAGGTCGTTACATATATTTATAATCGCAAATTAAAACTACAACTACCGCACTTACGTACCGTAATCAACTAATGTTTTACTGCAGATTATAAGAAAAATATAAGTACCTACCTAACATCATTATGCTTTATTATCAATAAAAGAGACGGTAAAACTTTACACAAGAGACGGAAGTAATAAATGCATCCACGAAAACTCCAAAGGAAATGCGGGCAATCACTATCTGGAATAAGAAAAGATTTTTATTCCGAAAATGTATAGAGTATTCCTTACATTCAATTTGTTGTATCAACTGTTGTAATTTCCTTTAAATTATTAACATAATACGTACATGTATTTTCGAGTTGCACTTATTTTAAATTAAAAATATGTGCATATAATCTAATCTACATAGTTAATGTATGTGTTCACTATAATTAATAACTATGAAAGTACGTATTGTAGAATTTCTATCATATAATTTTTTATAGTTTCAAGTATTATCTGAAAAGAACCAAAAAGCGTGCTAGGATCTATGGTAGTGCCTGGATGTTGGGTCACAAGTTCTAGACTCTGCTCTTAGATCCTCGCACAGCAACGCGTCGAGCACACGGCACCCGCACACGCTCATTCCGTGAAATTTTAAGTGGAGTCTTGTCTTGTGTACTTGGCAATTGGCCTATTCTCTATAGTATAGATAGTGTTGTGTCTATTAACCCTTAAATGCATATAGTTAATAAATAGATATATTAATAAATGGGGTTCGTAGGATCCATTATTAACAAATAGAGCCTTTTTATAGGTTTTGACAAAGTAATTTAAATGTACTTTGTGGAGACGTAAAGCATGTAAGGGCTATTAAATAGTGTAAAAAATATTTGTTCAATCAATAATCGAAAGGATATCAAGCTTATATAAAGTAAATGCACTATAAAATGTTCTATATTATATAAAAAGAATTAAGTTCCATGAATCTTAATAATATATTAAAGTGCTTGTCGAGCGCCGTAATTTTCCTGGGATCTATAAATGTAATAACTTTTTATTCACAAGAATTTTTATTTTCCCTTTTCTTCTTTGAAGGCTTAATAAAGAAAGGCGAGTGTAATAAATTATGTTTACACCAAGTTGGATCCAACTTAAATTTAGTATTTTTTTACAAAAAAATTAATTTATGGACTAGATGATTTTTTAATAAGCTAGTTGTTTTTGTAAAGTAAAGGAAAGAATATGAGCTACTGATTGCTTTATGAATACAGATGAAGTTATGAGATTTCAAAAAATATGCTCTTTCTATTTCCTCAAAGATATTGTACCAAATCACCATTTTATCTTTTATTTTATTAATACATATATAATTTAAATTTACTTAGGATTATGCTATTAACAATATATTTTTTAGTGTGTAAATTGATACTAACTAGTAGTTGCCATAGTTAATATATTTATTATATGTTAATATATTTATAATATATATAAACCAATAGGTTTAATAATATATTTATTAAACCTATTGGTTTTTATTTTTAATTTACTGTCAAATATAAACAACTAGTGAAATTAAAGAAATTTAATACAGATAAGGATTCAGGTATTCTCGAAATGTCGTAACTAAAGAATAGAAGCAGAAGAAGAAGAATGATTAAGGTGTAAACTTCTTTTTACCTAAAAGTCCTCATTACCAGCTACATAAAGACAGAATAGAAAGAATACAAAAGACATTTTTACGGCAGTTAGCTTAAAGGGACAATGTGCTTAAACAAACTAAAAGCTATTCGGAACACCTAAGATTTTATAACGTCGTAGAGACCTACTTGATCTTTGTTTTCTACATAAAATTATAAACGGAAACATTGATAGCACGGATTTGTTAAATAGAGTAAGATTAGCAGTACCGAGATGCAACGTTAGACGCCACAATAAAAATAAGTTTGTTTTCAGAGAGCGTTCCAGGACTAACCTAGGCAAAGCGGCTCCTTTAAATAGATTGGTAATGTTGTATAGTAAAATATTTAATATGGCAAATCTAGATATTTTCCGACAATCCACATACTCTTTTAAACTAAAAGTGTAAAAAAAATGATCTCAGGCTGAATTTGTGTATTGGAAATGATTTTAAATTTTGTTTGATTTGGTTGTTGTTTGAATTTAATCATGTAATTAGACCTATTTATTTAAATTTAAACATGTTAGTTCGAATGGTTTGTATAATTTAACTTTTTTCTTTTTTTTTAACTGTCGTTGCAAAGAATGATGTAATGTTATTGTCTTATTTTTATACATGTTAAGTTAGCCTTAAGTGTGGTATACAATTTAGATAATAGTATTGTTAAATATTTATAAGTAGAAGAATTATTTTTGTATACAACATTGGCTTCCTATTAAATAAATAAAGAAACAAATAAAGAGTGGCATAGTTGAACGTAGAACACACTAAAGATAAAAGAAAAATCTATCTTTAGTGTTGAATAACGCTATAACAATATATATACCTTATTGTACTTCTGTCCTTTTTTAGCTCTTATGTAATGTATATATATATTTATGTTGTGCAATAAAGTATATTTGTATTTGTATATACTTTTTGATATAAACAGTCACTTGTACAAAACAACGAACAAAACCATTTGAAACACACATATTATACATTGTCTAGTATAGAAAATAAGATTATAATTAACATAATTAATTTTGATAAGTATGTAATTTTTAAGATTCCATAGCTCAACATGAGAAATGGAAACTCTATAGGATCCGTCCGTCTGTCAAGACCATTTTTTTCAAGACTACGAGGAGGTGTTACGCTGAAATTAACATGCAGCTGTTCGAAACACATGTCTTTACAAACAGATAAAGGACTGAAAAACATATTAAAAACAAACGTATACGAGTTTTATTATATAAATGTCATCTGAAAAAATTGATTTAGTATAACGTAATAACGACGTTAAATATTTCCTATTTAATATATTTATTTTCTATCAAAGTGACATAAACTATAAAGTAATTAACATTGGCTATAACAATCAAAAATGACACAAAATTTCCATACTCAATTTAAACTACATGCAAATTGCTTTTAATTGATTAATAATGAAATTTATAATTTTATTAATGCATAAAGGTTCAGTAAGCCGCATGTTGAGGTTTACAGTCTAAAAGCACGATGTACGAAAATGAAACAATTAAGGGAATCACCAAATTGTTACGTCATAAATGTATTGATTTTAATCATTATAGCCGACATAAACATCATTTTCGGTTCATTAAACAATTTTGACTCCATCGCTTTGTATTTCATTTGTTTGTTTGTAAACGTCATGGTTGTATGTTCGATTTCCAGTTGTGGAAATAAATATATTTCAATTATTTTTATTTTCCCGCCCAAAGCGCGGCATTAAGTTTCGCCACTCACCAGGCGAAGTCTCGAAATTTCTATTAGATGTATAGTGTTACGAGTGTGATGTTGCCAGATGTTGCCACTAAGACTGCCACTTCCAGAGCAAACATCATGCCATTTGCTTAGCTGAGTGGGGATGAGTGTATAAAAGCCTATCATTTTTATTCTTTTTATATTGAATAAATTAGTACGACGAAACTCTGCTGTTTTTAAAAGGATTCTCCGGTGATCTTGTTCCAAGCAATGGACAAGTAGAATTCATGTTGGAGGTAGACGGAATCACGATGCAGTGCCAAGCTTATTTATCCAATATTAAGATGTAACAAATCAACTTATTGATTGGTCAACCTGTAATTAATAGTGAAATAATGAAGCTCACTATTTGCAAAGTCGAGTTACGTCTAAAGAAGAAAGTGTGTACCATAATTACAAACTCGAAACCTTAGCGGTTGTTGAGTCATTGCGAAGATTCCGAATTTATATTGTAGGTAAGCACATTAAGGTAGTGACAGATTGTACAACGGTTCGAGATACTCTTACCAAACACGACATCATACCTCGTATTGCGAGATGGTAGCATTCAATACAAGATTACGACATTAGTGTTGAATATAGACCGGGGGAACGGATGGAACATATCGACGCGTTAAGTAGAAACCCAGTCATTCATATGGATATTAATGGGCTAGAAATTTCAGATTGGACCTTTAACAATAGGAAAAAATATGTAAAAACAATGACAAGGTCTGAAGCACCTGATATGGCCAAACCAAAACAATTTTTTGTTTTGGTTTTGGGCCCTTTTGGACACGAGAACTAACATCTTAACAAACCTTTTAAAGCGTGATGAGCATTTTTTTTGTATATATAATAGGAGGGTTCCATACGATTTTCATGGTGTAGGTATTCCACTGAAGAAAGTACCATTTATAAAAAAAAATAAATTTAAATTTGCGGTCGTATACACTCATTTAGTATGAAATGAACTACAAATATAAATTTAAAATGGGTATTTTTCTGGAATATACATATAAATTTCCAATTTTTGGATTTTTCTCTATATTTATACAAAATGCAAAAAACTTAAGCATAAACACTCATATCTTTTGATAGTGTTGTCTTAGAAGTTTGATTATTTCTATGCTTCAAGAAGTTATTGACTTGGATATTCAATATTATTGTTAGCTTGATTTCTCCACGTGATTTTGAGGAAATGGTCTTGACAGACAGACAGAGTGACAGAAAAGAAAGTGATCTTATAAGGGTTTTGTATTTTCCTTTTGAGGTATGGAACACTCAAAAGGGTCATAAAGATCATAGAGAGGGTCTAGCAAACGAAGTTGCAATCGGCCAATAGAAATGAACATACACGAAGCTACATATTTTAATATAATTATGAACTTTTCAACAAGTTAATGTATGCGCTTTTAAGCATGTGCTTTGTTTTTACATATTTTGCTTCTGAAGTTAAAATGTTCAGTACACGAGTTTTGAAAGATCTAAGCTTAAGCTTAATATATAAACACGCTGGCAACAAGTTTGTAACTTTTCATACACGAACACGGGTATGTTAACTACATATACTCGTATAGACACGTAAAATAAGTTAATAATGTTGTCGGAACATCTTTTTAACTTAACTCAATGTATATTAGCAAACTGACGGCGCTCGGGGAAAGTTTTATATATTTTTACTTTATGTTTTTATTATCAATGATAATTTGAGAACTGGTTGATTTAAAACTTGATGCCATATCGTCTACAGCACGTAATGTCATAATGGCAAAATATACCGGTCTTCATTTTCTGCTAGAATTTGAGGCCCTACGTGTTGAGTAGCGGAACTACAACTACTCTGATATAATTCATTCCCCTTAGTGGGAATCGAACCCACCACTATTATATATTAAATGATATGGTTATAAATCCGTTTGTTTAATCACTAGTTTGATTTATTGAAGTATGAAAAGCTTAAGCTGTAACTTCGTATATACGCAGCCGACTGGAATAATACTCGGATCTTTATAAGCCAGGTGACGGACTTAAATTGAATAATAACATTACGTACTCGGAACAGTGTAGGTAAAATATTTTATACTTTATTTTCGATTATATAAACATTCTTACTTATACGATAGCTTTTATATTTTCGCTATTAATTTAAATTTTAACTAAAAAGAAAATTCCGCACTTTGCGCCTATATAAAGTGGCGGCTATATAAAACTCAATGCGCCGCTTTGCCTTGTTAACAGAGCGAATAAAATGGAAATAATTCATTCTCCCCGAGTGGGAATCGAACCCACAAACTGTCGTGCTTAGAGGCAGCCGCTGTATCTCTGCGTCACGACGGTCCAAGACGGTACACGTTTCTAAATATTTTTCTTTCGCTATTAATATCTTGTTTGTTCATATGCTTAGCCCAAAATATTATACGTGGTTTGTTATTCTTAATAATTATAACATGCTTTTGAAATGTTGAGAAGTTTTATTAAAATATTCCATATCATTTTGTTGAACTCCTCGTTTGTGTACTACGAGTTTGTAAACTTGCACTTTAGCAAACTACAGAAACATTTACAAATTACTTAATATTTTTCGGTGTTTGTAATATTACACATAGTGTAGATTTCTATACTTTAGTAGAGAATCTACTGACACTCTGGCCGTTCCTCGCCCTATTTCGAGACACGTGTCGAGGCACGGAACTGAATTCCGCATCTTGGCATATAGGGGAAATGAACATTATTCATTTCAGTGAGTGGGAATCGAACCTAGAAACCAGTAACAACGTTGACTTTGTTAGACCGTCCTATTGCACTACGAATGGCCATAATAACGATCTTACCAAATAATATACAAATATTATACGTATAAAATTTTTTGAATTGAGATATACGAAAATATAAAACTAGATAACTCTTACATGGAGTGAAGCTCAGCGGGTGACATTTACTAGATTAGATTCGATTTGTTAGGAGTACCGCAAACTGTACAGTATTCAGTGGAGTTTTTCAAACTTTTTGTATACGTGCCTTTAATATTAATGTCACGGTGAGCTCAACGAAGCGACCATTAGAATATTAAATTAGAAGAAACTTTCGTCGAAATTTGGGCAGCGTGTTAGGTGTAACTACTTTATAAATTAATTATCTTGTAGTATATTTTGTACTGTATGAGAAAGTGTCAATATAACCTTATTACTTAGCGTTCCCGATAGTCTATAGTTGTATTGCATATTTTATATGGAAAATGGGGTACGAATTAAGAATATATGTAGTTATAAGATAAATAGGGAAAATAGACTAATACAAATAAACAAAAAAAATATATACTCTAATATTATTTTCATAGATTTTAAAATTAAAGTTATAAATGAGATTTCTTAATGTGATAATTGTTCAATGTAAAAACTTTACACTGAAATTCGACATAGAAGTCGTAGAAAACCTTATAGTAGTTGTCTTATCCGTAGCGTCCGGACACTCGAGCTCGAACTAGCTGCTAGCTCGAACTTAGTTCGCCGTTAATCTACACTACTCTTCATTCTTAGAATTGTATATTTTTTCAAATGAAAAGCATACTATCGTGGTACATTTTAAACTAATTAAATTTTCGTACATTTATAATGAAAACTAGACAATTATCTGTTTAATTAACATATTTTTATACATAATAGAATTTAACATAAAGTACTTCTAAAAGCTATAGAACGTTACATTATTAGATATTCATATTTGACACAGCAAAGAGCTACGAGAACAAATTTTTGACAAATCCCTATGATATTTGTCGATATCTCTAATTTATAGGAAGGATATCCAACAAAATCTACATAGATAGCAACTCATAAATTACACGTCACATCTGTTAAAACAGTGATTTTTTCTCAGCAACAAGGGTTGCTCCGATGAATGGGAATGCAAATTTAACCAATAAACGGTAGAAAGAATTCATTCGAATTCAAAGATCGTAACTAATAAAATCATTCGCTTTGTCTAATTTAACAATTTTTAAACATAGTTTTTGAATTAAGCGAGAACAAATATTTTTTTACATTTTCGTATTTGATGTCGTCGCAAGGCAGCTGAACCTTTCTTCGCAGTGCGTGTGGGTTCTGTTCTTAGTTGTACTATAAAAATATATAAATTTATTTTTTTTATTTCTATAGGCATTTCTGTCACGTTGTGTGGAGAACACCCGAAGGAATTATTACATTATAAATATTTTCAGGACTTTTGGCATTTACTAAGAAATTAAGAATGACATGAGTGACTTATGACAAAGCTTTGCTGATTTAACAAAATGCGGGAGATGAGTAAAGCTTATCTAAGTATTTACGCTTTCTTGTGTTATTATTCGACCTTAAAAATATATAACGGAATGTCTTGTCTTGTCATTAGATTGTCTTTGAACGCCATAATTAAAGACTTGAACTGAACTAGATTGTCTTCGAGTACTCTGCTTTATATATTAGAAATATTTTATAAGGAAAAAATAAATTATTTTATTATTGTTAAATATTGTATCTAAAACAAGAATAGGAACATTATATCCAACGAAAATTCATATTATTTTTGAAATCATATAAATTTATTGTTATTTACATTGATTACTTATTTCAGAGTCAGTAATCTGAAAGCGGAATAAAATATTTCATTACAAATAAAAGCGTATTGAAATATAAAAGAGAAGAAGGCAAATTTCGCCCAAAAGCTTCTTCGCTAATTATAACAGCAGTTAACGAGAATATTACGGCACCTTTCATTGGAGATCACTTTTAAGAGTTTCGAGCTTTAAAAGTAGACATTTTTGTTTTACTTTTCTCATACAATTAGGTCTTGAAGCTTTATTTCTTGAGAAATTTTCATATAATATTGCTTAAATTTATGTATCAAAATAGAATAAAAACACTTTTTACTATACATTTCACATTTCTTATTATTATAACAGTTAAATATTTTTAATAGGTACATGATAAAAATATTAATTTTTGTTTTCGAAATCAAATACATGTTGTTTTTATTTTTTTTTCGCTTAGCTGCCACGTACTTCAATTATGAAAATTACGCAATCTTATATCGCGAAAATAGAACATCTTATTATTAGTTAATCATAAATATTAAATATTTATAAAAAAATATCAATATTCAATATTGATCGTTTTCAATATATAAAAGAATCAATAGAAGATTATATTTGATGGACGTCGAACATTAAGGCGTTAAAGAATTATTTTCATAACGTGTGGAATCAATTAATTTTTTTTTTTATTACGCTGGGAAATCCTATCCTATCCGCCTATCGCAGGCCACCGTCACTTTTAGGGTTCTCTAGAGCACCCACAGCCTTAATGACTTCCAGAAGGGCCAGAATGATCCTCCTGCAGGTGTTCCTCTAAGGTTGGAGTAGCGCGTAGCGCATTCTCCTGCTTCCTGGTCTACGGCGGCGAAATGGGTCTGCATTTATGCTGGATTGGCGCACTCGCTCCGCGGTCTCTTTTAGTGAAATCACACTCATGGCAAGCCGGTGACATTTCCCGACGCGCAATCTGGTGTAAATATGTGCCAAAGCAACCATGCCCCGTCAGTACCTGTACCAGCCTGAACGTCAGGATTCCAAATTTCCTTTTTACCCAGCGCTCTAGGTAGGGACGGATTGCCTCCACTGTCGCTAGGCCTGCAACCGGGGACCCAAGGTCCTCTCTTCATCGCCGGATCTGGGCTTCAACCGCTCTCCTCCTGATCCACACGATATCCTCCAGCGATGGTCGTACGCCTCGTGACCGTTCGCTCGCACGTAAAGCGTGTACTCTAGCAAGTACTTCCGCCTGTAATTCTCACGGTGGATAGCCCGCCAATAGAGTAGCCGCTGTCCAGGACACTGTACGGTACCCCCGAATTGCTCTCACTACTATGACCCATTGTGCTTTCCGCAAATGAGCCCTGTTGCGAGCACTGAGAGAATCCACCCACACGGGGGCACCATACGGAGCCATTGATTTCAACACACCGACATAAAGTTGTCGGCATGGGAAATCTGGCTCTCCGATGTTTGGTAGAAGCCTGCTCAGGGCTTCAGCGGCGTTCAGTAGCTTTGGTGCAAGCCGAGCGAAGTGCGACGCAAACGACCATCGTCCATCCAGAATCAGACCCAGATACTTCATCTGGGACCGTACCTCCACTTCTTGCCCCTGGATGCGCAAAGAAGACCCATGTGGGGGACCCTACGTGGGCCATGAAATAAGAGGACCTCAGTCTTAGACATAGATACCCTCAGATCCAGCGCTTCGATGTGGCCTATTACCATATTAGTGCCGGCTTCGGCCAAGGCTGCGGTTTCCTCATAATTTGATCCGCGGGCGGTGACAAGAATGTCATCAGCATAGCAAATAACACTTATTCCGGCGGGAAGACGGGAAGCCAATCGTACGGGCGGTGGCACCCCCGCGCCTGTCGCCCGCTGATCACCCCCTGGGGCGGACGAGGACGGACGTTGAGTCCGCCGCCTTCCACCCCTTCTTCGTCTGCGAAGCGGCGCTGCGAGAGGGTCATCCTTCCGCATGCGCTCCGCCGCCTCCTTCTGTGACATGACGTCCTCACAGAAGGAGGCTACCGCCGCCCATGCCTCCTCCCTCCTGAGCATGGCGGCGATCATGCTGAGGAGCGTGAGGTCCTCCCCGACGGCTGCCACAAGGACGCGGCGGGGTTCGGCCCACGATGGGCACACCACTAGGGTGGGCTCCGCCGTATCCACCGCGGCCCCGCAGTGGTGGCACGCTGGCGACTCCTCCCTCCCGATCCGGTGCAGGTACGATCCAAAGCATCTATGCCCGGAGAGCACCTGCACAAGACGTAGGGAGAGGGAGCCATGTCGCCGATCGAGCCAGTCCTCCAGGACGGGCCCGATGGCATCCAGCAGCCGTCGCCCGAACCGCGCGGAGATGAGGTCCTCAGCCCAATGCTGAGTGACGGCTTCCCTCATCTCCCGGCGGATTGCCCCCGCTCCCCTGGGTCCGGGCGGCGATTAAGCGCCCTCTGACCCGCCGTCCACTCGTACACTCTGGCGAGAACCCAAGCTCCCAAGGATGAGTTCTCGCCAGAACGCACGTCGCCGCAAAACTCCCGATACGCCCGTGCCACCCGTGTGCAATGGCCCTTTGTGGCCTGCGGATGGCAGCGGCATTCTCCCGTCGGCACAGTGAGTCCGCCCATATCGGTGCCCCGTAGAGGCCATGCTCTTCAGTATGCCGGCGTACAGACGCCAGCATTGATCACCGGGGCTCCCGATGTTCGGGAGGAGCCACGAGAGGGCACCCGCTGTCCTCAGCAAGCGCATCGACAGCACACTGAAGTGTGCGCTGAAGCGCCACTTGCTGTCGAGCACTAGGCCCAGATACTTCATCTGGGCCTGCACCTCGATGCGGGCACCCTCCACGTGGAAATGGGCGTCTGGCGGTTGGCGCTGCCGAGGTCCGTGGAAGAAAACGGCCTCGGTCTTGTGCAGCGCCACTCTCAGCCCTAGGCGGGAGATTCGATTCACCACAAGTGAACCTCCCGCCGAGGCCAAGCTGGCCGCCTCTCCAAAATTTCTCCCCCGGGCAGTTAGGAGTGTGTCATCTGCATAGCAGATGACAGATGTGCCACGGGGGAGATTGCCCCGCAAAAGCCAGGCAAAACCGATGTTCCACAGGAGCGGTCCTAGAACCGAACCCTGTGGGACACCGGACTCGACGCTGTAACTGCGGAGCTGGCCCGACTTGCTGGCTAGGCGGACTATGCGACCCTCCAAATAGTCCGCCATTAGCCCCCGCAGATACTGAGGCACTCCGTGAAAGCGGAGCGCCTCCAGTACGGTGGTGTGGGGAATGGAGTTGAAAGCGTTGACTATGTCAAACGACACAGCTAACCCTCTCTCTAGTGACTGAATCATCTAGGCCCACCAGTTTTAAAGTAGTGACTTTGTAAGGCCTAGTGATTATAGCCACACCGTCTAATTGTACTCGCAGATGCTCAGCCAACATGTCTGCCTGCTCAGAGGAATGTGTAGCAGACAGTTCCAACAGTCTGGCACCAGAAATCGCCTGGCGCACCGTCAACCCTTCTGTGATGCCCAGCTGTACCAGGTCAATACTTTTTTGCGCTCGGTCTAGTGCCTGGGCATAAGAGACTCCTTACAAAACGGCCTCATCTGTCAAAGTGATAATGACGGCATTTGTGCGAGGCGGCTTCGCTAATTTAGGTCTGGATGGTTGCTTCGTCTTAGAAGCATGCGCCGTCGCCATTGAGGGAGTGTTGGTAGAAGATTTTTTCACCCTTTTGCCCCTTCTTACCACTGTGGCCCAAGAAGAACCACTATTTGCTTCTTTATCCGCAGCTGGAACTTGAGTCACTGCACAGCTCGTGTTAGAAGTTCCAGGAGTCAAATCTATGTGAGATTTGGACAGTGAAGAATCATCCCTCGTATAAAGCGTTTTAGGTGGAATTTTTTTTGCGTCGAGTTTTATTCCCTTTCTCCGTCTCCACTGCTTTTGACTCCGTCACATTTGGAGGGGCACATCTCGCATCTGCTGCCACCGGGGGGCGCAATCGTTTAGCTGGCAAAAGACGGTCTTCAATGCCAGCAAAACGGGCTTCAATCATAGTCCCCACTAAACAAACTATAGAGCGTTTCAATTCCTCCAGGACTCCCTCATTGAATACTATTGGGGCTGCCTGGGATACATTTTTTGTAGCTGCCAGTGCCACCCTGAGACTCTCCACATCCTTAGACTGCAAACATAACTCGCCCTTGAGTTTTTTCATTTCAACGTTGAGGCGTCGATTTTCTTCACGCAATCTGCGTATCTCATCACTTTCGGTACGAGAAATGAAAGCCTGAATAACACCACTTATAGCCACAGCAGCATCCTTAAGTTTACGCACATAAGTGCCCTTAAAGTGGCTGGATTTGGTTGCAACCTCCTGTATAGAAGCCACATTTTGTCCGGCATAGACGCGTAGCTCTTCAGGCGAACATAGAGAGAAGTCTTTCCTCTCCTCGACCATGGAAACATCATCAACATCCGTCGTATTCGCCGATCTATCCTTTCGGGATGTCCAATCTGAAAGGCCCTGATCAAACTCCGCTTCAAAGATTTTCCTATCACGGCCTTTCTGGCTTCTACGAGTGCGCGCTACGCCAGTACCTCGAGATTTGGGTGGTCTACCCCTTGTAGCCTCGGCTTTTTACCTCGGCTTCTGAACCAGTATAATCTTCTCCTTTCACAGGTTTTCGCTTACCCGCAAGCGCCTCACATCTCCCGAGTCCGAAGCGGACTCCAAAACTCCTACATTAACATCTTTTGTTGGGTTTATAATATTATTGCTCTCCATACTGTTCCCACGAGTATGGGGGAAATAACGTCCATCCAAGCAGTGCCCCCTGTACTTGGGTAAGCCTAATTACGCCACGGGTGTCGGCCGGTACCCTGGCGGGGCAAGCAGTAGCGACTGATCATTATCGGATGAGGATAGCATCAGTAGCGGATATATTTACGATGACATAGTTGTTAGATTTCCATTTTCGTTCCTTCCTTCCTACCTTCTGGACAGATTTTAGACAGAATAATAAGCCTGCCTTTAATCCCCAGAGACTCCTATAGTGTTTTTCGTACTTTTTATATACATTTTTGTATAACCACAGAGCAATATTATACAGTTATTGCTCTGTTATAATAAAAGTTAAAAATTCCTGATAGTAACTTTTATAGTTTTCAATAAAATTATAAAGTTTTTATTATTTTTAAAGTGTTAACCCGCACAAAGGAAAGAAAAATACGTAACCTTTTGTACGTAGCGTAACGTTAATTTTTTTGTTATCATACAATTGATTAAATCTTTAATAAGTAAGCTCAGCCATATAATAGCGTCAATGAATAACGACGTGCTTAATATCAACATATCGCCGTATACGTCAAATGTGGAATATAGCTTTTCACTCTATTCTTTTATTAGCTATATGTAGCTTGATACACAGAGGGAAACTTCTTAATTCAAGACACTGAATTTAGTGGCCGAATTCAGCGCTGCTTTTGGTTTACTAGAACGATGGACGAAAATATTTAATTCTGTCGAATAAGAATGAGATGAGGTCAATATGTGACATATATCGGTCGGCCTCAATAATATAATAGATAAAGAAGTGAGTAAAAAAAATTTGTAAGTACGATAACCTTACATCAATTGGCCTACCTTTATAAAGTTATCTTGGAATATAATAATTCAGAAAAAAGCCGCGTACATGTGAAAAATAAAGATGAGATTTTAGACAGTTTCCTTTCTTGGTCTCACTTAACAGATGATATATGTACCCCCACGGACGTGTTCATCTAAATAACAGGATATTTTAACTTTGAGCTTTACGTACTTAAATTATGATAGATGTTACTTTAAGTGTAACGTTCTTATATATTTCTTATTTTAACTTTTATAAGTGTAATATATATTGTGTTAATATTTATTTCTTAAGGGAAAACGAAGTATCATAATCGACTTTTTTTTAATGAATAACCCATTGTAGGTACACAATTGTTTCACTTTTGTTTAACTTACTAAGCTTGATATTGATAACTTGACAAAGCTAGCCGTGTTTTTATATAGTATTTGAGAATATATTTTTTTGTCATATCTACTATCCCTTTGTAGGACTAGGTATAAGTTTATTCGTTTTATGTTAATAAAATTTATAAAAAAATGGTCAAGTGCGAGTGCTACTCGAGAACCACGGGTTCCATATCAATTTTATGATGGCCAACGAGAATGACAATTTATGAATGTTGACAAGTATTCATGTATGCAATAATAAAAAAAATAAAGTGTATGCATACAGTATTTCCATTTCTAGTAAATATATTCTGTACAATAAAACCATCACAACGTGTATTACGTAAAAACAAATACAGAACACTATTTATATATTCTTAATAAAGACAGTGGAAAAATACTCATGAAACTCATAAAGAGCCCCGCGGGACACTTGTCTGTCGCGTCTCTGCTCCTTAAGACATATGACTCTTATTTATTTAGGCTATTGGTAATCTACTTTGTAATTGTCTGTAGATAAACATTTTTATTCACTCAATTGACAACAAAATAAGCTAATGTTATTTACTATAATTTAAATGTATTTATTTCATATAAAATCACGATGTCTCGAAAAGGTGGAAAGTGGGCAACGTAGTGTCTTAACATTAGGTTTTCTAAAGCTATGTAAATACACAAATTTATATTAATATCGTATTCAATGATATTAATATAAATTTTCGTATAAATCACCGTAAAAATTACCCTCAAAAATAAACATACATAAGCCGTAAGCTGTAATCTGCTACGTTACTTGTAGTGGTTCAATAAGAATGACGAAGATATAATATATATATTGTCCGTCTGGTTGACTTCATTTATCCACAATATTACTATACAAGATCCTCCAAGTCCATGTGAAATGTCAGGCAAATCTGCGAACATTCTAAGTGTGACCGTAAATATTTCTAAACAATTAGAATGCATGACATAGATTTTAATCAAAAATGGTGTGCAATAAATGGCCCGGGTGCTCGATTTTGTTATTTCCCTCTTGATTTAGAATTAAAGCGATTATAACGTTCATTTCATTTCACTTCATTCATATCATTTTATTCACCATCGATTAAAAATGAGTTTGTTGGTTTGTAAGTTAGAAGACACGATTTAATCAAATGGTAGCAATTTAAGAATCAGTACTAACCATTTTCCTATTTTTATAATTTAGCACTTTACTTTATGTACCACTGATGTACGCTATATATATATATATATATATATATATATATATATATCTATATATATATATATATATATATATATATATATATATATATATATATATATATATATATATATATATATATATATAATATATATATATATATATATATATATATATATATATATATATATATATATATATATATATATATATATATATATATATATATATATATATATATATATATATATATATATATATATATATATATATATATATATATATATATATATATATATATATATATATATATATATATAAATACATTTTAATATTTTCTTTTTTTTACATTTACATTTTCTTACACTATTAACTCTTGTTCATTTGGCTATATATTAATTATATAGAAAATATTATTTAAGTTAAATTACAAAAGAAATATAAATTTCATTAACGGGCACGACATTTATTTTTCTTAATTAACATTATTTGAAAATATAACTTAAAGAAACTTGACGTTAAAAGTACAGTAACTCGAAAATATGTACACTAAGCTTCATATTGCGAATTTAATTGAAAAATAATCCAATACCAAGGTACATGCAATTTTTATTAATATGGTGTGTAAATAAAATCCAGTGACTTATTGCTACTCTCTCTGCCTGTTATATAAATAAGAGAAATATTTTATAACGCTCAGGTTTTAATACGTATGCGTCTATGCTTACAATACGTTTGTCGTATTATAACAACACGTCAACACGTCAACATGTGTTTGACGAGCTTTTATGAAAATATATGTAAAATATTATTTTTTTAAAATAATACTCGAAATAATATACCTATATATTTATTTCATTTCATAAAATTTCAAACAACACGTGTATTATACTCGTACATATAAAATTAACGACATGCACGTGGAATTGTCATTTAAAAAAATGCTCAACATAAATCTTACTACGTATTTTAAAAAAAATCTCAAAAATGTATTGAAACTTCTGCTTTACAATATTGCCGTCAAAATTAAACAAAATATCATAAATATTATGTAAAAAATTTTCCTAAAGAAAATAATAATAATAATGAAAATAAGAATTCTTAGAATTACTGCTTATATTAAAAATTCTATATATAGGTGTATCAAAAACATACCACTGTTAAATATTACCTTGTCACGTGTTAGTGGAGATGGAGATATACAAAAATATATTATTTTACTTTACTTTGTGTTCAAAGTACCTAAGTTCCTAAGTTCGTACCGCAATTAGACGTCTGATATTAAGCGGAATGGTTATGGGTTTAATTCCCGCTCAGGGGAATGATTGTGAAAATAAAAAATAATAATAACTAATTTAATGAATGTATAGTCTGGTGTGACTAAATTGATGGTTAATGAAAAACAGAGTTCTATCAAACTAAATTTCCTCCGAAATTACGATGTAAATTACAGAAATTGCGGGAAAATAAAAAGACCTGTAAATCAAAGGCATGCACTGAAACGTTCGTAACGAATGTAGCGGTGAATATGTCGGATTAATGAGGCGCGACTGCGTTACGCATCAAAGTACTTTATCCCTGATATCGGCTATAATTCACGTAAACTTACTTGACACCTCACTGTGTCCTTTTTCGATTTAAAAAGTAAATTTTTCTGTGGTACATTACCGTACATTACCTACTGTAAACTATCTATATATTTTTGGTTATAATTTTCCTTTTATGACGATATAAATAATATTACTTTATCTGATGTGTCTTAAATATTATTTTTAGATAAATTTGGATATAAAATAGTGAGAATACCTTATAGAGAGTGTGATTGGACGGTCGATTGACAAATTGAAACAGGTGATAGAGGAGATCATTTTAACTTTTTTACACCATATATAGAATTGTCCAAAATGTTTGTTTTTCAAGATATATTTTTATATTAAAATATATAATTGATATATATTTTAATATAAAAATATATCTTGATTGTTTTGTTTATAAGTTCTTTCTTATCAGTAAATTGATATTTCATTCAGTATAAATTATATCAAATTTGACTGACACTTCTGGTGGATAAATCAAAGCCAAATATCAAGAATAGTAATAGATAATAATATAAAACATACTCGTAGTACGTAGTTTTAGTATTGATTCAATTTCATTAAATTAAATATTAATTTAATGAAATTGAATTTAAAAGTTAGAGCAACACGTATTATATTAATTGTAAATTTCTGGAAAACATCAATTGAAACATACCAATTGCCACAAAATTTTAACAATTTCAAACTTTATAGAACTATACAAAACAAATACTGTTACATGATTAAATAAAAACATATAACATACAAAAACATGAAAAATTGGTAAAAAAGAAAAGAATATGCCCAACCTATTTCTTAAATTGAACTCACTGACTTGACTGACACTGTGTAATACCATTTCTCCTTGAGGAAGTCATTTTCATTAAAGAAATAAATTCTGACTGGATAAAGCGCGGTGTTTAATTGCGCCAAGGGTACAATAGCGTCTTGAAACTAAATTCTTTGCCTACTCTGCTAGATAGCGTGAAGTAAAAATCTTATATCATTTTCAGCCAACGTTTTCATTACAATGAATTTCTTAATATACAAAAAAAAGTTTTTGCTATAAAAATAATTTGAATAAAATAACGCTGAATGACGATATCAAAACACTATCCGATTTCACTATTTACTCGCTGACCCCAACTCCAATTGTTACTCTAATCGACTTGCTGAGATTGAATTGCTCTAAATCCGTTTTTATATTCTTTCCGATTGTATAAAATAACAATGATGTCAGTTCTGCTCGATAAAGTTATATTATTTTTGTACAACACTACGTATTGATGTTTTCTAATATTACAATTTCATTCCAAGGAAATATATTAAAAATTAACAAGTATATATTTTTTATTTTATTTTAATTCTAAATCTGTAAATTCAGTTTTTCTAAGAAAATTCTAAGGTATTTTCTTCAGCTTTACACTATATTTTGCAGGTTAGAGGTCGGTTAGACAGAAAAATCCTAGTACCAAAAGCCTCCAGTCGCATGTTTATTGGCAGATCAAACCAGGTTGGAATCGAACCCACAACTACCGCATTACGGTAAGACTATGTTCCACAGCGCCACCATATGTTATTTATACAAATCAAGTAAATTATCAAGTCAAATAGTAATATTTGACTTCATAATTTACTTGATACATTTTAATAGCTTCACGTTGTGTCCCATATAGCACGGTAGCTGTAACCTAGTGGTAGAACACTCCGTTCGCTACGTAGAGTAGTGGAACTCAACGCCGCGGTTTGTCTTATTACGAGAGCGAGGAAAATTTAAGTACTAAGTTCTCCCCTAGTGAAAATCAAACTGTCGCATTTAAAGTGAGATCAGTAAGGTATTTATTACTTTTAAAAGTATAAACGTACATACTCGTATTTTGTATTATGGACATAATTATAAGTTTTACATTGTTTTGTACATGTTAAATAATTTTAGTCGAACTAAATTGAATATTGTAAAGATATATTAAGAGTAACTCAACGTATTCTATGAATAAATTTGACGAGCTGAGCTGATAGCAGGAAATTGAGCATGAAGTAAAATATAAAACCTTTAGCGTTCATTATTAGTCTTGTTAGTCAAAAAATAATAATAACATTTGCTTCTTTATTATTTTGTTGTAAATAGATTATTATTATTGCGTTAAAACTTCAATCTACATCTAGTTTTAAATAACTCATCCATTTATTATGTTTTCTAATATTGCCAAAGTTAATTTAAATAATCCCTTGGTTCTAGGTTACCTCTGCCTACACTGCTATGTATCTCACATATAGCAGTGTAGGCCTAGTGTTAAGACACTCCGTTCCCCGCCGCCGATTGGTAATAGGACCTACAACCAGATACTATGCCAGTGCGTCATGATAGATAAAAAAAAATTACGTTATTGTAATCATAAGAACCGTTAAAATAAAGACATGAATTATAAAATTACGAAATATGTTTATACATAAGATTGAAACACAATCTCTATATTAGTTTTATTCTTAATTTTTTTATATGTACACATCTATTGTAAACTTAATACACTGACAAGAAAAATGAAGTGACATTTTCAATGAAGTTCAGCCAACTCTGACAACAAAGATGAAACTGATTCTAGTACAACGCTTGACAAAATAACGAGAAAGAACAAAGATAGTGTTACTAGAAATTTTCAGTTCTTTTATTGCAGACAATGTTTAAGATAATGAACTGAAGCAGTTCAAATACCTACTCTAGTGTAATACGCGTTTCTTATACTTTACCTTACTCTTGAATTATTCTACCTATTAGCGAAACACGACTTCTAGTGTGAAATAAAAACCGTTCCTTAGGTTAAAATTTACAAGTCTTTAGTTTAATATACATACATACTTATGTAACGGAAACGAGATCATGTCACTCCCCCCCTCCCCCCTCCCCAACCTAAACGGTATACCTTATGCGATATATGTATATATATGATATTGGTATATCATATTTTCAAATATTTTTCAAATAATGGAAAGCTAATACTGTAAATTGTAATAAAATAAGTTTGTATAAAAAAAAATTAGCGAAATAAAAATAATGAATTTAATTTTATTATGCTTCAATATTAATAATTTGATGATCATTTTAGTACCTTTAAATCAAAAACTAAGCATGGTTTTAAACGTGTAAAAACCTAGAGAACATTTTCATTTACACTCAATATATTCTCTTAATATATTAGAAAATTACGAGCGGTTTGCCCTATTTTCTTCAATATTGAAAATTCCATTAATGGAAGCGGTCCCGTGTGCTAAAGGTGACTTTACTGCCTGATATTAAAAATTATTACCGTGTAATGACCTCTGAGGAAATAACCAGGTGTTAGAAAATTAAACGATCCTTGACAAGTATCCGAGTGAAATATTATAAGCGCAAACTTAATATTTCCAAAGACATTTAGTGAACTACTAGTAATATAAAAAAAATATATTTTTTTAGTTTATTTGGCAACAAATTCAATAATATTATACGATCTTTATATTTTTTGAAGTGAATATCCCTTAAAAAATTCAACTTCAAATATTTTTTACTTTGTGTACATTTTTCTTATATTTTTTAATTTTTCTGTGGACTTAACTGGCATGTTCAAGTGATAATCATGAAATAAAATAAAAAAAAATTAAATAAATGTATGTAATATAAATGTTCCGTACTAATATTACAGTTTTAGGACAACAACTGACCGTTGACCTACAAATTTCATATTTGTACGTCAACGGTAATTAAATATCCTTTAAGTTTTTATTATGCAACGAATTTCATTCGAAATGCCTTAAAAATAAAGCTTTACCGCTCATAGATTGCTTTGACTTAGAAGTTTGTTTTTAGTTCTCTAAGAGATTATAGATCAGATTTTATATTAATATCCGCTTGATACCTCTGAGAGAGAATTTCTTGGGAATTGAGAAATATATTCTTGACAGACAGACAGACAGGCAGACAGGCAGATAGACAGACAGACAGACAGACAGACAGACAGGCAGACAGAGAACAGTAAGGATTACTGTTAAAAAAATAATCGTAAATATATATCATTGCTTAAGTTAGAATTGTACTAAAATGTTCACCACACAAAAAGCTTCACACTTCATCTCACATATGTCAGATAGGACATAAAGAACCTAATGTTTTCACCCGCAATCGAGAAATTAATCGTAGTAAGTGGCAGAACCAAGCGCCGCGCTCTATTCTCATAGTCAAATACTGTTTCATAGTACCACAATGACTACAACTAACTTGATTTAATTTTTAATTATACGAGTTGAAATGAGTATATATATATATATATATATATATATATATATATATATATATATATATATATATATATAATATATATATATATATATATATATATATATATATATATATATATATATATATATATATATATATATATATATATATATATATATATATATATATATATATATATATATATATATATATATATATATATATATTATATATATATATATATATATATATATATATATATATATATATATATATATATATATATATATATATATATATATATATATATATATATAGTATATATACATGTATGTTTAAACATTGCTAAAATGTGTACAGCAACATGAAATCATTTATTCATATAGTGATGCAACCTTCTGATGCAGTATTAAATATTCAAAGCATTTTCAACGACGTTAGACCACGTTTTGAGTAAGTTTATCTAAGTACTAAGAATATAAACATGCACATATACTCTCGCTGTTCATACATTTATTTTAATCATATGATTTTATCTTTCATTTAAATATATTAGTTAGTTGGAAAGAGCCGTAAGACAGCATAGTTAGCAGATGATATTTCATTGATTTTTAAAATAACAAGAAGATAAAATGCATATTACAACGATGTAAACAAGGCTCTCACGAAAATAGTACATTGGTTTACTGACAGTAACTTACTACTGAATAGTAGAAAAACTAAATGTGTAATTTTTAGAACGCCTAACCTGATAATTCTTAAAGCCTCTTGCATGGTGAAGCCGAGATTCTGTTTATTCTATGGTGTTTCTCAGTAGCACCATTGACTCCAAATAACAGAAGGCTTGATAGATTGCGAAATAGAAATAGGCGCGATTAAAAAAATTAGACCATTAACTGACGTGAAAACGGTTCGCCTTGTTTAATTTAGCTACTTTCATAAGTATTACGTCTTATGGCATTATACAGTTCAGAGGTGAGCTATTCGCGCAATTTATAAAGGCAAAATTTTTAAGAAATTAATATATAGACAGTTGCATCTCAATACATTTGTATAATTTCACCAAATCTGTTATTTACATAATATATCCTAATACTCGAAATAGGCTTAAACTTAAAGCGCCTGTGACGTGTTTGCATTGAATCCGCAACTCTTCCATGGGACAGTGTGTACGCTATTACAATAGGATCACAGAAGACATCAGTGAAAAAATACTTAAAGAAAACATAAAAATTTGAACGCAGCGGGATTTGAACCGGCGCCTCATGGAAACCGTCCAAGCGCCACTAAACCAGGCGTTCTTCCTCACGCTGCGTCGAAATTCTTCGTCATATTATCTTGTTAGCATCTCTACTAGGAGATTTTTACAAATTTCCGCTACCCAAAGTCTATTGCAAAGAACAATCATTTGGCAAGAGACAATGCTATTTTTATTAAATATTTTAATGATTTTTAGTGTTTATCCACACTAAGAATAGAAAAATTTTAATTTTGAAATTTGAAATTATATTTTTAGTCGGAACTTTTATTCCAAATTATCTGATAGGATATTCCACATGTTTCATGTAAAGCCGTAGACACATGTAATACTTCCCATACTCTTTTCATAGAATATCTCTGTCTATTCACGTGGACACTTAACACATATTAAGAGAGTACTTGTGTGTACTTTCAATTCACAACTATCCTGTACAGTCAGCTATATTATATACTATATAAAATAAGTATTGTATGCAACGCGACGTGGATATAATGTGGTAGAGTAAATAAAAATATATAAACGGAAGCCTAACAGCTCCATATCTCGTAGTCATATTTTAATGAAATTTCGTCTTTCGTCTTTCGCCTTTGACAAGTCACAGTAGGTTAGAACAAACAACGTCGTAAATGCGGAACAAAGGCAATCTTTGGTGTAGTAATAAAACGTGATGAAAATATTAAATATTCTTAAATAGTATCTACAAATATTTTTACTTACTTTAATGGTTAATGGAGTTCTTCATATTTTTTTGTGATTGTCATTAAAATTATCATTGTATGTAATTACAGTTTATATCAATTTATCCACAAACAGTATGTAAATTGCCAACGAGGCATGCCAGCCACAGCACCGTAATGCAGCGTCACTGTAACAGCGATAGTAAATGATGATGGTGGGTTCGAATCCCACTTGGGGAATTAATTATTTTCAATTCTTCGCACTGTTAAGACAAAATGTAGCGTCGAGTTCCGCCACTTAGCATGCTCCTTTCTCGAATTCAACAGGATAACAAAGAACGGAGTCTCGTGTCAAGAGCTTCCCCTATCTACCCTGCTTCTTCGAGATACATTGTGACTCATAAAAAGAGTACGTAGATCTACATCAATTCGTTACAAAAAGTGTTTATAATATACCTTTTTGTACCAAAACCAAAACCAAAAGGCGCACCATTCCCTACTATTTCCCGGTTTAATTTGCTCTGTATCACAACATATAGATTAAGTTGCGATAATAAATTAGTTCTGGCAGCTCGTAAATAATTATTAAATAAAGTAAATTATTATTAGTGTACTAGCCGAATACTTAATAGCACTACACTAACTACGATATATTATATTATACTAATACGCTATTATTATTATACTAATACGCTATTACAATGGAATTTAGAACAGAATGATTACTAAAGTTCTGAATGCATCACAAACTTGTTATTTTCTGTACCTATATAATCTAGATTGAAATATGCATAGTGTAATATTTATTAAATATGTGTAAGTATATGTTGAATGTTGTGTAAAAGCATTTCTTATGAACAATAAAGTGCCTTTTGTGGATGAAAAATGGAAACAGTATGGAAATATCTACTATGTAATTGTATTCTAAAAATATTGAAGGTAATTTTTTTAATATAATATATAATAATAAAATATCAAATGTATGTATTTGTGTTTAATAGAGCTCCCAACGTCATAGATTTTAGTCTAAGAAAAGTGAAAAGTCCAAAAAAAGTTTGTTTTAAATTACATTAATCAATATTATTTGGCTCTATTTCACACATCTACGTCTAAAGTAATAATTTAAAAAAAAATGTATTTTGGACTCTTTAAGTAGTAAGTGACGTAGTGACAAGCCCCGTGTTTGTCTTTATTATATAAAAAGTGTTATAAAATACACTTTTTATATAATAAAGATAAAGATTTAATAAAAAATCGATAATAATGGATCTACAGATTATTATATATATATTTGCTTTCACCTCAGAGGATGTCTAGCCAATTATCTGTCCGATATTTGGTTTCCGGCATACGGGTACGCGACCCCGGGACCTCGAGCCACCACTTTCATAACCCGATCCAATCCATGTAAGTGGTGTCCCTCCCCTATATGCCAAGTCTTTCTGCCTCTTATTCCCTTTCCTTTCTTGGTTTCTCCCAGTAATGGGTTTGGAGGTCAGATGGCAATCGCTCCACTAAAAACCACTTCGCCACTCATATGGACCAATTTGACAAAAAGCTGGGTATGGCTAGGGCGTCGCCGTTAAACGACGCGCAGGCACATCGCCCTACATCTGCGATAAGTGGGCAAGGGCTACCGTGTCAAGTACGGGCACGGCTAGCGACGTCAGTACCCAGACGGAAACTCCGCTTTGCAACATGGAATATTGGCTCTCTAACCGGACGATGCAGAGAACTCGCAGATGTACTCATGAGACGTCGGGTCCAGTGTGCTTTCCTTCAGGAAACTCGCTGGAAGGGCAATAAGTCTCGTAACATCGGGCAGGGTTACCGCCTTATATACACTGGGTCACCTACGGGCAAAAACGGTGTAGCGGTAGCGCTTTCTGAAGAGCTTCAGAATGGGCTTCTTGAAGTGGATCGTCGCTGCGACTGCTTGATGCGGATAAAGGTACTGATCGAGGGCATAATCACAAACTTAATCAGTGCTTATGCTCCCCAGGCGGGTTGTAGCACGGCTGAAAAGGAGGCTTTCTGGGAGCAGTGTGAAGAGGTCCTACTCACTATACCGTCTACCGAAGCAATCTTAGTTGGGGGGGACTTGAACGGTCACGTGGGTAGGGTCGCTGAGGTGTATGAACGTGTTCACGGGGGTTTTGGATATGGTCTTCGCAATGCAGAGGGAGAAAATATTCTAAGAACCTGCATTGCGTCTGATCTGGCCATCGTGAACACTTTCTTCCAGAAGAAACCTCAGCACCTTATAACGTATAAGAACGGGTCCCACTCAACTCAAATTGATTATTTGCTGACTAGACGGTGTCATATAGGTAGGGTGACCAACTGTAAGGTCATTCCCGGCGAAAGCCTGACGGCCCAACATCGCCTCCTTGTCATGGACTATAATGTTACCCCGAAAAAGAAAGTAGCTGAGAAACGCAAGCCTAGGATTAAGTGGTGGTTGTTGAATGGGCCAATGCAGACAGACTTCTTGGCGGAGGTGGAGAGTCAAAATCTACTGACTAACACCGAGACCGCTCAGACTGCATGGGATCGAGCTCATTCAACAATCATTGCGGCGGGCAAGCGAGTTCTTGGCGTTACTAAGGGTGGGCGTGTCATCGACAGGGAGACATGGTGGTGGAATGACCAGGTGCAGGGGGTGATTCAGGAAAAGAAGGCTGCGTTTAAAGAATGGCAGCATTCCAACTCTCCTGAAGACAGACTGGAGTACATAGCAGCGAAACGGGCCAGCAAAAGAGCTGTAGCCAGAGCCCGCAGAGAAAGTTTGTCGCCATTGTACGATAACCTTGAAACTGTGGAGGGGCAGAAGCTCATATACAAACTGGCTCGTGCTCGAGATAAAGCGACGCAGGATGTTACAAAATGTCTTTGCGTCAGAGATTCTCGGGGCACGTTGCTTTGTAGTCATGCCTCTGTGAAGGAGAGATGGAGAAGCTACTTTAAGGAGCTGCTGAACACTCAGCAGTCTTGTAGTCTTCCTCATGAATTATCTCCTAACCTCGGACTTGTTGCTCCAATAACCCGTGACGAAACTCGTAATTGTCTTCGACGCATGAAGAACGGAAAAGCGGTAGGACCTGACGACATCCCAATCGAGGCGTGGAAATCGTTGGGCTCTCTTGGTGTGCTTATACTTACTGACCTGTTTAACCGTATCTTGAATACTGGAAAGATGCCACATCAGTGGCGGCAGAGCTTTATTATCCCCATTTACAAAGGAAGGGGCAGTGTTCAAGATTGCGGTAGTTATAGGGGCATTAAGATTATGAGCCACACCATGAAGCTCTTCGAGCGCATGATCGGCCTCAGGCTCCGCCAAGAATGTACTGTCTCTGAGTCCCAGTATGGGTTTCAACCAGGATCAGGCACTATGGACGCCATTTTTGCCCTCAGAACTTTGATGGAGGCTTACAGGGAAAAAAGGAGAGCTCTGCATGTGGCCTTTTTGGACTTGCAGAAGGCCTTTGACTGTGTGCCACGTCAGTGTATCTGGTGGGCATTGCGATCCAAGGGGATTCCCTGAAGCCTATATTGGGGTTATCAGAGATATGTACAACGACTCCGCTTCAGTGGTTAGGACCGCTGTTGGCGACACCAAGCCCTTCCCGATTACAGTAGGGGTTCACCAGGGCTCAGCTCTTAGTCCGTTCTTATTCAATGTAGTGCTGGATACTGTCTCGGCTCACATCCAATGCCAGCCCCCGTGGCTGATGATGTATGCCGATGACATAGTACTCATCGACGAGAACCGACTGATGCTGGAGCGTAAAGTGAACGCCTGGAAGGGTGCGCTTGAGAACGGTGGTCTCAAACTGAATGTGTCGAAGACCAAGTACATGGCTTGCGGGAACCCGGACTCGAGCACCATCCATATCGGGCCTGAGCCAGCCGTTAAGTCGGAGAAGTTCAGGTACCTTGGAGCCGTTATGCACGAGTCTGGAGGCATCGACCACGACATCCATGCCCGTATAAACGCTGCCTGGGCCAAATGGCGGGAGGTCACTTGTGTAGTCTGTGATAGCAGAATACCGCCCAAGCTCAAGGGACTGATATACAAGAGCATTATCCGACCGGTTCTTTTATACGGCAGCGAATGTTGGCCAACATTATCTCGGCACACTCAGGAGCTTCACGTCACGGAGATGAAGATGCTGAGATGGATGTGTGGCGTTACGCGGTCCGACCGCATACGCAACACATTCATTCGAGGTAGTCTTGGGGTCCGTGACGTAGCGGATAAGCTCCAAGAGCGTCGCCTGAGATGGTATGGCCATGTTATGCGCCGATCTGAGAACTATGTCGGAAGGAAGTGCCTTGACGTGTCTGTCCCCGGAGTTAGACCACCCGGACGCCAAGGAAGCAATGGCTGGATGTCGTGACACAAGATATGAGAGCCAATAGATTGTCCACTGAGGATGTTAAAGACCGTGCAAAGTGGAGTAGGCTTAGTCGGAAGGCAGACCCTGGCAAAAGCTGGGACTAATGCCAAGAAGAAGAAAGTGTAAGTATATGTTGAAAATAATATAAAAAGTACTCGGTAGACTCAGTTATAATTTTTAGGAATATTTGTTTCCCATTTCCAGCTGTCAGTTCTACCAGTATTACGCGCTTTAGGCTTCTAGAGTAAAGAAAGATTTCTAGTTTGATATCAATATCCTCAGGGATCATATACTTTTTCTCATGTGTCCATTATTAGAGTCTAATCAAGAGCTGGATCTAAGCTTGAGAAATGCTTTTGTGTGAATTTATTATGAGATTCTGGTTATTATATTTCTGTATGCTCTTGCCACTGACAGAACAATCGCTTCACGTATGAGTATCAGTACATTGTCATGGCGCCGTGATCATTGACCACTAGCTACAAGCTACTACTACTAGCACTAGATAACCTTCACCTTACCAGCAAGTGCTTAGCTGACTTATTGGTTGCTATAACCCCATCTTGTCAATTTACTTTGTTGAAATAAATAACTAACACAATGATAACGTAATTGATCACAATTAAAAATATCTTATAAAAGATGAGTGATCTCATTTCTTTATTGATACTGGTGGACGACTTCCACAACTTCGTTGGCGTTGACTTAATTATCCTTCCTACGGACTGCTATCCTTTTACATTGAGATTTATGAAATTGTGTTTCACGTGTCACATTTGTAGACACTAATGTTCGTGTTCAAACAGACAAGCAAACAGTCAAGAATAAAAAAGAATATAAGAATATATTTTCCTACAAGATTTTTTCGAATAAATGTTCAATGTACAGACACATTTTATTTACTGTTTTATTATAGTATAGATATACGAGCATATAACATATATTCTAGCCGAAAATATTTCTATTATATAAATTCTAAAAACTTTATAGGATCTATCAGATCTGTCAAAGTAAAAGTGCAATAATAATATGATTTCTGTAATTTACGACCTATTGTACGATCCTTATATACACAAAACATTATCATTTCTTTTTCATTGTTAAAAAAACCTTTTAACCATAACATTATCCTGATTTGTTGAATAGCGAACAGTAAGTAACAATAGTGAGATGGTATAAAACAGAGTAGTTTTGGCATAACCTTTGTTTGCCTAACAATAACAGTTTGTGTTAAGACCACTATTAAAATATATTTTTGTTTTGCTATATTTTATTTTATATATGTATCATGTATGTGATTACTTTTTTTATCTTTATCTGCATTCAATTCAAGTTAAAAGAAAAACATCATTGTATTTACATATGTTTTTTCGCCAAAAATAAACAGCTTCTCTGAAATTTCAGCTGCTCAAAACGTTTATTTGCTTTTGTTCCCGTTGTTACGCTTCGCTTTTTTATTTAAAATAATTAATTGGAACGTTAAAGTTACGCTATCACCAAATACAATGTCTTCGACTGTTTCATAGGATATTCACAAATTTAAATAACATAAGTTATTTAATTAAGGAACGCTTATTAAATAGCATCCTTTCCTGACTGATGATTATTATTCTTAGAAATTTGTAAAAAATGATTGTCTGTAAGAGATTATTTGAAGAAATAAGACCGCTTTTGCATATACACTTTATATTTATTTATTCTATTTTTACATTTTGTGTGTTTTATTATTATTGTGCAAAAAAGTAGACCTTGTAAAAGCTAAATAACGAACCATTACTCTGCCCGTACCTACTAAGTATAAGTGTCTTGTTACAAATTACTAGTGAAAATAATATCTTTCAAATAAAAGTATTACATTGTGCAATAACAAACTAAAATAGCTAAATAATGAAATTGTCACTTTCATATATGAAAAGACCAACTATTGAGTTTCTTGTCGGTTCCTTTCAGCAGAACTGCCTTCTGAGCCGGTGGTAGCTTTATCTTTATATCATAAACCTCTTTTATAGTAATTATGTCTTACGATACCTTCTATACTTTATTAAATAGAATAAATACATAGACTGAATAACTTTTTCTACTTATATATCGTCAATTTTTACTTCAATTATTTATAATTAGATTAGTAAATTCTGCACTCACACTTTAAAAATGTAACACGTGCAAAATAATCAAACTATCGTAAAGAGTGTAAATTAAGACGTTTCTCCTGCTAATCCTACTCACATATTTTTCAAAATTCATCGTATCATTCATCTAGTAATATAGTTTTAACACATGGGCGGTATTATGATCTTATTTTTCTGTCATATAAAATTCAACCACCAAAGTTCTAACGCGAAGAAATTTGAAGAACTTCCTCAACGAAAATTTTATTCAAAATTTGAACCTTGGGATACTGTCCTACGCCCACCGACTAACTATAAGCTCAGTATATTTTACTCACTTTTAACAGACCATTTTGGTGGGCATGCTCCTCTACGACCCGTCAAGCTAAGACAAGTACCAGCTCCTTGGCTTACGGAAGACATTAAAATTCTCATATAAATAAATACCTATTTAAACATACACATATGTGTCTATACATAACCATATAATCATACACATACATACATACATATATATATAATATGCATACTAAAGTAACACCTTAAAAGGTGCTTTATAAGCTCTTTACAACTACTATATACTATATACCTAAAGATATCACACTGCGACTCTACCTCAATAGTTTCGACTGTAGAGATATCTCTAGTACGGTTGAGATTTACGAGAAGTCTTCACACGTGCATACTTTAGCCCACTTAAATCTGTCCAATTATTTCTTTTGACCATCGCAGCACGTTCCGTAGAAAATTTAATATATCTTTTTGTTCTATTCTACGTGGCTTGTCTTATAATATCGGCTATTGCATTTATTACATAAACCCTACAGCTAATACACAGCTAACAATTATCTGTATTTTGCTTGTCAAAATTATTATAAACGGTACCTATATTTATATTAAAAAGATGAAGATTTTGTTTGATTGAATACGTTGATATCAGAAATTGCCGGTTCGAAGTGAAATATTTTTTCATGTTGGTTAGTTAATTTATCATGAAGGTTTATATAAGAATATTAATAATAAAGCCTGTTTATTTCCTATAAACCTGCCCACTTTTTTTCTTCCTTGTGGGCCAGTCCAGTTTTGTAGTTTTGAGAGTCCAACGTTCGTCTGTGCATCTCGGTACATGGCCAGCTCAGCCCAACTTCAGTTTTAATGTTTGATTTAGTGCATCTGTCAGTTTGGTCTTTTTCCTTATTTCTTCACTTCTTATCCACTGACTTTTTCTTAGCTGTAACATGCTTCTTTCCATTGCCCGCTGAAAAGATCTTATTTTTATTTGTATTTTGTTCGTAAATGTACAGGTTATATAAGGTACTTTAAATACAAATATAGCGTAAATTGTTTCGGTATAACCCATAGTATCTGCGCAGATATCTTGACCATTTGGAATGTGTCATGTGTTGTTAACATAACTCTTAGGCATTTCTATTTGACCACATCAATCTTATAACTCTACATGTCGCAGTAAATGGTAATGTGTATTTTGTTTTTCAAAATAACCTGTAATGGTATATCTTATTTACTTCTTGCTAAAAGCAATATTTTTATTTAGTATATATATATATATATATATATATATATATATATATATATATATATATATATATACTATATATATATATATATATATATATATATATATATATCGTTTTATTATATTTATAATTTCGTGTCAAAATGTTCATAAACAAAGCTTAATCAATATATATATATATATATATATATATATATATATATATATATATATATATATATATATATATATATATATATATATATATATATATATATATTGATTAAGCTTTGTTTATGAACATTTTGACACGAAATTATAAATATAATAAAACGATAAGAAATATATATTTAATAAAAAGATATACCAACACGAAAGAAAAAGATCAGTAATGAAATAGATAGAATGACATGTATATCACGATATTTGATGTGATCTTTATACACAAAGTGCCGAATCATTTATCTATTACAGCATAATTTCGGCTCTATGATATATTTATTATTATAAGAATTATACTGCAACAGATATTCTAAAGATGAACAGAATTCTGTATTTAATTTGCAATATATTATAACACTTAACGTGTATTATATATAATGAGAGAAGCTCCCCGATATATAGATGACGATAGCCAATAACTTGCTTCGTCACGCAGAATAATGGATACGGGCAGGCTTTCAGTGAATGTGATATCGAAAAATTTTATTAAGCCTTATCCAAGTTGAAAAACAGTTCTTATTTAATTTATTTTTAAATATATATAACAGTTTTATGATACAATGATTGTATTTAAAAGAATATATATGTATTTATTGTATATTCCGACTTATACTCTACGACATTTACAATAAATTTGTAAAAAATACATGTCCCTTATATTAAGTATACCTATAGTATACTTAATATAAGGGACATGTATAAGTCTGTTTTTCAAATGCTAGCCAACTAGTTAAGCTATTTTAGCACAGATATAAATAAGCAGATATGTGTAAATATATATAAGTACATAACATATTTTTAAGCTAAAGTCTAGCTACGACCAAAAATTAAGCTGTTTTATCATATATAGCTGTAATTAGACTTTAGACGATTAGACTAAAATATATTTTAACATAATATATATTTAGTATGGCTAAACAAATATTAAAATTATACCAATAATTTTATGTTGAAAATAAAGTTTCCCGTCAGAAATATACAGACAGATTTCAAAAATGGTAAAGGAATATAGTGAAGCGTATCGGTTTTGCAATGAAAATGAATTATCTAAAAGTAAATTTTTCAGAACGCTGTTCGTATACTGCTGAAATTTGTATATTGATCTCATTTATATCGTTATTTCTGTTAATATAATATAAAAGAGGATATATATATATATATATATATATATATATATATATATATATATATATATATATATATATATATATATATATACATATATATATATATATATATATCGTGGTACAATCAGTAACGTGGTAGTTACGGGTCCGTCCTGGCAAGACAAAACGCGGCCTTGAGCTCCGCTACTAAATGCTGGAGTGCGAGAAGTTACTATATATTATATATACTATTGTTATTCATCAACATACTGCATTGTTATTGACAAGCCATACGTATTTTTATTTTCTCATTTTTTATATAAGGCAGCTGGGCATAGGTAGGAGACACATTTTTGCACGAGGCAACCGCCTTCATCATGGCCGTTATTGGAAAATTCCAAGCGAAGTTATTCTACGTTTCTAATATATTAGTGGAAGTTGACGCTAGCAAAAATGGTTTTTTACAGTCATTTTTGTAAAAACGTTTCCTCGATGTTCTACAACAATTGAAATATTTTCTTCGTTTTTATTTGTTCTATTTATATTCCGATGAATGGAAATTGTAGAGAGACATATTGGGAAGCCATTTCAATTGCTAAAAATGAGTCAAAATGTATTCTGGTAATATTGTGACTAAAAATCAATATTACTTTAATAAAGCGTTATTAGCATTTGTAGAATACAGAAGAATATATTTAAATTTACCATTGGCTATACATATATCGGCATAGTTGAAAACGTTTTGCAACTTATTTAATAAATTTAAATAGCCTCAAAGCGTTTTAAGCCGGAATATTTTATAAAGAAAACTATAACAAAAATGTATTATCGTGAGCCAACTTTCAAATTTCCTTGTCCGTTGTATAAACTATTTTAGTAGTTTTGTTCGTCGTCTTGCCACCATCCATCACGCCAAGTATCGTTGTTGTAATTTATCAACATGAGACTTTGCTTGATGCCGTCAACTTGCTAACGGATAGGTTTTACCAACAATATTAGCTACTTTAGACTATCTTAACTTTATTTAGTTCTATACTAATGTTAAAACAATGATTTATATTAAAACTTGCTGTCGGCGTTAATTAATTTTGTTTGTCACTTAATATATCTGTAGATATTCTTCATACCAGCAAGATAAATACTAAAGTATCAAAACCAAATATATAACCTAATTAATTAAGAATATAACAGAGAAAGTAAATTACATTCACAGTATTAATTTTAATTCCAACGACATATCGTACTTAGAGAAATACAAGTACCGCCAAAGTCTTTTTTAAATGTAAAAAAAAGAAACAATATAAAACACAATAAATCATATGTGACTTAAAAAAGGTCAAATTATTACGATAAAATCGACTTGCAAGTTGAAAGAGCGAGTAAGCGATTTAATTCGAAATACGTGAATGCTTGGCGTATACGTGATAAGGGAAGTTCAGTTTATAGACGGTGGTCAATAGCTTGCTTCGTCATGCTGAATAATGGCCGCAGACAGGCTTTGCGAATGTGAAATCGAATTATTTCAGCATATATTATATTACTGGAACAATACGATGCTACCAAATTAATTTTTTAATTTATATCGACAGACGATGTATTTAATTGGATATTTCCGTCGGACGGCAATGTACTGCTGACAAAAATGAATTTTGTTATAAATTTAAATAATACCTGAAAATAAAATCTTTGTAACATTTATATGCATTACATTTTCTAAATATTATTCACGTAGCTTAAATGTTTTGGCTTGTAAATAAAAAAATCGAGGGTTTATTAGTGCAACTTACAAGGTACTTATAATTATATATAGGAAAATTCGAAAAAAATCCTTTAAAAAATTATCATCGAATAATGAATAATTTAGAAACACATGTATAAAATTTTATATTATTATTTATCTAAAGCACGGCGATGGATGCCACCATCAGGTCCAATGTAGCATATACGGGCGGAGAACAGAGAACGGATTTCTTGAAACTTGGAGTGCTCCCTGGTTTTGCTCGCTGTATTTCTTATGCTTAAAAAAGCAAAAAGTGAAGAGTAACATTTTTGTTATTATATTCAATTAAAAAGTTGAGAGAGAGTCAAGTTTCACACAACATTATATAATATAAAATAATACTTAGATGTTGTCACGACGAAATGTCAACCTATTTTACGGTGCACTATTCTATATCAGTCAAGTAGCAAGCCAAATTACTAAAGAAATTCATTTCAAACTGTCTGTGTGTGTAACTCTATCCTGATGATTCTTATCGTTATATATATATATATATATATATATAATCTATATATATATATATATATATATATATATATATATATATATATATATATATATATATATATATATATATATATATATATATATATATATATATATATATATTCAAATTTCCTTGTCCGTTGTATAAACTATTTTAGTAGTTTTGTTCGTCGTCTTGCCACCATCCATCACGCCAAGTATCGTTGTTGTAATTTATCAACATGAGACTTTGCTTGATGCCGTCAACTTGCTAACGGATAGGTTTTACCAACAATATTAGCTACTTTAGACTATCTTTAACTTTATTTAGTTCTATACTAATGTTAAAACAATGATTTATATTAAAACTTGCTGTCGGCGTTAATTAATTTTGTTTGTCACTTAATATATCTGTAGATATTCTTCATACCAGCAAGATAAATACTAAAGTATCAAAACCAAATATATAACCTAATTAATTAAGAATATAACAGAGAAAGTAAATTACATTCACAGTATTAATTTTTAATTCCAACGACATATCGTACTTAGAGAAATACCAGTACCGCCAAAGTCTTTTTTTAAATGTAAAAAAAAGAAACAATTATAAAACACAATAAATCATATGTGACTTAAAAAAGGTCAAATTATTACGATAAAATCGACTTGCAAGTTGAAAGAGCGAGTAAGCGATTTAATTCGAAATACGTGAATGCTTGGCGTATACGTGATAAGGGAAGTTCAGTTTATAGACGGTGGTCAATAGCTTGCTTCGTCATGCTGAATAATGGCCGCAGACAGGCTTTGCGAATGTGAAATCGAATTATTTCAGCATATATTATATTACTGGAACAATACGATGCTACCAAATTAATTTTTTAATTTATATCGACAGACGATGTATTTAATTGGATATTTCCGTCGGACGGCAATGTACTGCTGACAAAAATGAATTTTGTTATAAATTTAAATAATACCTGAAAATAAAATCTTTGTAACATTTATATGCATTACATTTTCTAAATATTATTCACGTAGCTTAAATGTTTTGGCTTGTAAATAAATATATAAAATTGTAAATAAAAAATCGAAGGTTTTTAGTGCAACTTACAAGGTACTTATAAATATATATAGGAAAATTCAAAAAAAATCATTTAAAAAATTATCATCGAATAATGAATAATTTAGAAACACATGTATAAAATTTTATATTATTATTTATCTAAAGCACGGCGATGGATGCCACCATCAGGTCCAATGTAGCATATTCGGGCGGAGAACAGAGAACGGATTTCTTGAAGCTTGAAGTGCTCCCTGTTTTTTTCTCTCTGTATTTCTTATGCTTAAAAAAGCAAAAAGTGAAGAGTAACATTTTTGTTATTATATTCAATTAAAAAGTTGAGAGAGAGTTAAGTTTCATACAACATTATATAATATAAAATAATACTTAGATTTTGCCACGACGAAATGTCAACCTATTTTACGGTGCACTATTCTATAGCAGTCAAGTAGCAAAAGTAAAGTAGCCAAAATACTAAAGAAATTCATTTGAAACTGTCAGTGTGTGTAACTCTATCCTGATGATTCTTATGGTTTTATATATATATATATATATATATATATATATATATATATATATATATATATAGATATATATATATATATATATATATATATATATATATATATATATATATATATATATATATATATATATATATATATATATATTTTAAGTGGTAATCACATCTGAGGATTTATTTTTTACATTATTTTTATACAGAAGAAATAATAAAGGAATGAAAATAAGCATATGTGATGGAAAATTGAGTGGTAAGTGGGGCAGTAAGAAACTTTGGTTGACCTTTGAAAACATAGTATCAATGATACTCAAGGAAGGTCACGTATAAAACATGAGGACCCCCGGAAGGGCATGTATAACGAGGCTGGTGACAGTAGACGGACGATAAGGGTATGCGAGAACTCTAATGTTTTTCGAACCGTTTTCTCTGACTAATCCACTAAGGAAAAAGCGGTGATGCCAGAAGAAAAAAAGTATTATAAATAATAAGTTCTTTGGTTTCCGCGATGTTTATTCATATTAAATAAAACAGTTTAAACGTGACCACGGACTTCTGCAAAGTGTTCGAAACGTCGGGTTTCCAAAAAAAAGATAATATACGCGATTAATTCGTTTTAACTGTTTTATTGAATAAGTATAAGCGTAGTAAGTAAACTGTTTTATTGAATACTTTTAAGAAATATATCTTTATTTGCATTGGTGTACATGTATAAACATGTACACCAATGCAAATAAAGATATATTTCTTAAAAGTAAAATACTATTATGACATATGTCATTCATACAATCAACAGAGTTTAATAAACAACAGTGTTAATGACACCATTAAATAGAAATGTGCAAGTGTGGATACAATCAATTTGGTTATAAATGATCTTATTTGCATAATTTAACTTACATTATCGATATAATGTGAACATTTAAAAATATGGTCTCTATATAATAAATAAATATAAGAATTTTATATGGGGTCTTTATAAAGCTTGCTGTAATTATTGAAAAATATTACTATTGCAAGTTATTTTCATTTCCTTGGTCTATGCAGATAAACAGCGGTGTTGACCGTCTTCCAATATATATTACAATACAAAAAGCGAAGGAAGCGAAATATCGAAGCGAAACTACATCATATATAGAATATGCTTACGAAATACAAAAATACTTTTATTATTTAAAAGGAATTTACCACGACATTTTCATTTAATATAAAGTTATTGAAGCTTAGTGAAGCTACAATTTTCACCAGCGATACGCATTCAATATTGTTTGAAATGCGTTCAACTGAATTTATTCTTATTAAATTTTGCACAGCGATAAATTATGACTAAGATTGACATTTGCGTTGTGTCAATCAATTAGGTATATTAAATATTAAAATGTGTATTTTTAGGGTAACGTACTAAAATTTGGCAGTGAGTTAGAGGTTATAGTACAATGGGAAAATTTCGAAAACTGGTATTTTATAGGTATATCCCGAAAATCCCTTATACAAATTAATTAATAAATAAATTATTAGTTGTATTTCATTGACCTACACTTATGAAATTTGACGAGAAGTGGATAGTTAGGAATCTCTTGGTTAAAGAGGGTAGTCTAAGATGACAAAGACTATAAAACCAATGAAATTATGTCAATCGGAGCTGTTGCTTGTAGACAACGGCACTTATTGGACTCTGAAATCTCTGAAATATCTGTCCGAATACGCTCGCAACATATGGTCTACGCGTATATCAAAGTTTTTCTTTAAAGATAACTCTAACGACTTCTGGTTTCTAACAATAAATAAAAAGGTAAAGGTCTCAAAATTCATAAGTTTAACATAGAAAGAATGGCTGTAATGGCTACAGACTTATATTTGTAGTTAATTCCATACAAAACGAGTGAATGCGATAAACGCAAATGTAAATTTGTCAATTTTTTATAAGGAGTATTTTTCTCACGGGAATACCTACCATCACGTAATTGGTACAGAACCCTCGGTGCACGAGTCCTACTCACACCTGACTGATATTTTTATTATAATTACAGCTTAAGAATATACAATTTATAATCGCCTTCTAATAACTCTTCAAAATATTATTCAGACGAAAAACGTACTTTAAGTACAGTATAAACCAGATGCAGGTTAAACAAACTCATATTAATTCGCTACGGAAACTAAACAGTTCCATCGGCATCCAAAACGCGTTATATTACACAAAGAAATCATAATTTCGTATCGTATCTCTAGATGCAGCATGGACGTCGAAATAGCTGCCAAAAGCTAGTGGAAAGCTCTCAACAAAGTAAATTTAGTAATCTTTTCATAGGGGGAAATTTTACTACAGACTTATTACACTTACTTATTACAGACTATCATTTCTCTCCTAAATGACAGTAACTTATTGTTTTTGTGACACCAATTAATAACCTACAGTGGTAAATATAATATATCTTAAAAATATTTACTGTAATATAAATTATAAAGGTGATTTGCCACCTGCTTGTCTCACTTACTAACCGAACCGGTCGCATCTCTCGCTGTAATGATCTAAACACTTTATAAAGTACAAAGATATGTTTTTTAGAACATAGGTAAGATCTTAAGCCATATTTATTCCTAAATAATAAAAAAATTATTAAATATAATAAAAAAAATAATAAAAAAAAATAAATATTAAAAAATAATAAAAAAAAATATTAATCCTACAAGAATGTGAATTGTTAAGAAAATATTAAAAGTAAAAAACAATATATTTGTTATTATAAATGATTTTTTTTAAAATACTTTAGATATTTTTTACTTTCGAGCGACATAACAAAGATAGCTCTGCTAGTAGAAAAAACTAAAACGAATACGAGATTTTTGTGTAGATTCTTTAGTGATGAGAATGAAAACTACGAGGAAAATATTTCCCTTACGTACCTTTTCAGAAAAACACAAAGGGCGTAGTTATCAAGGTCCTATTGTTACTTTTTAAGAATATTATACAGTGGTTGGTTAAAGCACTTTATATTTTTTTTTTTAATAAAATATTAAAAATACAGATTGATTTGTAAACAGCTTTCATATATCTTACTCATTATTTAAAAATAATGATATAATTGAATGTAATACTTAATACATACACACACATAACACACACATATATATATATATATATATATATATATATATATATATATATATATATATATATATATATATCAGCCTCAGTTAGCTCTACGTTTATATTTGCTCACACTTTGCACATAACTCCTTTGTCTTTGTCAGACTCCTTGATTGGATAGTAGAAAACAGAAACAATATCAATGAATCGTAAAACTAAAAAGATCGATAGTGAAAGTCAAAATGAGAGGATTTCTTTTAATATAGAAACATAAGATATATCATGAGGACCGTCGTGGCGCAGAGGCATACCGTCTGCCTATAAACGCGACGGTTTGTGGGTTCGATTCTCACTCGGGGAGAATGATTTATTTTATTGTCTTCGCTCTGGTCGCCCAACTGCGCAACCTCGAATGGCCGCAAGTAAGGAACGGAGTGTCTTAATACTAGGTTTCTTCTATCTACGGTTCCCTCTGCCTAATCTGCTACGTGCGAGATGCAGCGTGAAGCTATAATTTAAAAAAAAAAAACTAACGTGTATGTCATTTTAAATAAAGATGTTATCAGTAAAGAAAGACATTCAATAGAATTTTCTGAATCGTAATGATACAATCTGAGTATACTCAGAAATATGTAAAGGTGATATATAAAAATCTCTGTATGGGCTATTTATTTTCTATCAGTGGATAATTATTTAGATTCTCAAAACAGGTCGTGGTTACCTACTAGGCTATTAGAAATCGACTACATTGTAAGCATTTTGTTTTATGTTTATGCTTAAAAGTTTGTTACACACAGAAGTATTTCATGTTTTGTGAATTTACCAATAAAAGTTTTTCTCTGGGAAGTGTATTAAAACAAATACGAAGCCTCAGGTAGTTGTACTTCTAGGTATAAAAGAATAATTTGTAACTCAAATTTACTTACAAAATTTATAAAAGCGTAGGTATATAAGTTTATGTAAACTGTTGCGTAACATGAAACGTCAGAAACATCATGCCAGTGGTAATTAAGAGTGAATCGCGCCCCGGGGCTAGAGTAAAACGGATTCCTAACAGAGTAATCTACTCAATCTAATCTCATATTATCAATGTCAAGAGAATCAAGGTAAATACATGATTTTGTACTTTGTAAATAAATAGTAGACTTGTATTATTTTGATTTCATATCGTTACGATGTCATTTATGCAGCAGCCAAATATATTTTATGTTTAATTGAATTACTAGCTACATGTATATTCTAAATTGACTGAGACTTCCCAGTAAGTAGCCATAAGACGCCTGTATTGGGAATATCTCGAAGCTCCCAATCAAATACCATCTAGTGTACATACAACTAAATATACATACACCTATTTATACATATATATATATATATATATATATATATATATATATATATATATATATATATATATATATATATATATATATCTTTACATTGTGGCGTTCCAAGCGTCAATATGCCTTCTCTGTGCAAGCTTTGCTATTATTTTTTTTATATTGATAAATTTTAACGTACGTATGTCTGTACATGTATCTCTTATATTTTATTTTTATATACGTAAAATATTATTTACTATGTAAAAGTTTAGTTTTTCTGGTTACCAAAGTACTTTTATAAAGCATTTATTGACAGATTATTAATCTAATTGAACCCATAATGTTATTGTTGTAGAAAATGATGTTATTTAAAATTAGCTATCGTTGAAAAATTAATCCTACTAAGATATATATTAAGAAGTTGTTCAACAAATATTGGACAGAAGGATCACGTAGACGCTATTTGTTTTACGCCGGTATGTGAGGGGTCGGGTATCACAATCCGGCATGTGATGCCTTCATAAAGTGAAAATAATGGCTCTCAAAATGAGTTTCGGTCAAGTTTATCTAAGCTGAGCAATAAGTAAGATCACTGTTTAAAATTTACTATAAGCACAAAGGATATCTTGATGTAAATTATAGAAGATTAAATAAAATATAAAATATTTTTCAGGTAAAATATTTCAAAGTGCAAAAGAGAAATTGCGCAAACATTTTATTTATACCTTTAGGAGTAACAAAATATAAGTAACTCGTATATAAGAATGAAGCAACTCATATATCTCAAGAACACGAGTGGATTCCTTTACTGAGATGGAAATCTAAATGGATGGTTCCATAATACAGAGTGCCAGCAGTGAAATTCATGATGTATCCTGAATACACTACATAACCCTATCTGTCCTAGCAGTTTATGCTTAACGTCAGTGAATATATCACATCTTGTCTTGTTTTATGCCATAAATTCTTTTCATAGTTGTCTCTTGGGTACATTTGTGGTGAGTAAAATTTTTAGTTTCATAGATACGTGAATATAAGACAAGCGAATACAATAGCTATTAACGCGTTAGTAATTATGTATGTGCATTAAGTGAACATAATTATGAAAATATTTTCAATTAAAATGTTTTTAAAGTCAGCACTCATAAGCTTTCAGAAGCTTAAATTAGAAAAATAATTATATCTCCCCCATGTTAAAGAATAGGTGAAGACGACTTTCTTTATGAAATTCGAGTTTAGCGTGCAGTCAATCATAGTCCATCTCACTCATATATCTGCACAACAACGCTATCAAATTACATGGCCATTAGCTTAACCAAAATATTTTTATACTAGTTACGAGGTCTGTATTTGGAGAATGAAAGAGAAAGAATACTTTCTTATAAAATTAATTTAATTACTTAAATTTTCATTTAATATTAATTATAACTAGTAGTTAGAAAGTAAAAATTTTCTGAAAGTAAATTTCCTCTGTTAGGAACAAAAGTGCGAGGGAAAAATTCCATTCCCACCGCCGTAAACCCGATCTTTGTCAAGTCATCATTTTATCGCACAAGGTCGCTTATCAGACAGAAGCATTAATATATAATAAAATCAATGTTCCGTCTGTGACACCGAGTGCTACGTAACATACTGCCATGTAATTGGGTAACATAATAATTATAACGAAATATAGACAAAAGCAATGTGAGTAAATAATCTAAGTATTGAAATGTAGCGCCTGTTTTCTATTGCTTGTTCAATTGATTTGTATATTACAAAGCTCCGCTTCTAAACTTTGAAAGGCTTTACTGCAAATATGTGCGTGCACGATTTGTGCGAATATAGGAAAACTGACATCTGCTATATTCAATACAAATGTATTCAGCATAATAAATACATTTAAATCATTTCGCTACGGTAGGGAAGGTGTTTATTTGCAATAGTCGATATTATGTATATAAAAAAATAATTTGTAAGTAAAGACAAAATCTTAGAATTCATATTAATATGAATAGTATTAAAACGATCGCTTGTAACGTGAATGACAATAAATAATAATAAATTCAGTATAAAAAATGTGTGATTTAAACAAATATACCTATATGCAATTTATATACAATATTTATATAATTTTATATAAATATTGCATATAAATTGCATATAGGTATATATTATTGTTTATATAAAAATGTGGTAAAAAGGTTTGGTAAAAAGGTTTCTTTGAAACACAACTAAAAACAAAAAATGGTAAAGTGGGATAAGCAACTAATCTTACAAGAAAGTGCAAGTTTTATTACTTTAAATTAGTGATTTTTATGTTCATACACCACGTTTCATACAAGTATGTGATTCATATTAATTACAATATAGCTCTACGATATAATGTAATTAATTATTCCTTTATTGTCATAGTATAAAAGATGTTCAGAGAAGAGACAAATTTAACAACAGATTTCACAGGAAATGAAAATTGGCTGGCTACCAGAAATACTGGTGCTACGTACGTAGCATATACTCGTATGACAGAAAAAGCGATGTTTGCAACCATCAGCCTCAGCCGACGCCGGGTGCGGAAATGTTGACATTGCGAGTTGATTCGCGGAAATAGCGTTCCACTCCCTTTATGGCCCTTGCATGCCTCCCGTCTGGATTATATAAGCGATAAAGAATTATTTGTTTTATTTTATTTACAGTGACATATAAAAATATGTATACAGTATATTAACAAGCAAAACTATATATACCTATACATACCCAATAAATAATACGGACATAAATTAGGTTAAGAAAGCTTTAAGTGATTTTTTAATATATTAATTACTAAATATTGATGTACTTTTGACACGCTTTTTCATATAAAACATATAGAATATTTATGAAGATTTATTTTTATTTTTTAGGTCCCTATACAACATCACAATAGAAAATGAACATATTGCATCATATAGCATATTTTATATTTATATAAATAAAATCCTAAGGTGCCAATAGGAATGAAAGAAAACAGTTGACCACAAACATGACTGACGTTTAGTAAATTACACAGTAACTGACAAAGTGGCAACTATATCAAGTAAATTAACACTAACTTGTTTTATTTATAAGTTTGAATGACGTTCATAAGTTTATTATGAAATAATAGTTTTGTATATTTTTGGTACACATCTAGTAACTAGTTTCTCAATTCTCTTATTTAAAACAATATACATGAGAATGGCATCTCTGTGTGATTATATATATCTCTCTATCTTATCAGTATATTTTGCTTAAGTACAATTAAAAACAGTCTTATCAAAACAACAACAATACATGACAAATAAACATACATATATATGATATGAAGTATATACCTATAAATAAGCTATAAATTCAACGTTTTTGATGTGTACGTACCTATGTATAATATATAATTTGCACAACAATATTCAAATCAAATTATGCTAACAGTTAACAAGCCTGTATCTCTCATATAAGCTGTAAATTATCAAAATTGAACACAGAACTGCTAGCACTAATTACCTTAGTCGCAATAATAGCTGCGGTTAGGGAAATTATGCAGTTGAGTTAAAGCCTACGATGCCAATTAAAGTCGTACCGAGATACACTATCGAATTAAATCTATAGCAATGTATGGTTCGATAATAATTGCTTTATGTAGATAACTAATTAAAAGGTTTTGTGTATCTAGTGGTTAATGGTGTAGAGATGTGCTAAAGGGCGTGGGTTCGTTTGCCTTATTCAGATATAAGTGGACCTATGGATAGATACTCAGTGGACCTTAAGAGAGAAGTGGGCTTTTTTGCGAAATCAAAAACTGAAGTCTAATATAACATTTAAATGTGATTGACATTATTTTATGATAAGATCTCTCTCTCAAAGGACTTTACACCAGACCCGACGGATCAGAACGTACTCTTCTATCTTGATCAGCGATTAAGTCAACTGAATCCAACCCTACCTAGCTATATCTATTAATAATATCTTTCAATGCCTGCTTATATTTGACGCGTTTATATGTTTATTCATTCCATTTTAATTTGCTTTTATTATAATGCACTTGTGGAAACCATTACATATGTCCAACGCAAAGCATCGAACATAATAAAACACATAAGTGCCATACATATCACCTAGCCGAACATGTCAGTCTTACAAACACACCTTCACTGAGCCCCGACAGTCGAATTTTATAACTGTACCTATCCAGTACAATACAAGAATCGCTCATATAGGAAAGTCAGTCAGTCAGTCATACAGGAAACCTGTCTGATTAAGTAAACTACCATAGTAGTTCACTTAAGCAGTCTCAGTGATGCCAAGCAACATTGGCGCGTATCACTTGGCAACATTGGCGCTTACCGAACCCTGACGGCCGTATGATACATAATATATTGTAATAATTACAATTTGTGCTTGGTTACATATTAGAGGAATTTAATAATACACATTCACAGAAATTTATTATGAGAAAGTCAGTCCGCCTTCTAAGCTCCAATATGTCAGTATATATCCGATCCGTAATATATCCGACTAATTCTACCTGCTACTTACTATCCCACTAATATTATAAATGTGAAAATTTGTGAGGATGGACGGATATTTGTTTCTGTTTCACGCAAAAACTACTGAACGGATTAAAATAAAACTGCACTATATTATAGCTTATACATCAGGATAACATATAGACTACAATTTATGTGAAGATTTTGTATAATTTAGCTATAATATATTTATATCAATAAGTCAGAATATTTCTACCTTGTCAGAGCTATCTTGGCGTGCCGAAACAGTTATGAGTTACACAAAAGAAAAATGTATCATGTACACAAAAGTAAATAGTAAAATGTATCGTGTGATTATTAGTTTTAATTAGTTCTAAATAGTAATCCGCGACTGCATATTTCATTTGAAAGCCATTAAATTAGCCATTTATTTGAAAGATATTTCTTATACTATTCACATTTTACAGTATTTATCAATGTTTTATCAAAAATATCGGTCAAGTGCGGGTAGTGCTGGCGCACCGAGAGTTCCGTACCTATTCGAATATTGTAGGTATTCAACTGAGGATAATTAAGCATAATCTTTTGATTGCGTTACTTAGAAGTGTGTTTTTTTTTCTGTGCATCAAGATTTTATCGACTTGGATGTTTGATATTAATTTCAGGAAGTTGAGGAAATGGTCTTGACAGACGGAATATATATATATATATAGCTATAACTATATATATATATATATATATATATATATATATATATAGCTATAACTATTGAATGTAGATGACTTTGTTTTAAGACAGGTAATCTTGACGAATAGTTATATAAATGTTATGAAAAGATTGACCTGAGTGGTGCGCCATCGCTTATTACGTGAGTCGAACGCGGGCAGACACGTGAGGATAGACGCCATTGACGGCTACTTTGCGTTTTTCCATTTTAAAACAAATGCATTTCACCTTACTAAATAAATAATGATGTAGCTCGAACGAGCAAAGCCGCGAGCCGGGTCGCTAGTATGATTATAATATTTACGTTTCCTTTAATAATAACATTTCAAATATTTATAAATATCTTTGTTAAATATGTAATATATTACTCAGTATATTAAAAAGTCTCCGCGGAAAAGGAGCAAATTAAAGTGGCGCCACAGTAGCAAATGGAAAGATTTTAAACAGCGCATTAATCACTTAATTCTAAATAAAAAAGAAAAGACATACTTATGCTTTGTATATTTTTTAACTACGTAAGTCACGAAAAATATTATTTTTTTCAGCCCAGCACACTTCACTCTGTTTAAAACTGCTATATTGATATCATTTCCATTTGCTACTTTAATAATATAATATAATAATTTGCTGTTTACTGGACTCTTTTCCAACTAGTCCCCTTTACAAGATGGCCCTTATACTTAATACTACCCTGCATATTCTCCGTACAACACCAAGCAAGCATGGCGACAGGTAGACGTCGCACAGCCATGTTTTTATTGCCTCTTTCTATTAACAGTTATTACTTTAAAGCAATTTGTGCATTAATCTTATTATTTTTTTGAATCTATAATGTATTTTAAAACAAGGAAGCGCTTATCTTACCAGCCTCAAATATACAACCTTTAATCACAAGTATATTTTCAACCTATAATGTTAAAGTAAATATTACCTTGAAAGTTGGGCAGAAAGTGGGGAACGGCGTGTCTTATCTCCAGGTTTATCCTGCTACATGCGGAAAAAGTGCTGAAACTTTTTTCTTTTAATTTTTTTTTTGTAAAAATTTTTCGAGCCCCTCTTCATTTTCTATTTTTCTTTTTTTTTCAGTTATATTATCAAAATTTAAGTTGTAATAAGCGTATAATGATTTAGGGTAGGTTCAATTCTCGCTGCGCTCAAATTTTTATGTTTTTTCTTTAAGTGGGATGAAAACTTTAAAAATAATAAAATAGCATTTTCTCTTGTCAAATTATTATTCTTATCTTAGTAGTTTGAGTGCTTATTAATTATGTTAACATCTACAAGTCCGATTTACTCTGTCTGTTTTAATGTTCAATCAGCATTTAATACCATACATAAACGCCATTATCATTAATCTTGAAGAAACTATTATTATTATATTCTGATATTCCATATTTTTATTAATAATATAATTTTTATATAGATTTTACCATGTTCTAGTGGCAGATCATTTATATTCCACAAGTATTATACGTAGGTATGTATTACCTATAAATCATTTGTTAGCTTTTGAAGTAGAAAATTACCCAAGCTCATATTATCATCCTCATCATACGCTTGGTTTATTGTTTATCTTGTATTTATAACACCTTTTCACTTATTTATCACTGTTATTTGAATAATTGTAATTATTTTTAAGTATAAAATGATTACTGTATATATGTTATACTATAATGTGAATGTGAATTTCGAGCTCTATGCTGCAAATTGCTCACGATGAATTATAAAGAGCCAACAGCAGGGACAACTTCATCGCTATGGATCTCTGTGGTATATATATTGGTAAGTGTTATATTATTGGACTTTGTTTCTTGCCTTGAGATCTTAATGGACGTATTAAACTGTATGTTTAATAAATGTATTATATATTGAGAACTTCGGCACGATATTAATGGCGGCCACATTATCTAAGACCCAAACACTTTTAATCGGGGATATTAACTAACTGCCTAAATCACTCACCTGGGTTTATGTCGGAATCTTCTGAGCCCAACTCGAGATTCTCTCTCTGAAAAGATCGAGATACACGGGTGCTGCTATCTCAACATAATTCCCCACCACCCGGTACAAGGTTCATAGACTAGCAGAGAAAGCGGACTTTACCAGGAGAAGATATGGAATGGAGGAAATCTCGCGTACCATGACCATCAACGAGTCTCGTGGACTAGCATATGAGCTTGCAGTGATGATCTAAACTAAGACTGTCAAGAGCAACTCACGTCATCACTATAACAAGACACTAAATTATAGTTACATATATTACAAATTCATTCATATCATCTAACCGCAAAGGAACTGATAGAAAATTCAACATATACGATAAAAGAAAAACGTCGAGAATTGAGTAATAAATATTGTATAATATGATGGAAATATAGAATTATCTTGGTAAATATAAGACAATATCCTGTAACATGTCCATCGGACGTGTCTGTTTAGTACATCCTTGGTTATTGAAGCGTAATATATGACTTTTATTATTGTATATTTGGATTTTGTCCATACGATTATTACAAATGGAGACAGAATTGAATTGAATTCTATATCACTTTGTTGTGTAATGTTTGTGTAAATCATACAAATTTAGTAATGATCATTTTGTTTGAAGACTAGTTAGTAGAATTATAATTTATTATTTATATTTTAAATTAATTAAAACTTACAACATTTACAAAAAACAAATGAATATACATAAAAAGCCTTCTATTTTTGCATCTTTCGTTTATACTTGTAGTTGGTGTACTAAAAAAAATTATAAACTGCACTCATTTTATATGTATTTTTTTTATTAAAATATTTTAAAAAATAACTTACTAAAAGAAACGTTATGAAGAAGAGAAGCTATAGGAGATATTTTATAAGATGTTAATCTTATCCATATCAATGGTTTACTAAATAAGATTTACTTATTAGACATAGTAACCAAATTTATTTATAAATATGGTGTATTATAAAGATATTATGATAATATTTTGAGGGTCAAAACATAGAATACTGTCAAACAAAAATTACAGCTTAAAAAGTCACTTTTCTCGCTTTTAACCAACGCTTTTTAATAAAATTAAGTGAATTGCACTTAATTTTATTAAAAAGCGTTGGTTTACAAAGAACTTTAAGTTTACATTTGTCACATTTTATTCTAGATACTTTAGAATTATTCTGCAGGAACTACAAATTCTGACCGCTGTATAATATATAAACGCTTACAGCAAACATTTACCGTAAGAGGAACGTGCTACGTTTTACGTGTCTTTCTCGAACAAAGAACTATTTTATATAAAATAAAAAGAAATTTCCTTTGTTTCTTATGAAATATTATAAAAATATATGTTTATAAATGAAACATAAAAATAACCAAATAAAAAGTAGTCTTTATGTTGCCTCACAATCTCTATCTTCCAGTGAAAGTTTCATAAAAGATCGGTCAGTGATTCCGGGCTAACCTCCGCCCGGACAACCGGAGAGACAGACAAACAGATAAACATTTTTAAATGTGTTTTTGTGTTAGTATCATTTAAGCAATTATATATGCACTTAAGAAAACTCATTTATTTTGAAATCACAAACGGACACTTCAATTTTATTTATATGTATACACAATTTTACTATACTAGTTAGCACGTCTGACATTCTGACCTGAGTCATGAATGTGGGTTCACTTTCACTTACTAATTCTTAGTATGGTAAAGATAAATACTTTTTTAATAACTTTTGTTCCATAATATTAAATGTAAAAAATAATTAAAATAAAAAAGACTAATTGAATAACTTTGGTACTATACTTATATATTTTTATTAACGAATTATAATTTAGTGTTTAAAATATACAGTTATATATTTATTTATACCTGTTAGATTTCGCTCCTTACCAAAGCTGAAAATAAATGTTTTTGAAGGACAACGATTTAATCATTTTAATATTTACGAAATGGAGATTTACCATAAAATATATTATATATTATAAAGAAAAGAAATAAAAGATTTTATACCATACAAAGAGATGAAGCCATCGTGGCACAGCGTCCGACTCTAAACGTTGTATGGAGATGGAGAACACATGATAAATAGTGACAATGTTAATATTCCGTTATTAGAAATATTTACAAATTTGTAATTCGTAATCTGTGAACCACCTACCTATTTAATAATTAATGATAGGTAGTTTGCTCTTTCAGCTGAATAATATTTATAAATTAGCATAATTAGTATGTATAAAAATTAAATCAACAATATTTCCGTATTCGCTACATTCTTCATGTTACACTGCTAAATCTATTTTAAAAGCCACTTTTAAACCAATTTTTTTAACATAATCTTATAGAAAATTTTGACTTCAAAATTATGTCAGCCATCTTTGTGTACTATGAATATGATTTTAATTTAAGACTTAGGACGCTAGAGGAGCTACGGTAAAATAAACGACCCCTCGGGATGTGCTGTACGTAGCCTAAAATAGCCTATTATCTCTGCAGTCGACGCTCGCATTTACATATTCCAAGTAAATTTTGAAAGTAAATTCGTATGATACATTAATCTATTTACACTGCAATTACGTATATATACACTAAGAGCCTGCAATATTTTTTTATCATTTAAAGAGTCAACGTTATGTAGAAACAAAATATTTCTTTCTAAATATTTCCTTTACATGGATAATTATGTAATAAAATTTCACTTGTGATATGACAGTGCTGATATTTTATAATGTTGAAATTCGCAATCCAGCAACCGAGGTGGCTAGCAGGCCGAAATAATTATGCTTAGAAACAAAATTCGTATAAAGCAATAATTCTTTTTAATACCAAAGGCTGTGTCCCTCTACGCCGGAATTACAATAACTAGTTAGATGAGTATTAGTGACGTAAATAAAATTAATGAAATTATTAGCTTCGGCCTCAGGAGATTGTTTACTTGAAACGTGCCCTGCGTCGACGGATTACAGTCGTTTCTATATATTACTTAGATTATCATTGAGTATACAAGTATAGATAGATATAGAGATTACTGAGTATTCTTGGATGTCGATATTGTAGGAATATATTTAAAATGTTGGTATATAATCATATTTAATGATTTTTAAATTATTAATCCACACTAAGAATTGAAAAAATACGTAAAGAAAACATAAAAATTTGAAAGCAGCAGGATTTGAACCCGCGCCTCGTGGAAACCGCCCAAGCGCTTTGTCTTGTCTCTCCTACAGACAGATACAGACAGATGCTAACAACTTAATAAGTTGTACTTTAAAAATCATTGAAATATTTAATAAAAATAGTATTCTCTCTTGCCAAATGATTGTTCTTTGCAAAAACCTTTGGGTAGCGGTAATTTGTAAAAATCTCCCTACCGAGATGCTACCAACGTAATAAATAAGTTGTATAAAGCATATAAGAATTTTGACGCAGCGTGAGGAAGAACGCATGGCTTAGTGGTTAGAGCGCTTGGACGGTTTCTATAAGACACGGGTTCAAATCCCGTTGGATTAAAATTTTATATGTTTTCTTTAAGTAGCTTACAGTTTCAGACCACCTCTAAAGCATTTTAATTACTTTATAATTAAGCTTAAACTTAGTAGTTTATACTTGAGTGAGTACTTACATTGTTATACTATACACGTTTACACAACGTGTATAGTATACATTTTTGTTTTACTTATTTTATGACTTAATTGATTTAATGACTTATTTATTACTTAATTGACTTGATTATTTCACAATCGTTTACAAATACCTAAGCCGTCTTTAAACCGACCCTTTAGTACATTGAACAATGTCCCTTTCACAAAGCCACACTGTTGTTATATACTTGATTATGATACTAATATCATGTCAGCGTTCATTCGCTTAAATCTTTCAAGCACGTTTTTCTTCATATTTTTTTGCTATTTTTCACTTACAGTTGATATTTTAAAATAGTTAGTATTTCAATAGAGTCGGAGCCATAATCATATCAGTCGCTCGATAGAATCGCTATCAGAACTCGACTCCGACCATAGACCAGTAGTCATCGAACTAGGTCCAGATTGCCCTTCAGGCCCCCCAACCAGAATTATAGTTAACTGGGAAAAGTTCGCCAAATACATCAGAGCGGACGACTCCCCACTTCTGAACATGATTCCTGACATCATAGACTCAGTAGACGTTGCAAAGGTAGCCGCGACAAAATTCACGGAATTCATTCAAGGCGCGCTCCAAAGTTGCTCCAAAGAGGTCCCAGATCTGCCCGAAGGTAGATTTGAGATCTCAGAGAAACTGTGGCGCCTCATCCGTCGAAAAAATAAAGCCACAAGGGACCACGATTCGTGTCCAAATGCGATAAATCGTCAAAATTTAAATAACCTTAGGAGAAGAGTTAAATCCCAATTTGAACAGCTCAGAGGCGAGTCTTGGGACGCTCGGCTCGAAGGGCTCACGCCAACGGCCCAGGCGTTCTGGGCGTTGTCGAGAACCTTTCGTTCCGACACAGTGGCGTCTATGCCTCCTCTCACTAAGCCGGATAACACGACCGCGGCCGACGACACAGAAAAAGCGGAATGCCTCGCCGACAGTTTAGAAGCGCAATGCTCGCCGAGCAGTCAGCCTTGCGACCCGGATCACCTAACGAGGGTGGACTCCGATGTGGCAGAGTGGGCTTCGATGCCCCCTACCGGCGAACCGGTTCGCCCGACCGACGTAGATGAGGTCAAAACGATTCTGAAGGACCTTAATCCCAAGAAGGCCCCGGGGCCAGACAATATCTCCAATAAGGTCCTGAAGAATCTCCCGATTCAATTCGTGTCTTTATTGGTCCTAATCTTTAACGCTCTCTTAGCAGGATGCTCCTTCCCCACCGAGTGGAAGGAAGCCATAGTTATAGGTATCCGGAAACCTAAAAAGCCCGCCAACCTTCCCTCCAGTTACAGGCCTATCAGTCTCATTAGCTGCCTAGGTAAAGTATACGAGAGAATCGTCTTAGTTCGAATCAAAGAAATAGTAGAGACGGAAAAACTGCTCATCGACGAGCAGTTCGGTTTCCGACAACGTCACTCGGCCATACATCAAGTTCACCGATTAACCGAGCATATCTCAAAATACAACGTCCACCGATCTATACGCAGCGACACGGCTGCTATTTTCTTAGATATCGCCAAAGCCTTCGACAAAGTCTGGCACAACGGCCTGCTCTTCAAGCTCCGCCGTATGGCACTGCCAGACTCTCTCGTGCACATCATTCGAGAGTACCTGTCGAATCGTACATTCCGTTACCGTATAGAAGGGACGCTCTCGTCGTCCCGTCCCGTCCGCGCCGGAGTCCCGCAAGGCTCCACCCTCTCTCCCCTTCTATACGCACTGTACACCAGCGATATTCCGCGAACTCCGAAAGTCGAACTCGCGATGTATGCCGATGACACCGCGCTATATACCACGGACCGCTCCGCTTGGATCCTAGCCGAAAGACTGCAACTTGCGGCCGACGCCCTAGGCGCTTGGTTTAGCAAGTGGCGGTTTGAGGTTAACCCGGAGAAAAGCGTAGCGGTTCTCTTCCCGCGTAAACAATACGAGACCGTCTCTACTATATACTTGCAAAGTAAACCGATCCCCTGGGAACGCCAGGTTAAATATTTAGGCGTCATTTTAGATTCCCGTCTTTCATTCCGATCTCACATTAAGCACGTGAGAAACAAAGCCATGTTCATTCTGAACAGGCTATACCCCCTTTCTGCAAGCGGAGTAAAATGTCACTTCGTAACAAGCTGACATTATACAAAACTTGCATACGCCCCGTCATGACGTACGCTTGCGTGGTGTTCGCACACACCAAGATAGATCTCCTTCAGAGAGTCCAAAATAAATTCCTCAGAATGGCATCCGGATGCCCTTGGTTTATACGTAACGCGGACCTACATAAAGACTGCGAATTAGAATCGTTAAAAGAGTTCTGCAAAGGCTTAGCCAAGCGCTACTACGAGCGCGCAGACTCCCACTCCAATCCCCTAATAGTCAAAGCGTGTAAATACGCTCCCAACCCACACCCACTACTTCGACGCCCTCGTAGCGTCCTTCTCGACCCCGACGATCCTATCACCGTAGCCAACCGGCACTACAACGGAAGGTTACACTCCTCTGTCCTTAAGACACGCCTATGTCACGGCACGTCCGCGTCTCGGCGCGGCGGGGCCCGCCGGTCAATGACCGTCCCATGTACATCTTCTGAGCAGTCACAATGCTCATTTTGTTCTCCGGGGCGAGTCAGGCTCGTCCCCCCCCCCCCCCCCCCCCCCCCCCCCGCCCGGTGTCGCTGTAAAGACCATCTGCGGTCAACAGCATTTAGTCATTCAAAAAAAAAAAATCATATCAGTCGGCAGTCGGCAGTCTCAATTTTCATAATAAGACAACATTTTAACGATACTATATACTTTTATGAACACAGTTGACATAAAACACACAAAAGACTAAAGTGGCAAATGAACGTCCCTGTCTTTTATATGTCATTACTTTCATTGATATTGTAAAAGAGCAATTTGCATATAAATAAAACAATTATCCTTCGTCTTGTTTGTGGATCGTATCCAAACATCAACATTAATATTTATAATAATTGAAATTATAAAATATTATACTAGGTATATGTATTCTTGTATAGAATACAATTTATTTATTTTATACAATATAATATAATGTTTTCCAGTTTTAATAGATATAACATAAATAAACCCCATAAATTTCATCGTTAGAAACTAATTGGCAGGAAATTGCCATAATTTATCTCGTACCTTCCCGGGACAGGGAACAGCGTGAGAAAAACTATATCTCTTAGAGAACCTATTACGACCCCTATCAAAATTTCGTAAATAGAGCGTTTAAATATATTTGATTAATAGTCAAATTTAAAAAAAGAAAAAGATTTTATGTTAATTTATATAAGTAGGTACTCAAATAATATACATATATATAAGGTTTATATATAAAAAATGTAGTTCAATTATATATCTAGCTTAATATAATTTAATCTAAGAACGGAGACGGACGGTTCTATTTGCATACCTGCTGCAAGATTCAATGACATCGCATTCACACAAACAAAGTTGCTGACAGCAACTAATATTTAATCTATATTAGTTAAATATTTAATTAGGATTATAACAATACCACTTTAAAACTATATACATTTATGTTAACTTTAAAAATATCAGTTAAGTACGAGTAGTACTCGCGCACCGAGGGTTACGTAACTATTTCGTGATTATAGGTATTCCGCGGTGAATATAATATTTATATAATTTGACAAATTTTCGGTCGTATCCACTCATTTTGTATAAAATGATCTACAAATATGTTTATAATGTTTTCTATCTGTGTTAAACACATAAATTATAAATTTACTGTGTTACTTCAAGCCCATCTGTCAATGCTACGAGGGCGGGTCAATAAGTCCGTGGCTTTTGGAATAAAACACAGATTTTTTGATAAAAAAATAATTTTATTTTTAACGTAGTTTCCCTTGAGCTCTATACACTTTGTCCAACGCTTCGCCAAGTTTTTTATCCCTGCCAAAAAAAATTATTTGTTGAGGTCCTCACAATAGGCCTTTGTTTGCGAGAACACTTCATCATTGGAGTCAAATCTTTTTCCACCAAACCATTTCTTCAGGTTTGGGAACAAGTAGATGCTCGGAGCCAAATCTGGAGAATAGGGTGGATGAGACAACTGCACATGTGTGCACCCTTGTATTGTCTTGGTGGAAAAGAAATTTTATATATTATTCGGTTTTTTTTTCAAATCGTCATTGAATCGGTCCAATAAGTTGGCATAATATTCCTCATTGATTGTTCTTCCCTTTTGAAGGTACTCAATGTTGATTATCCTGCATGCATCCCAAAAAACGGTCACCATAACTTTATTGGCTGACAAACCCACCTTGGCCTTCTTTGGCGCCGATTCACCCTTAGAAACTCACTGTTTTAACTGTTGTTTGGTCTCTGGTGTGTTGTGATGGATTCATGTTTCGTCCACGCAAAATCTCCTCCACATTGCGATTAAACAACGCCAAACCTTCCTGTGAAGTTGTTACACGATTACGTTTGTGGTTGACTGTGAGCAAACGCGGCACTCATCTTGCGGAAAGCTTTCTCATGCCCAAGTCCATCATTCAAAATTGAAACCACTGAGCCATGCAGCCATCTTTACGGCTTCCACAATCTTTCGCACTTTCAATCTTCGGTCAGCCAACACTTGTATTAAGCTACATATCTTATTTTCATATAAAATAAACAGTTATTAAATTATTATTGCTTAAGTATAATTAGTTCGTATTTGTATTGATGTTATTCGGTCCGTAATCCAAAGTCGTATTATATACCAAAGAGAAAACTACCTTAAATTGGAATGATGTATATACCTATCAGCTGACACACGATTTGAAATCTATGAATATAAAAAATATTTGTACCAGCGACCGGCCCACGGCTCTGCCTGTGATATTATACGATTATTTAGGAATAAACAATTTTATCATTATGCTTCTTTTGTCATTAAGTTACATTTATCTATCTCTATATAGAGATAACTGTCTTTTTTACAGTATTTAACAAAACGTAACCATTTTGATTGTAAAGTAAAATATAATCAGCCAACTGTTAGGTACAAGTCACAAAATAAATAGTATTATAACATATTTTATACAGTATATATACGATTCTGTGTTTACCTTTTGCAACTCGCTCCATACCGAATGTTCTGTTCAGAGCTTACCACAATGGGGAATCTTTTACCAAATACTCCAAGCGACGTGAGAGCGTGAGACAGATTAAGTGCTTCTGACACGCGTCTATCATCTCTTACGAGTTACGTGTACTCGTATTTATAAATGGGAACGTTTATCTACGCATATGTTTACCCGCTTGTAAAAATGTAGATTAATTCAGCTTCCGAATATGTAAGTGCCGAAAATATTTGAAAGAAAAATTATTAAAATGATAACTAAGTAAGTGTTTTATAGTAATTGTTTGTATACATAAAATTAATACCTAAATTAAATTGATAATCTAAATAACTAAATTAAGTATTATTTTCGTATATTACACAAATATAAAATAATATTCTTTTTCTTAAACAATATCTTAAGATATTATTAATAACAACCTTTTATGTACGACTACAACCTAACGATATTTCGTCACAAAAAATTTGACTTCAAATTTTACATTTCCCATTTTATCTACTAGCGACCCCTTGATCGATGTTCTCGGATTTCTGTTAATTAACTTATTACATTTATTGTAGGTTACATATAAGTTTATTTTTTCAAGTTACTTTTCACAATTCATCCCTTGCACTTAGGTAATCGATAAAATCCTGAAATGTGTATAAGCATTTTATAAGTCTAAGTATACGGAAATATTTTTTTTTGCATTCATATTTTAGTGGATTTAGTTTAAGAAATTAATCGGAATATAATTATAATATAATATTATTTTGTTTACAATTTTTTAGATTACTTTGCCAATAGTTATTACTTTTGTATAACTATCAGTATACTTATGGCGAATTATTATGGTGAAACTCGCAGGAAATAATTGGACAGTCATGGGTGACTTTAACGCTAAAATTGATCAACCTAACCCGAACAAAACCATCACTGGAAACTACGGGAACTACGGGAAAAGAAACAATGACTTCGCGTATGAGGACAATATAGCCATTACGAAGACATTTAAAAAAAATAACAAACACAGATGTACAGTGTAGATGTAGATGTGGAAATCACCTGATGGAAATATGTAGGTAGGTGCACCCGTGCAAAGTCAGAGCTTATTGACATTAGCAGATCAAATACTTACTTAGACTAGTGTGTTTAATTGGATCAAAAAATTTTTCTGTTTAGTGTTTAAAATAGTTTCGTTAACAACCTCTCATATATCGTGAAATATAAAATAAGTAATTGAGAGTAATATGCTGGCGCGGACCTTGTTAAGAATTTTTTAAAAAGAATAATTCCGCACACGCAACGAAATCTCTCAAATACTCCTGTATCCGATATATGTATATATAAAAGTAATTTTATATGTATAATAAAAGTATTTGACGTATTCAAAACAATATTAAAAATATCATGGGATTTTCATGTAGCGAATTTTGAACATGACATAGCGTATCGTAGCTTATACCAGCTCTATTTATTGCTAGCGTAAAGAAAAGCATCAATAAGGCTTGCTTGAAAACCAGCCTTGGACGAAAAATTTTATGCCATGGAATTTTAGTTTCACGCTGAATTCTGAATATTGATATCCGAGCGATACTTAAAATAAAATTTATAATTTTGTGCTACCTTTATTTTTCATCGTCCGAATTAATAAAAAAATTAATCAGGCTTAGGTTTAGGCAGAGTTATTCAAAAGGTATTATTTGGAGAGCGATTGTCTTGTTTAATTATCGAGAAAATTATTGAATAAAATGTTATACGTATGTATTTTTTTATTAAAATATGTGTATTTTTTTTTATTCTTTAAAATGTTATAGGCCATTTACAAATGCATACATAACTATTTATGGGTTATAAAAGTTAAAACATATTTATACACATATTAATGTAAAGTAAAATAATTCTTCCAATATTCTTTGACGAAATACAAATCTACACTTTGTCAGTTTGAATCAGGAAAACTTCAATGATTTATATTTTTAGATATTCCTCCGGTGTAAGATACGAATCCGTCTACTCGTCGCGTGCTGCTGCTGCTTCATTTTGTCATTAAATTATGTACATATGAGCATTTCAGTATAAAATATTACTGGAAAAAGGAATTATTGTGAATTTCATCACTGTATAATTATTTTTATTTCCCCGTTCATGTAGACGTTGATTCCGTTAAATTCCGGTCTCAAATTAAGTTGGAAAACGGAGAAGATGTGACATCTTGTCATCTTAGAAACACTAGGTTCACTCTGCTTATTCCGCATATAATAGAAGAATAAGAAGATATATAAAAAAAAACAATTTAAAGTAACTCAGAATTAAATCCTTATTAGAATAAAAGCTAAAACAAAATGCAGTCAGCAAAAGTTTAGTTCAAGAAAAATCTTTTACTGAACAAAAACAAAGATCTGACAGTAATACTTTACAGACTACAACTGAACTGGCTGAAGTTATTTTGTGCTGTTTATTGGAAAGTTGACTGGGGACATTACAATCTATCAAACTATTTCCAAAGATAAGTTTTAGACGAACCTAGATTTTAGATAAAAGGCAGATACCGTAAGAAAATACTTATTGTAAGTAACTAAAAACTTGTTTTAATGTTTCATAGGAAATTAGTATTAAGAACAAATTAAATAAATTAATTATTCAATGTTATTAAAAAAAAACAGATTTTGAAAATTAAACTCATTACTTACAATTCTAAATAATGATTTTGTACATTGTGTGTAACAGAATGTAACAAAATAAACAAATAATATATTTTCCGTATTTTTTCCTTTATATAAACCAACGAGATATGAGGTAAAAACAGATTTTATGAGAACAGACATGGCGCTTTTGTTTTATTCTTTTTTATTTAAGATTATTGTGAGAGCGCTATAAATGTTAAGTGTGTGAAAAAGAAAACTCTCGCTACGAAGTCGTATACGACAAACAGATGTAATAGTAGTAATAGCTATATAAGAATATTCTCTTAAAATTTAAATAGTAAAAATTATGTGTAAATACACAAAATAATATAAACAATCGATAATTAATTTTTTTATTGATTTTGAGTTGAAATGAGAATATTGTAGAAAAAAATCGATTTAATCGTGTTGTAACAATTCAGCTCTGTTCCAAAGCCCCTCGGTGTCCCATACATACGAGTATAATTTTATGCAACAAAGTTGTTTTGAAAAAACATATCAAGACACCGAAGAAGAGTCGAGCATCAATTCCTTTGATCGATCTGTTCCTCAAATAGGCTAAAATATTAAGAAAAACATTAGGTTATTGTACGAAATGCGTAAAGAAATGTATGCGTTGTGTAATTTTAACATACACAAATTATATGCATTTACCTGTATATTTCGGTTGGTGCAAAGTTATTTTTGAATTAAATTAGTTCTGCTTCATAGACTTTTTGTTTTTGGCTGCAAAGGAAATTGTTCGATCAGCAAAGCGTTCTCATGTCTAGACGCTATCGGACGTTTCAAATAGATAGGATCACGTAAGATACATTCGTAGACACATTTATTTTAAATAACAGTCCAATAATGGAATGTATTAGCAAATATTTTAACAGCCATTTTGAAAGTAAATATTCTGTTTCAAATTACTAGAAATTTTCGGAAAAAAAACATACATTGCTATTATTCATTTTGTATTAATATATTGCTTGAAAATATCGGATTTAATTAAATAGAGCCATCATATCATATATAGTACATATTTACTTGGCAAGCTATGGAGTAACATTTGTTTACATCTGAATCTGCCTGCCATTTAACAGTGTAATGACGAGCGTGTGGGGTGAAGCTGTATTTGCTTTGGATAGACGTGACGCTAGCCAACAAACAAACGTTCATCTCCATTGGCATATCTCCATAATTGCAAAGGCTTTTATAGTTATCAATAGTTGCCTCCCGCGATTTCGTTTGCATGGTCTAATGACCTTTGCCTTCTATTTATCAACTGTTTTACAAAACAATATTATTATATAAACATTATATAGACAAAGGATGTGGGAATATTGTTATTAGTTTTATACAATGTACGTAATTAATCGTTTATACAGTTTTATTACTAATTGTTAGCGAATGAAATAACAATTTGTTGGTAAAAACTTCAATATCCCTTCTTTTTAGACTGACTGAACTGAGGAAAAATATCACAATAAAATCTGATGACCGAATCTAAAAGCATGGAATTATTATTACATCTACTTAGTATGACTACGCCAAACTTCACGATCTAGAGCTACACTTTTATCACTATTTTATATACTAAACGTTACATTAAATTCGATAATGGGTTATAGATATGTAATCGATCCTAGTCTACGCAGGAGGCACTTTAAAAGATTTGTTCCTGGACGTAAAGCAGATGCGACACCATTTGCCAATACTTATTGCTATTTTAATCACCATCTCAGAGGAATGTGGCATATCGATTGACCTACTTATACCATTCTCGCTCGTTTTACGTCTCCTCACAACTCTATTCGTGCCATCTTATTTTGTGATTGTGCTTTTTCATTAAATAAGTCCCAAGTACACCAAAAATAGCAATATGTTTTGTGGTTATTTAAAGTGAAATCTATTTATCTATTTAGTTAAAATAAATTAGCTAAGTATTATCCAGCTTATAATGGAACTTTTTGATTTTATTTAACAATACAGGGAACAAGTGTTCTTTATACATAATAAATATTCTTAGAAATTGAAGCCGTTGACAACAACATAAGATATTACTTTACTATATTATAAATATATAACATACGTCTTTAGGTGTAGGAATAGGGGGGACGGGGTGGTCTGTGACTAGTGCCACCCCAGAAGCGCCTGGCAGAGAAAGTCTCCAGATTTTTTAACAAAAGTCAAGGGTAAAAAATTCAAAAGCTTTAACTCAAAATAGATATTTTAAAAATTAACAAAGTTTCTTTTTCTTCAATTATGCCACGTTTTCCTTTCTTTTTTTTAGAAATACGTTACTAATATTTTCCGTTCGAGTCATTGAACCACGCTAGGTTCCACTCCAGGTTCCTAGGATCCACGGCTAGGTTAACTCTAGTTACGCCCATGTCTGTCTGACTGTAAACGTGATTGTGGATTCGATTCGGACTCGGGGGGATGAATTATTATATTTTTTTTCTATTTATTTCTTTACTTAACACTAAGTTGTCAGTACCGAGTTAGATGATTAAAAGGTTGGCACGATATGCCAGTTGCATTTCGTAAACACAAAAGCGAAAGGTTTTTGAGTACAAACTTTGAAGACATTTGTTTAGATATTCAGTTTTTAGCTTAAATAATAAATTATATTCCATAGATATATTAAACTACACACTACCATCATTCACTTTGTTTCTTAAATTAGTATACTATTTTACTAGATAAGATAATAGAAGTATATTTTTTTATTTAGAGGCTTTTGCCTTTTGGCTTTCGTGCTAAAAAAAGAATATAATTTAAAACATAACTACATTTAATTATTCCTTATTGCAAATTGTACTTATTTATTTCCACGAAGAATGAAACAAAAATGATGAATTTTCACTATTTTTCCTTATAAGCTCCTTTGGGTATTCGGTTGCTCCGCGTTTTTCATGGTTCTTACACGTTATTTGATAAAGAAATAGGAATACAGCGTAAATTACGCGCCTTTGTGTTCCATTTACACAAGTGAATTTCATTTGAGTTACATTTTAGTATAAATACTTACACATATATTACTCATACGTAATTATAATTAAAAACAATCTTGGCGATTTAACGGACTCATATTTTTTTATAATAATAATTTATTTCATTGTACATAAGGCCTAGAACAAAAAAGCATCTTATAATATATGTAGAACCTATCAATAAAATGTATTGTAGACGGCCTTATCGTTTAAAGTTTAGTTTAATTTGACCTGAATTCTACCATTGACACAATACGTAACAAAATTATATATGAGCACTCCACGAGTCACTTCTGTGCTATTTTGTATTGATCTTCATTTCACCGGTCACATTACCGTAGAATGGCCTACCAACGGCCAACAGCCAACAATGCTCCTGTAGCTCCTCTGGTATCACACGGGGTTGTGATCATTGACCATCCGATGACCGAAACAAAAAATATTAATAGATTTAATATTACAGAGCGGTAGAAAAGAAAATAAAATAAAATTGTTGGGGACTTTCCAATTACGTGTTTTCCAATAATGAGTTAACGATTGATAATACGATAATAAGAAAATTTCAATATCAATTGTGTTATATTTTTATAGAACACAATTGAAGTCCTGTAATACAACCCATCGCTAATGAATCATCGAATAAAAAAAAGGTAGAGAGCTCAATTTATGTTGTAATACGCGTTTATATTTAAATTAAATTTTGAAGTATGTATTTGATATTGTAAAAATCTTGTATCAAAAAAAAATTTCGTCATCTCTAAGGTGTTTTAATGTTTTGTAAAATAATGCAGGCTTTTCCATGTAAGTATAACCATTTTTTTTTTTACGCTGGGAATTGCATTTTACGCAGACCGATCATGCGTAAGGTAAATGTGCCTTACGGAGGAACGGTACTGTGGGACTCACCGGTAAACTCGATACTACCCACTAAAATCCAGCGGAACCTCTCCACCTAAATGGAGACGCCGCAGGTTCGCTCGCGCATGCTACTACGACGCCTCAGTGGAAGTTTAGGGCCTTGCGGACCATCCATGCGGCATTCAGCCAGAGTATGCTGCGCTGAATCCATGGGCGCATTACATTCATGGCAAGCCGGCAACTTACGACAACTCCCGACGCGCAATCTGGTGCAGATATTTTTCAACCGTGCCCTGTCTAAACCTGCACCAATCTGAATGTCAGGACCCCAAAGCTCCTCAGAAGCCAACGTTCCAGATCAGAGCGAACCGCTTCCACAGTCGGTAGGCCTGCCACCGGGGTCTCCAGGTTCAGCTTCCATCGCCGGATCAGGGCTTACTCGTTATTTGATAAAGAAATAGGAATACAGCGTAAATTACGCGCCTTTGTGTTCCATTTACACAAGTGAATTTCATTTGAGTTACATTTTAGTATAAATACTTACACATATAGTTACTCATACGTAATTATAATTAAGAACAATCTTGGCGATTTAACGGACTCATATTTTTTTATAATAATAATTTATTTCATTGTACATAAGGCCTAGAACAAAAAGCATCTTATAATATATGTAGAACCTATCAATAAAATGTATTGTAGACGGCCTTATCGTTTAAAGTTTAGTTTAATTTGACCTGAATTCTGCCATTGACACAATACGTAACAAAATTATATATGAGCACTCCACGAGTCACTTCTGTGCTATTTTGTATTGATCTTCATTTCACCGGTCACACTACCGTAGAATGGCCTACCAACGGCCAACAGCCAACAATGCTCCTGTAGCTCCTCTGGTATCACACGGGGTTGTGATCATTGACCATCCGATGACCGAAAAAAAAAATATTAATAGATTTAATATTACAGAGCGGTAGAAAAAAAAATAAAATAAAATTGTTGGGGACTTTCCAATTACGTGTTTTCCAATAATGAGTTAACGATTGATAATACGATAATAAGAAAATTTCAATATCAATTGTGTTATATTTTTATAGAACACAATTGAAGTCCTGTAATACAACCCATCGCTAATGAATCATCGAATAAAAAAAAGGTAGAGAGCTCAATTTATGTTGTAATACGCGTTTATATTTAAATTAAATTTTGAAGTATGTATTTGATATTGTAAAAATCTTGTATCAAAAAAAAATTTCGTCATCTCTAAGGTGTTTTAATGTTTTGTAAAATAATGCAGGCTTTTCCATGTAAGTATAACCATTTTTTTTTTTACGCTGGGAATTGCATTTTACGCAGACCGATCATGCGTAAGGTAAATGTGCCTTACGGAGGAACGGTACTGTGGGACTCACCGGTAAACTCGATACTACCCACTAAAATCCAGCGGAACCTCTCCACCTAAATGGAGACGCCGCAGGTTCGCTCGCGCATGCTACTACGACGCCTCAGTGGAAGTTTAGGGCCTTGCGGACCATCCATGCGGCATTCAGCCAGAGTATGCTGCGCTGAATCCATGGGCGCATTACATTCATGGCAAGCCGGCAACTTACGACAACTCCCGACGCGCAATCTGGTGCAGATATTTTTCAACCGTGCCCTGTCTAAACCTGCACCAATCTGAATGTCAGGACCCCAAAGCTCCTCAGAAGCCAACGTTCCAGATCAGAGCGAACCGCTTCCACAGTCGGTAGGCCTGCCACCGGGGTCTCCAGGTCCATCTTCCATCGCCGGATCAGGGCTTCATTTGCTCTCCTCCTGATCCACACGATATCCTCCAGCGCTGGTCGTGCACCTCGCGACCGCTCACTTCTACGAAATGCGTGAACTATAGCCAGTACTTCCGCCTGTAATTCCCAAGGCGGATAGCCCGCCAAGAGTGTAGCCGCCGTCCATGACACCGTACGGTAAACTCGGATAGCTCTCACCGCTATGACCCGTTGTGCTTTCCGCAGTTGGGTCCTGTTTCGAGTGGTAAGAGAGTCAGCCCACACAGGAGCACTGTATAATGCCATTGATCTCAACACGCCGACATAAAGCAATCGTCATGGAGAGTCTGGCCCACCGATATTTGGCAGTAATCTGCCGAGGGCCCCGGCGGTGTTCACAAGTTTTGGCACAAGCTGAGTGAATCACGTCGCAAACAACCATCGACTGTCTAGTATTAAACCAAGATATTTCATTTGACCCCGTACCTCTACCTCTTGCCCTTAGATATTCAGAGTGGCCCCATGGGGAGGTCCCTTTTGAGGGCCATAAAATAGCAGAGCCTTCGTTTTAGAACTGGAAACCCTCAGTCTGAGGGCTTCAATGGAGTCAATAATCGTACCCTAGATTCCACAGTAGTGGGCCCAAAACTGATCCCTGCGGAACCCCACAACTGACTCTATGACGACTGATTTGTCCATCTCCCCCCTCCATACTACCACTCTATCTTGAAGATAGCCAAGTTCAATAGCCGTTGGAGGTAGAGAGGCACGCCATGATAATATAGCGCCTCTCGTAGTGTTTCAAACGGCAGGCTATTAAACGCGTTGACCACGTCTAGCGATACGGCTAGAAGAACGTCTCCTTCTCGAACGTCGGCCAACGACCTAGTCTTCAGTTCATTTAGAGCATTGATAGTAGAACGACCAGCCCTGAACCCGAATTGAGCCTCTAATAGACCCGGGCCTACCTCCTCTAGATGTTGCGTGAGACGGGCTGCGATAATCTTCTCCAATATCTTACCCGTCTCATTAAGCAGAATCGCCGGCCTATATGCGGAAGGTGAGTCCAAAGCACGGCCTTCTTTGCGCAACAAGCAATAGTATTCCCTGCTTCCAGATCTTCGGGAACGACCCCTATGATAGGCATCGGTGAAACACTATCCGAAGATTATTGCCTTGGTACTCCAGGGCGATGCTCAGTACTTTCGCTGGTATACCATCAGGCCTTGGGGCCGTCTTTTTGGCCCTTAGCCTAATAAAAGCCAGTTCCATTTCCTCTTCCGTAATAGAGGGATGTAAGTATAACCCTTGTTTCAACCTTGGCCAGGTTCGATATGTCGTGTTATAGATAAATCTTACTTACTTCTATTTAACTTCTATTTAACCATTCGAGAAGCCTCTGGTAAGAGTTTATATAAAATAAATAAACCATTATTTTCCCTTATTCGTTGTTAAAATTCATTTAAACGAAATATTTTTATGAAAAGGTATTTAAGGATATATTTAAGAAGCTGCCAATCATAAGGCTCTTTGCTACGCACTTTTGTGCTTTCACCAAATTTATAATTCAGAATATTTGGGGCAATACAACAACAAAGGCGTTTCAAATAATAGCTAATGAACTCCACTCAAGTTATTTCAATAGACCGCCTAATGCCCAAGTTAGAATGGTCGGGCTTCCTACCTACAAAATGTATAAGTTATTGAGAAAACTTGAATGCTTAGCAGCTTGACAATTCACAAAGGGCTTGTGATTACTAAACATGTGCCTAATTGGCGTGAAATGTCCTTTTGATTCGTTTTTAAGCGTTCTCTGTAAAAACAACAAGCAAAGTATGTTAATTCTTTTATCCATTTAGAAAGTAGCTGCCACGTGCGAATATGTCACATGTATGTAAATGGTGTAGAATTGACTTATTCATGATATCTGAAGATTGGCAGATTTTATATTTTTATTGTTTTTAACCCTTTGTGGAGTAAAAACGAATTGGGTTAGTTAAATAAAAAAAGAACTACACCAAATCAGTTATTTATAAAACTTTAAACAATATTATGTACAAAAATAATTTTTAGGCAACGTAATATTGAATTTTCAGGTTGTAGCTTTTTATATATAATACAAAAACTAGTGTCTGACAGAAAGTTCGGTTTCGGTTTCGGCTGAGTTTCGGCAAAAAAATGAGTTTCGGTTTCGGTGGCAAATCTGCCGAAACTACAACCGGAACCGAAACTGCATTCGGGAGTTGCCGTACTGTGCTCGAGCATGATCGGTGGGGTAAATGCCTAATCATGTCGTGACTGGTGTGTGTTCACAATGCGTTTTGTTTGTTGTAAGTTTTGTAGTGAGTGTATCAATTTTAAATTAGGTAAGTTTTATCATGTGATATAGTATGTAGTAAACAGAGAAAAATTGTTTAATACTAGCGACCCGCTCGCGGCTTTGCCCGCTTATGTTAGCTAGATCGCGTTCATTTTGAAATTTTATACCTACATTACAATGCAATTCGATTATTACGTTGTCTTTTTTTAATTACTCTTGTATGTTATTAAAATCGTGATCAATGTACCTATATGTTTATTGCATGTATATATTATAACGTAAACGTATTTGTAATTAACATATAGTCTGTAATCAGATTATGTTCTAGCTTTTCCACTTCCCTCAATTGATTTTGAAATTCAAAATCGTACTAACACTATTTATTTTTTATTTATTGGGACACCATAATTAAAAGAATTAAATTGAATTATTTTTAAATCACTCATTTTTTTTAAATCACTGTTCTGTTCTGTACTGCAGTAATGGCGTTTCGAGCGTGCCAGTTGAGCACAATTCACTTCGCCAATGTCACGTTGTATGGAGAATACACGAAGGAGAATGTACGGTGAAAAGATAACTAACTTTACATAATAATACAATGCATGTAAAAAAAGAGATCCAATAAAAATTCTTCCTTCACCTACAACAAATTAAACACATACTAATTATAATATATACACACAATAAAGTGGGTTAGTACTAAATAGTATTTTATACGGGTGTTAGTTTATAATCGAATATTATTATACTTAATGTATTTACATAGAAATTTACATAAGGGACTAAACACAAACATTAACAAACACTGAACATTAAGAGGACGAGGAACTTTATTGGGAAGAACATCATACAAGGGACGGGTTAATTTAGCACAAGAGAAAAGGATGTGAGAAGGGGAACCATCGTCCAGGCCACATTCACATAGTGAATGGTCCCTGACCCTGATCTTAGCCAAATGCACAGGCGTACATGCATGTCCAAGGCGTAAGCGGCAGATTGTTGATATAATCCTCCGTTCAATATGTTTTTGAGAAAAAAACCACGGTCGCTTCGGGATATTAGGTTGAATTAAGGCATAGTACTTACCTTTGATTGATTTTGACTTATCCCAGAAATTACTCCAGGTCTTATACAGATGAATATCTGCCAGGGTCAGCAGATCCTGGGCTGAATTAAAAAAGTGATCAGAAGTACCACACTGGATGGCTAATTTGGCGCAAGAGTCTGCAGATTCATTCCCACTAATTCCAGAGTGACCTGGAATCCATACCAAAGTAACGTCCAAGCCTCTTAGGTGACATGAGTACAATTCTTCACGAATCCTTAAAACAATTGAAGATCTCAATCTACTATGGAACGGGTTTCCCTTTAACGCCATTAAGCAGCTTAACGAGTCCGTAAAAATAACCGTCTGTTTAAAGTTGTGGGAGAGTGTAAACAGGATTGCTTCTAGCAAAGCAACAGCCTCACCTGTAAACACTGACGATTCGGGAGGGCATTTAAATTGTAAAATAATTTTGAATTTTGGGATCCAGCAAGCTGCACCAACACAGCTTTCCTTCGAAAGCTTTGAAGCATCTGTGAAGATGAGGACATAATTTAACCATTTTTCATTGACCAGCTCTTGAAATTTTGTGTTGATGCTAGGATCTCCCTTAGTTAGGCCAATATTTGTAATGACACGAGGGCAATGAACAAGAGCATTATAAGGTGTACGGAATAATGGGTTTGATGGGAATGAGGACAAGGGGTGGGGGAGGGAGGTTAGTCTAAGGAAGCTATCTAGCAAGTAGGGTAAAGGCTTGGCACGTGGAATAAGATCGGCTAATTTATATAACTTAGACCTCAATGGATGGGAAGACAGCTGTAACATTTTACATACAAATTTATCGGCAAGAAATTGTCGACGGATAGGGAAAGGCGGGTCCACACACTCCACTTGTAGTGCATTAGTAGGAGTAGACCTCATTGCACCTATAATAATCCGCAGACATTTATATTGTATACGATTAATTTTTTCTGTAGCTACTTTATTAAAGGGGTCCAAAACAAATAACCCGTAGTCAATATGGCTACGGATTATAGCATTGTACAGCAGTTTTTGAGAGTAAGGATGTGCACCCCACCACACACCAGACACAGCTCTTAGAGCATTAATGCCTTTTTCACATTTCTGGCTGATATATTCAGCATGAGCAATTCCGTTCAGTCTTTTGTCGAGTAACATGCCTAAGAATTTAACATTTTGTGTTATCCGTATGGGAATATTCTCACTTACAATTTGGAGATTTGGAACTACTCTCTTTTTAGTAAACACTACCACTTGACACTTATCCAGAGATAATGCCAGGCCGTGTTCATAGAGCCACTGGTTAAGATAGTGCAAAGCAGTGTTCAAACGATAAGTAATGTCCTCTACTGAATTTGAACTATAATAGAGGACGATGTCATCAGCGTACTGTAGAATGTTGCAAAAATTATTAACAGACAATTCCAGGTCATGTGTGTATATATTATACAACAGAGGACTAAGAGCTGAGCCTTGAGGCAGACCTTTCCAGACAAGTCTGGGAGGTATAGTAAGAAGCGGATGTTTCACAGATACCGTTCTACCGGTCAGCAAATTGCATATGTAGTGAATCATCCTCGGCGGAATACTCAGCTGATGCAGTTTCTGCCTGAGTACCGGAAGAAGAACATTGTCATATGCAGATGCAACATCCAGAAAAACACCAACTAAATACTCACCTTTGGCAAAAGCTCGTCGAATGTCTGTGGTAAAATGCTGAGACTATCAATAGTACTTAAGCCCTTTCTAAAACCGAACTGAGAGGGCGCTAAGATGCTTCTACTTTCCACTATCCACTCCAAACGATTTTTCAAAAGTCGTTCAACAATCTTTGACAACGTAGATGCTAAAGCAATGGGTCTATAGGAATTAGGGTCAGAGGGACTTTTGCCAGGTTTGAGGATAGGTATAATAATCTGAGATTTCCAGGTACTGGGGATATTGCCTGATTGAAATATATTATTTACTAAATTTAGAAAGAGGAGCTTACATTTTTCGTTTAATTTAACAATAAATGAATAGGAGACACCGTCTTCACCTGGACTGGTGTCCTTTAAATCCGCCAATACATTTTCAAGTTCATCAAAGGAAAATGGAAGATCCATTTCCTCTAATGATTCAACAGGTGTGGATATAAACAGATCACGGGACGGTGCAGAGGGAGGAGCCAATTTGTTTGCAAAATCTTTAAGCCAAAGAGAAGGATTATTGGAGTTAGGATTACTGACATTGTTAAGAGATCTGCGAAACCTCTTAAAATTTGTCCACACGAGGGAGGTAGGGGAGCGAGGATTAAGGGATTCACAAAAATGAACCCAACCAAGTTTTTTCTTTTTCCAAATACATTTTCTGAACTTTGCATCACTGCGTTTGTACTCAACATAATTCTCCATCGTCATACAGGCCGTGTATGACGCCTCAGCAGATGATCGCCGATTGACAAAGTCAGAGCATTCCTGATCCCACCATGGATTGAAATGCATCCGACTCTGAATGGAGTGTGTTTTTGGAATATGCAAGTCAGCTGCAGATAGAATGACAGAGACAAACTGATCATAGCAGATAGCGATATTCTCATAATTAAAAGACTCAGGAAGGTTGGCCAACATGCAATCCACAGAGTCTGCGTACTCATTCCAGTTGGCTTTCTTTAAATTATATTTAGGAGATGAAAAAGGAAGAGCTGAAGAAGGATTTCTATTATACATAGAAAGGAGGATAGGGAAATGGTCACTACCATGGGTAGAAGGAAGTGCAGACCATGATAATTGGGAAGCAATACACGGAGAAGATAAGGAAAGGTCAACTGCAGTCCTAGGATTCTGATTAGGATTAACCCTACGAGTCGGTGAACCATCATTGAGAATGCAGAGATTAACATCATCAATTAAGTCCACCAAAGTATAAGAAAATACATCACAGTAATAACACCCCCACATAGTGTGATGAGTGTTAAAGTCCCCAGGACTAGTATAGGGAGAGGAAGCGAAGAGATAATAGACTTAAGTTCAAGGAAGAGGGAAGAGGAAGGATGAGAGATATATACAGAAAGGAAAGAAATACCAAAGACCCTCACAGCGACAGCGTTAATCTGTTGGCTATGAGGCGGAAGAGGGATACGGGAATAAGGAGAAGAGTGCTGGATGAGGATAGCACTACTTCCATACCCGTCACTTCTGTCCTCCCTTAAACAGGCGAAACCTGAGACCCTAAACGGGTAGTCTGGCACCAGCCATGTTTCCGAGAGGGCAATAATGACAGGATCATACATAGAAACAATACGCAGTAGTTCATGCTTTTTAGCACGAACACTACAACTATTCCACTGCAGGAAGCTTAGTGGCGCCATTGTTTAGGATTTGGAATATTTTGAGTAAGTTTTGGGCAACGTTGGACGGTATAGGAAGTTCATCAGCGGTTGAGATTATGCTCACCAAGGTCTCAGTCAGAGCAACTAACAAATCTTTGCATGATTCTGTTGAACCGTCTGAGCCCTGATTAAGGGCACAACCATTGGAAAGGGAAGAGGAACAATTATTAATAATAGATTGGTGAGCTTGTCTATCAAATCCCTTCGCCAAAGAAGCTCGGGGACGAGGAACTTGGAAAATTGTCTTACGATAAGACTTGGTAGGACTAGCAGGGACTTTACTCTGTGAGATCTGGGTGTTTGTAAATACAGGAGGAGTAAACATTTCCTTAGCGATATCCGCATAGGAACGTTGGACTGTTGGGAAACGGGTGGAAGCTTCCATGTAAGAGATACACTCTTGCGACATAACGGCTTTAATGTTCTGCTGTCTAATAAATTCAGGGCACCCCTTATCAATGGCAAAATGTTTGGAAGAGCAATGGATGCAAGTTGAAATTTCCTTTGGGGTGTCACATGTATCACCAGAATGGGACTGGGAACACTTGTAGCACCTTGGCGTTGATCGACACTGTGCTTTAACATGGCCGAAACGACAGCAATTAAGGCATTGGATTGTTGGATACTTATATAGTTCTACTTGAAGGACAGATTTATACGAAAACACTCTTTCAGGCAATTGTTGGCCACGAAATGTAATTACTACTGACTGAGTCGGAACCCATGTAACTACACCCTCACTTATATTCTTCCTATTCATTCTTCTTACTTTTATCACTTCACCACAAGCAGAGGGAAATTCCAGTGAACCAACAAACTCTCCAAGCGACCATTCAACGGGAACTCCTTTTACAATACCCATCCTTGTAATATTAAATGTTGGGATAACACAGACATATTTACAAAGACTAAGGACAGGGTTAATTAAAAATTTATTAGCTGCTTCAGCAGATGTGAACTGGACGCTGATTTTATTGCGACCTACATTTTTTACTCCATCATTGACAATATCAGTAATTTTGTGTGTATGCAAAAATTGACCAAACTTGATGGCCCTTATGGAGGTGCCTGCAGAGGGATCAGGAGTTTCCCTAGACACATATACTATAAACGGTCCTTTGTCTGAACTAATGTAAGACTTTGGGGCTTCAGTCATAGATGGATGAATCCAGACATTTTGGATGGACGGAGTAGCTGTGGAAGGATTTATTATGACTTTTTTAACATTTTCTTGACTAGAGAATGTTTCCTCACCTTGCCTTTTTCTAGAAATTGGATGACCCCCAGGGTCGGGAGGATCAGGTGGGGGATCAGGTTCCATCCTACTTAATTATAACCTATAAAACTAAACTTATACTAATACAACTACTATACTACAAAGAACAGCACAAACACTTACTATAACTAATAACCTTGTTAGTATGAATCTTTTCACAGAATTATATATTGTTTCCACTTAAGAGCTTAACAGAATTCACCACTACAACAGAAATTCTCACTAACACGTGTGTCAACCAAAACAAACGCAAGCAAAGTCCGTTTTTTTTTTTAAATCACTCTGTTATCCGTATAGACAGACTGACATACAGACTATGTCAGTCTGTCTGTATGTCAGTCTGTCTGTCAAGACCATTTTCTCAAAATCACTTGGAAGAATCAAGCTGAAATTGATTGTCGAAAAAAATAGTCTTATTTTAATTATGTCAAGTGAAGCTTAATTATATAACAGATTTTGTCAAATAAATTACTTTTTAGTGATATGAGCATTATTTAAGTTCAAATAACTTTTTTTAGTATAACATTAATACTTTTTTAAACATTGACAATGTTAAAAATAGAATATATTAGAAGTACATTTGTCAGGACTAGAATAAAGAACGCCAATGACGGTGTACTTAAAAATAAAAAATATCAGTCCAGTGCGAGTAGTACTGTAGTTCTCGCGCACCGAGGGTTCTGTACCTATTTCAAGATTGTACGTATTCCGATGATGAAAACACTACTCACTTTGTATGAAATTAACTGCAAATACAAATTTGCAATGGCTTATTTCTGCATTTAACTTATAAATGATTAAATTTGAGATTTTATCCTTTATTTATACTGTAAGTTCAAAGTCTAGGTCAATGAAATACAATTAATAAAAGTCGACAGTGATTTTGTATCAAATGAACTACAGTTTAAACTTTTAATGGTTTTTATCTGGGATATATATATCCCAAATTTAAATTTATATACATAAATTTAAATTTTTAGGTTTTTTACCTTGGGTTGTACTATAAGCTCTAACTTATTGGCAGATTTCATAATTCTAAGATGACGAGAAGTACCCTGTAGGTTTCGATTACGCGAGGATTTTCATACAAAATGCAAAAAAATAAGCATAAACGTTCATATCTTTTGATTGCGTTGACTTTACCTGTTGTGTGTGAAGTTTGATTTTACCTGTGCCTTAAGAGGATTTGGATATCCATGGATGGATGGATGGATGGACAATCAATTTCAGCTTGATTCTTCCAAGTGATTTTGAGAAAATGGTCTTGACAGACAGACTGACATACAGACAGACTGACATAGTCTGTATGTCAGTCTGTCTATACGGATAACAGAGTGATTTAAAAAAAATGAGTGATTTAAAAATAATTCAATTTAATTCTTTTAATTATGGTGTCCCAATAAATAAAAATAAATAGTGTTAGTACGATTTTGAATTTCAAAATCAATTGAGGGAAGTGGAAAAGCTAGAACATAATCTGATTACAGACTATATGTTAATTACAAATACGTTTACGTTATAATATATACATGCAATAAACATATAGGTACATTGATCACGATTTTAATAACATACAAGAGTAATTAAAAAAAGACAACGTAATAATCGAATTGCATTGTAATGTAGGTATAAAGGAAAAGCAGGATAAGGTTATACAGTAAGCAGATTGCTGTCACTAAATGAGCAGATAATAAATGTGTTACTTTAGCAATTTTATAAACAGCAGAAAACAGGGAAACTTTTGTAAAAAGATATTGTAAGGCCTCGAAGCGCAAAGTAGATGTCAAATATCCAACGGTTATATGGACGATGGAAAGCATATTTAAAGTAAACATATAAAATTGCTAACATGTTTTTGTATTCATGAGGTGGGTTCCAATCTCAGGATAGTTTAAACATCATTAAGGTATACCTAACTAATGTTTGTTTATGTATAGCATTAGCGAATGAGTTAAAGTAACCACAAAGTATTTAGATAGTTATGTTAAGCTTTTTATCTACATCTACATATATAATAAAAGGATAGAAAAGTAAATTCTGTACATTAAAGATTTAAAAAAAGATTGATTGGGTCGGTTAATATGTCTATAGTAGAAGCCAAAAATCCACTCAGCAGAATTCTTGTCTGTCTGTCTTTCTGACTTTCTATCTGTCTCTCCGTCTGTTTATTTGGCCTCCAATGAAAAAGTAATAGATAGAAAATACTAAAATAAATGAAAAGAAGTGAGTTAAATTTGACATGCTAATAGTTTATAACCTTAAACAATATATCTAGGATAGTTTATATCCTGATATGTAATGCAAACCTGAAATGAAAAATAAAAACGGAGACGGTTAAATTACGTCGATTGCTTGCAATTAAAGGTACTTCTATTCCAATCTTACATAGTAACAGTGGCATGGGTAAAAGATTTTTTTATTTAAAATTAAAAATATTAAAACATTTGAAGATTATTTCCACAGTCTAGCTAGATGTCAAAGTAATAGTAACAAATCATTTGATTTACAATTATTATAGTGATATTTAGCAATCAGAAGGTAATTTAGTACTTTTTGATAGAATGTCATCTATTGGTAGGTAACTTTCAATAATTATAAATAAATAAAACAAATATAATGTGTTTTAAAATCTATAGTAATATTTTATAATATCTGTAAATAGATGTCGTTATTCATTGAAATAAAATGTCCGCATCACGCTGGTGGAATTTTTTTATTTGTATTAATGACGATATATCTTAAATAAATCTGGAGATCATATATGAAATTGACGTCCCGCAAATCTTCAAATTCCGCCAAATCGCGGCCTGCAGGCGTGAGGTCTTGGCCTAAGCACTTATTATTAACTTTTCGCCTGAATTTGGAGAATGAAAATAATCCATTACCTGTGGGGATCGAACCCACTGTATTTGCAATCAGACGCATTCCCACAACGCCGCCATGGCTTCTATTGAATGTAAGCAATATATTAATTATCTAATAATGTAAATAAATAACAACACAGTCCGGTTTCGATTAACATTTATTTGTATATAACTAAACTAATAGAGAAACTAATTATAACGTAATACCGATTAAATTTCAATACGAACAGCAAATTTGAAACATTAATAATTTCTGAAGTAACATCGATTTATGAATGAAAAGAGTTTATTTATACGATTTAGAAATTCCAAAAATGTTACCGAAAGAAAATACAACAAATCTACTTACGTCACGATAATATGAAATAACATTTATTTTTATCTGTTTACGACATATATTATTATTTATTTTCTAATTATATATAGAGTAGTTGTTTTTTGGTGTTTTAGATTTTGTATATATTTTGTTTCCACAGTATAATCCTCGCCAAACTTAACGGCCGTTCTGAATAAGGGGCTATTTTCTTAAAATACGTATACATCGATCTTTTTTCCATTCTGCAGCTTTTTTCGCGTGGACTATGAAACGTAAAATTTCTCGATTTAGTAATAATAATAACTTAGAATCATTTTTCTTTTCAATTTGAATTTATAAGAAAGAATAAAAGTTGTTGCACTGCCCTTTTACGCTGTTTGTTTGACATTTATTCATTCCTAAGAATTTCTAGAAGATAATTTTTTGAGAAATAAGCCCACTATTGTTAACAATTTTTTTTATAGTTCTTGCTAGTAATTTTTATGTGCAATAAAGAATACAGTAAAATCGCTTATTTCATATAAGAAACGTATTAAATTAAGAAGAATCAAAGATACTCCGTATCTATTTTTCTTTGTATAATAAATTAACTGTATTCAAAACAACCGTTAATCATTTATTGCGAGGATTATACAAAACTTCCCATGAGACAAGAAAATATTTAGAAAAAAATATATTATAATATATTAAATGTAAATCATAGTTCTCAAAACGAAATTACATATTCCATAATAAAAAAAAAAAAATTACAAACATACAAAAATTTGAATTTAGGGAGAATAGAACCCGCACCTCATAAAAACTGTCGCAAACTCTAGCTAATTACCAAAAGTGTGTCGAGTTACGTTACGTTCAAAATATTATACGTTTCTACCACTCTCCGTTTCCACTTACAAAAGTATTCAAATATTATATATAGGTATCTTTATTTCAAAATTTGTATTCAATTTCAAACTAATATACTTACAAAATTTTATTTCTTTATTGTTAAAATAACTTAAATATAGATATCTCATGTTAAGTGCGTGGATATCGTTCTCACTAATTACTATTAATAAATATTATTATTGACTAATAGACCTGTCATTAAGCCTATTATAAATATTCTATGTAACATATGTCACATGTTCAAATTTCAGAGTAGCATTCTCCTATTTTGAAGTATTTATCTCTATACCATACAATGTCCCTCGTTTCACATGCAACGTGAAGTGATTTGTTAACTAACAGGCAGAAAACGTTTCTCAGAATTTAAATATTTAAATATTTGCAACAGATATAAGACATACATTATTGTCTATTTGTTTGAAAAAAATATAATTTTATAGTATTAATAAAGAATGCACTTAAGGGGTTTCCACCAAGGATCCCGCAATCAAATATGTATTTACGTTACATAGAATATTTATAAATACATAATATCAACTACACTAAAAAAGTCGTATCATCGGTAATGTCATAAGAATATACATCAACCTTTCAATCCGCAATTTTTTTATTAAAATTGATAAATTTACTTTAATCTCATTTATATATAAGATGAATAAAATATGAGTTAAGTGGAAGATATATAATATTTTATATCTGTCAAAAAAATATTAAGTTCTTTAATTCAAATTAGTAGTACGTTGTATTCAAAATGAACTCAGAATATATATTAATATATGTTTAAAGTTAATTTTGTATTAAAAAAATAATGATTACAACATCTAAAATATATATTAATTACCAATTCACATATCAAAATAAAATAGGCCATATATAAACATGGTATGTATTAGTTATAGAGTGATGGTGGCGCCACGGTAGCAAGTGGAAGGATTTTAAAAACAGCGCTATGAGTAATTGGAATAATATACTATACTAACACGAATTAGAAACACTTCTGCTTTGTTATTACTATGTAATTAATTGAAATTTTAAACACTGCATGGTTTTACTAAGTATTTCATGTAAAATATTAAAAATCACTACTATATTTACATCATTGCACTTGCTACAATAGCGACAATAATTAAAATAGAAGAGGTACTCCTTAGGTCTACACTCCATAAGCAAAACTATGCTCTAACATAATTTTGACAGATTATATAACAAAAAATCGTACATGTCATACAAAAAAATTTACTATAAAACAAAAAATTTTACTATAAAAAAATGTAATTTTACCGAAAAAAAAATAAAACACTATTGCAGTCAAATATTAATTCAAACAATAATTTCCATTTCCATTATTCCTTACCTTCACTATAATAATGTTTTAATACTAAAATCTAATAATATATCTCACTATCATCGACATAATAATTGTTGTGTTATTTTAAATATTTAAATGCAAAATTAATAAGCACGCCGTGGCGGATTTACTAGTAGGTTTTTTTTTCACCTCATAGAAAAAAAGAGGAAAAATTATGACGTTTCAGTTCTTAGAGATATTAAAACATTTTTTTCTTTGATTAGCTTTGAAATACGCCTATTATAAAATGATCCGCCACGGTGAGCACGCTGAACTGTTTCATAAGAAATCCTGTTCAATTAATACTAAAACGACAAGTCTTCTTTTACAACACCAATATACATTTAAAAGATTCAATATAAGTGTCTAACTAGGCAACTATTTTTATATTATAAATAAGCCTGTTTCAATGCAAATTGCGCAAAATTTAAACAGACTTATTTGATGACTGATTCAAACCACCGATTGAACACAGACCAACGCAAAAGTATTTCAATATAAAACTATCTAAGCATAACTATAATTATAATAAATTTCACGTAAAAACGTATTAAATGCTTTAGTGAAAAGCCAAAACAATCCACAAACTAGCATGCATAAATCAAAAAAAAGCAACGTTCAAATCATGGAGACTGGGCAAAAAATAGCGACCACAAAGCGATAAAACATTTAAAAAAAAAGGGAATAGTGCAACATTAACAGTAAGGATCGTTGTAGGGAAGCGCTTACATACAATTCGTTTCTGGAACATTCCATTAATTCGTTCGAAGCGATTACGATTGTAAATGTATAAGAATATTTTTTATTCGATCATTCGTGAATGACATTATTATGAAATCACGATCTGAACGAATAAATTTTATATCGATTTATTCATTTACATTCGCTCAATAAGATCGTTATAATTAATTACGTATCCATTCCTCTCTATATTTTAAAAGTGAATGAGAAAACAGTAATCGTTCACATTCGTTCAAACAATAAATGCCTAATCTAAGTGCTCGGTAAGAAAGGGACCACTAAAACGTAGCGAAAAAGAAAATCAAACAGGATAAGTGCATCACGTCAAATATAAAAAAGAACTGATATCTACTTATTTATTTTTTATTTTTTCTTTTTTTTCTTTTCATGTAATCTAAAAATGTTTTTTTTTTTATTTTACAGGTTACTAGATGATTATATCTCTTTTTTTTTTTTGTTGAGTTTTGGAACGCTCCCATGTCCAATGTGATGTCGTCATTTGAGTATTCCAACGCTCTTTATATTATCTATTTAAATATCAAGTATCAGCTGACATGAATTACGCACTTTCAGCAAAGAAAAATATGTCAAAACACTACGAACTTTTTTTTCGACTTGCGACTAGTGAAATCAACTCTACTCGACCATTAATTGATTAGTAGTCCAAAACCCCCTTTTTACCCCGAACGCACTATTTAGTCGTACCTATATATCTAGAGACACTTCTACATATGGCTTCATTATATCGTATAGCTCGTATACGACAAAGAAGTATGTAAACGTGTCCACAGATTATAAAATCCAGCATTTTTTCTGATTAACTACAAAAAAATCTTAATTAGCCAATTTTCTAAAAGTAAATGTTTTTCTTTTTCATGTAATCGCAAATTTCCCTAAGGATAGTTTGGTATCTATTAGGTATTACTGGAATAGAGACGTGATTTTAAGTAATATATATTTAAAATACGAGGCCCGTTTAAACAAAATGTATAGATTTTTTAAATGCATACGAAACACACATTCATCTTGAACTATGGAGTAAACCATATTATATATACAATAAAATAAAATCTATTTTATCTATTATTTAAATAAAATATAACCCTCCCAAATTTAAAAGTCCTCGCAAACTAAAAATTATTCATATAATACACAACATAAATTATTTATACAAAAAAAAGATTAATTTAATAAAAAAAAATTGCATACAATATCCGTATTATATGTTCATAATTTGTAATCTCTATATTAACAAGCAATAACAATAATTAATAAATAATAATAATAATGAATATAATGTATAGGACCACGTCTCCTTATGTTCGGTAATGGTTAGAGTTGACATCCCGTTCCGTGGCGCTATTCCGCGTCAGCGTCCTCGCTGATTGTCTCGCTTGCTTTCTCTTGGGAAATGTTTTGACCTAATATGAAAAATTGTAAGAGTTCATTTTCTTATTAACTAAAAATACACACACAGACATACATCTATGAGTTGCTAGCTGACTGGCTGACTGTAAATGGCAACGGTTGATGTTCCGATTCCCACTGGGGAGAATTACTTATTTAAATTTTCAATGTCTCAAGACTTTCAGAAAGTGGGGAACGGCGCTTCTATCTGTCTATATTATGGGGCAAAGAAAAAGAGTTAGAATGTAAAGTATGGTCGTGGGTTCAATCCCCGCTCGGAGGACTTTTTATTTTTAAGATTTAAATAATCTATTAAATGCAATGTGAAGAGCAAAAATAAATAATATATGTACCCTTTTTCGCTGATGAAAGTATGCACTTCTTGCAGCTTATGAAGAAAAAGGAGACACATTGGAGTTCGGCGTCGAGGGCATCAGGTCCATCGTCTTGCACACCCATCCCGCTATGTCCGCCTTCTCCAGGTCCGCTTGGCGAATCCATTCGTGATTCTGGAAGCGGGTCATCAATAATAGAATATCTTAGTATTAAAGAAAATATAAAAAATAGAAAAATAAATGTATACATGCAGTCTCCTTATTACATCTGTCAGGACTAGGTGTAAAAATGTTTACATACATAATATACATATAATATAATGAGCTCATAATATATTATATACTTATATATTACACATATACATTTCTCATTTTTTGTTATAAATATACAATATATCATTCTTAGTTTTTTTATTCGTATGGTTCGCATTATGACAGTTGAATTACAACAATTATTATATATAATAAAACAAATGTATGTATGTATTTTTATGTTTTGTATATATATAAAACATCCTTTATTCTACTTTATACAAGTGCACACTGCATATGCACTAGTACTGTACACAAGTACTGTATGGATATAACCCAATAGCATATAGTATGACTAAATAGTAATAGTAATAGTCCGCACAGTCCGTAAATTATCAGTGCAAACGCTGGGTGTTGCTAAGATTTAAAAACGTCAAATCCAAAGACGTAAATAACGTGGAAACGATGAAAAATGCCTAGCACAGCTATATAATTCTGTTTCAAATAAAATGAAAATAAAAATAGAAAGTAAACAACAGCCAGTTTCCTCCAAATTATAAATAATAGCAACTAATCTGATAAAACAATAAATACCATAAGCGTCTTCAAATCGGCTCTCTCATCAGGATTCTTCTTCAGGCATCGATCAACAAAGTCCTTGAACTCGTCTGAAAATATCCCCGGCGGTAGCTCAGGCGGCGGCTCGTTCACTATATAGTCCAGTAGCTCAAATATAGCCATCGGACGTGGGGAGTTTGGTGCCTGGGATTGAATTAGAACTAAATTGTTTATTTTATAAGTAAATATTTGTTTATATTTACGTTATAGTATCTTTATATTTTGTATTTAAATATGGTGAGGCTTTTTTAGACAAACATTATCGTAACAAAATGTATTGTCACAAGTTATAAAATATCATATTCCTTTCCATTCCCGCCGCGTCATGGCGGCCTCTTTAATTTATTGCTATACCAATAAATAAATAACAATGAAAAAGAAACTTGACAAAATGATAACTCGCTGCATTTTTAAATAACAATTTTGCCTGACGGATATTTGCCGGTAAATTGTTCCAAATTTACTACTGATCATATATTTTCGTTTTGTGTGTAGGAATGCGCAGCGGTACGTTGTGTGATAATCAGACCAAATTCCCTAGCGAAGGGGTAAAAAACCAAATATATCCGTCAAATAAGAAGGAATCGTATAACTGGTAATAGTTTACCTAATTAATCTTTCAAATACTAAGCAAAACTCACTTGTCCCGGAGAATTATCCTCATTTTGACCACCGAAAATAGCAGCCAACGTCTTGGGGTCGGGAGGCGGTATTGGATACATGCCGATCGCCATTTCAACTAAGGACAGGCCTAGCGACCAAATGTCTGATTGGACTGAATAATGTGTGCCTTGGAGGCGTTCGGGCTGGAAAAAGGCAAAAAAGCTAAAATATTCATTAGTTCCATGTATTCCAAAAGATTTATAAAAAATCCACGCCCTCAGTAGTGCAATGCCAAAACCCTCCACGAATGTGGTTTTGATTACCATTCGAAAGAATGTTTATTTATTTATTTAATTGAGGACAGCTTACAAAACATACACTTATTCTAATATTACAACCATGTCTTACAACTATGAGCCTAGTGCAGCTTTAATTACAAGCCGTCACGACAGTAACCATGTCGACAGTGACAAACAGGACAGTGTAATTTATTAAAATCTTACATTTATTAAAATAATGGAAACTTTACTTTATTTAATACAATCAATATATAATCTAACTAACTTAGAAATAAAAATTAACTTATAAATAAAAATACAAAAAAAAAACAAAATTTAAAGTTATAGAATGAAGGCATGCAATCACTTTTCTTTTAAATACTTCAATGGTATTTGAGAGGATGTCCACACTATACTTCTAATTTTCGACATTTTATTATACTAATTCGGTAATCTATTTACAGTAGCGTTTTGCCCTAATTTAGATTTTGAAGCTTTTAGTGGAAAATAAAGCGTATTTTCTGTACGGGGTAACTTCCAAGGTGCATTTATGTTAATTTTTCTATAAAAATGGTGCAGTCTAAGTTACCGTTAACTAATTTAAATAACAGAATCTGGTCTAACAACTGTCTCAGATGGAACAAACTACTTAGATGGAAATGCTCTAAGCGACTTTGATACATTTCCAACACTTTTACTTTATTAAATTTATACGACAGATGCCATAGGGAACGTTTCTGGATTTTTTCGATACGCTGTGCACAATATTCAAGACCAGATCGAACCAAGGCCGAATAAAGTCTAATCATGTTCTATGGTTTTTCAATATCCTTAGTATTTCTCATAATAAACCCGAGCATTTAAAACGCCGTAGTCGTAATATTGTCCATATGGATGTGGAATCTAATCTTACTATCAAAATTAATTCCTAAATCACAGATAGTAGTCACTTCTTCCAACGTCTCATTATCAATAGTGTAAGTCTGGGAGTTCAATTGAGTACTCCTACGAGTTCAGTGTCATATTTGCTTTTGATTTGTTAAGCAACTTTGCGATCATCAGCGTAAAGAAAGCCTCCATTATGTTTGAATAGTGTTGCAATATCGTTTATAAATATATTAAACAAAATTGGTCCCAGAACCGCTCAGACGAGTATCCACTAGCAACTACTCTGGAAGTGCGATTACTCAAATACGAGGAAAACTATTTTAGCAAATTTCCTGTTATACTAAAGGATGAAAGTTTGCAAATGAGAATATTATGATCCACGGTATCGAATGCCTTGCGTATATCGGTATAAATAGTATCAACTGGGATATTAGAGTCAACCGAGTCATTCCAAAAGGTTACAAACGAAACAAGATTGGTTGTTGTGGAACGAGCCTTGAGGAAACCGAACTGTTGTGTAGATATTAATTGTTTTATATGCCAGGTAATTGTGGGTCTTAGTAATATTTCAAATAATGTTTCGAAGACAGGTAATATAGATATCGATCTATAGTTTTTATTAGAGGCAGCATCGCCAGATTTAGGAATATGTACGATCCTAGATCTTTCCACGCAATAGGAAAACACCCAGTTTTTATTGATTGGTTGTATATGATCGATAGCGGTAAAGTCAGCGCGTTATCGATCAGATCCAGCGTATATCATCAGATCCAGCTCCTTTATTTCGATTTAAATATTTTAGACCAATTAACACGTAATCCTGAGAGAAAGATAATCCTGCCAAAAAATTTGTAAATGAAGAGGTTGAAAATGTATCATCGTGACAGAATGCAGATGTAGAAGATGGAACCCTATAAACAGATTCAAAAAAAGATGCAAAGAGATTGCAAATGTCAGATCCATTAGAGGCTCGTTTATTAAATAGATGCATTAATGATAACGTACTTTAATTTTGACGTTTACTTTTTTGGTAAGTCCAAAATAATAAGATTTAATGTTTTAAGTCTCATTCGGAGAAAACTATTTATATTTAGAATATAGTATATGTGTTTTTAGAAATTAGTCCGGACAATATAACATTTTAATTAGTAGTAGACTACTACTAGATTAGTATTAGACTACTAGTACAGAACGAAAATTCAGAAACATAGCGAAAAGATAGCAAAGCATAGCGAAAAGAAATAAAATTGCGAAGTAAAATGTCAAGTCCTATCGATCATACGTTAAATATATAGTTTATTGTTTATTCAATCACTATTTTCATAGGTAATTTGACAAGATCCATATGTAGAATAAAGTCATAATGACTACCTATATGTAAAATAAATGTTATAATTAAATTAATTATATATAAAATACAAAATACAACTTACCGACATATAACTCCTAGTGCCAACAAAAGAATTAGCCATAGAATCGATAAGTTGTCCGGATACGCCGAAATCGCAAATCTTGATCTCGCCATTGCTATTCACTAGAATGTTCGATGGTTTTACGTCTCTATGCATTATCGCGTGTTTGTCACGCAAGTAACTTAAACCTTTCAGAACAGCCGATGTTATAGTTCCTGTAAATAATTTAATTAATAAATTAATTATGCTTGTGTATATTAAAGTCTAGTATGTTAAAAGAAGAAGAAAAAAGCAGATTATAAATAATGGAATTACGTATCCCAACGTCTTCCTTATATTCTAGAATAAAAACGAATAAATTTACTTGAATTTAAATGCTCAAATTCAATTAAAGAAATTAGTAATACTCAACTTAACGAATTTAAAAATAAATAAAACTAAACTACAAAGAAGTCGGATTCGCAAAAAAATATTATTTCATGTAGTAATAACAAAATAGCTTTACGCCATATATATCCCGCACGTAGCAGGGTAGGCAGAGGGAACTCCGTTCCCCTCTTTCTGTCCAATTTTTGAGACATTGCTTATTGAATGCTTGTTTTGTTACCAAAGCGAGGAAAAGAAAATAATTCATTTCCCTGAGTGGGAATCGAACCCACAACCGCTAGCTTGTTTACAGTCAGTGTGCTGCTGAGCCACTACAGCCTCTATATTTATTTATTTTTGTGTAGAAACAAAATACACAAGCAGTAAAAAAATATATTTTAAGAAGATGAAGAAAAACATACAATAATAGACAAATATTGCAATACTTGTAACATGACTCAGAAATTAAATATCTTAAATGTGATGGCACATCCTAAATGATTATAAAAATATTGGAGAATTATAATTAAATATAAATATTGTATACCTAAAATCGACTCAGGAATCCTTCCAGCTTTCTTCAATATCAGATCTAATGACCCACCATCCATATACTCCATGCATATTGAAATTTCTCCATCACTGTAAAAAGCTCCATAGAAACCCACAATATGAGCAAAGTTGCACTCATGAAGGACTTTTAATTCTCTTATAATTTGTTTCTTAATGGCAGGTTTTACTTCCAAATGTATCAGTTTTCTAGCCATGATTAAACCTGTGGACTTGTGTCGTACTTTCATTACAACACCACCATTGCCTTGACCTAATCATAAAAAACATATCTTTTGTTTTCTTTTCACAGGGCATACTATAATAATATTAAGATAATAATAATCAATATAATAAAGTTTATGTTAATATAAATCTATATAATAAGACAAACTATGTTATAATTAAGCCTTACACTTAACTTATTGTTAAAGAGAATACTTAAAAACAGCTTTCTAAAATTACATTTAACATCAATATATATAAAACTTCATTTTTTACTAGTGACTGATAGAAAATGCGCATCCATAACTACTAAACATAGAAGACTTGCCATGTGCCTTTAGGTGTTTTGTGTAGCACAGGGGGACACTAAGAGGTTTCTCAAAATTTGTATGATAATGGGATAAAAAAATGTGTAATATAAACCAACTTGTGTAATATAATTAGAAAAGACTATTCAATATCTAAAGTGAACAAAAATGAAACATATAAAATTGATATTTTCGTTTTTACTAAGTAAAATATGTGTATAATCTATAGTATTAAGGCTATTTGTTTATATACTTTATTCCATTGATTTCAATATATTTTAAAACAAACTTAAAATATATATCATGACATACCTAATTCACCTAACTTCTCAAAGTCATCATCGCTAAGCTCCCCAATCTTTTCTTTTTGACACAGAAATACCTCTATCCTGCGCCTTTGAGTATCATCCATTTCAATTTGCTCTAATCTTTCTGTAAGGGCTTCAATACTAGTCTTTGACTTCCCTGCCAAACCCTGCCGCCTAAAGGCAAAATTAAGTATTGAACAGTGAACTATATATAAAACATAAAACCAAAAAATTTATACAGAATACATCATTAACAATTTTATTTTTAACCTACAGACTATAAAAGAACATTGTCTCCTGTTGATAAAATAAACCTGTTTCCTTTTAAACAAGATTAAGTAAATAATATATGCTTTAACTTATATAATGATTCTTCAAATTTGGTTTGTATAGAACACCAGTAGAATATAAATAATAAATAATATATTTATCACTTTAGTTAGTCATCAACTTCAGTAGAGAAATTAATACAACAATCATGAGTGTATTAGATAACTACAAAAGTTTTGTTGTAGACACTAATGAAAATGGTATCATATGAAAAGGAAAATATTTCTTACTCTGAAGCGGTTGCAGATTTCAGCTGAGGGGTCATATTAGACGGCGTAACCGCCGGAGCCGTATCTATGGACCCCGGTGGGAGGGTCAAGTTTAATTTATTCTTCGACATTTTGCTCATTTTTAACAAACCTTTATCAAGGCATTTAAACGAACAATTGACGACTTACTCACTAACAAAACACCGCACTAGTGATTCACTTTATACAAAAAAATATAAATTAAAACACAGTTACGTTCGCAAACACCCAATGTAAATTCTTCGCACAATCGGATAATCGTTGGACACAATGACAGCTTGACATTAGTGTCTGCTGTCTGTATCAGGGGGGGACGTCAATTTCATTACTTCTTTCTTTTTATGGAGGGCAGAAATAAGAAGGACCATCTTGTGTACGGACCAAGTTGAAAAAGTGTCAACCTGTAAACAGCATTTTATTGTCACTAGTGTAGCAAGTGGAATGTAAAATTGTCTATTATTCGTGACTAGTGTGTTCTACATAGGATACTAAATATGCAACGTTTATAATCTCGACTATTAACGTAGTATTAACAAAGCGTAGTATTAACGTAGTATAGAATATTTCTGTCCTTTTTTATTTAGTACCGTATTCCAATAGTTTATGGCGCTGTTTTTAAAATCCTTCCACTTGCTCTACTTTAATTGACTCCCTATCAGCGGACACTTTTTAATACACTGAGTTGGTGCTCCTTACGATCTCCATGAATATTTGTTGTTCAGTAAAAAATCGTGAAAAATGAAAATTTAAATTATAGAATATTTTTATGGAAGTTTGAGTCTTTTTTTAAATAAAAACGCAATATTCTTAATTACTTAATTTATTAACGAAAGCAACCATTATCTAAATTTTCATATTTACATAAAATTTTTTATTGATCCAATTATACAGTAAGTTTTGACCTTTGGGTATATTTAAAAAGCTATACAATAATTGGACAAATTAAAGATGTAAATTTTATAGTAATTGTTCAGATGAATATTAATAAAATTATATTTTCATTTGCAATCATTTACATACATTGAAACAAAAAGTATGCCTAACAAATATTTAATTAATAGAATACAAAAAATATTATAGGTACCAAACCTTAATTAAAATGAATAAACTTTAATATCTAGTTGTTCACTTTAAAATAAAATTCAATATTATATTTTTACTAACATTAATTAATAAATAAGATCAGGAAGTTTTTATTTTTGTTAAAAATGTATTTATCCCAGGTTGATTCTTCTTTTCTGGCATCTTTTTGTTATCTACTTTAAGTTTTTTGCCATCTTTGTCATCAACTTTTTTTTTCCTTTTCTCATTTTTAGGGCTTTGTTCATCTCCTTCAGGAATTTTCTTCTTTTTTACCTTTTTCTTTTCTGGTTCTTCAGTTTCAGTTGATGGTTGCAGTAATGGAGTAGGATCATCCATGATCATAGCTAATTTTCCAAAGTAATTCCATAGAGCATCAACGCAATTTTCTGGTTTTCCATTTGGTGTTTCCCATAATAATCCATAGAGTCTAGGCTTTAACTTTTCCATTGGCTTCTTCATTTCCGATTCAAATTCATCTTCTAAGTTCTTCAATCGTGCCTTTTGAGATTCAGGTGAAAGTGACAATACATCATCACCATCCATAGTTGCTTCCTGAAAAACAATATTTGACACTTATCATGATTGATATTATAGTGAAGTTAGAATGTAAATGTATGAACATTGGAAATATGTTTTATTCAATTTGGTTAAATAAGGCTCATTTACACTACTAACTAAAACACTGTCTATTTAATAAAAAAAAGTTATACAAAACCCATTATATGTCTACACACAGGACAGTGAAAGAAAGAAAAATTTCATATATAAGCATAAAAACAGATTTTATTTTTGATAAAATAAGGCATGTCTTACTACAATAAATAAATAATTACTTTACTACTTTACTTTAAATACTTTAATAAAATAAAAAAAAGTCCATAATTACCTCATCACTCAAATAACCATGTGGCACAAATACTTCATTGTCCACCTCATATTCATCATTCTCCTGCTCCTCGTCACTATTAGCAACACTGCCATCTATACTTTCACCATCTTGTACCTCTTCCCATTCATCATCGCTGTCCACTTCATAATCTATGATTTTCTAAAATATAATGGAGTAATAATATGTGCATTTTGTTTTAAAAACACATGCAGTCAATTAGTAATCACAAAAATAGATTTAGTATTTTTTTTAAATAGTAAGTATGTAAATTCATGGTATTTGTTGTTCAAGAATCAAATAGTACTATAACAAGTATTCTAGAATCGTAAATAAACTATGGAAAGCACTTTAGCAATTTTACATAGAATAAAGCAATTTACCTACAAAAATATATATAATAATATCATAAATATTTAAAAGGCATTTTATATTATTTGGCTTATTGTATTATTCATTCAGGAACACTTCAATACAGATGAAACTATACTAAATATATCTGTAATTATTTTAACTACAATTTATTAACTATTAAATAAGTATACTATGGCAAAACAATGTTTTTATTGTAATTACAATGTTTTGACGTAAGTAATTGTAGCGAAAAAAAAAGTTTAAATGATGTGTACATAAAGAACGTGAAAATATACCTCATCAGTTTTAAAAGGTCGCCTAGGATTGATATTTGAGCTTTTCTTCCTCCATGTACCCCAATATGGTGGACGTCTATTTTCATGGAATGCAAGAAGCTTAGGTCTAAGTTTCTCGCGATTAGTAGTATCCCAGGTAATTATTTCACCCGCTCCATCCTCTGGGGCTAGTTCGTCTTCTGTAATTTAAGCACGCGTTGCCATAGCAACGTGTATGTCACTCACAAAAGTTATATTATTAAATATGGTATATATGGTAGGTAAATATGGTAGGTGAGTTATGTTATATTTATTGATTTAATGTACTTTATAAGCATTATTATTGAGAAATATTAACGTTCTGCATTTCTCCTACACATAAACAATAAGTGTGCCAAATGTCATACTCCTCCGTCTGCGCAATTTTCGTGATAAGGGGTCCAAAGTTTTTGCTTCATGTATTAATATATAGATACTAAATGCTATCTTTAGCTTCGTATGCATTGTCAAATACAAATAACTAGGAATTGTGTATGACACTTGACACTTTCAGCAGGCACAGTGGGCTACATTGAAATGATTAATATTGTGTAATATAACATTCCTCAATAAATGGACAATCCAACACAAAAAATCTTCAGGCAGTTTGCAAGGTTATAAATAAACATACAAGTTTTAGGTTTTGCTTTATATAAGCAATTTCTTTTAGTAATTGAATTCAATATTTTTTGTTTAGTTTGCAATAACAAGTTAAACTTTAACATCAAAATAGAAAAAGATTATTTAAAATGTACAGTATATTTAAAGACACTTACCAACAATCATAACGTCATCATCTTTATCACTCAAGGGCCAAGTTTTTCCATTACTCAAAGGATTTTGTATACCATTTTTCAAACTTTTAATATACAATGAACTTTCTGGAGCATTTTGTTCTTTCAAGTGGTCATCTAAAGCTTTCTTACTTTCATCTGCTAAATCAACTCTAATAGTCGGAGCCAATCTCATGTCAGATTTTAGCGTAAAGCTTGACAGTAAGTTATTCTTGCTAACTGGTCCTAGAGTTATTTGATCTTTATCACCTTTCTGTTTTGGAACAAAAAAACTGACAAAAGCCTCGGCAGCTTTCTTTTTTTTCTGTTCCTGTTCCAGCTTTTCTTGTTCTAAAGCTTCTTGCTTTTTTTTCTTTTCTTCTTCCCTTGCTTCCTTCTCTTTCTTTTTCTGCTCTTCCTTTTCTTCTCGTTCTTTACGCTTTTGTTCTTCTTTTTCTTCTTTGAGCTCTGTAAATTCACATATGCTTTAAGAAAAATTTAAAAGTACACAAATATTTATAGCATTTAATACTCAAACAAAACAAACACTTGACTGAACTGTTAGAAAAAGGTTTGAATTCATTAATAAGCAATTTTACTATGGAGACCCAGAAACAAACTTAACAGCAGCTCTTTTAAAATCTATAATTTTTTATATGTATAGCAAAGGATTAGTTCTTTTTAGTCTCAATTTATTTTCACATTATTATCCTTTTCATGATATCTTTAGATTTGTGTAATGGTAAATTTTGAACATATAGCAGATTTACACTAAATAATAATATAACGAGTATACTTTTCTCTAATTCCTTTTGTTTTTCTTTTTCTTCTCTTTCTTTTCTTTTCTGTTCTTCCTTTTCTTCTTTTTCCTTTCTCCTTGCCTCTTCTTTTTCTTCTCTTTCTCGCTTTTTCTGATCATCCTTTTCTTGTCTCTGTTTAGTCCTTTCTTCTTTTTCTTGCTGTCTCTTTTTTTCTCGTTCTAATCTTTCTTTTTCACGCTCTTCCTTCTTTTTTGCAGATTCTAATTTCTTTTGAAGCTATAAAATATATATTGTATAATTACTGTAGAAAATATTTAATATACCTATACTATAATAAACAGTAATATTTTTATTAAAAATTTATGTATATATGTAAAATGATGTAAAAACACTAATAGAATATGAATTTTGTAACTTTTAAAAATATTTGTGTCTGTTCGTTGATGCACATCTACCCATCTACTGAATGGATTTGAATGAAACCTTTTTTTGTTGTATAACTGTTAGGTCTGGGAAGATCTAGGTTCTATAAATAATTTTGAAGACTGGCACACCTGATATAAACCAGTAGTCCAGTTGAAGTATAAGAAATAATAAAATGCTGCCATAACAAAATTAATTTAACATGATAAGCACTTTCCATTGACATATACAAATCAAGCATCAGGAACACCTGATGTAGAATAACAATAGATCAACTTAACTATGTAGAAAGAAAATGGCTCTATAGTATAAGCTGTTGAGGGTGATAAGTATTTTTAGTTCATATGATAACCTTCAATGTGGAATAAATTAATAAATTTATGATAATAGTAACAATATATAAAAGAAGTGAATGCTGAAAAATGTTGTAAAGCAAGATGTTTATTGTTTTCAAGGATCATAAAGTCCACACTGACAAAGTTACAGGCATCTTCATATTTGTGAAGAAAGTAAATAAAGTAACTAATATATAACAGGAATTTTATAGAACATTAAACAAATATGAAATATAAGTTATAGATTATTACTGTATATAAACTATATAATACCAATTGTAAATATTAAAATAATAATCAATACAAACAGAAACTTACTTGCTTAGGTGTTAAATTTATATTTGTAGATTCATTCAGTGACACATCGCCCTGGCTATTTGTGATAGATACATTTCTTGCAGAGCGTCTTGGTGTTGAAGGACTGGAGTTAAATGATTCATCACAATTACTTACTGAAGATGTATTTGAGTTCTTATCATCAGTCTTAGATTTAATTCTACCACTCCTTTTAGGTGTAAGAGCATCTTCTGATTTGTTATGTACTTTCTTTTCATGTTCATCCTCACTATTATCTCTTTCAGTAGAAACTGTATGAGATCCATTTTTAGAATCTAAAACTTCACTAGTCGAACATGTTACCTCTGTTATATTTTCAGTTATTTGTTCACTTTCATCATCACTATCATGTTTTTTATCTGTACTAATAGAATTCACCAATTTATTCGATGAACTTTTTTCTGAACAACTAGAATCTTCAAGCAATATGATATTAGTGTCTACTTTGTTATTATCTTTTGTATCTTCATTTTTATCAGCAGCTTCTTTCTCATTAGACTCAATACAGTGTGCTTCCTCAGTCTCATCAATTTCCATTTCTTCTACATTTTCAGCTCCTTTATCGCTGTGTTCAATTACTGAAGTATTTTCATTATTTTCAATAGAATTGTTACTTAAACCTTTTTTTGAGAGCTTGCTATTTTTCCTTTTTTTTGCAGCTTTTGACTTTTGTAATTTCTTTTTCCATGCAGTGTCAACAAGTTTTACAAAAGGATTAAGCTTCTTATCTGTTTTTTGGACTTGTGGAGCGTCTTTACTATCATCGTCACTTATTACCACCAACGGTTCGTCCAACTCATTTTCTTTTGTTATTTTTCCAACTTTTGTGACTGGTTGAGGTTCTGGTACAGACAATTTACGCTTTCGTGTCTTAGGAGAAGCCAACTTTGGCGGTACATCACTAATTATCTTAAATGGAAGACGGGCTTGCTTAAGAACTTTTTTTGAAGGAGTTACTTCTTCGCTATCTGAAGATTTTGGTGTTTTCATGTTTATTTAATAAATATAATACGTATACAGCAAAACTTAGCGTTGCTGTAACAAAATTTAAAAAAATATTAATAAAGAAAACAATCACATTGCAATGTACAGTTTTTTCTAAAAAGTTTGACAGCAACAAGAAAACGCGGGAGTTCAGCGAACGTTCAGAATTTGTAAATGTGTCTTCTGTCTAATTCAATATATTTAAAAAAGAAATAATTATGTGCGTATAATGTTAAATGTACATAAATAATTATCGGTATTGGAATTTAATAATAAAGGAGAAAAAATATGGACAGATATTGAGTTAAGTCCATATGTCTCTAAACTCTATAGTAAGGAGTACTCCTACTCATCCACAGTAAAACATATGGATTAAAATTTGCCTCAAACTATCAGAATAGGATACTAAATAAAAAATGAAAGGAACACTTCTGCTTTGATACTATTATGGAATTTGGATTCTTTTTTTTATCCCAGAAACATTTCACTTTGTTTAAAACTGCTCATTTCTACTTGCTACACTAGCGACAATAATTTCCTGTACTTGTGTAAATGTGTTCTGTGATTTCCTGTTTACAGGTGACAATTCTTGACAGGATGGTACAAGTACGGTACGAAGGTACAGGTTAGAGTTGGAGTTAGCGTTCTTCATTTGTGTAAATGAAGAATACATTGATAATAATAAATATCATGCATAAAGCCAAAAAATATTTTAAAAATAATAAAGCTGCATAAAGAACTAAAAATCAGAAAACAAGCTCAAAGGCTTAGAATGTGGTCAACAGTTATACAGAGCTGAATTATATCATCTCAATTTTTTTTAAATATTATTCAACTTATTAACTCTTTCCAAGAGGCATCTAAATTTTTAATTAGACTCTTTGCAGTTTATGCTATGTTTTTAAGCCAGGAGTACTTTTTGAACAGTTATATTTTTCCTTTTAAAATATTTCAATTTTTTTAAAATATTTATCAATGAATCAACGAAGCCTAATTCCCTAATAATTATCTTTTATTTCCCTAATAGTTATAGTCTTTTTCGAAAAGAGAATTTTGTCAGCTTTAATTTTTTGCAGGTACAACGATTAACGTTAGTGAAGTTTGTCACTTTGACGCTATAATCAAAATTAGATATATTAAAACATGTCAAAAATAAAAATGAAATTTAGGGATGTATCTTATGGTTTACAAAAACTAAGAGAATTTCTACTCGGAAGGAAGCACACTCTTCACGGTCGATTTCCACCTTTGGTGGCTTCTCGAACTTTACCGCCACCTGACGTTCCACGAGGTCCTGATACAAAGTATTCTGATAAATATTATTTCCAAAGAAATGCTTTCAATTCGGTTCACCCTCCAGTTGTAGCACCAGTGGCACAAGGGCCACCAATGGTAAAAAATAAAACAAGAGGTGCACCAAGCGGGACTATGCCGCCTAATGCTGTAAGTTTCTGCAATTTAATATCTAAACAATAGCTATGAATGGTTATTAAATTAATTGACACACAGTTATAGACTTATTCAATAAAAATAATTACAATATGTTTATTTTCACGCATTGCATCACGGTTTTAGGGTACTTAAATAAAAGGAAATGAGCAATTTATCTCTTTGTTTTTTGCTTATTTACTAATTTTTAGGAATCTAATATGTGTACTGGGAATCTACTTAACGCCACACAAGAACGGAATCTGATTAAAATGTCTTCAAAATATTAAAAATTTTATCATAAAATAGTTCATACTAATAACGAAAAATATTATTCGTCTATTTGTTGCATCAAAGACAGATGAAGAGATCGTTCTATAATTTATATACTCTGCGACTTTTGAGATGAAATATGTTTATATTTAGATTTGTTTCAATTTTGCACCAACTCCCGGACCTGCATGGTGGTGGGATGGACATTGCTACTATGAAGAAGCACCAGAACTTCCACGCCCCATACCGCCCAATGAAGAAGACGACCTCTGTCCTAAGCCCGATAAGAAATAACGATGTTTTTTATATTTATGAAATGTGTTATAAATGTTCATCTTGATAATTTTTGTATTATTTGATAAAAAAAACCAATAGTAACAAAACACGACTGTATTAAAAAAAAACCGAAAATAATAAATAAAAAACCTGGATTATCATATTTTGAGTTAGGTTAGGTAGATTAATACGAACCGATTGAAGAATCATCAAATATGATCAACACGCTTTGTCTTTAAAATACCACACTATAAACACATTATCCTCTTATGCCTCCCGCATTCAGGTAAAAAAATATTTAGTTTTGCTGTAATACATTTTTACGATGTGAAAATGTCAAGTTTCAAGGTTATATATTGAATAGCTTATAGGTTGTTTTTTAAAAAAAATTACATATCCATTGTAAGTATATATGTATGAACTTCACCTTTAAGTAAGAAGGGTAAGTATTGTGTTAATGATACCAGTCACGTTTTATATACAGTATGTTAGCTTGTTAAATCAAATCATTCGAGTTTCGGTAATATAAGAAAATATCTACAGGTGTACTTCTTACGATATAGTTACCAGTATTTATAAAGTGATGATGTTGTGAACTAGTGGTAGGCGTGACGTCAAATGTTATGAATCTATAATTTCAAAGCTGAAGATTTTGCTTGATTGAAAGCGCTTATCTCAGGAACTACTCGATCGAATTGAAAAAATATTTTATTATTGGATAGATCATTTACAGTAGATATTATATGACCTAAAATTTCTAAATGTAGCGTATTATACCTGCGTGCTGGAATCAAGAGCACTAAAGGCCGGTTTCCATCGCGAGCGGATCGGACCTATTAAGGAGTACGTTGCACCCGCAAGGTATTGCCAACAAATAATCGGACAGAAAGAACCAAGCGAATAGAATTTCAACTCTTGAAATGAAATTGCTAAATTCTAAAGAGTGGAGCGGAGTAATTGCTGAGTCCGTTCTACTCGCAATAACGATGCGTTTATCGAACGAGTAAAAGAGGCTGAAACGACTACCACTACGGCAAGGCCTTGCCGACTGGTTTAAAACGGACGAGGGCGTAGCCGTAGGAAATAAGCTAGTACATGTATAGTTGTACTAGGATTTCCGGTGATTTTTCCTACATGGTTCGACAAAACGTGTCGTAACATTTTCTTATTATTTAATAATTATATAGTATTATTGACTTATCAGATATATATGCCAAACATACTGAATGTATATATATATATATATATATATATATATATATATATATATATATATATATATATATATATATATATATATATATATATATATATATATATATATATATATAATTTGTCACGGTATTGTTCACAACCCAAAGCTTAGACTTAATGTAGCTATCAATGAAGCTATGTCAATTTGATCCCTTTAAAAGTAAAGCCCCTTGAAAGTTGTGGGTTATCTCCCCTTCAATCCATTTCGCCGAAATTAATCATAAGCGGCAATGTAGCTACAAGCAAATACGTACGCAGCTTCACCAGCTTCATGCATTTCCATCATTGCTTTAGGTAGGCAAGTAATCTAGTCTTTCCGACTTTCCGCGCAAATTTCGAAGTATTGCGTGTTGAATGGCGGTACTCAGCACCGCACTTTGTCTACCCATGCCGGAGACACAACATCATTAAAATTAATGGCTCTAAGTGCAGATTATTTGCTAATTTTAACTCAACTTTGTTTTTACAAGGCAAGAATATGTCTTGCCCAATTATTACGCTTTGGACTAATTAGACCGCGTATAAAACGCAACATTTAGGCTGAATCAATCAAAAATATCTTTATTTTCTCGTATCTGTGTAGTCCAAAGCGGCGTTGGACTATATTAACATACATATTTTATTTTCAATTACTTCTTTATGTGTAATCTTCGTGAGTATTTCTTTGATTTACTCGTTAACTGTTTATATTTCTATTACTAATTATAGTTATTATTTCTATTTATTTATTTATATTTATAGCTATTAGTCAAAATGCTAAAAGGATTCGAGTGACTTATTTTATTTTAACTCTATTTACTAAACGTTCCCAACATATTAGGTAAATGATTTATTTTATTATCCGATAGAAATGATACGTCTGTCGTGACGCAGCGGAGTAGTATAAAACTGTAAATGAAATGGTTGTGGGTTTGGTGTCCACTTCGGGAATGGATATATATATTTAAATTATTTTCATTTACCTGCTCTGGTAAGTATTAATTACTAACGCATGGCAAGCGTGAAGCGTGTATAGGAATAAAAGGCGTGTATAGTGTGAAAAATGGAAAATATAGTGTCTTAATACTACATTACTATACTATGTTGCTATATTATGCTATAGGTGTTTTATCTCTCTGCCTGTGCCGCTATATGTCTGATATACATTTTGTAGCAGCTTCTAACGTTACATTGGCTAATTATGAATCTAAGTAACAACTAGTGTGTACAGATAAACGAATCTGCGATGACACAATCAAGTTAATAAATTTAACATAGTACATAATACTTCTTTAAAATATTCTTATATATAATTTCTAATCCAAAGATGATAAATACATAGTACTGTATGGCACTATATTCAATATGTTAACGTAATTTTTCATACACTATGTACTTACTTACGCGTATGTTTTATTCATGTGACTTCACGTGGTCGTTGTGTCAAGGAAAATTGTGTAAGACAAACTCAGACATGCACTCGAATTATTTGTAAAAGATTTTCATCATAATTATATTAAATTTGTAACATATTGAAATAACTCGTTTCTAGTAATTGAAATTTAGAATAATGAAATATTTAATTATTATTTAATATTTATTGGTTATATTTTTTATCTTCGATAAATGCCCGATATCATTGCCTAGATAGAATATAATTTCTACTTGGATATTCTATGCAATAAGTGCCGTTATAAATTTCGTTGTAGATAACGTGTTAAACGTTGAATGAATCAAATAAAAGTATTTCCTTCTATGCGAGAAGCTTCCCGCATAGTAGTGTAAGTTGGGAAACTCATCTCCTCATTACGTCTGAATACGAGACATTGTATGTTTAGTGATGGCCACAACGTCACATTTCGTATTAGAACGACAAATGACAATATTGCCCCGAGTGAGAATCAAATCCACAACCATCGCGTCTACAGACAAGCGCTGTACCATTGCGTAACGATTGATTTTCTTTATTATTAATAAAAGCAACAGAATGTAAACATTTATACTCTTTTACATAGATTTGTATGATTTTTTGTTATATATAGTTTTTAGAATTTTTATATTCATAAAAACTTACCTACTCAAAATGAGTATGTACATATATCATGACATGACACATTATATGATATTATATATATATATATATATATATATATATATATATATATATATATATATATATATATATATATATATATATATACATATATATATATATATATATATATATATATATATATATATATATATATATATAATATATATATATATATATATATATATATATATATATATATATATATATATATATATATATATATATATATTTAGAGATAAACCTACGAGCAAATTAGTTCTTTATTACGTTACACTCATTAAGACAAAAATACAATTATCTATGCATTATTTAACTTTGAAAATATATTTAAAATATTTCTATATTTAGCACAACTAGGAAAGATGGTTAAACATTCATTTAAAGTGTTTTATAATGATTATCAGTTTATTAATTTATTGCAATATAAACCATATTCATATGCGAGAATCAATAAACTAGCTAGAATCATAAATTATAGCCTTTTTTCTTTACGCAAACAATCCTATAAAACTTTTTATTCTAGTATAAACTACAACAACGCGGCGCTTATTGGACTTCAGATCAGAGCGCTTTACAGTCTACAACGTTTATGGTAAGTGATTAGGGTTAATCTGAAGTCTCTATAATATCTATCTATTACCGCACGGTCCGTGCAACTCTCGTCGGCGCATGAGCGAGAACGGCCCAGTCAGTTAGTACCTCCGGAAACACTGTAGGCTACAGTCTGTAGCTGGCAGACGCGTTTGTAAATGCTCGAGCAGCTAAAAATCAGCTATGACTGATTGCCTTGTATTACCGCCAAGGCTCTAAGCTGTGGCGACTTCCATAAATATTCCAGACGCCGTTATTCAATCAATGTTGTGTAAACTGAACGTTTAAACTCTTGTGACGCCAGCGTTTTACCGCCGTTGTGAGTAGAACCACCTGTGAGAGATTTTTATTACGTAGTAAACCCATCAAAATGAGAGAGGATTCAGAGACGGCTGTTTTGAATGAAAGGATAGAGGAGTTCAAGAGTGACCCAGAAAAGTTGCGTCAGGCCTCAGAGTTTGTGGATGATCTCATACAACAAGCAAAAAAAGAGGCTGAGTTAAAATTGAAAGAGAAAGAGAAAAGCAAATTTGTAAGTATTAATGTATATTTATCCCGGTAAGGAAACAATATATGGAATTGATAGGGCGGTAAGTGTTATTATAGGAGTAGAGCTGCTATAGAGTGCAAAATAGCTTCTTCTATAGCAATGCTGTCATCTTGAATTTTCTTTAACACAACATCGAAACACTATGCATGCTTGTCACATTTTTTGAATTTTCTATGGGCATACTCATTGTGAGGACAATTCTTTTGGATTTCCTTTACAATTTTATTAAACAATACGTGTGTATCTATATGCATTTTATTCTGACAGCACATTCATACATATGGAGGTTTTCTACTGTTTTTTTGCACTTCATCTTTCAAGTAGATATCTAGCATATGACAATTTTTATCGTATTTTCACACTCGATAAACAATATTTAGTTAAGCAGGGAAATTTGATATTTACGAGATTAGTGAGCAATTGGCTTACGTTTATCAGATAAAACTATTTTTCAAATAAGTGCATATCCATATGTCATATATACGTTTGATCGATACTTCTTGCTACCCTTTACATTTTAGGCTTTAACAAAGATCGATTGACCTATATATAAATAAATACCTATTATACTCGTATATATAGATATTATCGCTCCACAGTTATCGAGCTAGTAAGTATTGTTTAACCTCGCACTATAATTTGTATTCATATAATTAAAGAGGACGTAATTGAAGTAAATGAATGAGAGAACACCATTTAAATTAATATAAAAGTTTAACGTCATAAACAATTTCGTGCCTGCCGAAAAGGTATGTGGTATTGCCTAGTGGAAACTAGATATACTCGTAAATTCAATCATTTTATTTTAATAATTCCAACGATAATAATTCGTACTAAAATCCGTGAGATGTTACTTACCTGGAATCGATGCTTGTGACTTGTGGGCACCAGGCTCCAGCATCCAGCCTCCAATGCTTTTTTCGAGAGATATATCTGATGATATAATGATTCGGGAGATTTATCTGGTAAGATTGAACGTGACGTTTGCTTTTGATGCATAGCATGCATCTCTAAACGATAGGACAGAGTGAATTGCCTCTTTATATTTTTTTAGGATTAAATGAATTAATAAAAATAATTATATTGTTATTAGGTTTATGTTATATGTCATTACTTTAAAAATCTCAAAATAATGAAAAATTTAAAATTTTAGCCAGCGCTATGTTTATAATTTTTATTATTTTAAACAAAATTAGTCATTGTAAAATATTTAATTAAATAGTATATTTAATTAAATATCACAGTATTATTTTTATATAAATATCAGTACCGCTCAGTTCACTTGTATATAATGATGGTGTAAATTAAATATCCGTAAGGTTACATTAGGCCCACATAAATGTCATTATATAGAGAGGTCATTCACCTCATTCATCCGTCTGGATATCATTCCAGACGTATGTCTAGATTTTTTTGAAGTCCTTAAAAAATGGTATAATGTACGTAGGATATAGGATATTATATTGAAGTTAACTAGAGTAAAGCGGGCAATAAAAATACATTTTAAGTAATCGAAAACGAATTAATATACAAATCTTGTTCAAATCATCAGTAATTTTTTTTATGATATGACTTCCGACTGAGTTCCGTACCTCAAAAGGACAAAACAGAACCCTTAGAGGATCACTTTGTTGTACGTCCTACCTGCCTGTCTGTCATTTCACCATAACAATATTGTAGTTCATTTCATACAAAATGAATGGATATGACCGCAAATTTAACTGTGTCAATTTTTATAAATTGTACTAAACGTTGACATACAATCATGAAATTCGTATCCGATCGATATTTTTCAATATTATTCAAATTAATTTTCTCATTATATTCAATCCATTGAATATACGCATACCAGCTTCTACTTTAGGGAAAATTCAATTACCGATTTTCTAATGAAATAACTTTACAACCTCTATAAGTTAAACGTTAAATTCTAAATTCATAGATTTGTTATAAACCAAATAGTTACGAATATTATATATATATATATATATATATATATATATATATATATATATATATATATATATATATATATATATATATATATATATATATATATATATATATATATATATATATATTACGCCCTCTAAAGTATTATTTTAATCAATCTAAACACCATCATATACACAAGAACGTTAAGGGTTCGATGCCCTCTTAATTCATATTATTTATACATTCATTCACCTAGGTGTATAAGAAAAATCGTTTCTCTTCTCGTTATGGTTAAGCAAAGCGTGACATTCGTTCATGACGTGAGTTCAGTCATCATGTGGGTACGTGACACTAAACGTATAATGTCTCAATATTAGTTAAGTAAAAAGCGGAATATATGTAAATGAAGACTTAAAAGCTTATGAAATAGGTTCCTTTATTATTTAACAGATATTTATGATAATATTTAATGAAATTACTACAAATACCAAGTCATTTTTAGTTGCTGTACTATTGTGCCACGATTACCTCTTTTTCATATTTACCTTATAATTAAAGTATATTACTTTGGAAAGTATCTATATTTATTTAAGCGATATGAGCGTGCGTCGTAAATTTCATTAGTACCAAGTGTGACTAATATTGCACATTAATAGCAATGAAATTTATTAAAATTTACATATTGCTGTCGATTAAAGACTAAAAATATTTTATTTTAAAAATTAAATGTAAAGTCACGTAAGTTTAAATCGATTTTGTTCATACAAAACGCAATTAGCTTTCCACACTTCATTCACCTAGAAATATTGAATCATGGTTTGATGAACTAAAAATATCATTTTGGAATTCATTTGCCTGTAAAGTGCTTAAAAACAGGTTACTAAAATATATTGATTTGAAATATTCTACAATATATATACTAATAAGACTAAGAACATAGTAAACAGATTATTTTATCGTTTTCATCTTTTATTAATATTACCAACAGTTTCATGTCAGAACAAATACCGAAATAGCACTTCTATTTAGCGATAACTTGATTAATCATTCGGGCGAACTTTCCTTAATACCTTCGACAAGATGTAATTATACCAAATCTCTCGACGAGAATCTATTAGATCCCTTTCCTCTTGCGGTTGACAACAACTTATTATAACAAACTTGGTATAAAATATTATATATACTTGATTTTGTTTTTATATAGTAAGTTTTTCAAAGATTATGTTTTTGATATTTTATTATTTTGTAGTTATTTATAGTTATAGTTATTATTTGTATATATTATCTAAGTGTTTAATTAAAGTTCTAATAAATAGCATTTACAATAAGATTCGCCTTGCCTTGTAATCGCATTTGCATGAAAAATGTGCATTGGTATGCCGGGATCGTGACGCTTGACGCGCCGTGTCTCTGACAAGGGACAACCCAGCCAGATACAAGGCGTGAACGTTTAAAAATTTGTAAAACATAAAATTTTGTTATCATATACAGTTAGCTTTAGTATAACGGAAGGCTTGTTGAGTTTTGCTATTATGATAAAGATTTTTAGTATTTTTGTTTCGTTTTATATTAATACACGCTGTAACACACTATTTAATTTATAACACGTAATAAAACGTAAAGCTCGATCATATTACACGTGCGTACGAGTAAAAATAATCTTTATTTATGAACGAGTAGTAATCCAAAATCTCATTTGCGTGTACTATGAAATTCCATTCTCTCTCGTTTTCGATTTGGGGAATTTCTCTTATGGATCCCTTACACTTCCCAAGGATCCATGGAGAGATACCTGAAAATAGCATGACAAGGAAATGCCAGCCTATTATCGGCTTTGCATTGTCTGTCAGTCACTTAGTAACGAAAGCATTTTTATTTCTTCTTTATTTATATATATTTGAAACATAAAAGGAAAAAATATACTGAATTTTACTGATTTTTTAATCTTTTATTTGAAATGAACCATAAATAAATATATAGAATTTGCTGAAGTACTACAAGTAGGTGTATATTACGTATATTATTACTAATAAATATTTATACTTTTTTATTTAGTTGTATTTAAATTTATTTATTTAGTTGTATTTAAATAATTTTACATTTACAAATTAAAGTCATTTAATAGACGCAAAAGCAACTGATAAGTGTGCCTGTGACACGTCCAGTATATAATAAGAATAAGACTCTTAATTGTTTTTCTTTTCAATATTAAGGTAAAATGTGCTTACACTACATCATTTTCATTTACATCTATTTAGTACTTAATAAAAACCAAATATTATATTGCTTGCAAAGTATGCAATTAATATATCCTCAAACTCTGGATGTACATACATAAAATAAATCTAGGCACATACATAATTAGATAAATACTCAGAATCGATAATAATGGAAATCACTATAATAAATTGCGGTGGCTTAGATCAAACAACATTCGGTCTAATAAGAGCTACAAGTCGCTGGATGAATAGCCATACTGTCAGAAGCACACATTTAAAAAAAGAATATTTTTTTTTTAATATATTTTAAAAATCAATGTTAAACTGTAAAAATGTCTAATATCAAACAACAAGTATCACCTCGTTTGTTTCTGTAATTATGAATTGCCGGCTTTGCGTAATAAGAGCCTTTATTTTGTACCATGATGCTGTAGACGCTGATTTTCATTTGCATTTTCTTTGTTGCAGGAATCTCAAGACGCGAGTGTGGGTGAGTATTTAAAACATCACATTCTTATATTTAAAGGCCTAAAGCTTTGCTTTTTAAAAATAAATCTTAGATATAATAAATTTTAGATATAACGTGGTGTTCTTCATAATATACCTGAGGAATCGATTTTATTCAGTCTAAAGTAAAAAAAATAATCTACACATATTATGTTTTAGTAGGTCTATTGTTATATAATTTTCAATTTAAGACGACCTTCATAGTAATAGTTCATGAATAGATTTCTGCAGTTAAACAAAGAGTGCTTTATTACGTCATCCAGTTAGTAGAGTCTTTAAGTGGGAGGACAGGACAGAACTGAATAATATACTACTAGTTTAGCATATTTTTTAATCTACAAAAAGACTTATTTTATTTTCAAAATAAAATGTCACAAACGTGCTCCATCAAATATACATAACATTATTGCAATACAGTAAGTAATATGAAAATAATGACGAAAATGATTCATACAGACGAATAGCGAGTAATTTACCATTGAACAACGTTGTAGGCAGTACTAATTTACTAATCTAAACCCACCTTAGCGATGTCTGTACGCCCCAGTAGACAACTCTGATCTTATATTGTGTTCTTCTAAAGGTAATTTGTTGTACATTTCAGCTTATTTTGTTATGTATATATCTCAAACTTCACGTATATATAATGGTGTAAAGACACCTAGTGTAAAAACGTTTCCTACTCTTCACCCAATTTTTTAGCGTTACTTTCACCGAGCACCAAAAATGGTTAATTTCACCGAGTGGGAATCGAATCCACAATCATGACATTTACAAACAGAGTCTGTTGCCACTGTACCATGACGTTTTTATATATTTTGTATTTTGTCAGTAATTGTTCGAACAAAGTTATAGTACAATGAAAGAGGACATATAAATTATACTGGAAAATGTACTAGACATTAATAGACGTAATTTACTGTAATATCTGAGTCATCAAATCAAATTTTGCATATCCAAAGAAAAAAATAACTGTTGACGTCGTCGATGTGTTTTCTTTTCAAGTAATTTAAGAAACTGAATTTCAAAGGTTTCAAAATGTTTACGACTTATTAAAATATGAATAAACAATCAAAATTTATACTTAAGCAATATTGAGATTTTGTATATCTCAAAGTATGCAGCCGGACTAGTCGGCGCTCTTGGCCGAATAATCGCCGAATAGTGGCGGGCATATTTGTGTAATTAATATAAATAAATAAATGCAAGTTTAAATTTGTCAACTATTATAAGTTGTATTTTTGTTAACCTGCATTTATAAAATTGGTACGAAGCCGGTGAGCGGTATTTAATTCAATTAATAAATTATAATTTGCAAGCAACTCTATGGGACTCTAACTATATAACTCTAACTCTATGTACATATAATAGATGTGTAGGTAAAAGGAATCTAATATTTTAAATCTATATATCTATACATATAAATAAAATTCAAGTATTTGTTTGTGATTTCAAAATAATTGTATGTTGTTTTTTACACTGCTAAAACTGTCTACTTATCTATCCGTTTGTACGGGTTAATGCATGTAAAAAATTTATTATTGTAATGTCAAGTGACAGTCAGCCATTGCGTGTTGAGTGGCCGAATTTATTTGCGCTACACTGGACGAAACGGGCGTGGGTAGATGCCGAGTGCCTACTACGGTCAATATTTTTACTGTAGGCGTTTCGTTCTAATTAAGTTTTCTATATAAAAATATATTGTAATAAAATAATCGTATCTACTTTAAAGCCGTATTTATAACATATGTTCCTATTTATAAACCTTTTATACGCTCAAATGGAGTACACGTGCTATGTGTAAATAGATACATGGAGTCTTCAGGTACGAATTCATTTCGTTTCTGTTAACAAAAAAAAAATCGTTGTTATACACTCGTCAAATGCGAGTGGTACTCGCGCACCGAGGATTCCGTACTCAATTTATAATTCTAGGCTACGAAATTATATAAATTATAAAAGTTGACAAATTTACTTTTGCGGTCGTATGCACTCATTTTACGATATTAACTACACAAATAAATTTGTAATGGTTTTATTCCTTGATATATCTAGAAATTTCTAATTTTTGGAAATTTTCCTTTTTTTGTACTAGGTCAATGAGAAGTAGTTAGTAGTAGTTTTGATAACGAAGAATTTAATACAAATATAGCAATACTAAGCGTAAACGCTCGTATCTTTTGATTGCGTTGACGTCTGATTTTAACTGTGCTTCACTTGATAATAGACGGACCCACAGATAGACAGACAGACAGACGGACAAAAAAGTGATCTTATAAGGGTTCCATTTTTTTCCTTTTGAAGTAGGGTACTTTTACACTCCGTTCCTCACTTTCCTCCCAATTTTCGATATATTGTATGTCGAGTGGCGGATGTTATTATATATATGATCATAAGTTCATTGCACTTTGAATGTGCTAATGATAATAATATAAGGCTCGTTAGTTCTACTCGTTAGTGCACATATGAGCGGAAATTGTGCTTTTCCGTCTAGACGCTTCACAACACCCGCTGATGTAGAATTTATGTTTATCACTACCGTCCTATATTTATTTAATAAATTTATTTAAGTAATTTTAAATAGATATTAAATATATATTTATAATTTATAATGGTATAAAACTGTCTATTTATATGTAAAATAATTAGAATTCGTTTTTCAAATTAATGTAACAGTATAAAGGAATGAAATTGATTTTCCTTTCGGTTTCATATTTATTAATTAATTACTCATATGACGTAGATAGGTATGAAGAAGCTATATATATATATATATATATATATATATATATATATATATATATATATATATATATATATATATATATATATATATATATATATATATATATATATATATATATATATATATATATATATATATATATATATATGTATATATATGTATCTATGTGCAAGATACAGCGTGAAGCGAAATAAATAAATAAATATTTATATATTAAACAATCTCCAATATTATATTTATAATTAATGGTCTTTTTAATCAAAAAAGGCTTACAGAGAGCAGGTCCTTAACTATTGTAAGTCACGAATTTAGGCCATGAAGATGTAAACAGTAAACTAATACGCTACTGTAATGCCACATAATCCTTCTTTATAGACATAGAACATTCTCTTTGAGCTGATTCTCTTTGTGGTTTTGTCATATAAAGTACGTACATGGTTTGATATTAAGTAAATAATATTGGAGATAAAATATCTTCAAATCTGCACTAAATAACATCAACCTTTAAATTAACAAAAAAGTCGATACACACGTTTGTATTTTATCGATGAAATGACATTTCAAAGCTAATTGATGTTTCTATATCTAATTGTAGTTACGGTTGTTTTTCTAGTTCCTCTTTTGCATATCGATATCGACATAGTAGTGATTCTTGTAATACTAATTCATACAAATATTATTTTAACGAATCTACTAGTAGCAAATAAAGAAAGTTCAGTTTATATAGTCGTATGAGTATATAAGGAATAAAATTCACGCAAGCGAAGTCGCGTTAGGAACTAGTGTTAAATAAATAGTGAGATTTAATAGTCATTGCTTAGTAAATGTTGAGTAAAATGTGTTTGTTGTACCTAGAACTGTATCCGACGAAATTTTGTTAAAATAACAAAGAAATTCCAGGCATTACTTTCATTACTCATTTTGAAGACGAGAGACATTACGCTTTGAGCGATGAAACCTCACGCCGCGTTAGGGCGAAAATTATTCATATTCATTCTCGAAGAACAGATCGAATCCACAATCGTTGTGTGTATAGAATTTTTAATGTTGTAATTTGTAAAGTCGGTTGGTAATAATCATTAAGACTTAAAATTATTTAAAACTTCTGAATATGTTATGCTTATAAAACATTTATTGTAAGTACGTACGTATATATGTATTTCGATACAATACCTATAATTTTTTTTTTGTTAACTTGAATCCTAAGTGTAGCGGAGTTATGGAGTAATACTGTATAAAATATATAAAATTTTATTTCTTTAAACCAGGCAGTTCTAGCGCAGTAGAAGATTATAAACGAAATGGTTGTGGGGTTAATAGCCACTCGGGGAAATGAACTAGTTAGTAACATAACCTTCATACTATTCAAAATAAAAACAACAGAGTTCTATAAACACCTTCAGAGTCACCAAAAGCCATATTCTGGGAAAATCAGAGGACGATATTGTACAAATATTTCAATAAGACAACTATCCCAGAACTCGAAGTCAAGATACCGTTTTCACAAGTAATTTATTATAGGAGCACTATAGAATGGGGTAGGGTTAGAATCGAATAGGGTAGACATAGATATGATAAAATCTTTATTCGGCAAGACAAAATTTATGAATGCAAAGTGCATGAAGTGAGCTTAGAAATGCAAAACGACTGCCTCACTGTACGAGAATTTACTATCCCATTAGCTAGACGGCATACCCTAATTCATAATTGGTCTCTAACATTGTTTAAACTCTATCAATAGGATATAATTAAATTGTGTTCCAAATTACTCTATCATATCTAAGTTTGGTAAGATGGGGTTAAGCCACCGGCAACTTATTACTATATTTGAAAATACACCCAAAAAAACAACAGCTAGCTTGGTTTGCTAGTCCTAGGCGCTGCTGCGAGCTCCTCTGATGATAGAAGTAAAACAAAAACCAACCAAAATATCTGTATATACATCATACTTCGTACATATTGTATGTTATAGATACATATAAAAAAATATAATACAAAAAGGTATAAAATAATCAAGTTACACATGTAATTTTCACCGCGAAAAATTTAGTATATTATCATCTGCCTTTCAAATGCAACAAATATTTTATACAATCTTATCATGTAAATCTTGTACTAACGTTCTTGACAGGAGCGTAAGCAAATGACAAGGTTATATCTTAGCTAAACAAAGATAACAATATGTCAACATGTGAAAAGGTTATGTAAATAATACACGTCAATGTTGAAGTTCATTTAAACAAAGTTCTCGATATCTGTATGGTGTAATAAGCAATAATGAGAGAAAATTACATGTAAGAGGCCATTAAAGGAGAGCAGAGAGAGATATCACGAGCCAAGTAGACACGAAGGATGTGGATTCGATTCTCGCTCTAGATCGTGGAATATACCGAATGGCATTGGATTCCTTAGCACCCATTGATTTGAGGAGGTGGAGATAGTAATAGACTTTAATTAACAGTAGGTTCTATCTAAGTACTCTGCAAAAACCTGTAAATACTTATTCGCTTACTCGTAACGAACAATATTTAGACAATAAAATAAGATTATTAAGTAAACTGAGCATATGATACACGGTACCTAATAAGCTACGGTACACGTAACACGGTATGTAACCTTTACCTTCAAAGAGCGTTTAGAAAATGAAAGCCGCGTATATTCCTCTAATTTTCTTTACAAAGTAATAATAATAGTGCTCGCTCAATAATTTTTTGTATATAACTTATAAAATTTTTGACATAGCCGGATTCGATCCCGCGCCTCTTGGTAATCATTCAAGTGCCCTAACCACTAAGCTATAAATATTAATTGGAAACGAACCAATGATTTTTATTAAAAAACATACATACTAAATTTACTATAGTTGTTTATAAAAACGTACATTTTTATCCTTAGTGTGGAATAACACTTTAAAAGCAATAAAACCTTTGTAGCGTCTGTGCATTTCAAATACCTATAATTACGTTTATGTAATACATTCATGACGTATATTATTATTCGTGTGTAAATTTCATATTTTCTTTTATTTAAATAATACTCCTTTGTCGAGTAAATCATTTTGATGATAATGTTTCTTTTTTGGAAATTTCACACTGTATCCCAGAAGAGGACTTGTCGTGGCGCAGAGGCGAGAGAGAGACAGAGCGTCTGCCCGTAAACGCAACGGTATGTGGGTTTGATTCCCACTCGGGGAAAATGAAATATTTTCATTTTCTTCGCTCTAGCAACAAGGCAAAAGTGCGGCGTTGAGTTCTGCCACTCAACACGCAATGCCTCGAAAGATATTAACCTAAAGAGCAGTAACATTGAATCTGATGAAAATAAGTTCGAATTAGATTCAATGTTAGTATAAAATTCTTGCCAACTACATATTTTTGTCAGCAATTTAATAACATGTATTATTGATTATCTTAATAACAAGTGACAATAGGTTACATTGAAACGATGATTATTGATAAAAAATCAACTATCAAACACAAAAATAACTTTTCAATTGGAATCAGAAGTTCCTGAGCGTAGCGAACTTCCTAAAGTTAACCTTACTAAATCATAATTTTTTTAATAATTGGTAAAGATATAGTACAAATCAATCTAGCTACAGAGCAATGTACGTGTTTGTGAATAAGGACTAAAATAAATTACTCAAATTTAAAAGCTTTTACGAGATTAATTTGTCTACTGGAAGCTTTTACCTTCACGCTTTTATGAGATGTCATTTTTAATTCTAGTTAAGCTTATAAATCTGTGTGCTTGTGGCAATTAGAGCTTTTAAATTAAATGATTAATTTGAATAGGTTATAGGTGTATTCTTGATATGCTATCGCGTTTAGTAATCAGTTTCTATATTTTAGGTTTATTCTATATTTTATTCTATATTTTAGGTTTATTCAAAGCTCCTTGGAGCATGAAGTATTTCCAAAAATCTTAAAGATTTTTTAATTATTTTATTAAATAGTTTTTAATATACATTGTGTAGTAGATGTATATTTAGGTTCATACAATTATTAAATATCTTAATACGTCTAAGAAGCCGTTTGTGCCTACGAACATAAATAAAAGCAATTTTTATATAGGTTACATATAATAAGTATTTTTGTGGAAAAATAACAGCAGTCATATAACTTTTGGAATAAAATGATTACCCCTGGCGAACGATTGTGATTTATATGTTAATATGTTATCAAGCTAACGATAAACTAAGTTATCTAGTTTAAATCAACATATCAAAAACGTTGTTACTTGGAAGTTAGTGTTTGAATAGCATAATTTTTAAATAACTTCTAAAGATTTTTTATTATACATTAAAAGCAATAATCTATATTTTTGGTTACTGAGAATTCACTAGTAGAAGTTGTAAGATAGTTCGGCTATATATATATATATATATATATATATATATATATATATATATATATATATATATATATATATATATATATATATAGCCGACTTTTACCTAATTTAAGCTTAAAGTAAGCTGCTTTGATTGGACGAAATTATCGAAGTTGCTCGGTACACGGTAGGTAAGGTACGCCTATCTCCCAATCTTTCAAGGATGGAAACTTTAACTTTAAACTACTCTCATGCGATAATAAATTCATGGGATGGGATAAAGTGCTTAGGTTTGCGTAGAATGAGCGTCCGTGTTAGGTAAAGGTAATTCGGATCAATGGTATTAATTTTTCGAGAAATCGAGAAAAGCATAATATTTATTATAATAGGGACGTATAAAATGTTGGGACGGAATATAGTTGGGACGTATAAAATGTCCTCCTTTACAAACAAAGTATTTTACCACGCTGTATCCCGCACATGGTAGGATAGGCAGAGGGAAAAAGATAAGTGTTAAGACACTCCGCACACCTCTTTTCGCCTTTCGTGACATTGCATGTTCAGTTGCGCTTCGTCATGTTACCAGATTGAGGAAAATAATCTATTTACCCCAAGTGGAATCGACCCCACAAGCGTCTCGTCACAATGAGATGCTGTACCACAGCACCACCATATATAAAATAACGGGCATATATAAAATAATGATAACAGTTTTTTTAAATTTGATTGGTGAAATCAAAATATAAGTTTTAATAAAATTATCATAAGAAATCACCTATTATTATTAAATATATTTCCGTAAATATCTTTTCTTTCATAAACGCTACGAGTAAAATAATAACTTTCACATTTTCATTCCATTTGTATAAAGCCGGTCGGCTACATATACTCGTAGAGATCATTTCTTTATTTTCCATTTTGTCACGTTCACACTGCTATGGGCACGTACTTGGAAAGTTCGCTGTAGATTGTCATAATAATATTTATTTCTTTTATCAATAATTCAAGGAATTTAAGGGTGAAGTAATTTAATAAGCATTTAACGCTATACGAATTCTATAATAATTTTATTGATCCTTGTGCTCACTCAGAATCTATCGGTTTTTATAATTTATAGAAAAGAAGTTATTTTAACTACCTTTCGTAAAAAAAGTTCAATAAGTATTTAAAGAATACAATTAATAACTATTCATTTCCAGCAGATTTCATTTATACAATGAAAAATGTTATCCTTCTTATATATGTATCATACAAAATATGTGTAAAAGTTTCCATTCAAACAAACTGTACACTTTGCACAGTCGGTGGATCACAAGTCTGAGTGTTTGTCTGGCGCTAGAGGATCAATAATTTACCCCCTCTATAATATAGTCGCTATAACTAGGGTTGCCAATTTATTAAATAAATAATACAATAATACTGCAGTATGCGTTATATAAAAGTCATTATTCAAAATAAGCTTTTAACATTATGTAGAAACGCTTAAACATAATATTATATAGGTTCACACCTTTTAAGCCTATTTAAGTTTACTGTGTGTGTGACATTATTTATAACGAAATTTTGATTATAAATCTATCTATCTAACTAAATTAGCAGAAAGTGGCGGGCTTTAAAATAAATTACTCAAATTTAAAAGCTTTTAAGAGATTAATTTGTCTACTGGGAGCTTTTACCTTCGGATCATTCGCCGTTAAAAAATGATAAATGTTAAATAAAAACGTTTTAAAACTGAGATATGGACAGCCCTAGAGCTCTTTTGAAATAAGACAAGTGATGAAAGGACTACAACGACGGTGAATAATGATGAAAATGCAGGTAGACATGACAACCTCGCATTACCTTTATCAAAAGAAAATATAGACACCATCGTCAACCTTCGCATTTGTTAGAGAGCCTTATGATTGCACGTTTCGTTGGGTTTTGTGAGCTTTTTCAAGTTATTTGTAGCAAATATTTATACTATTTCTGAAGTTTTTCTGTGAAATTACATATACGTGTATGACGATACTCTTTTTATATTTTTGTTTTGTTAATATGTTTATTGATTTTACTATATATTATATAGATTTTTGTTTATTTCGAATTTTACTATATATTATATAGGTAAAGCAAATACTGCACATTTTAAATTTAAGTGATTGTGATAACAAAATTCATGTTTAAAAATTTACTACGTTTTTATTTTTTTTATTAAAAATTTACATGTTTTTACAATTATGTACAATTTCAATTTATTGTTTTATTCTAATAAATTGAAATGTAAGAAATGCCATCTAAGCGCAGCGGGACAACTTCTGGCTGTAATCTCCATGGTTTTGCGATGGATCCCCATTCGGGGGAATAAATTAGACTTCCCCATTTGACAGGGCAAAGCTCAACACGCATTGTCTCGCGTACGAAGGGAGAAAGGAGAGTCTTGAAGATAGGGGGCTCTCTGCCTACGATGCTATAATATGCAGGTGCTACGATTCTGTAATAGCGTTATAAAAAATATTATTTTAGTTGATTCTGTTCGATACCTTAATTTACCTAAACCAAAAACCAAACTTAAATCATTCTTCAATTTGCCCATATTTAAATATTACTTTTAATATTAGACTGAAATTTCAATACATAACTATAGCAATCAATATCAATTGTCCACGACGGTCGTGCTTCAACCAAAGAGGTGTTATTATTTCTTAATTTTCTCAAAACAGTTGTATTTTATAAATCTTTATTCAGGGTGCTTATATAGACCATGAACAAAATCAAGACTCACAATAACACAAAATAAGTTTTTGTTATAAATAATACCTAATATTAAAATATCGTTTCAGGTAACATAAAGAGGCGGCTCGGAAGGGCGCGCGGCTTCGTTCTACGCATGTTCGATGCCCTATGCAACTGTACGCAGACGGCGGCGGCGGCGGCTCGCACCACTGCTCGCAATGCCAACAATCCGTTTACAAAACGTTAAAGCTACTTTGAAATATTCAATAAATTAATACTGGCATGAAATGTTAACATAATTATGATTGCTGTTAACATAATATTTGGTTTTCAAAATTTTATTATTATTTGTGATCGTCCAAAATAGCTTTGTTTAATTGATTTTGGTAGTGTTAAGTCTTATAATTATTTTATTCATTAATTAATATATCAAAATGTTATATTTGTCTTAAAAAAGAATTCCAGTGAATTTATTTGAAAACTACTAACTTTGTAACGTCACGTGCCAGTGCTTTAAAATTCATTGCAAATATACTATATCATACTGGACCTCCCTAGTTTTTTGGAATCTGCGTTTACAATTAATTTTACCTTATTTATGGTTGATCATTCATTTGAATATAATGTCAAAACAAGAAATTCAAATGAAATTACAGTTTTCATTACTACATAATTATTGATATCAAGTCAAATCAAGTTGTTATGACATTGGTATTACGAAAGGAAGCCACTCATATCGCTACTAAGAGAGAACTAAATCCATAAGCTGACTATTTATTACAGCTGTTACAAAGCTTTTCGTACAACTTTCTTTAATATAATGTTTTTAATTATTTAAGTGCCATAATATAAATGCACAAATGTAGGTACCTCTATTTGGTACAGGCTATGATTAATGTTTTATATATCTATGTATATAATGGGTCCACTTGCGACATTTTTTGTTGTGCGAGTACTTACTGCAATCGATTTCAATCTCATATATAGTTCTCATATATAGTCTCATATAAGTTTCATATTTCGCTTAGTCTCTTTTAAAAGAAATAAATATATTGATTGATTATCCAAAAAGTATAATTTTGAACAATTTTGTGTATCTGTGAACAAATAAATAAGATTATCAACGTTTTTCCCAGTAGGAGTTTAACATTATTGTATCATTAATTAATCATTTTTTATATTTATAATATTTTTAGTAACTAAAATGTGAGTTTATTAAATTGCCGAAGTATTAGACGTATTTATCTTCGTGTCTTCCTTGCCTATCCCTCGGTGTAACCTATCATTGATGTTAAGTGATCGATGTAAAACGCTTATAGACTTACTGTTTAAAATTTGGCAATATATAGGTGTTTAAACTTAGATGTATTGTAATTTACCCGTAGCCATTGATGTATATTGTAAAATTGTAGCTGTAGACGTCACAGTAGAATAATGAATAAATATTTAAATGGAATTATCTGGAATAATTATGGAAAAGAAGATGTTACCTACATCTGTAATGAGACAATTCTTCATTTTTATTTTTATGAATTTAAACTTGACCACCATTTAAAAGATAACTAAAAGTAACAAAGCAATTAAAGACCAAAAACATTTTGTGAACTTTCAAGTACTTATTATTATATGATGAACTATAATATGAACAGATAGATAGATAGATTTATAGATAAATCTGTATCGAAGCTTATAAACACTTTCCTATCATATACAACTTTATTGTATAATACGTATATACAAAAAAATATTGATCATATTTTACATCTTTTTACAAATTAATTATTAATTTTTGTAATATCATATTTAATCTTTACAAATTACAAGATTTTTAGGTTTTTATAATTTTGTAATGCCGCTTATGAGTGCACAAACGAAATTGTATTACGCTTTACGCATATTATATTTTTGACAATTTTTTTTTATATTTCTACCATACTGTACTGACATCTTTTTGGTAGTTTTGAAATATAAAAAGAGATGTTATATATTTAAATCATTAATAGACGATTGCATATAGTGCGGTCCGCACTTTGAACTTGGTGTGCTCCGTACTTTATCAATATTATCGACCGTGCGCTCGGTACGATGATTTATCTTAAAGATAAGACCGGACCAAGGGAACTTTCGGTCCTTCCGTCGTAATTCTACCTCCGAGCAAAGACATACATTGAGAAAAATGGTCTTGGACCGACGAACAACAAAGTGATCCTCTAAGGGTTCCGGTTTTTTCTTTTGTATCTCAAAACGGCCGGAATGCTAAAAAGATTACTTGTTAGCAGTTATATATAATTTTAAAATAAATATTTCCGTGTTTGAGAGGTTTCTCACAATTTATATTAGTTATTAAAATGCCCGTAATCAAGCGTTGGATGTAATTTAGAAAAAAAATATGTATATATTATTACAACAACTTATTCATTTTCGGTCTGTTTGTAGACTGTAGTAGTATGGAACGCTTCGTCTGTGGTGCGATGCGGTCTAGGATTTTCCGCGCTACGAGTACGAGTATGTTAGTTCGATCGCACCAGTTCGATGGTCTATTAATGCTTTTAAAAGACACTTCTACAGATAACAAATATATGTATAATGTATTCATCTTTTAAACAAGCCATTTATGTAAATAGTTTGTAGAGATTTTCCTATTTTTAAGACTTATAGGAATTAAAATACAATAACACCTTTCTATGTAAATGTATTTTGAATTACGATGGAGCTTTTAAAATTATACGTGTCTTAAACTGAAATTGTATCAATGTAGAATAAAAATATTTTTCAGTGTCGAATATATATAGTAGGTATATTATTGCTCAATGCAATTGTGTATGTAAATGATAAGCATCTCTTCACATATTTATGTGTCTGCGAAGTGTTTGAAATGTCGAATTTCGAATAAAAAAAATACACAAACGTATTATACATGTGAATAATCCGATAGAAATATTTCATTTAAAATGTGTGTTTAAGCAAATATCTTATTACTTGTCACTTATTATATCTTCATATTTTTGTATGTTGTACTTTAGAAGAAAAATGACTATAATGCACAAGAGCCATCTATCAGTGCTAAAATTCGCGGGAAATAAAAAAAGAACTGTTTATAGAAAATTTTATACAAAAATAGACTAAAATTAGTCAGTAATATAAATAAGAAAAAAAAGATTTCAGTAAATTTTTGTTTAAAATATTTATTTTTCTAATGAATAAATAATAATTCATATGGATAAGACACTAATAAATGTGTGAAAAGATCATGTGGTAAATGTAAGTTTTAAATAAATGTTCAATGTGATATCCTGCCTCTAACACTTCCTATGTGATCCGATACGCAACTTCTTCTATAAATATTAAAATGATTTTGTGAATAAAAGTGTGTTTTATTTATTTATACATACAATTATATATTTGTTAGGTGTCGTATTAAGGGTAAAAAATCAAAAGAAAATATTAGATCTCGTCTCCTGAATTAGATAATTGTGTCTAAAAAAAATTATATATTTTATAATAGTAGAATTATGATAACATTATTTATATATATTAAAAAAACAAATATTCATATTTGTATGAAGATATATAGTTTCTATAGTATAGTATTTTAAGCTACTAATAATTATGTATTTATTTAGTGTATTATTACATCTATGTCATACCAATGAGCAACTGAAACTTATTGAAAAACATATCCGCGGCGTTGAGTATAATCAATGTCTTGAATTTAGACAAAAAATGGAAAATTAAGAGTACACATAAAAATAAATATATCTCAATATTTCACTTAAAATAAATTAGGTCAAGTACTCAGAATTTAGAAAACATACTATATCTTGATATTTCTCGACAAAGAATAACATTCCATCTCACATTTCAGACTGTATCGACAGTGCTCATAACAAAAGAACGTATTCATCTTAACGACCTATTGTTTCTAATAATTACCACAGATATAGGTATATGGACTAGTTCCAAACATTCTAGTGGTAAAATACAAGGTAAGCTTGAGGAAATAATTCATTACGTAAGCGAAAAGTACTTTAATAGGAACTACCGAGAAATGTTGTTATAAGTAAGCAATGATATAAATATAATTTTTCCATCTCGTTTCTTATTAGACGAGTAATGATTGAAATTTACGACTGTGCTATGGCTTTACGGCTACCGTTAAGACATTATCTTAGCTGATACCATGTGACATCGCATTGAAACCGATAGAAAGAATAATGGGTTCGTTGAAAAAATATTGTTTTTATTTCTACTTACTTGTTTTTACTTCTATGGTAAATATCTCATTTAGTTTTCTTAACTTAAATAGTAGTAAATGGATATTAAAGTATGGATCAGAGTGATTAAGCACCAAATTTTAGTCCATGCCGGTAATTGAATTTAAGCTTCTTTGCGCATCAATTCATGCCTGCATAGATAAATGTGTTTAGAAACTACACAAACTCATAGGATTAGTTAAACAAAGTAGCGTAACATAGTATTAATAAATTATATAAATTTATGAACATATAATAAACTTTTACTTTATACTATATTTTCTAAGATAAAAAGTAATTTTATTACAAACACAATCAAGTGAAATAAAATTTTACGTCTCATCAAAATGTTAACGCCCTAACAAAAGTTATGGTGAAATAATGTTTATAATCCAGGTCACGTCGATAGCATGGAAACAGGTCAGGTAAGTGAATTAGAAGGCTTTCTTAGCCGCGCCTAATTAGGCGTTATATAATAAATAAATAAATACTAAAAGACAAAGTGCGGCGTTGATTTGCGCCATTCAACACGTAATGTCTAAGAAGACTGAAAGCGGGCTACGGAGTCTCTTAACATTAGGTTCCTACGATTCCCTCTGCCTATTCTGCCATCTGCGGGATACAGCGTTAAGCTATTATATATTATTATTAATACTAAAACGAATATTTTTATATCTTCCTGTATGCTACTGGTACTAAAGTGCGTACCGACTAATCAAACTTAGAATGACTGTATACGTTCTTTTACTTCTTATTTACAAGAAAATGTATCGTAACTTAACTAATGAAAAGAAAAACAATCAAATTTATTTGCTAATAGAGGCGTATCGACTTTCTTGCATCATGCATGTCAATAAGCAAGATTTTTCTTTTTTGAACTCTCTAATTTTTACGAGGTGCACTGGGTGATGATAAAAGTTTCTCCTACGCGTCGTTTCGAGGCAGCCATGAAATTTTTAAATGTGTGTTGACTACTGTCCATGTCGAGTATCGAAAAGAGTACACCAATTTTCGACTCAACATGCACATTCGTAGAAGTTAAAGTATTTAAGAAGTCTATGTGACCATCATTTCTTCCGTCACCTACATACAAGTGGCAAGGAGAAAAAATAGAGAAAATAGTGGAGATAGTACGCCGCCTTGAGGGTCGCCAGAAGTGAGATCCAACCACGTCGATGTGACATTAGCTTTCACACATTACTTGCGGTTGCGACCAGATATTGAAGGTAAAGTATGTTCATTCATATAAAGTACATTTGTGTACATTTAATTTTTATCTTAACATCGCAGTAGACAGCAGGTGATATTAATTATTTGTTATATTTGAAAAATATCGACATAAATATAACTAACTGATATTATTAATGTATAAATAAACAATTTTAATTTTTTCAGCATAAGAAAAGGAATGCAAATTATAGCTGTCAATTTTCTGTCATAGAAAATAAACGCCAAATCGAATACGTCATATCTTTAGTATGATTGCCATGTATCATTTTTGTGTACGGTTAATTAAATCCAAACTATGAATTGTGTTATTTAATTTTAATTTTAGTTTGATACAATTGTACTTTGTTGACTTTGAAATCTGTCGAATTTATGAATTGAAATAAATATATGCAATGTAGACCTAAGTAGTATCATCTCGTAAAAGGGATGAACGTGTCCACTTCTAAGTAACAAATTATTGTCGCTAGTATGGCAAGTGGAAATGATAAAAATATAGCAGTTATAGACAAAATTTAATATATTTCGATGCTTCCCTAATTAAGATATGAGTAGTTAATAAAATTTTAACTATTTATCTAGTAGTAACAAATTATAAATGCTGCTTTCATTTTTTTATTTAGTAGTAGCGATGTTTTTAAAATCCTTCAAATTGTAGCGATTGTGGCGCTAACTTAATTTACTCCTTTTCAGCGGACACTTTTTAATATACTATTTTAGGTCTCCTGAAGTCTACATTCCATAAAATTTTTAACATACGTCATATTTTGTGGGTGATAGTGACGCAATGGGATAGAAAAATGGAAAAAATATCGATATATATACGGTATCGATATTTTTCAAAAGTATCGGTATATATCGACTAAAAAATATCGACTTTTCTGCCTATTAGGCGTCATCAGTGTCATTGTCATAGACAAACAGTACAGCAACCAGGTCAATAGACTGTAGGCAATTTTTGTTTGTGTTGAAGCAAAAGAAACTAAACCCGTATAAACAAATTAAGAAATCGGATTGGTCGAATACATGAAGTGACATATGAGCATGAAGTGACAATTTTTTATTTTTAACAAGTATATGGAATATGATATCCGAAAATAAATATCGAGGATAAAAAATCGATTATTTTCTGAAAAATTATTGACAATTTGATATACCGACTTTTTGACTAAGGCTAATCTATGCCAAGGGCGGTAAGTTTAAAATGTAACAAAAAGGAATAATTGTGAAGTGTGATGATAACAAGCAAATAAATTTCACGTGTCAATTAAAATTATATTATCATAGTTAAACTTCTATGTAATATTTCTCACTAAAAGTTAGATCTACAACTTTTGTGACATGCTGTGCATTGCTGACGTCGACACTCGTTTACGTCTAAATTATTCTAAAATATGTACTATTTAATGATTTTTGAAATACCAATATCGGCTGTTATTTAAAAAATAAACTAATTTTAAGGTATCTCAGGATGGTCACATTTCTAATTATAGTATTATAGGACTAAACTACTTTCTAATAATCCTGTATTTTCTTTAACAACTTCAACATTTTTAGAGCTGGCATTACAATCTATATAATAAAGCTGAAGATCTTGTTTGGTTGAATGTGTTCAGGATATTGGTTAATTTAAAAAATAAAGTATCCTGAAACCTAAATTCTTAATAGCATTTTTATAATAATTAAAATAACAAACAAACAAGTTATAAAAATAAAATTTTATTGACAAATGATTACTTATGAAATTATGATAAATCTTCAAATCTATTTTCTATATTTTTTACAGTTAGGGGAACGATCTCTATCTCGTTTTTTTTTCTTGCCTTTCCTTTTCTTATCTATATCTTTTTTTTCTTTTTTACTCTTACTTTTACGATGGTCAGATGAGTCACTACTACTATTTCTTCGCGGCCTAGTTTTGTCTGAATCAATGTTTAATGAATCGTTACTGCTGTACTTCTTTCTAGATTTCTTTCTATGCCTGCGGTCGTCACTGCTAGAAGAATCTCGTCGTGTCTCGCGACTTCTGCCGTTAGAATCATCATTCTTTCTGAGTCTTTCTTCCACACGTCTATCATCTCTTTCTTTTTCACGGATCTCATTTTTCCTACTAGATGATGCACTTTTAAGATCTTCTTTAGAGTTGTTTTGTTTAATATTGAGAATTTCTTTCTTTTTGTACTCTTCATATGAGTCAGTGTCTGGAATAAAAGAAATTTTATATTGTGGAAAATTATAAATCTTATTTCTTTAAAATCTCATGTATCAAAATATAAATTTTATTACCTATGTGTAATAATATGAATTTTTCAAATAAATTATAATTGCTTATCATGTAATGATGCTGCCCTTTTGCCAGCATCATTACATGATACAATTTTCAATTACTTACTTTTTTATGATATATAAAATAGTAATATAACTGTTACATTCAATAATGTCACATATTTTGTAAAATAGAAATAAAGTACCATTTAAAAATTAGTACTTACTTATAACTTTAGATTGCTTGTCAAATTCAGATTTGGTGACTGCTTGCATCATGAACTCGCTGAGGCTAACTGTTTCTTTTTTAATTGTAATGTCGACTACAACGCGACCATTGTCCTCATCTAGGCTCACAATCTGGAAATAATAACAATAATTTGTAATTACTTTTAAGTTATGGTTTTATATAGAGAGAGGAATTTGGTCGGTGGAGGTAAGCATTAATGAGCCTACACTTGGTTAGCAAGTCTCAGGCACTACTCTGAGCTCATTTCCATTTGCCCAATGAGATGGAAGACTGGATGGACCTGCACAGTGAATTCACAATATACATAAATAACATATTGAAGAAAAATAAGAAAAGATAATTTGAGAAGAACATATATAAAGTATATTTGATCTTAAAGTAACATGAAGTGTGAAGTCATGTATCAGAAGCATGGAGCCAACATGGCACAACTCACGAAAATTTTTTTTGTTTATAATTTAGTTAATACTTTATCTCACACAGAATAGTCAGAAAAACAAAGACTTTCTGTTGTACACTTTCCGTCTATTCGGGACATTGCGCATTGAGTGGCGGACCGCAACCTCAACTTCAGAAAATTAAAATTATTAGTTCCCTTGAGTGGGAATCGAACCTTTGTCTTTACACTCAGACGCTGTTTACCTGCGCCAGAAAGACCTACTAGAAAAATATGCCAAACAAAGTATCTACAACCGAATACATTTTGTTAATAATATTTAGCCTATATTCTTTACAAATTAATTTTCATATGATTTTACAAGTTTTGTGTTGCAATTGTATATTATATATAATGTGAGAATATCAGTTTACCTAGCCAAATTCAAATTTATTTTACTAGAACAATAATTCTCTATTTTTATATTCTCTGATAATAATAATTCTCAACAGGATGTTGTAGAAAATTATAGAGCTAAATTTTTAAATCTTGCTATATTTAGTTTCATGTAATCTCAATACAAAATTAATTAAACAAATTCGATCAGTCATCATGCAGAGAGAATGTAATGATACATTTCTTTGCTAATAATTAAAAATTAAGGGTAATGTTAAAAATTACCTTTCCATAATAACCACTGTGCTTTCCAGATGTAATTTTTACAAAAGAATTCTTTCCTATGGACAATTCTTCATTTTTATCTTTAGATCCTTTCTTTGATTGATTTTCTTTTACCATTTTATCTGCACCTAAGCCGAGGCCCTTTGGTCGTAATTGAGGCAGCTTATATTTTGATCTGAAAAATGATACAAATCATTCTCTATTTGTATATTATATACTCTATTTGTATATTATATACTCTATTTGTATATTATATATAAATATTTTAACTTTTAAATATATTATTTCTCATTGTTAGACATTTTAATTCACTACCCATATAGAGATATTGAGTTATTTCATGTTTCTTAAGAATTAAACTTAAACATAACTAATATATTGTAAAGTTCATAAAACTTTTATTTGTATTTAAAACAATAATAATCATATTACCATATAAATAACATATAGGCCATCAGGGCACAGTGGGTCAATGGCTAAATGTAAATGTGATGGTTGTGGTTTAGATCCCCACTAGCACATATTATACAAGAGAATAATATTATAAAAAATTGCATTTGCCCACTTTGGTAAGAGTTCTGCCACTCAACATGTAATGTCTTGGAAGTAGAGAATAGTCTTTACGCACTAAAGTTGAAAAGATATTACATTTAAAAAACTCACTGTTCTTGGTTTGGTGTCCAACCCATTCCTCTTAACATAGCCATTCCGAATTCTTGTATTGGCACTGATTCATAGTCATCAAGCGTAGCCTGGAAATAGATTTGTTTATACATATTATTAAATTGTTCATAGAATTAAAAAAATATTTGAAAAACCTACACATATTGCAAACATATAATTAAAGCAAAAAAGATGTAAATTCATATGTTATAAAAATATTTACTTCAATTACAACATGTGTGCATAAACTATTAAGAAATCATAACATGTACATTGTGTAATGCGGATTTTCTCCAAAATTAATAAAACCTTCCTAAAATTCCATCTATCCATTAAATCCTTTAAATCCCTACAAAATATCTACTTGTATTAATAAATGCTTAATAATAAGGTAATATAACATTTTTATAAATTTAGATAGTGGTCATTAATCTTACATCTGTACTTCATCATATGTTTATGTATATATGTATATTAGATCTTTTTTACATTTATCATACTACGTATATTTACTTATGTATATACCAACATTATTATTTCAATTTATTTTTATTTATATACATTTTTGTTAATTTTTGCAATTTTGTCTCTCCTGCTGTCTATTTACTTCCTCAGGTTGACTGGAATACATGCCTTCTAGAGAGTACTCTTTATAGATCCATTGTAGTGAAGAAAAATTATAATAATAATAAATTTAATCCATACCTCTGCTTGGCCATTCATAACAGGTTTAGCATTTACTGGTAAAACCAAATTAGGCTTGTCTTCAGTTTTCTCTTTTTTGGCATCTTGTAATAATTCCCGAACTGCCATTTGGTCTAAAGATTCAGTTTTAGGTATATCTATATTTTCTTCCTCTGGTTCTTTCTTTATTTCTGGTTCATCAAAATTTTCTACTTTTGCAGCTATTTCTTTTAACTTTTCAGCTGTGATAAGAGTATTTGGCTTCATTGGAATAACTAATGGTTTTATTTCTTCCTTTAAGTCATCTCTGTAAAAATGTCAATTATGTATCAATTTATTATTTTTAAGATAATTTTATTAAAAAAAAATATATATTCAACTATGTGAAAAACTTACCCCACTACTTTAATGGACTTTTCTTCGACACAATCTATATATTCTTTTTTATCAGCTACTATAATTTTATTTTCTTTTTTCGTTTTTGTAAATCCAAATGATATTTTTTTGCCTTCCATTTTGTTGGTCGATTTCTGTTTGCAAAAATACGGTGAATCTTCTCAGTATAAATTTCAGGTCATTCTTTGAAAGAATCTGTTAGTTCAAATATTTTAATAAGTTAACACGGCAAATTAGATAAATTGTTTATTTAACTCAATTTTTCGTTTATTATAAAATTATTATAATAATTTAACTTACATAGAACGCCGCACTTTCACAAGCTGAATGTGACACTGACAATTTGACAGTAGACAACACAAAATGACATTTCTGTTGACATCAATTTTTGTTGGCGTGAAAATTATGGAATGTAGACCTAAGGAGGACCTCTTGTAAAGGTGGATACTTTTTGAAGTTGTCATAAATAGCAAATTATTGTCAATAATATACAAAATGTAAATGATATGAATATAGCTATTTTAAACACAGGGAATTGTTTTGTGTAGTAAAAAATATGCAATATATAAAATCTTACGAACATTATTTTTTTAGAATGAAAACTTCTTAGTCCTCACAACACGTGAGGACCATAGTGAAATTATATTCCCAACCGGTATCACTGTCAAGGCCAATAAGGCTAACAGCATTAAACTCACAACAAAAAAGAAAAAGTGAAATTATAAATAATAAAATAAACGGTTTTAATAAGACTTTAATGAAGTTTAAGGCTACTCTTTTTATGCTTCAGTGGTATTAATGCGTAATGTCAGTTTTAATTTCATTAAAATAATTTTAAATACTATAATAGTATATTAAAAGTCTTATAACTTTATTCCTTTTTATTATCTTAAAGCCATATAATATGCACATTTCAGAGATGATTTAAAAAACCTGACGAACTTAATCGTTGCATTTATTTTTAAATGTGTCTTGATCTTATCTTGTACCTGTTAAATACCAATGCTTAAATAGTAAATACTGGGTACACACTATGCACTCTGTTTTTATAGGTAAGATCGCTGTTGGTACGTTTTTCTTCTTTGTACGATTTTTGTACGTTCCTACTCATGTAGTGCTAAAAACTGTCCCTACTCACGTTCCGAATATATTGCGTCTAATATGAAATTTACTCGAGGAAAGTTTTATATTCAATTATTAAAATTATCATTAGGCATTTCCTTAGTAAGAAAAATTACGACGTTAAAGGGAACATGTTAAAGAATATTTTTTATGATACATGAATAAGTGATTATATATTAAATTCTCCCTGGGAGTCCTTTGAACTTATAAGATTTTGTGACGGTAAAAAAGACAAAGATTTTAATTAAAATGTATTAATATTGATACTCAGATCATTGTTATATTTATTGACGTCACTATAGAGTATAGATCAACACGAAAAGATATTATCTATGTATCAAACATAATTTAAATACTAATAAAAAATTTTTATATAAAATTGAGAAAGGTCCTTGGAAAAGCAAAATTACATAGCTTTGCGACATTATTGAGCTCAGCGAATAGTTGCGAGGTTATTGCAATATATGTACGTGCTAAAGGAATGCAATAATTCGTGTTACACACATTCCAGTCTATCGGTACACATTTATGTATATTGGATCTATTTTAGGATCTTAGATAAGAAATTTACCAACAAGTCTTATTAACATTGAAAGCACTTGTCCATATATATATATATATATATATATATAGAAATAAAAATCTACTTATTGTATTTTATTATGTAAAAAACTACTATGTACAAGTGAATTATAAGAAATATTGGAAAAAGCAATACATTTAACCATTAGATCGCGTTAAAGAGAATCAATATCAACATTAGTATGTCAACAAATTTAAATGTATACGTATCATCGAGTTGAACGTTTTTATATAATCTGTATTAATTTTGTAACAATAAAAAATTATTGATAGCAACGTTTGTACTTTATAAATATGTATGAATAAGTATGTGGTAATAATCAGTTCATTTCCAAGTCTCAAGTATATTTTTTGATACCTTGCGTATATATTAAATGTTATTATTGGAACCAACTTTTAGATAATATTACATTATTATTTTTACTTTACTCTTATATTAAATGGGTTTGATTCCGGACAAGCTATATGTTGTCGTGATACATTTTATAGTCAATTTTGGCGCGTCTTTGTAAATAGTAATATATAAACCTTTTTTAAGACCCTTCTGTGCGTCAACACAAAGTTACTAAGCACGTTTGTAATGTATCCTTTCTGAAGATACATATATATATATATATATATATATATATATATATATATATATATATATATATATATATATATATATATATATATATATATATATATATATATATATATATAACACTAGTTAAAAAATAGAAAACAAATTATTCTCTAAATTCATCATTTTTATCAAGAAACGCCTGTTGTCACGAAAATTTGATTTTACGAGTGAACGAATTTAATATGGCCACCTCCATCAAACGCCAGATTTATATTCCATTCGCAATACTACGGTGGAAATAATGCGCAGTTATTTACGGATTTGTGGTTCCAAACAATATTAGCGTATAACTTTATTGTACGACTTCATCAGGTATAAATGTTTGAAACGTTCATTGATCGTAATTAATTTTATAATTTTTTAGCACTTGTTGTATGTTTTACTGTAAAAGAAGACAAACGCATATTTAACAATGAAAAATTAAATTTCATTCAGATAAAGTCAATACTTTATATTATTTTAATTACTTTTATTAATGCTTACATACATTCTTAACGTAAACTACAAATTTTCATGAAATGTACATTTCACACTTAATCGAAAATATTTAATACTATTATATCAATATACAGTAATATAATTACCTATAAGCTTTCTTAGTTAGGTAAGTATGTATATTATAAATATAAATATTATAATTATTAAAAATCACTTGGTTCGTAATAATATAAGCGAATCCGTAAATGTAATTGAACTACTAAATATCCAGAAATTGCAAGTCTCACAAAATTTGTATTGCATAGCTCTGAGCATGTAATTAATTAATATACATAATAAAGTCGTTCCAGTAACAAGAGAATGTAACCGCCATTACCAAAATTACCTAATTAACACATTGTCGACTGTCTGTTCCATTGACCCTTGGGGGAATATTCACGCTGGCTTACCTAACACGTATTTTCTGCAAGTAGGTATTTAGTAAATCTACAGATAAAATTAGATTGACTTTTAATGTTATTTGCTACTACCATATTATATATTATTTTTATTTATCAATACGAATATTTAAAAAAAATATCAATATACTTTTATTTTACATTACTTATTTTGTTAAAAATATTAATATAATTATTTAGCACCCACTATTCTACTACGTAGTGATTCTACAATTAAACAATTAAGATAGTATTCAAACTTGGACATTATTTGAATAGTGCACAGTATATGCACATAAAACTTTTTAGTATACTAATTCCTTTAATTTTTACTTTTAAATTACACAGTACAATTGTGTACAATTGACAATACGTCACCTGTATGGTAGACGCGAACACAAAATTTCACTCATCCGAAAAGTGTCTATCGCGAAAGTACATGGTCAAAGTTTATTATATCTTATACACTAATAGAGATAAAGCATGTCAGTGACATAACAGATAAGAGCCTATAAGATTTTCCCTCACAGAGTACCTAAAGAGGTTGCATAATGATATTATAATTTTTTTCTCGGAAAGTCGCTGTTAAGAGAAGCATCTATATCTATACTCTTGGTTACTTATTCATTGTAGTAGGGAGCATCTAGGAAAGATTGAATTACCAATATTGCTCCTATTATTGCGAGCATGGAAAGTAGGTTCCTTTGGCTTTGAAGTTAAACACAATTATGACAAACTTAGCCGTAGTGAAGTGAATAGTACCTACCTATATGTACTATACTACCTATATAACATATAATCTTTTTTTTTATTGTTTTACTTTATTAAAGTTAAAAGCTTCATGACAGATTTTTTTTTGGATAGTACCTATTTAGTTTAACACGTCAGCAAAAAGATTATGTTCTCATAAAAATCCGTGGAATTGAATGTTAGGGTCCCACATTCCGTTTTGTTTTTAGGTCAAAGTAGTAAAAATCGGTTAGAACACAGTTAAAATTTAAGGTCCATGGTTATAAAAGTGTTTTTATGTTGCGATCCTTACTTTTAATTTTCTCTTAGTTATGTTGGAGAGTTGTGTTCGTTCACATATTGTAAGAAAGAGATTAAATCTTGTTATGAACACACCACTGATTTTGTTACTTAAATAAGTAACTAAATTGATTAAAAAATTTCAGAAACGATTGAAGAATAGTAATAGTAAGTCCTTACTTTTTTATATTAAATAAATATTTTTACTACACTTTAAGAGTTAAGACATCTAGCATAAAATATCACGGATTTCAAATTTGGCGATCGGTTGCCATCATGTCTGGCGATGCGGGACAATCTTATTATGCTTAGAGCGAATAAATAGGATTATTGCGACGCTCTCGTCGAGCTGGTATAAGCTTGGATGTACTTCAAATTACATTGATTTGACGTAATATTAAATGAATATGTATTGGTTTTGTACTGTGAGATAGGTAAATAAAGGCCTTACACTAACGACAAGATCCACATCCTGTCGTTATTGTAAGGTTTATTCATCATAAATATGTACAAATATGTAAAGAAAGAACCTCTTGAGTAGTTTTTGTTCTTTTTTTTAATATTTAGTGCATTAGTAGAGTAATAATAATTAATTATTCCGTTGTGCATTTGTCGCCATGTTACCAAATCCTGCGTACTTTAACTTCCAGATAAAAAAAACATCTAACTAACCAAAATGTGGCTAAAATGACCGCCACCATGACATAGCGAAACAAAAATGATTTGTATAAAATATCTTTGATAAGTGTACTAAGTGGTTATTTAGTATTTCGATCCCATTTTGTTATGGCAAAATTACATTATATATTACTTCAAATTATAAGTTTATGTATATTTTTATTATTTTTAAAGTGTAAATCCACACTAACGATAGAAAAATACTTAAATAATGATTTAGACGCAGCTTGATGAAGAACGCATGGCTTAGTGGTCAAAGCGCTTGGGCGGCTTCCATGAGGCGCTTGTTCAAATACCGCTGCGTTAAATTTTTTAGCGTTAAGTTTTTCTTTTAGTATTTTAAGTTTATGTATACCTAAGTAAACTTTAAAAATAAAGCTTTCAAGTATGAATACGAAAATGATTTACGTGCCAAACAATATTTATGACCAAAATAAGCTTGAGACATTAAAGTAGACGCCACACAGCGTGAAGGAGCCTTATCGAAGTTGTAAACGAATTTTTACGACAGTTTATACTTTAGAGTTCGTCGTTCGACCAATGCTAAAACGATTTAAAAATAAAGAGCGGTCAAGTGTGAACTCACATTGTCGGTTATGTTCTTGTACGTTTTGTTTCAAATTTATAAAATGTCAGATTAAAATTGAAATATTATGTTTATAAATTTAATAGACGTGCTTTGAGATGTTTTATAAAATTATATGATTATATTTTCATATTGTTATATTATCATATTTTTACTATATGTGAAACCAGCTTTACAGAAAGTGGACAAAGCGAATCAACTGTTAAGTCATCTGAATTATATTCATTTCTCTGCTCTGCTAACACAATACCCGGCATTGTTTCGCTTATCAATAAAATGTCTTAACACTTGGTTATCTTTATCTACCCTGCCGTACGTAGAATAAAGCGTGTAGCTTAAAGATATACGAAATTTGATATATGAAATATCGGACAAAGAATTACTACGGAAAATAAAGCATGGCTCATTAGCAAAGGTCGCTCCTTATGGTGGGCAATTAATTCGTTTACAAGTAAAATAAAAATATTTTCAATAATTTTATTTCATTTGTAAGCATCTAACTACCGTAACAGTTACATTTTACGTTAAAAACCAAGTAGATTAAATCTATCTAAATTATGCCTATTGTCAATAACATTGAGTGCCAGTTGGTGCTACAAGTACTACCTGTAACATATCTCAATTAACCCGTGATAACACCTTCCAACAATAATAGTTGTTATTCTTTACACATACGAATAAAAACAAAAAAAATTAGTAAATAAAATCCTGAAATACTCGCATAATGAGTCCAGGCGGCATGCCCTAGAACGAGAACGGAGGTTCTCGATACAATGCTTCAGCCGAGAAGCGCATTTCACGCAATATCCCGCTGTAAAACTCTAAATTTGTATTCTTACAAGTTAAATTTGTTACAAAATATTTATTAGTATCCCGTTTATTAGTACCTTGTGTAATACCTGTATGAGAATTAAGATTAAGTTTACTTTTGCATTTAAATTGTAAATAATAAATATACGAAGTTTAGACAACCTAAAAGACAAATTTCTAACAAAACAAGACAACGCTAGCTTGACATCAGTGGAATAATTTGTTATGTGCAATTTTCATGCCGGCACACCTGCTGTTTCTACTTGCAACAAAGAATTTTCAGTTCCATTTTATGTCCGACATGTGATTGCGTCGAAGTTTGCTCATATCTACATATGATTTCGGAAATTTCGTACCTTCATAGCTTTATTTAGGGCATGCCGCCTGGACTCATTATGCGAGTATTTCAGGATTTTATTTACCCATTTTTTTGTTTTTATTAGTATGTGTCGAGAATAACAACTATTATTGTTGGAAGGTGTTATCACGGGTTAATCGAGATATGTTACAGGTGCTACTTGTAGCACCAACTAGCACTCAATGTTATTGACAATAGGCATAATTTAGATAGATTTATTTTACTTGGTTTTTAACGTAAAATGTAACTGTTACGGTAGTTAGATGCTTACAAATGAAATAAAATTATTGAAAATATTTTTATTTTACTTGTAAGCGAATTGCCCACCATAAGGAGCGACCTTTGCTAATGAGCCATGCTTTATTTTCCGTAGTAATTCTTTGTCCGATATTTCATATATCAAATTTCGTATATCTTAAGCTACACGCTTTATTCTACGTACGGCAGGGTAGATAAAGATAACCAAGTGTTAAGACATTTTGTTGATAAGCGAAACAATGCCGGGTTTTGTGTTAACAGAGCAGAGAAATGAATATAATTCAGTCTTCTTAGTGGGGACTCAACCCCACTGCACCATGTTACCCATAAAATCATTTTAAATATCATTTATTAAGGAAATTAAGCATTATTATGAGATGTAAATAAATGATTACGATATTGCACATTATATTTATATGAAAACTCGTATTAGTTGAGCTTCCTTATATAAATTGGAATTTTTGAAAACGTTCATATTGAAGTACTCGTAAGAATATTGAATATAAGATATTGGTGGAAAATTCTTTGATGTAAATATCCATCTTGATAGTAGGAAATCAGGTCAACACCAGAATACGTCTTTTCTGTAATAACGAATTGCAAAGTAATAGTTCAAATACCTAGCTAGTATAAATCTAGCTAAGAGTAATTGATTTATTAGTAAGTACAAATTTATGCAGTATTTGTTTACAGAAATACAATATAGAATATTGTAGTTTTTCTTTTCGCCTGTTTCGACCTATATATATTAAAAGTAATATCAACTACAAATAAAGTCTTTAAATAGGTAATCACATATCAAATGATGTAATAAACCAACATTTTATACACAAAGGTTATATTATACCGTAATAATCCATCAATGTATTCGTCAAAAAATCATTCGCGTTTTAATGTAAAATTTTGACCAATTATACAGATTAAAAACGTGACGTAAAAAATGTCATGTTCCGCCGGGGCTTATGTAGAGTTAAATCTTCCATTTGTGAGATTTAGCGTTCGCGGCGAGGAGATAAAGTGGACTAGTGCTAAAATGATTTCATTTTGTGACTCAAGTGATTATAAAGATAAAACTAATCAGTAGAAGCTTAAGCTTAATTAACATTTAAAAGAATTCTTATCTATAATCTAACATTATGAAGCTAAAGAGTTTATTTGATTTCAGAAACTACTGCCCAGTATTGAAGTTCTTTTTAGTGTTCCGTACCGTACAAAAGGAAAAAAACGAGAACCCTTATTGGATCACTGTGTTGTCCGTCTGTCTGTCAGTGTCTGTCTCTCTGCCAACAAGTATGAAATAGGTACGGAAACGATATTTTTTATGTTTTTATTTTAAATACTTTATTTATCGAGGAAGGCTATAATATCCGCTGAGGAAAATACTACTTATAAAAATTAACAAAAATTAAATTTGCTGTCGTATCCACTCATTTTGTATGAAACTAACTATAAATATAAGTTTGTAATGGTTTCTTTGTGGTCAACGCATAAATTATCAATTTTGAGATTTTACTCTTTATATATACTTTAGTTCGCACTTTTTGTCACATTTCATAAGTTCAGTCACAAACTTAACTCTGCGGTCGTATTCACTAATTTTGTATGAAATAAACTACAGCATAAGTTTGTAATAGCTTCTTTCATAATAATTTCCAATTTTCGGATTTATTTTCTTAGTTTGTACTATAAGTTCTAACTTTTTGCCAAATAACATAACTCCTAAGTCACCAGGAAGTAGTACCCTGTAGGTTTTGATTACGTGAAGATTTTAATGCAAAATTCAATAAAATATATAAGCATAAACGCTCCTTATAATCCTCCTGCATAAACCTTTTGATTGGGTCGATTTAGAAGTTTTGATTTTTTCCGTGGTTGAAGAGATTAATTACTTGGATATTTGATAATAATTTCAGTTTGATTCCTCCACGTGATTTCGAGAAAATGGTCTTGACAGACGGACTGGCAGACAGACAGGCGGACAACAAAGTGATCCTAGGGATTTTCTCTTTTGAGGTACGGAATCCTAAAACGGGAAGACTTTCAAAGATACTATCATCTACGGTTTATTGACAAAATTTCCAGCAACCCTAGCAATCTACTGACCGAATTTCACGTATCTAATTCAACGTATCTATATAGTTTACGATCGACAAATATGAATCAAAACATGGCATTTCATGAGTCGAATAATTTCATATATTACTACAAACATAACCGACAAGAACATACAATTTATCTTTTTAAAAAATTGTATGTAATAATTAAAAGTTATTATATATTAATAATAATGAAAATTCTTTCAATGTCATATTATTTATATTTTAAAATAAAAAGAACTGCTAAGATATGTTTTAATACATACGTCAGTGTTATAACTTCGATTCCCATTTAGAAAAACCGTTTATTTAAAATTATATTTCATTTACATTAAAATTATATTACATTTACTTACATTTTATATTATTAGACTATATGTATCTATAGGTAAATCTCAGGTAAATTTAACTTATAACTCATTATATTCTTAAAATGAAGCAATGTAATATCGTCGGAAAACTAATAAAATGCACGCGCGGAATTTACATAAAGAGCACTAACGAATTTCGACAAACTCATTTTAAAATAACTTCCTCGTCGCGTCGACATACATTACTTTGATGAATCTTGTAACAACATTCTAATGTTAAGTAGTTATTGCAAAAGTTATAGATTATATTCTTAGGTGAGTTCTATTTTACTATGTAAAAATTGTGGTAGTTAATATGTATGTCAGATAATGTCTAATATATGTGTTATTTATATTAATTTATTTTTATAATTTCTAAAAGTAAAGAATATTTCTTAACAATGCGATTTTATATCTCTATTAATATAATTTCACGGTTACAACTTCTTTATACACTTACGATGAATTTGATACAACGCGCAATCTTTGTGGGTACAAGACCCGGCAATGGGAATGTGTCCAAAATTTTTATATAGCTAGTCTAGCATAGCTTATCTCGTTTTAATACTAGCTTTTTACATTGTATCCCCCATATAGCAGGGTGGCAGAGGTAACCATAGGCTGAAGGAACCTAGTGTTAAAACACTCCGATACCTATTATCCACCTTTCGGGGCATTGCGTGTTGAGTGGTGGAACTCATGTCGCGCGTTGCCTTGTTGCCAGAGCGAAGAAAATGAAAATAATTAATTCTCCCTCCAGTGGGAATTGAACCCACAAGGCATGGTGCGTTTACACGCTGTGACACTGCGCCACGTCGGTCCTCATACTGCTATTTTTAAGTGTCTATATTAAAATATATAAGTATATGAAATCTTATTTAAAAAATGTTTACTATGTATCCTTATCATGATAAGAAAATCAAACAAGACCTGCAGGTCGAAAAAAATGTAGTGTAGATGTAAATTAGAATGCAAATAAGGTCATTTGTGTGTTCTAAATGCGTTTGATTAGGTTTCGGAGTATCCATTAACACAGATTGGTGCTATACTTTAGAGTTTATTAAAGCTTTGGACTTAATACCACAACTTTATTTGATAAATTGTATTTATAGCCGACTTCGAAAAAGAAGACGTACAGTGTTCGACGATTATTATTTTTTAAATATGTTCATCGATTTCGCAGTAACTTATGAACCGGTTTTAATTATCCTCTTTTTATTTGTAAGAGCTATTTTTTATAGTCCTGTGTGTTTTATAAAATTACTTATAAAAACAAAATATGTATTTTTGCTAGAAATGTGCCGACTATGACTTTGTCCGTAGTACGTAGACTAGTCGACGAGCCAGTTGTAAGGAAGCCGACCAGTCGGCCGACTAATCGGCTACACCTATCATTTGTAATGTGTGAATAATTAAAAAAATCTATGAGTGATGACTACAGCAATAGAAGTGAAAATGTTCTCTTTTTTTATTTATTTTTTATTTTAAAGGGAGACAAACGAGGAAGTGGGTCACATGATGTTGAGTGATCACCGTCGCCCATAGACACCCATGATGCCCGAGAGTTCAAGGGTGCGCCGTCGGGTGTTTTTCGTTTTTATCTCCATTGATAAAGACTAAAAACAAATTTTTATGGAAAGAAAAAAAATCACTGCGACCTCATCGATATGTTTTCTTTTCAAGTCATTTTAGAAACTGATTTATAAAGGATATTTAATTGATTCCTTATTAAAAATATTAATAAACAATCAAAATTTGTATTTAAGCAGTACATTTTATTGAGATATACAAACAATACAAAACATACATAAGACAGGAGAGAGAAGTGACTGATATACACAGAGATCAACGCACAGCCCAAACCGCTGAACCAAAATCCGCCCAAATCACTGAAAGTAATTTGGGAAATTCCACCCCTAAGGGACGAAAGTTTGTATGAAACAATAATTCCGATAGATGCTTAACATTTTGTGAAAATATAGTGGAGCTTATATTTATGAAATACGTAGTTTACTATAAAACGGAACCCTAAAAATAAATCAATTTAAATATTTTAATTATGGCGTTCCAATGAATAAAAAATAAATAATGTGCTAGTGTGATTTTGATTTTAAAAATCAATATATATATATATATATATATATATATATATATATATATATATATATATATATATATATATATATATATATATATATATATATATATATATATATACAAAAAACCTATAGGTATAAGATCATGGTTTATAATAATAGTCAAGAGCAATTCAAAAAAGACGACGAGAAAATTGAAGAATTGCAATGTGATAAGTATAAAATTTTAAAACGAACGCTATCTAGCTAACTTGAGCGGGCGAAGTCGCGATTGGATCGCTGGTCTCTAATATTTGCTGCTTGTAGTCTGATGATATGTCCCTGCTAATGATGATATCAGACAGAATTCTTCAACAATAAGGAGTTACAAGGATAATTCTTTAAATTTTATAGGGACGTAGAGTCTAGTTGTGTTATATTGGATATTCACATAACCTATGTTTTGCTTGCATTATTATTGCTTATTTGATGCATAGTATACAAGTTAATATGGATTAACTTGTATACTATGCATCAAATAACTAAAAATATCATAATTTTCTAAAATGCCCATGCGAGAAAAGTCTCACGTTATTATGTACAGTTATAATTTGTGTAGTTTCTTCAAATATTTTAAAATCACATTGTCAAAGGTTACACACAGTTACTCTGTTGACATCATATTTCTTTTTCTTTTAGCTAAAGTATTATTTAAATTCATTCATCCTGTTTATTATAACCGTCTTCACTTCATTTTATGCGTGATAGATTGGAGATGCGTAATAGATTGCAAAGGCATGTCTGCGTAATTGAGTAAAGCATTTTAATAGAATAATTAATAATCCGATAACAACACAGACTCTGGGCGTCTAGAATATCAAAATTTTATTATTATTAATGATTCAACTTCTGGCTGAGTGTCAAGATTATACACGCTCTAGATTTAAAGTTAGAATTCAAGAAATATGAGTGTTAAATTCGGTTTTCAATTCTTTTTCATATTCTACATGATTGTATATAACTATCAGCCTCATATGTAATAATAACATTAAAAAAATATTATATATATATTTATTATTTAAATACCATATATTGTAAAAATAACTAATTTGAAATCACTTACACATGTAAGGATAAACACGACAAAAGAAATTGTCTATTAAAAACATCTACGTTATTCACTATAATTAATAAAAAAAATACATATATATATATATATATATATATATATATATATATATATATATATATATATATATATATATATATATATATATATATATATATATATATATATATATATATATGTTACGACATACAGAACTGTCCGCCAGTATATTCAACTATACCAAGAATCGATAAATCTTTTTACATTTTGCTATAACATTTCGTGACTATGTACAACCAATTGCCACGAAAATTGTATTTCAATGCCTACAAATTTCCCACTAGATGGCATGTCAAGGGTTCCGCCGCTAGTACATATGTATGTATGTGTTATACACTGTTTGACTAATGTACAAATGTAGGTAGAAATAAATTAAAAATATTGTTGGCACTTTTCTATATTCCTCGTTCTACTATATACGCAAATGAAAGAGTGAAATTACTTGTTATTATTATTCTCATTTTTATACTTTACACTTAGTACTTCCTTAAAAATATATAAAATCTTATATTATTATACAAATATGTAAAGCGAGTTCGCAGTGCTTCAGTACTTTAGAGCGTTTTCGTGCCAAGAATCTGACTGAAAATCATTAATCACAGAAAAGAGAGTGTTTCTTTAGGAAATAGTTCACCTCAACTAGTTTCCGTCGCTACTTTATTCCTCATATTATATAAATGTGGTATATCTAACACGTATTTGTATTTTATATTTTATTATAATAATATATTTGTTCTATATATTTAAAATTTATGCTGAAAATATAATGTGGTTCTGTGTATTACTAAGATAATCTATAGATATATAAATACGTGGAGCAAAATCCTTGAACCCTTTTTACGAAATTTGCGTGAACTGAGGAGTACGAAATTTGGCATACTTATAGTTTATGTGTAGTAGAAGTGCAGAACGATAATACTTTTTAATAAGAATGCTTATAAAGTACATTAAATCAATAAATTAAACATAACACATACTATTATATGCTTAGCAATATAACTTTGTATAAAATGACATACATGAGTATTTAAAAGGACTTAATAAAATTCAATTACAACTAGTGCAAAAATGTTCAGATTATAAAACAAAGAGTGTCTCGATCGACGACGATCTTCAGATTTTTACTAATGAAAAAGTTTTAAGATGAGAGACGTAGTAAGTATGCTTGCATTAAAACTTTGCAGTCTTCCAGAAGATTTTGAAATGGAAATTACGATTTACCCAGTACAAACACGAGCAAAGTTCATGGAAATATGTATGAAATTACAAATCTTTTCTTCGTATGGTACGCCGAAATAAGTAGCTCACTCAAAAGAAAATATTACCATAAATTATAACGGGTGTAGCCTTTTTCTTACTCCTTTTCTTATATTGTACTATTATACCAAACTTTGTTCAACATTCACCTCCTTATTATTCACTATTTAACTTCTAAATTAAGGCTATATGTATATATATATATATATATATATATATATATATATATATATATATATATATATATATATATATATATACATATATATATACATATATATATATATATAATATTCTTTATTGTACTAAAAAAAAACATAAGCGTAACAACATAAAAAAAGAAAAAGTAGTACATAAAGTATATATATATATATATATATATATATATATATATATATATATATATATATATATATATATATATATATATATATATGTATATATATATATATATATATATATATATATATATATATATATATATATATATATATATATATATATATATATATATATATACATATATATATATATATATATATATATATATATATATATATATATATATATATATATATATATATATATATATATGTGGGAGTATGTTATTATTTTTTATTTTAAATTTCTTTAGATATTCTAGATGGAAACCGTAACATGTCAAATATTGGGTTAAATAAAATTACGTTACGGATTGTAGTAGCAGATTGATTTTGTTATTAAGGGATTTTATTATTCCAGTATTAGTTAATATGGCTCTTGTATGAAGGCCAGTTTCCTTTATTTGTCTTAATTAATGTGTCTTAAATTATAATAATTTGATAGGAAAATTGGTATAGTTATATAGTATATTCAAGATATGCTGAAAAAATTTCAGTATATTAATCCTAGTCGTATATATTTAGATCCTTGGGGGAGGCCTATGTGCAGCAGAGGGCGGAACAACGGCTGTGATGATGATGTGTACATTTTTACTTACACCTTAGTAAGAGTTATAATTGATTGAATATGAAAATTACACACTTCATATTTCGTGAATATTAGAATGCAACTAATATTGTAATTTCTATAGGTTATTTCCTACTTATAAAAAAGTATGAAAACAGGTACCTGATAAATTAAATTACTTGTACAGATTTACCAAACCAATTACTACGTGTGTTATGCCTTTCAAATTATCTCGTTTCTATGAAAAGAAGATTTGATACACTTCATTGGAGGGAGAGTGCATCCGACCTGGCTTAAAGGATGATTTTAAACTACTCTAGCGATAAGCGACATTCGCATTTTCTTCAACCACCTGCATTATTCAGTGAATTGATCCCTTTAGTATGCACTTTAAGGTGGCCTTTTCTACAATACTAATACAAATAACTATTTCCATATCCATAAGTGTATTGTAAAGCTACTGGTGCTGTATACAAATAAATAAAATGTATGTAATTGGCCAAATTGAAATTATAATTTTTTTTTGTTTGTCTTGTATTTTTAGTTAAAATGTGATATCAATTTTGATTTAATCTGGTGACTGTTCCCATTCTGTCAAAATTGACGTGACTATGATAAGTTATTTTGCCATCCAGCTTTTTGTAGATAATGTTTTGTTATAAGCAATACAGTTCACACTCTCCCACGATTTAAAAAAACTGTCATGTGAACCGAGTCATTAAGCTGCATATTGGCTCTTTAAGAAAATTTATTCTATCATCCGTCTTCAATAATCTTATTTTAAGGACTCGTAAAGAATTGTGCGTACTCATGAGTCATCAAAATTTCAGAATATTAAGTGTTATGTTTGTGTTCAACTTCTTGGGCATTCATATCCGCTCGTTTTTGGCTAAGATGCCGGGGATAATGTTTAATTGTATTTCATTCTTTGCGCTTTTTTATTTAAATATGACGAAATTAAACTATAAACCAACATTCTTGTGTAATAAAAGAATTCACGTTCTTCTTCTATTACATTTATTGGTACTGTATAAATCAAATATCGACAGCTGCAGCACGACTGCTTAGTGTTATCTTCAGGGGTCATCACCAGAATGATCGGCTTTATTCTTTTCATCTATACCCGGTGTTTATAAAAAGAAATAAAAAATATTACTTTTTTATAAATATACTGTAGATGCCCACAACTTCTTTGGACTTTATATTCGTTGCCATTCGATTTATTTACCGATTTATCGATTTTAAAAAATATATATAATAATAATAATCAATGAAAAATGCTCATTACTCGTAACAACTTGTAACAAAGAAACATTTTAATATGTCAATGGAAATTGCTTGTCATGGGCAATAATTTTTGTTATGTCAGGCATTTCATTACTTCTTATAACTCAACTTTGTCTACTATAGTTCTGCATCAAATATACTAGTCCTCAAAATTACTTGTTACGTTAATATACATATTGTATTAGACTCGTGAATTCGAATGATGATGGTGATGTGATCGATTGATTTGTGAGATTAATATAAGTCGCTCGATTGCAATAACATACAATAGCTAGGCGACTGATATATTGAATAAACACACTGCACATACCCAGTACACTGTCTACGACGAAACAAAAGTAGGACACTACACATACGCTAGTAATCCAGGACATAAAATAGCACACAGCACTCACCTGTACAAGACAGGCGGACGCTACTACATACACCAGCGCTAGGACAAAAAATTGCATTACGCACCTATTCATTATATACCAACGCTGCAAAAGCAGTCGTACACGAAATAACAAACCATCGTTGCTATAAAAGTTCGCTAAATCCAAACGTGTCTCTGTGATAGTAAGGAACATTAAGTCGTATAACCGACATCGGTTACCAGCAAGCCGTAGCCCGCCAAAACCCGACGGTTGCGATATACATTATGTATCTTAAGTCCAGTCTAACGGCGGACGTAAATAATACAGTGTAATAATATTGTAATTTTCGCCAAAGCTCACTTTAAACCATAATATGTGTCACTGCACGTATTTGCTTCTCAAGAGATTCACTCTTATAAGATTGTGCCATTATAGGCAAATTTCCATATTTTAATATTCAATAATTGATACGAGTCTTATAACACTTCATACTTCCAGTCCCTTAGTACTGAGTACTTCGACTTGATCGTCTTAAGCTGCCTCCCTATACGACTTCCATAATTATAATACACAAATAACTCATATTCTTTACACGAATAACATCCACATATTTCTATATGAAATGGTGTTCAGTTTATGTTTCTTATATGTTGTAATAAGTCTATTATTTGTATATATTTATCTTTTCCTATGGACCGAAGTACATCTAATTGGTGGTTTTTTTTCGTTATTTCGTATTGATCCTATTTATTTATTAATTTAAACTGATAAATGAACATATTGGTATTTATAGTAATCGTTGTAAAAACCTGTAAGCTAAAAGTAAATTAGTTTAATGTAATACATTTTCCGAGCGACAACAAAATTTTACTAAGTTTACCATTACACTAAAATCTTGTTATTGTAATTTTAGATCTATCGATAAGTCTTCTATTATAACAAGCAGAAATGTAAAATTTATATTATCCTACTGTTATTATAAATGTGAAAGTTTGGGAGGATGGATGTTTGTTCCCGTTTCAAAACAACTAAACGAATTTAGATGAAACTTTTCATTAATATAGGTTATTAGAATAACATATGGACAATTTAGAATAAACTTATGAATTGCATAAGTTTATTCTAAATTGTCCATATGTTATTCTAATAAACTATATTAATGAAAAGTTTTATCTAAATTCGCTTTACTAATAAATAAAAAAAGTGCAGCTTAACCAGGCGAAGTCAATAGTAATACTATATTTATTTCTTATATTAAATGAGCACTTTCTGTTCATTGATAGACATAACAGTTCTTAGTTTATAGTGTTTTAGGAAATACATTTAGGTTTGTATCAATCAAGTTCCAGTGGAGGGGGTCATATGTATATAACTATGTATACATACGACCCCCTCCACTGGAACTTGATCCCACAATCATGAGTATACCCCATTTTGCAACTGCAGTACGTTGGCATCGAATATTATATCTTTTTATAGTATGCAATCAGAAGCAAACTTATTTTACTCTTTGCCAGCGTCGTCTTCAATTTAAGATCTTAAAAGATATTTTTTATTACTAACGAATCGTAAATATCAACTCTGGAATATTCATTTCTACGTAATTTTTATTTGTTCAAACTTTGTATATTTATAATAAATGTTGCAGCAATTTCCAAGTTTTTATTTAAATTTCAGAAGATATACAAAGTTTTTGTAAATTTTTTTAAAAATGTGTACGGATTTTAAGATATTAGATTATACTAGAAGCATGTGATACGACTTTAAAACTGTTTTTATTTTCGCAAAAGCTTTTATAATTTTTCTAGATACACTATCAATTATATTCGTCTTGATCGATATTTTTTGGAATGTTGGTGGAGGAAAGGGTTCGTTGGTGGGGAATTGTAATTTTAGTTGGTAAGACAAATGAGGGCGTACAGTTATGCTACACTATACCTAGGTATTGCCTTGAATTAGACGCAATATGGAGAGCAGAGTCTTGATACTCGGTAGATACAGCTAAAAAACGACGTTTCATAGTCGTAATTCGAACCCATTATATTAGTGAGTTACTGAAAACATTTACTTTGAACAATTTACCATTTCTTTTATATTTAATAAACGTATAAGGAATAAAGTGATGTGTGCCTTTATTTGACTTTAAATTTGAATTTAACAATCTTTCACGGTGCGTAATGGGTACTGTCGGAGACGGACTATATGAGAACGTTCCCAACAATACCATCGTATCATCCCATTGTGGGAATCAAGCTCAGACTACTCAAGTCTAATTGCTCTTGATAGCTGCATTTTGTTATGGTTATATTTTTCTTCTGAAGTTTATATTCTTCTTGTATATAGTCATATTAATTTTTTTAAACTTTTTTGTCGGTATTATAAATGATAGTATGGCGAATTCCATTTTTTTACGCAGCTTAGGCAAAAATAAGGTTTCCTTTCTATATATTTTAGAGTGACTGTTTGTTGTTGAAGACGAGATTGTTTGTTGCGGAACTCAACGGTGCATTTTGTTACGATTTTTAACCCTGAAACTACAATATTTTGATAGGTAGATATTGACTAACTCTGCTAAGATGGTGTGGTGTGATGGCGGTTTATATCAATTTATTTAAATAATAAATTATAGATATTATGAATTAGGCCAAGGTTACATTAATATATGAATTTATATGATTAAAATGTTTTATAAATTAATGGTAAAAAATGTATACAAAATATTTTATTGGAGTGTAAAATAAACGCAAAATGCACATGGCAGCGTCGTGTTTCATATGAACGCCTGCTCAGTGGCTGGAATGATAAGTAAATGGGTAATTTATTAAGATTTTTAAAAATATTTTTAAGAATACCTGGCCAAAGAGCCGGTCACAAAATAGTACTGAAACGAAAATGCTTTATTCAGCTCCACTAAGTATCTCGCTTAGTATATTAATTATCAGGGTAAGTCAACGGAATCTAGTGTTAATATTATACTCCGTTCCCCGCTTTAAATCGAATTTTCGAGACATTGCGTGTTGAGTGCAGAACTTAGGCATACAAGCTTTTCTCCGACAATATATCTATATTATATTTATTGTATTGTATAAAACTCTGTAGTTTATATAGTTACTTATTATTATAAAAAATATTTACTTTGATAAGTTCAGTTCAGTATATTTCAGTTCTTTAGGTATATGGCGCTTCGAGCAAAATATAATAATTCTGTAAATTTTATATCATGACAACATTAGAATGAGTAAAATGATATGATGGTTTTCATTTGAAAACTTCTATTAATATTTGTCTGTCCTAATATAACTAATTGTATTTGGTATAGTAAGTCGTAAGATATAATCACCTCATTAGATTCTGTCATCAAAACCCGTAGAGGAACTAATCATTGTATTAATGTCGAGAATAAGTCGTATAAGGTAAAAATAAATTCAAATTTCAGAGGGAAGAAAGAGTTTTGGAACTTCACACTGTATTTGCCTTGCTAAAGTGAGAAAAATTAATCCTCTCAAACAGGAGTTAAACCCATAACTACAGATAATGTGACACGATGACCTATAATAAAAAAAATGTATTATATATTATATAGGTACATTAACAAATAAATTGGTACAATTTTATTCTATTCGTGGTTTCAATATAAAGCGAAAGCAAACAGTCGATAACTTACTTCTAATATATTTATTCTCAATTGAAATGGATGCACTGTAAGTCTTGATTGGTCTTGACGGCTGTGGTTTACTATTGTGCGCTCCATCACCACTTACTTGCCAAGTAGCGTTTATTTACTGATATATTACCTGTATGTGTTATTTAAAAGATGTTTTAGTTTTATAAATGGATTGAAAACGTATTATAATAGTTTCACCAAAGTATAGCAGATGTTACTGTTGGAAATTTGTAACGGGTATTTTTTTTTATTTTCACATACACAAATACAATCGCAGTCGAAGTGTCTTAATATATATATATATATATATATATATATATATATATATATATATATATATATATATATATATATATATATATATATATATATATATATATATATATATATATATATATATATATATATAATTAACTTTACTTGTCCATTGCCCCTTGATATACCACTATGGCCAATGGTAAATATGAGCAATTTATACCAAATTATAATATACTTACTATTTGAAAACGTATATTATTTCTCTATCTTGAGGAAACTAGCAAAGTTTATTGGAGCAAGTTTGGCTTCTATTGGAATATTAGTCTGAGGACTTAGTTTTATATGGAGGCTATTGAAGCTAGTGCTAGAACTTTCCTTATTATTATAATATATAAACTATAAATTAAATTCTATTTTATACATTATATTTGAAATATTTAAATTTTAATATACCACACTTTATTGGATTTGAAAAGCTAAAACAAAAATGTGACCGATTGAACTCCCTCTAACGTAAATAAAAAAATGAGCGAAAATGTCTATGGTGTTGAAAATATCTTAAAATTGTTAGTTTTCGTAAAATAAATTGTATTATCTACCGTATTGCAACACTTCTCTATATGCGTTAGAATACCGCAACATCGCTTTCAAACTGCTCAAGCATTTGCATACATTTTCTTCACGACTATATGTAAAAGCCCCGAGGGAATCATCTCGACAATACTATCTATAGTTCTCAGACATTTATTGCATTCAGGTATCGTTCTAGATTCACAAAGAAATACCATAGTGGAGCAATATTAGGCAAATTCCCAATACTGAAGCGCGAAGAAAACGATATTTTAAAATGACTACTTTTACGTAGTAGTACGTATTCAAATGAATATTAATATTTATTGTTATAACTTTTAAGGATACCGTAGCCGAATGGGGAAAAAACGGAACCCTTATAGAATCGTCGTCATGTCTGCAAATTTACATCAACAAACTTGCTAAAAACATGCTCGAAAAACTTGAAACTTCGTCGTCGGTAAATAAATATATACAGGATAAAATTGCATGTAAAAAAATAACACAGCAACGGGTACAGAACAAAATCAACTTTCAATATTCCGCCTATATAAATGTTAACTGAAATATATATATATATATATATATATATATATATATATATATATATATATATATATATATATATATATATATAAGTGGTATTTTTATCAATTTATTAGAAAATCAGTCCTTAATTATTTATGTATATAATATCACAAAGTAATTAACAAATTTTAATGAAATAAAATTTAAAGAAAAAAAATAATGATAAGAGGTTTCGATTGCACCATCTTTTCTGAGTATCTGGGAGAGATGGCTAATCCATGGCCATAAGGGAAAAATGGCTTACTGGCATTGCAACATCCAATCAGAGTAATTATTCCTTTTTTCTTGGTAGAAGTTAATATAGATATCGCTTTTGATACTTTTCAGGCTAAAATGTGTCCTGGGTGATTGTTTAATTGCAGACTTGAATTGAATATATACAAATATAACCGTACCGAACTTAAATGAAAAATGTAGTATGAAATATTCAAATTATTATTACTTTTCCAAATACTTCATCTATAAAATATATATTTTCCTGAAAAAAATTGTAAACTAAATCAAAATATTGGTTTTTATATTGAAATTGATTTAGAGAAAAATATGACTAGAACAAAGAAATACCCGTATAACAAGGCAAGCTGACATAACCTATGCATGCCACACACCGCTTACCGCTTGTATTAGAAACATTGCTTATTGAGGGGCGGAACTTTACGCCGCGCTTGGTTGGCCAAGACGAAACGAAAATAATTAATTACTCGAGAATCGAGCCTAAGACCATCGCAATTTCAGCCAGACTCTATCAAAGGATTAAATGACAGCTTGAATTGCACAATCAAAGCGTTTAATTATATTACGAAATAGCCGTCTGTTCCAAATAACGTAACTATCTTGGCGAATTCTAACTCGGTTATACTAAAACTATATATAGCGGGAAACGTATTCGTGCTTTGGACTTGTGGTTAACTTTAAATATAGTATCTAACTAGTTCCTATAAATAAGTTTTTTTTATTATATAACAATTTTTTATACGTGTAATTGGCATGGCCGCGATAAAATTGAGTCCTAAAATTTATTAAATTTAAATAAAATTATTCTTTAATAATATAGAAAAAATAACAGGATGTTCGAAAAAGAAGTACAAATATACACTAAAAATATTATATATTTATACAAAAAGTACTCGAGGTATGGAAACTAATGTTTTTTTTGTACTATAACATTTGCGACAGTGGTACCGTTTAAAGTCTAGATTTGACATAGATTATAAAAAGTACATAATTTTTTTATAGTAAAATATTATTCTTAATTAATAATTTTTTAATATTGTTTAAAATTACTGAGTGCAGGTAGATATTTATATTAAATATAATAAACCTCTATTGTCCAATGCAATATATTTCAAGCAACGTCAAAAATTAAAGCTATAATTTAAAACAGTTCTAATTTACCCATTCTCCCATTGTGATGATTCGCTTGCCTTAAAAATTCCTGAAAATGCTTTATTCTAATGGTCTCTTAGATACAAAACAAAAGAAAGTAGAACGTGTTGCCTAGTTTTCCATGCAGAAAATAGTGTTTCACAAATAGAGGCAATTGAAAAGAACAATGTTTTTTCTCCAACACTTTTCAAGTCGAAACGAGATATTGTACGTCCTTTTGGATGAAATTTGTAAAAGTATTTGTTTTGTTTGTGGCTTCAAATACAATATAAGAATACATGAATTTAATTAAAGTCAAATAACACGTTGGGAATATTACTTATATAGTTCACTAGGGATATATATAGGTATAGCTGCGAAGAAAATTGATGTAAATATCAGTGCAATTGCAGACTGCTATTGTGGTTTTCCCCCGCAATAATACAGGAGCCATTTTGAACTTGTTATCATATAAGTATATGATATTCGGATATATATAGAAATTATTAATTATTACTTAATATTTAAATTTTAGAATTCAATGATTTCTTTATAGCGATTCGAGCGTACCAGTTGAACACAATTTAATTTAATAAAGCATTGTAGATGTCACTTAAGTCTTTTAAATTCAGAAAAATGTGTAGTCAAATCACTCATTTGATTCCTAATTAAAGTCGTTGCTAAGTTTAGATCTCGAAATTTTAATATTATGCTGTGATCAATATCGAATGTATAATTTTATTAAGTAAATGAGAAATTTTGTAAAATTTAAACAAATGGAATCACTGAGACATTTTCACCTCTATAAAATGTATGCCGTAAACTGACGATTTAACAAAGAGGATGGGCTATAAAGTGTTTCCAGTGAATGTTATAAAATTCTACTTTAAAAGTCCTTTTGCAACAAAATTTCTGTTGGTTTTATTTAAAATAAAGAAATATAATAGGATAGAATAATATATTTTTAATTTAAGTAACAGTGTATATACATAAGAAGATATAGATTAGTAATAGGCGTCACATAAAAAAATATCATTGCAAACTAACAAGTACAGTTCATTTCATACAAACCGAGAGCATGCGTCCGCATATATAAATTTGTTAACTTTTATAAATTGATCGTTGACCTATAGTCATGAAATTGGTAAGAAACCCCCGGCAAGCGAGTCTGACTAGCACGTGACCGGTTTTTTAAATTTATAATGTAGATCTTTTTTCATCTTGTTTTATCGTATCCGATCATAGAGACATAAAAAAAATAGCTTTCATATAGTTTTACTCACACTAGTTCATTATTAATATGAAATTCTGGTAATTGTACCCATAGAATTTAATACAATAGTAGCAGTATTTTAATAACTGTTTTATTATTACAGGCTCAAGTTGTAACTAAAAATAACAGATCCGGAGATATTTTGACATTAAATAATTAGAATATTTAGATTTTATGAATATTTTATTTATTAGTATTTATTATATCAGTAAATATGTTCTTAAGTATATATACTTTATGCATGTGTTTACATTGTGCGTAAACTGACTTTTTAAATGTTAGGTTAATTGTTGTTCAAAAAATTAAACATTGTTATATAATATTAAGCAAAAATCATTGGCCATAGAGGCACAGAGATGACATCGTCTGCCTGTAAACGCGATGGTTCGTTTTCATTTTCTTCGCTCTAGCAACAAGGCAAAGCGAGGCGATGAGTTTCGCCACTTAACACTCAATGCCTCGAATGGCAGAAAATGGAAACGGAGTGTCTTAACACTTTTTTTAAGTTGTTTTGTTGAAGCGCGTGAATACTGAAGTCAGTAGTCATCTTTGTCATATTATATCCTACACAAATTTTTTTATTTCAATTTTACTATGAGGGCGAAGGCTAGTTTAGGTATATAGAGAATCGTTGATTAAAGGTTTATAATATATTCTTTTTACCTAGATTCCTCATTTCGTTAATAGCCACATGAAACATAGTAAAACTAAAACTTACATACGATATACAAAAAGTAAAAGGTTTTTTTAAGCATGCCTGCAACCCTTTCTCATTTCTACTTCACACACTTAAGAGGATTTTCTTGCAATGTCGTCATATTTTCCATTTTAAATGTAGATTGCGTTTCCGGTTTGACGCGTGACGAGTACCCTTTACAGACGTTTTTACCTTATGGTGGTAAATAGCGCTTTAGTCACTTGGATCTCAGCGCTTAGATATATGAAGACTTTATATAATTTTGCATTATTTTGATTCATAATAGTCACAAATCCGTCTACTTGAACATTTATAAAATAAAATATTTTAATAAAATATACTAAGTGTTCAAAATTAGTATCGCACATGCACATCGACTTTCTAAAACTTTTGTTTCCTGGAACTTTGTTTTTTAAGCTTTCATAAATCATACTTACACATTATATAGTAAGCTCTTTTTAGAAACATCTTTTTTGTTTTAGTTTTCATTTCAGAGTTTCGCACAAGCCACAGGCGACATTGCGGGCAGTAATTTTCATTGTTTATATGCTGAAGAACACTACAACTATGAACTTTCATAACAATATTCGAGTGAGAAGAAAAAGTTTTATTACAGGTGTAGGTTTAAAATTGTCATATGAATTTATAGATCAAGTTAAGTTTGTAAAAATTAGAATAAGTATTTTTTTTTACAAGATTTTCTCTCTGGAAAAAACGAAACACCAATTCTATTGTCAGAGGTTTTTGTGAGACATGTAAGTTACGTATATATTAGACAAATGTGTAATTATCTAATTACTTGATTTCCTCTAATCTTGTTACATTGTCCTATAGAAAAAATGTTGTTCATTTATTTCTTAATTTGGTGACAAAGCCCGTCGAAAACTTTGGTTCTTAATAATTGTAAGACAATACGACCTTAACGCATATAAGAGGGACATTCAAAATAAAAAATAAATAAATAATGATCTTTATTGGAGGTTTTAAGCAATAAATATAAAAAGCTGTGGAACCCAGCAGGAGACCTCATCGCTATAAGCAATTCTTTCCTAGCAATCTTGGTGTAGGTATAATTATATTAGACGGAGCGGCGTAGAAAATACATTACTTCAGTAGACATTTTATAAAAAAAGATCGTAGAAAAAATAAATACAAAGTATGGAATGGACATGTAATACATGAAAATGATGAAAAATATTTAAAAAATATTTCAACTATTATTATAAATATGAGTGCCTTGTGGCGCAGTGGGGCAGCGGCTGACTGTAATTGCTATAGTTGTGGGCTCGATCCTACCTGAGAAATGAACTATGTATTTTTATTTCCTTGCTCAAAGTAAGATAAAGTGCCGGTTCGGATTTCACCCCTCAACAAACAATCGTGATGTCTCGATTGTCTTGAGAGTAGGTTCTCTATACTAGAAATAAAAAAAATATGTAATCTCTAGTACGGAACTTACTTCGGTCTAGCGAAAAGGAAAGTACGTTAGTAATAATAACACAAAATGATAATAAAAACAGTGAAACTATATATAAATAAATATAATAAAAGTATAAAGTACAAATTTGACCGAGGTCACAGGTCGAGGTCGCGCCAATCAGACGCTACCAGCAACATGCCTTTTGTGTTCAAAATTAATATTACTAATAATCTTCTTGGAGATTAGGAGAAACATTTTTTTATTTTATTCCTATAAATTTGACTCACAATTGTTGAGAAATCTTGTATTATACTTTTATATATTTTGTTTAGTTTTATGTAATTAAAGTTATTGAATTATGAATTGTCAAAAATATAAAATGATAATATATGGAATACGTATGACACTTTGAAGACAACCATAGACACATCCCACAGTCCCAAATTTAACCCATCAGACAGATAATCATTCAATCATTCATCAGGCGAGGTGTCTTAGAAATCGTTGTTAGAAGTATAACAAAATAATTCATTGGGGCGAGACAATACCACTTATAATTACTACCACTAATACTAGATCAACAATTCTTAAAGTGCATGGATTTCAAAAAATGGTTATTTTTACTTGTAAATTGCTAAAATGTGCAAAATATTAATATAAAAAATAGTTTATTTTTGATTATGCTTAGAAAAAATAATATCCGCGCGAGAAATTTCCTTTCTTATATACATATATAATGAGATGTCACAAATAATGCGTTTTTAAATTACCTTCAGTAAATTAGCATTAACACACAGCGACAATTTACGAGCGTGTAATATTGGGGGCATTACCATCCGAAGCAAACGAGACGTGAATGTTACCGTCGCGACTTTAGTTTATGAGATGTAATATTCGCTCTCAGGTACCGCTCAGAGTCTTGCGGAAATAGATTATACACTTGTAATCTGTGCACCGAGCACGAATTTCCTTTACTTACATTATGAAGCAGAATTATTATTTTGAATATTCGAAATTGTCGATCTGTATTTAGTACTATACTAGCGGTTTTCTCGCATATGTACGCAAGGATTTGCATAAACATTTCTCGGCTTTACTGTAATATAATTGCAATATTTAAACATATAAATAAAGCTTCCTCTAAATCATCATCTGGCAATTAAGTTTTGAAGTACTTAGTATACAACGAAAGTAAGGGACTTTGTTCCATACAATGTAAATAAATATAACTACCAATTAAGTATGTGTTGGTTAGTCGATAGGTATATATATGCTTATAACTCATCCACTACCATAGGTTGGCTGGAAGAGATCTCTTGTAGGGATAAGTTTACCTTTGTGTACTATATTTTTTATATTTTTACTCATATGTTTTTTTAGTTCAATTAAGAATATTATATATCGACTGTCGATATCGAGAAAGTAGCTTTGCTTAAAATTGTTAAAAAATATTTGAACTTAAATTATTGAAATTAATTTACAGTACTATAATATATTAAGGGTTCTATTTTATTAAAGGCAACGATAAAATGAAATCATAAATATTAATATTTTTAAAAACAAATATAATGATCTCCACATTAGAGAAGTTTTAAATTTAGCCCCAGCTTTTTTTAAAATTAACTCACTTAGACCTACGCAAATATAAACAGTTAATTTTAAATGGAATAAGCATATTAATTTCCTAAATATTATGTTCTCAGAAATTTTCGTAGCCATAATTTATAACTTGTATTTACACGGCGTCGTGGGAATTGTGGTTAGCTTACAATGTTTCTTACATATGGGAATTACTGGTAAACATAAGCTTAAAACATAATCAAATAGAGTTTTTTTTTCAATATATTGTTAATATTATAATTATTAAATCAACGTATTATTATTAATAATTTAACTGTCTCGTAAGTCAATAATGTTAAGGTATGTTGGAACTTGGCACCGCACATTGATCTTTTTCTTAAAGAGGAATAAATAATTGAAATGGGCTTATTTATTTATTTATCTATTTAATTAGCACTAATATCTAAACCATTTTAGATTGTGTAATATATTGTAAATATTTTTTTAAGCTTCTTATATATCAAGGTACATGAAGACAACCTAGGCATTAATATTCGAGACATTGCGTGTTAAGTAGCGGAACTCAATGTCTCACTTCGTCTTATTACCAGAGCGAGGAAATGTAAATAGCACTTTTCCTTCAATAGGAGTCGAACCCACAATCGTCGTATGTACAATCAGAGCCGGTGCCGCTGCGCTACGACTAATTTTTTACGTAGAATTTTTTTACACTTATACAAAACGCACGGGTACAAATCCTACTATATATATTCAAAATATACATTCAAAATGTTCATACGACATTTAATAACAACTTATGACAATATTATATATATATATATATATATATATATATATATATATATATATATATATATATATATATATATATATATATATATATATATATAAGAAGCTTAAAAAAATATTTACAATATATCACACAATCTAAAATAGTTTAGATATTTGTGCTAATTAAATAGATAAATAAATATATAAGCCCATTTCAATTATTTATTCCTCTTTAAGAAAAAGATCAATGTGCGGTGCAAGTATATGAATATATATATATATATATATATATATATATATATATATATATATATATATATATATATATATATATATATATATATATATATTATATATATATATTTCTATAATAATATGCATTGATTTAGTTAATAATTATATACTCTCTAAACAAACTGAAATAAAAAGTGTACAATTTAATTAAGTTGTTTGTATACAGTGTTGCTAGTGCTAATCTATATATATAAAATTATCTATCCAATTTAATAGCTATCCCATCGAATATAACGGGACAATTTGTTTAAAATTACTTTGTGCGTCTAAAAAGGCTTAATCTTATTAAATGAGATGTACTCTTGTTTCTCAAACGAAAACAGCGTTTGAGAGGTAATATAATCTAATTACGTGTAATCCTTTCATTAACATAATATACTTGTACGTGGGTCAAGTATAAGTAGCGTACTGTAAAAGTATGCTTTATATAGCATATAATGCATTGATCACAGTTAAGCAGAATGAAGAGTGGATTGTATTAAACAGTTCGTTATTGTACAATGCCGACGTTTCTTTAGAGAACTTTCGCGTAATTGTGAAAATAAATGCAAATGCGAGAGCGCTGAGAGCTTCACTAGCTTCCTTCCTTCCTTACTATAAAATCAAAGATCACTTCTAAATTTGACTAATTTGAATTTTACTCTTAAAGTAAAAAGTTATTTACAAGAGGTCTTCGTTCCAATAGGGTAGTTCAATATTTTGAATTTGTTAAAGTAGTTTTATGATCGCCTATTTGCATTTTATGGTAGCTTGATGAAATAAAATTGACTTTTAATATTAAATATGATTTATAACATTTAAAAGTGTTATTATTCCATTTCAGATGTTTTTACTACATTTTATATAATTTACGATATTATTGACATTTTATAGAAATTATTAATTCAATCTGAGCCTTTTGCGATCCGTTCAAGCGTTACAGCCAGTTAGGATATACGCTATTATTACGCTACGCCGAAACTCTAATATACTTGTTATAAGTTTTATTGTGAACATCTCTGGAAGATCTCCTTTGAAATACGTATTAATGCTCACCTTGACTGCTCCTCTCTCCAACCAAATTCAAAATCTAACCAAATTTGAAATGATCTACTAGTGCCGCCTTTGAAGTACGTTCTAGAAATAAATTAATTAAAGTTGTAGGCGGGATGGTTACTTGCAGCAAAATATTGAGCGATTTCGCTGTTATATCTCTATCATTAGTTCCTATACTCCGATATCCGAAGTACTTACTTGTTTAGTTTAAAATTATTAAATTATTTCAAAAGACCCTGTAAATTTACACGTGGGTCGCAAGTCCCAGACACCGCTTCAAGCTTCTCTCTCTGCGGTGCGATGGGCATTTGTACAGCGACAAATTTAATGTTTTTTTTTTCTCTTGGAATGTCTTCATAAAGTATGTATAAAATATCTTTTAAGTATATTAAAATGTATTTTATAACACAATTTTGTTGTTTTAAAGCGATTCATATGTATTTTTGTACCAAATATTTTCAAAATAAGGGAAAAGCCTACGCAGAGGTTTATTACTACATTTCCCGGCGTTCTAAAATAATTGTTTATTCAAAATTGTAACAGAATATTAACACTTGGCTTTCTAATGAAATGAAATGTGAATAAAATTGGAAAGCATTTGCTCGTTAGTTCTTTATAAGGTGACTGAGAGAGGTCGTTAAGGTTTTAATGATCGCTCGCTCGGGCGAAAAGATCACACGTTACTATTCTAAAATATACTCCTTTTCACCTGAGGGTTGTTTGATAGAATAGTTTATTTTGTTTAACGTTTTCTGACTGAAATAATTATTTAACAATTCTTAAATAAAGTAATATTAAGTATAATATTACTACTATAATTTGTAAGTATTATTTTCCTTAATATTTAACTGGTCAATCTCCATTCTATATTTCTCCATTCTATGTGACGGCGAAGTTAATGTTGCCCAACTGGCATACCTAAATATCATTAAATAAAAAACAGAATATAAGGAATTACTAAAGTGTTAGTGAAGTATAATATACTGCGAAAATTTATTGTGATCATTTTCTTCGCTCTCGTGAGAAAGTGCGGTGTTGAGCTGAACCGTTCAAAAAGCAATATCTCGGGAGGCGGAAAGTGAGGAACAGAGTATCTTAACAGTAGATTTCCTTTTCTTATCCTGCTATATGTGGGATAAAATGTGTCCCACATATAGCAGGTGTCATATATCAAATTATAGTGTATGAGCAAGCTAGAAAATAATTATTTAATAACGTGCAACGAATTTTATTATATTTCTCGTTGCACAATTATGGTGATTTCTACTATAGAAATTGCTTTTAATTTTTTTTTCATACTTGTATTGTTCCATGGAGCAGTTTATGATATGGCAACAATGTCTAATTTTGTTAAACACATGACAACTTTAAAATGGATGCAACGAAAATATAACAAAAAAAAGTTCTACGTAAATAGCCTATATTACAAATTGTTAAATTGTATATTATATATTATAGGAACATAATCACTTTATTTTCAAGGCAATGACTATTTAAAAGGCTGATGTGAAATGAAAACTTTTATTAGTATATAATTCTACGATAATTTCTCGCGGGCTTTTTCCTTCACATTAGTGAGAACATTTAATATCTATCGTATTTTTAAAGTAGTATCAGAAGTTTTTTAGCGTACATGACGAAAGCGTAGGAATGTTTTTGCTCACTTCATAACTTGTTAAATACAAAAAAAATATATAAGGTATATAAAACGAAGAATTTTCAAATCAATAAATTATTTACATACCAAAATTACTCTAGATTTGGGTATGAATCTATAGTTACGCACTTCTCAACCGTGCCACTATGACATCTGCATACATATTTTATCATAATTTTCCTAAGCAATATTTAAACGCTGAAAAGTTTGTACGACACTAATATATCATATTTACTAATGCTAAATAGCTAGAAGACTGAGCAGAAAGACACAAGAGCTAGCTAGGTCGTTCATCAACTAGTACAATTAACACTTAGAAATAGGTTTGAGTGCACCTACTTCAATAAAGGCACTGGATCGCAACTTAAACTAACTTTGTTACCAGCTGAAATTACACGATATATTAAAAGTTGTCAAATTGTTGTGAGCTTTCATATCCAGAATTGGAAATACGATGTGAAGTGTGTCTTATTTGTACTATTTAATAATAATTATATTCTATTTGTTCTATTGAATTAGACTAGAACAAGACATAATCGGTTCGTCTCATTGTACAAAATGGTGAGTGCCTTCCACTCATGCAATAATTTATTATTATAAAATTAAACGAAGATTGAAGGAATAAGTAAACAAGTATGAATGGTTGCCTTAATGTTTTCACGCCCATATAAGTTTCTCCGGTAGATTTTGAATGCGTTATGCGTAAGTACTTGCAACGCAAAATGCGCCCAAAAAGAAGAAAGAACGAAGTTTCCTTTTTTATATGTCACAGGATACTTCAATAAATATTGATATTTTATTGGATTTATGATTGCAAAAGACATTAACAAACATAAATGCAAAGCAAATATAGCCGTTGTAATGCAATGTCTCCTTAGCATCGCATGTTGTTATACTGAATACTCAGGGAATTGTAGCTCCTCTATAAAATTAGACCACAAGTTGCGTGTAAAATCATTGGAAGCGGGCTTGAAACGAAGTTGTCTTTACTTGAGTTGTATTAGGTGTAAGTCTGATATACTGATCCTGATCCTGAAATTACGGTCACCGCCCAGGCGTTGCTATGTGATTGTATGTGACCGAGATTGTACTTACTGTACTCTAAATATAATATTTACCATGACTACCATGAAGCTTGAAATTGAATCTTTGACAATATTTGTCACGAAATCTCGTTGGATATTTTTTATTAAGATATCGAATAAGAAATAAGATACTTATATTCTATTACATTATTACTACTCGGAAACTCTTTCTTTTAAAATATTCACATCATACAATTTTCTGGTATTAAATATTTTATATTATTAAAAGGAGGTTTTCATTTTTAAAGGAGCTCGGAAAGTAAGAAATTTTCAATATTATTATTTTATTCATCACTTCAGTCTCGTTAACGATACAGCTGTTATAACAGTTGAGATGGACAACGCATTTATTTGAGGATCTCACTAATTGATTTAACATTTTAACCTTAGCAAAAATTCACGAATTTGATTTCACAATATTGTTACTTTTATTTAAAAAACTCACAATTTTTGTAATATAAATAAAAAATGGAAATTATTCCATAAAGTCATTTTCAATTACTTTAATGTCTTTACATAGGCAGTCGTAATACTACCAAAAATGTTATTTGACGCCAAATTTACGTACACAACGTATTCCATGTTGTAGTTTTACTAAAAGACAGAGTGATTCAAGAGGAATAAGAAAGAATCTAAAATACTTGTAGTGTAGCACGTTAGTATATATGTATATTCTTGTTGTTTTATTTATGTGTGTGTAACTGTTGTTTTTTAACATATTTATATATAACGGTCTATCTACACATGAATTTTAAGAAATAAAAGTATATCTGCCTTACAACCAAAATACTCTGGGCCGTCGTGGCGCAGCGGCTCAGAATAACTCATAATTAATTGTTTCATTTCCCTCGGTCTGGTAAGAAGACTGAGCGCAGCGTTAAGATCTGCCACTCAACACGGAATAAAATCTCACAAATAATTTGGAAAGCGGCGTAGGAGTCTTGCCTGTATGTGCCTAACCTTTCAATATGAGAGATATATCTATAAATCCATTGACACGTCAACACATATAAATCATTCATACATTCACTTTTCGAACTTAAAAATTTTTCGTCTTAGGTCACTATTTATTCAATACGAAAATAAAAAAATAAGCCATAGTCGTCGCCCACCAAAATGCAAGTTTAAGCGTTAAAGAGTACAATCTTATACAATCTTGGTCACCTGACAACGCCTGGGCGGTGACGATAATTTCAGGATCAGGATCAGGATCAGACTTACACCTAATACATCTCAAGTAAAGACAATTTCGTTTCAAGATTCCCGATCACGTTCCAATAATTTAACACGCAGTTTGTGGTCTAATTTTATAGTGGAACTACAATCCCTGAGTATTCAGTATAACAACATGCGATGCTAAGGAAGCATTGCAGTGCATCGGCTATATTTGCTTTGGGTTTATGATTGTGAATGTCTTTCATAAATCCAAAGAAATATCAATACTTATTCAAGTATCCTGTGACATAAACAAAAGGAAATTTCTAATATCTAACTTAGTTCTTTCTTCTTTTTGGGCGCATTTTGCGCTGCAAGTACTTACACAATAACGCGTTTTGTCAAAATATACCGGAGAAACTTATATGAGTGTGAAAACGTTAAGGCAACGATTCATACTTGCTCACTTATTCTTTTAATCTTCGTTTAATTTTGTTATAATTAATTATTGCATAGAGTGGAAGGCACTCACCATTTTGTACAATGAGGCGAACCGATTATGTCTTGTTCTAGTCTAATTCAATAGAACAAATAGAATATAATTATTATTAAATAGTACAAATAAGGCACACTTCACATCGTATTTCCAATTCAGGATATGAAAGCTCACAACAATTTGACAACTTTTAATATATGGTGTAATTTCAGCTGGTAACAAAGTTAGTTTAAGTTGCGAGCCTTTATTGAAGTAGGTGCACTCAAACCCAGAATCTTAAGAACCCAGAGCTTTCTTGTCATAAATAAAATCAGATTGTTTTTATTTCTTATGCTTTAAATGGTTTAACAAATATTTAACCAACGCAAAAAACCACTGTTTTAATATCCACCTAAAACACTCAGTGTTGGTTCTATAGCGGACAAAGGTTTGTATTGTCAGCCTATCCTGCTATATGTTTACCAAGCGTATTGTGAACTTGACAACAAAACTATATATATTAAATCAATATTTCTAATTTATCCTACAAATATTTGGTTTGGATGGAGTCAGAATTAGTAATCATTCAAATTAATCGACCGCTCAATCAAAATTTTATCTTATATATATCTTTTGTGTTTACTTAAAATTTTATACTCCATCAAAATTAATACAAAATTACGAAATTCAAAATTTCTATACAAATTTCTGACATTAGCAAAATTAGTACAAAATTAATTTATTGTTATATAAAATATCAAGAATGAAGAACCGAACTCTAAGTTTAATTAGATAGCGCCACAAAAGTCTCGTTGACTGATCGGCCACTCGGAATAGGCTTCGTTAATAAATTAGTTGAAATCCTTATAAAGTCTTGAAGGCTACAAAGAGACTTAAGAAAGAAGAATACGTACGTAACTACCGTATAGTTGCACAGTTTCGTTAGTACAGTAATAGAATATTATAATTTTGAAGATTTTGTTATTTAATACTGCACGATTCACGATGAAAGTTGCTGTTAATGATCATCTATGTGTATAAAACTTTTTCGTGAGCTTTCGCGCGAGCTTTTTCTATCCCAAGTATAGGCAGAAAGAGCCTCGGTTAAAGAGACTCCGCCCTTTGTTTTCCCTCTGTATTTGAGACGTACTGACCCTCTGTATGGCGGATTTACGTCTTAAATGGCGGAACTTAAGGTCACACTATATCTAAATACTTTGTTGGCTTATGAATAATACTATTACACAATAATAATTATAATGATACTATTATTATTGTTCTTAAAGTATTAATCCACACTAAGGATAAAAAAATACTAAGAAAACATATTAAAATTAGAACGCAGCGGGATTTGAACCCGCGCCTCATGGATTTTATCGACTTATGAAAAATAGTAATACTATTGACTGAAAAAGAGATATAAATACCATATTCTCTATATATCCGTTAAGGAAGCGTGAAATTGTAATTTAAATACACTTTTTTTAAAATTATATCGCCCAAAGTTGCAGACTAATCGCAAATTACTTGAATAGAAAAGCATTTATAATTGTAATTGCACTGTCGTGCCTCGTACTAGTAGCGGCTGCCGGTCCACACTAACGCCCTGATTAAGTCTAACCGCTAATTAAATCGTTCCCGTCGAAATAAATCATAAGTCACGAAGAACAATGCATTCATTTTAGGTATAAAATGAAATTTATTTGTTTCATTATGTTAATGCTAGATCAGATAACATATTTTGTATTTTTATTCCATATTTTAAAATTATTAAAATTATATACGGGTATAGTTCAGCGGGACAGTGCCTGATTAAGCGTTGCGGGTTCAATATCTACTTTGGGGAATGTATTAATTTTGTTTCCCAACTTACTTTAGCCAGACAAAAAACTGTACTATAATTTCAAATTAAATTCCAGTGTGAATTGTTTTGATACTAGGTACACTTTGCCTAACCTTTTTTTTTTTTTTTTTTTCGCTGGGAAATGCCTTTTACGCAGACCACCCATGTGATGGGTTGGGTGGTACTGTGGGACTCATCGGTACAGTACAGTACTCGATACTACCCACTAAAACCCAGCGGAACCCTCTTCACCTCTGTGAGACGCCGTAGGATCGGTTGAGCATTATACTACGACGTCTCGGTGACAGGCCCGCCTGCTACGAGCCACCATCGTTTTTACGGTTCTCTGAGGTTCTAAGGGTATCTGGAGCCTCCACGACTTGGAAGAGAAGGATCACAAGAATCCCGTAGTATCCACTCTAGGGTAGGGGGAGTTGGACTTCTTGAAAGTGCCTTCTCCATCTCTTTGACCTCCGGCGGCGGAGAGGGTCTACATTTGCACTGGACTCACGTGCCCGCTCCGCCCGAGTCAACTGGCGCGTTGCACTCATGACACACCGGCAACGGCTCCCAACGTGCAATCTGATGCAGGTATTTGCCGAAGCAACACTTTGCCTACCCTACCCTATGTGCAGGTTGAAACTTGAAGCATTTTTGTATTATTCTGTTATTTACGTTGCTAACAGCGGGGACACAGTTATACGTTTCATAACAGTATTCAATGAGACGAATTTGTGTTAAGATTTATGGAACCAAGGATAATTATATTATAACACATATATCAATATATCTGCTTACCGCTATATGAGTGATTAAGCTGAAAAAAATATATAACAATTGCATAAAACCTATAATGAAAAAATCTTGTAGAATACAAAAACAAGCGCTACAACTATAGCTTAGCTATATGTGCTCACTTGTTGTGTTATATATCGATTTTTAACACATTGACTCACTTCTGTTAAAGCTTATTTTGCAACAACATATTTTTCTTTGCTATTCGGGAATCTTATCTAGAGCTTCATTACTCGAAGAAACAAAAGCTATAGACTCGCTTTACATATTTGATACAAAGCAGGTAAGTAAATAAAGTACAATAATATTTTACTGTCAACGATTTTCTTGTAAAAGATAAATGTTCTTTCATTACATATAAAGGAAACAATTCAGAAAGGCTACAGCAATTATTTTTTCAGTCAGAAGCAAACTAAAATGCGCCGTTTTCGAAGCACGTTCACAAGGTTTTAACGAATCTTGCTTGCATCAAAACATATGATAAATGGCATCCGTGCAAGTTGGTACAGAGCCAAAATTGCATGTTCCGTGAGAGTAAATACGAGTACACATCTCATAATATCCTTTCATATTTAAAGTTCACCACTTACGGCTATGTTAAACGTAAGTTATACTTCGTGAAACTAAATGTAAATGCGAAATAATTTTGCTCTTGTGAATAATAAGCTATCAATATATACACATTTTTTTTTTATTTTGCATTATAATATCCTGAAGAAATGCCAAACAGCACATGTCTATATCAAGATCCTCCATGAACGAGCTCAAGAAAATCTAAAAAAATAGAAACATCACCAAAGTCATGAAAACTCGACTTGTCAATGCTCTATTGTTTCCTGTATTTCTTTACGCTTGCGAGACATGGACACTTTGCAAAAGTCAGAAGGGCAAGATGGACGATCTCGAGATGTGGTACTGGAGAAGAATTATAAACACGTTAATTGTAGGTTCCCTCACTTCTGGAGACAATGAATAATTTTCATTTCTCGCTGTCGTTTGACAAAGATAACAATTTAACAACAAATGTTTAGGTTAACAACAATAAAATAGTAAATATATCTACATTTGTAGACGAAAAACCAGTGAAGTTAGTATATAAAGTACTGTAATATGGTCGAGTCACGATACTGCAATGTGTTGAACACTTGATTGTGACAGAAATCATCTCTACAGCGGTCGGCAACATTTAGATCGGAACGTGTCTGAAATATACAAAGTGAGAAAAGTTTGCTAGTATACTACGTTTTACATTTAGAAATGTAAATTGCGTTCTCAGATGTAGCTAGGGCTTGTCGCAGCGTTTAGTAATATACTACCTCTAGTATGTACGGGATCACGAAAAGTGAAGTTTTATAAAGCACTTAAGCGTTAAAATTTATATATGAATACTATTGGATATAATTTAAACTATTTAAGTGATTCACAGTGTTTATTGATTGTGATGTAGGTAATATTTCTGTTCGCCAAATAGATAAATCTTTGCTGGTCGTTAAATATTTTTATTTTAAATAATATAAATTGATTGCGCTCATCTCAGGAACTCCTGATGCGAATGAAAACTTCTTTTTGTGTTTGATAGTTAATTTATGGTGTAATGTTATATTCTATATTACATAATATTAATCATTTCGTAATTACCCACAGTACTTGTGGCCATAATTACCTCGGGCACTAGGAGTGTGTCATGTGCCATACATACATAACACTTTATTATTTCTAATTGGTGCGGGCGAGGCCGCAAGTAAAAATTCCTTATATATGATATTCTTAATAAACATAAAAATAAAATGTTAAGCATTTACCATTTTATATAATAGAGAAAAACGATTGTACCGGCTATTTTCCATTTTACAGATAACGCTTTCTGAATAAACATGAAAATATTTACTCATTAACGAGCAAGTGGAAATATAATTTATTTTCTAAAATTCCATTCACTTGAACAATACAATGAGTAAGAGGTGTATGTAAGGCCTTTGTCGTGTTTCGTACCTTTATCCAGGCTGCATTTATAGCATACCAACTATAATATCAACGCTCAAATACCCATATTATGTTCATTACAGTCCTAAAAGCTTCAGGCGGTATGTCCGTATTCGAGAAACCTTGAATTACTGTATGGATGAGCTCCTTTTTGGAGGATAATGTAAACAATATACGCTGTCGTCTAACCCATGTTATGTTACAAGGAATGATGAAAGTACACAGTGAATTAGAATAGCTATGTTATTACATGGACTATAATATGTACATTCTACAAATAAAATTAATTTGTGCTAGAGGTGTGGGTTGCACAAATACCTTAAGATTCAATTTTCATGAGGGGATTTTCGTAAATGATGTCATTATTCAGTATTATTTACTCTTCACAAATTCCTCAACCTTTGGGTTTGTTTTTTCTTCTTAGTTTTCATGCAGTAGATTTTTTTTAATATTATGTAATGTTAGTTTAAAGTGAAATAAGTGTAAGTTATATTTGTGTCAACTTAAAATGTTATAAAAAAACAACGTTTATTTTAAAGTTACTTGCTATGTTTTCAATTCCATCTATTTATTTATTTATTTAATAGGAAGCTAACGTTGTATACAAAAATAGCTCTTACGCTTATAAATATTTAACAATAGTATTACCAAAATTGTATACCACACTTAAAGGCTAACTTAACATTTATATATGATGAAAGGATGGTAAGAAACATAGAATATTTTTAGGAATTTGGCTGACTCACATACATTTATATATTTTTATTAACATCATTTTTTTCTTTTTGAAGAAAGCGAAACAAGATAGTTACAATATATAGCAACATATTATAATGAGATTTTGAGAGATTCGATATTGAAAGTTGATTTAAATATTGAATTGAATCAAAATTAACCTTTCTTTTTCACTCCAAATAAGTATACATCGAATTTAGAACGACGAGTGTTTCATAGAAGTTTTGGATTTCACAATAACATCATGAAATGAAAACGCTTTGAAATCATCACAGACAATAAACTGAAGCATTAAAGAATAGATTACAAACAGCTTCTCTAGAAGATGTAGTTCAAGAGTAAATACATATTATGTACGACGTACGTGTGCCAAGAATGTTTGTTTATACGGAGATAAGTAAAACAAATCTACAATTTGTTTTATTGTTTAGCATAATATTTAGTTATGGAGTTCGCGTTACTTTTATTATAAAATGGTATTTTTTAAACTATTTTGTTAGTGAATAATGATTTTTTTTAAAGATAGATTATTAGATATATCCCTAAAAATTCTTGCTTACTGTACGTACTATCTATATAAAATTTTAATAATCATAATTTATTCTTTATATAAGAAAATACAACAAATATAGTAATAGAAAAAGACTTAGAAAGAAATACAATACAATCTTAGAAAGAATAGAAAGAGAAAGAAGACAAGAGGCGACCTTATCGCTAAAATAGAGATCTATTTCAGGCAACCTTAAGGCGTAGGACGTAAAGGGGAGGAAAAAGGTTGGGGATGTGAACAATAATTATAATAATATACTAACAATAAACAAATAATCTTAATCATACAATATTCATAAACTTTACGACCGCAGACTATCTTGGCTTGGTAATATTCTTCGAATGGACAATGACAGGGTCCCCAAACGACTACTTTAGCGAACCCAGATGGTAAATGCAGAATTGGGAGACCTAAGCTTGGGTAGCTCAATGGAGCTACCAAAGACCTCGAGACTCTAGGCTTCAAAAATTGTAAAAGACCGGCTATGAATCGAGAGGAATGGAGTAAAGCTTTAGAAGAGCCCATAGAGGGTTACTGTATTGTCATTGATATTAATAATGATGGTATTCTTCCTGAAAATGAAAGAAATATAAATTAAATTAATGATCTTTTATTATTTACAAAGAGACTGAAAATCACACAAGCCAAGGCTTGTTTCAAAAGCTGCCCAGAAGTTATCTTATTCTGTTTACAATAACAAATTATGTTCAATTGTTTATTTATGTTTAACAAAATTCAAAACAAATGCTAATTAATTATTATTTTTCGATAATACATTGAGTAGATTTCATGTAAATATTTGTTTTGAGATTTAAATTTGTGTCTAATGATTTTTATTATTAGTGCTAAATAAAAAGATGTTACATCTGTAGAGTGGTTTGTTTGAACGTTCGTATCTCAGGAACTACTGGCTCCAATAGAAAACTAATTTTTTGTCTAGTGTAGCTAATTTATCAAGAAATGCTAAAGGTTTAACTTAATAAATTGACTATCTAACACATAAAAATGCACCACGTTAATAATTTTGGTATAATCAAGTGTTACTTAGGGCACTTGTGTGTCATAATATAGTTATAACTTATTATATATATATATAATATATATATATATATATATATATATATATATATATATATATATATATATATATATATATATATATATATATAATTAGGAATCTCACCTACCCTCCACTGACGTGAATGCGTCTGAATCCTAAATATATTATTATTTGTATAAACTTTCGTTTCGGATTACGCGATCTATAATTGAATATCATGTATAAGTACAATGTATGTATACTTATATTCCTAATATATATATATATACCATATCCACTTGGAATTCATATTACAAATAATTCCAACACAATTTACTTTTTTAACTTGCAAGTACTACCACCGCATAATTTAGTTTCACTTCCTAGAAAAATAATATGAATGTGTTTATTTTTTACATTTCGTACGAAAACCGACTTATATAAAATACTACGCTACCAAATTTCACATGTATCTATCCAGTATCCAGTTATTGCGTTATTGCAAATTAGAAAACAGACAAACAATTCGGATTTCGGATTCAGATCCCGGATCTTCTATTTATCGATATATTAACCGACCCAATTCATATTTCTTTTAAACTTTTAAACTACAGTATTGTCCTACATCCTATTTTTATATATAGAATTAGTTGTGTAATTTAAATATTCGTTACATATTATTAATTTTCATTATTTCGTTCGCAACGGCTTATGGCTAGTTAAAAAGCAAACCTATGCTGCTAACAGAATATGTAGCTTTTTATTATAAAATTTATCTCTCTTCGTTAAGAGAGATAAAGGAAGAAGAAGATTAAAGAAGCAAAGAAGCTGATTAGTATTTACATGCATAGGTGCATTCGTGCAAGGTCGGAGTATATTGATAGAAACAGACGATACATAGAATATCCACATATATATTATAATAATATTAATAATAATCCTTTATTGTATACACAAGATAAGATACATAAAAACATTCCTTTCCTTCATTTTTTTTTTCAATGTTTATTAAAATTTTCATAGAGATCACTATAATTTTTGTGCATATGCTAACACCTATGACCATTACAGATGATAAAAAATTCTATTGGTAAAATAATTATTCTAATCGGTGCAATAGCTTCAGAGCTTTTCGCTGTCAAGCAAACAAACAAATTTCTTCTTTATACAATTAATATACATAAAACATAATTAATAATAATATCTAATAATTTACTTCAAATAATGATAATTGTTTAATTTTATCTTAAAATTAATTATTAAATATTTTTATAGCCGGAGAGCATCTAGAAGCATAGTCACTATGTGGTCAGCTTTCCTCCCGAATTCGAGACAGCCAGTTGAATTGCGATCTCAACGTTGCTGGAAACCTTTAAATGGAACTAAAAGAATAAATGTCATTAAATTAACATTTATATATTTCTGTAATTGTGTATAATTTGCACTAAATGAGTATAAAAGATAATGTATAACCTCTTCACAATGCACGGTAATGATCTTTTCAAGTTAAAAGCGGCTTTGATGCTAACGAACCAGATGGATTTTGATTTTATATTTCACTCTTCGTTACGTTTCAAAGTGCTGCTTTAAAATGTGTTTCGAATTTTGCGATTTACTGTACCTTTTATGAAATGGCGGTGTCTACCATTATAGGAAGAAGCTAAATAATGATAATACAATATATATAAATTACTTTTGGTCGCTTATAAAAGTAAACTTAATATTAATTTGATCCCCGAATGGCCTGTTTACCTGCCATTCACAAAACGCAAAACTAAATAGAGAGAGAAGAGAATGAAGGCACTAAAGTATTTAATAATAATAATCATGTATCGTGATTTAGTGCTTTATATAATTGTAAAAATAATGAGATATGTTTCTATATACTATATGTTTCTTTATTGTACAACAAACACTAATTTACATGCCTACATCAGTGCCTCGAATATATTATTATCATTAGCATAATTTATAATGAAAGATGTCTTCCTTCTTCTGCATAAGAACCTTAAATACACGATAATTACTTTTGAGACAGTAAAGTTCTTGTAAGCTTCATCAGCCCATCAAAAACGATAATGGATTTCTTATGCGACTTAATATATATTAAGAAATTTAATACTATATGCACATATTAATATAATTTTGTCACTTTTTTTTACTATAATTATGATTTAATATTCTCATAGTGTTCAAAAAATGTCATACGTATGTAGGGCGAATATTTATGGCATAATATATGATGAGGGATATTTTTCATTATGTACATATTATATTACAGTTCAAATCTATTTTCAGTTACAACCGTTTTTCTAGTTAAATTTAAACAATTTTTTTTACAAATTATTTAAATTGCTGTTATAATGACGATTACAAGAAATTAGAAATGATCAAGTCAAAATGCATATTTTGGAAATATTTTCAAAGTTCATCGTGCTTTACACGAGGACAGGAGAATAAGGAAACTTCTTCAAAATTATGACTTTGGATTTATATAACTTAGTAAATGAAATTGAAGTAGAAGGCAAAGAATGGCAGAAGTTACTTTCCTCTTCGTTATATGAGGTTTAAGCTTTATATAGCTAAATTCTAACTAGAGGAAATACGTTGTCAATGAGATAGAGTTTTTACTTTAACATTTATATTTTATGTTTAAAGCATACACATCTTAATAATTTATAAATTCAATCAAGTTTGCTGTTTTTTCTAGTAGTATAAAGCTTTCTCTATACTATTTGAATGTAAGATTACAAACTTTTGTGAAGAGAGAAAATTTCTTAGCGTTTCATGGTTTTCGTAGTTGGCGTCCTCATCGCATTGCAGGGTGAAGTTTACGAACTAGGTGTACATTTAAGCCTCTTTAAAGTGCGCATTAACACTCACCTCCACTGTCCAAGCTCCTCTCTCTACCGACACCAAACCGAAATCATTTTATTAGCACCATCTTCAAATATATTCTGGAAATGTTGAATTTATAATAAGTTTAAAGTATTTGATAATTGTTTCTCATGAAACTGTACTCTTATTTTAACTGTAATACACACTTAAGGCTTCTGGATTTAAGGAAAATACATATGTAAGATATGTACGTATATGATACTTAATGTAAGTTTAGATCGATTACATTAAATATTACTATTTTTTTATTTCTGTTCTTGCTTATTTTTATTAATTTTAAAATGTTCCAAACTAAGGAAAGAATTATATTTATTAGAAAACATATGAAAATACAAAATTATAAAACTATATCGCTACGTTACCGTTGAAATTTATATATTTTTTAAAAAGTAGTCTCTGGCTCGTTTGCAGAGATAATTTATTTATATATCAATATTTTTCTACTGTTTGCTCTGCATATATATTTATTACGCTGCGCGTGATACCGGACTAATAAGAAAAAATAAATATGAGCTTTGAGATTCCTCTATGAGATTATCGCGTTCAGTCGATATTTTCATTCAGAATTTATTAGAGCTTATATATATATTTTTTATAAATTTAAATTCTTCATATTAAAAAAATATTTATATTTTTATTTTAAACAGAAAATTCCACTTTATATTAAATAATTTATGCCCATTAAACATGGAGGTTTAATTGTATTACTAGTACAAAATGCGTGCACCGGTTGAAGTGTAGTCTATATATGCAAATTTTATGCATAATGTCAGACCACTATCATAGGATAGAATTTTAACCATCGCGTCGTCAAGATCGTCAATTAATATTTTATGTATTGTTATTTATTTTATCTTGACTTCATAATGATATAAATAAGGAATTATTTAATTTATTTATCTATCGGCTATTGTGGAGCCGAGACGGTGTCAGATCGTAAGCATGATGCTTATGGATTGGACCTCCACTTGGAGAGAAACATTATTAACATATCCACACTCTGGAAAGAAAAGCTAAGCGACACAGCATTTTTCACGGATTATGTTTTAAAACGTAAAAATGGAAAATCTAGTATCTATGCTAAAATTTTATTAATATTAATTTAAAATTGTACACTATAAAATAATTTTACGGATTTTTTTACCAATGAAACGTAGGAAACAATATTTTTTATATTTCACTGATGTAATACATGACTTTGATATATTAGGTATTTTGAAGTGAATACGATTTAACAAAGGATGAACGCTACATTTCAGGGTCTCTCCTAGTTTCCACGTAATTTCACAGACTATAGAATACACTTTTCATCACACTACTTGTCTTTTCACACAGTTCTAAAAATCCCGAGAGATATGATAATGCTATTTACTCGCTCCATTCTTCGTAGGATAATACAATTTATATTCATTGAATCGTCTTGATTTCCACTGAAGGGATTAATTTGCTTCGGCTGTGGGGCTTTAATCCGTACATATAAGAAATCGGAAAGGGTTTATTCCTTTTCAATATGCTAAGGGAAAGCGAAATATTTTCTTAAAGAAAGCGCTTAATATCGATAATATTTGTATATTAAAATTAGGGAGCTTTTTATTATACTAGTGGACTGTTCCGTTTTAATATTTCGTCTTTATGATCCTTGCAACTACTGACTGCTATCCTTTTTCATGTGAGATTAATGAGATTGTATTCAGCTTAATAATTATTACTAAAAATTCTTTTTCTTTTTTTAATTAGCTTATCTATTTTGGGAAATGTTAAATAATGTTAAATGACTTTACTTAAGGCACCATTTCCGTATTTCATATAGTTTAGCTGGACATAATGGTTCTTCATGAGATTATTGTTCCAGATATTCCAGATCTTGGATTTTCACATTTCAACGAAAAATGCCCATTATGCTTAATAACTTTTCCTAGAGAGTCATTTTCTTGTTTCTTATAGTTTAGATGTTCTATTGTGATTTTACATCAGGTCCTTAAATTTTTATATGTTATTGGAAAGTGTTTATCACGTTCGATAATTTTTGTTAGATCAGTATTTCATCATTTCTAATAATTCAGTAGGTCTACTATAGTTCTGTACCAGTTAGATTTTGAAGAATATTCAAAATCTATTATAGTCTAGATCCTGGCCTGACCTAACGGATACAACAAAAGAAATCATTCAAATCCGTCCAGTAGATCAACAGACAACAAACAGAGAAACAATAAGACAAAATTTTTAAAATCATAGGTTCATATCCTGTTAGAGTTTTTACATCGCCCTGCATAATTTATTTTTTTTACCGTATATTTTATATTATAGAGTATAAAATATATGATATATTTTTATTATACTTATATTATTGGTTAATACATATAAAGAAACAAATGGTATAAATATATATATATATATATATATATATATATATATATATATATATATATATATATATATATATATATATATATATATATATATATATATATATATATATATATATAGATAATATAATAATAAAAAATAGTGCCGAGTACAAGTGACTGAAAATTCAAATATTCAATATTCTACTAAAGTATCAATTAGTTCGTGATATTAATATTTTATTAAATTAATTATTAATTAATTAACAAAGCCATGTTGCGCTTAGAACCAAATAAATGCATGATATTTCAACCAATTTTATGCTCTGACTTTATTTTCTAGAGGCTATTATTGTGTGAAGTTCTAGCTTCCAATATATATGTTATGTAATCGATTTAATGTGTTATACATAATATATACATTATTTTATTTAGATTTCTAATATAAAAATGTCGCTAGTCTTTAAAACGACCACAATTGTTGGCCTAATTCTTTTAACAGAACTTATTATAGTAGTTATTTTTTTCGTATAAAAAATGATTGTTAGAAAATACACATTTGGGATACAGGATCTCCCACGTGGGAGAAGATTTATGTTTAAAAGTAATAAAAGCTTCAAGGCCTGATGTCAGGCTTTTCTATCATCTTTTATAATATGCGAGAAGAGGACAGAGTACAGTCTTTACAATAAATTCTATATATCACGATAGAAACGAAAATAACATAGAAAACAATAAATATAACATAATATACAATGGTATATTATTATATTTTATAAATACTTTCCCATATGCGTATATCGAACATGTTTTGATTAGACATGTGTACATTTCAACTCAACAATACAAGTGTCGTATTGAAAGAAAGTTCTCAAACTACTGGTCTGTGAAGTTTGACCAATAATAGCTATTACTCGGTGAGTTGAATGAGTAATTTATGCTTTTAGTGATAAAATATATATTTTCAGTAAGTACTAATACTATTTAATTTTTTTATATTATTTCGGGAATCTCAACAAAACATTTTTTGTTTATTTTATATATTATAATAAAAAGTCTTTCTGAAATATAGTTTCTATAAATAGTTTTATTATTTTATGCAGATGAATTATTTTAACTAAAATTTCAATAACATTTTCAGAAATTACGACAATGCCTTCTATAAACATTGATTAGTGTAGAATGTTATAGATCTAACAATTTTGCTTACATAGTATCTAAATATTATATTCTCTATAAATGCATTGATTTTTTAGTTTTACTTTGTATCCCTCAGATAAATATACCAGGATAGGCAGAAGGACACTTCATTCTCAGATTTTGCCCTTTTATAACTTCCGCGTTGAGTGGCCGAACTAAAAGTGTGTAGACGCTGTGCCGCTACGCTATTACGGCTACGAAGTTGATACGATATCTAAACGTCCGACGTCCACTGGTGAACAAAGGCCAATAAAATAGAAAATATACTTAATTCAATGCTTTACTAAGAAAGCTCAACAATCAGGTATGTAAAGGAAACTAATATTAAAGTTATAGAAGAATTTATTTTAAACAATTTGAAAAAGAAAACTTTATATAAGCGGTGTCATCAACATTATAAAGGTCTTCCTCAATTCACTGAGTGGGAACGTTGTCGCTTCACGTAATCGTCACGCTTGTTTTTATTTCACAATGTTTTTGTTTTAAGCAATTTCTTTGTAAAAAAGATGGAAGGTTATGTGGTTTTTTTTTCTTGCTATATTTATATATATTCAAATTTATTAATATAATCTTTTAATCAAAAACAATATTCAACTATAGTAATTCCAAAACCTTCAAAATAATAGCCATATTTTAATAGCCATATTTCTTCAAAACCTATATCAAATTACATTACATAAAAAAGCGCTTATCGTCATATACATGTAAGTATAAACGTGAGATCATCCTAATCTCAGATGAAAAGCACTTTATTACAATAAAATATCGTCCAACATCTAGGTTTCTAACATTAAAAGCGAGACAAGGCTTGAACAAAAATACTTTTACTTCACAAGGCTTGATGGAACATTACAAAGAAAACTGGTAATGTTGTGGAAGAGATGAGAAAATTTTGCCTTGTTCCTTCATCATTTCTACAATTTTTATTTATACAGTGTCAAAGAATAGAATTCCACATTTATTGTTTCTAACAGCTACACAATTTTTGTTTTATTTCCGTTTACGCTTTTACTTACCACACGTATGTTTTATTTATTTACCAGAAATATTTTAATTCGCAAGATTTACGAATTGACCAAAAAAAAAGAATAAAAAATTCTTACTCAGTAACATACTCAGGCATCACCTTTGAAGTACTTACAATAAATAACGATGCAAATAATACGATAATTAGTCTATTTTTAAAATAAATGTCAACATAAGCAAAATTTACAGTATTTTCTTACACTTTTTAGTAAGAAACACTTCTCTTCTTTAAACTAATATAACAAAAAAAACATATAAAATAAATAAAAATACCCATTATATAACTATGTCAGTGGGTAAGATGGTCATGATAGTTGTTAGATACAACATGTAGAAGTAAACGCCACCGCTTTCAAGTAAATGAGCCCGGATGTTAGTACGAGATGTTTCTCAAGCGTAGGCTTATTGTCTCGGTCTTTTGTACTTGCTGTGTGGTGAAAACTAGATAACGAAATTGAATGAGAACGCTCTAATATGTATAGCGTTAGTTTTTACTTCAATTTTAGTTACAATTTTAATTGTAAAATTAAATGTAGTTGTTATAAAATATTATTTAAAGAGCAAAGACAGATTAAATGATAATGACGCTGGTTGATATTAGACAAACGTATTCTGTGAACGTATCCTCAAAACAATTCTAATTGAAACATGTGACGTGGCGCATACTTCTTTGATACTTAATTGAATTTCAAACCAAGGCGAGAGGCCAGCTTCACACATTATACAGGTTATAAAGAGAGTATACAGCCAGTAGCAACGGCTTTTTTTCTTACAACCCTGATATAATAGAATATTTTCCAAGTCCACGAAAGCACAGGAAACTTTTTGGTCTCTTTTGGCCTCCTACAACGAAAAGAGGCTTGACACACCTACGTCACTGCTACAATCATACTATTTCTAAAGATCTGCAAACATTCTTCCAATATTTCCGTTTTATATTTCACAACTGTCTATCTTCTGGATCTTGAGCCTTTTTAGATCTTAGCTTCTTATGTTTAGTTCGACTCAAAGTAGGAACACTTGGACACTTTATGCGGCTATTCTAACCTACAAACAGACCCCTTATTTTAGCAACTACTAGAGCCTAGTAGTCTGTTTTTCAATCAGGCACTCATTAACACACGTGTGTCCATGACTGGTTTTGGAATATGCGGATCCGGTAGAAATAAGTTAATCATACTTTTCTTTTCCATACGCTTTCATATACATGTGAATTTCTTTGTGGACAAGCATCGTGTTTGCCACAAAAAAATGCATTCTGGACATGGCGTGTTGTATAGCGATCGCTGAAGCTGAAAAGGGCGCTACTCATAAACAGTGCTGGGGAGGGGGCTGGCAGGGATCACTACGAGCAAGCATAATCACTAATAAGAACACACAACTCTTAGTTATGTCCATTTGACCACTGGATATAATTATATATTACATTTATAAATTTTATAGGTAGGCCCGTGTGTGCTTTCTCAATAATTTATTTAAACAAACAATATGCCAATTAAAAAGTAACATACACTAATAAACATATTTTATTTACTGTTAGATATTAATATAAGTTATATTAGCTTCACGCTGTATCCCGCACATGGTAGGTATTCTTTACTTTGGACAAAGATTTTATATATAAATTTAAAATTTTTATCTCCGCGTCCTATATTTCCGTGAAATCTATGCTATGGCTCGTCGATCAAAGAAGCACTCTTATCGAGTAAATGGAGCCAATATACAAGGTAACATTTTTTTCTATTTACAAGATATTCTGTTTGCTGTTCGTTTTATTAAGTACAGCTGGTATATGTACGTGCCTACTTGTGATAAAATAAAATAAAAATGCTCATATATTCGTACCGATGTTAATAATGCTCTACGTATTTTATTTATATTATGTACATAATATTATGGAGCTGTTCAGTTCGATCCTGACTCGTGGGAGTGAATTATTTTCATTTGCCCGCTCTAGCTAGGCAGCCTGCTGGCAGTACAACATACAGCTAACATTAAAACGATTTTGCGAAATCGTTAGTAAGAAATTATTCTATAAATAGAATTAAAAGAATAATTAAAAAATACATATAATTTTTAGTTTTTTTATGATATTCAGAGAATGTTATAGAACGTGGATCATTTCATGCTTACTTTACTTTTTTACTTTTCTACAGAAACCCACAAGGTCCTTTACCATGTAATTCCGGTAAAGGATTAGTAGTATTATAAAAATTTACCTGAGCAGGATTGAACGTACAACTGTCGCAAAGTCACGTTCCAACTGCGACACAACTTCATAATTTCCTTAAGCGATATAGTTTTATTTATTATATTTTATTTTTATATAGTTTTATTTATTATATTTCTGAAAACTTCTTTTATCAGCGGATTGTAAGTATTTAATAATAAATTATACATGTATTAATTGCAAGAACATATAACTTAATATTTTTTAATAATAAATTTTGTAATAAAAAAATTTATAATATTTTTTGTTTCATGTCATCATAATTGTGTCTGATTAGGAATATTATGATATTCAGTCCAATATCTATTTATATCTATTTGGGGAAAAAAACATATTTTTCAATTAAAGGTAGCTCGTAATATGATGTATGGTTTGCCTACGTTTCTTGCTGTCAGAATAATATAATTAAAGATCATGTAGATTGATTACTCAAGTGATGCTTTTTGTATTTAATATAACAAAACCAGAAGGTTTTAGAAATCTATGTACCATAGATAAAATTTAAAAGAAACAGAGACAAAAAAAAAGAACACAACATATCCAAAAAAAGAAACGCTTAATAAAATGAGCATTAGACATTAGTATTCCAATATCTCAATACGTCCAGGCAATAGATGGCAGCAATAATTCCTCCGCCGGCAATGAATCCAATTATAGGGCCCTCCGCCTTCGAGGGCGACATGTTAAATGGTCGACATCGCCTTTATCGCCGTCGCTATGTCGTTCATTATAAATGGTTCCGGATTAGAACCGTGTTTGTGGCTTATAATTTGATAAAGATCTTAGTAGCTTATCTTTACTAATATAATAAAATTTTTAAATTGTTATTTTAATGAACATATACTGTTAGCAATCAGTTAACTAATACAGATTTTATCTCAATTAGGTATCGATGTTACTATTTATATAGATATATTTTCTACCATCTTTTCGAAAAACTGCTTTGTTCAAGATAATTACTAACAGCCTTAGTCTATCAAGCAAAAATCTTACTAACGCTTGTAGCTCCTATTTCATTTAAATTAAAATAGCTTTGTTATAGCAATGCAATCTGCAACCTTTTTTGTATTGAAATAAATTCAGTGTGGTAAAATAGCTATACAGATATATCATGAACTGTTAGAGTTACTTTTGCATTTTTTTAACAAGTATGCAAAAGTACCTTTCAATGAAGTAAGGAGTACTCACAATAGTATTTTCTACTTTCTAAAAATAATAAAGTATATAATAAGGAAAGATTATCTGATAGATTCTATTGAACACGTGCAAGTGTGAAGATGATGGCAATACTAAAAGTTTCAGATCATTTTTTCGCAACCGCCCATCGTTCGTCATATTCTGTTACATCAAGCAGATGATTATTTGTGAAACTAGAATGAAATTTATATGTAATTCAGAATTTCTTATAGAATGTAATATTTGCTAAGAGTTTGATATTATATTATTTGCGTTATTCAATTAAGTATTATCCTTTCACTTCCTTTTACTTCACACTTTGTATTACTGCTAAGAAAGGTTACGTATATATTTATAATTGAGTCAAAAAGTTTAACTTTATTTCCAGTTTACTTAACAATGAATTGACAAAACTGAATGTTATTGCAAAACGTATTGTGCTTAATTTTGACTTTAGTAAAAATCAAACACTTTATTACAAGCTTCTCAGTACTTTCTTGAATATACAATATATCCTCTTTATTCTGATATATATATTAAAAGGTGAACAATGAGGTGTTTGTTTGGAGTACATCGGAAGATGGTAGCGACATGATCATGCGACGATGACAAAAGTGCTTGTAAAAGTCTATTTGAATAAAGAATATTTTGAATTTGAATTTGATGCGGCATTTTCCTCAGCGCGCGCTTACTCGTGTAACATTTTTTACGAAATTTAAATTATTATTTTGTATATTTTATTTATTTGTAAACAAAAGTGAATCAGCTTAAAAAGTATAGTTCTGCACATATTTTGCTGGTCGTTACTAATTTAAAAAGAACAAGAATATACCAAAAGTCAAATATAAGAGTAATCAGGGCAGGTTAAAAACGTTGATTGTTTTTATGTAACTTGATACATAACTAGGAGCTATAACAGTATCAATTTTTTCAAAAATAAATAAGCACTTCTCTATTGCTGACTATTTTTATAGATGATAGGAATTCATTAAAATATACAAAACGTAATAAGAGCAAAATTAAAAAAAGTTAATGCTACTTAATAATAAAAAAAATACTACTTACTTACTTAATAATAAAAAAATGCTTCATACTTAATGCTACTTAATAATAAAAAAATGGAAAAATTATATTTTTTGCTTAAAATGACTCTATACTGACGACACGATGTTATATATAATATATATCACATATTTATGACAGAAACTTATTTCAGCATGTCGTGGGTCAACACAGATTTAATAATAATAGAAGTATTTTTGTTTGTTCGTTTGTTTGTTTTCAACGTTTGTTTTCATACGATATATAAATATATATCGACAAGAAATGAGTGGAAATAAAATTGCAATTTTGTAATTTATCTTATTATAATAAATTATACCTGTACGTTCAATATTTTTCACAAAAATTATCTAGGGAGATGTAAAAATACTTATATGATATGTACCTATGACTTTTACGATTTTTAGATATGCATATCTTCGGATCTACTGGCAAGATTGGAATCAAACCTTTTTTATGTATCACTGTTAAATCTATAAAGAATCTAAGCTATAATTGATTTTAAAATCAATAACTTCATGAAGAACCATAATAACAATTCATCTGAACTAAAAGAAATGCTGCGATAGTAGAAATGATTAACAATTAACCATAAAAATTTTCCATTGACATATGAAAATCAAGGGTTTGGAACACTAAAGCTAAACTAAAAGAAAAAAAATTATATCTAAGAAATATCTCTTGAGTAAAAATTTTTGAGCGAGAAATAGAGAGTAGAGAATGCGAGAAATACGCCAATAGATATTAGTTACTTGTAGTTTATATACCAATCAATTAAAGAAAATATTTTACTTTGACCTGCTATGATTAGAAATTATCGATTTTAGTTATATGGAAATTGATTGACACATGCTGTAACGTTTAAAGAGTCTGCCTGTAAACAGGACGGTTTGTGGGTTTGACTCCCACTCGGGAAGAGTTAATTATTTTTATTTTCTTCGCACTAGGTTGCATCTGCCTACCCTTCTATGTGCAGGATAGAGCTAAAAGCTAAAATTGATTTCCGAATATGATATTCTTATACCTCACCTTGCAAAGATTTATATCATATAAAGTAACAGTACAATGAGCTACACGTTCCAAGACATTCTTTAGAAAATAAACATACAATGTGATAGCACCAGTGCCAATGCCGCCACTGTGGTCCTTAAAAAAACATTTAAACGAAACGGGAAATGCAATTTATGTAATATATTAGTTGTTATTTTTTATTATGCTTTTAAATTTTAGTTTTTTAACTTTTATCAAATATTAGTATACACTACGAAAAATATTTTATATATTCATTGATTTAATTCTCCTTATATCGCTTTGTTTCATAAATATTACTTTGAGTTATATGAGTTATATACTATACACTTGAAACTGCAATCCCACATTTTGTCAAGTGCACCGACCGATGGATTGAATGAAAAATATAAGAAATATGTAATGTATGTCTTAAAATGCAGAAGATATAAATACAGAAGGTAATACATTATTTAAAATCCTTTATTTCACAAACATCTCTTCACTGACGTGTAAATGTAAAATTTATAAATTATTATTTAAAAATGAGTGTGATAAAAATAATATTATTTAAGAGATAAGTTCATTTAAATAGTTTGCACTCCATCACCGAGGCTACACTTCAATTTTCCCTTCACAGCGTCTTGGTATAATATCGTTACACAAACTTTATAACTTGACTCCTTCAATGAAACTGCAGTAAAACTCAACTAGAATAATAATGTTATACAACGCCGCTTTAACAAAATTTGGCAGTTATGAATATTAACGTGTGAAATGTATTATAATGAAAAGTGGTGGTATTTGATTAGATTATATCATGATTATACACAAATAACCTTCCTTACTAAAACATGTAGATAATAGGTAAGTTAAGGTAAAGGTAAAGGTAAAGTAAGGTTATTACAGTTAATATGATTATCTAATTTCACAATGTGAAAAGCTATGACATGTATTTGTGATTGAAATAAATATTCATACATTATAGAATTTAAAATTACCTACTTAAATTGAACCGAAGCAAGTAAATATGTTTACAATAATCAGTATGAGAAACTCCGATATGTTCCTTTCTATTGTATCGATCAAGAATGTGTTAAACACGATTAGCGACAATTATGTGTAAAAAGCATTAATCAAAAATTCATTTACTCTTTAACAGGTATTATACTTGCAGGTATAGGCGGCGGAATTTTAATGAAGACCCATAATGAATCTCGAAGTCACTTTAAAATAGCTTTCCGTGACTTACTCGTCTAAAATACTTGGTTTCTTCGTTTTGTTACGACGCAGATTACTAAGTGTCTTCAGAACGTTACAAGGACGACGGCTATTAAATAATTAAAGTTCTTTTAAATTTAGTTATTTATTTATATTATGTGTTTTAATATTTTGTTGTTTGTGTAAGTTAGCGCTTAGCCAGATTTCGCATTTCGTTTACTGCATTGCATCAAATCCAAGAATTGTAACAGTAAGAAATGTAAAACATAGAGTCATTTTTCATCCATTGTTTTAATTCATGTTAGTTTTAATATTAAAATAATTATTCACTCTAGTTTTCTCACATTTTAGTTCACTATTTTAGTTATTAATTTAAATTATAATTTTTAATAAAATATCTTAAAGATTTGTTTTTTTTTGGATCCTACGCTGCCACCGTACTTAATTTACATAGATATATTTTAACATATGTTTTGTGTTTAATTGTTTGTACACACACACATCTTTGAAACTACTGGACGCCTTTGGATGAATTCAATTTCTTGTTGTTAATACGTGTGGTATTGATTTTGAAGACAGGGGGCACACCTGATATAGAATCATTGAAGTACAGTTGAAGTATACAGTGACAGTTATGTTTATCACTAATTATTGCTGTTTTTTTTCTATTACCATATAAAATTTAAAGATATTCGGTAAAATAAAGCGTGGCGTTAAATGACCATTCACCACGTAAAATGCCGAGGTTTTTTTTTCGGTGAATAAAGTGTCTGGACACTAAGTTCTTATTACATACTTGCTGCATAATTAATATTTTTGTAGCTTCCGCTTTTTCCCGTTGTAGCAGAGAGAGAGATGGAGAAAAGCTAGTATTAAGATGCTCCGTTCCCCACTGTCATATTATAGAGACATTGTTTGTTGAGTAGCGGACCTCAACGCCGCGATTTGTCTTCTGACAATTGTGAGGAATCGAAATAAATCATTCTACCGAGTGGAAATTTAACCACAACCGTCGCGCTTACAGTCAGACTGGCTCAATTTAAAGTTGGTTAACGAAAGAAGAGAGGCTAGGACCGTAAAGTTTACGAAAACGTAGTTTTTGGCAGGTATAAAATTATATTAAATATTAGAAATTAAATAAATTCGATTTTCACTCAAGGGAATACATTTTTAATCATTTCCTCTCTCTGATAAGGTAAATTGCGGTTATGTTCAGACACTCAATACGAAATATTACGATTATAGGCAGAAAGTGGAGGACGTAATGTACAATATGACACAAGCATCTCTGCATATTCTGGTATACGTGTATAATATTTATTATTTTTTTTAAAGATTTTTTTTCCCAATCTTAAAACATTATCAAATAAATATAAGTATATAATTAATAGGTATGCTATTACCTATATATATTCACTATTTCCTAATATTCTTTAAAGTGGAAAACCTCTTTTCCATTTACATACATTTTATAACTTTCTGAAAATTTTATCCAGTTCAGAAACTCTGAGGGAATCCCGTCGTACTGCTGAGTTTCTAAGCTGGTTATATGTTTGGGAGCTCATTGTAACTTCTGCCTAGAACAAAGGGCTTTGACGGTAACTAGCAGCCATATAATTCATATAAGCCATTTCATGGTATATTTCAGAAATGATTACTAATATATATATATACCTGTACCTTTTGTTCATAATTTTATAACATTTGTCTGTACTAATATTATAAAGATTTGTTGGTATGCCATATATACGGCTCGTATGATTAATTCGCCAGAGAGTGTCATTCGTGGTTCCCTAATATTAACCAGAAATCACTTAGTGTGTAAGTTGCGACAGGATATAGTGGCTCTATCTGTCGAACGTTCTATTGAATTGTCCTGTATTGAGTTTCAACAGTATATTATAGTATGTGTGTACCGACCGCCGCAAGGTAATTTTGAAATATTTGAAGATAAAATGGAGGATGTTTTAAGAAAACTAGATGTAGTAAACATATATAAATCATTTATTTTAAAAATATTTTTTGCCAACCTACTCGCGTCACAAATACTTCAGCAACTTGTTTAGATAACGTGTTCTGTCACGGTGACGTGGAGGACACACGCATAATGAATAATTTGAGTTCTGACCATTGTGGCCTGACATTTTCACCAACATTGTCATTGTCTGGCCAACATGTCAATAACACACGAAAAATTACATGTAGGCCAGTTACTACCCATAGATTAAATACATTTAGCGAAAACGTGAAACAAAAAATATCTAGAATAGAAAATAGTGTAGAAAATGCCAATAAGTTTTATAACAATATAATTAATTTATTTTTGAATCAATGAATTTAACACAGTATAAAACAGAAAACATTATATAAAAGTTTTTAAATGAAATTAAGTGACTGGGGAATTGTAAGAATATACCGTAGTAGAAATTCATTATATGAATTATACGATATGAGGCAATTGAATCGTGATCCCAAATTTCTGAAGTGGGTCAGTATTTTCTCCAAGATGTTTAAAAAAGTTTGAATTCAAGCAAAATAATATAAGAAATAATAATATAAGAAATAGCATTTTAAACTCTAAAAATAAAATATATACTAGTTATAATAAACTAGTACAACTGGGAGATCTAAATCTTATAATAAGCTGGTTGAATTACGAATTGATAATAAAATAATAAGTAACTTAGAAGTTGCAAATATTTTTGAAAATTATTATGTTGAATTACTGGTGTATGCAAATCAGTTCTTGTTGTTGTAATAATAGTTTTTACTTTTGAGCATGTGACACCAGAAGAAATTGTTAAAACTTTCAAAGGCCTAAATAAAAAAATACTGGTGATTTATGGGGTATATCTGTAAAGCTACTGTGCTCTATCATATGTCAAATTGCACCTCAGTTAGTTAAGATATTTAACGAATGACAAAGGTATTAAACCTTGGGGGGTGATGTCGGATAACCTCCTCGTGTGCACGCTTGCTGCTGGCCTCTTTCGAATGCATTTGGCATTTGGAGAGACGAGCAGTATGGCGTGCCGGTGCACCCTGGGCGGCGGGCAATCATTGCCCACAGGATTTTCCTTGGGTAATGATTGCTCGTCGGCGAATAATCTGACGCGAAGGCGCTCCTCCGCGTGTTGATCTGTTTAGCAGAAGACACAGTTTGAGGAACTAGACGAGCGTACGTAGTGCGTGGGGCACTGCTTGGATGGACTGTTTTTTCCCCCATACTCGTGGGAACTTTATGGAAAATCTAAAACCAAACCCAATAATAATAAGGAATAATAATAATAAGGAAACGTGGTAGTTATAGAGTCCGCTTCGAACTCGGGAGCTGTGCAGAGTAAGCGGCGCAAGCGCAAGGCTGCTAAAGACGATTCCGGCTCAGAAGCCGAGGATGTGCCCGGCGCCAAATGCCATACGGCACGCGCCCAAAAAGAACAGAGGCAGCGTCTGGAAAAAGCACGCGAAAAAGATTATGATTTTGAAAGAAGCGTATCTGACTGGGCATCACAAAAAGATATATCAGCTCAGACGACAGACGCGGAGAGCGGCTCAGCGGTAGAAGGTAGAAGGGATACCTCCCTGTGTTCAGCCGAGGAGCTGCGCACTTACGCAGGACAACGCGTGGCCTCTATCCTGGAAGTTGCGACGAAGTCTGGCCACCTTAAAAGCACTTATGTGCGCAAACTGAAGGATGCTGCAGCAGCTCTAACTGAAATTATTGAGGTACTCGTGTCTCGTACCGAGAGCGAAGAAGTACGACGTGTGCGTGAGGAGAATCAGCGCCTCACCGGGGAGGTAGAGAAACTTAGATCGGAGCTCCAGTCCCACAGCAAGGATGTGCAGAGATTGAGGTCAGAACTTGCGGACTCAAGGAAGTCGCACCAGTTGGTCAGAGCGCCGACTCATGATGTCAGAGAAACAGTGCTCGAGGAGCTGAAGCGAACCATAATAAGCTTAATCGGAACTTTGATCGATGCAAGTTTTGCCGGTATCGAAAAACGCCTCTTGCCGGCAAGACCTTTGCGTCCACCACTAGCACATGAGCGACGTCAAAGAGGGACTGTGACGGCTTCAGTCGAAAACAGGCCCGAACCAAGTCTGGGGGCAGGCGCAGAACAACATAATACCAAAGGGCGTGATCAAGCTCCAGTAGCTAGGGGCGATGATATTGCTGTAGCCTGTGAATGTTACCTAGTCCCTGATAATACCAGATGGATCGGCGACCTGGATGGGATTGTTACTATTGTGGCTGGGAGCACCTCCAGCCCCTCCCTCTCAGCCTTAGAAAAGGGTTCCGGATACATTGTAGTAGGTTAGGGAGAGTACGTCATCGTGGGCGTGTACTTCTCTCCGAATCACAGTCTGGCGGAACTTGAGACTTTTCTTGACTCCGTCAGACTGTCCCTTCTTAACGTAGGGACAGAGTTTACTTGTGTGCGACACAACGGAAGTTCCGTGGTGGATCTCACATTTGCGACCCCAGCTGTTGCAAGTAATGTCCAAAATTTGGAGAGTTGTGAGCAATATAACCAACGTAGATCTGGTTAAGGAGGTGGCCATAGTTGTGAATTGGTGCTCTCAATGGACTGTAGGGGGCACTAGCGACAACTTCTCTGGTGTTAACGAATTATCTGGTCGTATGTGTAACATCGTGACGTCGGTGTGTGATGCGGCCATGCCAAGGACCCGGCGGAGTCCAGTCCATCGCCAAATATATTGGTGGACGCCCGAAATTGCAGATCTGCGGTCAGCATTCAACCGGGCCCGACGCGCATATTTAAGGTGCAGGAGAAGGAATAGCTTCAACCCTGCACTCGAGGATCAGTTGAAGAGCGTTTACAGAGAGAAAAAGATATCTCTGCAACTTACCATTCGTCTAGCGAAGCACCAAGCATATCAGGAGCTTCTAACGAGTCTCAATAAGGATCCATGGTGACGCCCCTATCTAGCCGCACGAAAAAAAATGCGTATACGTGGGGCTCCAGTGACAGAGACCTTACCTCCAACTCTCCTCTACCACATTGTTTCGGAACTATTCCCGGAATCACCTGCATTCTTTCCTCCCAGGATGGTCCCTCTCTCAGTGTTCGAGACAGACCTGCTAGGGACAGTACTGAGTATCAAAAATATAAAGGCGGTATGCTTACAAGGTAAAAAAAACTAAATGATGTTGGGATAATTTTAAAAAAATAACCTAATTGTGAAAAGTGAATATTGTATTTAATTTAAACTATGATGTGAGAAACTAGAAATATTTCATATTAACTGATATATACGTTTTATTAATATTAACATATATTTTTCATGCAAGAAACAAAGGCATTATAAATACGATTTACTCAATCCAAGTATACTAAATATGTATAATGTGATTTCGTATACAAGTTCAATTTACTTAAGCGGCAAATAGATTATTCCAAACTAGACTTACATAATTTCTATCCTTAAGAGTCCAGTTATTTGTTAGAGTTGCCAACTAATTTATAATAATACAATCTAAACGACTACTAAGTAATTAAATTAACTTAATTAAACTTAAGTCTCTTATGTCCATTTAATGGTTACACAAAAAGTCTTATTTTTATTTTATTCTATGCAATATATATTGTAGACTAGCGACCTGCTCGCGGCTTCGCCCGCCTGATTGATTACTACTTGTTATATCTTTTGAATTATTTTATTCGGAAGGTTCAGGGTGTAAATTAAGATTCTGAATCCGAAAAATTTTAAAAGTAGCCTATATTTTGCTTTATAAATTACTATGTCTTCCTAAATTGGTTCAGCTGTTCCGCAGATTCGCCCGGACAAACTGAAAGACAGATAGACTAAAATAAAAAAATATATAGCTGGAAATATACAGCTGGAATGTTAGTATTAACTTTACTTTTACTGTTACTTCTTAATTTTACTCATTATTACCACCTGACTCTAATCAGACTTTAAAGTTTTTATGCATTATAAAGAATACAAATAAGCATCATATAAATAATGAGAAACGTTAATTACTTTTATTAGGCTATATTAAAAGAATACAAAAAATACTAGCAAATATAATATATTAATATTCAACACTATAAAGCATGTCAGTGGTCTCCCTTAAAAGTATGCGTATAATATTTATCAGTAAGAGCACTCAGGCGGTTATTTTTAACGGAAACAGGTTGGTGAAGCGCTTAATTTATTTCCTTGTTAAATTTTATATATTAATATAGCTTTGTACCTTTATATTTGATGCTTACATTTTATAGGTTTTTAAAGTAGTGTAATTAAGTAAGAAAATAGTTAAACCTAGATTATAATCACCGTACATAAATATTTTGACGTAAAGGTGTCGTATGCGTTATATATTAGTTGGCTTTACTCCGTAATGTGTACTTCGAGAGGTAAAGTTTGAAATTTCGCTAAAATAATAAGAACTAAGTCTGAAGAATAGGCACTTTATACATTATTTTTTATATATTACATCTTTTTTTTATTTTAAAATGATGATGTACATATATTATTACAAAAATTGAAAAATGATAGCAAAAAGTTAATTACTAATATTCAGGTCAAAATATTACTGTAGAGATCTTTATTAAGTCAACATCCGACCCTTTTCAAGGCACTCCAAATGCTTAAGGAAGAAAGCCCTTAAGTACACCTGTTTTGTCTGGCAAAGATTTTAAATAAAATTATACAAATTTTAAAATGTTGTATTATTTTTATGAGTTCCTCTTAAAAGTTTTATATAGGCAAATTTTGAGGCCGTTATTATAAATTTGTAAAGTATAAGAGCTAGCAATTATTTTGACGAACAAACCAATATTTTGTCGTAGCAGTGTGTAAATTTTAGCTTAACTGTGTAGAGACATGCTATGATGGACGTGCTAGTTTAAAACTTTTTATTTATGTTTCAGCTTCCCGCGTTATCCGAGACAGACTTTCGAAACATTACGTGTTGAATGACGGAACTAAACGCCGCATTTTATTTCACCGAAAAAAAAAATTATGATACCCTTATAAAAATACAATTTATAATTTTTGTTTTTTACATTTCTAATAATAAGAATAAGTTCCCGTCTATGTTATTTATTACGATGCATAAGTATACAGTGTAAATATAAGCGTAGCAATGTATGAGCGTAATCTTGGTACAATTACCATCTGACGCAAACGAGCAGAATGCTACTGACACAGTTCTGACAGCTTATGAGATGTGATATTTCAACGAGAGTAACTGTTATACCTGAAGTCGTGAAAACAGCTTCAATATTTTTACTGCCGACTTTGGATTTCCAACAGTAACCTACTTTTCATATGTTTTACGCTTTTATTATTTAAAATGCCAAATAATTTCATTTTATATTTGTGTATGTTTTGAGATAAATCACTGTGTGTTTTGTTTTCTGTTCAGTATGAAGGTCAAAAGTTTAACGTTATCTATATATTAATGCGTTCAGCCAAAATTTTGAGCCAAAATCTCCTTTTCACGAAAACTTACTTGTCAATAATAATGATTATAAAGTACGTATACATATACAATCAGTAAATAAAACAGTTTTATTTTGCATAAGGGAATATGTAAGGTTTTTATAGTACTATGAGGTAGGCGAAGAGGACCATAGAAATTGAACAGCTGAGGAACTTGAGGACAGTTGTTTTATTTTTGAGAATTTTGTACAGAAACACTAAATCAAGAACATCTCTTCTGTGTCAAGTGAGGTCATTTTGAAATAATTCAATCTGTTGTCATAGATTTTCAGATTGTTCGTCATACCTTTAGAATAAGAAAGATGCCACGTGAAGCGCTTCTTCGATCGTTCAATTCTTAGTGAATGTGTCGAATAATGTGGTCAACAAATGATGCTCCCGTACTCCAATATCAAGTATATTGGAGTTGCTATTGCTAACCATGCTATTATACAATAATATTTTTGTTGACTGTTCAAACATGTACGTACTCTGTATCGTATGTATCGTATCGTACTATGTAGTACGAATAATGAAATACTCTACTTTGGAACATTTTTTTTATATTTCGTTCAAAATGGAGACGGTAAGGAAGTTTTGTGTCAAGAGTAATGCCCAAATCATTGATTGTCTCATTGTTTTGTTGATTTTGCAACTTCTAAACTAAATTAAAATGTAAACTACTCCAACATTTTGTCCGATAGTCCATAGAATGACAGCTTTTACAGAAACCATTACGCACACTACTATATGTTAAACAATATGTTTTGTATAAAGCCGTTGAAATACACGTTGCTATGGCAACGCGCATTTCAACGGGTTTTCTAGTTATTATAACAGTACAAAATCATTTAGTATTACATGTAGAGATGATATAATAATAATGTTATATTATCTCTAAATGTAATGCTATACTAAAACTGATATTGAAATTAAGTATTACAATTAATATATTGTGATAATAACGGTATTTAAATTAGCTTTTCAGAAAAACAGAAAGAAATTATCGAATTTGTCATATGTTCTCATCGATCTACTAATTTTTACAAATTTTCAACGCAGCGGTTTTTGAATCTGCGCCTTCAAAATTGTTGGTTCAAAGCCCACTTATTACGTAAAATTTTTTATATGATTTGTGGATTAAGACTGTACAAATTATAAATTACCTCAATACAACTTCCTTATGCTAATAACATAAATAAATCGTAACCTAAACGAATTTTGAATAAATTTTTTTGACATTTGATATTCACTAGAAATGAGGCTGTATAATACAAAGCGTCGTTTCTGTTTAGTCTCATTTGTAAATTTATATTAATTATATTAGACATAATATAATTTATCTATAAACTAGCCTAACCTAAACGTAGAATGAAGTAACACTTTATGTTTACGTGGTTTTACTCTATATATTTTGTGATGACCTCTTTTTTTATGTGGTAACATATCCAATAAATACTTAGATTTAGGCTTTAAGAAGTTTATTCTATTCAAAACATCACTAACATAACATAAATACCCAAAATGAAAACATATATACACCGTAGTCGCATATGTACAGGAAAAAATATATATCTAAATGCAAGCAATGGGTCATCTAGGGCCATTTAATATAAACAAAAGGAAAAATGTATTACTAAAATTAAATTCAACGATGTCATTAAAGTTTTTCCATATTTAACTCGTGTCTTCACCAACTTTTACTTTTCATTGAAGAAGAATTTAAATAAACATTTACTTGATAGTGAAACCAATCAAGTACTACTTTATATATATATATATATATATATATATATATATATATATATATATATATATATATATATATATATATATATATATATATATATATAAAGTCATAAAGTAGTACTTGATTGGAACTGGCGACTCGTTGGCCCGCTTGCTTCCGTATTTATTATAATTGTACACATAAATATATGAGTTTTGTATATAGTTATCTATTTTTATCTTTTGAATCACGTTATAATGAAAAATGTATGTATGTATAAATAAAAATTATCATTTTATATTCAATATTTTTTTTATTCCTTAATGGACAAAATTAGCCTGTATGTTGCTAACCTACTATATCGTCCAGTGAAAATCCCATAGAAATTAGTTTAGCTCTTCCGGAGATTTGACTGGACAAACGGAAAAACAAACAGACAGTAAAAACTACAAGAATGTATCATTGTATTTTAGTAGCATGGAATTAACTATATTATAAAAAAATATTAAAAAATCATTAAAAAAATATCAATTATTTTGAAATTGCAAGTAGACACTTTTTTGACAATTTTATTCATATGAATTTAGAGCCCTATAGAATCCATAAAGTTAAAAAAAATACCTGAAAATTCAAAGAAAAAGTAAAAAAGACATATTTTGCTCAACCTAATTTATTCGTGATTCTCTCAGCATAAATCATTTGGACGTGTACGATTTAATTAGCGGTTTAAGTTAATATCGTTTTAATCGCTGCTTCGCTGCGGTCCGCCCGTTGCAGTGCGATGCACGACAGCACAATTACAACGTTAGCATGTTCCTTTCACGAAAATAATATGCCATTAATGACTAATTTTAGTTTCCACATAAAAATTATGCCGTTTAACATAAATATATATATATATATTATATATATATATATATATATATATATATATATATAGATATATATATATATATATATATATATATATATATATATATATATATATATATATATATATATATATATATATATATAATATATATATATATATATATATATATATATATATATATAGATATATATATATAATATATATATATATATATATATATAATATATATATATATATATATATATATTATATATATATATATATATATATATTATATATAGATATATATATATATAATATATATATATATTTTTATATATATCCCCTCAGGCTCCGCCGAGAGTGTACTGTCTCTGTGTGTCATATGGATTTCAGCCAGGATCAGGCATCGTTTTAATCGCTGCTTTGTGCTGCGGTCCGCCCGTTGCAGTGCGATGCACGACAGCACAATTACAACGTTAGCATGTTCCTTTCACGAAAATAATATGCCATTAATGACTAATTTTAGTTACCACATAAAAATTATGCTGTTATTATATATATATATATATATATAGATATATATATATATATATATATATATATATATATATATATATATATATATATATATTATATATATATATATATATATATATATATATATATATATATATATATATATATATATATATATATATATATATATATATATCCCCTCAGGCTCCGCCGAGAGTGTACTGTCTCTGAGTGTCAATATGGATTTCAGCCAGGATCAGGCACTACGGACGCCACTTTTGCCCTCAGAATTTTGATGGAGGCATACAGGGAAAAGAGGAGAGCTCTGTATGTGGCATTCTTAGACCTGCAGAAGGCCTTTGACTATGTCACGTCAGGTTATCTGGTGGGCGCTGCGATCCAAAGGGATCCCTGAATCCTATGTTGCTATTATCAGAGACATGTACAACGACTCTGCTTCTACAGTTAGGACCGCTGTTGGCAATACCAAACCCTTCCCAATTACAGTAGGGGTTCACCAAGGCTCAGCTCTAAGTCCACTTTTGTTTAATGTAGTGCTGTAACAGTGCTGTACTGTCACGGCCCACATCCAGGACCAGCACTCGAGCCCTTATGCTCAGATTTGATGAGCATAGAACAGGCGAGAAAGAGAGCTCGATGTGGCATTCTAGACATGAAGCCTGGATATGTCCGTCGATGGTACTGGTGGTTGATAAAGGATCTGAATATGTCTATACAGAGCAGTACAACGACTCTTTACGTAGGAACGCTAGAGCATCAAGCACCATCACATAGGTCCATGACCAGCTCTAAGTCCTTGTTAGTAGGTGTAGTGTACTGTCCTGGTCCATATGACAGTCCAGGCATGACTACGATGTCCACTGTCCTGGGTTAGCGATTTGTGGAGCAAAGTGAAGCGGAGTCCTGAGTAGTGGTTCTTAACTGAAGTCTAGCACGAAGTATTTGCGGCGAACCAAACTCGAAGGGGCTATATCAGGCATGACGACCAGTTCTCGTTAGTACGGAAGTCAATACTTGGCACATTATCCGAGTCGAGGAGCCGATGTCGTCGGGTTACTCTTGCAATGCGTGTAGACACTGGTGTGTCTGGTCCGGCAGATAGCGCCCAAGCAGGTGGTCTGAGATGACATAGGCATGATGAACCAGTTCTGAGGTTGATCGCAGGAAGTGGACAGCAACTGCAATCAGGCGGGATAGTGCTTACATATAGTGACCAGGTAGTCAATATTCGAGGTATCTTGGATCCTGACGAGTGGATAATAGAGTCAGTCTGAGTATGGTATGGCAAATGGACTATACACTAGGTTGCTCATAGATGCAATAGGGAGTAGATAAGTAGGATAGCAGACCCTGCCAATAGAGGCCGGATATATATATTATATATATATATTATATATATATATATATATATATATATATATATATATATATATATAATATATATATATATATATAATATATATATATATATATATATATATATAATATATATATATATATATATATATATATATAATATATATATATATATATATATATATATATATACTATTGTCACTTTGTTGGAATCTTTACTACACTAACAAAACCAATGTACACATATTACTTTTATACCACGCTATGAATTTTAATGCGACTGTCACTAATAGACAAAAAAGGTTTATATGGATATCATAGAAGCCATACGTGTGACACTTGTATTTGTTATAAGTATCATTCCATACACTTGGTTACAGTTAAAAGAAATATAGGTATATATTTTATATTCCAATAATATTATTATTTACTAAATGGAAAACCTTTAATTATTATGCTTAATATATATTTAATTTCATAATAAATTGCATTAAATTTTCTCAATATAATTAATAATATATTGACTTTAAGATTCTAAAGCGCGGTGCTTGTAATATAAAACAAATAATTAAGGAAACAAGGAAACCATACAATAGTAACCGGATTGATTTCTTTATATTCATATAAATTCATTTCAATATATATTTAGAAAATAAATGAATTTAGCCAGGGCCATATATAGCCCTATATGGGCAAAGCCTCTAGAACTGCTCTGTTCGAGCCCTCACTGTCTTGGGCCTCACTCTTCCAGTTGTTTAGACCAAAGGTCTTCAGGTCTTTGGTTACTCCATTTAACCATCTTAATTTTTCTCTTCCAATTCTAGTTACCATCCGGAATGGAGTTCAAACATTCGCTTCAGCACTCTGCTACTTTTTATACATTAAAATTGAATAAGCCAGTATACTCACACTCAGTGACTTTTTTTATAAGATATTTAAAATATAGCGTGTTAAGTGGTGTAACTTAACCCCGCACAACTTGTATTAAATTATTTATGACATAAATAGCTTTCGCTAATTATTACAAGTGTAAATAACATATAAACTAAACTAAACTTGCCAAGTCACTGATGTCTAGTTAGCGTTCATTCGTGTTTGTCTTGACAGTAAGAGAATTTATACGAGTTATATTAGCGGAACTGAGTCCGACTTTCCGATCAATCAAGATGGCTTTGTTGTCCTCCAGTGAAACTTAGCCGTTCTCAATGTAACTATTACTCAAGAGAGAATTAGTTATGTTGTTACTAACTTCATTTGTGTAAGGAAAATTGTAAACTGGTTTTAAGTTACTGTTAATATAGATAGCTGATATATTAAGCATGTTTGTACATTTATAATTTATATTAAGTAAGTAAACAATTTGGTTATTGAAGGAAGTATCCATTCTTTTTTTATATTTTTTAATTTCTATGTTTAAAGCTGAAAGATTTTAGTGAATTGAATATATGTATGTATATATATATATATATATATATATATATATATATATATATATATATATATATATATATATATATATATATATATATATATATATATATATATATATATATATATATATATATATATATATATATATATATATATATCTCAAAAAGAAGCATAAGATCCTCTCTAAATCTAGGATCCTCCTCAACTAAGCCCCTGTTTTATAATATGCACTTGGAGTTAATCAAAATATCGTCTAGTATCGTTCTTTATCCGTACAGCAGGGATTTGAACTCAATTTAAAAACAATTTTTTATGACACATATTACCATAAAAATATAGTTAGAGTCTATTAACTTTAATAATGGAATTTGAAGTTTGTTTAATATCGTTATATGCTTCAATCGCACGTTCCATTGAAAGGGAACTTCAAAATTACTTTACTAACTTCTAAAGTGTTTAATTAAATGAACGTTCCTTTAGAAATTTAGATATCTCTAGATAGATAAGTATAAAGAGTAAGAAAATAGTTAGGTATCGTTTTAGGCAGTTTCTTAATAGCCGACACAATTTATATAGAAGTTAAAATATTTGTTTTATCACTTTATGACCTAGACCTATGTACTTTTTCACCTAGACTTTTTCTACTAGAACCAACCGTATGACACAGTTACTACAAGTTTCACAGATAACAGGTCAACATTATTGCAGATCCAGATCCTTTACTTGCACTATTTAGCAAGTTTCACCCAAATCCTCTACAGATCTGAAAATTGTTATAAGGACTCCTTATTATAAATAATAAAAACATGGTTCAGAATTTTCAATAAATCCTCTCATACCCTTTAAATTAGGCGATGGGAGTTTGTTTGATTTTTCTCTGTATGAGAAATTTTACCTATCCGATACTTTGCACTAGGTATTTAGGTGAATTTAGTTGTTTACAAAAAATATATAACATTGTATATTTTTAATATACTATCGCCAGTTTAATCACATGTCTGTCATCTTTTCTCATCATAGTAGATTTTCGTAGTAATCTGCCTCTTCATGTCTAGCAATCCCTTATTAGTGGTACTTCATACTTCCCCTGACGATATTTATTCCTGGTCCATCCTTCTCCACACATCTTATTTATATTTTATATTATTTGTTTTTGAATTTTATTGTATTTCAATTGTATTAACTGACCATGACACGAGAAAATTAAATAACTTTTTGAAATTTGTTTTTACTAGTATAATACAATAGGTAAAATGATCTCAAATAATAGTTCCTATTAGAAGACAGATGTACGATCTTTCATCTAATATATTTCCGGGTGTCATTCGCTTCACTAGTTCCGTTTCTATGAACTATAAATCGAAATATGTTTTAACCTTACTTAGTTTACCCATATATGTATATAAAATTGAATCCAATGACTTTTTGTTTCAATTCCTTTTAAAGGTAAAAATTTTATAAAATACAAATAAACTGTAAAAATACATCACGCGCTGACTAAAACACGTAGTGTGACATTTATGCCTGACAATGGAATTAAGTCCTGACATTTTAATAAATGGATATATTATAATTGAACTATAGTGACGTCGTATTTATTTATATAACTTTACTAACGATATTAAACAAATGCAAGCAAACTAACAAGTAAACTAAGCGTTGGACTGAACTAAAATAAACAAAGTAATTTTATGTCTTAAACATAAGGCTAGCTGTAAGCTGAGCAAACAAGTTTAGTTAAGTGTATAAAGCTTCCTTATTCAGCTTACAATAGAGAATCAAAATCCTTCCTCGGCAACAAATAACAAAGGAACTAAACACTTTCTAAAGAAGCTTCAACCAATTAAAGTGACAATGGCAAGCAATTTACAAATTCCCATGAATCGGTGGTTTTCTGCCGTCGTGTTGAAACTACGGAAATTACCCTGCCAATTAATTGTAGGGCATACCGGAAATAGCATTACGACCGCGTCCTGTCCCGATTGCGTTTTGAATGTAATTGTTGAATTCAACAATGACATTTTCGTGTACCTGAACATCTAAAGAACTGAAAAAGTACGCTCAACTTAAAATAATTCAATAATATATTATTATGCATACAATTATTGATTAATAATATATATATATACATATATATATATATATATATATATATATATATATATATATATATATATATATATATATATATATATATATATATATATATTACAGAATGCATATATGTACACTAGCTGGTAAATGGAGTTTTTAAAAAATATTTTACAGCGACAGCTGTTTATGAAAAGCTGTCTATTTTAATAAACGTACGTACGTTTTGATTGTATATTTCTTATATATTAATATCGGCCAAGTGCGAGTCGTACTCGCGCATCAAGCCGAGGGTTCCGTACCAATCTCATGATTACAGGTCAGTGGAAAGTAAAATTTATATAAATTGAGAAAATTAACTTTACGGTCTTACGCACTTCTTTTATATGAAATGAAATACATATAAGCTTGTAATGATTTTTCTATGATATACCTGTAAATTTTAAATTTTTCTATATTCTTTCTTTGTTTGTTCTATAAGTTTTATCTTATTGTCAATAATTTCGTAATTAGGTCAACGGGGAGTATAAGTTTTGAGTATACGGGGATTTCATACAAATTACGGCAAAAACGAAGCATAAATGTTAATATGCTTTGATTGTGTTGACTTACAAATTTGATGTTTTCTGTGCTCCGAAGAACTATAGACTTGGATATTTGGTATAAATTTCAGCTTTATATCTCTAAGCGATCTTGAGAAAAATGCTCTTAACAGACGTACAAGAAAGTGATCAGTAAGAGTTCTGCTTTATCCTTTCGAGGTACCGAACGGCCTATATAAAAGATACCCGTGCAGGAACTCATTTTATAGGTCACTACACAAATGAGTTTTGATACGTACGAAAATACCTTTTTATACAATTTCCATAGAAACTGTCCAAAACAATATTTATACTATTACTGAAACCTATTTGTAAGTTTCTCGAAGTCGGAAGTCCATAGAATTTGAGGTATGAATGTGCTTCTGGTAATGAAACATTACCTGTGAACATTACGTCTCTTAAACAGACTTCTCTCTGGAGACTTTGATTTCTCGTTTCCCGTAGATGGCAAATTACTAAAAGTAATATTAGTTTTTTTCATGATTATATATTCATATATTTATTTTAATTTTCTTTTATATTATAAAATAACTATAGGAGAACGGAGTGTCTTAACACTAGGTTACCTCTGCCTACCCCGTTATATGCAAGATATAGTATGAGGCTACAAAAAAACTAAACTACAGTAAAAAATAATATTCAGGCTGGTTGTTACAAATGACTACAAGCATTAAATAACATATGTATAAAAGCTACAAAATTCGGTGCAAATGTTTCATTTCATCTCACAATCTTTAATTTTGGGAACTTTTGCTAAAGCCAGCGCTTTTCTGAGGTTTCCAATTTACGTTTCGACGTATAATTTTTCTTTTCATTGTTTCAAGATGGAAGCGCTTAATTTAAATGAAACAATTTAATCTTGAGAAATACTTTTCGAGCGCGGCTCGTTGCCTGTTTTTTGCTGATGCGATTTTTACTGGTACAATGAATGTTCTTGTATTGGATTCCTTAAAATATATTGTAATTGAGAATATTTTAGAAATATTTTAATAAAAAATAAGGACTGTAGGAATGCCAAGTAGTCAGAGTGAATCAAGTTTAAGACACACTGTTCCGGTTTCTGCTTGAATTCGAAACTCAGTATAATAATATTTCGAATATGAAAATACACAAAACAACCATCAAACAAAACAAAACACCTATCGAGTTTTATTATTTTATACAATTCATATAAACTAAACATTTCTGTTTTATATTAAGCAAAATTAATTAAGTAATTAATTGTTTTTTATGTACAATGAAATTAGTAACAAATTAAAATATGTATAAAATTGGGTATAATTTTCAGCAATACAGGCACAATAAATCTTTTGTACAAATTAATTATTTAAGCTCTGTCGATCTTGGAACGAAGACTAGACGATTGACGTCTCATTTATCAAAATAAACCAAATAGAGCGACGTTAAAGTAAAATGTATATTTATATGTACATTAGTACATATATATATGTATATGTATATATATATATATATATATATATATAATATATATATATTATATATATATATATATATATATATATATATATATATATATATATATATATATATATAGATATATATATATATATATTTGTCAATGTAATTAATTAACAATTATGTGCTTTTTACCCGACTGCGTGACCCAGAGGAGGATAATGTGTTTATCAGTGTGTAGCGTTGTAGAGACAAGACGATTGACCAATTTTGATAATGCTTAAATTTACAGAATAAAAACATACATATATAAACATACTACTAAAATACCCCACATCGACACCCAGAAGCCATATTGCCAACGTGAAAAAAATAAATATTGACAAACTATGTCAAGTGGAGTGTCGAAATTGTATTGAATTAAGGATGGTAGGTATTCATAAATGATTAACCTGTTCCTTTCATTAATTTTATGTTTAAGCAATAAGATAAATAAATACATTTTAACTAGTACTTATTTAGGATTCTACGCTAATTACGCGGGAATAGGATAAAAATTAAATAGAAAATTTTAAATTAAAATATTAGAATCGTAATGTAATAGTTGAGAAGTATAATACTTTAAATTGACACCAATGAAATAATTTTACTCATAATAATAATAACAAATAATTATATACACATAAATAAATCATATTTTTTGCGAAATAGAGGAATGAATAGTGTTTCTAATTAAATTTAACACGGTTAGAAAAATCTAGAAAAAGCTTTTCCTTTTTTTTATTTATTAAAATTTTGCGTGGTTTACTTTGGCAATTACATTTACATTACAGTATAACAATGAACTGTAATAAGAAATTAATATAACACAATTAAACATCTTTGATACCAAAATTAATATCTTTATGTATTTTTTTATTATTATCAACCTCATTTGATTCAAGAATGGACTTAATAAAAACATCTCTGCCCCATATTCTGTATAGGTTATAAAATAGAAGTAATATTTTTTTACAAAACTACTTTCCCATATGTTATTCTCAACCACAAACTATTATTGTTAGCACAAGAGCTCTACATTATAAACGTAAAATAATATATTCTTTTGAAAACAGGTCCGCAGATTTTTCATTTAAGAACAACACCTGCATCAATAAAATAACAGCCACCGAGAAAATTCTCCGCGTCAGCGCTTTTAATATTTTCTTTCATCGTATTCGAAGCGTATATTGCGTTCAATTTGAAACTATACACTTATAAAAGTAATTTTAATGTCAACTAAACACGAGAAAAACGACGGACATTTTTTGTAATGCAAATATTTTTAAACAATTCTTATAAAAACCAAAAGTAGTCTTTTTATTTTTATTAAGCTTATAAAAAAAGTGTCAGTCAAAACTATACTAAGATTTTTTTATACGAGAAACAACGCTAATACGAGCCATGAAGTCGCTGATAATGACAAGTGATCATCCTTACCACGTCTGGATGGTTTCAAAGGTTTATTTAGTTCGTTATAGTCGACGTCGTCGCTTAGATCTAATAATTAATACTATAAATCTAATAATTACCACTTTGTATTCAAACAATTTAATTTAGTTGTATTGTACCAGTAGGTTGGTAGGTAGGTATTGTAAATAGATGGTGGCTGCAACATTGGCCTAAATAAATAGGATCTCTACCAAGTGATCATGTTTGTAACGTTTTTTTACGTTTAATTTTCCTATAGAAGAACCTATATATACCCTAGTTATTTTTTTATATTATTAGTGCTATTCTACAACAACAAAAGAATATTATTGGACACCGGAATTAAGGTATATAAAATAAATAATTTATAACAAGCGCATAAGAACTTTATGTCACGAAACGTCGTTAAAAAAAGAAACGTTGCCTAATAAGGATGTATGCCTTAGTAATAGTAATCAGATAGCTTCGATGGCTTCTAACAGGCGCGGGATATATAGGTATTTTGCTGACTAGGTAACTTTTTCAAAAGAATACATTCTTATTTTGTTAGCTTCCACTGTATCTCACTCATACGAGAGTAGGCGAAGAGAGCTAAATATGAAGACACTCGTCCGAACTAAGTTGAGTGGCGGAACTCAACGCCGGGTACTTTTTAATGTTAATTTACTAAAATATATTTTAGAATTAAATATCCTGGGAAATTTGTTATTTTCGTTATATTCGTTTCAGATGCGAAAACTTGCAAATGGATGTTAAAGGAAATTGCGATGTCAAAATGTGAAATAGACCGATATGAATTTAAGTACTCGTGCAATTTATTTGCCCCGAAATATTTTTCACAAATATCTTACTAGCCAATTTACGCTGCTTTCTAGTTATTTTATTTTACCTTTTTTTAGTCCACTCATATATAACTGTTGGATTTGAAAATAGTAGCAATGGCAAGCAACACATTATTACATTACATTACATGCTTAAACGTTTTAAGTTTTTTAACGTTTTAAATTGCTTGTATTTTGAAAGCTTGGATATCTCAGTAAGATTCCCTGTGCGTAAATATCCAGTGATTGATTTATGGATACTGAATACTGGTTTAGTGTTAAAATTAACGTTTTAAAATGTAAATATGCTAATCTATTTTTATTCCATCCTTTTTGATCTCTATTTTGCGTTTTATCTCTCCTCTGCTTTCTCTTCCCTTTCTTCATTTCATGACAGGTCTTTGCGATTCCAAGCGAATGTTATGCTCTGCTCTCACTTCTCGGGTTTCATATCTAACTCGTTTGCTGTAGCGGGAGTCAGGCTATGGAACGACTTACTTGAGACCATCCATAGAGCTCCCTCTCGTGAGGTATTTAAACGAGGGGTGAAAAGAATATCTTAACAAAAAAGGCAATATTGTAACTTAGTTACAAGATCCCTTGAATTTATATATTTATATGTATAATATTTAGTGTGTATATGTAGTATAGTATTATATGGATATAGATACTTTGTACATATATATATATATATATATATATACATATATATATATATATATATATATATATATATATATATATATATATATATATATATATATATATATATATATATATATATATATATAATATTTTTTATTACTCATTTGTAATATTTTAGTTCTTTTTTTTGTACATCTACTCATTTATTTCCTATATAATCGGGTTGGCTGGAACAAAATGCTCTTTAGCAATAAGCCCGCCTGTTGTGCATATAATTATTTTTATTTATATTTTTTTATAACATGCGTATATGGGTAAAAGTACATGGTAAAATTACATGGTAAATTATAGATAAAGTCAAAGAGCGATTTGAACTGCTCGTATACATTATATCTCAAAGCTAAATAATTTGTAAGCACTTAATATAGGTTGTATTTTTCCTTCTTTTCGAGGAATCAATCTTTGAATCTTATGTCAAGCGATTTGTCTTTCAGTAGCAAGAGCACAGAAAAATATATCAACTAGCAAACGATCAGTAGAATTTGTGAAAGAAGGCTCATCTAAAAAATCCATACCATCCAAATTGAGAATGAATGAGAGTTTTCTCATTCATTCTCAATTTTAAGACGAGCTTCTAATTGGGTTCTTCTATTCTATTGGGTCTCGTGGACATGTATGGGAAATAGTATAAAATCTCTGAGGATATTGATATTTCGTTATCCAGTCCGGATATCTTCCTTTACTCTAGAAGTCAAAAGCGCGTAATACTAACAGTTCTATGGGAAACAAATATCTATAGCAAACATAATTTCAAGCTCAAAAAATATGTTTAATATTTACAAACGATTTTAAAACAATTATTTTAAACTTACTCATGAGCTGAGCAGAAACAGATTTGAAGTTAATTTGTATATGGTAGAAGTAGATCTAACAACGAAATCTCTCTTTAGTTTTTTAAAAGATCCCGGCCTGTCCAGAACTATCATCAATTCATTTCTAGAACATACTTCGATAGCGGCACTATTAGAATAATTTCGAATTTGGTCCAATTCATATATCCAATTCAAATATTTGGTTAGTATATTGGAGTTCATGGAATGCTAGTGAGATTTTTGTGCTTTGGCGGTAGTGGAATTCATGAAATGCTAGTGAGATTTTCTATTCATAATATTAATTTGATAAATGCACCACAATAATGTATATGTAGGTTGACACGGTGACTTTTATATTAAAGCTCAGACGAAACTGCGCGATTCAACTAGTTAGTAATCAGTGTAAACGCAAGATATACTCGAATTTTCATTTCGGAAAATATTGAATTACTACAAAAGTCACTAAAGTACTAAAAGTAACTTAAAACATTAAAGAATTTTAATTTCAGTTGAAGTATGTCCAAAATAAAAAAAAAAACGGCAGCACGAAGCGAGGTCGTGTCGAAAATCGACATGTAAATAAAATATTTAGATCACTATGTTCCATATATTTACTTTGCAAAAAAATCAGCGTTTACTTATAAGAGCTTGTACCAAGTAAAATGTTAATCGCTATAAATTTTATTTCTCGTCAAAATCAATCAAAAAGCTTTTAGTTCAATAAACTTCTGCTTACAAAATATATTTTTTTGTATAATATATTATTTATTTTCTATTTAGATATATAAAATTATTTACTGTAAATTTGCTTTTTGTTATTTAATTGCTCGACTTTTTCGACGATTGCTTTGATCACACGACAAAGAGACATTGTTAGTATGGAAAGAAATTAAATATGATATAAAACTTAACTATTAATACTGTATGGGTTTTTTCATATCTGTAACGTTTCACATATTTACAATATTTACTTAACAACGTAAGCTTCATGTCTTGGGTTACATATATATTCATAGACAGGTGATATTGGATTTGAACCTTAGATATCATTAGCATCAGAACATTTAGTATTATCCTCCAAAATTTGGCTTACTTTCTTAAAATATCCAAAAAAATACAACGAAACGATAAACACACAAAATATAAGCTAGCAATATTAGGACAGACCCATCTGAAGCAAGCGACTCGTAAATGTAACTGCGATTCCTCTAATTTATGAGAGGTAATATTTTTGCTCGAGCACGCTACCTGAACTCGGCAAACGATTTCAACATACTTGTAATGCTTAAAATATGACATATTCCTTCTGTAGAGTATTTTTATTAATGAAATTGTAAGATAATTTTTTTTGAAAAGGAATGCATAGACTAGATTTTTAAAATATATCGTAAGGTTTTTCTGAGCTTCTCCTTGATATATAGTGTGTCACTCACTCGAGACCGCTCAGACTGCATGGGATCGAGCTCATTCAGCAATCATTGCGGCGGGCAAGCGAGTTCTTGGTGTTACTAAGGGTGGGCGTGTCATCGACAGGGAGACATGGTGGTGGAATGACCAGGTGCAGGGGGTGATTCAGGAAAGAAGGCTGCGTTTATAGAGTGGCAGCATTCCAACTCTCCTGAAGACAGACTGGAGTACATTGCAGCGAAACGGGCCAGCAAAAGAGCTGTAGCCAGAGCCCGCAGAGAAAGTTTGTCGCCATTGTACGATAAACTTGAAACTGTGGAGGGGCAGAAGCTCATATACAAACTGGCTCGTGCTCGAGATAAAGCGACGCAGGATATTACAAAATGTCTTTGCGTCAGAGATTCTCGGGGCACGTTGCTTTGTAGTCATGCCTCTGTGAAGGAGAGATGGAGAAGCTACTTTAAGGAGCTGCTGAACACTCAGCAGTCTTGTAGTCTTCCTCCTGAATTATCTCCTAACCTCGGACTTGTTGCTCCAATAACCCGTGACGAAACTCGTAATTGTCTTCGACGCATGAAGAACGGAAAAGCGGTAGGACCTGACGACATCCCAATCGAGGCGTGGAAATCGTTGGGCTCTCTTGGTGTGCTTATACTTACTGACCTGTTTAAACGTATCTTGAATACTGGAAAGATGCCACATCAGTGGCGGCAGAGCTTTATTATCCCTATTTACAAAGGAAGGGGCAGTGTTCAAGATTGCGGTAGTTATAGGGGCATTAAGATTATGAGCCACACCATGAAGCTCTTCGAGCGCATGATCGGCCTCAGGCTGCGCCAAGAATGTACTGTCTCTGAGTCTCAGTATGGGTTTCAACCAGGATCAGGCACTATGGATGCCATTTTTGCCCTCAGAACTTTGATGGAGGCTTACAGGGAAAAAGGAGAGCTCTGCATGTGGCCTTTTTGGACCTGCAGAAGGCCTTTGACTGTGTGCCACGTCAGTGTATCTGGTGGCATTGCGATCCAAGGGGATCCCTGAAGCCTATATGAGGTTATCAGAGATATGTACAACGACTCCGCTTCAGTGGTTAGGACCGCTGTTGGCGACACCAAGCCCTTCCCGATTACAGTAGGGGTTCACCAGGGCTCAGCTCTTAGTCCGTTCTTATTCAATGTAGTGCTGGATACTGTCTCGGCTGACATCCAATGCCAGCCTCCGTGGCTGATGATGTATGCCGATGACATAGTACTCATCGATGAGAACCGACTGATGCTGGAGCGTAAAGTGAACGCCTGGAAGGGTGCGCTTGAAAACGGTGGTCTCAAACTGAATGTGTCGAAGACCGAGTACATGGCTTGTGGGAGCCCGGACTCGAGCACCATCCATATTGGGCCTGAGCCAGCCGTTAAGTCGGAGAAGTTCAGGTACCTTGGAGCCGTTATGCATGAGTCTGGAGGCATCGACCACGACATCCATGCCCGTATAAACGCTGCCTGGGCCAAATGGCGGGAGGTCACTGGTGTGGTCTGCGATAGCAGAATACCGCCCAAGCTCAAGGGACTGATATACAAGAGCATTATCCGACCTGTTCTTATATACGGCAGCGAATGTTGGCCAACATTATCTCGGCACACTCAGGAGCTTCACGTCACGGAGATGAAGATGCTGAGATGGATGTGTGGCGTGACGCGGTCCGACCGCATACGCAACACATTCATTCGAGGTAGTCTTGGGGTCCGTGACGTAGTGGATAAGCTCCAAGAGCGTCGCCTGAGATGGTATGGCCATGTTATGCGCCGATCTGAGAACTATGTCGGAAGGAAGTGCCTTGACATGTCTGTCCCTGGAGTTAGACCACCCGGACGCCCAAGGAAGCGATGGCTGGATGTCGTGACACAAGATATGAGAGCCAATAAATTATCCACTGAGGATGTTAAAGACCGTGCAAAGTGGAGTAGGCTCAGTCGGAAGGCAGACCCTGGCAATAGCCGGGACTAATGCCAAGAAGAAGAAGAAGACTCACTCACAGTCACTAAGGAAAGAAAAATATTGAGAAGTGTTTAAAAAATTAAAAATAATATTCAATAGTTTTAAATAGATTTTTGTATATTCACGATGTCTCCCGCACATAGCAGGGTAGGCAGAGGGAATCGTAGGCTGAAGGTTAAGACACTCCGTTGCATTTACAAGCCTATGCGCCACGACGGTCCTTAGGCAATATAAAGCACACATCAAAATATAAAAATAATATTAAATTGTGATGTGTGAGCGTGTGTGTATTTTATTATTGTACTTGTACTGTACCTATATAATTTTTTCGATAGTCAATATTATAAAAATAACAATACATTACTATATATACCCCCACAATCAAATAACAGCCTTAAAATATCTTTGAAAAGAATCTTCTTATTGAATAATGTAGAAGGCCGGGTAAATTCGAATAGAGTTTATCGTTGAACTAGTTTAAAGTCATGAATAAGGTCGTCCGTAGAACGTTGAAAACTCAGTGAAGCTTATAACTAAAAGTGCAACCTGATCATCGCGCGAACTTCATATACCTAAGGTGTTAAAAATATTAGTAAAGAGTATTTACGAATTTGGTATAAATGTTTGTAAATTGCAAACTAATGCTTGCCTTGCCCAAGTAAGTTTATATCATGAATATAATTATTAATGTCTAGAACTTTTACATTATAATAAAGTTGAATAAAAATATTACATAAATGTTATTAAGTTATTAATGACTTATTAATTTGAAAAAAATTATTATAATTAAAACGTCGTTATAACACAATGAGCGTATAAATTAAAAGGGAAGGGCAGATGGGAAATGCAAAATCAACACCATATTCCGATAACGTGGAAAATTCTAAAAGTACGTGCTTCATCAAAGAGCACTACAGTTTTATTAAAAGCTCAGCTTACTTTGTGGGTATCAAGTAAATAGCTTCAAGTGCTTTTACGTACAGTTACAATTAATTCGGAATAATTACTACACTTTGTGTTGCATAATATAAGTAATATGAACATTTGCCCTCATTACGCCGGCAATCATTGTTCCTTTGTCGGAACGCAGCCATTAACATCTTACAGTGTCTAATACACGCGTATATTAATAATGTTATATAATGCTCATTAAAGGTAAAGGTATACCTACATACGTCTTATACAGGTATAATATATGTAAATTTTACGGAAAAGTGCTGTTTGCTTGCTGCTTTTAGTGTTTTTTTTCATATATTGTATTTATATATAATATAAAAACAATGGTATGATTTCTGTATAATAATTATTTTTATTGCTTATAAAAAGAAAGAATTTAGTTTTTATAGATGTGGAAGATCTTGTTGTATATAGAAATATATTAATAGAACATAATATGTAGTTTTGTCATCGTGTCATAGCGGCACAGTGTAGTTTAATTGAGACGGTTGTAAGGCCGTTCTTCGCTCGGCGGAATTAATTATTTTCATTTTCTCGCTCTAGTAAGACACAAAACGTGGCGTTGAGTCCTGGCACTTAACACGCATTTCCTCGAAACTCGAAACTGTGTTAAAGTTAATTATCTTATGATGACAAAATTAAAATTGTACAAAAATATATAACACTTTACCATTTATTAAAATTATAATATTATAAATGTTTTATTATCGACCCATGGCTATATATAATTAAAAATGGGATCTACTTTCAAATTAAATCACAATATCCATAAAACATAACAGGACATGAGACACAGAAAGATTCACGAAAAAAGAAAAGAATCCCAAAGGAAATGTCGTGATAAAAAATGAACGTTGTCCGAACACCCTAAAACTGTTCTAAGAAACGTATGAGCAATTCGAATTTATTGTAGAAAAATGTGAGAACTGTACTAGAATATATACAATATATGTAATTTTTTATGATACGATATTTTATTTACTATACACATACGTATATAGATATATATATATATATATATAATAATATATATATATATATATATATATATATATATATATATATATATATATATATATATCTATATATATATATATATATATATATATAATATATATATAGTATATTATATATATATATATATATATATATATATATATATATATATATATATATATTTATATATATATATATATATATTATATATATATATATATATATATATATATATATATATATATATATAGTATATGTATATAGCTAACATCATTTAAATGCTTTATAGTGACTTAATTGGGTTATTATCAATGTGGTCGGGGCGCAATAGGATAGTGTTTTACTATAAAGTTTCGATTCGATCATGTGGAAAATGAAATTTTATACGAATAATAAATAAATAAAAAATATAGTTTATATTGTCAGCAATTCCAAATTCCCAATTTTTGTACTGTTTGATTACATTATTATTAATTCTTATCATCTTTATTTATGTACTAATTTATAAAGTAAACCGATTTAACTCTAAATAAATATGGATCAGGACATGTATTCATCGATTCCACGAAGCTTCGAATTCGACGAAAATTCAATAACTAAACTGTAGAAATTTTCAAATTATGCGTTATACTAAAATAACCAATTATATAACGAACTAATTTACAAAAGGTGAATTATTATATATCAAATATTTAGAAATGAGTTTGTTATTCATTTATCTATTTCTTATATTCAATAAAATATCACGAAAAAATGTATTTTATCAAGAACTAATTGGTTTTTATGGAGTATTTCCTGATAAAAGCTTCTTGACACAAACAGACTTTTAGCTTTATAATATGATATAGTAGTTGTATACATAGTATAAATAATAAAATAATTTCGTCACCTGAAATATAGTGTATATTTGGGACTAGTGGTGATACGAGTGAAAAACACCTGCAAAAAATAAAGTGATGTCAGCGCATGAGTTACACAATGATACTACGAAAATGAAAACTTTCACTGCAACTACACAAAGATGTTTGGATACGCACAAATAAAAACATAGTTGCAACAAGAATACCAGGTTTGTACTTAGTAAATTGTGATTTCCATTTCAGAAGTCCTTGTGAAAGATTGCAAAGTTTTAATACCTACACACGGCATCTTGCTTTTAAACTTTTTCATTACTAAAATTCTTGGAGGACTTCGCGGCATTTGTTTTGCGCTGTGAGTAATGTTTTGCTGTACTTAATTTTTTTTAGTGTACACTTAAGGAACTACGCGATACATCATTCCGTTTTTTACATCATGCCCATTTATGCATATTGCAAATTCAGTGGCAAAATTAAATGCATAATAAAATAAGCCCATTTATGCATATGCAAATTCAGTGGCAAAATTAAATGCATAATAAAATAAAGCAAGGACTTCTGGGTTATGGCACATGAACATGAGTATCGTGGTTGTGGATTCCAATCCTAGTGAGCGACACTTTAAGCGACTGACTATTGAAGAAAATGTCACACCGCTATTTGCAATATGTCGAATGAAATTTTTCGAGACACGACAAATACTTTTATTTGTAGTTTCACTTTATAAAGATTAACGAGATTTATTGATTTCCTTAAAATAGAATAAAATATATGTACCATCTTAAAGTTTACATAAGTATCAATTGTAGAAACTGTAATTGTAATTTTCTGAAAATTTTACATTAATATTATATTTTTAAAAAAATAATATAACTAAGACTACGAATGCCCTGTTAAATCTGTAAAAGTTATATTTCTTCAATTATGCCACTTTTCCATTTAGGTTACGTTTTGTTTTCAAGATAAAATCACTTGTACGTGTTTTGAAAAGCTTGTCATACAAAATGCGGCGTTCACTTTCGTCACTCAACACGCAATGTTTCATATTCAGACAGAAAGCGAAGAATGGAATTTGCTGACACTACGTTAGGCACTCTGCCTTCTCAACTGTTAAAAAAATATATATGTGCGTTCTTTTATTTTCGAAATTAGATAACTAAGAAAATCAAAACTGTTTTTACATAGCAAATTATTTAAAGAAATTTATTTTCATAACCAAAACTTATACACAATATGTAACGTATATAAGCAATACGTTAGGAGTAGTATAAATCGTTACATAGATTAGACGTATACTAAATACAAATTTCGAATATAAAGAAGGTCAGTAATCACAATACAAACAAATAGAGCAAATTCATATTGCACACATTCATTTTTATGGATGATGGAACCTTAACAACAAAGGTGTAACACAATGTGCACTAAAGGTGTGTGATGAATGAGGCAGCGATGAGGAGTAGCCGAGCCGCGCCATTTCCTAAAGAAACATCCACCGTTCCGCGATTTATGCGTTCCAGTCAGATTGTTGGCACAAAAATCCTTTAAAATACAAGCACTCTCGCACTTTGATATTCTGTTGTTACTAGTTTATTCACACTCCCATTTTATATGTACATTGTGTATACATATTTTTTTCACTTTTGCTTCTACGATACATGTGTACTAGTCCCACCTATTTATTTCACGTAGCGGAACAGGCGAAACGCGTTTAGTGATAAATCACGTAGACCTGTGAGTTTTGGAAAATTTTACAGAAAATGACGGGCATTTTGTTTGTTTTTTATTTAATATAAATCATAATTTTTAACTTATATATAATTTAAAATACTAATAACAAAAAAACGAGATATACGAGGTGTGTTCAAAAAGTATCGCGAGTTTTGTGTTATTTTAAAAATTATTTCACACATTTTTATCACATGGGGCCAGATCTGGGGAATACTGTGGTTGCGGTATCATTAGTGTGTAGTTTCTTGCCAAAAAGTCGCGTACAGCAAGCGATTTTGGTACGACTTTTACGGCGACCCGTCTCATGCCCAAATTATCGATTAAAATCGAATGGCACGGGCCAATCGATATGCCTAGGTCCTCGGCAATTTCTCCAACGGTGATTTAACGATTGGCCAATACCATTTTCATCACTTCATCATTTTTTCCGTCTGTTGTTCAAGTGCCCGGCGTCCGGCACGCTCTTCGTCGTTCACATCTTCTCAGCCTTCTGAAAACATTTTGCACCACCGATAAAAGTTGGTTTTGTCCAAAGTAGCTTCTCCGTATGCCACAGTCAACATTTAAAATGCGGATGCACACTTAATTTCGATTTAATTAAAATTTGATACAGGTTCTATTTTAGGGTTCTATTTTTTTGAATAGGTAAAAACCGAAGACGAACCAAAACACGTGCAAGCAATGCAGCTGTCAAAAATTAACTGAAAATTCAAAATGGCCAAACTTGTCAGTATAAGTGAGAGACATATTTATCAACATAGTGCCACAAAAAATCGAAATTAGAATATACGTAACCCGCGAAAATTCAAATTTCGTGATGCTTTTTGAACACACCTCGTATTTACATTATTTCACTTAACGCAAAGCATTTAAAACATTCGAAGTAAGGAAAATATTAATTTTCATAATGCATCTTTATAACTAATCAGTAATCTAAAATATTAAATATATATTTACCATATTACAATATTCCACAAAATAACACAGTGGAGAGAACACTTCGAACACACACAGATTTCAGTGCAGGATATAACCATTTATTTTCAAAGCAGTAAATCAACAACTGCATGTTGGAGCAGAATGCATACGAATTTTTACATGCATTCGTTACATCTAAGAGACGTATTCGGTTAAGCCAGATGAATTTATGTGAGAGTCGCGCGCCTTATTTCTCATAAATTTGGCAATTGTTGTTTGTTGGAATGCACAAGAAACAGGTGGATTTAACAACAAAGTACGGACTGAAATATACGTCTAGAAAGGTATTAGTTTCATGAGTTTTTTCTAGTTAAATAAATTTTGCTTACAGCAAGTCTATAGTCGTTTCATCTGACAAAAGAGTCAACGGAAGGGATGGCCTTAAAAATCACTGCTGCATAGCTAGATTAAGCAATTGAAAACTTTGACAGGAGAGTGAACAAAGGCCTCATTTCCATTTCACTCTTCGAGTCGAATAGTTTTTTATTCGCAGCTCTTGCTTGATTTGACTATTCTGTTAAAAGTTAGCGAAGTAAGCGCCGGAATGTATTGAAATTATTCTATTTCAAATAAAATATATTTTTATATGTGTGCAATTTAATATTTCTTTTGCAACGCATATGTTTGCTAATATTATTATTCTGTCATTTATATATTACTAGTGACTCATGCGCGACTACCCGCTTGAACTACACTATTATTTATATACTAGCGACCCGGCCGCGGCTTCGCTCGCTTGAGCAATGCATTTGTTTCGTTTCGTTCGTCAAAATTACCTTTCTTGAAACAAAGTTCATCTACATAACATAGTGAAATCGACGAATATATCCATTTTTGATAAGAATTTAACAAATAATATAAAATGTACTTTACTTTAAAACGAATTATTACAGGGTAATAGGTCTTTGTGTACGGTTTCGGCACCCCAAAATAGCTCAAGGTAGACATTTTCTGACTTATTGATATTTATAGTTATGTTATAGTAAAATTTTCGTTACATAAATTGTAGTTAATATGTTATTTTGATGTATGAACTGTATTACAGTGAAAGTTAATTTTAATCCGTCCAGTAATTTTTGCGTGAAACAGGAACAAACAGAAATTTTCACATTTATAAAATTAGTAGGATTAGTAAAGTGAATTGCATTCCTTTATCATAGAAAGTAGCTCATATGTTATTCTAATATAAGCTATATCACTGCAAAGTTTCATCTGAATCCATATATTAGTTTTTGTGTGAAACCGGAACAAACAAACTTTCACATTTATAATTGTTAGTTATACTTTACATTAATTATTATGAATACGAGTATAGCAGGGTAGTCAGAGGGAACGTAGTGTGAAGACCGCCTTAGCCGCTTTCCGCTCAGTTTTTAAAACAGCGTTCAGTTCAGGCGGAACTAAACGCCGTACTTTATCTTATTTTAAATTGACTATTATATAAAATTATGTTTATTTTTGCTTAAGAACATAATGTAATTTCAAATATATAAAGTTATGAATTTCTTACTATTTATATCATAACAAATATTATATGTTGACATATTCATCTTTTGTATATAATTTTAAACCTCATATTAAAAAAAATGTGTATTTTATAAATTTACATTATCCCACATACAGCAGAGTAGAGACAGAGAGAACGAGAGAGTGGCAGAGTGGCACAACACTCGTAAAAAGGACACATCTTTTTGTCTCAATTTGAGACACTGCGTGTTCAGTTTCCGAATTTAACGTATTGCTGTGGCTTACCAGATCGTGGTATGTAAATAATGTATTCGCTTGACTGGAGTATGTAAATAATTCATTCGCTTGAGTGGAGATCGATCCCACAACCTCGTTTACGTTCAGACTCCGTTTCACTGCGCCGCAATGGCCTCAAATTCTTCTCTAAAAATGTAAAGAAGCAGCTGAAAATTATAAACATAATAATGTGCAAAAGGCATATCATATTTGGGTAAAAATTATCTTTATCACTCAACTGAGTAGCTAGGCCGACATGATACCTCATTAGTCATGCCACAAGATTACGCCTCCCGCTATTAGCATTGACCCTTATCACGGTCCAAATTTAAGTGTCATATTGCAATTAGGTTTCCTGCGACAATAAATTATAAATGATGTAGAACATCTGTTGGTTTCAAGCTATAATATGTTTTTATGAAAATTAAAAACTACAAAGAAAAGAGATATGTGAACAAAAAAAAATCATTAAGATTAACCCACTGAAGGTTCTGTATCAATTTCATGGCTATAGGTCAGGAAGTAAGTATAACTTATTAACGTTGTTTGATATGTACGTGTTTTTTTTTCAACCTTTTATTTGTACTGTTAGATCTAACGGCAAAAAAGAAGAATAAATGATAAGAATGTGAGATCATTTGATTGCATTTTCTTAAAAGATTTATTTCTGTGCTCTAAGGGACTATAGGCTTGGATATTTGATATTAATTTCAGCTTGATAGATCTATGTGATATTGAGAAAATGGTCTTGACAGATAGATAAACAGACAGACAGATGACTCTTTTTTTTAAAGTACGATAAAAATTAAAGTAAAAGTAATAACAAAAAAAAACGCCTTTAACACACATAAATATTATGCAGATACACTTGTTCTAGTATTTTATTATAGTATAGACTAGCAAGCCGCACGGTTACTCTCGAAAGTGCACCGGTGACGGCTCTATCCCTACATTTTCACTGATAAATTCTAAAATATTAATTTTAAACGATATGCTGTAAAAGGCAATTATGATCTAAAATAAAAGTAGATGTGATAGACATACCCTGTCGTGAACGTTCAGAACTTTTAAAAGGGAACAATTTCGCTTTAACTGCTTCTGTGAAACTTCTTTGCGCGCATGAGGGTAAAATTTTTACGATGAAACGCTATAATGTTACACGTGGTGTATATGGCGAAGTGCCTATATAACACGATTTTCATAAGGTTACCTTTTTGTTAATCCTATAAATACTAAATAACAATTAATTAATGATTTAAACCTCAAAATATAAAAACATAATTTGTTTCAATTAATTTACAATCAAATTCATTAAATTTCAAACATATCTTCCTTTTTCCTCAATATAATTCTCGGAAATCTAAAACTTTAGATTATTATAAATATAAACGAGATCTAAAAATTAGTTTGACGAAGAAGTTTCACTTCTGACATATGTGCTTAGTGCGCACGCAATTTTTTCTTTTGTTTTTTCTCCAATTTTTTTGATCAAAGCGAAATGTAATATGGCCTATAAAATAATACAAACTCTTCCGCTGCATTATATTAGTATAGAAGTATAATTAATACAAATTGGCGCAATCAACGCAATTTATAATGAATATTGTATCAAAAAAGAACAGTAAGTTAATAATAATTATTTCACACATTCATTAATGAACGTCGGTAAACTACGTCACTTCAGTACAATGTACCTACGAGCAGCAGGTGAAATAATATCACCTGCTTTTGCCAAGGTGAAAGTTGTAATAGTGTATTAAAAGTTAAATTAACTTCCTCAGAAATGAAACATTTTGGTGACAAGGATACAAGTAAAATTAATAAAGTACAAGTAAAAATGATATTCACATACATAAAATTTTAAAGCAATATAATGTATTCTACATTTTAAATATTTTGTCTTATTCTATAGTTTTTTTATGCGCACTTACCTAGGTAAGTTTATACAAACTTACCTAGGTAAGTGCGCATAAAAAAAACTATAGAATAAGACAAACGGTAACCGTTACCATACGGTAACCGTAATAAAACAAGAGTACGTAATTGTTTAACAAAGGACCACATATTCAACGTAGACCTTTAGAAAAATCGTAATTAACAATGTGCCAGGCCAATCGAGATCCGAGATATTCATATATATATATATATATATATATATATATATATATATATATATATATATATATATATATATATATATATATATATATATATATATATATATATATATATATATATATATATATATATATATATATATATATATATATATATATATATATATATATATATATATATATAATTTTTTTTTAAAGAAATATCAAAAATAATTAGAAATTCTTTTAATAAATAATACTCGTACACACGTATTATGTAAGTACTCGTATATTAAAAACCACGTGAAAAAACAGGAAAATATTGGTTACCCCCAAATTGAAATTTGTTAAATAAGACCGTTATTGAAAAGCTTATCGGCTTTGTGAATTAATAAAATCATCGAATACTTTATGTAATATTATCGAATATGTAATCGCATTATCTGATGAACATATTCATGACACGGGTTTGGATTTAACTGCAACTTTGACATTTGGTAAATATGTTATTTATAAGTTATCATATGCCACAAAATTTATACATAATATTTACACAGCTGAATATTATAGCTCAGTTATTCTTAGGGTTTCGTACCTCAAAAGAAAAAGGAACCCTCATAAGATCACTTTATTATCTGTCTGTCTGTTCGTTTGTGAAGACTATTCTACTCAAGATCACATCTCTACGTGACTTAGATATTTAGAAACCTTAGAACCTCTGTATCAAACTGAAATTAATATCATTTATACAGTCCTTTTAAGCATAGAAAAATTGAAATATATAAATAAAGGAGAAACGCTGAAAATTGGAAATGTATCGCACATATATTGCAGAAAAAACCACTACAAACTTATGGTAGTTATAGTAGTTCCTACAAAATTTGTGCATATGTCTGGAAATTTACCTAGATTTACACAAATTGTACTTACTTCCCATTGAATTCAAGTTGCAACTTGACCGATGATATTTTTTTATTGACTTTTTTTTAATAAATATTTTATAAGTTAAGAAAATATAATGAATATCACCACATTAAGTGTGATTGACGATTGAGTTTCCCTCCGGCACTCATCAGCAGAATTGCCTTCTGTGCCTATGACTGACACTACCGACATTATTATATAATTTGACGATTCAAATGTGCTATAATGTGCTAAATAAATAAAGAATATTTTGATATCGATCTGATCTGATTTATTAAGTTTAAGAAAAAGAACTTGAAATGATATAACGAAATAATTTTTCTTAGTTAATCAACATTTAGTAAATCGGAACGGAAAACGCTAAAGCAAGTAAGTTTACTAAGTTTTATGAACCCAATTTTATAATGGAATACTATGTATCTAAAATTCTAGTAGTGAGGTCTGAACTTTTTAAAAATATTATGCTAACTTTGAGTGAATCCAATCTTTATGAAAACTTGTAAACTGTATACTTATAGAAATCTCAACGTATAAGTTCTATCTCAACTTTCAGTCGAAATGTTTGTTCTAAGCTGCAACTTCCATATGTAAGTTTCACTTTAGCATTTTCGCTAAGAAACCAAAAGTCAAATTATATAATTTTATCTATTTATTTATAAAAAATATTTTTGTTTCCTTCATGAATTACTCATAGTTTGTTTTCCAAATACGTACCTCAATAATAATAATGTTCAGCGGATATCGTATTACCTAAGAGAGAACTATCTATTCAAACTTAGAAAACCAATAAATGTTTATTATACAAACAATTATTATTTAAATATGAATGTGAATTTTAAAATATCAAAAGCACTAGCGTAAACACAAAAATAATTCATCGTTAGCCTTAAAAGAGTTTCATTTTTTACATTACAGCGAACGGAGCATGTGGGGAGGCCGACCCCTTTTGTCAGAAATAAATATTGCCAAGTGTGACAGTTAATTCTGACGTCACAGTCAATATATATTCACTATACAGTGGGTGTATATATTGAGCATAAAATTATACAAACAACACATTTCTAAAATCCGAAATCAAACTAACGATTTCATAACCTCAGGCGAGAATTATAGTATACCAAAATAATTCTTTATTATGGTTGGTACTCAAGGAATATAATGGAATAAAAAGAATAAAAAATATAACAAGGAATGCATTTAATTTGGAGAAATAGAGATCTATGTTTATTTACATACAAAACGTGTGTTGAATATAAACATGGTAATTCATATAATTATATGTCACAGTATACGTCGCTTTCCACAAATTGTTATTCTACACAAGTTTTACTGCAATTTCATTTAAGGGGGCAAGTTATAAAGTTTCTTTAACAACGTAAGGTCGAGACGAGGGAAGAGGGAATTAAAACATATGTAGATAATTGAAATTTGTAAGCAGTGTAGAGGAAAGTTTGTAGACAAGTGTCAATTTAACTGTTTATAAATCTTAAAGGACCAATTAAGTTTTCTCATATAAAGAAGTATTGAATATTTGAGTTGGGAATTTACATATTAAATACATTTTTTGATTTGCTTCTAAAAACATTGACTTTTTTGTGTCGTATTCTGATATATAACATAATAATTATATTCTATACAACAAAGAACACAAAAAATGCAAAGCAAACGTATAATACTTCCTTACTTACTACGACTTTCTTATTTCAAATAAATTTCTTATTTCAAAATTGATAGGATATTTTTTTAAGATAATTAAAGGCATATAGAAGTTAACAAAAAAAAGAAAGTTCTTTTGGAACAAACTTGTGTCCGAAATCGAAACTTTACTCAATCAGGTTTCGAATTAGAGTTCTCGTAATCTCGTACAATTTAACCCCAAAAGAGACAATTTTGCACGTTTACCACATAAAAGAAACCCTTTGCCGTACCCAGACCTTCAAAGCACTCCCCTTGAAATCAAGCCGACCATTGGGATTCTCGGCGTCGACATTTCGAGGGACGTTCAGTTTCGCGGTCATGTGGAAGACAAAATTAAGTTGGCTTTCAAAAAGCTGGGTGTCCTAGGTACAGCGAGACGGTATTTCACAGCGGCGCATCGCCTTCAACTTTATAAAGCCTAACGCTGACTCAGCCGCATATGGAATACTGTTCTCATCTCTGGTCTGGGGCATCCAAATTGTTGTTGTTCTTGTTCTGTTTAACCAAGTCCAACGTTGGGCGGTTCGGATTGTTGACGAAGAGAGTCTCACCAAGTAGCTCGACCTTGCGTGTGGCCTTGCGTTTTCTACTGAGTATATCACGGGGAGTGGTCTGATGAACTATTTGGGTTAATACCGGCCGCTGATTTCCACCATCGCAATACCCGCCAAAAATTAATATTCGATCCTCACCACCTGGATGATTGGCGGAGTATCACCGTGCGTTTCAAAAAAAACTTTTTACAACGCACGACCGCACTGTAGAGCGAACTCTCTGTAGAGATATTTCCTACCCGATACGATATTGGAGCCTTCAAGAAGCGAACATATATTTTCTTAAAAGGCCGGCGACGCACCCTTGAACCCTCGGGCATCATGGATGTCTATGGGCGGCGGTGATCACTCAACATCAGTTAAAAGTAGATCACCTAACACAGTGTGTCGATTTGGAAAAATAAAAAATAAAAATTTAAACAATAAAACCTCTACAAGACATATTAAGGCCTAACGCGCCGAGCCAGAAAAAGGACAAGAAAAGTATGCAGCTGAAAATAGTGTAAAACAAAATGAAAAAAATTCAATTCTTTTTATCTAAGTGAGCTCCTAGCTAAGCTTCCAAGTTTTGTTACATGATCTTAAAAGCGTTTTTAGTGCAACAGTATGCATCCTTCTAGCACTCGACCTCTAGTGCACTATGTGTTTAGTTTTTGAAGGAGGGCTCTTACAGCGTCTTGACGACTCTTTGTACTGAACGTACATTCGATAGACGTCTTACACACCAGATATTTACAATTTTTTACTGTTAAATTAATGTGGGGGAATTTTGAGTTTTCATTTTGATATCATACTCGTACTTAAAAAATCATACCTACCTAAAATAATTATATTTAAGAAAATAAAAGTAAAAATAATACATATATCTACATAGTTTTATTATTTAAATTCAAATTCAGAATATATTCTATATATTACTATATATATATATTTCCTTTGCATATGAAGGCATCACTTGCCAGAACCATTTTAAAGAAATTAGTTTATTTCTTGAGAACCGTCATGATGCAGAGGCATAATGTCTGCCTGTAAACGCGTTTATGTTCATTTTCTTCGGTCTGGCAGCAAGACAATACAAGGCGTGGAGTTGAGTTCCACCACTCAAAACGTAATTCCTTGAAAGGCAGACAGTGGGGAACAGAGTGTCATAACAATAGGTCCCTCTGCCTAGCCTACTATGTGCGGGATACAGCGTGAAGCTAAAAAAAAGAATTAATTTTATTACATACTAAATTAACTAGTTACCGCCATGAACTACATGATTTAATTATTACGTCATTATTAAGAGTACAATTTCTCTAAAAAATATAACCTTTAACGCTTTGTAGATTTTGTATTAATTTATTACATAATAAGTAATGAAGATAACGATATTATTCATAGAAATAATTATAATATAATAAGGCAGCAACGGAACATCGAGACGTTAATTAAATGTTGCTTAAAATTAAATCACAGAGGACTTGTTCTGATGTTCTGCTAGTAAGATATTTAATAATGTTCAAATATGAAGTGGGAAAATCAACGTTAATTTGCGGAAATTTAAATTAAAATATATTTTTAATGTTTAATTTACAAAATGCTTGTTTCGTCATTTAAGGTACGTAAAATACATATGTATATTATTTAATAATACGTAAATATTTTACCCATATATAGTTCCATATATAGTGTATAAAAACTTCGAATTCACATTCACAGTAACTTCTTTAAATATTACTTTTATGAATAGTGAGCGGTATTAATTATAGAGACAGTTCAGAATATCTAGTAATTTATATTTAAAAGTTAAGTAAGTTATTAAAAAAGAGAATTATGTTCGTAAGCTTGTGTCCTGGGAAGTTGTAAGATTTGTTAAAATATTCAATTTCATTTCTACAGACAATTTTTCAAATTTACTTAAAAAAGAAAAAAAGATGCAAAGGTAGGTATTATAGGTGAAAGCTTCATCATCATCATCATCATTGGCTATACAGCCCTGTATGGGCCCGAGCCTCCAAAACTGTTCTGTTCCAGCCCTCTTTGTCTCGAGCCACACTCTTCTGATTGTTTAGACCAAAGGTCTTTGGTTACTCCATCTAACAATCTAAGTTTAGGTCTTTCAATTCCACGCTTGCCATCTGGAATGGAGTCGAGCATTCGCTTTGGCACTCTGCTAGTTTCCATACGTTGCATGTGACCAAGGCAGTACATTCACATACATACATGCTGTTTGCTTAAATGAACTGTATTACGTTAGCGTCAGAAAGTAAGTTGTATATTTCATGGTTATAAAGTTTACGCCATTCACCATCTTCACAAACGCGTCCGAATATTCACCTTAGGATCTTACGTTCAAAAATAAGCAGGGACTTTTCATCTTTTTACTTAGCACCCATGTTTGCGAACCATACGTCAAAACCGGGCGTATTAGGGCCTTGTAAAGTATGAGTTTAGTGCTCTTGCGCAGAAAGCGAGATCTCATGTGCTTGATTAGTCCAAAGTCACATCTATTGGCCAGAATAATCCGTCTGGTGATTTCAGTGCTTGGATCATTGTTGCTGGTAATCCATAAAATTGATCCTAAGTAAATAAGCTCTTCACACTTTTCAAATTTAGATTGCCCTATGACGATGGTGTCTGTCGATGTAGATTTGGGTATTTCCAGGTATTTTGGGAAAAAGAAAGGTGAAAATTTAGGCTAATAATATTAAAATGTAGACTGCGAATGTCTATTATTAGTTTTAGTTGGTAGTTAATGAATATAAATGAAAGTAATTGTCATGGATGTTTGTTTATGTTCCAAATTTGGAGATACCGCCGCTATATTTGGCAACAGTAACTAAAGAACAGTGATAAGCACGGTATAAATACAAGAAGTAAAAATAAATTGATAGCATCTACTTTTCGCCTTCAGAAGGTAAATAAATCGTGTATGTCCCAATACGCATGTATAGTAAAATTCCACAATTACTTTCAGACTTACCCTTTGAACAATTTAATGTCAAGATTAAAACCATATTATTTTTGTATTCCTTTAATATATCTCCGTCTGTGATAGAATGGTTTCGTAGTTACCTCAAAGGGCGACGGCAACGCATTCGTTTGTATGAGAAATTCTCACCTTGGTGTGACGTCTTCGCTGCGGTTCCTCAAGGCGGCGTGCTATCCCCTTTACTGTTTTCAATTTTTATAAATTCCATTACTCTGAATATTTCTTCTCTACCATATGTATGCAGATGATATCCAAATTTACCGGCATTGTCAACTGGAAGACTTATCAAAAACAATTGACGACATTAACAGCGATCTTGATGCAATCCATAGATGGAGTCAGTCCTATGGCTTGAACGTAAACCCTAACAAATCCCAAGTTATTGATATAGGTAGCCCAGGCATGATATGCAGGATTGATTGGCCAATTATACCATCTGTTACGTATAATGGAGTCTGCATACCTTACTGTAGTAACGTGAGAAATCTTGGTGTGTATTTTGACCAAACCTTATCATGGTCAACACATATTAACCATGTTAGCAAAAAAACGTTCCTGGCGTTGAAGTCATTGCGAAGATTACGTTCTGTTCTGCCTATAACCACCAAAATTATGCTAGCAAATTCTCTTTTATTACCTATTCTTGACTATCAGCAAGCTTCACCAATATTTCCGAGGACCAACTTAACAAACTTGAGCGAATTCAAAATCTAGCTATTCGATTTATGTTCGGGCTCCGTAAATATGATCATGTCTCTCACTTTCGTTTAAAGCTCAAGTGGCTTCCTATACGCTGTCACCGGAATTTACGTATTCTTACCTTCCTGTACTGTGTGTTATTTAGTCCTACTGCTCCTTCTTACTTGAAGGATAAATTTGAATTTATTGCTGCGCCGGGGAATATGGTTCAATCATAACGCAACTTAACGCTATGCATTCCAATACACAAAACGAAAATATATGATCAGTCTTTTCAAGCGATTTAAGCGATCAGTTCAAGCGATTAAATTGTGGAACAACTTACCTACATGTATTCGTAAGGCACAGTCATTATTTTATAAAAAGGCCGTAAAACGTCATTTATTTCAATTGTCGACAAGTTTATGTTTGTTATGTATATATGTATGTATGTATATGAGTATGTATGTATGTATGTATGTTTGTATGTATGTATATGTCTATATATATGTATGTATATATATATATATGTATATATATTGTTATGTATGGATTCATCAAGTATATTATTATATAATTTATCGTTTTATAGGTATTTATATATTCGTCTGTCTACTTATAATATTTCTTTCTATTTATACTTACCTGTTTATAATATGAAGTGTTCCTTTTCGCCCTAAAGGTTATCTGGAAGAGATGGCTATAAAGCCATAAGATCGCCTCTTGTACATTGTTTTTCTCTTTTGTATGTTTATTTTTATATTTATATTTTGTACAAATAAAGAAATAATAATAATAATTATTATTCTTATTCTTATTGGGAAAAGTATTTTATTCACTCCAAGAATATTATACGGATGTTAGTGTGTGGAGGTAAGTACTGCTGATGCGGGAGGCTAACTACAGTTGTATATATATTATAAATTTACATTAAAAAGAGCAACTGTTGAGTTGCTCGCCAACTCTACTCATCAGAACTGCCCTCCGAGCTGTTGGTAGCTTCTAGTCGGACTGATAATACTGACACTTAGGTTAATTGACGATTCGAAAGTGCTTGTAATAGCCTATTTAAATAAAGAATATTTTGATTTTAATTGATTTAAGTACAATACATTTGGGTTTGCATTTTTAATTTGTACTTCACTTAAACACTATTATAATATCGTCGATGTCTTTCTAATAAATTACTTTTTGATTTCGATAAATATTTATACAATAATTGCATTGTTATTTGAATATATCTTTATATTATATAGTATATGAAAGTATTTATATACAAAATTTATATGAAGCATGGCCGAGGGGTGGGTCACGAGACATCATGGAGTCAGCGGAGCGATAGCAGCCTATTATTAGCTGCAGGACAAATGGGTTACTAAATACACTGCTCTACTACTCTAACGCAGTAAACTACATAGCATGTCATAAATAGTAAAATGATTTAATGAATATTTTTATTAGTTTTATATTGTTATTCTACAATATGGAATGAAATATTTATAGAAAACATATAAATATAATTTTGTATGTTTTCTAAAAGTATAATATATGATGAAATTGTTTTTTAAATATATCTAGAAAATTCTACAGTTTTCATTTGATTAAAATATCTCATTGTAATTGTATAAATAAATGAACAATCAAAAATACAATAAAAACCAAAATAAAGTAGCCTAAGCTAAAGGATATCAATAAAAATTTAAAGCAACACAATTTTTCATGAAAAAAAGGCGACTAAAAACCGAATAGTGAGTGCCAAAATAAACAAAAATATTTTTTAACTTTAACAACTACATGCACTGGGGCGCAACGATTTGTACGTATTGTCGACGTGACGTGACATGCCAGTGAGCAAAAACAAGCTGCTATATGTCCGCCGTGTCGGCGCACGGGAACGCCTATTTGAATTTGACGTACCTGCCTCTCGTTATATTACTAGTATCGGTCATATGAAAAATTCAATTTCGTTGTAAAATATATATCTTTTTTTCAAGTCTACAGTGGTTTTAAATATCAGTATAAAAAAATTACGATCAAAATATTGGTAAAATATATTACATTTCTCATAAAATTTCAGTGTGGTTTATGTTCTTGTTTACTTTATACAGTTTTATATAAAAATGCATACGTAAATGAAATCTGTATTTGTAAATAAAAAAAATTTTGCTTATTTTTATCAAGAAATAAGAAAAATAAGCTAAACACACATATTAAATAAATAAAAACAGACATTTAGAAATATATGCTAGAATATATAAGTAGGTCAAATTTTATTAAAGTATTGTTCCAAGTAGACATAAGTATCACTTACCTTATATCTATACGAACAAAAATGTATAATTAATTATTACTAAAGAAGAAAATTTTTTAACGTTTATTTGGTAATTTCTTTTGAAGCATGTAATCTCGTTTTAATCGTACATTATATATATCTAGGAAAATATTTCTCTTTATAAAGAAATAAACTTTATTTTATATAGGGTATTTTTACTATAGAGAGAATAGTGCAGAATTTTTTTTTAAATTATGCTTTGTATTGTATTATATAGTACTACGTGGCATTGACTTCCGCCACTCAACACGCATTGTCTCAAAAGGCGGAAAGTGGAGAACGGAGTGTTTTAACACCGGGTTCCTTGAGCCTACGGATCCTCTGCTATGTGCAGCAACAGGCACACAGCATGAAGCTAAAAAAAGCAAACATAAAATTTATATCTAACATGAAATTCATATAGTATGTTATATGTACTAAAAATTTACCTATTATGGCACCAGGTTAATATTGAATTTCAAAAATCCTTGAATTAAAATGGAGATTTCATTTGGAACAATATTAATACTTTTTTATAAACTGATATCGACGATTAGCTTAGAAAAAACAAGGCTTTTTAATATAATATCGTAAATGTAGAAAACGTAGAGACTATGGTACATCAGTTCGATAAAGTTTAAATATTACCGCAAAGAATTGCACTCAAATTAATTTCGGTATATTGCCAAATTCGATTACCCTCAGTATATTTGTATTAACAAAAAAATTATAATCAAATCTTATTTTCGATACGCATCTTATTACGCGTGTATGTAAATATACAAATATATATAAACAACATCCGGGTTTCGATGTTTATTTATAAAGCGTAAGACATCGAATATAACGATGTGAATAATATAGCGAATAATAAATGATTCATTCGCAAACAGTAATCGGCTCACGTTTTAGGCTCGATTTTGTTATGTATGATTTTCATTTATAGAAATTATATTATGATAATGTTATATAGGACATCATGTTTGTTGATAAAAAATAAATAAACTGGTTGTTTACGGTATGAGGTAATCTGACAATACTGACACACATGTGATACGACAATTGTTTAAAATAAATTATTACTTTAAAAACTAAATATTATAATTTAGTCACCAGTAGGCATGAACAAAAAAAATACGTTAATACTAATTTATTGAGCTTAAACTGTATGGTTGTACTAATAGGTTTCTTACGTTTCTTTCCCTACCTTCGAGTTTCATCATCAAACCAGCTCGATGGTACATTTTATTATTTGTAAGGACGTATAGTGTAAGTGTTTAAAGAATGGCCCTAAATATTTTACTAGGCAGTTACAAATTGTTCCAATAATATAATATTAACATAAGGCCATCGTGGAGTAGTGGGATTTTGCTCATATACCTAAATATATGTATGTAAATTTGCTTATGGTAAATAAACGTGCGTTTTATCGTTATTTTTATTCACTTCGCTCTCTATACGTATTCGACTGTAACTGAAACCCTTGAATCCAATAAAGTTGCAAATATGCCTCGCTTTGAATCTAAATGCTTCTGGATGTTCTGAACCTTTGCAATGCAGCAATCAATCTGTCGAAAATAGAATGTTACTGGAAATACCTTACAGACTTAATATACTCGTAAAAGTTTCTATGGATTTTTTGAATATAAAAATAGGTTATAATTTTAGCGTAGTATTTCATTGGTATTTTATTGTAGTACTAGCGACCTAGCGACTAGCTCGCGGCTTCGCCCGCTAATGTTAGCGAGATCGCGTTCGTTTTAAAATTTTATACCAACATCATAATGCAATTTATCGATTTTCAGGTCGTCTTTTTTTTAATCACTCTTGTCTGTTATTAAAAATCGTGACTAATGTACCTATATGTTTATTGCATGTATATATTATAACGTAAACGTATTTGTAATTAACATATAGTCTGTGATCAGATTATGTTCTAGCTTTTCCTTTTACCACAATTGATTTTATTAAAACCTACAGGGTACTTTCCGTCATCATAGAGTTATGAGATCTGGCAATAAGTTAAAGTTTATAGTACAACCACAGGAAAAAGACCAAAAAATTTAAATTTATATATATACTCGTAAATATCTAATGGTTTATATATATATATATATATATATATATATATATATATATATATATATATATATATATATATATATATATATATATATATATATATATATATATATATATATATATATATATATATATATATATATATATATATATATATATATATATATATATTAATTATTTTCATTTATTATATATATCATTTTAATGGTTAATATATATATATATATATATATATATATATATATATATATATATATATATATATATATATATATATATATATATATATATAAACCATTAAAATTGTATACTATAGTTCATTTGATACAAAATTATTGTCGACTCTTATTAGTTGTATTTCACTGACCTAGACTTAGAACTTACAGTATATATAAAGGATAAAATCTTAAATTTGATCATTGATAAGTTAAATGCAGAAATAAGCCATTGCAAACTTATAATTGTATTTAATTTCATACAAAATGAGTATAAATTACATACAAATTTAAGTTTTTAATTATTTATAGGTACTGTCTTCCTCGTCGGAATACGTACAATCTTGAAATAAGTAGGGAACCCTACGTGCGCGAGTACTACAGTACTACACGAACTTGATCGATATTTATCTATTATATCATTTAGTTTCACTTGACTTAATTAAAATATGTCTTTTTCTTTTCTACGGAAACCTCATTGAACGCCAGGATAACAATTATTGATTAACTATATATTGATTTAGGTTTTAATCTGTCAAAATTTATTTATTCTGTAGTAGATATCCGTAATCAAAGTCCGTTTTTTTACGAAAATTGTTAAATACTGAAATTCATCAATTCCCATTTTTTTTGCCAGTAGCTTTTACGTGATTCGCGAATAAATAAACAAACATACGGACAAAAAATCAAATGGCTAGTTTAGCTTATATTTATAATACGAGTAACTATAACAATGGATTAACGATATGTAAATCGACCCATTAGTACATTTTAAATCTTTTATGAACATAATTTCTTTTCTGACTTTGACTTTTCTATGCTTTAATATTACGTTAATTTCATACATGTTCTGCAGATGTATTTAAGATATATCGACATTAATACAAATAAAAAAATCCCCCCAGCGTGATGTGGAAGTTTTATTTCCATGAATAACGACATCTGTTTACAGATATTATAAAATATTACTATAGATTTTTAAACACATTGTTTATTTTTTTATTTATAATTATTTGAAGTTACCTACCAATAGATAACATTCTGTCAAACCTACTAAATTATCTTCTGATTGCTGTATGTCACTATAATAATTGTAAATCAAATGATTTGTAACTTTTACTGAGATATCTAGCTAGACTGTGGAAATAATTTTTAATTGTTTTTATATTTTAAATAAAAAATGCTTTTACCATTTGCCACTGTTACTAAGGGAGTTTTTAATACAACTACCTATACTTGCAAGAAATCGACGTAATTTAACCGTCTCTGTTTTTATTTTTCGTTAGAGGTTTGCATTCACACACCTCAAGATAAAATCTATCCTATATATATATATATATATTGTTTAAGGCTATGAACTATTAGCATGCGAAATCTAACTCACTTCTTTCTTTTTCACTGTCTCAATAATATGATAAAAATGATCATAATACATATAAAACGAATAATAATATATACCAATTATGTTTAAAAACTTTTGTACTCTAATCTTAACTGTATTACTATGGGATTATATAATATCTTGTATATTTTTTAGTGACGCAATAAGATTCCTTCATAACATCGTTTATGATGTTCTCGCGTTAGCGACAAGAGCCCAAGGCAATATGCTCACGTCCGAGACATGCGTCCTTCAAGATCCACTAAAGACCAGCTAGTTAATCTATTTCATAGAAATTTATTAATATAAAATTTTATATTTCGTATTTCATTTTCATAATGCATAAAGAGCTATTGTATTTTCTTATAAATTAAACGTTACAAGTTTTTAATAAATTTGTCTACAGAATTTATCAAATTATATTACTAGGTAAATATTGAAGCCGAGCTAAAATTTTTGCGTAAGGTAGATGTTAAATGAAATTATTATGGTTTATTCTAATAACGTATTTCAACCGACTTTAAAAAGGAGGTTATCAATTCGACTGTATGTTTTTATTGCTATTTGGTTCACGTTTTTTATATCTAAACACAACCTAGCCACATAATTTATCTATGTGACGTGTTTACATTAGTTTCTATAATGGTATCATATTAGCAAAATTAGTTTGGATAATTTTAATAACTGGTAGCAATAACTGGTTATTATAATTTTATCATTATTTTTTCATAAATTATATAAAGATTTTAATAAAATATGCAATATATTGTCTTTTTTCACAATACAATTATTTTTTATTTGTAATATGACATTATTTTATTTCAGTTACCTACATAATAAGTGGGTCAGATACATACATACATTTATGAAATATTTTTACTTCAAGAACAGAAACATGAGTTTTTAGTAATTTATATGCTATATTTATATATTTAATATAGCATTATACTTTCGTTTTTTAAGCACTATGCATACTTTAGTATATCTAAGTAAAAAGAGCTCGGTGCTACGGAATGGTTATGCACATTCTTTTTATTCAGTTCGCGTACTCTTTAGCTAGTGCATTACGTGTAGTCTCTCGCCTACCGAGTTTTACATCGGCTTCAGTAAAGCTGGTCTAATCCTCTTAGGAATTTAAAAACAAGTCCATCTTAAGCGTTGCAACGAAAAATGTCCAGGACTTAGACCATTTTCAACACTATGCATTAGGATAAAGTATATACCCGTATCATGTAAGTTTTCTAAGTAAAGGAATGCTTAACTAATAATTTTGCTAACCCTTTAGTTAGAACATTCGATATCGATAAGGAGTAAGTACTAAAAAGTACCGAAAAGCTAGTGAATGTTCTGAAGCTTTTAGCACGTAAGATGCTTAAAACTGTATGAGTTGAAAAATTTCGCTTTGTGGCCGTTTTTACGGTTTTTACATTTACTATTGTAATATTTCCATCGCTTGTAGAATAAAACGTCTTTTTTTCAACAAAATTTAATGAGAATGCTAAGCGGAATTTTAAAAATTTCTGAATTCTCATTGGTATGTATATATATTTTGAATTTCAACATTTAAAAAAAATCTTATAAATGCCATTTTACGGATAAAACTTAAAATATATTTTACAAAATTATTTAGTATAGTAAAATGTAAAAGTCTGTTATGTTTTTTTAAATACTTCTAATTATCTATACTAGTAAAAAAAACAATACATGATCTAACGGACATATTATATCCGATATTCTTGTAGCCGATGCCATTTTTATTATTTGATTATTTTTTTATTTTAATTATTTGATGTACTTTTGTCAGTGCATTCATTGGGCTGTATAACTTTTTGTTTTAACTGGTTTTAGTGTTTTAGCCTTCTTTATTCTAAAGTAATAAAATATTATTTTCTAATTTTTATTTTCTGCTTAAATTTGTACATATAGCTTGGTATCATTTTCAAGTCAACAAAATCAATCTGCTTCCATCCATAATACAATTTTATTTAACTCAATATTTAACAGGTCACGATTTCCACCTGGAATATCTAAATATATAATATTTAAAATAAAAAATAATAACTTCTGGACAGATATATACAAATAATTTAGTTCAAGACCTTGATCATCTTTTAAAAGATTGCCATAGATATAGCTCACAAAGACAAGACCACATTATTATCTGCAACATAAACAATATAGAAACACGATTTACTATAAGTAACTTAATTAACAACAACAATTGCTTAATATCATTTATAAAATTTATATCCCACATCTTTAGTACCCTTCAGGAGTTTAATCAGGCAGTGACAAATAAAATACGCTAAAAAATACAATATATATATAGGTATAATCTTATACATGTAATGATACATATTTATAAATACTCTATTATTTTAAAATAAACAATTAAACTTACAATAAATCTAATAATATTGAAAAAATGTAAAAACTAAAAACATACAATATATAGTTTGAAACTTACCAATATAATTGACAAACTGTTGTGTCGCGGAGGCACTCCAGGGAGATAGAAGGAATAGAAAAAAAAATTGTAGTCGGTTTAAAGTTTAAGTGTATTCTCATCCACTGCACAGCTTGCTTATCCACTCCAAATATTAAAAGGGCACTTGCACCTACCTACTATATCATATTAAACAGAAATTTAAATCCCATATAACTAAATCAAAAGTAAGTATTTAAGTATTATTAGTATCCTTGGTGTGAATTAACACTTTAAAAATCATCAAAATATCCCATATATATAAAATGTATATGAGACCAACTTTAAAACATGACGTACCATACAAAATAGTAATTATAAAAGTCTATTCATAGTTGGGGGAGTTCTCGTGTATCTAACATACAAAACAATCATATTACAATCGACTCAAAACCTCCTCCATTCTAAAGTCGATTAAAAACTAAGTTTATAGTTCTTACTTTTAACATCAATAGGCACCGCAAGTAATCATTGGTTTATCTTTGGTATATAAGTTAAAATGGGTAAGAAATAATTTGGAGTTGAGGAATTGTACCTTCCATGATCATAGACTTTTACACGTCACTATAATATTTGAACTTTTTTTCTCATAACTCCTATCTATTAAAGAGCTGTGTCTCCTGACGCCAGCTCATTAATACCATCATAGATATACATACACTCCATTTTTGTGATGCGATTCATTATTTTACCGTACAATCTCCTTTGTGTGTTCTCCATTCTGTTCTGTTCTACAGTAAGGGCGTTTCGAGCGTGCCAGTTGCGCACAATTCACTTCGCCAATGTCATGTTGTATGGAGAATACACGAAGGAGAATGTACGGTGAAAAGATAACTAACTTTACACAATAATACAATGCATGTAAAAAAGAGATCCAATAAAAATTCTTCCTTCATCTATGTTCTCCATACAACATGATGTTAGCGAAGTGATTTGTGTTCTATTGACACGCTCGAAACGCCATTTCTAAAGAACTGAATTGAACTGAACCATCATAGATGATGATTACAAGAATAATTCAATATTTTTTTATAAGAAATTTTATGAAACACCTTTAAAATGGAAAGGTTTTTTTCGATTTTCCTGGGATTCCATCGTCAGATCCTCACATAGTGAAAATAGGACTACCTCAGAAGTAGTTCAAATTAAAAAAGATTTATTAAATTCGGTCTACATATGACTGAGAAATCGAGAGACATCCATAAAGATATATACTACCTACCTACCTACTTCATTTTTAAGTCAGTTAAAAACAGTAAAATACTTTTGTATAAACATTGATTCTTTTACGAAAAAAATAATGTAGAATATAAAGACAAAAATAGATAGATTCGGATCTATTGGACAGATTTAAATAAAACTTATTTTATGGTACAGTTACATCTGTACAGGATTTGTACAGGATTATAGTTGATGTAGAGCTATAGTAGTCCAGCTGAACTCTAAGAAATAATGAAGTGCGGCTATAACATAAATAATTAAGCATCATAAGCATTTCCTATAGATATATTAAAATAAAGGATCTGCAACATCCAATGTAGAACCACAATAGATCAGCAATACTATAAGAAAATCGAAAATGGTTCTTTAGTAAAGTTGTTGAAATCCAAAATTTGGAACATCTCATAAAGAGCCACTCTGTCTAGCAAAACTAAGAAAAAAACAAGAAAATAATGCCATAACAAAAGTTGTTTGGCGTGATTAACATTTCATTCATTGATATTTCGATATATACAAAATCAAGGATCTGGAACACCTGATGTAGAATCACAATAGATAAAATAAACTATAAAACATAAGAAAAAAATGGGTTAATCGATAAATGGTGAGAGAAGGATGCCAAGGATCATAAAGTCCACACTAACGAAGTTGTATTCATTTACTAGTTTTAAACAAAATTTTAAATTGTGTTAAATAGTTGAGATACACAATTTACTTTACGCTATATAAACTCTATTTTAGAATGACAGATCCAGAATAAATATTTTTAGGGAGCTAACTCAAACTTAGGCATTTTTTGATACAATTAAATATAAATACTTTGTTCCTAATGGATTTAAATATATGTATATGCTACGCAAAGAAATATTTTAAACTGAGTCTTTCTAAGTGTATTTAGGTAAGAGAACTTCAAATGGATTTATTAATTATGCCCGACGAGACGTCTCTGGGCAATATTTCGCAATAAATATTCATGCTAGACGGTTGTGGATTTTCATCGTGGATAGTAGAAAGTACCCTTTTTATTACAAAAATCCGCAAGATGCATATAATTTAATCTGTAGTTCTTGTAAGTGTCTTTGATACCAAATATATTATATTTAAACATAAAATATATTTTCTATTTTATTCTATTATAGACAATTTATTGCATGCTTATTGCCATACACCTTCACAAATTCGCTACAGTAAAAGTAGAAGTAATTCATTGAGAAATATTTGTTGCTATTATCCTATAAGAGTATATTTGTATCAGTATGTCAAAACACTGTGCAATCGTTGGAAAAAAAAATTAAAAATATCAGTCAAGTGCGAGTAGTACCGATCGTTCTATATCAATTTCATGATTATAGGTTTTCCTATATTTAGTATGAAAATAAAACTCATTTTGTATGAAATGAACTACAGGTATAAGTTTACATCATACACCTTCACAAATTCGCTACAGAGGCGTAATTAATAAATTAGATAGTCTACCATATTATAAACTTCAAACACGGGTGAGTAAAACAGCAAAAATATTACAACAGCTTCAGAAAACAAAAGATTTTGTGGATTATTTTGTTCTTGATTTTGCATACTCAACCCATTAAGAACTTTGTGAAAGAAGTTTGTTTCCCGGTACTATTTGCAGATATTGCGAGATGATAAATAATTTAAAAAAAATAAGCTTGCTCGTGAAATGACCTAAAATAAGTGAGCGCTAGATCTCTCGTCGAATCTAAATGAAAGAAAAATATTACAGAACGTTACATTTGAAGGCGTAAAATGATATTCGATTACAAGGGTCGAAATCAAACGGCCTCTGGTCGCTCAATTGAAGCTGAAAAGTATTGAATCTATGTATATATATTATTAAGACATACTATGGTAAAGGTTAGGTTCAGTTGATACATTTTGATTGATGTTACAATAAAATTTGCCGATATATTGTATTTGAAATAGTTATTTTCTAAACTAAAATAGAGCGTATATTGACATCATGCGGTCTCACAGCTAAAGTGGTTGGGAAAAAGGAATGATAAATCGATATCGGTATTATTCGTCACTTTGGTTTAAGTTTTTGAATGAAAAGAGGTTGACAGATTTTCATTATATTTTTTATTTTTTAAATTAATATATATATATATATATATATATATATATATATATATATATATATATATATATATATATATATATAATATATATATATATATATATATATATATATATATATATATATATATATATATATATATATATATATATATATATATATATATATATATATATATATATATATATATATTATATATATATATATATATATATATATATATATATATATATATATATATATATATATACACATATTTAGGGTAACAAAAAATACACCTTTAGCATATTGAGTCAAATTATAGATTGTTTGTAAAGTAACATTGTCATATATAAGCCAATGAACAGTACTTACGTTAATATTGTACATATTTCATACAAAGTTTGTGAGTATTCAGCAAGTTGGTATGCTGTTATTAATATGAGACATTCTGATATTAACACACACTTGGCAGATGGAACGCATATGACTAAACTTGTTCGCGCTGTGTGAGACTTTATATTTTTTATTTAGTTTGTGATTTTAATATTTAAATTATTATACAAGTATATGAGGCTATCCGTACTGGGACAGGGTCTGTAAACAAAGTTTCTGATTGTGAATGAAATCGCTAATAATGAGGTTCGTAACTTTCTTATAATACAAATTATTGTACTTATATTTGAAAATAAATATTCTGAAGGTGTTCGTCCGTCCGTCGTTCAGTCAGAGAGCAGTTTTTCTTTCTGGTAAGACAGTAATGTTCAGTTTCTGAAACGACAACGGAGTGTATGGAACACTCCGTTTACGTTATCAGCTTTTCTCTGCCTGATAAATGTCGGTATATAGCATGAACAAAATTATTATTGTACTTATTATTACCTATCTTATAAGTATGAAACCCTTTCATATTGATAAAAAATACCGTAGTAAATATTTAATTTCAATAAATAAAATACAAATGCTACTTTTCCAGTTCCTATAGCTCTTTAATGCTCTTTGAGACGCTTAAATTTATATTTTCCGCATTTGTGAAACATGAATTTTTAAAATATAAAAACTTCTGTTAAAAGTAGGTTGATAAATTAAAAGAATATACAAAATAATTAAATATTACTTTTACATTTTTATATTTGTTTTTACATTTTCTTAATTAAAGGATCGTAAAAAGTAGTCATAATTAATTGAGAAATATTTGTTGCTGTTATTGTATAAGACTATATTTGTATCAGTATGTCAAAACACTAGCCAATTGTTGGAATAAAATAATTAAAAATAGCAGTCAAGTGCGAGTAGTACCGATCGTTCTATGCCAATTTCATGATTATAGGTTTTCCTATATTTAGTATGAAAATAAAACTTATAAATATTTATTTACTTAAATTTGCGCTCCTATGTACACATTTTGAATGAAATGAACTACAAATATAAGTTTTCCATGATTTTTTTTCTGGGATATACCTATGAATGTCCAATTTTCAGATTATCTCTTTTATTATCACTATAAGTTTTAACTTACTGGTCAAATTTCATAACTCGTGGTCAACGGGAAGTACTACTTAATAGACTCATTATTTATGCACATAATCTGTACTATAACATACAAAATAAGAAAGAAATGTAATTTGTAAACAACTCTACGGGATAGCAAGTGAATGCGCGCTGTACGCTGCAATATGCAGGAACATTTACATACGCAGTGCCGTTGAGCACTGCACTGTGCGCGTTACGTAATATGATTGAGGAATGCGCCACGCCTGTATTGTTTAGGATAAGGTTATTGATATGTTAGTAGGCAATAGCGTTTTGATAATATTAGAAATCATGGAATATTGAAACGTAATTATAAATTTTATTTAGTTGTACTTTATTAAATATCCCTTTGCCTCATTCAAAAAAAGTTAAAAAGTTAAAACAAATTAAGACATAAGAAGTACCTACACGATTCAAATTGGGTCTTGAAAATTAAAAATATTATTTATCAAAAACTATTGATAATTAATCATTAAAAGAAAAAAATATTTATTTAGATACTAAGATACTTATTAGTTAATTCAGGAAAGTTCTGTATTACATACGTACCTAAGAAAGTATCCCTTAAACAATTAAATTACGATATGGTCTAAATCACGATATGTTTTAATCTGTAATAAAATATAAATACACAGTTTCAAATTTATAATACTAGAAAGACGTTAAGGCTATACTGTCTCTTGCTCAATGTAATCGCATCCAGCAATGAATATTATTATACGTACACTAAGTCAATAGGAGTTGACAGATTGGGCCATACTGTATTATAGGATCTTTGTTTACTAGTACACTAATTTTAATTGTGTAAGCGTATGTATATAATTAATTATTCCTTGAGACAAACAGTTTAAATAATTAAGTATACCACTATATTATAATAATTAAATATAACCTTTTACAGTTAAAAATTATATTAATAATATTATTAAAAATGATAGTCTCACTTTAGTTTTCTATAATTCTTTTGCATTATTTTAAACTATATGAAAATGTTGAATAGTTTATATGCTAGAAATTTTGGCGAATGGATTTTTAGTTAAATATATTTACTATATTTTACTCAAAGTTTTGCAATAGTGGTCAAATAAAAATAACTAAGAGCTGTGTATGACACATGACACATTCTACGCGCTCGAGGTTTCTTTGATCGCAGGTACATTCAAGTAGCGTGTAAGTAACAATATATTTGTTGCCATATATATATATATATAATATATATATTATATATATATATATATATATATTATATATATATATATATATATATATATATCTATATATATATATATATATATATATATATATATATATATATATATATATATATATATATATATATATATATATATATATATATATATATATATATATATATATATATATATATATATATATATATATATACTATTATTCTATCATATTTCATACTTTTACCCGTCATCTATATATTTAGGTGTTTTTTTGTAGCCGTATCATGTCAAATACAAACAACGTAAATTTTGCAATTTCAGTAGTTTTTCTTTGACATTTTTACTATACATATTATTTATTTTAATTATACAATAGACCGCGATCATATTAAAAATAAAGTATAATATTCAGACGGCTTTATGAAACATGATTGAATGGAGTTTACATTAGAGAATACTAAAATATCAATAGTTAGAGAAAAACACACAAAATTAACGTATCCGGATATTTTATTGTACAAATATGTTATTAAAAATAAATGTAAATAACCTCATTTAGATCCAGTCTAGTAATCTGAATAACTTGGTTTTGTTGAACGAGTCGTTTACACATTAATTACCAGATCAGGTATAAATAAGACCGGTACAAACGCCTTTGTATTTTGAATATGAATCCCTGAATTAAATTTGAACCTATAACCATCAGTAATTCATCTGTAATTTAAATACTGTAAACCAAAGGCAAACAGAAAAATATAAATGAAGTCAAAAGTAAAGTTTATCTGAATTCAAAAAGCAATTTAGCTATAATTTAAATTGTAGGAAATTTATTTATAACATTGTCGCGTGAAATCTGTAGAGGCCAATTTAAATTTGAGCTTTGTGCTTAAGTTTTAAGTAAAATGTATTTGAAGGAGTAAAGGAATAAGTGAAACATAAATTGCACTCTCCTCCATTAATCTCTCTCTAGAGAACAATCGTTGTATCCGCAAGATACTGTAAAGTTGAGAATTGAAAATAAAATAAAATGTTCTCATTATTTTACATTATATTTAAAATGTAATTACAATGTTATAGAATTTAGGTGCATTTTGTTACTATTAAATATATGTTATTAATAATGAGGGATTTTTATAATTTGAAGTCAATTATATGTGTGTATTTGTAACAGAAAAAAATCTCAATTAAACAAAAAATGTCAAGGACTCTTGTGATCCTAAAAGCTGTTTTACAAAAATATTCAGGAAAATTATTATATAAAAAAATAGTTTTGTGTGTAATGGGTAAACTACAGAACTGATTGTAAAAGTGAACCTGTTAACGTTCGCGCCTTCGCTCGCTTGATCGATATTCTCGAATTTACTCTAATATAAAATGGATTATACTTATTATATAAAGTACTTTTTTTATATATCGTGAAAAAAAATCATTTTGCGAACTTATTTTTTGAACGTACATTAGTCCATTGCAATAAATTCGTTATGCATATAGGTAGTTATTTAATTTTGAACAAGGCTGTCTTTAAAATTTAAAATAACACCGGAGTGAAAGCTGGTAGCATAATTGATTGGGAGGTGGTCGCGAGGCTAGTCGGTGGTTTTGCGAAATATTCAAATAATTTACCTTTAAAAAACAAAAACTTCGCAATATAATATAGAATAATAAATTAAATACTGGATATAACATCAGTATGGTACTCTGGAAATATAGGTCCTGATCTAAATTCAAATATATTACAATTTTGACTTACATTGTGATGTAAATGACGTATTATCACATTTCCAATATTTAATTCTAGAAGCTTAATTGTTTTAGAGGTTCACAAAGTCTTAATATATGTCTCTTAGGTGTATACATAGTTATAAATTACAATATTTCTCCAAGAATACAAACTTTTATTTAGCGGAAATTTAAGATTGGCCAATAGAAAACAGGACCCAGAGAGCGTCCGCCTGTAATCGTGACGGTGTATGGGTTCGATTCCTACTCGGGGAGAATGAAATATTTTTATTCTTAAAATTAATTTCGCTCTGGTAACAAGACAAAAAAGCGGCGTTGAGTTCCGCCGCTCAACACGTAATGTCTCGAAAGGCGGACATCCGGGAACGGAGTCTTAGCACTACGTATCTTGGGCCTACGGTTCCCTCTGCTTACCCTGCTATGTTCGGGATACAGCGTGAATCTATATCTAATAATAAAACATACTGCTACCAATTAACTATAATTTAAAAACTATAATCACAGCTAAACATTCCAAGGGGAAAAAATGTACACACATCAAATAAAAAAAGTAGAAATTACATTATATTTTATAATTTTAGTTATGTATATACATTTTTGAATCAACACTTTAAAATGTGTGCTTTACTTATAGCTGAAGCATAGGAAATACAGCTATACGAGTGTTTGAACAACTGATGAAGTTTGTTCTCGAACCGCCTCGCGGCTTCGAAAGGCGATAAGTTTGCACGCTGTTATTGAGCGCTCTATAGTACTGGGGAATATTGTGAAGAGGATATTACTTTAGTATATTTACTAGTTTTTAGTGTAATTTATATTGTATTAGTAAATCCATCTGGCAGCAGTGTTCATTTTATGTATTAACATAATTATTTTGCCGAGACAAGCGAAAAGGAGGACATTTTTTCAGCGTGGAAGGTTATATAAAATTTATTAAGTTAAAGTTAAATTTTAAGTTAAAAGTTAAATTATAAATTTCAAGTTAAAAATTAAAAATTAAAGTTTAATTTGACATTTAAAACATGAAATTTGCTTCAAAATAAATGAAGAATTTATTTTCTCGTATTATTAAATAAATAAAAATAAATCGGTGACAATAAAAAGTAAATTTTATGCATAATCTACAAAAACCTTACCTAAGTAAAGAATAGAAATAGAATTAATAATAAGGCATTATTTAAATATATTCTATACGTAAAGTCATAAAAATTTCATTCGGAATGTAATTAAATTAGTTTGGATTTTTAAATGTCGCATGCACATGTCACTCAAAATAGATTAAAAAATTATACCACCTGCTATTTACCTTTTTTATTTATTTCAGAAACTTGTTCAAGATTATTATTTAGCAAAATAATACTAGCTGTTACCCGTGGCTTCGCAATATCTGTGAACTTAGCAGATCATTGTCCAGCAGATCGAAAATAAAAAGAAGTTCTCTTCGCATGCAGCATAGTTCTATAGTTTCTGATAGATTTTAAAAATAACTGTGGCGTTTTTACCTATAAAAAAGTTATTTGAAAAAGGTGCATCAGTAAAAAAAATTCCTCCTTCTAACGTGTCTATCCTATTCATAATGTCATCGTCATTTTTTTTGGTCTATATTATCCATATTGATCTAAAGGTTTTTCCCCGATAGAAATAATTGTATTTTCTAAGTCTATGATGCAACGATTCTTTATGTAAATTTAAATTAAGATCAGGAAAACTTCTTATTATTTCTATATTTATTACTTCTTCTTCTTCTTATTTTGTGCCATAATCTTCATATAATTTTTTTTATATTTTGTCTATAATTCTTTAGGGTCAAAAGAATGGCAAAATACTACAATGGTTGCAAAAAGTTGCCTTAGTTTGGATAGACTATCAATAACACGCGCTTCTTTTAAAGTTTCATGCCAGTGGGAGTCATTGTCAATAAGATCAAGAGCTTTGCAAGCTGCTTGATATGATTGATATATCACACTACTAACTGTTCATATGTATTTAAAAGATTTTGGGCCTCTAACAGTAATGGACGTAAGAAATAACATTCTGTATTAACAGGATGAATTGTATATACTCTTCCAATAACGTGGTCTTTAAAAATACCAGGATAAACTTTAAAAAGATTTCCTCCTTTCCGTCTTTTAAATTTTGTAGATTGTTAATTATACATAAAATTTGCAGGTACCTCGTCATATAAAAGTGTCTTTGCGAAAATTTCCTGTCGACATCAATGAAAATAGGCTAATAATAATGTTGTGTTTCTAGGATTAGTAATTTGATCAATAACATTTTCTTTGTTGAAATACACTCGCTGTCCACGTTCTAAATGAACATCTATGTGAACCACGGCAGGAAATCTCTCATATATTGGGAAAGGCAGCATACGCCAAGTATAGAAAAAATATTTAAAGAAAACATATTAAAAGTTTAATAGGAACCCGCGCCTCATGGAAACCGTCGTAGCGGTCTGACCACTGAGCCATGCATTCCTAATCAAGCTCCGTCGAAATTCTTATATACTTTATACAACTTATAACGTTGTTAGCATCTTTGTAGGGATATTATTACAAATTGCCGCTATCCAAAATTATTGCAAAGAACAATCATTTGGCAATAGAGAATGCTACTTTTTTATTAAATATTTTAACGATTTTTAAAGTGTTAATCCACATTTTATATTATTTAAATGTGTTTGAAAAGTTCAGGATAATATTGGTGAATAAGGGACGATCCAACGATTATATACTTCTATATTATTTCCTTTTACTTATGCTTGCGCGACAATTCCCCTCGCTTTTAGTGATCTCCGCCGGTAAGATGATATGGATGGATATAAGCTCTTCTTCTTCTTCTCTTTGTATATGGCGTCTCGAGCGTGCCAGTGGAAAGTTATAAAAGTACAAACCGACAGAGAGACAGACGGACAAAAAATTCCAAAAAGGGTAGTAGTATATTAAGAGTGGGTTATAAAAATTAAATTACCATGTACAGACAGAGCCTACATATATATGTATATATATATATATATATATATATATATATATATATATATATATATATATATATATATATATATATATATATATATATATATATATATATATATATATATATATATATATATATATATATATATATATATATATATATATATATATATATATATATATATTTAACAAATTCAATATAATTTGTAATTCGTTAAATTACGTAAATATGCGATTAATGAATATCATGACACAATTATAATATAACATTGAATACAAATTGTACAGATCGATTTGTATAGAGAAACTTATAAATAGTAGTAGTTTTCTTAATAATTTATAAAATATGAGCTTTAAAATTGGACGAAATCTGAATTCTATTGTAGCCAATGTGATATATTGTGTCTAATGATCCCTTGCCAATTAATACTGGTCTTTGTGCTGTTGTTGCATGCAACTGCATAATGTATAACATGTGAGGCATATTCTACATTCTCTATTGCCTCGAACACAATATTCTATCTAAATAGCATAGTATCCTCTAAGTAATTTAATAACATGTTAGCTTCTACTATACTATATTCTGTAATCTAGGTTTGGATATTATTTTACATTTTTACGTTTGTGTATATAACTTATGTATATATGTATGTGCAATATTAAAAAAAAACTGCAGACGTAATAAAGACGCTAACAGCGAAAATAATTTGTTGTAACTAGCGTGTAAGAATTATAAGGCAGTTGTATGACTTAATGGCTAAAGCACTTGGACTGTATCCAAGAGACGCGGGTTCCTAGTCTTGCTGAGTTAAATTTTTTATACGTTTTTTAAAATATTTTTTTTATTATTATTATAAAGTATTACTTCAAAGGATGATTAAATAAGATCACTCACAGACATTATATACATATGGAAATTTTGATTAATAATAATTGTAAATGTAAAAATTGAGAAACAGTGCCATAAGTATAATTCATATTAGGCAGGCAAAATGGAACATACATATATACATATGTATGTTATTGTTAATATAATAAATATTCCTAGGCCAATATTTTTTTATGGAATCACTAACTTAACAGTATTTCTTATCAAGAAATGATAACATGAATAACATATTTAGTTAGGTAGCCCTATGCTATTGAAATCTTTCTATAGACGTACTACGAAAAAAAGTTGAAACTATTATAAAGAAGCGTGACGACAGGCGAACGTATAGATTAATTGGCAGTACGCTTGTAAGGCGATGTTATCAAAGAGGCGGGGGCTGGGATCCAGCTACGCTCGAGATTTTTATGCGGAGCTTCAATTTGTTTGCTTAGTAATCTCCAAAATGTATTTACTCAATTCGTAGTGAAAATGTAAAATAGTTTCAAGTTTTCGTAACAAAACTAGCTATTTAATGGGTGTGTGCATAAAATGCCAATTTAAATATCTATCTATAAATAAGATAATTTAAATATGAAGGCGACTTGTTTACGATCTAATTGTTGTATTTTACTTTAGTTTTTTATTTGTACTTCAGTTTTATTATTGTTATTATTATTTAGGATCCCAGGACGCGCCTCCAACTAATTATCCACGACATTACTATCTTCTATATATATCTACATACATATTGACTGTATCAAATTATTAATACTTTGAACTTGCTTTTTGGATTTTCAATGTCCAAACACATAGAAATTGTAACGACTTGTCTATATATATGTTAATAATTCAATGTTTGGTTTGATTATCACCTATAAAACTGTATACTTCAAATACTATACTTAAAGTACTACTACTATAATATACTTCAAGTAGTAGTACTACTACTACTAGTATACTATACTTAAAGTTGTATCTAGATTAATATACAGTGTACGTTAATTCCTTAAAATATTCCCCCATACACCAATGTTGTCAAATTATAACCACACACTTTGTATTTATCCTTGTGAAATTCAAAGCTTACGCAACGACATCTGTTTGTTTGTTTTAATCAATGGTAATTTTGAAGCCTACAATAAACACATATAGAAATGTGTCATATATATTTCTAAATCAACGCCCGGGAAATTTCCACATAAAATCGTTCGCGACGCCAGCGTAACGTGAGCGGACCGCTACTTTCTAATAAATCAAAGCGAATAAAGAACTTGTTTTACTTAATAATTGGCTAGAATGGTCCAACTGATTTTACATAGTGTAATTGAAATTAAAATTGCCTATCAGGAAGTTTAATTAAATTCCAAATTAAATTTCAACTAACCGCATAATGGTTGACACATTGATTTTACAATTACCACTCAGTTTCAGACTCAAAATCCGATAATGTGAAAATTAAATTTACATCATATTGGACGTGCATTTTATGTGATGTCAAATCGGTTTTTGATGAGGGGCTATAAGTATTGAGTGACCGGATTGCGAGCGAGCATTGAGTGCCATACGATTTGACGTTTGCGTAATGCAATTATGATTGATCGCGTTTAGACATTTAATATAACGATCATTTGTAGTAAATTATTTATCTTTTAATTGTTGTTAATAATTTAAGACTGTTCAAATAGTTTAAACTTTAGGTATAGCTATATATAATTATGTGACAGTATCCTCTTACATAATATATTTAGGACTAGCAGCGCATACAATTAATTATTATATGTTTAATAAATAGAACATTTTGCAAATTTTGCACAAATTTACAGACGAATTATATTTATCAGTGATTTTAACCTAAATTTTGTTTATCGACCACTTCAAAATAAATTGCAACGGCATTTTAAATACTTAAATTTTAATCGGATTTAGTTGGATATAAATAAAATATATATGAGTAGGTATAGGTCTTATTGCTGTCAATATTGTGAATATATATATATCAGATATTTACGATGATAAATTCTTTCATAGCACAAGAGATCTTGGTGCTAATTTATTTGACTGTAAGCGCGGCTTATTAGTTCTTATCTAAACAATTTATATTAGAATTTTCATTTTCATTTATATATGTCGTAATTAGCAGTAGCTGTCGTGGTCGCCGTAACGGCGTGCTTGAGCGAAAAAAAGAGTGTTAGGAAATTTCTCTCTCATTTCTGTTCTCTGCCTATCATAGCGATATGGTTATAAAATCTTCAATAATAGAAGATTTATTTTAATAATAAAACTAAAAATGTTGTTTTAAACTATCATTATAAAAACAAGGAACTCGACTTAATAAAAATAAAAACAACGAACTGAAAAGAGAAAATCTAGTTAATTTAAATATTTTGAGGAGCTGCAAGTAAATAATATTTTAATATTTGTTCGCACAAATTCTAATATAACATTTTAAACTGCTCCATTACCACATGCGGTGAGAAAAGTAATTTTCTTTGAAATTATAAAAAAAGGATTTTTTCAATTTATGATTGGTTTTTAATTTTATTTAGTTTAGTTATTTGAGGTACACGTGGTCTTGCAACCGAATTTCAGGTTCTACCGGTTAGAATAAACAATTGTTAATTGTAGTCTCTAAAAGGTATAATCATATTTGCATTTTAATATTATTTTTCTAAGATTTTTTTAAAAGCAAATGATCAGAGACAGGGAGTCTCTGAGACGTAGAGTTTCATTCAACAAAATAATTGTTAAAAACTTACCAGGAGCTCTACGAGACTAAACTGGCTGTAATGCCTGCAAGGTTATAGTACCATCACGTAATTTTTTTTATACATTTCCAAATATTATTAGACAAATTTGTTATTATCAAATCTAAGAACAAAAAAGATGCTTCATGTAAATATTTGATCATTACTAAATACTGTTTATGATATTATCGCTATAGCAGAAAATATGTATCGATAAAACTTGTTTATAATATAGAACTTTCTCAAAGATTATTTTTCTAACGAAGATATAGTTTTCTTTTTCTTTCGTGAATCGCTATTAACAAAAAGATCCAGTGGATTTTATCGCAATAAAGATTTAAAACAAAAATTGTTGGAATAAACGTCAATAAACTTTTGTATTGTAAATTTACGATTATATTAGTAAGTTCTTGTTGTAAAGAATTATACATATATCAAGATAAACTTAAAGAAAGTGAATACTAAATAACAAAACTCGTAAGGCTTTTTATTAAATACGATATGCTTCAACATTTTCAAGGTTAAATATTGAATTTTAATAATTATTAGTAAGTATTTATTAAGAATTTTACTATATATTTTGACAAAAAGATCTCAAGGCTTTGAAATACAAATTGTTAAATAATGTAACAAGAGAAATTGACATAAACATACAGATATGTATGCCTAAACATTTTTAAACAAAAACATATTATTCATATCAAATTTTCGCTACCAATGCGCTGTTAAAACGAGAATGAATAAACTTCAAATAGTTAACTTAGGAACCTGTAGAACTATCCTGTTTCTTCAGCCCCATAACATAAACTGCAGCTAGTAATGCAACTTAGCGATATAAAAGCTATATAAATAGTTTAAATCTAGAGTTCTTTTGACTATATTATTCGGAAATGTTTTTTTTTTCATTATAAAAATTATCTGTGGATAATATTGATTATCCACAAATATTGGAGTCAAATACCACATACGTACTAAGTCAGTATTTTGGTCAATAAACATAATTATTTACTATAAGTATATAAAAGCTAGTAGCTTCAAATTTGCTCACCTTACTTCTGTTCTTTGCTTATCCCAGTTAGGAGGTTTCATTGTTACTTCCTTGTAGCTGGCAATACGATGTGACATTTCTTGCCGGAATATTGTTGGCTTGTGAGACTTTCCCTAGATATCTGATTTTTGCTATACTTAAATCGCATAAATATAATAACGATCAGAATTGTGGGACTAAGTGATTTTCAATTTCAGAATCCTGCATGATCAAATTTTTTTTTGTGTTTTGAAAGTAACAAACATAGAAAATTCATCATCAACATATTTTAGAATTACATCGCTTTTAATATAGAAAGGAAGTGTAGTTTAAATTGCACTGGACATGACAAGATACTTACTACTTGCTTGCGAAGCATGCAATTTCCCTCACAGAATTGGCTCTTTACCAATTTTCTGTGTTCGATGTATTGCGATTTATCATATATTTTGACATTGTATAATGTGGTTGCTTAGACGCTAGAACACAGTGTCGTATATTTACATTACAATTTTGTCGGTGAATTATTCCAGAGATGCAAATAAAATGAATATATATATATATATATATATATATATATATATATATATATATATATATATATATATATATATATATATATATATATATATATATATATATTATGTATGTTGAGAATGAATGGAAAGAAAAAAACACGATATCAATGATACTGGTGGAAGCGGTGGAAGTACTTGTGGATGAAATGTCAGACCTGATCGTAGTTTTAGTTGTACAATTTTAAAATTAAAACGAGGAAAATAACATGCAACTATGTGAAGTCAACAATTATATACGCAGTGTCTCAATATTCAGTGGAAAGTGGGAAACGGAGCACGCCATGATCTCTCTGTTTACCTTGATATATAACAAAAATTGTGAAGCTGTGTTTTTTTTAGAATTCCGTTTGTAGGGTATGTTCCGTTGATTTATAAATTTGAAATTTGGTAAGAAACGAAAACTACACAGTACATCAAAATATATAAATAGTTACCCATACATAGAAAAGTAGATAGAGAGGATTAGGTGTTACGATACTCAGATTACCACTTTCGGCCCAATTTTCGCGTTGCGTGTTTAGAGGCGGAACGAAACGCCGAGTTTTATTATACATATGAAGGAAAAAGTCCGAAACTTGGAAATTTATATATATAACTTCAATAAGTTGTAGATCCCATTAATCTACAATTATGAAGTTGGTATGGAACCTCGGTGCATGAGCTCGGTTTGCACTTGACTGTACTTATAATATTATATAGTTCTATAATTTTAAGATAAATTTAGTAAAATGTTTTATAACTCGCATTCCTTCCATCCACATTCACTGTCAAAAGCATAAGGGAAGCACATGACATGTCAAAAAAGCTTTTAAATAATGCTAGTGACATTTTTAATTTGGCTATTTGCGTGAAAATAAGAGACGGGAGAGGTCCAAAGGGTCACAGTCACAAAGGATGACAGTAATGACGTAAACTTTTACCGGATTTTAATTAAAAGCTAATTTTTAAAGTCAAAAGCTTGGAAACATCCTTTGTCAGAATTAATAAAAGAATCATTGCCAAGGTGCGTAGAGATAAAAAGTTTTTAGTAACATTTTCATGGTGTGCTAGCAATTTCAATTAAAGAATTTCCATTTCAATAGCTTTTTTGCTTTGACATTGTAGGCATTTATATGAATGAATACCTATGAATTTATTAAGATTTTATTTTAAATAATAAAACTAAATTAGGTAATTAAATAAAACACACAAATAACCACGTAAAACATCTTTATTTACAAAATGTATTCACAGTTAAGAGCTAAATAATAATATTATTATATAACTTCATAATTGCTTGTAATGGAACTTTAGTACAATTGAAAATGGAAAAGACAATCTATTCTGCTTTTCATAATTTACATAGAGGCATAGTATTTACAATTGTTATTTTACATCTAAGTTAATATGATATAGAAAATAAATGGAATATTTTTATATAAATAGTACACGTATACCTGAAGCGAAACTGTGATAAAACGAGAGTGTTCATTAGAAACACTGACTCCAATGTAATTAATAACACAGTTACAAACGAGTTATGCGATATTGATCACGATATCAATTTCGCTCTGCAATATAATTTTCGCTCTTAATATAACCGTACGTTTCATAATTAGGTATTACTAGGCATATATAAAGTAAATCATATCATTAGTGAGAAATTATTGCGAAATTATAATTTGACTTAAATATGAGAAATAACAAGAAGTTTGATTGGCTTTTTATTCTTATCCGATATAAAAAAATACTGCAAGTAGATAAACAATTAAGAACTCTCTCCTTAGAAATCGAATATAGCTGTGCTGTGGGTAACATCACAGTTTAATAACCATTAATTTAAACAAAATCGAATACACAGGGCGCGGTATGATTAATAAAACAAAAATTTATATTAGAATAACGCGAAGAGGAATTTATTTCACACAGTAAACCATTCAGACCAAATCGAAAATGCCCGCTTTGTTAAAATGTGACAACGAAATATAAAAAAAACATTACAGCAGGCTATATATTGAAAACTGGAACGATATAGTTACAACAGTACTTTTTTGTGTGTATTTTTGATATTCTACTTTTTTATTTTCACACACCACATAAACGAAATTATTTTGAAAAAAAGGAAAGTATACTAATGTTCAATCTATGATTTACGTGATCTAGGATCAGATACGAAGATAGAATAATATATCAATTTTATTGGTTATTTCTTAATACAGTAGTAACTTAAATTTACGCATTTTTTTAACATACTATTTGTTGACTACTTAATACAGTCGATATAATTGTTATAAGATTTCGTTTTTTTTCATATGGAAATCTCTTGTTTTCTTACAGCGAAGCAATTTTACACGCGAATAATATTTATATAATTTTGTTCTTATAAAAACCTTTACAGTACGGTTTATATTACCATGTAAACACAATAAACGTATGATAAGCAAAATGTCACAACATCAAAGTAACGTTTTTGATCTTTTCGGTGTTATTTGACATTCTCATAGCAAACATTCGTATATCGAAATGCTATTTATTTAAATGAACGTGCGTGAAGACCAATGCTAATATACAAAAATAAACCTACGACCTTATTTATTTGATGTAAAACATTCGTACCAGCGGAGAATTTTTATACAAGGAGCACTCAAATATTCAATATGCAAATGTAATTTGCTTCAACAACCCAAATCAACAATTTCAAATTATAAAAGCCTTTAACTATAACGATAATTATTCTATTTTAGTGCTGTTGTCTAAACAGCTCGCTATTTTAATTAGATATCATTGTTTATTTTAGTTTCAATAAAGTTTCAAGTGGTACATTGAAAACGTACTTGACGTTTTAAATTATTTGACAATTTATACTATCAATTATAATTGATTACTACGTATAATTTATGGGTCGATAAAATAAAAACATATATGACAAAAGCATATATTTTACATTAGTCATAAATATTGGGATATCAAGTTCTAAGTTAGTCAGACAATAATTTTTATATTAATTCGTTTCTTCATAGCTAATTTTTTACCTTCTATCAAATTAATGCATTTTATGCCTTTACAATTTTGCTGCGGCAAATTTTTCACGTCATCTTGGTTTACATCGAATATTATCATACGTTGGTATAATTTTGTTTTGGAAATTGATTAGTGAGAGAAATGTATTAAGGGCGAAATCGATGAATTTTCTTATAGTTATTATTAAAAGAATGTAGATGTTCGGCTTCATTTGGGAAGCTGCACTTTGCATGGCTGCTGGACGTTCACCATTGAGGACGTGGACCACAACTGAAGCAGAATCTGTCAAAATATATTTGAAATTTTATAGTTTAGATATAATATTCTTTACGATGATAATAAGCACGAAAATGATAAGCTCTTTTGTCTATAATAATCTAAGAGGCTTAAATACTGATTTTAATTGACAGGGAGTCTAGTCCATCCAGCTCCAAGAAGAAATAAAATAAAGATTAAATATTCTCCGTCTACTTTCGAATTAAGGTGGAAAATGTACAAAGGATAGTCTTAATACTAGGTCCTCTCTGCATACCCTGCTTTAGAGAATACAATGTGAAGCTGATTTATTTTCCTTTTAAATGAACTATAATTTAAAGTTGCGTAAACACTTAAAAAACACTTAAATTAAAAATGTCTTACTTCCGTTATATTGATTATATAATGTCTAAATCACAGTCAATGTAAAATTATTTTTGAATTACAATTAATAAGATATTGTAGTGAGGCCTAACTATATTTCTATCTTAAATTAAAATTGTTTTAGAAGTTTTTTTTGCTGAAAGCAGAGCTATAAAAGACATCAGAATTCCTCTTTTTCATTAATTTATTCAATATTTGCTTTGTTAATATGACGTACATACAAAGTTTGGAAAGCCTATGCTTGGACGAAGACACGCTAGGGACTAGACATGCTCAATCTGTATAGCTTCTCATTTCAATCGATGTTCCACACAATTTTGACTTGTGCCAACAAATGACCGAGCTTTACGCTGTATCTTGCATATATCAAGGTACTCAAAAGTAACCTCATGTATCCTACTCTGTTCCCCATTTTAAGTCATATTTTCGAGACATTGCGTGTTCAGTGGTGGAACTCATTGTCGCACTTTGTTTTCGAGAAAATTAAAATAATTAATTCTTTCGAGTTCGGAATTGAACCCACAACTGTCACGTTAATTTATTTGCTATGATTCATAGCGCCATGACACCAAGTAAAAAATATGGACATTGTTTAAATATAAACATTTATTTATATAATCACCAACCTCATACCTAAGTAAGAATCTACGATTTTTTTTTATTTTATAGGAGGTTATATATAATATTTGCATAAATAAAAAGTACTAAATGAATAATCTAAAACTGAGCACGTGGAAAATCATCTGTCTGTAAATCAAAAGAATGAGTTATTGTAATTTTTTCGATTTAGAAGAGAAAGCGAACAACGTAGTATATTAACATCAGGTTCTATCTGCCTGCCTGCTACAATTAAAATAAAGCATTAAGGTATAAAACAAACTCTAAAACTAACCTGAACTGCTTGGTGCGCAAGTATAATTTCCTGAATCTCTAGGCGAAGCTCGCGCTATTAGTAGACGGCTGGTCCGTGTACGCTGTTCCGTCTCAACGCTAATGCCACCACGTTGCGCGTAGTTTACCACATTTGCACCACGATACCAATATATGAAGCTGGGAACAGAACTATTTTAAACGTTGCTTATGAAAGAAAATAATTAGACCCATTATTATTATTTTTTTTGTTTTTTTTTTTAATAAAAAAATTACGTGAAGCTATTTGAATGTATAGCTTATTAGTTTATTGGTGTTTGGACGGTATCCAAAAGGTGCAGCTTCGAATCCTGTCACGTTCATATTTGTATACAAAATTGTATTATTTTTATTTAATAAAAATAAACTAAACGCTATATTTTTCCCCCGATCTGCCTTTAATTTTTTCCTTCTCTAATTGTGAATACGGCGTCTAACACAAATGGTATCTATGGATACATAGGTAGGTTATTAAGGAAATATTACCTAGGCGGGTCAGGAGCGTGCCTGGCAATGCAGGTGAGGTTAATATCAGAGCCGGCACGGACAAATAGCTCTGGTCCCGACAGAATTTCAGCTTTTGAAACTGCAATTAAAATGATTACGATAACCCAGTAGCATCAAACAGTATAAAACAAAGTTGTTACATTAGTCTTTATCATATTACATTTGTATCTATAATTTTGGATTTTGATATATTTATAGTTGAACAGCTACGAATAATTGCTCAATTTGAATGTATCTATAATAAATTTACTTAATAATTAATTGCAGAAAGACAAGAGAGTCTATGCAGTAGGAACAATTTAAAAAATAAACCATTTTTTTCATTTTTACTTAAAATGTTTCATTATTATAATAAAGATAATAATAAAGATGGGGATCGTCGCAGTGCAACTGTGTCAGCAACGACGCAGTGTCTGACTGTAAACGCGACAGCTGTAGGTTTGATTCCCAACCAAATGAAATATTTTCACTCCCTCGATCTAGTAATAAGACAAAGCGCGGCATGGAGTTTAGTCACTCACAGTACACGCAATGTCTCGAAAATTAGGCAGAAAGTGTTGAACAGCGTGTCTTAACACTATGTTCCCTCTGCCTACCCCCCGCTATATGCGGAGAATAATGTGAAGTATTTTTAAAATAATAATAGAAATTATTCACTAAATCTTGAAGGTGCTAAAATATAATATTAATATACATTATTGCATTGTCGAATCAAAATGAGAAGATCAATATAGATAGATAGATAGAAAAATTCCTTATTGCATACACAAATATAACTATACAAACAAAAGAGAAAAATATAACAAAGATATTAAAGCAAACATACAGTTAAATAAATTTTATGGGACACATAAAGGTAGTATGCAAAGGCGACCTTATCACTAATAGTGATCTGTTAAAGGTAACTTAAGGCATAAACATTCAAAAGTGTAGGATGCCGTTGTAGTGCATAAAAAACAAAGAGAGAGAAATAAATAAAATTGGATAAATTTAACATACATAAAATACATACATATGTATATATGCTAAATTAAATATGATATATAAAAATTACATATACAAAATATATTTTATTTACATATATATAATTAAACTAAATACATATATACACATGTACGTAACATACAAGCTATAATTATTTTTGTTATGGCAAATAATAACGCTGTAGGATTTTTTGAAAACATTAAGCGATTTTGAATGCCGAATACAATATGGTAAATCATTCCACAAAGTGACATTCATGATAGTAAAAGATGTCTTATCACATGTTATCTCACAGTAGGTTACTGTGTTACAAATCAATACATCTGTGTTACAAGTTTTACTGAAGTGAAGTATTGGATCCAAAAAGTGGAGTTTTAAGATGGAAAAGAAAGAAATAGAGAGTGCAGAGGATATGGAGATACGAAGCCGGACTGTCAGGCATTAAAGCTTATCACGATATGCAGATACACGATCGAATTCGTTCAAAGCGAAAAATTCTAATTTTGTAGACAAAGGTTAGTCAAGGTAACAAATATCGGCATAGTTAACAAACAGTGAACAGAATGTCTCTGTTGACGATTATTTATGAATTGTTTATAAACTATTTGATGACGCTCGTGGACATATGGAGGAATTTTAAAATAACTAGGAAAATGTGAAAGTCCACAGTACTAATTGCATTAGAAAAGTCAGTATGAACAAAACAGTGGCTTGTTGAACTGGTGAAAAATACGCTCGAGAACTTTAGAAAGGAAAGGAAGCAAAGTAATTGGGCGGAAATGTGAATATAATGATGGATTAGATATTTTCGGAACAGGAATAATATGCGTAGATCGCCAAGCACGACCGGGAATATTAGAAGATAAGGATATTTAGGCGCACAGGCATCGCGGAAATCAGCCCGCCCTACCAATACCAAGTTGCGCCACCAAGACCTCACTAAAGTATATAAATGTATATAAATATTAAAATTATGTATTACACTAAGATTTTCGTAAAAAGGTTATATTTTCTCACAAAGAATATTAACAAACTAAAATTTACTCTCAATGAATAATTAAAACGATTAATAAATATTGCAAATCAAAAGCAGCTCGTTATATTCAAATTAATTTAAATTTATGTTCATTTATAATGAAGTGTGTTTAATATTAATTTATCTGTTACAAAAATTTCCACAACGAAAAACCTTTTTAGATTCAATATTGGTTGTGCATAATAAAATTTCAAATATTTAGACAATTTCTCATTATATACGATTTAAATCAATTCATTTAATTTTATCATAAATCGCTTTTGTATTATCTCGTTAAACATAAGCTCGTTGTTTTTATTAAAATCTTATATCTATAGCCTGACATAGCAGATTCAATTATATTTACTCAGCGTACCGATTGAGATTTCAACGATATGCCTCGGGGTCAACACACACTTAAGGACATCGGTTGCTGGATATCGATAGATATCACTATTCAGCAACCGATGTCCGGATGTACGGGCGATGTAGAGGTGTATAGTAAAGATAATGGGACGGTTTCCAAGAGGGTTCAAATTACCTACTTTCAAATTTTTATACGTTTTTAAAAATATGTTTTATTCCTTTAGTGTGGAATATCGACTTAAAATAATAAAAATAGAAAAGATAAAAGTGGTATACAATCAATCAATATATGAATATGTAAGATTATATGTATGTATTGTTATCAGCACTAACAGGTACTCGTAAAACGGATCTTATATCGTCGATATGTCACATTATATTCATTATATTCATGTCAACTACGGATTATTGTAAATTATTCCAAAAATGTTAATTAAAATTTTGTGGGATAACTTTTAAAATGGTAAATTATTAATAGTATTTAATATTTTGTTATTATTTTTGAAGATGTCATAACTTTATTATTTACTTGTATACTTATTGAAAAATGAACAACTTCAATTATAGTTTTATTTTATTTCAACGGAAGTTGAATAAACATTTAAAAGTTATTTTGAATTCACTTATACTCCAATGTAAACGTGATTGCTACAACCCTCTTTGCTGTAAACGCTCCCCTGTTTGTTAAATGTAAATAGGGCCCAAAGTACTTGAAGTAGACTAAAGCCAGTAATTAAGAAGACTGTAAGTTGCTAACCGACACATTTTTGTTTTGGAGTACAGTTAAGCTTTTGTAAGCAGTTTGTACTTGAAGTAATCGCTTTTACTATAACCGTACAACTAGTAAGAACATTGTTATTATCTAAACTAAGTGTCCAAGTAAACTAAGTTTATTGCCTTTAGAAAATTACGCTTCGAGAAATAGTCTATTCACTTTTATCCGTGCAGTATATCAAAAACAACAAAAGTAAAAACGTCTTTGCATGCAATTTCTGAAAAAAATATTATCAAATGTAAGAACATTTGATTAAGAAAAGTGCAGTATTAGGTTTGATAGTCATGTTTACAACATATAGAAGTGGACCTAACGCAGATAAAGAAGAAAAATAACCCTATGCAAATATTTTCAAAGTACCAATGCAGTGATAAAATAAAAAAAATAAAATGGATAACGGCATGATTTATTTAATATCTGTGCCTATTTCACATAAAATATAATGGTGTCAGCATCTAATTTCACAATTCCTATCCATTACTTAAGTTCTCAACGAATATCTAATTTATCACTCCCTAGCTGTCATTTATTTAATTTATTAGGCAAGTCGTAAATAAAATATACCGTCGTGTCACAATAACTTACCTACAACGGTAAGCCAGAATGACAAACTGATTTTCGGCTCAGTGGACACTTGGCATTCGTAGGCGCCAGAGTCTCTAGGCTGGGCGTGTGCTACTCGCAACGTCCACTCGTCTGAGCCGTCTGTGTGGAGCGCCGCGAAACGAGCGTCGCTACTATACGTGTGAACACCGACCGTGAGAATGTGTAGATCCCTTTTACGTATCCATGATACCTGAAACAAAGTAGTGCATTGAACGTAATTCATATAGGAATATATATGTAACCCGTGTATAGTAGGATAGAAGGAACTATCTCGAAAAGTGTGAAAATCTTTTGAGATAATGCATGTTGAGTGGCAGAACTCAACACTGTCCTTTGTCTTGTTACCAAAGTGAGGAAAATTAAATAATTCAATAAATGTGTGGAAATTGCACAACATACAATATTTATGAAAATGTTTATGGTGTAAGTTCAAATTCAGAAGAATATTTCATTTAATATACAGTAGTTTGCTTCATTTGGCTTAGCAAAATGTCGTAAAAATCCGTGAACAGTAGTGTTATTTATTATCTTTATTTTTCTTTGCACGTCATTCACATTGTCTTACGCGTCTACTTTCATTATAGCTTTGATAGGTTGACAGGTAGAAATCGTTGGAATAATAAAGTTATTTAGGTACATTATATGTATTTATAAAAAGTGTACTATGAAAAATATAAAATAACAGTATATAACATTCTCGAATAAAAAATATCAATATTTTTTCTTAGGAAATCTGATTAAGCTATATAAATCGATACACGCGTGGCTTTAAATTTTTACTACCAGCAGTATTAGAGCTTAAGAGTTCTTCCTAACATCATTAACCTTACAGAGGTATACAATATAAACCCTCTTAAAAGCCGATTTGTGGTTTATCGAATCGGATGAAATGGTCGAGTGTACTCATCGTTTGTTTTCGCATGACTAACTTCAAAGCATGCCTGATTTTGATGTTTCCTGAAATCGGCTTAATAAAAAGATCATTATATGAGACATTTTCCTGTGACTATTCATACATAAAAATGTTACTTTATAGAAATATATTTACTATCGAAAAGACAAAGAAAGAAGGATAGCTCTGTCCTATGTGACAGTATATTACACACACACACATACACACACATATATATAAATATATATATATATATATATATATATATATATATATTATTGAACTAATATCAAAATATGTCATTTGTTATCTGTATTATTGTTTATCTGTGTATTGGATAAAGGAACTAATAAATAGTCAGTCTGTTGTAAAACACGAAAACAGGTAGTTTTATTAATAGGTTATGGGCCCAGGATTTGCCTGTTAGACTGATTTAGGTGTGAAAGTAATAACGTTAATTAATTACAGTTCGATATATTATCGTGTTTCACAAAATTAGTTCGGCAAATTTCTGTATACATACAGAGCCCAGAATTTGCCTGTTACACTGATTTAGTTGTGAAAGTAATAACGTTAAGTAATTACAGTTCGATATATTATCGTGTTTCGCAAAATTAGTTCGGCAAATTTCTGTATACATACAGAGCCCAGGATTTGCCTGTTAGACTGATTTAGTTGTGAAAGTAATAACGTTAATTAATTACAGTTCGATATATTATCGTGTTTCGCAAAATTAGTTCGGCAAATTTCTGTATACATACAGAGCCCAGAATTTGCCTGTTAGACTGATTTAGTTGTGAAAGTAATAACGTTAAGTAATTACAGTTCGATATATTATCGTGTTTCGCAAAATTAGTTCGGCAAATTTCTGTATACATACAGAGCCCAGAATTTGCCTGTTAGACTGATTTAGTTGTGAAAGTAATAACGTTAAGTAATTACAGTTCGATATATTATCGTGTTTCGCAAAATTAGTTTGGCAAATTTCTGTATACCCACAGAACAAAAAGTTTTCAAAGAATTGCCAGAATTTGCCTGTTAGACTGATTTAGTTGTGAAAGTAATAACATTAAGTAATTACAGTTCGATATATTATCGTGTTTCGCAAAATTAGTTCGGCAAATTTCTGTATACATGCAGAATAAAAAGTTTTCAAAGTTTTACGTGTTTCGTCACCAGTTAGAAAATGGCGGCAAACTATATTGTAAGTGTGCCCAAGTAACGTGGTAGAGAAAACTACGACGAGTGGGTGTTTGCGGCAGAAATGTAAAATATCGGCCGCCGATGACACCAAGACGAAGGCGAAATTAATACTTACAAGAGACTCATCGTTATATGTTCATATAAAGAATGTAAACACTACGAAAGAGCTATGGAACAAACTCAAGTCGCTCTTTGATGATTCTGGTTTTACTAGAAGAATAAGTGTTTTACGGAATTTGATATCCATTCGATTGGAGGGTTGCAGTTCCATGACCTCGTACGTTACGCAGATAATTGAAACGGGTCAGAAGCTTTGTGGAACAGGATTTGCAATTAATGACGAGTGGATTGGTTCCTTGCTACTAGCTGGATTGCCTGAAAGATACTCACCTATGATAATGGCTATAGAGCATTCAGGCATTCAAGTAACAACGGACGCCATTAAAAGCAAGCTTCTTGATATGGAACCAGGAAACGGAAGTAGTAATTATGAAGAGGGCGCATTTGCTGTGTCAAAAATTAATAGCCAACATAAACACAAACAAATGAGTGGCAATAAAGATGGCGATTCTAAGTCAAGTAGCGCCAACATTAAAACTGTTCATGTTAGATGCTACCGATGTAAACAAATTGGACACTATCGAACGCAATGCCCGAACATAAATAAAACTAAAGTGAATAATAGTAGCAAAACGAATGCATTCTCAGCTGTGTTTTTAAGTGGCAGTTTTAATAAACATGACTGGTACATTGATTCGGGTGCTAGTGTTCATTTAACCGCTAATCCAGATTGGATCACCAGTAGATATCGTAAAGTTCAACAAGAAATAATGGTAGCAAATAAGGAAACTGTTTCAGTTACATGTGCCGGCGATGTTAAAATAGTCACATTAGTCAAAGGCAGTGAAGTGGATATTAATATTGAAGATGTGTATTGCGTTCCAAATTTGACAATGAATCTCATTTCAGTTAGCAAGTTAATACAGAAAGGCAACAAGGTAAATTTTACACAGAATAATTGTTACAAGTACAACAATAGTGGTGATTTAGTTGCTACTGCTTCTTTGACAAATGGAATGTATAAATTAAATATGAAAGAGATGCTTGTTGCAGCAGTTATAACAACAGGTCTTACTTGGCATTGCAGATTAGGTCATGTGAACAGTGATTGCTTAATTAAAAGGAAAATATTTACTAGGAAAACAAAAAATAAGGAAACTGTTTCAGTTACATGTGCCGGCGATGTTAAAATAGTCACATTAGTCAAAGGCAGTGAAGTGGATATTAATATTGAAGATGTGTATTGCGTTCCAAATTTGACAATGAATCTCATTTCAGTAAGCAAGTTAATACAGAAAGGCAACAAGGTAAATTTTACACAGAATAATTGTTACAAGTACAACAATAGTGGTGATTTAGTTGCTACTGCTTCTTTGACAAATGGAGTGTATAAATTAAATATGAAAGAGATGCTTGTTGCAGCAGTTACAACAACAGGTCTTACTTGGCATTGCAGATTAGGTCATGTGAACCGTGATTGCTTAATTAAAAGGAAAATATTTACTAGCAGAGATGTTATAATCATGGAAAAGCAATCAGTCATGATGGATGTGGCATCTGCAGATAGTAAAATAGAATGTCTAACCAAAGAGAATGTATCAGAAGATCAGACTCAACAGGATTCAGTGGGGGATACCACAAGCTCAACAATGATAGACGAAACAGTGAGCAGCCTTTCAGATTCAGACTATGTACCTGAATTACGTGATAGACCTGTAAGAGTAAAACATGCACCAAACAGGTATGGCTTTGGCGGTATCTGCTACACAGAGAACAATGAAGTCTGTGTAACTGACCCAACACTTAAAGATGCACTAGAGGGACCTGAGAGAAATCATTGGTTACAGGCAGTACAGGAAGAATTAAAAAGTTTCGAGGACAATGATGCTTGGGAGGTAGTAGACGTTCCTAATAACTCTACTATTGTGCAGTGTAAGTGGGTACTTAGAAAAAAGGTTGAGTGTGATAATAAAGTGCGTTTTCATGCGAGATTAGTGGCTAAAGGTTTTACCCAGCATTTTGGTGTGGACTATAATGAGACATTTTCACCAGTTGTAAAACATAGTACACTAAGATTGTTATTTGCATTGTCAGTGAAACTTGGACTAGACATAGTACATTTAGATGTAGTTACAGCATTCTTGAATGGCAGCCTTAAGGAAATTTATAAAATTTAAAATATATAAAATAAATAAATATATAATAAATAAATTTATAAAGTAAAATTTAATAATTCAGATTCTGGTAAAGTTTTAAGATTAAAGAAAGCCATATATGGGTTACGGCAGTCATCAAGAATGTGGTATGATAAAGTAAATACTTGTTTAATTGATAATGGTTTTTCAAAGTCAAAATATGAGCCTTGTTTGTATTTAAAGAATGAAGGTAAAAATATTACTGTTATTGCACTGTATGTTGATGACTTTTGTTTTTTCAAACAATAGTAAGGAAACTGATAATTTAAAATCTCTATTAGCATCTCAGTTTAAAGATTTAGGGGAAATAAAGCAGTGTCTTGGTATGTCAGTTTGTTATGATAAGAAAATAGAATTATAACCTTGGATCAAGTAATTATATTGATCAGTTGTTATTAAAATTTAATTTAGTTAATTGTAAAACTGTAGAAACCCCAATGGAATGTGGCTTAAAATTGACTAAGGATAAAAGTTGTGATAAAAGTTTACTTATCAGCAATTGATTGGCTGTTTAATGTATCTAGCAATATTAACCCGTCCTGATATTAAATATGCAGTTGGCTATTTGAGCCAATTTAATAATTGCTATAGCAAAGAACACTGGATTCATGCTAAGCGTATACTTAAGTATCTTAAAGGAAGAAAAAATTATTGTATTAAATATTGTGGAACAGATGATAATATTAACAAGGGAATAGTAGGCTATGTAGATTCAGACTGGGGTAATGACATTTTAGATAGAAAATCCTCGGATGGTGTTATATCTTGGGGAAGTAAAAAGCAAAAGAATGTTGCATTGTCAAGTACTGAGGCAGAGTATGTAGGTATATCTGAATGCTGTAAAGAGGCTATTTATATAAGAAATTTAAATAAGGAAATAACTGGTTGTTTTCAGTGTATTGTAATATTTAATGAAACCAAAGTGCTCATCAATTGTTGTATAATCCTGTTTTTCATAATAGGTCAAAGCACATTGACATTAGATATCATTTTGGTTGAGAATGTATAAATAATAATATTGTTAAGATTGAGTATTTGGAAACGACTCATATGCCTGCAGATATATTTACTAAAGCTTTAAGCCATGTAAACATCATAAATTTGTAAATGTAATGGGAGTGCAACAGAAGTAATGTTTATAAGTTTTATTTTGATATAGTGGGGGTATTGAACTAATATCAAAATATGTCATTTGTTATCTGTATTATTGTTTATCTGTGTATTGGATAATGGAACTAATAAATAGTCAGTCTGTTGTAAAACACGAAAACAGGTAGTTTTATTAATATATATATATATATATATATATATATATATATATATATATATATATATATATATATATATATATATATATATATATATATATATAATATATATATATATATATATATATATATATATATATATATATATATATATATATATATATATATATATATATATATAATATATATATATATATATATATATATATATATATATATATATATATATATATATATATATATATATATATATATATATATATATATATATATATATATATATATATATATATATATATATATATATATATATATATATATATATATATATATATATATATATATATATAATATATATATATATATATATATATATATATATATATATATATATATATATATATATATATTAAGCTTTACTATTTATTACGCAATTAGTAGGCACTTTCCGCCCAAGTCCGTACCAAAGGCAGAATTCAACGCTGCGCTTTATTTGACCAGATCATAATTAATATGCATAAAAATCTGTCACGATCATTTGACATATACTTAATTTAAATAAAACAATGATAGATCGCCGTTATACAATAAGGTGTCTTTTATAAAAGTACAATAAATTTCGTTTTCCACAAAGATGCCCGACAAGGACATCTGACAAATATTTAGATAAAGAATACTTAATGACAACGCCGAAACAAAACATTTGAAGGAATTTGTACGAAGCTCATAATAATAAATCTACGCCCATTTGGATTACGGAATGTTTTGCCAAACGAGTGTTTTAATTGCATTCTAGCATTTTATTGTTTACTCAATTACAATGAACGTTCGTAAATTATCATTTTGTAGCTTGTTTATAGGTTTTTTGGGACGAAAATAGGGCGATAAATGCTTATTACTTAATAAGATTTCGGAAATGTTCAAGATAAATTTGTAATTTTCTGAAGATTTCTGAAGAGATTGCTTATTATTAAATAGCACAACCACAACATGATTTAAAATTAAATTACAAGTGGCCGTCGTGGTGCAGTGGGACAGCCTCGGACTGTAAACACAATGATTGTAGTTTCGATTTCCATTCGAGGGAATTAATTATTATTCAATTATTTTAACTCTGGTAGATAAAACACGGCGTTGAGTTACAACGCGCAAACCGCAATTTCTTGAAAATTTTGCTAAAAGTGGAACCTAGTGTTTCTGCTCTTGCTTGTCCCTGTCCTTTTTCTATAAAATTATAAATTTTGTTTCGATAACACGTAATAAGAATGTGAATTTGAAATTTTTTAATTGTTTTCTATGTTTTCTTTAATATATACAAATATACATACATAAATCTAATGTATGTATGTATTACACTAGATTTATTCGTTCCAGTAATTCGTAATAATTACTACTATTACGTTAATTATTAATTCTATTTCATGTTAAAGCTATATTGTCTAGATCATACAAAACACAGTATTAACTTACATCAGTTGTACCAGAAGGGACTTGAATTTATGGCGCACAGGCTGCATTCGCTTGTAATATATATAGTGACGTTTAGTCTGAGGTCTGTCGTTATGGCGTCGTACGATTAACTAATAGTGTTTGCCGCAATAAAACCAGTGAATTACAGCTCTCCCGCAATAAACGGTGTTGCATGGCTTTATCTTAATTATTATTAGAAAAGCTTTGTTTTGTTCGTAATGTCACCTAAATATTATAAATCTAATAATGTATATGGAAAATGAAAAAAAAAAACGAAATGTGCATGTTAATCTAACTGAGTGTGATACGATGTATCGCAAAATCAATTATCGTTGACAGACTCGCTTTACAAAATTTAAATTTTATAATAAATTAAAATTGCAGCTGTTATTTTCTTATTTTTGAGTAATATCGATAAATGAATTAAGTTAAAAAGAATAAGCCTTAAATGTTTTCAATGTCAAATTTAGTTCATATTTTGAAATATTCTAAGTCTATACAAACTTATTTATGTTTAAAAAGGTGACGTCGAATAAATACAATAATTATAATAGTTAAACTTCTAATAGCACGAATAGTTCAACCATGACATGTACCAAATGTGCTCAGCGAACAAATATATATGTACTAATATAAGTGTGTCAAAAATAATGTTATAGGAAATATTTATCTATAAATATTCGTATTTCCTGAAACGATGTTGATTGTCATGTCGATTTTATTTTGTCATGGCATATAGGCCTTTATACATCATTCCAGTCTGACGGTTTCAAATGTAATTTACAAATAAAAGAGCGTCACCCTCACCGTCACACGGGAAATATACCAGGGTGCAGCAGTTTCCTTTCAGCAAATTTGAGAGCGTCGGTGTGGAACAATATGGTAGCAGCGCCACAATTAAATACAATAATAGCGCACAGTATTATAGTCATACTAGCGAAAATGTATTATTTTTGTTAGAAATATAAGAGACATATTAATTTTATTAGGTTTAAGTAATGTTTGACTACAGGCGTTGGTTATGAGTTTGATATCCCCCAAAAAAATTTAAAAATTGAGATTTATTATCAAAATATAATTTTAGATGGTTTAGATGATATTAAATAAGATGATATGTGTTAAGGCAAAACAATATAGATCTAGCCACCAGAGATGTAATAAATGTTAAAGATATGACAAAAATTGCTAGACTGAAAAATGAAGTAAAGATTAAAATCGGGCTTAGTAAATGCTTTTATTTAACCAGACCATTCCCAAAATGGGATCATTACTCAAAGAAGATGTTTAAGCAAATAATGGCCGCGGGCTTTAACGAAAAATGACGTTATTTTTACAGTATTTTATGCAAAGGGTAGTTTTATCGAACACGTTTTACACGAAAATGCATTAAAACGAGTAGACGTAAAAGTAGACAGAGTATTTAAACAGAGCGCTTACAAAACGGTATTTAAATATAATTTTTTGTGTGAATTCGCTTTTGGAAATTTAAACTAAATTCTTTTGTATAGGCACCTTTTTTATATTTTATATAACCTCAATATTTTTCATATATTTTAAATAATTACAATCCAAAAGAACGTCCTATTTGCCACCAAGATAGCCAATGCTAGATAACAGATTAGTTAAAGATCTAAATATTTTGAAATTATAGGCTGTTAAGACTTGGCTGTCATTGTTTGTGCCCATATTAATATTACAATACAATATTAATGTTAACATTTCAAGGCAAAGTTTTTAGGCGTACTTTTCAGCTAACCTCAGACTGACATCATGAGATACGGATAAAAGCTGAGAAAACTGTCATACAGGTCCTGCCAAGCCAAAACATTGCACCTTTCAATAGTAACTTTTGATATGTTTAATAATATACGTTTTTGAGTATTATTTGCCTGTTCTAAAGTTAATTGGTAAATATTGAATAATTTTATTCATTCAATAGTTAGATGTATTATCTCTAGTATATTGTTAGGTTGGATTTTTGGAATTATTCCAGTAACAAAAAATTTTATTGCCACAAACTGATGTTTTCTTTTTCTTATAAAAATAATCAGTCCTTAAAAATTTGCTGCCATAGGCTCAAGCTTACACGGTCATATATAAATTATTATCCTTAAAGGTGGTATTAATTATCTTGGGAGAAGAGCTTTGCAAATAGAACAATGGTAATCTTATTGAAATCTACCTATATCTTAATAGTTTAGTAAATTTTAATCATCGTTCATATCAATATTTCATAGTTTGGGGTTTCAAAAGAGCTTTAAATCAATTGGCTCGAAATCCGATTCGTCGTTTGTTTCTGCCGCTGAATTACGCAACCCTGCCGCGAGCGTTTCGATTAACGGAAAACACTGTGCTCGGCAAATAGTCATAACCTTTGTGGAAGCTTTATTTTAATTATAATCACCTGTATATCCCTACAGTATCAATATTTTGAATAAGTAATTAATTTTGGAACATTTGAAATATTTTTACAAAAGAACCTTTTTTCACCTTTTATAGTATATTGGGTAAATACAATTATACATATTTATAATTGTTACATATGTCATAAATTCGTCTCACTAATAAATAGTTATTATTATTTTTGAAGTTTTATATATGTTTAGTTCATCATATTACATTCATCTTTTACAACACAGTGCATTTAAGTAATCGATATCAATAAAACATATCACACCAATCATATTTATTAAATATTTTAAGAAGTATAATCTGAATAAATGTAATATTTTTATGTATAATACCATCGCTATAATTGAAAAGGTATCTTTGTTGGTTATAGCTGTTATTTTTTGTTTTTCTAAATATCTTTATGAAGTGAATAAAGTTACCGAATTTAATTTTTCGTAAAAATATTTACAACATTTTTACTGTTTATTTTATAATATAGATAGATAGATGAAGCTGAAATTAAAATCAATTGGCGTGCGGTTTTCCCGTCGACCTCATATGTAATATAAATCGGAGTAACCGCTAGTAATAGAATATTAAGCGCAACAGCTTAATGTTGCATACTTTGATATTGGTCGGAAAAATATTTTGTATATTATAGTAAATATTGTTAAAATAAATTTATATTATGTTTTATATTTTTGTCGCATATTTTGTTTTATTTTTCCACAAAATATAGAGGAGTGATGAGATACTCTGTCTAGCTCTGGACGTAAAATAAGACAAGAAAGATAGACAAATCGAGATAATTTTTTCCCCTATTGATTCGAACATACAATCAAAGCTTTCAATAGGTATGGCACAACTATACCACGTGGAGTTACAGATTTATTTTATATAATAAACATAAATACTATAGATATCGTTGGGAAAAATAGTCTTATCTCCTTCAACGTTCTCATTTTCTACGTAATCATTATGAGGTTACTTTTACAAGTAAGACATATATTTGATATATTTTTTCTGTCAGATTTGCTTCATGTTTACCTCTAGAGGCTTTATGTAGCATGCTATCGATCTTACAGCTATTGTGTTTTGATATGGTTAAGTCGAACTCGGCTTTGAGTTCCAGTAAAGTCTCGACAAGCCACAATAGAAGGATTATTTGATTTGTAGGTTTTTTTTGGTGAAAACAAAGTGAGGTTACAATAAAATACACTCTTATATACATAATACATACATACACAACTGACAAACTATTAAACAAAAACACAACTAAGTACTTCTTTAACACTTTAAAGTTACAATAATCACTTAAAATTTCCATGCGGCGTGTTACAAATTATGTGTGCGTGTTACGTATCTATTAATAAGTAATATAAAGTATTTTTTAAAGAAGCATGCACTATTCTAGATATGTAAAATTTATCATAAAAATAAAAAAAAATGTTTTGAAAATTATTTGGCTCTTAGCATCAGATGTTTTATATTATGATAGTTAGTAATTTGTGAGGCTTTGTTGAAACTAGGTCTGTACTTTTCAACTTATTCATTTGCCGTCCAGAAAAACTGGTACCTACTTGCAGTATTTTGATTAAAACTAAAATACACTATTTTGGCATTTTCTCAGATTTTCGAATATGTTACATGGGAATTTCTTTTTCATTTCCACACTATCCCGCATATAACTGGATAGGATACCCTAGTTATAAGACTGCTTTCCGCTCAAATTTAAGATTTTGCGTATTTATACTTAAAGAAAACATATAAAAATTTGAACGCAGCGAGATTTGAATGCGGAATGGTTTCCATGAGGCGCGGGTTTAAATCCCGCTGCGTTTAAATTTGTATATGTTTTCTTTAAGTATTTTATCTATCCTTAGTTTGGATTACCACTTTAAAAATCATCAAAACACTTTGTGTATTTGTTGGCGGGACTCAACGCCGAGCTTTGACTGGCCGGCGACAGAGGAGGCCCCGAGGGGGCATGGAACCCATAACCATACCGTTCACAAAGATAGGTAGCCCCACTGCACAACTACGGCATCAGGAAAAGAAACATTAGTAACATTATTTTATAAATTATATTATTAAGATTATAATAACGTACATTACATATAATATTTAAGTCGTTATATTAAATGTATTATTTTCCGATGCAATTTAGTATAATTTCACATTACTCTCCGCTTTCTCTGTATTTTAGTGATTTTGCTTGCATGTATTGTGACTTGCTGAAATTAACGCGTGAAAGCGTACTAACAGTAAAATAGTCATAATAATATCAATTACCGCCTACACAACATTAAAAAATCTCTTAGAATTAAAATACACAGATTGTCTCATTTATACTAATTTCATGAATTAAGTAAAAGTTATTAAGAACCATTAAAAATTATTTTAAATTACCTATAATATTAATAAAAAAATATATTGTATATTTTCAGTAAAAGTTACGACTGTGCAAGTCATTAAGAAGAGTTGAGAAAATAATATAAAAATAAAACAAGATGGGATGTTGCAGCTCCTACTTTCAAGTGAAAAAAAAAAATGTTATTGGCAGCTTCGTCTATGCTCTAATTAATTACGATGGGTCTCAAGTCAAATAGTTCTTAGTAAATCAATAAAGATAGTGTAGTTCATTTTTTTAGATCAAAATACGTTTTGAAATGAAGAAAGAAAAGATTGAAATTATACGTTTATACGCCGAACGAACACAAAGTATATCCTTTAATTGTGTTAATACTACTATTGTGTTAATACTATGGGATATTATGTTTATATTAAGTAGATCTCCAAGTATACCAGAAACTTTGAGATATTATTAGATCCACAATCACCCGATATCTGTCACCTGAATCTTAAGGGCTAAGTAAGAGAACATATTCTAGTTCGAATCATAAAGTATCTAACTCTTACGTATATCATGTTTAAATTTAAAAAAAGGACGCAAACATTTCTAGCTCCACATTTTTGATAGCTGATCCACATTTCTTTTAAGTGGAACACATTATTGACTTGGAAAACGGTTATACAATATTTTTATAAAATAAAAATAAACAAATCGCCACAGCTTTGTTTGGCTTTGTTCCAAATGTACTATTCCGCAAGCCTCGACCCAATTTTCTATACTTTATTCCCGCCAGGCTTTGGCGAACGCTCACGAGACATTTCCTATAGCACTTACGGAAAATCAAATCCTGCACAGTCTGTAACAAGCGGCCGAAAAGTCACGTCCGATAAATTGGTGGAGGCTAATAGAAATTCTTCCTTTTCATTAATCCTGTTACGTATCAACCATAAAGTTTCTGTTTGTTTTTAATTTATCAATAATCTGTATGATAAATTATAAAAAAATATCCACCAATACCTTCTTATAATGGTTATATATGATATATGAGTTTCTTTAAAATTTAAATTTAATTAAGTTTACACAAAAATAGCTTCTGCCCATTTTATCTAAGAAAACATTATAATTAAATTTCGTAATGTGCAATCAAGTATTCTTTTGGGCTTCATGTAATTTAGTTTATAAGCCCTATTTATAATTTATTCCATATATTTTTTTTTCATTAGTATTATTTTAATTTAGATAGCTTATCTGCAAATTAAATTTAAATTAATAAAATCGAGATATACGCTTATATACGAGTAATTGGATGCACGTATAAATTTGTTCTCACTTAGGATATCAAGTACAGCTCTTTATTAAGCACTTTGGATATCAAGTAGAGTATATCTACGTTTATCTTTTTATAAGGAAAATGATATCTTTAGAATAAAGATAAAGAATTACAAAGTAAAGAATAACACTTTGATTATATCGATATTCTTTTACCCAAGACCTTAGTTACCATAGGATTTTTTTACTTGATATGTTCTACTGAGACAACTTGTTTTCTTTTACTTTACTAATGCTAAGCTATCTTACTAAGTAAGATGAAAATTGCTTAAGTCCAAGATGAAAATATATTTGTAAATTTGTCGAAATGATAATTTCGCGACGCAATTTTCGAAGTTTACAAAATAAACTTTTGTTTTATTCTTGTTTGTTTCATCTAAAATCTCAGATTGCTAAAGTTTATTCATTTAGAAAAGATGACCGACAATTTAATTAATTGTTTTGGTTGAGAAGTTAAATTTAAATTTTAATGTTGGCTATAAATTGACACCTTCTTTCTTTTTTTTATTTAATTATAAATTTAAAAATGTTATTTTAACGCGATTTTTAATTAAAAGATAGATTAAATTAGATAAGATAGACAAATGTGTAGATCTGAAGGTGTGTGTGTAGAAACAGACAAACAGATTCTTCTACTATTTTACATCTTCCTACATTTTTATTTTTTAAATTTATCTTCTAAAATTAAGAAGTAAAAAAATTGTGCCTGTACATTATATATTTTTATGAAAACATTACTCAGGGCGAAAACAACTCATTACTAAAAACACTAATATTTTTCTCTATCTCTTCGCCTTATGTACGCTTCTTTATTCTTCGCCTTATGTACGCTTCCTTATCTTCGGAACTACTGGACGGATTTGAATGAAACTTTTTTACTGTCCAGCTGAAATATAAGAAATAATGAAATACTGCACTAACAATAGTTATCAAACATGATAAGCACTTTCCATTGACATATAAAAATCTAGGATCTGTAATATTTAATGTAGAACCACAGTAGATCAGCTAAATAAAGAAAAAGGTATTTAGTAAAAGTTGTTGTATGTGATGAACATTTGTCATTGACATATTATGAAAATCCAAGATTTGGAACATCCTATGAGGAACCATAATGCCCGGCTAAACTATGTATATGAAATAAGGAATTGGCACCTTAAAAAGGATCATAAAGTCCACGCTAACGAAGTTGCGGGCGCCCACGTATGCAATATACAAACACAATTTTTATTTTTTTTTTATAATAGACAAATGATACTTCGCACTTTATCAAAGCGGTTTTTAAACTTTATATTGGTATTAATGCTACACCAACACAATTAATGTCCGTATAGTTAGTCTAAATAATATTTTTGTTTTACATTTTTAATGTTTTTAAATTTCAGGTTTTATTCCGTATAGAAACGAGGGTATCTCTACGTTAGTGTGAAAACGTTCTAATCCAGAAAGCCACTTAATATGCTATGTAATGTCTTATTAGAGAAGATTGGAGATGAACAAAAATAATCGATTTCCTCGAGTGGGGATCATTTCCAGTTAAACGTCGTATTACCGTTACTTGAAAACTGCCTCTTATTATCCTACTCGTCAACATGTAATTGTCAAATAAATATATATATATATATATATATATATATATATATATATATATATATATATATATATATATATATATATATATATATATATATATATATATATATATATATATATATATATATATATATATATATATATATATATATATATATATATATATATATATATATAAATCATAATACTGTGAACATATCCTTATCAAAATAATACTAACAAATCGAGACTCTGTAGCCTTTAGTCAATTTTTACGGTTACTACGTATGAAAGTTATGACTGTGTTTGCGGCCAACTTTTACAAGAATTGTTTCGTGTCATTGTTGTTATTTCCTGTTTTCAAACATTTTCAAATTTTTGTTTGTTCAAGTTTAGAAGTAATGATGTATATTTCAGTGTCTTTCTCATTTCGATATTTTTTGAAACTGCACTCTGACGTGTAAGTACTTACTAACTTTAAGTTCTGCATTTAAATTATTTGTTTATTATTTACTTTATTATATTTTTTATTTTTAACTTAGTCAAACAATGTCCTAATGTGCCATGACGCCCAATTTTGAATGATTTTTATATGTCAACGATGCCCACCTTAGTAAATATCGCCTCATTTTTTATTATTATAATTTATTCCTCATTCATTGGTATGATTGTTCTTCATTAGACGATCATCAGTGATCTTTATTTTTATGTCAATACGGTAACTATATTATTATATATTGTATTTAGCTAGAGTATGGCTGTAGGTGTTTTTACCTTATTGTACGGTTTTATTATAGTATGTCTATTACAATCTTTGAAATGAGGCTATTGTGTCAGCGTCTTATTGTAAATAAGATGGTATTGAGATCGACCTTATCTCGGAAATTAATTATTTTAATTTCCCTCTAATAATAATATACGACTTTGAGTATTGCTCATTATCACGCAATGTATTGAATTCTGGAGAAAAGTGGAAAAAGACGTAACTTGAAAATTTATACTGGATAAATCATATGGATGCAGGTGTTCCATCAAGTGATAACTTAAATATTTATAAAATCAAAACGAATGAACATTTATTTTATTTAATTTTGACAAAAACACTATTTAGCTTCCAGTTTTAAAAAAACCTTTTTTAGTGTTGTATAAATGTCACTGCAAATGCACGCTTTTAACCATTCATACGTTTCTGAAATAATGGTCTATCATTAAAATAGACGTCCGTAACTGTCAAATATTTTATAATTGTCATTCCATCCTCGAATTTCATGTCAAAATAACAAATTTAATTTTAATAATTCTATATTTATATTGTTGTACTGTAACGTGTACATGACAGTGCCATTATCATGTATTTGTCATGAAATGTCAACATATAAATTACAAATCTCTCTTTTAGCCTATCGCCGTCCACTACTGCACGTAGGCTTCCCTAATAAAGCGCCAACCATATCGATCTTGAGCAGCTCGCATCCATCTGCTTCCAGGTACTTTCTTTATATCGTCTCTCCATCTTGCTACAGGGCCTATGCTACGTTTGCCTAAACGTGATCTCCACTCAAACACGAGTCAGCTCCATCGATCTATCTGTTCGTCCGGAGATATTTCCATTTCAGTGTGCCAAGCCAAGTTCCATTTCAGCCAAGTTCCATTTCAGTGTGCTGATTCTAGGCGCAATGTGGGTGACTTTGGTTCTCTGCCGAATAACTTCACAGCGGATTCTATCTGCTAAAAAAACCTCAAGCATTGCTCGTTCTATCGCTCGCTGCGGAACCTTAAATTTGTGGACCAGCACTACGGTGAGTGTCCACATTTCTGCTCCGTATGTCATTATGGGTAGGACACGCTGATCAAAAACTCTTGTCTTTTAACATTGGGACAGACGATTGAAAAACATGAGGCAACTTCCCAAATGCCTCCAAGCCAAGACGTAGTCTCCTGCGCTTCTTTTTCAAAATTGTGTTGAAAATGTTGCCGGCTAAGTTGGATAGTTTGGCCAAGGTAAACATATTCCATTACAACTTTATGAGCCACCTACGACTACTGGTCTCGGGGATATATGACTATTAAATATAACTTTAATTTAGTCAATATTCATCCCGAAACCCACCCATCTTGAAGTATCGCCCAGATCATTCAGCATTTCTTTTAAATCCTGCAGATTTGCGCCATAATAACTAAATCCTCGGCAAATAGTAAATGTTTTAAGTCTAGCATCTTAAAGACATCCTCCAAAGCAATAGTAAACAGTTTCGGAGAAACAATGTCTCCCTGTCTTACTCCGCGATGTAATTGAATTAGTCTTGTGGTCTGGTTTTGTACTTGTATGGTCTTGGTCGCAGTTTCTTACAAATTTTTTATTACCTTAACATACCGACAGTCAATAAAGCATCCATTTAACTCAAATAAATCTAAATAAAGTAAAGCACCAGTAAAGCATACTTGTGTATTTTGTTCAATATTTATCTGAAAATTTCAATTCAACGTAAAATATACTAAATGTACTACATTTCAGACACGTTGCGGGATCGAAAAAGATTAAACAGGACGTACTAACTATTCTCACCCTTCCATTAAAACCTCTTACGCCAACAGTTTAGTTACCTTCGAAAACAACGAATGGGTGTCATTAGTTCTTGAACGTTAATGTCTAATCTGGAGTAATGAGATTTTGGACCATGATTTATAGAATGTAGAGTAAAGTGTTTCCTCGAGAGTTAATTTATGTTAGTTAGACAAATAAAAACTATTATTTGTCCAATGACAGCTTAAATTCTGGTTTGGTAAAGAAAAACGAATAACGTTTTGATATCTATTTTACTTATTCCTTACTTAAATATTTTATTTTCATAATTTACTGACTTCTTTTAATTTAATATATGTAAAAAAAATATAATAGTCATTTTAATTTCTTAAATAAAATCATAAACAATTCCCTTTTCTATGTAGAATGCAACAACATATTCATTAAATAGAAATCCTATAAAAAACGAAAATTAAACCTTTAAAAAATAAAGCTTAACTTATTCAAGACTTTTTTAATTATTTCACGGAGGCGTTTTTCATTCCGAACATTCGGAACAAACAAACTAAAGGTTCCAACTTTGGACTGTTTAACAATTACGAAAAGAGTTCGAGCGTTGAATAAAGTTCTTTTATATAAAATCGAATATCGGTTGTCGGTTTTTCATTTCTCATATTATGAAGCTTTCGTTACCACAGATTACTTTTACAAGTTAGAAAAGCCGAGAGATCAAAAGGTTTTATCAAGAGCGATTTTATAGTGATTACATGTATTGTCAACAACTTAAATCTGGGATCTGTTTTATGATTCATACGATTTGATTTATGAACATTTGTTTAAATTACTCCCACACTAAATAACCATAAATATTTAGAAATGTATAAAAAAATAAGTTATAGTAGCCCCGAATTACTTACTATAACCCGCACCTATAGAAAACTATTCGACAATATTCCTACACAGTTGCTAGCAATAAAATTAAGTTGTAACCTTATAAAAACCACGGTGCTGGATAAGATCGGTTCGAGTTCACTTAACTATGTTCAAATTTATATTTGTTCTTAAATATTGACATACCTGTATATCCCTTCTTTATTTATTCAATGGGAAGTATCCACGTCATTCTCAGTGATATTAGTGGTTGATTTCTGATTCTGTTAGTAGTTAAATTTAAATAATTAATTAATATGGTATCCATTCATAATATGGTATGATATTCCGGTAGAGCTGGTGGTAAAGTAGGACTTTGGTGCTTTAGCTTTGGTACTAAAAGTGTTACTGCGATTCATAAAGTGGTACTGCGATTATTTTCCGGTCAAGTTTTTGGTGATAGTTTCCCATCATTTGTAATACGGAAGTCGGCCTAAGCTCGAAAGCCGTGATATACAGCTGATGGCGCGTGAGTCCCATCTGTTTTTGAGACTCAAGCCCTGTGGCCCTAAAAAATACTTGCATTCAAGCACTGCTCTAAGCTCATACTGCCCGGCACCCGCACGGTAGATCTACGAATCTTCTATATGATTGTGGTTATATTTTGCATCAAAAAGTATAAATTTATTATTCACGCTCGATTACACACGTCATCGAAAGTTGAATCTATTATATACGAATTAAAAAGCGGATATATTGAGTCAACATCAAATTTTATTCTAGAGAAAATTAATTGCCTTTCAAAGCGCGGTTTAAGGTTTCTTCTCAACTATTATGACGTTGATATCCCCTAGAGTGGTTACTTGTCGAAAGAATTAAATTACCTAAATAGATATGTATTTGAGACTACAATATTTAATTTATAAAATAATTTATTTAATCAAAATGCTAATTATAAAAAAGTATGCAAATGAAAATTTAAAATTGTATGTTTATATTAAAATACTTCCTTTTACCTGTGACTTCGATCCCTTGTGTATTGGCCCTCTTAGTTATTGAATTAAAAGTTGTTTTTTGATCCATGATATAATCTAATTTCCCGAGGGAACTATAACCTCAGGTGGGTTACATGAAAACGATTAATATTATGTAATATAACCTATAGGCTACATTTTTCTTAGCTATAGCTTTCCCAGAATTCGAATCATTAGTTCCTGAGATTAGTGCGTCCAACCAAAGAAACTCTTGTAAATAAAATAATATTATTTTATATAATATTTATACAGAGTTATTGATAATTCGACGTATTCCCGTCAAGAGAATGTATATGAGGTCCTTGCAAACTTATTTAGTCCTATAATAATACCCCAGGCGGAAATACATCTAACCTGAGATAATTTTCTATAATTATTCTGATTGACTTACCTTTTTGATTGGTTATTGTATTTCGCCGTAGTTTGTGTACTTATCCTAAGATAGCTCATTAGAAAGCAGATTATCACAAAAAGTTTTTTTATTATTTACACGCAAAATTCACTATTTTTCACTTTTCACAGCGGTCAGGTTAATATTTTTCATTCTCTTCATTATTCTCCCTTTATAAAACAATTGTAGATAACTCCTACCTGATACCTGACTCCTACCTCCTACCTATTGGTAAATTATAATTGGCATATCATTTAATAAATAGCATCAAAAGAATGACATTTATTTCAATACTCTTAAAAAAATGTTTAAATAAAAATATCGGCAGCTGGCAGCCGGCAGCACATTCAAATTGTGCTGTGCTAGTGTCCCTCAAGGTAGTGTCAAGAGGAGATAACCTCTTTTATTTTCAACTTTTTAAATTTAATCTGTCATTAAATATCTTCTCTTTACCACTTGTATGGTGACTATTTATAAATGATAGATCCTTCAAAAAGTATAGCTATTTTAATCGGCAGTCCTAAATTATTGTAGAAAATTGATTATTTAGGACTGCCGAAATGGCGCCTCCAACAATCAATTGGACTTGTGTTCCAAATACCAAGTTGGTGAGGAATCAAGGTATAATTGTAGACCAGCATTTTTCTTGTTAGCATTTTACTACAAGCGGGTGATGTAAGTAGAAAGATATATGTTAATTTTTCGTGTCTACGTAGGCTGCATAATTTTCTACCAATATACCCACCATAATTGTGCTGGCAAACTCGATCTTATTATCAGTTCTTGATTATGCTCATATTTGTTATCTTGATATTAAAGAGTAGCTATTGAATAAACCTATAATAAACTTATAATCGAACAGCTTTAAAATTTTTGCATCAGGTTCATATTCAGTGTACGTAAATTGATCACATATCCAAGTTTCGAAATAAGCTTACGTGGTTCCCTATTTGCCTTTGCAGGAATACCCACTTCGTCATCTCTATTCCTAACACCCACTTACGTTCCCTACCCTTCAATAGTAACCTATTGCTTGAAATCCATATTCCCTTCCTTTTTTCTTCGTCCTTTTTTCTAATTCTTTTTCTATTAAAGCCAGACTATGAAATTCTTTACCAATAAAAAAGGCGTGCTAAAAGATTGGACATTTTTAAAAATTTACGTAAAGGTCACTATTTCAACCAGTAATTTTGTCTTTATTTTATTGTTAATCATGATCTGTATGTATAAGTGTGTACTATATGAACTTATTTACATGTATATCATATATGTTGATATGTATGTTAATAAATAAAAAAAGTTTATCTACCTAAAAATTTATTTACTTTCTCAAAAAAACTAGATTGACCTTATCAATTATCGTAAAAGGAAAAAATATTAATGTAATTTAAAAATAGTGATGGAATTTTTGATAGAAAACCGAAAATAAATTGAAAATGTGTGATATATTTGGTGCCAGGCACAATAGACTCAACTTTTGACACATTTTGTATAAGCATAAAAAGATTCAATCTTGTTGGAGCAGGAAATATCTGAAAATTCTTTTACAATAAAGATGCTTGGATAAAAGTTTGTGCTATACAGCTTTGAGCGTTAACATTTATTCTAGTTTACTCAAAAAACTATAAAATTGAAAGCTTTGGCCGGTTGGGAATGCCATTCCCCATGTTTACTTTGCTATTGGCGTGAAGTGATGAATTTGTGTGGTAACGGTATTTCAGATGTAAATGTTTGAACAATATTTGGTTTTGAAGTATTTATTTACTTATATTGCAGTTGTCATTTCTTTTTAGCTATTACTTTTATTTTGTGTGATAAAGTGGTGAGTACATTGGAACTTCGTTTCTATAAAGCTTTGTTCAACAAAAATGTAAATTCGTTTTTACCCATATTTATGTGTCACGTTATTATATATAGTCTTTACATAGTTTAAACTTATATGTAATAACAATTTACTATTGACATATACATACATAATATTTTTATAATTTTATAATATATTTATAGTACATTATTTGGAGATCAGCTAGACGGATAATAGTCATTAACTGTTGAACATTAACAGATTGTACCGCTGCGCCTGTATTGGCTCTATGGTTCAAGGTCATGTAATGATTTTCAATAAGCTATATTATCGAGAATAATTCAAGAGAGATCCAAAGAGCTGTTGTGGGAGGCTCACGGATATTTTAATCTTGACTATTTTACTGCTTTTGTGGACATAAAAAAGCAGGATTTTAAGAATTAATTTATTTATGGGAGATACTGTTCCAGTACATTTTAAGTGGATCCCTGATGCAGGCTGTAAAGTCTTTTAAAAGAGATCACTCAGCTTGAGTGCGAGCAGGAGCGGGCCTGTTGAATATTCACCGTTGTTAAAGTGGGTGGGAAAAGAATGGTCTGAACCTGAATGTGAGCAAAATTAAAGTTCTCATATTTTTGAAACAGATGAACAAAGGACGAAATGCAATATCACTGCAAATGGAAAGATATTAGAACAAGTGAATATAGGGTATGTGGGAAGGAAATAATAGAGACGGAATGTGGCAAGGTATCTTTCTGGTGGTAACAAGATTAACGAAAATGAATTTAAAAATATGAATATATTAAAAATATAATACTGACGCATCCTCGCACATTGACCTCTTCTTAGTATATGCAGGAATAGTTTGATAGTAAATAGTAATGAAGAATAACAATTAGAAGAAGACAACATTTTTCGGTGGTTTGGACACTTCGAGAGAATGAATAATAAAATAATGTTAAAAAAGATATCTCTTTTACCATTTTTCCACCACTTTACTCATATATATTAGTTAGTGGTAAGAAAGCCACTGACTAATATATACGAGTATGAGTTAAGTGGTGGAAAGCAATACCTTGGTTGACCTTTCAGTATGCTATATAAATGATACTAGGCGAAGATCAACAAATAACCACGAGATCCCCCCGGAGGTCATATTTTAAGAGACTGATGACAGGCGACAAGGCTAGGCTCTTTGGCTGCCCAGCTTGGTATAAAGCGTGAAGTAATCATTTGTTTTCTATTACGGCGTCGATGGTATATATATAGTATACGCCTATACATAAAAATGTTTGGCTAGTTAGGTGAAGTTCGACTGCTTATTCCATAATCTAGCAATGAGTGCGTGATTTAGAACAGAGTGATACTTATCTGTTTCTATTAATTTATTGTATTTACCACTGGTGAATCTAAATTAATAAATAAATAGATAATAATAAATAAAATGTTAAAGAAACAATTACCAAATAAACTAGTACTTTTAGAAACCTTTATTACAGTTACGAGTACTCTTCGCACTTCAGTTTACCATAGCTAGAAATCAAAATACGTTATTTTATCTGGACTTAGTAAACGACCAATCGGCGTGGGTAATGTGAAAAAGGATCGCTGATGTATTAATAAAATTCGACGAAAAAAATCAATGAATTTTTAAGACTTACCGTAACTGAATAATAAATGAAAATAGAAATATTAAGGCATTCCTCGAATCGCCCAAATGTCTGGATTATTATGGCATCGGAGCTGTTCGAAACGTATCATTAAATATTTTTATTGCTTTTGGAAATTATACATTTTATATACTTAACTGTCCTTATATTTACTCGAAGCTGTTATCAATTAATTTTTCTTTATCTTTATCGTAATCAATAGACTATTATAATTATATTAAGTATCTTTATAAGAAATTTAAATGCATTTGAATTTTAATTCTCTAGTTCTATACGTTCTAACATAGTAATAGGTATGTTTAAATGCTAGCGATTGCTTTGATTCAGTAACGTATTGATATTGCTTTATTGATTACTAGTGACCCGTTCGCGGCTTCGCCCGCTTCATAATTGTTTTCGGATTTAATATAATATGCATATATATATGATATGTACAATGTATATGATATGTGTACAATGTATATAGGGGCATTAAGATTATGAGCCACACCATGAAGCTCTTCGAGCGCATGATCGGCCTCAGGCTCCGCCAAGAATGTATTGTCTCTGAGTCTCAGTATGGGTTTCAACCAGGATCAGGCACTATGGACGCCATTTTTGCCCTCAGAACTTTGATGGAGGCTTACAGGGAAAAAAGGAGAGCTCTGCATGTGGCCTTTTTGGACTTGCAGAAGGCCTTTGACTGTGTGCCACGTCAGTGTATTTGGTGGGCATTGCGATCCAAGGGGATCCCTGAAGCCTATATTGAGGTTATCAGAGATATGTACAACGACTCCGCTTCAGTGGTTAGGACCGCTGTTGGCGACACCAAGCCCTTCCCGATTACTGTAGGGGTTCACCAGGGCTCAGCTCTTAGTCCGTTCTTATTCAATGTAGTGCTGGATACTGTCTCGGCTCACATCCAATGCCAGCCCCCGGGCTGATAATGTATGCCGATGACATAGTACTCATCGATGAGAACCGACTGATGCTGGAGCGTAAAGTGAACGCCTGGAAGGGTGCGCTTGAGAACGGTGGTCTCAAACTGAATGTGTCGAAGACCGAGTACATGGCTTGCGGGAACCCGGACTCGAGCACCATCCATATCGGGCCTGAGCCAGCCGTTAAGTCGGAGAAGTTCAGGTACCTTGGAGCCGTTATGCATGAGTCCGGAGGCATCGACCACGACATCCATGCCCGTATAAACGCTGCCTGGGCCAAATGGCGGGAGGTCACTGGTGTAGTCTGTGATAGCAGAATACCGCACAAGCTCAAGGGACTGATATACAAGAGCATTATCCGACCGGTTCTTTTATACGGCAGCGAATGTTGGCCAACATTATCTCGGCACACTCAGGAGCTTCACGTCACGGAGATGAAGATGCTGAGATGGATGTGTGGCGTTACGCGGTCCGACCGCATACGCAACACATTCATTCGAGGTAGTCTTGGGGTCCGTGACGTAGCGGATAAGCTCCAAGAGCGTCGCCTGAGATGGTATGGCCATGTTATGCTCCGATCTGAGAACTATGTCGGAAGGAAGTGCCTTGACATGTCTGTCCCTGGAGTTAGACCACCCGGACGCCCAAGGAAGCGATGGCTGGATGTCGTGACACAAGACATGAGAGCCAATAGATTGTCCACTGAGGATGTTAAAGACCGTGCAAAGTGGAGTAGGCTTAGTCGGAAGGCAGACCCTGGCAAAAGCCGGGACTAATGCCAGGAAGAAGAAGAAGAATGTATATGATATGTATATATGATATGTACAATCAATTTATTTTATCCTTTCTGATCACTTTGTCTAAATAAAATTATGCAAAATAGTTTTAACTATGCAATATGTTGCGCGCTACAGCCTCCGGAGATTAGCCCAGACGAACAGAAAGATAAAAATGTCATTTTAGTAACGTGTAAAGAATTATATACTCTTAAAAAACACAGTTATTTTGAACTTACAAACAGACACCTAAGTTCGATTTATATATACATATAAATATATAGTAGTACAAATACACTTACCGATCTATCACCGAGGTTTTTCACTCTACAGTGTAAGTACGCGGGTTGTCCCACGGCCGCAGTGTATTCCCTTTTTGTAGTATTGTCGAAATGTGGCTGGACCATCATGTCAGTGGCGGAAGTGACGTTGTTCACCGCGAATATGGCATCTGGATCTGTAGTATCACTGCCGCCTTCTGATAGGCCTAGAAGAAAATAAATTGAGTTCAATATACTGTGTAAAGTCGAATTGACATAATTAGGACGAGTTTACATTATTTACCTTGAGAAACATCTTTCAAGTTATATACTAATTAATAACATATAATTTTTTTTTCATAATGTAGTAAATTTCGCCAACTAATTAACAATGTCTCAAAAATAGACACTGACTATAATGCAAGAGGTTTTGTTTACCTACCGAACTCAAGATGCGATAAAAAATGTTTTCAAAATATACATGTTTCTCCATAAATCTTTATTGTTAAATATTTTCTTCGAATATTATTTCATATTTCATGATAAAATTTATGATATTAAAATAGTTAATATGAATTGAAAAATATGATATTAATAATTTGTTTACACATAATATATTAAATACATAAAGAAATTAACTTTTAGCCTTTAATAGCTTTTTAGCTTCACGTTTTATCCCTCATATCTTTAGCGGGTAAGAGTACATAGAGTCTCTCTATCACGAAACAAAGAACGCTTCGCTTTTAATTTAAATTCCAGCCATCGGTTGTTGAGCGGAATTTTAACATTCTAAATTGATTAATATTCTTATCTAAAAAATTATCTAAAATAAAAATGAAGTGACTCCATATTCTCTTCGCTTAACTGGCGAAAAGTGTTGGATATTTTCGCTGTCCAAAAAAATTAACTTTAATATACGTGGTTGCCTTTTAAATTGCAGACCATGCATATATGTGAACTGTAGTTGAAAAGTTATATAAAATAAATATTGTAAATCGTAAAATCTATTTAGAACTATCATTTACATAATTCCCATAAGCGAAAAGAAATAATTAATTGAAATCATTGGTAAGGAAACATTGATAACATGTTAATTCTGAGATTGGATTCTGCAGCAAGTATAATATTAAAATGGAGAGGAAAAAATATGTAGGAAAAATTTGCAAAGTTATTCATGAAGAAATATTTTTCGCATGTCATCTCAAGGGACCAGCTATCTTATTAATAAATATTATATGGCTAGCGAGATAAAATATAATAATAAGTTAAAATTATACAGAGTATAAAAATTTACATCATAATATAGCATAACGTTCACATTCTCACGTTCAGTAAACGCGTACAGTAAAAATTATTACCTATTAACACCTATAAGTTCATATTTTTTTTTTTGCTATTTTGCTATACTAGTATAGCAAAATAGCAAAAAAAAAAATAGACAGTTGATGAATTTTTGAGAATTATATATATATATATATATATATATATATATATATATATATATATATATATATATATATATATATATATATATATATATAACCATTCTTACCCTATTCACTTATGCCACAAGGTATCAGAATTTTAAAAACCAGTAATTAATAATTTGTAATAGTTCGTTTTTTTAACTCGAACATAAAATCACATTTATAAATTACTAAGTGTTTCACTTAGTAATTTATAAATTATAATTAAATTTTAAAATGTGATGTGCAGTTTTCTGCACATCACATTTTTCTGCGACACGATGCCATAATAAAGCAAGTATAATATAAAAATTGAATTTAAAAATTTTATTTTTTTTAAATTAATTAAAAATATACACTGAAAACTTCGTTCTTCATTCCGAAATCCTTTTGCACTCCTAAATAAATACGCAAGTGACACAAGTACAAGTGTCGTTTAAAGATTTAAAGCAAAGCGTAAAATAAACACAAAAAGAAATTTTAAATTGCATTTGTGAAAAATTGCAGCCAGCACAGAGGGTAGACGACAATAGATTTTCATCACGTCTACAATATTCGCAACAGTGGCAACGTTTCTTACTAGCTTTCTTTATAGATGTCGAGTTTCCGGTTTGAAATTACCTAGTAGCTACATTTTTTGTAAAGATGAATAAAGAAACAAGAATTATTTACTTTTACAATCACAATATACTACAAAACAAACATAATATAATATTATGTTAAAATATTTATATAACAAAACATGTCACACTTATTGTATTTTTTTTGCTACAAATATATATATATATATATATATATATATATATATATATATATATATATATATATATATATATATATATATATATATATATATATAAAGCGTTAGTATTTGTAAGAAAACAGATACAATGTAAATAATTGTTGTGAATTTATTTAATTTGATTTGTAGACATTAAAGTCTGTATTGCATTTGTAGTAAACATTACATTGGCAAGAACTTCAATAGCTTTGTCTTAATGTGTTTTTCATTTTATTTAATCTCGGAGTCTAGCTAAATAAATGTTTGTAATATACTATTTTTACTACTGGTGTAAGCCAATGACGCACTTTATCCCACCAGACCAGGGGCATACGATTCGTCATTTGGCATACGAGTATAAACAATAATATTTAAATTTAGGAAGTAACATACATATTATTGAAGTAACATACATATTTTTACGTATACATATTTTTTTATAAAAATTATCCTGATCAATATCTTCAAAATTTCACCTATCCATCATGTCGAAAGCAATCGTCGTATCAAAGGCCTTATAAATTCCTGACATTGAACGACTGAAAAGTCCAAATAGATTTTCGATCGGCCCAAGGGTGAATTCCCTAATCTAGACTCGGTGCGTCACATCGTTCATCACTTTGACGTCTGCCAATAACACTAACATTTTTAGTAAGAAATTATAAAATAATGATGCAAATTCAATTTATTTTGTATTAAAGAAATGCTTTAGACAATATATTTCAGTCTTCGAAGCTAATTTAGAAATGGCCGTCACTAAGTGTGAATTTAATGGGAGAAATGGATTAAGGTTGGTCATTTGTTTTCTCGGCACATTTTAAATTAGTTTACGCGAAGAACGTGGATTGGCAATAAGTATTATAATAAAATATTGACAGTTTGTGAATTGATTTTTTAAGATTACAATCAAGAATAATTTTCTGTCAAAATTACTTATTTATAAACGAAAAAAAAAATTATTTGGTTTAGTTAGGATAGTTGATTTAGGTATTTTATAAGAGATTTTGTAAATTTTATTATTTATTTTATAATATATTAAAATATTTTTTGTTCCACTAACTTCACATACTTCTTTTAAAATCGGAGTCTAGCTTATGCCAGAATCCAACATATATCTATGCTTAAGTTTTGATTAATAAAAGTTAAATATGATGTGATGTGATTGTAGATAGTTAAAGAAATTATTTACAAATTTAGGCTTTATTTATCTCTTTATTCAACATATAATGTTTCAATCGCTCGGAAGTATCGAATACAATAATTGAGTTGTCATATTTGAGAACAAGCTTTTAATTATTATTTTATTCACATTCAGAGACTTGGTCACTACAAAGAGGATCGGTTAAAACAAACTTGTGTTTAATAAAAAAGTTAACACAAAGTGGGGAACGGAGTGTCTCAACACTTCTCTATTTTTCCTGCTATTTGCGGGAGATAGCGTGAAGTTATTTAATAAAGCAGTTGCAATATATATCTATATATATATATATATATATATATATATATATATATATATATATATATATATATATATATATATATATATATATATATATATATATATATATATATATATATATATATATATATATATGATATGCTACATATAATGAAATAATTATGATGTTATAAAAAGACTATCGTACAACTTATAGTAATCGCTTTGGGCATTTTAAAAATTAAAAAAAAAATGCCCAAAGCGATTACTATGATACAGTTAATAATTAAAGTTATAATTAGATGCCACTTGACTAATTGATAAATTATATAATGCACGAGTTCCCAAAGGTAATCAAAATAATTAATCTGGTGTTAGATTTAATTGAGGCCGCATAATATATCTACAATAATATAATTACTAAGTTAGGGGTTTATTTAGATATTCAAAAGTGCTAATTCAACGTTAAATCGTTATATTTGAATGAAAACTTTCGAAAATCTATAGAAAATTTCGTTTTAAGCAATTAGGTTAGCCGCCAAACCCTCGAAAACTTCGCGGTTGGTTAAACTTGAAATTCCTCTCAATGTGACCCTTCTATTAATGGCACATTAAACCAATTAATATATAATTTATTAATATATTGTCCATTTTATATAAAATATCGATCAAGAGCGAGATATACTCGCGCATCGTGGGTTCCGTATCAATTTCATGATTCAGGTAGATAGGTCAGGTGATAATACAACTTATAAAAATACAAACAAACTAAAATTGACAAACTAAAATTTATGGGCGTTTGCACTCATTTGGTAAAAAAATTACTATTACTATAATGGTCACTTATTAATTTCCAATTTTCGGATTTTTTCTTTATTTGCAATGTCAGTCATAACTCCTTCCCAAATTTTATAATTCTAGATCTCTAAAGGTTTTGATTAAGCGCCATATTTCATACAAAAAGCGACAAAAATGAAGCACTTTTTGAGTGTATTAAGAAAGAAATTTGATTTTTTTTATGTAGTTCAAGGGACTATAAACTTATATTTGATATTAATTAATTTCAGCCTGCATCCTCCACGTGATCCTTACAAAAATGTGCTTTACAAACGGACATACAGACGGACAGATAGTACCATGATCCCATAAGGGTTCCATATATTCCTTTTGTGGTATGGACCTTTAATAATGTAATATATACGTAACAAAAGATGCTTACTGCTTTATTCATTTATTTTAATGTCTTATTATACTAGGAGTCTTTCAAACTGGGCCATATAATTACTTGTTTTTAGCTTAACATGTGCACCTTATATTAAGTGGTAGGTCGAGCTCAAAAATGAGTAATTACTTTCCGGAAAGTAAATTTGTAGTTTCAGCCAGTTCAATAAAAGCAGCTATTTTGTAGCATTTTGTTGTACAAAATACTTAAAATTGATATAACTTTTTTAAAATACTTAAAATTGATATAAATTTTCTATTTATGTACCGATGGAAATAAAACAATCGGTTTAGCCATTGATGAGATTTGCGTCCACAAAAGCACAGACAAACACACAAAAAAAATATTCCATGTATATATAAATAGTTTTCCCCTCTCTGATAAGAAGTTCTGACGTTGAGTTAACAGTATCGTTACTAGGTTCTCTCTAACTACCCTGCTATATGCAAACATAGGACACAGCATGAACTTAATAAAAAAATGTAATAACATATGTATGAAAGAAGGTTTACATTGAAATATTTTCTAACTGTGCCTTTTGTATGAAGAAACGAAGCTATATACAACTCATATCACAACAACTTATCAATTATTACTAAATTATAAAGGAAAGTGGAAAAAAAATGTTCACAATATAATATAATTCTATCACTCTCTTAACTTTACGTCATCTAAATGGCAGGTACTTTGATGCGGCCCAAGTGTCTGAATAAAAGATAACAAGGCCGCCACCTTTGTCGTGTCATCTCTATCAAGTTAGAGCGACTTTGTGTTACCATAACGCAGCTTGCAAAGAATACATCAAAGATTTTATTATTTAAAAATATAATATTTTACAGCTTCAGGCCATTTGTCAGAGTGAGCTCAAAGTGACTTTTTGCTTACTCTTCGTTTCCTTGGATCTTGCATCTCAAGCAATAATTTAATGTGCGATATTGTAATATTCCTACAAAGCCTGTTTAGGTATATATATTTTTAAATAATCTTTACATATAATAAAGTAATAGTATAAAATTTACTTTATAAATGTGTGATTTTCAAACAAAGTGTAATGTTTAGTGATCAAACTCAATAGTTAATACGAAAATATTTTTATTAAACAAGTATTCTATGTCACTACGCTCTCTTCGTTTTGGATAAAGCCACTTTTTATTTGTGTTACTTATATACAGATATTATTTTCTTTATATGGACCTTGAAAACAATGATCATTATTATACATGTACCAGGTAAATTATCTCATCAGATTGGATTTTTTTTAAAACTATATTTTAGTTCATAGTTATAATTTTAGATACAAATTTTCATGTTATTTTGATATGATTACAAAAAAACATCCTCAATAGGAACACGCTCTAGTTTTTCTTCCATTATTCGTTAGTAAGGACATTTACAGCGTAATAAAACGACTATAATACATTTTTGGCGCAAATTAAGTCGATCGTAAAAGTTTATCGATTAGCATGAATAATGAAGTTGGAGGCCTCAGGTTTATATATTTTAGTATTTACCTTTAAGGCCATAATTACGCAGCAACTAGTGAAAACGCGATGGTTATGGGTTCAATACCCACTTAGGGAGTAAATTATTTTAAGTTTCCCACTCTGGTAAGATTAATGGTCTTAAATTTGGGGAGAAAGCGGATAATACAGTGTCCTGTTATTATACTCTCTCTGCTTACACTGTTACATGTGTAAAAAATACTAATCACTCAGATCATGCTAAATACACCACCGGCAATTTGAAATGAAGTTAAGAATAAAAAGACTGATTTTTTCCTTTACAAACTTAACGGGGTCAACTGTTATAGCCACTCTACGTGAATTGTCACTTACCATGTAATATATTTACACTACAATTCTATTTACGACTCGCAGAGTAAAGTTGAATTATATGTACATAATTTTTTGTCTGTACTGAAATGTCTTTATACAAATTAAAGATATATGTATGTATGTATATATATATATATATATATATATATATATATATATATATATATATATATATATATTATATATATATATATATATATATATATATATATATATATATATATATATATATATATATATATATATATATATATATATATATATACATATATGTAATATACTAGAAATAAATAAAGCCTTAATATTCACATAGCTGTTAAAAAGTTTGTAACATTATATTGCAATGCTTAAAACTTTCATAACAAACTGTGTGCGAGTGTAAATTAAATTTTAATAACGTATACGAATATGTAACAAATAAATTGAATTATAAACATCTAATAGATAATGCTCTATCCAATTATAATGTTTGGCGTAAACATCACGTAGCTTCCTTATAATTGTGATGGAAAGTGAAGCATCAAAAGCCAATCAACAGCTACTCTGTGAACACACCACGGTAACACTATATAGAGACTCAATGTGCAGTTGAGCGAAGTAATCTGATCAAGATCGATGTTCTTAGTTCTAAAGGCTATGTAAATTTTCAGTGAGAGGTGAGTAAACTTTAGCAAGATGTATTTATTTGAGATTATAAATATTATACTTATAAACTATGGTATCTCTTAATTCAAATTACAGTTGCCAGAGTTGGAGTCGCATATTCTTGCACGTAAAATATTTCTTGTAATATAAATGTAATTTTTTAAATTTTTACAAATATAATTTCATAATTTAAAAAAAAATTGTCTAAATACACTCTAGTTTTCTTACATTATTCGTTATTAAGCATATTTAACATAGTTTGTTTTGTTACACCTAAATGATTGATATCATCGGTGAATATTTTTGTTTTTCTTGTTACAATTATCTAAGCCCATAGACTCGTCAATCAGGCTTAAAGGCTTATTTCAATACATGTAATGAATAGGATCTATAGGTTGTAGGTATATATGTACGGATTTATGTGATTATCTATATAAAAATTAAATTAAATTTTATACGTTATAATATTTGACAGACACATCATCCATATCCCTCTCACTGTAGAATTGTTTATATTCTTATAATCAATATTAATTATATTACTATTGTCATTTAGAATTAATAAAACTTAGTATCTCTATCTTTACATTAGATTGCTCCAGTCTGTTTGGTTAATTAATTAGTTAATTGTTACTGAGCTAAACCCGGTGATACAAAATGAGATTACTACAGTTTTTGCTACTTTACAAATTGGAGTGTGAACAAAAATCTTTTATTAGAGCTTTTATTTTACAGTTGCGTTTTCATGTGTTAGTAAATTATTATCCTTTATACTTACTCTATGGGTGACAATGGCCATTTTTAGGGTGGCAATTTTTACTCCTCCAACTTAGTTCACCATGAACATGTGGCTGATAGTAATATTACAGTTATATTAATAGCTGTCCTAGATATATAAAAACATTAAAGTAGTGTTAATGCTGCATATAAACTCTACATTTAAGTAGTTTCACGAGGTCTTTAGCGGAATAAATAACTATTTCGAGAGCAACTCGTATACGCTCTCTGTTAAAGGAGATTATCATTTCATGATTGACTAGTCATTAAAACCTCAATATACTTTTGTAGTTTCTAATTGCAATAAGTGATACTGAAGTTCTAAGCCCATTTCGCTAGTTGGCTGTTTCCAACATTTTTCACGTTTCATAAAGCCGGAAATACTCGACCTAAAAACAATACACGAACAATAGTAAGTAGTAGTAGTTTTTGTTTTGTCTCCGTATATACATTATGAAGTTACTTTGCAACGTTTATTTCACTCGTATTGAAATATATGGATTTGTGTTAATGCGGCCATAATTACAGATTCGTGTAAGTAGCGCAATGCTAAAATTACATGAAAATAACTATTCCAAGATTTCTATTTTCAGATATATACTCTATTATAAGCATGTATACAATTCACATCAAATATATGTGATAATTGTTTAATACTACACTTAATATTTGCTCAATAAAGTAGTCAATATCTATTACCTACATTGGAACTATTCAGCGTATATTTGAATTAACTTATTGAATTTAAATAGTAAACATATTCAATGTTTTATTTTGGCTTTTGACCGAAGACTTTGAAGAAAAACTTTTGACTTTTTCTGACTACGAAAAAGCCTTCGATATAATTGAAACCTGGACAGTTCTGGATGCACTGCAGCGATGCTATAACGCTGGAGATACATTGAGGTGCCTAGATGTCTATATACCGCTGCTACAATGACTGTCTAAATCCAGAACTGTAAAACAAAGGCGATACAACTAAGCAGAAGAGTAAGGCCAGTTGGGCATTTTTTTTCACGAAACGTTTTTAAATTGGATTAGACTGACTTTGAAGTCAATATAAATGGCGAATACATAATGCACCTCAGATATGCTGACAATATTGTCATCATGTCAGAGTCCCTGTAACAGCTAACCGAGGTATTAAAAAACGTGGTTGAGTCTTCGCGGAATGTCAGCCTCGGTATGAACTTCAGAGAAACTAAGGTCATGTTCAACAAACACGTCATGTCGGGTTATATGCTGATATAAGTGGAAGGCACGCATCTTGAAGTTGTTATATTTACTTATCTAGGGTAAACTATTCGGCTTGGTAAGAAAAACTGCGACAGAAAAGCTGATCGAAGAACTCAATTTAGTTTGGCAGCATTGGGCAGGCAATTTTCTTGTCACCTATACCGCAACGTCTGAAGACGATCGTCTTCAACCATAGCATCCTACCTATCATGACCTACGGTGCAAAAACGTGGACACTAACAGTCGGTCTAGTCCACAAATTTGAAGTTGCCAATTGTGCTACGGAGTAAGTTATGCTCGGAGTCTCTTTAAAGGATAAAATCCGAAACGAGGTTATCCGGAAAATAACCACAATTTTTGACATCGCTTGCAAAATAAGTACGCTGAAGTGACAGTGGGCTGGACTCATCGAAGTACCGATCACCATCAGAGCAGACGAGTTCTTGCGTGGAGAAAAAATAAATAAGAAATTTATTGCGTTATAAATTTTACAATATTTTACTAAATAGAGCCTAAAGTGTTATTTTTCTGACCTTCGCTCTACAAGCTGTCCGTTGGGTGTCTATTATTATTTGTACAAAAATCGTAACCGTGACCTCCGACTTTATGAATAGCTCTAATCACGCTTCAGATGTCATTTTATAAAAGAGACTGCTATGTATTTAACTTTTGTAATAACATATTGTTTTTACTGAATATCTAGAAACTCATTTATTATATCTTAGTATGTATTAGATTATTCTTTTTTTTTACAGTTGTTCAAAGTACGTACTTCAAGTGAGTACTTCGTTCATGTATTATAACGAAAGTATTACTATCTTCACACAATGAAGTTGTACATAATATTTATTTATTTTAATAGCCATAGTTTTTATATTTTATTTTAATCTTAATTAATAATATGAGTCATTTACAAATATATAATATAAAAAAAAACGTATATATATATATATATATATATATATATATATATATATATATATATATATATATATATATATATATATATATATATATATATATATATATATATATATATATATTATATTTATTTTCATTGACACCGACTGAAGCTGAAAAAAAAATTACGTAATATCATTGAACAAGGACAAAGAGAATTGGTCGTCGAGTACAGACTTCTAAAGTCCAAGTTTGCTACGTAAATGTCTAAATCAAGCTTTATTGGAAACGACATAAACCCAGTCATATTTCATATAAGGGAGTCAATATTCAATCAATGAACTACTGAAACTTACTAAAGTTTGCCTTTAGTCCCAAGATCTGACCTTGAGCTTTAAACTTTTAGATAATATAAGACCTTTAGACAATATATATATTTTATGGCAAATTATAAGCTTCAATTTTCATTGTGTTTGTACCGTGATATTCTCAAACGTTTCCATTTGTACGTTCCACGTACGTACAAATATAAAATAAAATTTTCATAACATATTTTGATAATGCTACTTAAGAGATGCTTGTTGAGATACTTATTACCTAAAAAATATATATCATACACATGATCGGTGTAATGTTAATTTATATGTAGTTATAAATGTGAGAAAGTACAAATAAAAGAAATTAAAATAAAACATTTGGAATCAATACATAATATTATATGTATATATTAGTAACTTTATATTTTTATTTCTATACCATAATTTTTTTATACTTATGGTCCCGCATAGAGCAATGTACACAGAGGGATCCTAGTGTTAAGACACTCCGTTTGTCGTTACCACGCATTTTTTGAGACTTGCGTGTTGAGTTGCGGAACTCATCGCCGCTGACTTGTTACCAGAGCGCGGAAATAAAAATATTTTTTATTATATTATATTATTAACATATATTTATAGGGTTACTTAGTGACTTTTGTCAGCATTTTTGAAAACGTATTCCAGTCTTCTTCTTCAAATATAATATCATTTAACTTAATCTTTACTTTGTCCAACTAAATCAAGAACACAAATATGGTTAAAATCTTAGCTTAAATACATTTTAAACTTATAGCTTTATGACAAATTATATTGGTCACTATGGGATATAATAATATATTCACAATTGTCTATTTCAATAAAACTAGAACTAGATCTTCGAAATAGTCTAAAATTGTTCTACTCATCGTTTGACAATTGTACAATGCAAATAAAATCACCTACAATACTGTCACAGAGCATTGGCATGTGGAAACAGAGTGTAAATATGCGGGCATCAATTTACGAATAGAATGGAAAGCTCTCAGTGCGTGGTTTTCCATTAGATTCAATTTTGGCTGCACGATGCATGTGAATCGATTGCTTGTTAGTTTTAGATCGACGGTTTTAGTAGTATGTATAAAAAACGAATGAGTTTTTAATTTGTTCTTGTATCAGCTTTGACCTATGCTTGGTATGTTTAGTTAAGTAATATTACAACTATGTGACATAAATAGTTAATACTTAATAATTTTATAATTTTTTTCTGTAAGTTTGATTATAATATATATCTGTTATGTATATAATTTTAAAGGTATTTAAGTAAATTTTAGGATGAATAATATTTGAATTTGAATTTGAATAATTATTCTGAATATTTAACCGCATATTAGCAAGAAATGTATTTTTCCTTTTTTAATAACTAAATATTATGCACGGCATGTTACGTAAAATCACTTCTTCTTCTTCTTGGCATTAGTCCCGGCTTTTGCCAGGGTCTGCCTTCCGACTGAGCCTACTCCACTTTGCACGGTCTTTAACATCCTCAGTGGATAATTTATTGGCTCTCATGTCTTGTGTCACGACATCCAGCCATCGCTTCCTTGGGCGTCCGGGTGGTCTAGCTCCAGGGACAGACATGTCAAGGCACTTCCTTCCGACATAGTTCTCAGATCGGCGCATAACGTGGCCATACCATCTCAGGCGACGCTCTTGGAGCTTATCTACTACGTCACGGACCCCAAAACTACCTCGAATGAATGTGTTGCGTATGCGGTCGGACCGCGTCACGCCACACATCCATCTCAGCATCTTCATCTCCGTGACGTGAAGCTCCTGAGTGTGCCGAGATAATGTTGGCCAACATTCGCTGCCGTATATAAGAACAGGTCGGATAATGCTCTTGTATATCAGTCCCTTGAGCTTGGGCGGTATTCTGCTATCGCAGACCACACCAGTGACCTCCCGCCATTTGGCCCAGGCAGCGTTTATACGGGCATGGATGTCGTGGTCGATGCCTCCAGACTCATGCATAACGGCTCCAAGGTACCTGAACTTCTCCGACTTAACGGCTGGCTCAGGCCCGATATGGATGGTGCTCGAGTCCTTGCCTCTGAGGGTGTCTAGCCAATTATCTGTCCGATATTTGGTTTTCGGCATACGGGTACGCGACCCCGGGGCCTCGAGCCACCACTTTCATAACCCTATCCAATCCATGTAAGTGGTGTCCCTCCCCTATACTCCAAGTCTTTCTGCCTTTTATTCCCTTTCCTTTCTTGGTTTCTCCCAGTAATGGGTTTGGAGGTCAGATGGCAATCGCTCCACTAAAAACCACTTCGCCACTAGTATGGAACGTAAAATCACTAATTAAAAAAATATATTATTATATATCATTCTTCATTTTGTTTAATTTCGACATAATGCTAATAGCACGGTGACAGTCTACAGTCAAAATGACGCTAACAACAAAATTCAAAAACGACACTAGCATCATCTAGTATCTTTGCAGCTAATTTTTGGTTTAAAAAAAAGAATAATGCCACTACACATTACACGTACATTTGTACTTAATTGACATATTTAGTCTTAAGTTAAAATGTTCTTTTAACATTAAATATTTATGGCATTAAAATTTTTGACATATCGTAGTATTGTAGTAAAGTAATTTTATTTTAAATTTATTTAATCAAAAATTAACCTAATATATATACTATATAATACAAAGTATCTATAATTATTCGTGAAAAATGAAACACTAGTCTCTCCTTTTTTATTCAGCAAATTGATTGAATTGATTGAATCATTAAATTTAAGTTTCATTATAATGATGACACTCCAGTAAACTCACTCACTTATATATACATTTATATGAAAAATATTAATATTTGGTCTTACAGAGGAAATACGTGAACATAAATTATTTGACCCTTTTGGGCAACACACTATTCTTATATTAAAATTGGACTAGCCAGCATAGCTTTTAATGTATATAATGTAATGAAAAACTAATTACAATAACATATAGAAACTTACTTATATTCATATATCATAAAAAATATATTCGTTAAATGTAGTAAATAAGGTTAATAAGTAATCGAAAAAGTTTTAATAAAAGATAAACAGGAAAACAATACATTTTCAAAACATTTATTTATCCCTACAAGCATACATACATTTCTACAACAAGATTGTCAGTATACTAAGTCGTCGGCAATAAGTAAATACACTACTTAAGTGATCGATACCCTCCTCTATAGGGATAAAAGATGCAGACTCTCAGATATTAGACATAAAAAGTGGAATATGTGAGCTCGCGCACTCTTTTATATTGAAGTCTTTACGACAGCGAGTAATTTAAAAAAAAAAACGCTTCTATACGATTTACTGGAAGGGGGCAATAAAGTAAGAAAACATGTAGTTAATGACTCCAATGTGAAGTCAATGAACCCCATGTGGATATATCACGTGAAGGGTTTACAATGTAGTGTACGTATTAGACGTGTTCAAATATTTACTATATGAATACTATATGAGAATAGAAGCAAAAGCTTTTACAGTTAATGAGCTTTCACTGATATATTGTTACTAAATTATTAATGTGATTTATTAACTTTAAAATTTATATTTATTGGTACAATGACAGGTAATTTACAATTATATTTTATGCGTTTATTAGCTTTACTTTCATTCTGTATCCCTTAATTTATTGTATATAGCAATGTATACGCGGGATATCTTCATTATTCCCGTTCTCCAAGATTTAAAAAAAATTTCAACACAGCGTGTTATTTGGCGGAACTCACTGACTCGCTTTGTCTTTGTCATCAGAGCAAAGAAAAGAAAAGAGATCTCCTGAGAAGAGATCGACCCTAAAACCGTAGCGTTTAAATAATACGCTGTGCTACTGCACCTCGACTTTTTATAGTATATGAATAAAAATAAATTATTCTATGCGATCTGCGATTCATTTCGAACAAAAATTAACCTAACATTTTCATATCACAGATATGAAAATGTTAGGTTAATTCTATAATATATTTTAAATTTATTTTCCATGAAAGAATAAAATCACCTATTTGACTACAAAAGGTTAATATTTTACTCCACTCATTACTACACATTTGCCGGCTACTAGCAAAGTTATGGATAGAAACCCCAAACCACATAAAAAGCTTTAATGAAAGGTAGTCATAAAATTTGTGTGAAAGTACGTAAATTGTATCATTTATGTTCGCGCTATATATTAGTAATGTACATTGTAATGAGGGAAGCTCCTTAATGGCCTTATAAAGGAATAAAGGAAACTATTAAAATAAAAAAATAAAAAAATTTAATTTACTAATAATAATAATATGATAAAAATATGGAAAATAATTGATATTATTTTAATTATAAAATATTACAAAAAGTGCTTTTTAGGCCTTATTATTCACGTGCGTTTTATCTATATAATTTGTTATGTAGGCTAGAACTAAAACACTCCGTTCTCCTCTTTCTGCCCGAATTCAAAACATCGCATTCCACCACTCAATAGTAGCGGAATTCGCCGCCACGTTTTGTCATCGACACTGTACTGCACCACGATGACTTCTTTAAAGTTAAGTTAATCTACAGACAAAAAACATACAAACCATGACTATATATGTATATTATAAGCATATTTTAGTAAAAGACCGTGCCAATGAGGTCAACAGCTGGTGTATACTGAAATAAACATAAACATAATAAAACGGTTATTTATTTAATATAAACGCTAAGTTTCACACTGCCTTACTATAAATACTTAGTAGGTCTAAAGGAAAAACTGGGCTAGAATATAATGGAGAATCAACGTCGTTATATTTTAACGAGCAAAAACGGTAGGCGACTGAAAAAAAATTTAAAACCTAGCACGCACGTGCGACTTGGGTCACGGAATACTAATATCTTACCGTCACGATGCTGGACTTCCACCGGTCGACGATCCTAAACACTTTTTGTTCCTAAACATATTCCTGTTTACATTTTTAGTAAAACGAGTAATGGATTTAGTTGGCATTTAACTATACATAAATTAAATGTTTCATAAATCTGATTATATAAAGTCTATCAAATGACGATACTTATTCGAAGGGAAAGTCATATATATAATACGATGCAGTTGTTTTTATGTCGAGTTTTATAAGCTATAAAAAAGTTAAATATGATATTATATGGAAAGTATCAAAAACATACGTCAATATTAATAATTTATTTATAAATGTATTCATAGTGTAATCTATAACACCTAACGAACATTGTTCAGAAGTAGAACGCTCGCTTCTTGTAAAGGCTTTGGTAGAATGTCCCGCTTCCAGTACAGCATAATGCATCATGTGATAGAAGACTCAATTTCCTACTACGCTTACCTAAAATGGCCTTTACATCTACATTTTCATTTTTAAACTTTAAATATATAGCGTGTTATACATTTTTATTTAACTTCTGCTAGTTGCTTTATAGGCAGTTACATCAGTATACTTCGTGACAATTTTAAATATAAAAAAAACATCACGATCTGAATTCCGCCTAGTTTCTGAGTCCTGCGCTTTGTCTATAAAAGTGGGGAAATTAAAATTAACCTTTAGTTAAAGTATCTGCTACATGACGGAATTTAACTACTATCATAATACATAACATTAGTTAGTACCAAATTGTGTTCAAATTGGACCACAATACTTACTGTACTATTCTGATTATTAATAGCATATTATAATATACTATTATTAACCAAAAAAAGCTTAATAAGAAATTTCTTTTCAGGTACAACGAAAGTATAATAAATTACAAATATACCATTACATGCATAACATAGCCTGAACCATTTGTATTACAAAATTATTAATTTAAAGCAAAAAATTGATTCTATATTCGCTTAAGCACTAACAATGCTTTCAATAAAGTGAAACTTTTATTTAAAAAAAAATATTTCAGTCACGTAAAACACTTTTAAATCATAAAGAAGTTATTAAAAGCGTTAAGTGCTGTACGTATCGTAAAGTTGCTTTGGTGTAAACAAAAATGTATTTAAAGAAATTATGAGAACTGCATTTAACAATTTTTTGTATACATTCTTACAATTTTTAACATTTTGTTTTAAAAACATATGAATAAAAGTGAATAAAATTTTAAAATTTAAAATTTCCTTTTGGAAAAATGAGGAATGAACTCTATAGGAAACTTAAAAATGTCCATTTTTAAACAATATTTGACATTAAGTATAATATATAAAAAATTATATGAAATTAGAATTTCGAACGCCACTGGAGTTCTAAAGTACCTAAGTAAAAGAAGAATCTTTAATACCATACAATCTATTTCGTGTGCTCTCATACTAGTAAAATGATTTGTTCATACTCGAAACGCCATATATATATATATATATATATGATATATATATATATAGATATATATATATATATATATATATAGTATATATATATATATATAGATATATATATATATTATTATATATAATATAGATATATATATATATATATATATATAATATAATATATATATATATATTATATAGATATATATATATATATATATATATATATATATATATATATATATATATAATGATATATATATATATATATATATATATATATAATACGAATAGTAGCGAGTAGAGATTGGGTGATGTTCTTGTGGAGATACTGTTTGCGCTCCCCGTAAAATAACTGAATGTTTCATTTATTTCACCATGGCGTTTCGAGTATGAACAAATCATTTTACTAGTATGAGAGCACACGAAATAGATTGTATGGTATTAAAGATTCTTCTTTTACTTAGGTACTTTAGAACTCCAGTGGCGAGCATTCGAAATTCTAATTTCATATATATATATATATATATATATATATATCTATATATATATATATATATATATATATATATATATATATATATATATATATATATATATATATATATATATATATATATATATATATATATATTATATATATTATATATATATATATATATATATATATATATATATATATAAATATATATACATATATATATATATATATATATATATATATATATTATATATATATATATATATATATATATATATATATATATATAATTTAATTGAAATTACCAGAGGGTGTCTGGCCAAATATCTGTCCGATATTGGTACTGAGCATACGGGTACGCGACCCCGGATCCTCGAGCCACCACAGGTCAGATGGCAATCGCTCCATTAAAAAGCCGCCACCTGCCACACATATGAAAAGGAAAAAGATGTTGCTGGGTACTGCTAGGGCGTCGCCGCTAAACGATGCGCAGGCACATCGCCCTACACCTGTGTTAAATGGGCAAGGGCTACCGTGTCAAGTACGGACACGGCTAAAGAAGAAAGTACCCAGAAGGAAACTCCGCTTTGCAACGTGGAATATTGGCTCTCTAACCGGACGATGCAGGGAACTAACAGATGTACTCATGAGGCGTCGGGTCCAGTGTGCTTTCCTTCAGGAAACCCGCTGGAAGGGCAATAAGTCCCGTATCATCGGACAGGGTTACCAGCTCATATACACTGGGTCTCCTTCCGGTAAAACTGATGTAGCAGTAGTTTTATCTGAAAGAGCTACGGAATGGTCTCCTCGAAGTGACCGACGCAGCGACCGCCGGATGCGGGTGAAGGTACTGGTTGAGGGGGCTATCGCCAACTTAATCAGTGCTTACGCTCCCCAGGCTGGTTGTAGCGGGGCCGAAAAGGAGTCATTCTGGGAGCAATATGAAGACGTTCTACTCGCTATACCATCTACCGAGGTAATCATAGTTGGGGGAGACCTTAACGGTCACGTGGGTAAGGCTGCGGATACGTATGAACGTGTCCACGGTGGTTTTGGTCACGGTCGCCGCAATATAGAGGGCGAAAATATCCTAAGAATCGTGAATCGTGAATACGTTCTTCCAAAAGAGTCCGCAGTATCTTATTACGTATGCGAGTGGACTCCATTCAACCCAAATAGATTACCTATTGACCAGGCGGTGTCATGTTGGCAAGGTAACTAACTGTAAAGTCATTCCTGGTGAAAGCCTCACGGCCCAACATCGTCTTCTTGTCATAGATTATGTCGTTACCCCGATAAAGAAATTAGCCGAGACGCGTAAGTCTAAGATCAAGTGGTGGTTGCTGAATGGACCGATGCAGACCGACTTTCTGGCAGAGGTTAACAGTCAAAATTTAACAACTAACACCGAAACTGCTCAGGATGCTTGGGCACGAGCTCAGTCAGCAATTATTACGGCTGGTAAACATGTTCTTGGCGTTTCTAAGGGAGGACGTATTATGGACAGGGAGACATGGTGGTGGAATGACAAGGTACAGGAGGTGATTCATGATAAGAAGACTGCATTTAAGGAGTGGCAGCGTTCCAACTCTCCTGAAGACAGACTGGAGTACATAGCAGCGAAACGTGCCAGCAAAAGAGTTGTAGCCAGAGCCCACAGTGAAAGTTTATTACCTCTATATGATAAACTTGAAACTGTGGATGAAACTCAGAATTGTCTTCGACGCATGAAGAACGGCAAGGCGGTGGGACCTGACGTTATTCCGATCGAAGCGTGGAAATCGTTAGGCTCTCGTGGTGTGCTCATGCTTACTGATCTTTTTAACCGCATTTTGAACACTGGGACGATGCGACATCAATGGCGGCACAGTTTTATTACCCCTATTTACAAAGGAAGGGGCAGTGTTCAGGATTGCGGTAGTTATAGGGGCATTAAGATTATGAGTCACACCATGAAGCTCTTCGAGCGCGTGATTGCCCTCAGGCTCCGCCGAGAGTGTACTGTCTCTGAGTGTCAATATGGATTTCAGCCAGGATCAGGCACTACGGACACCATTTTTGCCCTTAGAATTTTGATGGAGGCACACAGGGAAAAGAGGAGAGCTCTGCATGTGGCATTCTTAGACCTGCAGAAGGCCTTTGACTGTGTGCCACGTCAGTGTGCCTGGTGGGCACTGCGATCCAAAGGGATCCCTGAATCCTATGTTGCTATTATCAGAGACATGTACAACGACTTTGTTTCTACAGTTAGGACCGCTGTTGGCGATACCAAACCCTTCCCAATTACAGTATGGGTTCACCAAGGCTCAGCTCTTAGTCCACTTTTGTTTAATGTAGTGCTAGATACTGTCACGGCTCACATCCAGGACCAGCCTCCATGGCTGATGATGTATGCCGATGACATAGTACTCATTGACGAGAACCGACTGATGCTGGAGCGTAAAGTGAATGCCAGGAAGGGTGCGCTTGAGAACGGTGGTCTTAAACTGAATGTGTCAAAGACCGAGTACATGGCTTGCGGGAACCCAGACTCGAGCACCATCCACATCGGGCCTGAGCCAGCCGTTAAGTCGGAGAAGTTCAGGTACCTTGGATCCATTATGCACGAGTCCGGAGGCATCGACTACGATGTCCACGCCCGGGTTAGCGCAGCTTGGGCCAAATGGCGGGAGGTCACTGGTGTGGTCTGCGATCGCAGAATACCGCCCAAACTCAAGGGGCTGATATACAAGAGCATGACCGAGCATCCGACCAGTTCTTCTATACGGCAGCGAATGCTGGCCAGCATTATCTCGGCACACTCAGGAGCTTCACGTAACGGAGATGAAGATGCTGAGGTGGATGTGTGGCGTTACTCGGGCTGACCGCATACGCAACACATTCATTCGAGGTAGTCTTGGGGTCCGTGACGTAGCGGATAAGCTCCAAGAGCGTCGTCTGATATGGTATGGCCACGTTTTGCGCCGGCCTAAGAACTACGTCGGAAGAAAATGCCTTGATATGTCTGTCCCTGGAGTAAGACCCCCCGGACCCCCAAGGAAGCGATGGCTTGACGTCGTGACGCAGGACATAAGAGCCAATGGACTAACCACTGAGGATGCTCAAGACCGTGCAAAGTGGAGTAGACTAAGTAGGAAAGCAGACCCTGGCAATAGGCCGGGATAATGCTAAGTGGAAGAAGATATATATTTGCTTATATACAAAATGTTAAGATCACAATCATTGATATAAACAAACTTCAGCCTGTAATCGCGTTTCAAAACGAACAAAAAGACCGTATCGTGATCAACTATCTTCAACAGCCGAATCGCGAATATAAGAACGTGTTTTTCCGCAAGCCAAAATAACCTTTGTTCTGTAGAGATAGCAGAATTCAATTTTGAGGGATCTCATTGTATATGACTCTTTTGTGTGTTACAGTCGGTCACTAATCCCTTTCAACATGGAACCCAAGTTCCATTTGCTCTTATTACTATTACTGTCACCGCATCCCGTCACTATTTCTTTGAAGATATGCTGACGGAAAGCTTTTATTCCAACTTGTATAATATACGGATAAAATTTTATATATTTCATATGGTATATTTTAATATGAAGCTCAAAAGTATGATGTTGCATAATAATGTGGTAGAATAATCTTCTTGTAATTGTAGTAATTATTCTGATATGTTACTTATTTTTGAAGAAAAAAACTAATTTTGAATATAGGATTTTTTAAATTATGTTATTTCTTTACTATAAACGTATAAAATTAAAATTGTAGTGTTAATTTTTAATATTTCATATGTAACTTTTAAATGGAACTACTTTTAATCATGACAATCATGACCACCATAGCGAGTGTTATTGCCTAACCTGTTATTGTATACTTACTGATAGAAGAACAAAGCTAATTAATACGGAACTTTAAATTTTATGGTATTAGATAAGAAATTAATACGATTTAATTAATTATTTAAGCCAAATAAATAAATAATAATCTCATACTTATAAAAGCTGAAAAATTTCATTATAAAGAACTAAGTAGAATTTTACCATACCTTTTTTATGTCCCTTAAATACGTTTTAGCGCTGATTTTACTTAGAACCACCAGCGTATGTAGTAAGCAAAATAGACAAGATCTAACTGGGTTACATGGCTGTCACATTAACGGCCATAGTCTCTATTTGGGCGAAAATACTGTCATACTAAAGAAAACAAAATATGTCATGAGCACGATAAAACATATAATTTATTGCTAAAGGATTTTGTTATTATTTATTGGGTTAAGATCTCTCTTAGAAACAAAAAAGATTAATGATATTATAAGAAAAGGTCTAAACTTTGCGCCTTATTTCATATGCAGGTTTCGACCTCCAATTTTTCTTTTATACACCAAATACTTTTTATCCGAAGACCACTAACAAATTCTCGAAATGCGTGTCATACTTATATAAATACAATTTGATAAGCTATTTATATAAACGTACGATTTTGTTTTTATATATGTAAAATAAACACTGTATTGAAGCATTACTATAGGAGGATATTCTCTTATATTATATTAATAATTATAATTTCAAAAAGATTTCTTCAGGAGACGAAGATCATCCCTTAGGCGTATATTTGCGTAATACTATATCTATACATAAAGTGAAGAAAAAAGAGAAATCATATTCATTAAATACCCTTGAAAAGCGTTTCGCATTTCAAAAAATTAATCATTAAAGCATCACTTTGTCGTCTGTCTATCTGTCCGTCTTTCAACACCTTTCCGAAGTTAAAATTAATATAAACTAATTAAGCTTACACTCCCTTGGAAACAATAAACCGAGTCAACGTAATCAAACGATACGTCATTTATGTTGTATATTTTTATACTTGCCGAGTAATCAAAAAGGGAACTTTACTATATATAACTATAACAGGAAGTATATAAGCTAATGACCTAGAATAATGAGGCATTAATTTTGGTAAGCCGGTGGTAAATTATTTGACGTTCAAAAATGAAGTATGTAACTTCTTATTTTGAACAAAATCATTTGACTTCGGCATAAATTTATACAAAATACAATACATACTTATACAAATAATAATTATATACAGATATAGCACAAAAATAAAACTATTAGAATATTATGTTTATTTCACACAAAACGAATACAATACGTCCACAAACTCAAGTTTGTCAACTTACATAAATCGGAATTCTTGGTGCGCTAGTCCTATTCACACTAGAACGTGTTTATACCTATTTTTCTGTAGGTACATATTCAATAACATACATAACATAAATAAATAAATTTTATGATAGAATAATCTGATGTGGAATTTGAACTTGCTACTTCTACTAAGAATCAGACAACTTTAAGCAAAATTAAGTTACAAGTATAAGATAACACAAAGTAACTGTCAATTTTAAAATATGATAATATATTTTCGATCACATTTTATGATAGCACTGGACTGGTATCGAAGCAATTTCTAGCGGGAATTCTATCGAGCTCTCTTAGATAAGTGTCCTCTGCGTCATGCACCGCCGTCGCCGTCACATTTACCGGTTAACCGGCAGTGAAGATAACTCAATGTATATAATATTATATACATTTGTTATTATATTATTATAAAGCACGATATTTCATGTTTATTTTATACGAATTTCGGTTAGAGCTATCGTTTATTTGTACAGATACAGGTTAATCAGCTCGGGTAAACACTTTTGAATTTGAATTTGTTAAGTTAGTCACCATAGAATATCAATTAGGTGTATTATGTGACAAATATAATATCAACACACTAATAAAGTATTCTTTTTCGAAATGATTAATACTGTTGTGGACCTGGAATAGTTTTTATTGTCGCTGGGTAGGGAAGGACAAGTGTAGCTCGCCCCTGAAGATAAATGTGAACTGAGGTAGCCGCTTAAGGAGGGAGACAGCGAACACAAGAGGATCAAAGACAACTCTTCCGCTTACACCTACTTCATATAAAAAGCTATTAGCTATAATTACTAAAAGATTTAGCAGGTCTTATATCTAGTCTTTCAATGCCAGGCAGACTTACACTGACAGGCAGACATGACACAGTAGGTTAATGCTTAGTGGAAGAAGATATCTAGTCTTTCAATGTAATAATTTGATTTGACCAGTGGAGAATGAACTTATATAACTATACAGCTCGTTACATTACGGAAACCAGCTATCACACTTCGTCTCACCGAACAAAAGATACTTAATTATATATCACACGCAAACATAATTTGCTGTCCAATGAAATTTGAACTCATAATCACCAAGTACATTATACTGGTCTTAAAGTACTATCAAATTACGTTACCATGACATGAATGTATGCCATAGGTTATTTTATCGTAAAATGTCCGCCCACTTTATATATGTAAATAATTATAATAGCCGTGGTAGTATTATAAATATTAAAAGCCTTGGACAAAGTCAACCACTTAAGTAAATTTGTTTTCGCCTACTCCATCTTTTTAAGGGGGATATTATTCGATAAAAATATTATTTCTTGACCTTTTATGTCTAACGTGACATGTCTCCATATAGGTAAACAATCTTAATGATAGTTCTTTACTTGTTCGTAACTTGTTACTAATAACTCGTATGCATAAAAAAATATCTTCATATCATGTTTTCATATTGCCTCGTTCTCTTACAACTCAGAAATGAGAAGGAAATATTTATCTACTATTTCTATACTAGTTTTTGCCTGTGGCTCTTCCCACGGGATCAATTGAAACATCTTAAGAGCTAACGTTTTATATGAAAATGAACGTTTTGTGTAAGATGTAAATTGCTAGTACAGTGGGTTAAATCGAAACGATCAAAATACATAATATAGCCGTATAGCCTTTCGCGACCAGAAACTATCCGACAAAAAAAGGAAGATATGAAGAACGCTAAGTTCTTCATATCTTATCCCAACCAACCGTATCAATTGTTTAGCTCACATTACGAATATTACATAGTACGAAATGTTATTTCTTCCGCTATTTCATTTGTGTGGACTATGAAACGTGAAATCTCGTTTATTTCCGCCCCCGCAGGAGTGTCGGGCGCCAAATTCATGCCAAATTTCAGGTCTGTATATATGTACGTATATACTTCACATTTTATCCCTAGCTGTTGATGCACTTGCCAAATCATAGCCACGAATGCTTACACCAAAAATGATATAAGTTAATATGGTTGTAAGTTCAGTTAGTGATTGAAACAAAGTTTAGAAAAAATAGATGCCGACTTCATAAAAAAATTATTGTAAGTAAAGTAAGCTGCAAATCGAGCAGCTAAAGAATGGTAGGAGAAAATTGAATAGTAGTAGTATAATATAATAAATATGCTTAGCCAACATGTGGCTAGCATAAATTTATTTTGATAGGTATAGTATATACCAGTTAAGATATGTATATAATAATCTAATATAATAATATTAATAGCTTCACGCATTTTTCTATATGTAGCAGGGTATATAGAGGAAACCTAGTATTAAGACACTTCGTTCCCCACTCCTTTTATTTTCGAAACATTGCGTGGTCAGTGGTGGAACTGGTCTTATTTTCAGTGCAAGAAAATTTAATAATTCATTCCCCAGAGTGGAGAATCCATCTTACTACTTTTGCGTTTGCAGTTAGCCGTTGTGCAGTTGTGCCGCTGCGCCACGACCACCACGGTACCTTTTTCGTTATTTATTTTAAATGAAATGGGGAATAGGATGTCACAGTGAGAATGAAGAAGAACGTGCTGAGGTGGTTTGGGCACGTCAAGAAATAAGTGATAAAATAGATATATTAAGCAAAGATAAGTTGTAAGAAATGTAAAGGGAGACCTCGGTTGACTTCCGAAAACACAATGTCAAAGATACTGGAGGAAGCTCACGTAAAAAGTATGAGAACTTCCCGGAAGGCATGTATAAAGAGGCTAACAATAGTGGAAGATGCGAGAAATGTATACAGGGACCGCGGTGTTTGACGCTCCGTTCTCTCTGACTACCCCGCTATGGGTAAAACGTGAACCAATGTATGTATGTATGAAACAGGGAATATTACAAAATATATACTAAAATGAAATGTATTTGTACACATAATTTATAGCGCTTGGTGTCACAGACATACCTATTACTTTATATTATAAAGCATTGGTCTAAGAGGCAGCCGGGCGCGATGAAATTCTGAGTTGCTACAGATCTTCAGAGGTTAGCGTCGACGGTGGGAAAGGAACGTTTTCCTTTGGTTCAATTGTGGTTCTAACTTCGAATACATAAGTCATAGGTTATTAGTATAAGTTAAAATAAGTAATTTTGAGATATCAATTCATACTTTCATTTTTAACATTGAATAATAGTGTTAGTTTTAATAAAATATAAAACAATTCAAAAGTAATATTCGTTCTAATTTTAAGCCTCCTGCTGCGCTCGTAACTCATATTTACGTAAATACATAACGATATTTACATAGCCGAAAGCCGTAGGTTTCAAGTAAGATTGTTGAAGGGTCTGTTCAATCTTTCCATGGGTTGATTATATATATATATATATATATATATATATATATATATATATATATATATATATATATATATATATATATATATATATATATATATATATATATATATATATATATATATATATATATATATATATATTTGCTATAGAATAAATAAATGTGATATTTACACATAAACATATACATATTAACCCGTTGAATTATTAACTGATAAAATATTTAATTGAAGTAAAAAATCTAAAAGGTATTTTTGCTTCACTCTATATCACTCATAGCCAGTAACATAGATAATAAACCTAATGTTCTCTAAAACCAGGGTAGGTTTTGAGCACCTTAAACCTAACCTGGCTTAAAGAACCTAGTGTCAAGACACTCCGCAAGGTTCTCGGCTGACCCGAATTCGAGACACTTCGAGTTGAATGGAAGAATTCATCACTTTATTGTCTTATGTTACAGAGCGGATAAATAAAAAATAATAATTTTTTTGAGTTGCGTTTCGAACTAAAAGGTTTATAATAGTTGAGTTTATGTTATATACATAAACTTAACTATTGTAAGCCTTATATAGATATATATATATATATATATATATATATATATATATATATATATATATATATATATATATATATATATATAATATATATATATATATATATATATATATGATATGATAGATTACCTATTGGAAGCTAAAATGAGGTTATATGAAAAATAACTGACTTTTATAAGGAAGCATAACCTAATTTCTCAAGTACAAGTCAATCTTAACGAACCTCTTTCAATGCTATAATTTTCTATAAGTATTATAATATTTCCTTTACATTATATGAATAACTTAATTTTAACTTGAACGTGCGGATAATGAGCGAATAAATTTATGTAACTATGCATTAAATTGTCAAACCACAGATAAGCAGCTAAGCTTGTTAATAGTGAGTTCTCATTAGTATAGAGGTAGCCTCTCCACACAAGTACCATTAAAAGGCATTAGCCTTAATGCATGTGAAGGGAACTAGGCCTTATTTAAAATAATTAAAGCCTTTTAAGCTTTTTGATGTGGTTATGTCTAAAAGTGTTATTTTATTTTTTTTTATTTTATAAAGTATGCAAAGGAAACTTTGTGAATCACAACTCCGCTTGCCAATGTTTATGAATTTAAGATATAAAGGTAACAAGTTATATATGTATTTAATATTTAGAACTGTACTTTTTTAATAAATATTTTCATTAATAGTATTATAACCTATAACTATTTTGTAAGCAAGACAGGTTCTAGACTTAGTATGATATTATCACATAGCAGTCGGTTCTATTATATGTTATAGTATATAAAGCCATAATCGATAACTATATAGCTTACACTATTTCCTAAATTATACGGTCCAAGGGAGCGAGGCAATGGCGAACCCAAATGAACCAGCCCTTGTGAAAAATAAATCTAAAATAAATTCCCGCCAACGCCGTTACTTCTTTTTACTGGATAAAATAAACAGTGGGTACGCTTTGTATAAAGTCGGCTTTACCAACAACTTATCCTGTTTTTTATAAGGAAAATTTTTTCTTGTATTTTTAAGAAGAACTCTTTAGATTTACGTGAAAAATAATTTACTCATGTGTTTGATTTTCTTGTATAAAATTAATTATATTTTTAATCGAACTAAATGAAATTAATAAATAAATTTTTAATACGAAGGAACTGTCAAGTGAAATTTGAAGAGGGCTTATAAAACTTTATAATGTTTACTAGAAAGGTTCTAACTACACTTTGTTTACTGTATCTTTTCGTCCATATAATACAAATTATATGTAAGGTAACGACTAAGAATGCGATACTGAAAATAAATAAAGTAAATAATAAATTAAACATTTATTACCCTAAAATACAATTAAGATAAGACTGCCTAAGCTATAAACTTATAATTAAGACAAAAGATCTAACTCAGCTAATAATGCTTGAGGCTACACTCTCCTTAAAAATTCTCAGCGAAAGAGAACTATAATTCTGCTAAGTTTTGAATATAAACAAAAATTATCTTATACGAGCACACACCAGTTTTTCGACGATACTACTAATATCACATTAAATATGTAGAATGATAATTACATTCTAATTATATGATGCTTTTTGACGCTTTGGCATAGACTGTACACGAATTCAATTTGATAAAACTTATTTTTACTTTAGCTAGGTGTTCTGCCTAGAAGATGTCAAAAATTTCAAAACTAAAGGAAGAATATTATCAAGAACAGTTTAAATTATAGTTAGTCAAAGCTTTTTTTAAAACTAAGCTCCTAAAACTAAGCTTTTTAGTTATGTGTATATAAAACGTTTTATAGTTTCACGACACTTTCAAAGATATAATCTCAATACAAATCCTTCAAGAAGGATACGTAGCGAGCGTTAATCCTAAGTGGTTTCATTTTAGCACCGTGATTTTAATGAAGTGGAGACGTAAGCTTTTCATCTAAACGCTGGATAAGGCAGTCTTTAATGCCGAGTAGTAGCAGTTGATTAAGGCAAATTGAAGATTTAGAAGGAATATTGATTTATGATTTACTAATCATTTGAATTATTATATTATTTAGAAATTTTTTGTATATGTAGTTTTTCAATTTAATTCTGTTTTTTTATCATTATTCTATTCTACAATATGACGTAACATACAGCTGAGTACCTATAAAAATGATTACAAGCGAAAAAATTACCGCAACAACGTTAGCAATAGAAATAAACTAACAACTTATATGAATTATGTTAAAGACAACTTACCCAGTCTGCCAAGAAGATACAGTAGCGCCGGAAGCCACATCACGGCTCGTTCTTCACATCATTACACACATATAACGTACATTATACTTTACCACCCTTCAAATTCTGTCTTTTATCACAAATAATCACTTTTACTCCAGAATCATTATAACTGTTCGTTATTATTTGTCAACGTTGCCTTTATGTAATGTCACTTTAATTATAACACATTTAATTTCTTATGTTTTTATGTATACCTGTAATGAGAAATAAATATATATAAAATTTTTGGAAACAAAATTGCGAATAAGCATATCATATATGAATATTTCCTGTGAGGCTATCGTGGCGCAGTGGACAGTATCCGACTCGATTCTATTATTCAGATTCAGATTCAGATTCACAAGTGAGTTCACTTGTGAGTTTAAAGTAAATTATTTTAAATTCCGCGCTCTGGTAAAACAAAGCGCAGCGTCTCGCCATACGATGTCTCGAAAGCGGAATTTCTTACATTATACGAAAAAGATTAAAATACGTTGCTTAAATTATAAATTATTATATATATAATTAAGTAAGTTTGCAATCTAGAAAGTTGTTAACGTCATTTACATTTGTTTATCTTATCACGTTTACACATAGAGAGCTCACGAACTTATGTTTGGAAATCTGCGACCTTAAATTTATAAATCCAAAAAAAAGCACATATATCAGACTTTCTAAAAACCAATCAACATTAAGATTAAGATACTTAAGATTTACTTAATAATTATAGTTTATTTTATATTACAATCTATTTTATATAAATGTATATTAATATAACTTGAAATATTCTATACAAACATGATAAATGACAGGAATGACAGGATGACAGGATATCTTGTTTATATATTATTTCATATTAAAAATTACTTTTACTCCACCGAAATCTAAACAACTTTTCTTAGAGGATAAATGTTGTTCATTAAAATACATTACCAAGATTAATAGTCACACCTAAGAAAGAACCACAGACAATGAAGTATAATTTATATTGTAATGACATGAAAAATTAAAAAGTAATTTACAAGTTCTAAATTTTATATTATTATATATTATAAGTGGAAAAACTTGTCATATTAAATAAAATAATGTCATAGTAAATAGAACTTCGTGATAGGCTTCATTCGCGAGTAAACATATTAAAGGAATATTTTATCTATAGATATAGTTAAAGGGAAATAATTACTATATTATAAGTGAAATGTTTTTAATATATGCAAATTGTTATTTACTATTGCGACAAATTTTAAAGCGTATAGAGCGATACTATACATATATACATTTGTTGTTTAGATCCTTTGTTAAGACAACATGTCGATAAATAAATTTAAATTTGATGACAGCGAACGTTAGATAACTAAATTTTTATAATAAACTCGAAAGTGAATTGTCTAGAAAATAACCTATTCCCTATTACAAAAAGCTATTGTTCAGCTCGATTTTCTCTCAACAAGCAAACAATATATGGAATTTATAAATGTCACTTTTATCGGTGAACAATGTGTGTTTATTTCTTTACAAAATAAATGGTTGCGCAATTCAGAACGAATATAGTTATTGAAAGTATGTAAAAAAAACATATTTATTAATGTTATAACTTATTTCAATTTACTAATGAAAGGTTCCGTATTAATATGTTTAACGATATATGTGATACTTTGTTCTCTAGTCTAGTTTGGACAGAGAAATGCCTACGGAACGATCGATCAATCACTGAGTTATATATACCGTCTAAATGTGAAAGATGTGTACATATATAGTAGTAAATATAAGCTCCAAAGCCTCTACTAACCGAAATGTCGTTTCTACGTTTTTGTTAAAGTACAGCTGACAATAATATAACTTAATATGATAATGTAATCTCTCGATAATATAAACTTTTGTAAATACGTTCCATATAATGTTAGTTTAAATAAATATTTATACGAAGACCCATTCGACCTCTGTTCCTGAAGAGACAATTGCTCCATTTCAACGAAATAGGCCATTTGAAAGAATTTTATTTAGTAAAGGAGTTGTGTATTTAGTGTAAGGTTGTAACAACCTAAATTATATAAATTTGACTCAAGGAAAATTCTAATGTAATAAAGAAAATTTATTTAAACGCAGCGATGACATTCTACATTATGTGTTATAGCTTCAGAGCATTTTGTTTTCTTTTATCACGAAAGTAAAAAAAAATCACTTAGCTTTTTCTTTTCGTACCTGTAGTAGTACATTAAATGAGTACTTATATAGCTGGAAATAATAAAAGCATATGACATATGACACATTCTAAATATCTTAGCTTACTCTAACTGCAGATAAAGTACTCATAGCTTTCTTTTTTAAATGGACTATCCAAAACAATTCATTTAAGAATTCATATATATATATAATAACAAAGCTCTTAAAATAAACCCGATCATTAAATATGCAAACTTCATATATATAACTTCGTATATATACAGTTATATATATATATATATATATATATATATATATATATATATATATATATATATATATATATATATATATATATATATATATATATATATATATATATATATATATATATATATATATATATATAAATTATTAGCATTCACTTTTCGATAATTAAATCGATTTTTACAGCATATCGGTTGGACGTACATCTGTTTATGCTACATTAATTTCCTATATCATTTAATCCTTAAACTGTAGCATAAAAATGTAAAGTGTAATACGTGGCGTTAAATCCATAGCGATAAATATTTATTTTACTTATTAATCGATTTATAGTAAACAGTAAACAGAATATACGATACCCATATTGCTATCAAAGTATAAATAATAGTAAAATTATGAGAAAAGTTATATGAGAACTGAGCACTTATATTTTGTTGTAACTTATGATCCAATCCTTGATGGTGGCAATTAAGGTGGAAATGAGGTTTTATATGGTATATTTACCCGTAAGGTAATAGCCATCATAAACCAAAGAAACAAGTAATAAAAAGTAACAAAGAAATGTAGATAGCAAAAATCAATCAACACACACTTTTGTTTTATATTATAAAATCTCGTGAAAATGACAGATCAGAAAATGTTAATTTAATAGATATAATTAAAGTAAATAAAATATTTCTTTGAAATACAGGTACAAAACGTATATAGTTTTAGCAGATACCCCCACCATTTTTCCGCATATATCAAGCCCAGGATAGAAGGACCTAGTTAACCAACTTTGGAGACATTGCCTGTTGAAAAATTATTTTGCTTGTATATATAGATATTATTTTTAAATATTTAAGTTATTATATTATCGTTTCCGAATCACGAACTAAGACTTCAAACGAAACACATGCTTGTAAAACCTTTAAGCGTTTTCAATACAATTTGGGACCGTTTTAAATTTATATTAATAATCCACTTAAGAAGGGAGATGCTTACCATAGAGATTATAATATTAATATAAAGAATAAATCCATCTAATTATTTGAGTTTCGGCAATCAACGCGCAATATAAAAAAAATATAAAACTAAAAAATATAATTTAGTTTGTATAAGAGTTATTTTACATTATAAACTTAATGTCAAATATATTGCTAATAAAAACTGTCAAAAGTTGAAATCAAGAAGTTAGTGCCAAAGTGAAGGTAAATAGTTTTTTAAGTTGTACGGCAAAGTTGGGTAAACTTTTTCAAATATATGAGCCCTCGATCGACTTCAGTAACGCAAAAGGGACCAAGACTATATAAATTTGCAAAGAGATTTGAACACAAACTTACTTCAGCAAGACATTTTATAAATGTCGATAAAAAGTCTAAATAGTGCCATTGAGCCGAACACTCGGGGGCGATAAAATATATTGGCAGCTTTGCAATTCCTTTGATCAACAGTGTCTTTTAATTCTCACTTCTTACCTGTTTGTAGAATCAACGGTAAAAGAAATGAAATCTCTCAAAGAGAAGAAGTCGTTTCTTTATTGAAAGTTTTTTCAGCGTAATACAAATGCCAAATTGAAAAAGTTTAGAATGTGAATATTTTGGACGTAAAGCTTACAGGTGATGACTTGTAACTTTTACACGTACATTTCAACACACAAAAGTTATGAAAACAATACTAATTTTATATTAAAATATATATAAATATGAGAATAACACTTGCTGAATGAAATGTGAATATATATAAGAATAACTCTTGCTGAATGTAAAGAGTAAAATAAGAAAAAATCTCGTTTAGGTCTCTTCGTCTCGTTTACCTTACTAAATAAACTAAACTATTTGGAACCAATGTGAAAATAATAAAGAGAAAATGAATAAATTAATAAAACAAAACACACCAATTCAATTAAACATACCAATCATTAATCGTCTCTTAAGGTTTTTAAATTAATTTCATGGGACAAAACAATGTGTATAGAGCGTAAATGCTTCTACATGCATTTTATATGCCTACCTTGACAGAATTGAACTCATATATTATAAAGCTAAGAATTTGTTTGGCTCGAATTGTATTATACATTTTCATGGTGCATAACTCCACTTATAGACGCAGGCTACAGGTAATAACATCATGTAAATCGTTTCTATGTAACCCACAGTGGCTTACATTTACAAACGATTTAGAAACGATTTACATAACCCGTAAGTGTCATACACAACTCTTTTTGGAAAAAGCTAGTGTCTTATAAAAATAAAAAAAAATAATTATAGAATGGAAATAAATGTCTTGGAACAAAATTTATAAAAATTCAGAGAAAGTGCAAGCTCAAAAGCAGAGCTAATAAAAAGCTTGATTGAAAGCAAGCCTTATAATAAAAACAAACGAAGTTGCACAGCTAGTTTATTCATGAAACTGAAATGTAAAAGGACCAAAGAGATAATTATATATCTTGTTGTTGTCTTTATATATGGCGTTTCGAGCGTGCCAGTGGAGCACAAATCACTTCGCCAATGTCACGTCGAATGGAGAACACACAAAAGAGAGTGTACGGTAAAAAAGAGCTAATATTACACTATAGAAGAATGCATGTTTTAAAGAGATCCAGTTTAAATCCTTCACCTATAACAAAATTAACAGATATCTACAATATGAACAGATAACAAATAAGGTTAGTAATAAATAATATTTTACATGAGTGTTAGCTTATACTTTAATATTATTATATTTAATATATTTACATAAAAATTTACACAAAGGACTAAACACAAACATCAACAAACACTGAACATTAAGGGGACGGGGGACTTTGAGAGGAAGGGCATCGTATAAGGGACGGATTAATTTAGGGCAAGAGAAAAGGATATGGGAAAGGGAACCGTCGTCCAAGCCACATTCACACAATGAGTGGTCCCTGACCCTGATCTTAGCCAGATGCACAGGTGTACATGCATGTCCAAGACGTAAGCGACAAATTGTAGATATAACCCTCCGTTCAGTAAATCTTTGATAGAAGAACCAAGGACGCTTTGGTATATCCGGCTGGAGAAATGCATAATATTTACCCTTGTGAGATTTAGATAAGTCCCAGTATTCAGACCAAGACTTGTCCAAGTGAGTGGCTGCAAGAGACAACAGATCCTGAGCCGAATTAGAAAAGTGATCCAGAGTACCACACTGGATCGCTAATTTTGCGCACGAGTCTGCAGATTCATTCCCACTAATTCCAGAGTGACCTGGAATCCATACAAGAGTGACCTCCAAACCCTTTAGATGACATGAGAATAATTCTTCACGAATCCTTAAAACAATTGAAGATCTCAATTTACCATGAAACGGGTTGCCCTTAATAGCCATTAAGCAGCTAAGAGAGTCAGTAAATATAACTGTCTGTTTTACGTTGTGGGAGAGCGTGAACAGGATTGCTTCTAACAAAGCAACAGCCTCGCCTGTAAACACTGATGATTCGGGAGGGCACTTAAATTGTAAGATAATTTTGAATTTAGGTATCCAGCAAGCTGCACCAACACAGCTTTCTTTAGAAAGCTTTGATGCATCAGTAAAGATATGGAGATGTTTAAACCAATTTTCATTTACAGCCTTTTGGAATTTTGTGATGGTGCCTGGATCTCCCTTGGTAAAGCCAAGGTCTGTTATGATGGAGGGATGATAGACCAATGCTTTGTACGGTGTACAAAACAATGGATTAGAAGGGAGGCGTAACAAGGGATGAGGTAAATTAGTGAACTTCAGGAAACTGTGTAGCAGGTATGGTAATGGTTTATCACGGGGGAGTAGGTCAGCTAACTCAGTTAACTTAGACCATAAAGGATGGGAAGAAAGTTGTAACATTTTACCCACAAATCGGTCTGCAAGGAATTGTCTGCGGATAGGAAGAGGAGGATCAACACACTCCACTTGGAGTGCATTAGTGGGAGTAGACTTCATTGCCCCTAGAATTATGCGTAGGCATTTGTACTGAATCCGATTAAGCTTTTCTGTGGCTACTTTATTAAAGGGGTCCAGAACATATAAAGCATAATCCATATGACTGCGGATAAGGGCACCGTACAGGAGTTTTTGAGTATAAGGATGTGCACCCCACCACACACCGGACACCGCTCTTAAAGCATTAATGCCTTTTTCACATTTTCTGCTGAGATATTCAGCGTGAGCAATTCCGTTCAGTCGCTTATCAAGTATAATGCCTAAAAATTTACATTCTCCGCTACTTGGATGGGAATACCATTATGTTCAATATGAAAATTAGGGGTACTCCTTTTTTTTGTAAATACTACTATCTGGCACTTATCAATGGACAATGTAAGGCCATGATCAGTCAACCACTGGATAAGATAGTGCAAAGCAGTATTAAGGCGGTAAGTTATGTCCTCCACAGAATTTGAGCTGTAATAGAGGACGATGTCGTCAGCGTACTGAAGGATGTTACAAAAACTACTAACAGACAATTCGAGGTCATGTGTGTAGATGTTATACAACAGAGGACTAAGAGCTGAACCCTGAGGAAGTCCTTTCCAGACATGTCTGGGGGAAACAGTAAGAAGCGGATGTTTAACAGATACCGTTCGATCGGTTAGCAAATTACATATGAAACTGGCCAACCTCGGCGGAATACTCAGCTTATGCAGTTTCTGCCTGAGTACCGGAAGAAGTACATTATCATATGCAGATGCAACATCTAAAAAAACACCCACTAAATACTCTCCTTTGGCAAAGATCGTCGAATGTCTGTAGTTAAAATGCTGAGACTATCTGCAGTGCATAGCCCCTTTCTAAATCCAAACTGAGAGGGAGCTAAGATATTTCTGCTTTCCACTATCCATTCCAAACGGTTTTTTAAAGTCGCTCAGCAGTTTTGATAGCGTTGATGCAAGGGCAATGGGTCTGTAGGAAGAAGGGTCAGAGGAACATTTCCCTGGTTTAAGGATAGGGATAACAATTTGGGATTTCCATGCATCAGGAATATTGCCAGATTGAAAAATTTTATTTATTAAATCTAAGAAGTAAAGCTTAGATTTCTCGTTTAACCTCACTATGAAAGAATAAGGGACACCGTCTTCTCCAGGACTAGTGTCTTTTAAATCCGCTAAGATGCTTTTGAATTCCTCAAAGGAAAAGGGGGCGTCCATTTCCTCTGAAGATTCAATCGGCATGGTTGGGGATAAATCAAACGGCGGTACAAAAGGTGGGGCCAATTTGTCAGCAAAATTGTTAAGCCATAGCGATGGATTGTTGGAATTTGGACTAGGGACATTATTAAGAGACCTACGAAATCTCTTAACATTAGTCCATACAATGAAGGAAGAGGTACGAGGATTAAGGGACTCGCAGAAGTTGACCCAACCAAGTTTTTTCTTTTTCCAAATTAATTTCCTAAATTTTGCATCATTGCGTCTGTAATCCATATACTTCTCCATTGTCATACAGGCTGCGTACGACACCTCGGCAGATACTCGCCGATCGACAGAATCAGAGCATTCCTGATCCCACCAGGGATTGGAAGGCACCCGATTCTGAATGGAGAGTTTTTTGGGGATATGTAAGTCAGCTGCAGATAAAATGGCAGAAACAAACCGATCATAACAAAAAGTGACATTCTCATAATCAACAGACTCAGGAAGATCATTTAACCTGAAATCCACCGAGTCAGCATACTCAGACCAATTAGCTTTTTTTAAATTGAACTTAAGGAGCGGATGAGGATTATTAATATGAGGGTATCTATTATTTAAGGATAAAGAATTGGGAAGTGATCACTACCATGGGAGGAAGGAAGAACAGACCATGATAGAAGGGAAGCAAGAGATGGAGAAGACAAGGAAAGGTCAACAGCAGTCCTAGGATTCTGATTAGGATTAACCCTACGAGTCGGTGAACCATCATTAAGGATGCAGAGATCTACATCGTCAATCAAGTCCACCAACAAAGGCGAGAATCCATCACAGTAATAACACCCCCACAGAGTGTGATGAGTGTTAAAATCACCCAGGACCAGCACTGGAGTAGGAAGCGAAGAAATGATAGACTTAAGCTCAAGGAAAAGGGAAGAGGAAGGATGAGGAATATATACAGAAAGGAAGGAGATATTAAAGGCCCTCACAGCAACAGCATTAATCTGTTGACTGTGAGAAGGGAGAGGATTGCGAGAATAAGGAGAGGAGTGCTGGATAAGGATAGCACTACCTCCATACCCGTCACTCCTGTCCTCCCTCAAACAGGCGAAACCTGACACCCTGAACGGGGAGTCTGGCACCAACCATGTTTCCGAGAGGGCAACAATGACAGGATTGTGCAGGGAAACAATATGCAGTAATTCATGCTTTTTAGCACGAACACTACTACTATTCCACTGCAGGAAGGTCAGTGGAGCCATTATTAAGGATTTTAAATATTGTGAATAGATTTTGGGCAACGTTGGACGGTAAAGGAAGTTCAACACAGGTGGATATAATACTCACAAGAGTTTCTGTTAGAGCCACTAACAGATCTTTTCTACCAACTGTTGGATTATCAACACCTTGATTGAGAGCGTGACCATTAGGAAGGGAAGAGGAACAATTACCAATCAAAGCTTGGTGAGCCTGTCTATCAAAACCTTTAGCAAGAGGAGCGCGGGGACGGGGAGATTGCAATACAGTTGTGCGATAGGATTTGGTAGGAGTTGTTGGGTTATGAGTTACTCTGGATTGTTGGTATCTAGGAGAAGTGGAAATTTGAGGGGAGAACATTTCCTTAGCAATATTTGCATAGGAACGTTGGGCAGAAGGGAAACGAGAGGATGCTTCAATGTATGAGATACACTCTTGAGACATAACAATTTTAATGGATTGTTGTCTTGCATACTCAGGACAGTCCTTATCTGTGGCAAAGTGCTTACTGCTACAGTACAAACAATTTGAGTTCTCCTTGGCTGTGTCACATGCATCACCAGAATGAGACTGGGCACACCTGTAACACCTTGGCTGAGATCTTCATTGTGATTTAATATGTCCAAAACGGCAACAATTAAGACATTGGATAGTAGGGAATTTGTAAGGTTCGACGGGAAGAGAGGAATGATACGAAAAGACCCTATCAGGCAACTCTTGTCCTCGGAAAGTAACTACAACCGACTGGGTCGGGATCCATGTAGTCACCTCCTCACTCACACTCTTTCTGTTAAGTCTTCGCGCTTTCAGTACTTGACCATAACCTGAGGGAAAAACCAAAGACTCCACAAGCTCGTCTAACGAGAAGTCAACTGGCACCTCTCTAATTATACCCATGCGGGTAATAACAAATGTAGGTATTACTGCAACATACTTACATAGACTTATTATTGGGTTGGTCACAAATGAATTCGCTGCAGCAGCATTTGAGAATTGAACGCTGATCTTATTACGACCAACGTTCTTAACACCATCCTTGGTGATACAATTTATTTTGTTTTTGTGTAAAAATTGACCAAACTTAATCGCTCTAATTGAGGTACCAGCAGCTGGGTCAGGAACTTCCCTGGACACATATACAATGAAAGGGCCTTTATCAGTATCAATATAGGATTAGGACCATCGGAGAGGGACGGGTGGACATATAAATTTTGAATAGAGGGTGTCGCAGTAGATGGATTTATAATTGTTTTTTTTGCAGCAAAATCATTAATTAATGGTGAATCATCCCCTTGCCTCTTTCTTGACATCGCTTGACCATCAACTTTACCACCTCCGGTATCAGGAGGTTCAGGAGGAGGATCACCATCCATTATAAAATACGAAAATACAAAAAACTAACCTTACCTTATTTATACTACTTAATATACCGTTATTAACGAAACCAACACTTGCTACAACCAACCACCTTGTTAAAAAGGGACCTTTTAAAACTTTAAAATATCTCCACTATAGAACAATAAAAGAATTAACACTAAATAAGAAACTCTCACTAACACGTGTGTCAACCAAAACAAACGCTAGCGAATCCCTAATTATATATATATATATATATATATATATATATATATATATATATATATATATATATATTATATATATATATATATATATATATATATATATATATATATATATATATATATATATATATATATATATATATATATATATATATATATATATATATTTATATATATATATATATATATATATATATATATATATATATATATATATATATTTATATATATATATATATATATATATATATATATATATATATATATATATATATATATATATATATATATATATATATATATATAAATAAATCTACGGTTAATCTATAAGGTTGGTTGTCAAATCTAAGTTGTTATATTGAAATTTAAGAATTAATTACAAATAATAATAATAATGATGTATCTATATGTAAGAATATAAGTGTCTAACGATGTAATGTCAAGTATGCTCTGTCTATGCAAAAGCTTTGCTGAACGTTTAAAGCACTTTTAGTATATCATACCTAAAATGAATTTACAATTGTGCTACTTTTCATGATAATACAAGAATGGAGCACGAAAAAAAAAAGATTATTTGTGTTAAACGCTTCCTTTGTTTGTAGCATACATTTTTATATAAATTTTTCATGTCGAATCCATAATGAGACAGCATGAAAATGTAATATCTGGCAGTGTCCCAATTTTTTAATCATTTCATATCAAACTTGTACATTTTAAAATTTTAATTTTAACTACAATTTCAAGATAGTCTTTTTTTAAATTTGTTATTAATGAGACACTGACGTGACATTACCGTTTATTTTTAAATTCTCGCTTTTTACGTCTTGAGTGTGTTTATTTAACTTCAATTATTTCATTTAAAAACTCCGTGGCTACATTTGCATTGTTTTGAATAGTTTCCCATTTTAATAAAACTCTGAATAAAGGTGTATCAAGGCAATAAATCAAATTAAGTTGTAGCTAGCGCAGATAATCTGAATAAATATGAATTTTCCACTAAATCATCACATTCTCGGTGCTACGTCTCAAATCTAAAATTGTGCACTTTTTACGTCTTATTCCACGGTGAGGATTTATTTCTGCGGTGAGGTTTCATTTCTGCTAAAAGATTTTGTGATTTTTGTGCATTCAGAATAAGATTTTCTGAAGAAGCTGACAAAAATAAGACCTTTTACCTTTTATTAATTTTTTTTTTCGTTTTACTTTAAGCATTTTCTAAATTGTATATGCACAGTTGAGTAACTATATTCATTTATCGTTTATTATGTATATACATTATTGAAGTAAAAATATTTCGTATTTTGTATACGAAAAACAGGCCTAAATAAACTTTTAAAAACTCTAATAAGGTATAAACATAAAAATAAACGAATAAAATAATGGCTAATCATAATTAACACACAAATATGTATATTATATTATGTTTTTATCTAAGCTTAACACTTGTCCTCGTATAAGAAACAGAGATTCTTGATACTCCATATTGCACCAATCTCGCAAATTTTAGGCATTACTTGGGGAAATGTAAATAATTTCATACCCCGTATAGAGATCGAATCATGCTTATATTCAGAAGCTTGGCAAGTATATACAAAATGTATAAAGACTGCAAAATATATATTACATATCATAAATATCCTACTATACTATACTTTGCTATACTATATTTACATAATAAATGACCCCAGCCATAACATTAGGTAAACCAGATTGACGTAGTTGTTAAGTAACCCGGCAGCTGTCACAACGGCCGATCGAGGCGTAATGCCGACAGATGATAAACGCTAATCGCATCAATGAAGAGACGCTTGATGAATGCTCGGCTTAAGTCGTAATGTTGTATCGAGGACACAAGAATCAATTTAGATATAGTTTATATGATTAATATCTGTAATGGGATATCTAATTTGAATATTATTATGAGAAGGTATTAGGAATGTCTCCACTAATAGCTATAATTGTAGATTGAAATCTGTTAATTGACTATACTGTGTGTTGCAGCGTTTAGCTCCGTTACCCAACATTCAATGTCTCTGAATGAGCTAAACGTCTCCTGGATATACTGCTGTGAAACAAAAAAATACAAAAACCACTAAGCAATCCACTAACCACTAAGTTCTGATGTATATTATGCTAATTAATATAAATTTTATACTTAGAAAAAAATTATTAACGTTTAATAGAGATTATAAAGATAGATTATTTAAAGCTTCACGCTATATCCCGTAAATAAAAAAAAGTAATTTTTTTGGAACATACAGAGGTAATACATTACAAGAGAAAATGTTGACTACTGATAAAGTTAAAAAAAAAAACTGCAGTGCATGGTAGGATAGTTAGCGATAACCTAGTAGCGTGTTTTACACGCTATTTGCTACTTTCCACTAATTATAATTTATTTCCCCGCATGGGGATAGAACTGAAAACCATCGTGTTAACAGTCTACACCACGATGACTTCGAAATAAAGATTCATAATAATGTTTTGCCATAGGCATTAGGCATATTAAACTTAACACCATGTATTTACTTCTGAATCTTTGTGGTTTGAATCAGCCAGATCGGCTTGGTCATGCGGTCTGGGTATAGTCTAATATGACATCTGTGGTTACATAAGCTGATAGCCAGTTCACAGTGCGTTTGTACTGTACGTTTCAATAACGGCTTATCGTATCTCGTCTGTGAACTATAGTATGTAAAGATCACAATCGATCAACAATGGTCGCAGTGATACAGGGCTGAATGAATAAAAAAATATATATAATAAAGACTAAGTTAATATGTCTATTAAAGACCCCTGATTGGTGTTATACATAAATCTGCAAATAAATTTGCAAATATATTAAAATATCATATTCCTAGACTTATTCACACCTGAATGTATTGTAAAACAATATATTGAATTATTTTACTAACATTCATCACTCAATTGAATTATGTTAAATAATATGATTGTAATGCACAAAAAAAAATACTCTTCTAATCTGAAAATTTCTTTACATAGAATATGAACTTGAAAGTCTTATTTTACTATATTATATTTTAAACCATTTACATTCCTGTAAGAATAAGTACAAACAAAATTTTGTTATTGAAAAAGTACATTTTGTTTATACATTAATTATTTACTATTTAGATATATAGATAAAAGAATTGGAGATGGACAAGAAATTTCTCACAAACATTATTTTCTTTTTCTCCTTTAACAAATATAATTCAACCGAACTTTATAATCGCCTTGTTTAAGTACAAAATTTCCTTAGAGAGTCTTTGGAAATTGTGTTTTCACTGGAATTAGACATAATCCTGTATTAAATTTAATAATGGAAACATAAAAGCTCTTGAAAACGAGATTTAGTTATTTTTTAATATTTTGTGTTGTTTATTATTGTCTATACCTACTAATTAATAACAAATTTCACTTTAATTATTTATTCGTTAGCGAGACTTGAATTAAGGCTTGTTAGTGAAGGTCATGAATAGCATTCTAAATCTTAATTACACGAGATTAGCAGGACACATACAAATGTCCATTTCGCTTATTTGGCTAGTAAGTAAATTTATTAACTATATTGAGAAGGTTTTCTTATGTATGGAATAAAAACATTCTCAAAGCTGACAAATCCTGTATAATCCTGTAAGACTGGCATCGGAACAAATAACTTGATGTAATATAACCTTCATCGATAATAAAATAAAATTAGGTCATCAGGCATCTAACTAATACCTGGCAGTGTCTATAAGCACGATGGTAATAAATTCTTTTCGTTGGAAGAATTGTTATAAATATTTATATTTTTAAATTATTCCAATATGATTACGCAAAGCGTTTGAAGAAACAAGAACAAGCCAAAACAATCAACATTACAATGACAATATTTAGTTCTTACATAAATTAGGAAAAATTGTAACAAAAAATAAATAATAAGATTAACTTAAGAAACATAAAAACCTATGTATATACATATACTATAACAAAAACATGCTTATATACTCATTTTATATCAAATGAACTACAGCTATAGATAATAAGATTTTTTTTTTCCTTTATTTGTGGTATTAAGTGCGCATTTCTTGCCAAATTTTATATTTCTAGGTTAACGAGAAATACTCTAGTTGTTTATATTTATATTTTTTTATTGAATTGGTTGGATAGTAGATGTTAATTTCCCCTAGTCATATATAGGCGTTCTAGAGAAAAATGTTCTTGACAGACAGACAAACAAAAATAAACTGATCTTGTAAGTATTCCGTTTTTTCTTTTGAGGTACAAAATCCTAAAAATAGTCAGAAAGAACATTAGAAGTCGGCAATCATGCCTGATTCAAATAATAAACTTAAAATAAATATATTAAAGACCTGAGTTAATAAGTAATGAGTAATGCGGCCATAGTGGACCAGTACGATAGCGTCCTACTGTAAACGCATTGGCTGTGGACTGGATTACCTAAAGTTATAAAAAAAATTACCCAAGTTGGGTAATGTTCTCCCTAACCTACTACCTATATGCAAGATACAGAGTGAATTTAAAAAAAATATAATTTTCAAACATTATGTTGCATATACGAAGAAAACTTCATAAAATTTGAATACGTATTGGACATTAAATATCTTAGACGAGCCTTATCTAGACTATTGTCACAGAATGATTGTAAAGATGTTTAAAGCTATGCGAGCTATTTGTCTATGTCAGTATGATTGGAGATTGATAATCATTGATATGTGAAAACGACTGAGATATTTAAATTTAAATATTTTTAAGACAGGATTAAAGTACGCATAGCACTTTACCCTCGTAAATGATATGTTAATTGTCAATTAATAAAACTAAAGCAAATTTTATTCTATAAATAAGTTCACTTAGCTACGAAAATATTACCGTTTGAGAGCTTTTCCTAGGTTCTGGTTTGGTTCAAATCCCTTTAAGAGCTTTTCCTAGGTTCTGGTTTGGTTCAATACCCTCGTAAATGTTATGTCAATTGTCAATTAATAAAACTAAAGCAAATTTTATTCTATAAATAAGTTCACTTCTGGTTCTGGTTTGGTTCAAATCCCTTCTCCGTTCAAATTATAAGAAAATAATTATACAATATTTTTGTATAATATAGTCACTTATTTTATATTTGTATATTATTTTACACACACATTATACTGTAATTTAGAGAAGAACAGACGATTCTGGTCCAATGAATATGATGATAAAAGTTGTTTGATCAATAACTTAAGCAAATTTTATAGCACTCTAGCGTCGTAGTTACGGTTAGTTTAACCAACTTCATACTTTATATGCAATTCAAATAACATGCCCTCGTGGCATAGTGATTTATTACAGGTTGATATAGGAATATTATAATTACATCTATAAACCTTCAGATACCAACTTAGATGAACAGATTTATTAATCGACCAAGACCTTTAATTCTGTTTTTTTTTTCTTAATAATATACAAAATATGGAAAAAAAGCAAGCAAAATTTACATAAATTGAATAAACGAAAGAAAAGGCATTGAACGCAATCAAGAGCAATATGTATGTCTCTCTATGTAAACGGCACTTCAGCGATGGTAAAAATTTCACATTTGGGAAAAGCGTTTGTACAATCAGGCTGGATTGTGCTGGGAATCTAAGCTGAACTGTGTAAAGTAACGAAGCTACGAAGGAATGTTAAAAAAACATTTGTTTGTTATAAAATCCTATTATTTTACTTATAAAGTTTACTTTCAAAATTAATTTTACAACATATATTCCCTAAATAGTATTAAACAAAATTTTTGTTAGTATATAGTTGGAAGCTTCAGGTCATCGTGGTACAGCGGCACAATGACTGTAAATGCGACGGTTGTAGGTTCGGTCCACACTCAAAGGAATTAATTATTTTATTTCCCCACTCTGGTAGGTAAGGCGCGATGTTGAATTCCACTATTCAACATGCAATGTCTTGAAAATTGGTGGACAATGGAGTGTCTTAAGCCATTGCCTCCCTGCCATATAAGGGATACTGAAGGTTTTGGACGTAGTAGCTGATTCTTACTTGATATATCTTTTTTCCATCCTTATATATATATATATAAGGTCTATATATATATATATATATATATATATATATATATATATATATATATATATATATATATATATATATATATATATATATATATATATATATACATATATATATATATATATATATATATATATATATATATATATATATATATATATATATATATATATATATATATATATATATATATATATATATATAAATTAAATTATAATAAAATTTATTACTTTATTACTTAACCCGAGCTATTTGGTTATGCTGTCTATAACAAATTGTTTCACTATAGTATTTATATATAAAAATAAATGAAACAATAGGTTTTCCTCCTTGTATATATGCTACTACTTTAGTTACTTTAATGATATAATCAATTATTTAGTTAATTTGGGTTTATTGGCATATACGATTTATACGTATATATGTTACTTTTTCCTTCAGGCCGTTAAGATAAAAAAAACTTTGTCCGTATTTTAGCATATAGCACATTTTATATTCCGTTAGTAGATATAAAAGGAAAGAACAAAATATTTCAACAATACCAGCCAGTAATTATGACTTTCTATTCTTAAAGTCAAAAATCCTTAAAATCACTGGGATACTGAAATATTCACAGATATTTTAATAACAAAGACATAATTTATTCCGTATTTTAAGCACTAGAAGCTCAGCATCTTTATAATAAAGCTTGAAAGTTTTATATATATTTATTTATCTCAAGATTTCATCTTTTACGCGTTTTTTATTGTCCTTTTTCATTCTATGCTTTGCTTGTAGCTGTTATCTTTATTTATTGATACTTACTCAGTAGTTTTTAGAGTTATTGTGACTATTATAAGGATAATGTATGGTTTAGGTTAGGCATTATTAATTTTAGTTTACTTTGTCAGAAAGATAATTGGTAGCCATTCTCAATGTAAATTTTTAATATAACTTAAATTGTGATGTAGAATGAACATTCTGCTATTAATATGTAGACACACAACTTAGGTGGCGAAACTAAATGCTCAAATACCAGACAGAGGGAATTTCTTCGTATGTTTAAAGTCTAAGCATTCCCTCGAGTACGATTTCTTCAGACAACATCTACTTGTGTATACACAGGCTATACATAATAAGGTTTTACAATATTTTAATTTGTATTTATAATATAGCAATAACAATATTTATTTTTTTTGTTATTATACATATGAAATAATATAGAAAGAATAAGAGATTTTAATATAACATTTATAACGAAACATTTCAAAATATTTTTATAACTTGGTAATGTTAAATCACACATATAGATACACATATACATATTATATATATATATATATATATATATATATATATATATATATATATATATATATATATATATATATATATATATATATATATATATATATATATATATATATATATATATATATATATATATATATATATATATATATATATATATATATATATGTATATATATATACATACATATATATATATAGAAAAAACTTAGCTTATGTTTTACTCTTTTGATGCTTTTGAAGCGCTTTGATAATACATATCTACATTATACTCGTATTAGCCAAGTGGACGAAGCTGAATCCGTGTCGTGGCTTGCTGTACGTTTATTATAATAATAAAATATTATAAAAAAATAAGAATGGAAACTAACTAGATGAAAAAGATAAAGCATTATACAATTTGTAGACCGTACTATATTACTCTAAATCTTAAATTGATGATCATATATTTTAATTTACATTTTATTCCACGTATATAAGAGTATTAGAAGTAGGGACAGGAAACCTTGTAAAGAAAAAGAGCGTATTTTTTTCATTTTCCTACAGTATTTGCATAAAGTGTTTTAGAAATATTTTTATACAAGATTAATATTTATAGCATTTATATTTTTTAAATTAAATTTCTTTACTCTATTGTTACTAACTATTATAATATAATATTGAAATAAATTAAATTTAGTATACAACGTCCATATCATTATGATAATCGTTACGATAGTAAGTTATGGTCGCTATATTAATTAATATTATGTAATACTCTACAATAGAGGGACATTATGAAATTTGACAGTAAAGCTTGCTCTTGCTTCTAGCAAATACTCTGTTAAACCCTCGTCACAGAAGATTAACTTGCTGAAACTCAATTTTAACTTTGTAAATACGTACATATGTGTGTTTATTGTTTTTACTTAATTTGGGACTTGCGATTAAATTCTTAGAGATAAGCTAATTGTGGATTAAAATATCTAGAGCGTTTTCACAGTCAATTACTGTCGAATTTATTACAAAAAATATGATTGATTCCATATGTGTTCTTTTTTTAAATAAACGATAAATAAGCTATAAAAATAACTAAAGAAAGAAAAATATGTGGAAACAAAGATATGAACGTAGCGGGTATTGAATCCGCGCTTTTGGAAACTCTTCAACGGACGGACAGTTGGTCGGTTCGAGTCCTGATATTTCGTTTTATATACGTTTCTAAATATTTTAGTTTCCTTTGTGTACAAATTACAGTAAATAATGCTATTGAAATGTACGAGTATGTTTATTTGTATGTATTATTAAGCAACAAATGTTACCATAATGTTAATCTATAAAAAATATGGCAAAATAAAAGAAGAGTCAGTTATTACTTCATAAGACAATTTCAAAAAAACAACACTATTTCCGAGACAGCATCTTAGGAGTAAATCACATTCAATATAAACAAAGATAAGCAGATGTCATTCAAGGAAAGTCGTAAACCCAAACTACTTTTTATTACTCTACGCTTTGCAACATAAAATCTAAATTTTAAATGATATAACTTTCGTCGTCTGTAAGCTGCCTAATAAATAGACTTAACCTTATTCCTTTATGACATGTTATGTAAATTGACCTTAGGGTTAGCCTAATATTAGCATTTTCCACATGTTTGCCACTCTACTGTAATAGTAGTCTACGCCCCTGATACTTACGCTAGGCTGTCTAAGCTATACACCATACTACACTACGTTCTATTTTGTTTATCGCCACATCTCTCGCATTTTGAGCAACACTAATTCAGTAATTCAATTATATTTTGTTAGTAATAACAACACTAATATTATAATATATCGTGCATATATAGATATATATATTTACGAAGTCACTCGATTACAATCCATTGCGTGGTGCGAGACGGAACTTAAGGCCTCTTGGCTATGTATGTATAAGTTTGTATTACCAAAGCGGAAAAATAAAAATAATTTAAATAGAATCATTATCTGAGAGGAGACTGAACCTACAACCACCGCATTTACAAATATGTCAAACGGTGTCCCATTGTACTGCGCACAATGGCCTGCGCGGGATAATATCATATATAATTAAATGAGTCAGCCTATCTCGCGAGATTTGTGAAAATAAAAGAAAACTATTCTTTGGCAGTATAAGTTTTTATTATATTCATATATTGATTTTTTTTAATCATAAACGTGGCTTAACATGTTTTGTTGTACTAAAACTTGACGGCGTCAACTATGTTTAACAAGAACGTTGTTTGACAATGGCTCAAAGGGTGGAAGGCACGGGTAGGCCAATCTAACAATAGCACAACAGATATAGCAACCTTTGTAGCAGAAATTTGACCTTCTTTCAACTGTTACCGTTATTAGACAATAAATCATCTTAATAAATATGAAAATTGCCGATTAATTGTTGTATTGGAAGCTAGGTAGCGTATTATGGTCGAGCTTTGTCCGTGCAATAATAGAAAGAATTTGAATTCATTTTTGTTTCTATTGTACTTTATGCTTAAATTAAAAAGACATCGTGTTTCTACTGAAGTAATAAATAAAGAATAAATAAATAGCTTCACACTATTTCCAGCATATAGCAGGGTAGTAAGTAATATTAAGACACTCCGATATCAACTTTCGGTCAAATTTTGAGACATTGTGTATTGAGTGTTCGAACTTAACGCTACTCTTTGTTTTATTACCTTTGTCTTATTTTTATTTTATTCATTCTCTCGAGTGGGAATTGAACCCCTAAGCCTTGTTTACCGCTGCGCCCCGACGGCCTCAGTGTATATATATATATATATATATATATATATATATATATATATATATATATATATATATATATATATATATATATATATATATATATATATATATATATATATATATATATATGTATATATATATATATATATATATATATATATATATATATATATATATATATATATATATATATATATATAAATTCTTTCAAAAATAGTTTTATTTATAAGAGTAAAAATTCACATGATGCCATTTATTAAAGGCCTGTGAATAAATTAAAACAATCAGGTCGCCCTTCTATTGAAATGTTTAAACTTTTATTGGCTATTCGTATATATATGACCGGCTGTGAATACAAATGATGAGCCTATTCCGAACGCAGAATATTAATTGATGCTACCAACCAAATTAATTAATATTTTAAGATTATTTCCTTTGGATGTATTATAGTATTATATTTTTTTTAAAAAGATACGAAATAAAAAATAAATACTTTATCATGTTTTAAGCGAAGAAAAACATGTCTTTTATATATGCGGTATTTCATATAAAGAAAACCGAAAACTTAATGTATGAACGTAAGTGATAACAATTTCGTTGTAATAATAAATTTGTCAAAATATTTGTATATTTAAATTTTTTAAACAAAATAAAAGATTCAATAACTTAAATATCTGTTTATACTTTTCAAGCTTTGTCGATTGCAGACCAAATTTTAAAAAATTAATCATACGCACGAAAAAAAAATTTCCACCATTTTACTATATTCATTTTTTGTAAAGTAGTCCGTCAACAAATCATCGTCAATCATCGTATCAATATCGTCATCAATTGTATTTTTAACAAATAAAAATAAAAAATTATAATTGTTATTACGTTCTTCTCATAAAACTGTGTAAGATATATATTTTTAAGTATAATAAAAATATCTAGAAAATAATAATTATTTATGTTGCTTATTCATAAGACAAGACAAAAATTTAAGCATACTTTTAAAATTATCAAATTAAACCTTTTAATTATTAATATAAAATAGTAAACAACCTGCAGGAAAGTTTGCACAATTTAAAGACAATTAACACCAAAATCTTAATTTACCACAGCACTTTAAGTCACTGAGTACTTTAAGTTCACTGTAACAGTCCAAAAGTTAGGTATAGACCATAAAATTAAAAGCAATATTAAAAATCACGATCCATTTTTCATATCAGTTTAAAATATGAACTTGACATTCGAAACTATGAGTTTTCAAGAGAAACGCGCAGGCTCGTTCGGTGGAAGCACGAGCGTCGAGCAGACTGGACGCTGCGGCCCGTAGCGCGTAATACGCATGCGCAAACAACCTCTTATAATTTGATATCTCACATCACCGCCTCTCACGTTCTGTGGCGAAATTCACTACATTATTCAATTTTAACCACTTACTTGAGGCTGTCATATGAGATATTCTAAGTTTAATTGACACATGGACTGCCTTTAGATTTGAATTTGTTACTAAAAAATTGTTTTCGTCACTTGTCACATTTAAAATTCTAAGCAAGTACCTGTTATATACATTAGATAATTCTAATCAACTCGTTTATTATTATCGTCACCGTTGAGACTGAAAGTTTTACTTTTCAACGAAACAAACTTTCGTTAAAAGTTCGTAACTTTGTAATTTCAATTGCTTAAGATTTTCTACGAAATTTTCTTTCGATTTATCTAGCCGATTGTATTTATGATGGAACATAGCTTTTACAATAAGCCTTTTAAACAAACAAGGGAAAGTAGAATAGATTTTGGCAGAGAGCCAGAGTGTTAGTTATTCCGTCCTGGTCCAGCCCATGTTGCCCGCAAAAACTAAAACCTTTGCTCAGCCCTTAAACGTGAGCTCGTTTATAAGATTGTAACGAAGCATTTTTATTATGACGCAACTAGAAATATTATGATAAAAGAAAAGTTGTAACAAATATAAGCAATGGTTATCAATCTTATTAATAGTTGTTATGAACTATTAGAGGTCTTGTGATGAGTACAATAAATTATTATTATTAGATCATTCTTAAAAACAAAAAATAAATGATTTTTTTTTATTACTTAGTTTTTAATATTGAATAAATATTCAATAATACTTTAAAATAGGAGTGACCGTCTTGCTTGAATTAAAATTAATTTAGTAAAATTGCTGGAAGTATTGTACAAGAATTTAAAGTTACTTATATATACATATGTTGTTTGTTGTAGTATGTTTTAATGTGTTAAGACGTATATTGATTTCCTTTAGTCATGAGATTTTCGCTAAGTCTCACTTCGCGACAAAATACGCTTACAAACATGTTAGAGTAAATCCAAACGTTTCCTTTAAAAGGTTTTGGATAAAAAATGTATGGCAAGATCTCGAAACATGTTTTATCTTTCTAGATTCTACTTTTAGCTTTTACGAGAAAAAAAACTCATTTTTTTGTATAATATTACATATTTTGAACATTTTATTTCCAAGAATAATGTTCTCGTTAAAACTTGTTAGATCATATTATAAATTTAAGATTTACATTGTTTTTTTTTATTATATATTTTGCATATTGACGACTTTCAGATAATATCAAGATCATGATCAATACAAAAAATATATTCAGATTTAATTTTCTTAGTCCTATTCTTAAAACGTTATTAACCTGCTCAAAGAATATAATATAAATCCAAATCCTTTTTAATTAAAGCTTACAATTTTCAAAAATAAGAGCGATAATTTATAAATAGGAAGATTTGTGCCAAAAAGAATATGTATGCAATATCTAATTTGGAATATTTTTACAAAAAAACAAAATATTTATTCTAAACTAGCAACCCGATCGCGGCTCGCCCGCTAATGTTAGCTTGGTCGCGTTCGTTTTAAAATTTTATACCTACATAACAATGCAATTCGATTTTCACGAGGTCTTTTATTTAATCACTCTTGTATGTTATTAAAAATCGTGATTAATGTACCTATATGTTTATTGCATGTATATATTATAACGTAAACGTATTTGTATTTAACATATAGTCTGTAAGCAGATTATGTCCTAGCTTTTCCACTTTCCACAATTGATTTTGAAATTTAAAATCGTACTAACACTATTTATTTTTTATTTATTGGAACACCATAATTCTAAGAATTAAATTTAATAATTCTTAGATGACACATTGTTTTTTAAATCACTCTGTTGTCCATCTATCTGTATGTCAGTCTCTCTGTCTGTCAGTGTGCCTGTCTGTCAAGACCATTCTCCAAATCACGTGGAAGAATCAAGCATTGATATCAAATATCGAAATCGATGACCTCTTAAAAAGAATCAAACTTCTAAGTCAACGCAATTAAAAGATATAAATGTTTATGGTTAATTTTTTGCATTTTGTATCAAAACTGTCACGTAATCAAAACCTATAGAGTTATGAAATCTGGCAATAAGTTATAGTACAACCAAAGGAAAAAGACCAAAAAATTGTAAATTTATGTATATAAATATATATATATATATATATATATATATATATATATATATATATATATATAAAGACCATTAAAATTTTCTACTGTAATTCGCTTGATACAAAATTATAGTCTACTCTTATTAGTTGTATTTTAATTGACCTAGACTTAGAACTTACAGTATATATAAAATCTCAAATTTGATAATTTATAAGTTAAATACAGAAATAAGCCATTGTAAACTTATATTTGTAGTTAATTTCATACAAAGTGAGTAGATAGGACTGAAAATTTAAATTTATCATTTTCTATAGTAGAGTTTTCCTACTTGTAATAGGTACGAAACCCTCGATGCGCGAGTACTGCTCGCACTTGACCGATATTTATTAACATAACATTATTTATTGACAATTATTAAGAAGTGCATTATGTAATCTCGTAAATAGCAATCCATCGTCAATCAATTTGAATCGCTTATTCATGTATTCGGCAATGTGCGGATATAATATTATTGAAGCTGATAATAATTGATGCCCTGCCAATAATCGGAACTAAATTAATTTGCCAAACTAATCAGTTAGGAAGAGTATAATCTCTAAGCAATCAATTATGTTTGTTGATCATTCACTTTCTATGACATTTTTATACATACATTTACATTAATATGGAGTGTATATACTCGTAGTAAATTATTTGTTGTTGTACAACAACATATAATAAAATTGTTGTATTTTAATTTTAATTATCATATTTAACGTATAATTATTGAGGATATAATATATTAAGTATATATTAGTATAATAAAGAATTTCAATTTATAAAAGATACGACTTTCTTTATAATTGATATTTATATCTTTGAATTTTGTAAAAATTGAACCTAAAATAAGTCTAGATTAAAAATTTTATTATATCGTTATCAAAATTTGAATGCAATAAACTTTCAGGATACTTTGGAATATTTCCAAAGTCATTTTTATAATAATCTACTCATGAAGCGTCTATAATGGTGTTACTGTGAGAAAGCAAAAAGCTCTTAAGCTAATCTTTTAAGTATATCTCTTCGTATAAGACCCATTAGTCACGAGAAGTTTAAAAGTCAAGTTATTAGTCAAGCCGGAAGACGTTTAAAGATATCTTGTTCAGTCAGAGCAGCAACTAGTATTGAAATAAGTTAACATTTTTATATATTTTACATATTTATGTGTTAGTCAGTTAGTCATTTTCAAAGTATATTGGTTTTAAATCTTAAAAAACAAATGAATTGAAGAATTTATCAACCAAGTTTTTTAGTTGAAGCTAAATTGAAGCGCTTTATTCAGATGGGTTGACAGAAATATAATTGTACATACACTCCATTCTCCATTTTGTGTCCGAATTCCAGTAACTGAGTGTTCACTACCAGAAGTCAGCGCCGCACTTTGTCAACTCCCTCGAGTGGAGATTGAACAGCCAGCCATCGCATTTACAGTCATATTCTATCTAACTGCGCCAAGACGGCCTTAATTTATCATAATACGTCAAATTATGGACAATGAAAATGTCCATAAGTAAATATAGACAATTTTGAGTAGTCCGAGACTGAATTTTAACTACTTTTATCGTCCACCTTTCGCAGTGGCGCGGAGGCACACTGTCTCCATGTAAACGCGACGGTCTGTGAGTTCGATTCCCACTCGGGGAGAATGAGGTGCTGAGTTATACCACCCAATACATAATATTTCGATAGGCAGAAAGTGAGAGCCGGAGTGTCTTAACACTATATTCCCTCTGCCAAACTACTTTGTGCGGTATAATGCTTGAAGCTAAAACAAAAATACATTTCACGCGTTTGTGATATAAAATACATTTCACATTTTTAAATAAAAAAATACATTCCACATTTTTTCTATAATAAACCATACTTAACCAGATTTTAATTTTACTGTGGTAGCAATGGTCGTTATTATTATCAATTATGCATTATTAATAGAATAATATATAACATATTATGTATTATTAATAACACATCCTTATTTCAGTGTATGTAAAACATCTTCTAATCGAATGATGAATTGTTGGCATTCACTGATCAAAACGACATTATTACTATTACAATAATAATTTAATACTACTATAATTCAATTTCATAAGTCATATTGCTAGTGGCAACTAGTTATTTTATTTTTTTATTATTGGAATATCTTATTAGGAGAATAATAAGATATTTCATAAATAAAAATAACAATTTTTATAAATTTATATGATAATTTCTTCCAAATCTGATATTGGCTTGCCGCGGGCATGTTTAATCAAAATATCATTTTATTAATATTATTTTCTAAGAACATTGTTTTTTTAATATACAAAGTATAAGTTCAATGGGCAAAAATGCTTTATACACTTAAAGATACTGTTTAAAATAAAGACACCATCATGACGCAAACAGCATCTAATTGTACAGAGGATTGTGGATCCGATCCTCACCCGGGCGAATTAATTATTTCCAATATCCTACTCTATCAAAAGATCCTATCCTGATATTAGCGTGCATGCGGGATAAAGCGTGAAAATGGAAGAGAAAATATAATACATTTGGATCAATATACGTAAACCGAAAATGTTCCAAATTAAAATAGGGAAATGGTAAGTTGATTGCTCTATAAATAATCACTTAAATCCTTTAAGAGGAAATAAAAACATTTTTATGTTTTATTATGCGACATTATGTATATATATTTGAAAACGATGAGGTACATCAAATGAAGTACCGTTTTATAGTTTTGTTTAAAAATCCACCCGTTTCTTTTATTCTTATTCTAATTTCTTTATTATAATTATTGCAAAGATCGCTTAAAGCCGGAGTCAATCGGAATACAAAAACTCATAAGAATATAAAATGTGATTACATAAACTTGTCGTTCTTGAATTTGTAAAAAGTGCTGGCTGGTGCCAAACTATTTGCTCTCATTAATTTTACTTGAATCTCTTCCGAGATGACGTGCCGGTAATTTGTTACGATTAGCACACTTGGCAAACTATTATCTTCTCTTATAAGGCTTTTGTATTATTATATTATGTTGACATAGATAAATAATGATTGATGTGCGTGAGATATATTATATGTATGATCCTTATTGCTGTTTAGTATTTTAATGTGTCATAAACTATGTGATTTATGCCAATTCATTTATTTAGTATGTTTAAGTCATACAATTTTGTAATTCAACACAATCGGTGTCTATCTATAACTACTTTAGTAGCCATGTATCTATCAATTGCTAACTTTTTTTATCAATACTAAAAAGTTTTTTTATTAACATTGACATTATGCGCTGGGCATTATGTGTAAATACAGTGGCAGCACTGTATTTTAAGTAACTAAATTATATTAAAGATGTTATTTAATTAAATTGCATTTGATTAACAATATTGAGCTCTAGTAGGCCAGTCACAAGGATGTTGTTTCACATGTTCCACATTTTTAGTCCTGCACGTCGGTCACCAGTCCAAGGCACTGCTACGAGCGTATAAGTGAAAGTATTAATTATCGCAGTGTAATGGAGAATTGACATTGTAATAAGGGGCCGTCATGTCACGGCGGCACAGAATCTTGCACGGTTGGAAGTTGACAGCGGGTTAATTCCACTTGAGGTGTGTCTTATGAAAAACTAAACAGAAAACATTGTGATTAAGGAATTGGTTAATAGTGGTGGTTTTCTTGACATGAATTTAAAATATAAAATATTTCAATTAATATAAAATATTTATGAATATAAAATATTTCAATTAATATTTAAAATCCTATGTATAAGTTTTAAATTCCGAAAATTGACTAATTTGTTGTGTTATTTTCTACAGTATATAGTATACTACATATACTAGTAAAATAAAGGATAAGTGATAAAATAGATAACGATGACAATACGTCACTATCTCTCCAATGGACGGTCAGTCTATCGATGTTAGTCCCTAAAGGTGTCACGTCCCATATCGCGTTGAAAAATAGAGGGTCGACGTAATATTCTGGATAAATAGCTAACATTTTACCGAACAAAAGTGTTATGATTTTACAGAAGATAAAAGAAACATATGAAATAAATTTAATGACAACCTCTTTTATGTTATCATTTATTTATTTGTTTACTTTACTTACAAAGGGCTTTATGATAACAGAAATATATAGAAAATATTTTGTGATTATTGCAACTGGATGACATGTGTTTACAATAATATGTGTATGTATATATAAACTGAAGGTATAAAATGAATAATATCCATTTTTATAAGAGAATATAAAATAAATACTATAATATATTTCTATACATAGTTACAGCTTAAAATATAATAATAAATAAAACTTAAATAAAAACTTTAATATCAAACTCCGTAAATGAAATTAGTAGGTACTTCATTACACAGCTAGAGTATGAATATGGCAAATCCGTTTAATGTTTAAAGTTAATTGACGGTCTTTGACTCGAAGTTGAGCTAGAATGTTCGAAATTACATTTAGTGAATAGTTGCTTACTCCGAATATCGCTTTTGCATAATATAATTCATAATGGGATTCATGTTTAATAATTAACAGCTATTCTTAAAATATCTAGATATATTTCTCTCTCTATTTTTTTTGTGCGGAGAGTCTTAACACACATAACGTTAAGATTCTTTGTTCCGTTCTCTGTCGTTCCTGCTATGTGAAGTTATTTTATTTATATATCTAACGCAGTCGTAAAGGACCTGGCACTTTACGCAATATTTATATTTTCGATTCCCACTCGAGGGAATATAAAAATAAAAATTTAATTACATATATTTTCAGATGGTTACCTGATCCTATCTACTTAATATCTACTTAAAAATTAAGGAAGTAGAATCTTTTTAGAGAGTAATTCTCTTAAATTTGTATTGCCCATTTATAAAATATAACATAAAAATTTATTTTCCAGCTTCCCAGCAGATTTCATAGAGCATGATAGGTAAAGAGTACCTAGTTTAAGGACACTGCGTTCTCCGCTTTGTCTTTGGCGACGCTCTTGGAGCTTATCCGCTACGTCACGGACCCCAAGACTACCTCGAATGAATGTGTTGCGTATGCGGTCGGACCGCGTAACGCCACACATCCATCTCAGCATCTTCATCTCCGTGACGTGAAGCTCCTGAGTGTGCCGAGATAATGTTGGCCAACATTCGCTGCCGTATAAAAGAACCGGTCGGATAATGCTCTTGTATATCAGTCCCTTGATTAAAACTATAGTTATGAGTTTAAATTATATATATTGATCATTAATATATATTGAATTTATAAAATATTTTAACAACATATAGGATTTGCACTAAATATGAGTGACCCGAGTAGTAAATTACTTACAATAAGTAACGTTCGCGTCCATGCAAACTTTACTAGTAATATATTGAAATCCCGTATAAAATACTCGCTACGTAGAAAATTTATATGAAATTTTTAGCGTCAAACAAATTAAAAATATAATAGGTTATATTAAAGGAAAACAAAGTATTATATTATTATATATTATAATTAATATAATGAAATTAGTTGTTATTTGTTACTAATAAAGGTAAATAAATATATGTCGATAGATATATGTTACAATTACAATGCATTCGAGTTTTTCTTTGTTAATGTTATTTTCACTAAATTCTACTAGATTTTACTAAATTCCTTGGTTACAACAAAGCTTAGTACCTGAACTAATAATTAAAATTTACTGATAAATATTCAAAAATTATTATGAATAAACAAAACTTACTTTATCATATATATATATATATATATATATATATATATATATATATATATATATATATATATATATATATATATATATATATATATATATATATATATATATATATATATATATATATATATATATATATATATATATATATATATATATATATATATATATATATATATATATATATATATATAAGCCACCACAAACCACTCGTCACTCAATACACTGTCTCTAAATTAGGCGGAAAGTGGGCAACGGAGTGTCTTAACAATAGCTTCCCTCTGCCTTCCCTTTATATGGGATGCTATATCAAGCTATTTAAATATTTATTTTATATGTCACGTCAGGTATCATCAAATTATTTGCTTATTTCACAGATACTTAATAGTATCTTTGTTATATAAACTTGCAACATCATTATCAATCAAAAATATTATCTGCCAGTACAAAATTATAATTTTTCTATACTATAAATCTATAGTCTGTATACAATCTAGGTCGGCAAACTGATTTTGTTGTACAGCTATTTTTAATAATTGATAGTGAAATCGCTCGTTTTATTTCTTAAAAAAACATTTGTATACAATTTTCTGATAAAAACATTACAATCAGGCCTTTTTAAATGTATTTATGTGAACGTAAATAAGTTAGATTGAAACTCTAATATATTATGAATATGCGAACACGTAAAATTCCTTTGTGTTAGTATATATAGTAATTTTGAAATTTAAATTGAAATTTGAAAGCGATTGGTTAATGCTAGCTGTCCCAACTAACCAAAGGTTGGTTAAAACTTGTCTTATGTTGGCTTAACCTGATAACGTCGGTCATTTAAGTTAAATATTCTATTGTAATGCCTTTCCTCGCTTAAAAAAAGGTAAAAGTAAGTAAGTAATAATTAAAGGTTTTTATAAGAAGTGTAAGTGTAAGTGGTGCAGTGTGACAGCGTCTGACTGTTGTCAATGCTTCGAATAATAAATGCTTCAATTTGAGTCTCATAAATCTTCTAATGTTCTCCGTCTAGCATTCTATATGTTGTATAAAACGGGAAACTAAGAAAATTACTATCGTTTTCAAATACATTATTGAAATTTCTAAATTAGTCTTATTTTGTTAATGGCGCTTACTCTGAATGCTTACCCACACTTTATCAAATAGATAAAAATAAAATAAAATGCATATTTTGTACCTGATCATGCTTATCAATGTTTAAAGTTCTGTGAGATACAAAACTAATTGTTTCGTTACGCGTTATGGAAACAGCTCCACGTCATCTAGTAAATATTTTTTTTTACTACTTGTCGATCAAAAGATCAACTGCTCAGCAAATTTGAAAAGGTTGAGAACCTTTTCAAACATCACTAAACAGAGTGAGCATTTTAAAAACAAAAGAACGTAACAATGAACAAATAATTGAGAAAAAAATTGATTCATGAATAATAAGCTTTTATATTGGACAATTTCAATAAGGAAATATAATCGTAATATTATGATTATTATTCTATTGTATATAATGACAATTATTAAATAATAATTTGTTTCCAATAAGTAGGTATATTTTAAAAAAACTTTTGTATCTATTTTGGTTAAAATTACTTTATTAAATAATGTTAATTTATTAATTTTATTGTGAACATAGAATAGTTTTCAACTTGTCACAATATGATTGTATTGAAATACGTAGACACTTGATGAGGAAATGTGAACAAGCACCTACATACAAGAATAGAGCATTGTAAATATTATTGGTGCTCGTAATTTAATAAAAGCGGTTTTTATTAGGCAGCATATAAACTGAGTATTAAAACTGAGTCTACACAAATTTAATGACTTAAGCATTCATTTAAATGTAAGATTTCTAGACATACAACTATTTTGCCTTTCCATTTACAGCAATGACATAATTGTATCGTACATTTTGTCTTTGAACAGACGGGACGGTACAAGTTCTGTAACCAAAAGCCCTAAGCAGTCGTCCTCAGAGACGCTTAAATGTATAAACCTTACAATAGGATTTCACTAGAATACGTGTTACATTTGAAACTGAAATGCCTTTATGTTATTATAACGTACAAAGGAATTTAACTTTAAAATATATATTATTACATAATATATTTTCCGCTTCTCCCTGTTTACTACATAAAGCGGAATCAGCAGAGAACGGTATAACCATATCATTTACTGCTTTCCGCTTGAATTCTAGACATTCAACGCCACACATTATCCCGTCAGGTAAAAACCAAAAAAAAACCTGGAGTGGGAATCGAACTCACAACCATCCTCAGACGCTATCCTAATGCTCCTCTATATTCTATGTAATATATTATGTAATAGTATATTTTAATTAGATACTTGTCTAACACACCGATATATTATTAATCAGACGACCACCAGGTTGGATACAGTACCGGTGTTAAGTTTGATACTGATTCTCTTTTATAGTTTATTTATATACTTGTACGTATGTACTAATTATATGCATGGTTAGAATCATTGAAATTGGTTATAAGACTTTCAAATCTCTATTTCAATATATTAATTAATTTCAATATATATATATATATATATATATATATATATATATATATATATATATATATATATATATATATATATATATATATATATATATATATATATATATATATATATATATATATATATATATATATATATATATATATATATATATATATATATATATATATATATATATATATGCGAAAGAATCCAAAAGGTATAATTAATATAGACGGCGTGGTAAAAAGCGTCAAATTTCTTGAAGTGTAAATATATATAAATGTACACTAAGTAAAATCTCTTTAGTATGTTGAATACATACTTTTTAATCAAAATTTTCATATGAATAAATATCATGACCTTGTTTAGAATAAATATATAAAAAATTACGTATTTGCTTTAACTTAGGCTTAAAATTTGGTATTCGTTCTGTTTCACACCGTTTCCATATTCAAAATACTGATTAAAGGAGCGAATAGTGGTATTTCTCTAATTTTAACTGACATTTACTATGGAATACTTAATATTGACATATTACTATGGAAAATGTCAAAGTGTGGAAATTATAATGATTTATTTTATTTCATGTCATCTCTCTAAAAGGTCTTACCTTTAGTCTTTTGAAATACACAAAGATTTTTGGTTTTAGATTAATTGTGTCGTTCAACTGGCTGCCCATTTTTGAAGCCCATTTTATCAAGATAATGAAGAGGTGAAAAGAGGAGGAGGTGAGACATCAAGGTGAAATTAATATTCAATTTCCAAGTATATAATCCCTTAGGAAACAGAAAAATTAAACTTCAATGTCATCGCAATAAAAAGACTTGTCTTTATGCTTTGTTTTTGTCCCATTTTAGATAAAAATTGCCGCATAAATAAAGTCCATTTCTCAATGACCTAGAATTATGAAGTTCGGCTAGAAGTGACAAATTACTTTACAAATAAAAGGAATACTTCCCAAAATTGGTAATTTATATGTGTATCAGAGACAAACACGATTACAAACTTATATATGTAATTCATTTCATGCAAAATTAGTGCATGTTTTCTATTTTATTTAGTACTTAATATATCGGATTATGTTATTTTTTTACACATTTGTTTGTTTTTTTTTTCAACTCTTATATTATTACTTATTTAGTAATCATTTAGTATATCAATCAATAACATAGTATATCAGAACCCACATTATTCAGGAAGTCGTAAGCACATCCACTGTGGGTGGTGTATATTAATAAAATATTAATCTTACTGAAAATATGATATTCCTTTTAAATTGGAATTTACATAAACCTCTGAATAATTTTTAAAAAACTTCTGCCTTAAACTTATTCATGGATACTTTACTTTAAGGTTAAATTTCTTTAGAAGATTTTAATGATGGATTAACTTTCAAAATAATGAACTCCTAAACTTTTCGTTTCGTAATATATTCAATTCTTTGCCGTTATTTGAAATATATTGAAAATGGTTTTTAAAAATAAATAATATGTTTAATTAATAATGGAAATTGTTCCATATTAATATGAGGTGAAAGTGAGATGAAATTAAGCTGAAAAATGTAAAAGTCAAAATATAACAGTATTTGAATATAATATGTAGTTATTTTTTAATTTTAAATAATTTTAAAATTATTTGAGTATTTATTTATGATGCAAATTTTGTTTTTGTGCATCTTCCGTCTAACATAGCTTAATGAAACAAAGGCATTACTTAAAGATTAAACGCCACATTTTGTCTAGTGAAACAAAAATTGGCGTGAGTAAGAAGTATATGCAATTGCCATCTTAAATCAAGTTTATTGCCTATATAGATTAAGCAGAAATAGTCGAACAAAAGTCACTTAATTTCGTACATTGTAGATTTGTATATTTTTATTGTAATATTTAATTGTTTGTTTTTGCCAGTATATACTTTTCTCAAATATAAAGAACGCCTATTATTGTAAACTCCATTTCGGCTTTCAATTTTTAAAATTTTGTTTGTTGAGTGACGTACCTCAACGAAGCTAGTAAAATGAATCGAAGCTACTAAAATGAATCGCAGATGTTATTTATTACTCATAGTTATCAGTTTATCCAAAGATACTGGCTATAGAGAAATATCCGAAGGCATATGGGACTTATCTGTTATATAAATCTGTTAATGTATTTATTTCTATTTTCACTATAAATGTATTTGTTTGCGTTTTGATTCACGTTTGACTTAACGCTACCAAATCTATTCTTCGAATAGTGACACAAGTGACACAAAATCTAAATGAAATTTTATATAGTATTGTTTATTGCATTAAAAAAATATATATGTTGAAGTACAATGATAGAGAAATTAGCAACGGTGGACTTATCTCTATTAGAGATTTCTTCCAGCCAACCTGTGAAAGTGGGTGAAACCAGTAAGTAGCGAGATGACAGAAGAAATGCAATAAAGGTTAAATAAAAATAAAAGTAACTTAAATAAAAATTCCAATATTTAAATATGAGTATAGAATATATAAATACATATATACACTATAAAATATATAATATTTAGACCAATATAAACACATAAAAATATAATATAAATAAAACATAGTTAAAATAAAGACTTTTCAGATACTGTTTAGTTCGTTAATTAAATGTTTTTTTTTTCAATAACGACTTACAACACAAGATTGGCTTTCTTGAATAGCCTTGGGGAGTTTATTCCAATGGAGTGGAGCCAGTACGGAAAAGGACTTTTGAAGGAATTTGGTATTGCTCTTTGGAATGTCTCAAATTATCATGATCAAATTAGAATGAATCAAATTCTTATCATTATATGGAATTGTAATTCCAGAATACATAATCGTAGGTACTGAATTCGAATTCATTTTACTTGCAAGTCGTCTACTATTGATTATGATTGCTTGCGATTTTTTCGGGTTTACTGACAGCCTGAAAGATTCAGCCCAACATTGGACAGCAGCTAGCTCATCATTTAAAATATTGCTGGTTTCAGACAGTTCGTGTATATAGCCATGTTGGTATAGCTACAAATCATCCGCATACAGATGATAAGGCGAAGAATCATTTCTTTTTGGAAATATTGTTTATAAAAATAGAAAAAAGAACAGGAGAAAGTATGCCGCCTTGTGGAACGCCCGCAGTGAGATCTAGCCAAGATGACGTATGATCATTAACTTTTAGACATTGTTGGTGTGCGAAGAGATAAGAGTGAAACCAGTTTACAACAGTGGAAGAAATATTTACTCCACGAAGAGAAGCATACATACTTCTTGTATGTCGAAATCAACAGAGTTAAACGGAGTACTGAAATCCAGTAGTACCATTGCAGTGAGCTTGGTGTTATCCATGGCACACCGAATATCCTCCGCAATATTCAGTAGTACACTCACTGTGCTGTGGAATGGACGAAAACCGGACTGGTAAGGACATAAGTGATTGTTTGAGGAGGCAAAGGAATACAGTTGGTTATAAACAATGGATTCAAGAACTTTTGATAGAATAGGCAGGATGGAGATAGGGCGATAGTCAGAGACTGAACCAGGATTTGAGGTTTTAGCATAAGTATTCTTCCACTGTGAAGAAAAGACATTGCGTGACTGTGAGAAATTTATAATGTGGGTAAGCACTGGTGCAAACTTGTCCAACACGTGAAGAATCATCTCAAGGCTGAAATTGTCACTTCTGATGGCTTTAGTGGAGATGGAGTGAACATACTTTTTGACTTCATCTTCTATTACAGAGTTAAATGAAAATAGAACAGAGTCAGGAAGGTCAATGTAAGACAAACAACACAAGACCAGTCGATGTTTTTCAAATCCTCCCTGGTGTTCCATATCGATAAGTTTAAAATTCCGCTGAAGAAATATTTTGCCTCTAATTTTAGAAGGGCGAAAGTAACGAGTATATAAAAGAAAAATTAGGTCGTGAAAAAAGATATATGAGATAATATCAATTAGAGAAGACCTGCAGTTAGGAAAATAGTGTGTGGGAGAAGACTGGGTAAAATGTATAAGTGGAGAGATTCATTAAGTGCTTTTAACTGTTTACTTCGTGTGTCATTTTTAATGTATTTAGGTCGCCCATACAAATTATATGTTCATACTGGTCTGAAAAATTCTCTAGAATATCCTCCAGAGGACCAAAATAAGTTATTTTATCATCTATTTTAAAGATAATTTAATATTCTACAGAAACTTAAGTTTTGAACTCAAAATCAATTTGGACTTTAAATTCGGATCTTCAAATTGAACAATTTTCTTAACGTTAATAATAAAAATTTTATAAAATCGTTAATGTTAACGTATAACACTATAATATATCAGTAAACCGATTACTTCAATTTAAAATACACTTACAAAAGTAAATGATAAATTTTAACTAAATTGCATATCGACATAATTTGTTCAAGTTTCATATCAATAGTACGACATTGTTTGTGAGCTTGTATCAATATCGGTTGATTTATAGCGAGCATCCGAAACATCGCGTTTGATTGCAGCGAGCGTTTGTCACTAATGGGTAAATTGCTCATTTTGTATTGGAAATTGTTAGTCGATCCAAATGATGTTGAATAAACGGCTATATAAATTTATAATTAAACTTTGGTTTTAATGTGAGTGACTTAAGAGGAAAATTTACATGCTTTATACATGCATGTAATGTAAGAGCAAAGACGAGAATATCTAATATTTGTATAGTAATATTTTAAAAAACTAATTAATATACTATACAGCAATATTAATATATAAAAATAGCGAACGAACTAAATGTTTATGTGTTCCAAGCAGGCAAAGCCACGAGTGCAGCACTAGCTAAGGTAAAAAGTACAACCATTTACATTACGTTACCAAAGGAATAAAATAAGGAATTTGTACGAAAATATATATTTTCATAATAAACATAAATTTTATATTAAGCCGTAAATACGTTTAAATGAGGTCGCGTCTCAATCAGGTTATTGCTTCATTACGAATCCGTGGAATATCCGACTCGCTGCCTGCACAAAATAAACACGCTTCTTAATATATGCGATGTACGCTGAAAGCATATTAATATGTGTGTAATTAAAAAAATCACGTTCGTACCAGAGTTAGGTCAATCAACTTTATACGTTTTGAATTTTTTTCTTCAAATATAAGTATCATACGGTACTTACTGTACTGTACGATCTATGACATTTTTTTAAGTTCAGCCACACATGAACATTTTCCATGGCTTAGAAATAATTACTTTGTATCATATTGTACTGAAAAATTTCCAAACTTTTTTTTTTAAATTCATAATTATAACATTCATGTTTCGAAAATTTATTTAATATATTATGCCTATTAAACGTACATATTTATGTATGTATATACGTTACATATTATGAAAGTTATTCTTTAACTTATAAAAGGCAAAAAATGATTTACAGTAAAAAGGTTATATGGAGTAATAAAAAAAAATTTCCACCTTGAATTTATCTATATATACCAGAGATCCTAAATTTAATCAAGTATCTTATATCTCAAAGTGTAAGCATTGATAGTTTCAGTCAAAGAGCTTTAAAGTGAAATGCATCAAACTCTTAAGAACAGCATGCCAGAAGGAGTTTCTTAAACTTTTGTGAAAACAACACAAGATTTCTATAAACTTTCTAACATAGAAGTAATAAATATACTTGGTTGTGATATATTAACTTGAACACTATAATAATCTGTAAATAAAAGCGGTTGTGTTTAAACTGAAACTAGTATTGTAGGCATAGAGAACCTAGTGGTCTAACACTTTCTACCAAAATTCTAATATAAATACAATAAAAATAATATATAAAACACTATTTTTGTAAATATTGTTTAAAGTTTAATAAAACAAGCATGTAAAACATAGCTATTGTAAAATACATTCAATATCGTCTAACGCAAAAAGTACTTTGAAATTTTATATAGCACTATGAAAAATTGTTAGAAGAGTTGCCTAACAGTGAAACTTTTATGAACCTTAGTTATTAGCCGGCCGTTGCAGCAATCTGACGCGGTGGCTTGTTAGTATATGGGATAATTGATTGCGCTGCGATGCGAGGGGAAAATATCCCTTGTAACGAGAAAGAGGAGAGACAAAATTAATGTATTTCATATACTAAAATAGCTTTATGAATTATTTTATTATATTTATAAATTGGTCATCCTATATAGACTATTATATAGATTTCTTAACAAAGCATTGAGGCTTAAGCAAATTCTGATTTACATATCTATATATAGTAGATATTTAAAACTTAGGGGCCGTAGTGACGCAGTGTCGCAGTTTCACACTGTTAAATGGACGGGTGTGGGTTAGATTTTTACTTGAGGAATGAATTATTTTCATTGTTATTATTTTCATTATAAATTCGAAAAGGCCCAAAAATATATATAAAAATCGAAAAGTTTAATTCATTAGTCTTGAAATGTCAAAAACTATTGAATTCATGAACTGGAATGGAATGGAATTTGGCGGGGGTATAAATTATGCATAGCACATTTCAAACAAAATATATAAAAATATAAAATTTATCGGACATTGGCGAAGTGAATTGTGCTCAACGCTTGAACTCCATTACTGAATTCATCTAAAATTTTCCGAAATTCTAACCCTGAAAAAGTTAGTTCAAAGGGAGAAATATTGAATTCTTAAGAGTATAAAAGCGAATTTAAATTTCACTCAATTTTTCTGAAACTCAAATTTAATTTCAATAATTAAACTTATTGAAAAAAAAATTTGCTACTTACTTGAAACTTAGAATTAAATTTTAGTAACTGGAATGATACATTTTGTATTAAGAATATATTAAACTATCTATCTGCTATATAAACTGCTATCACGTACTGTCAGGCACAGCTCAACTGTAGCCAAGCTTGTTGACTTTTATACGTTTTTTTTTATTTTATAGAACAGTTCAGTTGTTTTCCTTTGAGCTTAATTTTAATTTCATTTGAATTATTAGTGAATACCACATACCTTAAAATAATATGTAATAATAATATATAGATACAATAAACTGCATATATAGAAATATTGAAATTGCATATATAGAAATATTGAAATATTATATAGAATAGTATACGAATAAATGATTGAAATTAAAATCAATCCGATATCTTATGCGAACAAAAGAGTAGGAGACTCGCTAATAATATATACATATATAATGAAAAATATATATAAAATAAATAATGATCTCGTATTATTTATCTCTAAGAGAAATCTCTCACTTTCATACAAGCATTAGTTAAACTGATTATAAACTATATAAAACATTAACTGTTCGATAGTATATAGATTAAAGCCAAATCGCAAATGAATCTGATAGGGACGATGACTAATTGTATAATATCATTTACAGCCAAATTGTTTTCGTAACAAATCACAGATTAAAATAATTATAATTTTAATGAACGCTCGTACGAAATCAATGGCATTTAAATCGAACATTTCGTTTTAGTTAAATTCATTAATGGTGGGATCATTGAATTTGAAATTCGTCAGTGTAATCCTTAGTATCTGGCACGCTCTCTATGGACGTTCATATAAACTTGGTATTAAATCAAGCTCTATTTATTTTGCTGGCAAAACACATGCCCATGTTATGTTAGGCTCCAGCCAATTTAATTTGTATCTGTGCACTTGATTGTAGTGCCTCTGGTGTAATATACTAACCGTTTGGATATATGTAGGTATAATATTCTATGTAGTTTTAGATTATTTAGTACGAGTATCAGCGTAAAATAGCCCACTAGAACGTTTTATGTCTAAACTAGATAGAACATGGATAATATTATAATATCCTCTTCTTGATGGGTGGATCAAATAAAGTTTGGATTAATTAAACAGTGTACCAACGAACAGTGCGGTTTATAGCCCACATAAAGCAAAGTAAGCACAGATAAGCTATTGTTAAAGCACACTTGTTCTCTGTTACACCCAAATTTGACACATTGCGTGTTGAGCGGCAAAGCTCAACGAACGCCACAGTTTATCTACAAGGGCGGGAAAATAAAAATAATTCATTATCTCGAGTGGAATTCCAAACCACATTGCCATGACGGCCTCAATTTTATTTATTATATAAAAGAAATGGATATATAAAGCTACTATAGTAAATAAACTTGTTGAGTACAACAATATGTTTCTTTGAGATAAAATGATGAAACTCTATAAATTGCAATGTAGTAAAATTTAGAAGGACATTTTCTAAAGGACTTAAACGTATACGTCTACAAGCTATAAAGCTTGTGACCGCTGCATTGTGACATTTATCGGATTTCCTTTTTTGACATCGTTTTCTGTATGAACTTAAGCTTTTAAGCCGTTTCTAAGATTCTTTTGAAGTTACGAGATAGTAGAGTATTTATACTGTAGTTTCATTTATAGTAAAATAAGAAGAATATTGCAAGTATTTTGTTATAAAATAATAATATTCAAATTATTATTAAATATTTGATAAATGTCGAAATTATTACATATTTATTATTTCTTGTTGAGTAACACAACTCAATGTCGCACTTTTTCTACCAGAGCAGGAGGAAAAAGAAAAGTTTAATTATTAAACTGATTATAATTTAACCAAGTATTTGTCGCACCCCCAATAATTTAATGTCAGGCTCCTGTTAACTGATATTTAACTGTTTTGATTTTAAATAAATTATACTGTAGACACGTTTTTTTTGTAAATGCTTGAGTACCTCTCGGAGAGCATGTATAAAGAAGTTGGACATAAGTATACAGCGACTTTGACTACCCCGCTAGGGTTATAGCATAAAGATATGTATGTATGTATGTATGAATATACGTTTTTAGGTCACAATTATAATCAGTTAATAGCATTAGTACGACGAACCAATGACTTTATACAAAAGTAATACTTTTGTAAAAAAATAAGAAGCGCACCCAAATATTCTGAGAAAGTGTTTCCGTTTACTTCGTTTCTACGGCCTCGGGCTTACACTGTAGTGGAATGTTGGTGTTGTAAGAGACTAAGTAGGCAAAACTTCTATATATAGAGTTGAGCTATCAACAAAACAGTTTGTAAGGATAATGTTTGTCTACTTTCGTAAATAAATCATATTGTTCTATGATTTTCGTTGGGAAACTTTCAAATTAAGGATATTGGGTAAAACGGAAAATACTGTATAAATATAAGAGCTTTCTTTTTCTTCATGGTGTATCCCGCATATAGCACGATAGGCAAAGGAATCCGAGTATTAACCTACTCCGGTTCTCACTTTCCGCCTCCAAATTATAATGTCTTATGTGGCGGAACCCAAAGCCCCACGTTATCTTGTTACTAGAACGATAAAAAAAACTGTGGAAACCCATTTAAATATAAATATATCTTACACAGTATAATAAATACAGACATTGGGTTTAATTCGTTTCTATAAGTTATCTTAGAATAAGTTGAAGTTACGGCAAATGACTCGAGTCTCGCAAAGAGACGACATTTTAAGATTTAAATTTTGTATTTGAATCGAAAACTTAAAATAGTTTATTTTTCATTTTATTACTACAATAAATTTCAAATTTACTTATGCCATTCTTCATTCAGAAAACTACAGTAACACGAAACTTCAAACTTCACCTACAAAAATGATTATTATATTGATTATTATGATTATTATTATATGATTATTCATTTAATACATGCTTTTACATTACGATCTCAGAAAATGTCCGTGCGTTCACGAATAGAAAAAAGACGAAAAGACGTAAAATAATTGAAAAAATATGAAAAGACGTTTGTGTGTTATAGGTTTATCTAATTAATTGTTTTATAAATGATAACACGCCTTGGGAGTAAAATGCCTGCTCCAGTCTATTTCAAAAGTATCATTGTCAACAATGAATAATTGTAAAATTGTAAATGACTATATAAAAAAAGTCCCGCTGAGTTTCTTGCGCCGGTTCTTCTCAGGTCTGAGGCATTAATTTTAGTGAACCGGTGGTAATGTTTTTGACGTTCAAAAAATGAATCATGTATTCTTACTTTGAATAAAATTAATAGAATTTGAATTTGAATACATATCATAAGTCCTAAGTTCAAACAATATTTGGACCACAAATAGGTGTTAAGTAACATTCAAATGAGTTACATACAAATTCTATTATAGCACGCACAATGTGTATCAGGTGGATGTCTGTACATTCAATACAAATTTCATATCAATAGTAACCTTTATTTAACTATTGGCTAACAAATTTTCCAATTACCTATAAACATGACTTAACATATGTTTTATTTTTTATACTAAGGATAGAAAAATACTTAAAGATAACATAGAAATTTGAACGCAGCGGGATTTCAACCCGCGCCTCATGGGAACCGCCCAAGCACCCTGACCACTAAGCCATGCGTTTTTCTTCAAGCTGCGTTGAAATTCTAATATGTTTTTTACAACTTATTACGTTGTTAGCATTTCTGTAGGGAGTAGGGACGGTTTCCGTGAGGCGCCGGTTCAAATTTCTATATGGATTTCCTTAAGTATGACTTATCATATAGCCTTATCTGTATAGCCAATCTTATGTAAATCTCAGAATTCTAAATAAAATTCCCCGTAAAAAGGTATCACATAAAAAAATCAACATTTTCTGCTACAAAATTACAATAATTTATATACATGATTTTTTATAGTTAAGCTGATATTATAGCAGTTCACATGAACTGCACCGCCAATATCGACTGCAATTATATTTTCAATTTGTCCAAGAATATAAGGTTTTATACAAATTAGCTCACCTGTTTGAGATAAAAGGAGTGACTATTACGCATACAGAAAAATTATACAGTAAATTATATATATAAGATATTTTTTAACAATATTTACTGATTCAGAATAATAAACAGGCTTAATTTTTTTATGAAAATTGTAACAAGATAGACGTACATTGTACTCTAGAAATTGATTTTATTTATTGATAAGACATTTTGTTTGACACTTGACCTTTGTTCAATAATGCCGAGTGGAATAAAGCAAAGAATAAACGTATATTTTTTTCGTGGTAGACCACTTATTTAATTTTATATAGAAATTATTGGTTCAAATTGAAACTTTTTTAGGTCGATAGAGAAATAATTGAGAAAGGCTGTTATAGGCCATATTACACCACCTCTATCGTGTCTACGTAACCCACTGTACCTGCGGTCAGACGTACTTCAGGCACTTAAAGTGTCACGTGTCATACAGAACGCTTTGTTATATCCATTTGACCACGGGGACGAAGCTCCAGATAAAAGCTTATATAAATTAATATATTATAGAAAGTTACTTAAATTTCTACTCATATAATTTAATTCTCTAGTTTTCAATTTATTAGGACCAGCTTTTAGCGTGAAGCTATGCTTTCACTTCACAGGATTACGCATTCATAATAATAATCACGTACAATTTATTTAATAAAAAAATATTTGCTAATGAATACCAATTAATTTTAAAATTTAATAATATCAAATATTACGACAAACATTAGTATAAGTATTATGACAAACATTAAAACGATATTACAATAAAGTAAATAGATAATCTCGACTAAGACATTGAAACGCCACTTATCCCTTATATACTCGTACCTGGGATTTTGATTCGAGACATGTAAAAGCAGTGTCTCATTTTCATTTAACTATAATGTATTCATGTTGAGTAAGCTTCTCATTCGCCTTATATACCTAATAAACTTATGTGTAAGACCTTGGACGCCTTGGGCGACCGTTTTCGATGCTAATATAAGACTTTATAGCCCGACTTTGAATGTTAAACAGTTATGCTGACATTGTTTGTTCGAAAATACTATAGTCTTTAGCTCAAGATCTCAAGTTTCACCAACACTCAGCTGCTATATATACCTGATGGGCAAAAACCCTGCTCTCACTTCCTGTGTGAATTGGAAACAACGTGTTGAGTGCTAAACTAAATTTTGTGCTTTGTCTTGCTAGAAATGAGCTGATTTTGCAGAGATATGAAAATAATTCTGGGTGGAACAAACCAGAGAGATAAAAGTAAATTCCTGCAAAAATATTTCTTTCTTCGAACAACAAAAAATTCCAGCGTGTATAAATAAAGTTAAAACTAAATGTAGAAAGTAAAGTAGAAATTATGCAAAACAAATGTTGGTCCATAAAGAAACCAAGCGGCATTATTAGCGCAGTTATCACGCGTATTTTGCAAAGAAATAGTTAAAACCGTAACATTACAATTTATTTATTTGTTTATGGAAAAGCTTATCGTGTAATATTTTTCCTAATAATTTAATACGATTGCGCCCGAATGCACAAATTGGAACTTTGTATTGAGTAACAATATCGTTTTTATTTCTATCACGTTTCATTCAGATGATTACAGTATTGTGTTGTAGCATAGAATAGTTCTATGAAATTATATATGAATTGTGTTATTCAATAAGCCAGTGAAACGCAATACAATATGTAAACGTATACAAACGTATAAACTTATAAGTATATATATAAAACAATAATTTATAACTAATTGAGTTTACTTTTATCTAACATATCATATAGTATTTGGAATTATAAGCATTTTACGGAAAACCACGTACTATAAAGCTTTTGTATAGATTTCCAAATGTTATAACTATTTTTATGCAAACTTTCATCTATCCCATGGGAAATCTTTGTGAGCTGACGTATAAGATATCCTAAATGTGGACCTACGATTACTCAAGGCAACTCACATCCGTAAAGTAGTCTCCGCATAATAACAAAACTTTGAAAGAACTTATATTATTATCCCAACGGAGTCCAAACTGATTTAAGTTCTCTTTTTTTATTTCTTATATATCTCTTTCACATGAAAGGTTATATAGTACTATGATATTACTTTAGTTAAACTAACATTTATTTTAGTTGTCTATGAAAGATAAGAACCCACAACTACTATGTACTAGGGATGACCAAGTATATCTAATATATATATATATATATATATATATATATATATATATATATATATATATATATATATATATATATATATATATATATATTTAGTTACCATTTACTGTATTAACTTGTTATATCTTTCAATTAGAACATTTATTAAGAGTATCGAATTTATAATTGGCTTTATTTTAAGTCCAACCTTGTATTTACGTTTATCTCAAATAAATGAAAATAGCGCTTATGCCAATTAGCTTTGTATTTCACGATATTATATACTTAGATTATAATTAAGCAAACAGAATTATAAAATTGGAGACGAATATAAAAACTTTACTTTTATATTTCTCTCCCTCTTGTGTTGAAACAATCCGTCCTTTATTTTTGTCTGGATTCGATAAATTTTGTGTTGCGAAACTCATAAAATATTCCATTGCTCCCAGTGAATATTGAATCCATAGTCATCGCAATAACAGCGAGATTCTCCACTACGAACTGTTGGCCTATAATGGATTTATTTCAAAAATAATAATAGAATATTTTAGTAACATAATAAATTTATACATTTGATTATTATCATAATAGTGAAGTATAATAACATAAAAAATGGCATCACAACGAGTTTCAAGCAGTATTTTACATAATTGAATAATTCCGTCAAAGCAAGGGGAACTAGAAGTTCATAATAAAATTGTTGCATATATACTTTTAATGATGAAAAGTAATTATTAGTAAAGATATAAGAAAAGAAGCCCATGGGGTCCATTTTTGTTACATGCCTTTGGGGTAAAATCGGGGTTGTAGTCGATTTTGTAACAATAACATTTATTATATGAAAAGCGAAGTACAATCATTTGAATATAAGAACCTATAAAGACACATTTTTCGTTAGTAATGGACACAATTTGATATATTATTTGAGTATACCCCGGTTTAGCATCCAAGTATGAGGCATAATCGAAAACATTATTTTTTTGCACTATATTATTTTGTTTTAAATAATTACGATGTAATGTGATCTGTAGTGCCAAAATTCTGATTATCAAAAAACTTCAGATACTCAATTAAATTGTATGCAAAATGTTTGTATTTATATATTGTGTAAAATAATTATTTTATTACATTTTTACCTTAGCGGCCCGGTTTAACAACACTTTCTCATACATGCACAAATAACCCGTATCAGTAAAATCTTTTTAAACCCTTTTATTTTTCGAAAATTTAAATGATATTATAGCACGTAGATAAAAATATACGAAGATATTTAAGCTACAAAACTGTTTTCTAGCTTGTTCATGATTTTTCGTCCAAATGCAAAAGAACTTCTTAGAAACGTTTATTTCTGACTTTCCGTCTACAACGTTTAACCTTGACCTTGTAAGCTTATTATAAGTCAAATTTTCATATCAATTTATTATTTTATTTTTAATGTATAGTATTACTTAACTAGTTTGTGACGTTGCCATTTCTAGAGCTTAGACCACTTTAAATTCAATAATATCTAATATTATAGGCATAAGTAATATCTAAGTTGCAAGATTGCACATATCGAAGTGCAAACATACATTTGTGTAAACACAATATTATGCCAGCTTGTGCTGCTTGCCGCATATAATTTTGTATGCCTATATGTAAACAAGTCATTGTGTGAATCTGAAATAATAATCAATTACATCGAGTCGAGATATTGTACATCAATAAAAACATGTATAATATTGTAAGTATTATTCAGCTATTTAAAACTATTAAAATTATTTATAAAATAATTAATAATAGCGTGTTAGCGATTGGATTTACAGTAATTATCGAGTAATGATAAGACTTAAAATATTTTCGCAACATGTAATAATGTGGTACAGTTGACTTGGATAGTATGCTTGATGTTGAATAATTTAATATAAAACTTCAAATTGCAATATGTTAATTTTCATTTATTTTTTTAATTTTAAAATAAATAAATACCATAATTTGATAATAAAGAACTGATTCGTTTAAATTTTATATGTTCAAAATAAATCTTACTGTATGTTTCACATTTTTATGAATTACACTCGATAAAAAATAAACCATGTCACTCAACAATATAAGTAATGGGATAATATTTTACAATAAAATTGATGAGTAAAACCTTTTTATTCCTTAATTTACACAAAGCACGACCATAAATACAAGACCTAAAAAATTAAAAAAGCTTTCTAAATGTAGGTCAAACTTAAAACTCTTTAATCTTGCTATCAATGCAGACTTTTTTAGTCATTTAAAAGACTTTTCCTTTTCCCCCGCAGCTTTTAGAACGTATAATATATTGTATATTCTTTATACATTCGTGTAGTATAATTTAAATTTTGTCAACATGCTATTAGGATTAAAATTTTAATTACTCACATTAGACGTTTCTGCTTCAGTAAAATATTTTAAATACAAATTCTGCAAGCGCTGTGCAGTTAGTAATATTTTTCAAGTATAATGTCGTTCCTTGAAGTTGAAATGTAAATAAAAATAAATATTTTGTTCAGAAATAAAATAACACATTAACATACATACGTTATAATTGTATGAGCTCCGTCGTATAATGTTATTTTTACTGTTTTTTATCGTGAGCAAAAGCTTAACTATTGTGATCCTGGAGACTTTAAGTCGTTTTAATTATATTTTCTGCTAACATTACTAACCTAGAAATCTGGTGACCTACACTTGGCACCAATGTTGTGATTTTATATGTAGACTGAGAAAATACTCTTTGCTTATCTTACCTATTTGCTTTAACATATTTTGCTCATTAAACTGCATTATCTATAGGACAATACATGTATGTACTTAGTTTCCTCTCAGAATTTTCTTTCAGTTTGCAGCTTTATCACTCATTTAGCAGGGTATGCAGAGATAACCTTAGATACGCTTATGCCCTGAATAAGGGACATGGCGTGTTGATTGATGAAACTCAACGCCATGCTTTGTCTTACCGGAAGAGGATCGTTAGAAGTTACAATTATCAGTGTTTACAGTCAGACTCTTCTTCACTATGCTGCGATAGTCTAACTAACTCTGAAGTTACGTGTTTATTTTAACAATTACAATCATATAAAGTAAATGAATTACTTTCAATTTTCTTAACAAAAATAATTAGTTGTACTTTTCCAACAAATACTTCCAATGATGATGTATAAGTCCCGTTGATAAATTAAAGCATGATGACTGATCAAGTTTTGTCGCAATGAGTGCGTAGTACGATAGGTATAATTTTTTATTTAAGAAAAATATATAGTATAGCTTTCAAATGGAGATAACTAAAAGTTTCATATGATACAAGCCACCACCAGCTGTACCACTGTACGGTGGGAACCGAATGGTTCAATATATACTTTCTTGATACATACACTAACTATTCAAATTTATAATATTGGTATAGATTTAACTTTGTCAAGAAAAGTGATTGAAAGTGAAAATATTATATTCACGTATTATGAAGTACTTTATTAAACAAAAATATATTAAATGTAATATTTTGCTATGACTAAAAAAATAATGCTATTTAATTAAATTTTCTCATATCTCTTAAGAAATTGAATCGTAGTCCGAAGCCGGATTTTGTGCTGAAACTAATTAGTTGCTGAGTTGTCTCCAGAGTAAATAAAACTTCTCCATTGTAAATTTCGTACTTACTTTTAGTATATTTACTTAAATGTGAGAGCTTATAAAATAAACTTCACTAATATTATTATTATATACGGAAACGAATATTTTTATTTTATATGTTAGATCTTAGGTTTCAAATCAATAGATACAATCCAAAATACCGAACTGAGCTCACGTATAAAGTCCGATAGGCTAAAATGGGACTGGGCTGGACATGATTGCCTCATGCCTAAGAAGTCTTGGGGGAAAATCTCTACCCTCAAATTCCAAAAGGCGAATCAGTTGACCAAAGAAGAGATGGCTGGACGAGTTACACTATCACAGGCCTGATTGGCGCACTATAATACAAAATAGGCAACAATGCCCAACAATCGGATAGTATAGGCTAATATACTAATATTAAACATATATTTAAAAAAAACAACTTCACGTTGCATCCTGCACATGGCAGGATAGGGAGAGACACTTGGTTCCCCTCTTTTAGTCTAACTTTTGAGAAATTGTGTTTGGAGTGGCTGAACTTAATACCGCGCTTAGTCTCAGTTACCAGAGTGATGAAATTAATACTTTAATCCTCCGACTGGAAATCGAACCCATAACCTCCTTTACGGCCAGGCACCACACACAGATTAGATTCACCCACTCTTTTTTACCTACCTAATATGATAATGTATCGCCGTCCCCGGACATTAAAATGATAGTCGCAAAATTTCAACTTTAATAAAAAAATAATACAAAAAAATAGTATGTTTCATTAATTTACTAAAGTCGACTTACAATTTTATTCTCAGAAATACCAAGCAACTCCGTATATTGATATATTCCTTTACAATAATATTCAATAGTGACCTACTGAATATTAACGTGAATCTTATACCAAGAATAGCTACTTACCATTTTATCTTTTAAACGAGAATAAAATGATATTATCCATTATATGAGAGCATGGGTCAAATGTTAACCACAAGAATAATATTGTAACAGCGTTTGTCGTAGTATATTATAAAGTATTTTTTCACTAATATCAGTTCCAACTTGTATTCTAATAACCGTGTGAAATACAAGTAACCTATGAATATAATTGTAATATTTCATAACTTTTAAATTAATGACGACAAAAATACGAAAAAAGTTAGTAGATGCATTCAGATGCATATAATTCATATATGGTATACCAATAATATCGTGGTTTTGGCGTTTACCATTTTGCTCTCCGGGGACGGTCATATATATTTATTTTATATTAATCCTTAAATATTATATAACGACATTTGAATTCATATTTGAATTGAAATTGACAAGTAAATATAAATTCTCTACTCTGCCATCCTATGAAGGCAAGCCAGGGAGCGGAGATAGACAATAATTCCCCTGATGTCTCAGGACCGTGGGGTCGCCAGTCCCCAACAACTCGCCAAAAAAGCGCTTAGTGCTTATTTATAATAATAATAATATTATAAATGTTATTTTCTATGAACAATATTACAGAATTCATTGCGTTGAATTGCCAAACCAAAAAACCAATCTCCTGAATTATCTAAATGTGCTATTAAAGTGCTTCTAACTCTAACATCTCGTTGTGTGTACTTCTAACTAAATATAAAATGTTTGCTTGAACTATGTAAATAATATCATATATAGGATAAATTTTACGTGAATATATTTTAAAATTCCAAATTGAATATTCCAAATAAAAATTATTTTTTTAAAATCGACACATGTAAAAATACACATGTTTTGACGTATTATGCTGTGTTGGAAATTTGTATTACAAAACAGATGCATACCAACGTTTTGTTTGTTTGTTTTGGTTCCAATTTCATAAATAATCATGTTCTTATACAAAGTGACCATAATCGAAGAACTGAAGCTTTAACAATAACAATTATGTTGTTTAAGTTATTTGCTTAAAAAATAACTTTTAAAATATTTCTACCAGCTTTTTATTGCGTAGCAAGGTAGGCAAAGAGTCAAGGCAACGCGTTCTCCGTATTCCGTCCGAGTTCAATATTGAGTGCTAATGGGCCAAGTCATGGCCGAGCTCTCTTGCCAGAGAAGTAAATGAAAATAAATTGAATAAAACCACTTCCTCAAGTCGGGACTGAGCCTGTCCTGCGCCACAATGGCATCATTTTTATTTTATTTATAGTATGTTTATTTGTAATAACTTTTCAAATTTTGATACAAATTTCTGGCAAACAGTGTCCATTTTAAATCAATTTTCCCGCAGTTACCATATATTTCAATTTCAATCTAATAAAGGTTTTGTTTATATGTAAATAATATTATTTATTTTTAATAATATATTGTAAGTGAAAATTAAATTCACAGTAAGCCACAATGTCTTTATAACATACATTTAACATAATGTACAAGCTACAAAACAAACGCTACCTATAGAAAAGTTAAATTCTGAATCTCAGTAGGAATATTCTTGAACTGTACTTAACTCTACTAACATTGACAAAAAATAATTGCAGTAAGTAAATTTCATGCTGTATCCCGCGCATCGCAGGGTAGGTAGAAGGAACCTGGTGTTAAGACACTCTGATATGCTCTTTCCCTCCGATATTCAGGACATTGTGTATTGAGTGGCGTAATTAAACGTAGCACTTTGAGAAACCCTTCTTGGCAGCCGAACGTAAAATCATCACATTTGCTGCTCCGCTACGCCACGACGACCTCAATAATAATTTGTGAGTATTTTTATTTAATCTTTTATTTCACAATGATTTCCTCTCTCTCTGTAGTTTTGACACATTGACACAAAGCGGATAGCTGGAAGGACGGGCTTTCCTCTTTCTATAATAGGATTTCCCTTATTGATGTTACCATAAAAGACTGAATGGAGGGAAAAGGTGCGATTTTAGGTTATTGCGTCTAAACGTTGGCTCTATGAATAAAGTGTGAATGTTATTACATCATTCTCTAGTGAAATTGGAACTTGGTGTATGCTGATGTAGAGAGTAAAAAACTGTAAACACGATCGTTGTGGGTTCAATTCCACTAGAGAGAATCGATTGTTTTCTTCTTCTCGCTCTGATAAGAAATCAAAGCACGGCCTTCCACCTTTCCACTTCTCAACTCTAAATCTTTAAAAAATTGTGGAATCTGGAAAGTGGACAAAGGTGTATCTAAGTACTAAACCTATATTACGATATGAAAACTGACGCTTATTCTTTTCATTTCAATATCCTGTGATAACGATAATATTTTGCAAATAATCAAATGTAAAAAGATTTTTCGTCGATATTATTGTTGATTGTAAATAAAACATAGGTCTATGTGAAGTAATTTCTGCGAAAAACTGATTTCCTTCAAGTCTTCATTCATATATAACTAGTAAGTGTTAACTAACGGAATAGTACTCGTATGTCACGTTTCTATAATATTCACCTCCCCTACGGTAATTGAATTTGTAACCTTCTCAATATAGATTACACCCATTTCCTACTTCCTTATTATAATTACATGTGAAATACATTATATGGAGCCATGGTGGGGCGTTGTCTGAGGTATTTCTGTATATAGCCGATTGTTATACATTCAATCCGCTTAAAGGAATTCTCCGCCCCGGTAATACAAGGCGCATTGATACTCAATATTTGAAAAATCACAAGCTTAACAAATCATATGTTATTTATTTATTTCACTTTAGTACACCTGTAACGTTTTCACCACTTTTAAAGCGTGACACGTCGTAATATTTCACATCGGGAAAAATAAGGTTTTATTTCGTGTTGGCCCGAAAATTGACTAATCGCGTGCATCAATCAGCTGACCCGCGACCCCAGGTCGATGTTATCAGTTTCACTTGACCGATCGTCGTGGGCAAGGCCTGGTGAAAGACACTTTTATGGACCAATTATTATAATTTATAAACCTGCAAAGTAATGCAGCACGTATATGTTTACTTAACAATTTGGAACAATAGAGGTCGAATAACAAATAAATTATTAAATAATTAACATCTTAATGTTACACATTTGAAATCAAGCTCTTTTATCTGATTTATCGAGTATATTTTGATATCGTATTTTTTTTAAACGAGTAGACTGAGGTGGCTGTTATCTGTCAAGTTACCGCCAACGGTTTGTGTCCCTTCACTCTAACACCGATGGTTCTCTTTGTTTGACCAATCTAAGATAAGCCACAGTTAAAATCAAGTTTCTTATAACTAGGCGTTTTATAAAGTGAAACAAAAAGATATCTTTTAAAAGCTTATCTTTATTTCTGTTACTATAGAATTTATACCTAACCTAAACATATAAACTGAGCTCCATTCATCCAATTCCAGGATATTCCTTACATGTAGCCTAATTAAGGTTTGTATAATGTAAGCAATAAATTCAGAACCTCAACTTGAGCTTAATTACAACAATCTTAATGTTGTAATTAGGTTCTAATCGAATGGAAATACTATTTAAGTTTCCAGTCAAGTAAATTTCTAGTATGCTCAATATTTTCCTTGAGGATTTTTTTTATTATGACTAACATTTTTATTACATATCATGCAGGTTATTAATAAAACTCTTACATCAAGTGTTTCATATTGCTGACAGCATGGAATTCAATTAAGGCAGTCTGGTAAAACTGCACCAAATTGTCAACAATTTCTTCAAATTGGTTCCTGGCTGTGGTCCAGACGATTAACATTAATTTTATGTCTGAATACCCGCATTTTGCGTCGCATCCGTTTCGTCTTCAACCTCACTTCAAACTAGTGTTATACATTGTAACTATAAAGTGCATTTCAAGTAGGACCAAATGTATATGTCGCAAATTATATGGTCATATGGTCAATATTCTAGTATGACAGCTGCTAATGTGTATAGAGTTCGGAAATTAGAGTTATTCATCACTATGTTCTATCTATCTGAATGCAGTAATTTTTTGATACATCTAAATATTCCTTTGCATCTGTCATGAATTATTTCTGTCAACAGTATACACTTGCGGTAGTCCACATTGTAACAATTGCAATCAGTCAAGACAAAGGCGTAAGGACTCATCATTGTAAGGACTCGAATTCGAGTGTAAAATTGAACATTACAGGATAGGACAGTATAGATTGTATTGTAAGGTCAGACGGTAAAAGCGGACCTTCAAATTAAGTGTTATGGTGGTGAAAAAAATCGTTCTTTGTTATTTATTTATTTAATACTTTATTACACCAACACAAATAATACAAATTACAGATAAGGAAAAACAAGAGAGAAAAGAGTAACACTGGAATATAGGCATATATATATATATATATATATATATATATATATATATATATATATATATATATATATATATATATATATATATATATATATATTAATAAATTTTTTTGGCATAGCGGAATATTTGACACTAGTTCCTCCTTCCATAAAATGGGATTTTTATTACTTTACGTTTTTAAGCTTACACTTATTTAAAAACGAACCGTAAGATCAGAATAATATAAATTTCCTTAGAAGTTGAGAGTTCTGAGTATGTGTTGCAATATGATTTGCACACATTCCATTTATTTAATATTCCATGAGCATATTTCCTTATCATGTCTTAGATATCCTTATGTCGATCAATATTTAAATAAATAAAGACAAAAATTACTTATTCAAACTATAACATTTTGTAAAAACGTCAACGTCGTTCAAACGTCGTGACAAAAACTTGTTTGTAATAATAATAAAAAAATATAATAATATAAATATATATATATATATATATATATATATATATATATATATAATATATATATATATATATATATATATATATATATATATATATATATATATATATATATATATATATATATATATATATATATATATATTGAAAAATTTAACTAAAGTAGCTTCACGAACTTCCCGCGGAAGTGAATTCCAAAGGACTGAAGCTTTAATTGTGTAAGAATCCCCATAGGTTTGAGTACTATCACTCTGCGATCTCAGACTGAGAGAATGATTCGAACTGAACCTTGATTTGATATGTTCAGGAGTGTAAGGGTCGAAAAGGGTAGTGTAGAGCAGAGTGAGGATACAGAGATTACGACCAGAGATATGGCCATATTTTGTAACATGTTCTACTTTATCCAGTAGAATTTGAGGAAGTTCACAATAACATGCGTTGGCGTAGCAGAGGAAGGAGAGCTTGGACAAAGGATAGTTTGGTACCTAAGATTTAGGTCGCTCTAATAATTAACCTTAACCTTAATATATAACTAACTAACTTAATATTAATATTTAACCTTAACATTAAAACAATTACTAACGTAATTAACGGACGTATAAATATAGTGACACTAAAGAAATATAGTAGTTAATTATTTATTTATCATAATTATCACCGAAATAGCAAATTCTACTATATAATTAATAAAGAAATTAATATATATTTTTTATTTAATTATTAAATTAAAAACAGAGACAGTTCTAATGTTCAATATTTTAAATTGTTCTTAAATCAGATATGAAGTGTAAAATATTTTTTTGTTTTCATTTTTAATTAAAACTAACGAGAAAATATGACAGTCCATGACAGACAATGGATCCTGCATCGTGAATAACGTATTGTACAAATTCCTAAAATATTCTTTTTTATTTGAAAATATATATATTTCAAATCTATACTAATAAATAAAATTGGAGTGTCTGTTTGTGATATTGAAATAACTTCCATACCAAAATGACATTTTTACAATTTTTGTCTGTCTGTCTGTTTGTTATGGCTAATCTCTGAAACGGCTGGACTGATTTTGACATGTCTTTTATTAGTAGGTAGCTCAGGTAATAAGAAGTAACTTAAGCTACTTTTATTATGGAAAAACATATTATAATATATATAATTATTATATACATATAAATACATTGTATACACGATTGTCAGATTAAATAGTTAATAGATTGCATAATTTTAGAGGACAGTTTCTACAAATATTGTTTGTAAAATATATTAGAGTAAATATGTCATTTCGTATTGAAACGAACGCAATTCAGTTTTCGGGTCGCTAGTATTTCATTAACTTGTACTTATATATGAACTAAAATAATTTACTTGTACGAAATCGACTCAAAAAGCCAAGCTTTTACGCCAACAGTATATTTAAAGTAAGACACGCCTTATCCATTAGAGTAGATTTAAACAACTACTACGTCTCTTGTAATCACATAAATAAGGAACTGTACTCGTAAACAAATGTACCCTATATTTGTTTAAGAACGGAGTTTTATTTTTTCCGGCTCTACAAATAATAGAAAGATATCCATTTTTAGTCGTAACATCACTATAGAAAGAGCTTGCTAGCTTTATTCAAGTCTTACAAAGTCCTCAATTACATGGAACAAGGTCAAATTACTCTAACTACGATTTTAAATAGAAATATGTTTACCGTATTTTCTCTCTAGTTTCGCATACAAGCTTGAAATGGTGAAGTATGGCTTTGATTTCAACTAAAAATATATGTATTTATGTATTGGATATATGACAAACATGTCATGGCTAGAATTAGAACCTTGAAACCCACCAAACCAATTGATATCGAATATGCTAAGCGTCGTGGTGCCATAGGACCGTATCTGATTAACGCGACAGATACGGGTTCGATCCTCACACATCAGAATGAATTATTTGCATTTGGCGTTAATTTCTGATGGAGTATCACATGTCATCGTGGACAACAACTTGTTTTATGACTAGATTGTCTCTACATTAAGAACAAATTGTTATAATATTTGGTTTACACGTTTAATATTAATTGTAAGATATATTTAATTCAATGATACAGCGTACAATGAGCTATATTTAGAACAAATTCTATTCAAAAATAATTAGAACATATACAAAGAAAGTCTTTTCTTTTTTAATACAAAAATAATATAATTAGGGTATGACATATGCGTAATTTATTATTCGCGATGCCAGCTAGGCAACTGATGTAATTCAAAAATTATTCTTTTATTGAAAAATCGTTTTTTGTGATATAATAAAAATGACTAAACTCCATTTTCTTAAGTTCACATAGTAGAGTAAGCAAACAGAAAATAGAATCAAGACACTCTACTCTCCACTTTCCTCTCGCGTATATTTAATTAATTATTCAAACAGTATAATAAATATACTATAATAGCAAGTTTAATAAAATATTATAAGACACATTATTTTTGTTTAATTTTGGTTCTCTTTATGTACTTTAAATAATAAGTAAAAAAAACAATCATCTCATTGGAACAATAACATTGTGAGTCAATTTTTTACAAAATGTTATAATTTGAATAAGTGATTTTTGTCTTTATTTATTTAAATATCGATCGACATAAGGATATCTAAGACATGATAAGGAAATATGCTCATGGAATATTAAATAAATGGAATGTGTGCAAATCATATTGCAACACATTCTCAGAACTCTCAACTTCTAAGGAAATTTATATTATTCTGATCTTACGGTTCGTTTTTAAATAAATGTAAGCTTAAAAACGTAAAGTAATAAATATCCCATTTTATGGAAGGAGGAACTCGTGTCAAGATATTCCGCTATGCCAAAAAAATTTAAATCTTATATTTACAATATATGCATATTATATTAGAGTTCACGCGAGCACATCGACCCATCGGTCGCTATTTATAATATAAAAGACTATTTTATATTATATAATACTATTACTTACTATTACAATACTATTTTAATTAATACCTTGTAGTACAAGTAGCTAGAAAGAAAAAAACAATTAACTTAGTCCGTGCTTGAATTTACTGAAGTCTAAGAATGATCGCTAAAGCTACTAGTTCAGAATAGAGCTATTTTTTGTTCAAGGAAAAACTGTTGTTGAGAAGGAATTCCGCCAACTTCAGAGTGCCCACATTAACGACCCGCGATGAATATTCATGCAACAAAAAAGAGTTGATCCAACTTCGCAATAATGCAATTGAGTCTTACAAACTATGGGATAAGTAATATTATACTTACACTATATCTAGTTTGTATAAAAATATATTTGATATTATTTTTATTTTAGTATTTTTTGTTATAGCGTTCGTCGTAGCACATGTCGTAGCATACGTCGTAGACATTTTGCGGCTTAAAATTATTAGTTTAATCTCACCTGTAAATTGAAATAATTAAGTAAGGCGTTATTTTCTTAATTTTATATATTTTATACTTTTCGTCAACAATCTTTTTAAATTTATATCAATGCTAAAATATCAACAAATAATAAATTAAACCTTTGTAGAATAAAAACTATAATAAAACTATACCTATACTAAACTATAAACATGTATTGTTAATTTAATAAATAAAATCTTCAAGCAAAACTCTAATATTATTTTCTTTGGAAAGAAAGAAAGTATCGAGATGCGTTATTTAGTTATAGCACTTTAAGAAAGTTAGATAAATTCTTGAAAATAGTGAAATTTAGCAGTGCAGCATTCAGTTTGTCGTAATGACACTTCATCTGTCTTTTTAAGCGGTGCATTTAAGTTCAGTTTGCGCCAGAACCAACACTGATTGTTCTTGATATAAAAGCTGAGGTTTCGTGGATTATATGTCAGGAGTAGATAAGAAAATGTAAGGCTACTTTAACTATTATAGTCTACCGGGTCGCTTTGTTAGAATTTTGGGAGTAATTTTATACGAGATTTACAACAATATTAATTATTTATAAATTTTTTATGTATGTGGGAAATCTCATGTTTCCTCTCATTATCGCAGTAGTGTAGTCCTGGTGTAGACGTAAACATTCTCAGAATAGATTTTTTTTTTCTATTTCAGCAAAATGTGACATAAGGTTCGGCTGCCAACCATGAAATGTCTTTGCACATATCAAAATAGTACATTTTTGTATCAAATCATGCTGAAAGATATTTAAATTTAGAAAAAAAAAATATTCCGCCGAAGTAAGATTTGATTCCTCAAATGCATTCAGTTCGTTTAAAATTAAAAAAATTATATTTGCTTAAAAATATATGTATTTAGAAGATGTTTTTAGCTTTAAATTTTATTCCATATTATGTTAAAGGGAAGGCAGAACAAAACCTAATGTCAAGACACTCCGCTCTCTGCTTTCCACGAGAAACTAAGATTGTCCAAATCCAAGGTTAGTGGCGAAATTTACCGCTGCATTTAAATTTATTGCTTCAGCCTACCAAAGTGGCGGAATAATTGAACCCACGACGATCGTGTCCATAGTCGGACGCTATCGTACTGTGCTGCTATGGCCTTACTTATTATAATATTCATTAATTACTTATCTTTCATAATTGACTCCTAATTTGCTTGAGAAACTTAATTGATACGGTCTGTCATTATCCTCTTAATATCAATTAGGTTGATAAAGAAAAATGCTCTACAAAAACAGAATAGAATCCTTAAAGTATAGGGAAATGAATATACTTTTAATTAATTTACGGAATTTGCATGGTACAACAAACAATTTTTCATTAAAAAATAGTCAACAAATATTTTTTTTTTAATTGTCGAAATCTCAATGAATTATCGAAATTGCTCCATATGTTGTTTGATTTTTTTCACCTTCACGCTGTTTCCTGTATGTGTATAGTAGGCAGGTATAGGAAACCTAATGTTAAAGACATTCCGTTCCCCTCTTCCCGTTTTTCGAAACACTGAGTGTTGAGTGGCGAAACTCAAATTCGCGCTTTGTCTATATAAAAATAACTCATTCTCCTCGAGTGGGAATCGAACCCACAAACCGTCGCGTTTATAGGCAGATGCTGCGCCTCTGCATCACGATGGTCCTCAGATTTTTAAATAATTAAATTTTAATTTAATTTATTTAGAAAAATAATATTGTTTATAAGCACATGGAGTAGATTTTAAACAAACGTTTCACGTTATTCTAAAGTGTTTTTTATTCTGGTCATTTAAAGTAAAGTAAAAAGTGCCAAAAAAAGTATTCTGTATAATAAAGTAAAAAAATAGAAGAACTTTTTTACAATTACAGTTTTATGACTTATGACGCAAAATATATGCTGCAAATTGAATCAATTAGCAATTACTTATTAGCAAAACTAAAGCGTAAGATTTGTTCACAAAAGATAAACACATTTCATAAATAATATTTATACCCAATTAGCAAGAGGCATAGCTTCCTAGCAGGTAAATATTTATCCCATTGGGATTTGAGTCACTGGTAAATCTTAGTTAAGTTCGTAGTTTAGTATAGTCAATTAACTCGACTTTGACAGTTAGTCGACGATAGCTGTAATTAACTTAGATCTCGAATCAGTTTCCGCAATATCTTGGCTTATTAATATTTAATATACTATTATTGGTACTCATAATTTAACTCATACCGCAATGCGGGTAGGCAAAGAGAAATTTCAAAAATCAAACAATTCTCTACTTTCTGCAGCAATATTTATTTTAAGTATTACACAAACCAAAAAAAAACATGTTACACAAACGTGAATTAATTTAAATTGAAGTTATTTCATTATTTAAGACTGCAAATGCATGTTATGTTGTCATAGCGTACAATGGGAATAAACGATTTACCCATTAGCAACACATGTTTGCTGCAATCAGACATGATGCTGGGACGCGATAAATCAACCGATATTTAAACATGCACGTAAACAATGGACTGTGAAGTTATTTACATTGACTAATTAGCGTTCTAGATTGTATTATGATAATATAGTTGTTATTGTCTCCGTTTAGTTTAGAGACAAAAACTATAGAACAGTAATACTACTTTGTGGATTGGTGTATGGTATGTGTATATAAAGAAAAGCAAAATAAAAAAAATCATAACATAGTATACATTTATTATATTGTTCATTAATTAAATAATATATTACTAACATGTATGAAAGTCTACATACACAAGAAGAAAATAGAAAGGCGCAACATGTGCGCTGATAATATATAAAATATAATGACTATTACAATATTAAGAAGCTAAAATAAATTAGAACAGAAAGAGAATCCCGACTCTGGTGCATATATCCAAGGTGTCATGCGAGCCACCGGGTGCGGTACAGGTCACGTCGGCAACGACAGGTAAAAACAACTTGGCCCTACGGAACGGTTACAGCAATCGGTGACATTAATTTAATATTTTTCATTTTTTTTAATAACATAAATGAATGATACGTGAGTGAATATACTCGTATTTAATATAATGTTATGTTATGAAATATGTGAAAATTTATTTAGTTAATAATATTATGTGATGAGTGACCCATAGGTGCTTTTTATAATTTTGTTAGCTATAAAAATAAGAAAGAATCAAGGGAATACTAAAGCGCCTCCCTTAAGTTTAAAGTCCACTGTAGCATTTTTTTATAATTAAATAAGTAACTCTTCACAGTTTCGTTTAATGTACATTGTTTTCTGAAGGTCCAAGGTCTCTGAACTTATAATGATTAAATTGTAATTTATGCCAAAATTGTTTATTGACCCTAAATATCTATATAAGTATTATTCAAATCAACACATACAAAGAACATGTATGCAATATATTAAATTACTATAACTACATAGTATAAAACAAAGTCGCTTACCCCTGTAGACTTAGACCTCCAAATAGATAGAATGATTCAAGGGGAAGGTTTGTATAACAAGGTCTGTATAACACATATACAATATATGTAGTTGAGGAACACTGCTACAGCAGTGCAAACATTTAAGGTTTCGAATTTGATATCTTTTACATGGCCAATTATATGTCGCTTTTTAAGAGTAACTTATAAAGATAATATATTCGTGTTATGTAATTAATGACAAAAATGCTGTAAGCGTTGTATGTAAAAATATTCTTTAGTCGCAGCCGGCTCGGGTTGCTAATATAATATTATATATATATATATATATATATATATATATATATATATATATATATATATATATATATATATATATATATATATATATATATATATATATATATATATATATATATATATATATATATATATATATATATATATATATATATATATATATATATAGTATATTAAATTATTGTAGTGGTTTCTATTTTACATATATATTGTAATCATTTTAATTTTCGAAAGCATTAAAAGTATTGGTAAAACAATGTTTCAGTGACAGCTAGGAAATTGAATATTGGCAACATAAAGAAGACAGGGGTTAATGTGAAAATGATATTGCTAATAATTGAATTGTAATGTCTGATTTTTGTACGTGGTATTTATGTACAAATCATTATTTTGTTGTATATATACATATATACGTCAATGTCTCTAAAATTTTCTAGATATCTCTAGAAAAATTTATTTGTGAATTAATTGATTTTTTTTCCGTTTCCAACTTTTCAAGACATTAAGTGTTAACAGGTGGAATATAATATTGCGTTTTGTCTTGTTACCAGAGCGACCAGATAAGAATAAATAATGAGGAAAAGTTTAGGTAGGTAATAAAAAACATCACAGTGGGAATGTCATAGTGACAATGAAGAAGAACGGCCTCAGCTTGTTTGGGCACATCGAGAGAATGAGTAATGAAAGAATGGTAAAATAGATATATGAAACAAAAGTGAGTGGTAAGAAAGGTAAGAAAGGTAAGTAAGGTAAAAGGTAAGTAAGGCGAGACCTCGGTTGAGCTTCGAAAACACAGTAACTCTAACCCCTCTCTTACTACCATACTATGCATAAAGCGTGAAACTATGTATATATGTAAATAAAAAATATAAATACATACGTATGTATGTATATTTTATAGATGAAAACTTAACATTTAATTAGAATTTTAAAATATTAACCATCTTCCGCCTTACACAGTACTTTTCTACAGCCTTTTTATAGTTCGCTTATTATTATTGTAATTTGTGAAGTATTTAAGGTTTACTTTAAATTGCTTTGTAAATAATAGAAGTGGCATTAACGATTAGGTACAATTTAACGAAGTACTAACTGAAATGTTGAATATATTTAATAAGAGTTTAAACTCGAAATATTTAAGAATGAGATATGATGCGAGGACGCGAGAAATCCCTAGTATTAAGAGATTCAAGTTTATACATTTCTAATTTTAGAAACATTGCATCGTTGTTTGGCGTAACCTGATGCTATATATATATATATATATATATATATATATATATATATATATATATATATATATATAATATATATATATATATATATATGTATATATATATATATATATATATATATATATATATATATATATATATATATATATATATATATATATATATATATATATATATATATATATATATATATATACTAACACGATAGAAACGTAAAATATTACTTGACCCAGTATATCATATTTCTAAAAAACTCCATGACAATTCTGTATACTTGAAAGACAGAAATAGCATCAATAAGCACGTTAAGTAAAAGGGTTCGGAACGTTAGAGGGGAAACCTTTTATATACCCTTTAGGAAAGGTCCACTCGAATCACTCACAAGATTCCACTACATCAAAATATATCACCGCTACGACTCATTTTACTACTTTTATAATTCAATGTCCATTACCAGTCTATTATGATTATTTATGTTATGGGTATTATAGTATAAAAATTAATGTACGAGTATTTTAGGCTATAAAAAAAAGTATTCTGAATTATAATTAGTTTTATGCATTTACAACAAGAAGTTTAGTAGGCTCAAGCTGTATCTTGTGTCACACTAAACAACTACTTACACACCAAAAATAAAACACTTTTTTATAGTCCTAATCTTACTGTTGATTATTTCTCGTCATTTGAAAACCTGGTTGATCAATTAATACCCTCTTATGAGCATATTTTGATCATGGGGGATTTTAACACTTGCCTTCTTAAAATAGACTATCGAGCTTCCCGTGTGCAAGCTTTAATAAATTCTGCCAATTTAAATATTTTACCTGCAGCACCAACTTTCTCTTCTCTATCTAACGAAAGATGATTGTGAACCAGCATTTATCTTTCGGACCACAAGTAGAAGAATTAAGTAAAAAAAATGATGATGCATAGGCTGCGCAATTTCCTATCAAAACCCACCAAAATCGTGCTGGCAAACTCACTTCTATTACCTATATTATTTGTTATCTTGATATTACAGAGGAGCTTTTGAATAAAATTGAGCAGCTTAAAAATCTTTGCATCATTTGGTGTACATAAATAGGAACCATTTCCGAGTTTTGTAATAAGCTCAAGTGGCTCCCTATTTTCCTTCGCTGGAATACACACATACTTCATCTTCTCTATTTAGTGCTGTTTAATCTTTCTACTCCTCTTTACTAGAACAATTTAAATTTCTTCATGACACTCACTCACGTTCCTTACGCTCCAACAGTAACCTTTTGCTAGAAATCCCTTCATTCTTCTTCTTTTTCTCTCTAATTCCTATTAAAGCTGTTCGACTATGGAATATGTACAAAATTGATTACAGCTGAAAAAAGAATGGCATACCCATGACACTATGGACTGTCTCTCTTGCTATGTGCATGTGCAAGAAGCTTAAAAAAAAAGCTTTTACGCTATCGCATACATGTGATAGTCTAGCTTACCCTTTAAAATGAGACGTGCGAAAAGCCTGCACATTTTGGAAAAATTACTATTTAAACCAGTAATTTTACCTTTGTTTTATTATAATAATGATTTTATGATTTATATGCATAGTGTGTATGAATTGAATTTATTTTTGTATATTATGAATGTATGTATGTATATAAGTATTTATGTACGTTTGTATTATTTATTTATTTATATTTTTTGTATGTTTATGTATATGTTATATTTAATGCACCACCCATGTTTATACAACTCCAACATCCAAAGGTTGTCTGGAAAAGATCACTTTAAGCGATAAGGCCACCTTCTTGTACTTCTGATTTTTTTTAGCTCTTATGTAATTTATATATTTCTGCCGTGCAATAAAGTATATTTGTATTGTACGTTCTCCGCTTTCTGCCCTAACTCAATGCTGCACAAGTTTCTTACCAGAACAGGGAAATGAAAATAAGATTGATCCCGCTATCGTCGGGCTTTTATAAAATACGTTACCACGTAGGTACTAATATAAGATAATAATATATTAATATATTTATAGAAAATAGAAAAATAGATCCAGAGTGAGAAAAGATGAAGATATGTTTTTTAACAATCAGATAACTATCAAATGATGAATTAGATTTATAATTTATAATCACCATTAGTAAATAAAACCTCGTTATATTTTCATCAGCAATAACAACTTTTAAAAGATAATAGAAAATATCTCGAGCCCTACATATCTAGTAATTTAGCAAATTATCAAGAGCGGTAAATAGAGAAAGTTTTAAAAACAGCTTCCTTATACGTGACTAGAAACTGGCAAGAATTTCCTTGGACGCGACAATCTGAGACAGTGAAGTGGTTGCCTCTAATAAGATTACAATTAGCTTAGAGCAAGCTTGGAGATAACAAATAATAGAAATAACAAGGTAATCTGTAAAATGAAATAGTGAATTATTTGTATGAAAAATATGGAACAAGTTGGATTATTGTATATATTTCAAATAGTATATAGAATTTTGTACAAAATTGATTACAGCTGAAAAAAGAATGGCATACCCATGACACTATGGACTGTCTCTCTTGCTATGTGCATGTGCAAGAAGCTGAAAAAAAAGCTTTTACGCTATCGCATACATGTGATAGTCTAGCTAATATTCTTTAGATAATCTTTAGATTAAAACGCTTTCACGGTGCATTTTTCTTTCTGAAGTTAGCTTTAGATAGCTTAAAAGAAAATGTCTGAGAAGAAAATAAATTTTCGTTTTATTTAATTAGAGATTATAGAACACATACATTCTAGGCTTTACTATAAAAATTCCACTTGGTTTACATAAACGAAACTTGACATATTATGCTACGAGTATAATATAGTTATAGTACTGTTTACTTTAAAATAAATGCCTAAATTATGTAACAAAATGTTTTACTTATATTACTGATTCAGCGAACTGCCTCAATACCGCGACCAGAATGGCATTTAAACAAACAAAAACACAAGCTCCACGTTTTTCATAATACCCTATAAAATTCAATATACATTTACTCAGAGAATAATATATAAAACTGCCATAACGACTATTATGTTATTTAATCAAACAAAAGCTTTATACTTTATTCGATACGAATGCAATGATAGTAAAATATTTTTGTATTAATAGAATATAAATTTTACTCGGGTACTAAATTTTGGTACTAAATAATATTATAAAATGACATTGAGTGGATATGACACCGCACTTTACGCACGTTTAACTTTTAAATTAATTAAAGTAATAACAAAATCATCTGTTTATGTTATAGTATATATATTGCTTTTCATATAAAAAATACAATTTCTGAGTTATTCAAAGTGAAATTCACGTAAATATCGAAAGGTAATTATATTTAAGGTATTAAATATGAATATAAAATTGTAGTATCTATAGGTAATATATATTTCTATGCAACATTAGGACTAAGCTACCCTCACGTCCATATGTAGGTGATTAGGCTCACCTACTAGCTTCCAGTTTGCTGCTAAGACACCACGTCCAACTCACACGACATGAATATATTTCAACAGCAATTTCAAATTCTCTTTTTCATTGGTACAAGAATAATAAAATCCAAATTCTTATACAACAAACTACTTTAGTCAAATACAAATACGTGTATGTTAATTGTTAAGATGTGTATAATGTAATTTGATTTTAGTTTATTCAACTCGCTTCGTGAATTCATAATGACATTACACTCAGAGTTCCTAATTTATTGCTAATTGACATATTCGTGTTTGCTTGTATTTAAGCTTCATAGTGTAAGAAGTTCATAGTTTTTTATAGCTTAGCTTTTTATATTTTAACTTTGCAATGTACTAGTAAAAATATATATATATATATATATATATATATATATATATATATATATATATATATATATATATATATATATATATATATTGCTTTGTAATAACGCAGTTAAAACTAACGTGATATTCATTGAACTTTAAGTATGGTTAGTATGCAAGAACAATATTATATATTTATTAAAGCAATTTGATGCCACTATTAAAATTATAGATTTAGATTAACTTTTTTAAATAGGATTCTATTTTTGCTAGTTGATTGTAATAATTGATTGATTTTATCAAGTTAAAATATGCAGTTAAAATGCTCTTGGGTATGGTAATGTTCAAGATCATATTTGTATCTAAAAATATATACATTTTAACTCTCCCGTGACAGATAACAACAAAGATATTATGTTATTTTACGTCACTCAATACAATGTCGCGTATTCAGGCGGAAAGTAAAGAATGGACTGTCTTGACACTATAATTTGCAAAGAGTATTTTAATAACAAATGTACATAATTTTCTTAAACAATTTTGCTCAGTTTCATTTCGATGCAGTAAAAGCAATAAATAGAGAAAAATTTAAAATTGCTTCGCTTTAAAACGTGACTTGAAGTCGATAGAGATTATTTCTCAGACTTTATCCGGAAAAACTGTCCCATTTTTATGCGATTACTTTGAATTTTCAGGGGTAATGCTAATGTTCTATAGAACTCTTTATAATGCATGTAAAATTGTTTTTGCTTTCGTGCTTCTTCTTTATTTATTCAGTTATTATTTAGTTCAGTTAATTTTAGTCAAGTTTTTTGATTATGACGTTTCAAACGTGCCAGTTGAGCACATGGTCCATGCCTTTTTTGTAGTACATTTGTTGTCATTACTTTAGAACTACACTTACCTATCTATACATAATTTCTACGTGCTACAAATAAAGAGTATATTTATTAATTTAAGTTACCAAATTAATTACACATTTGTATAATATTTGTGAAACATACTTTCACTTTTGGAAATTGTTTTGCTTTAAGATATGGTCAATTACTCTACCATTTAACCATTTAAATTTATCTTACTGAATCTATTACGATGATTGCAAATACCATGATCCCATAGTCCATGATTTACGGTTAACATCAATTTATTCATTCAAAAATCGAAAACCCAGTACAAAAATATAAAATATCGAGAAGCAAAACAAGCTTACCTAGCGAATTTTCTATATCCTTTAAAGAGATCTATAATTTCCATACGAAATAAAATAATCTCTTTATATCTTTTAGAATAGACGAAATTATTTTACTATTATATGAAACTGAACAAACTATTGGCATTACAAATATATGGATCGCTTTCATTCTTTTCAGCTAATTGATGGCTATTGCAAGTAAAATTTACGACGTCTATACTAAAAAGCGATCTTAACTGAGCATTTTGGTTTTCAGCTCGACGATCCCCAAAGGCCACCTGTCTTTGTAAGGTAGAACTATGTTAATTTATAACCAAACTTAAACTTACTGGAAAGTAACCATAAATCTTCAAAATAAAATGGATTTATGCCACATAGACAAGCAATTATGTTTTTTAATCCGCATAGTTCTATATGTTATCTTTCTTTGACTCGACGAAATTAGAACTAGTTACATTTTATATTTTACTATTTCTGTATTTTCTTTGGATATAAAATGAGTAACAATATCAAATACTGATATTTTTTCTCAATAGATTAATTTCTTTCCACTTCACGTATTCCGCATGTAACAGGGTAGGCAGATAATTTAATAACAACAGGCTTTTTTTCGCTTTTCAACTGAATTCAAAATAGTGTGCATTGGCGTATCTAGAGACAATTTCCAGGATGGGGACCGGTCTCTAGGGAGTCCAGAACATCGATATCTATATGATATATAATATGGAAAAGGGTAAAATCTTTATTAGCAAAACTGAAGCAGACGTGAAGGAATTGTTAAAGCTCGCGTAATTGTATTCATATGCCTTTGAGCATATATGTATAAAACTTTATAAAAATGGCTAGTGTAACATTAAGTAAAGTTTAATGATTGTGTAAATATTAGTGAATATTTTAATTACGTTCCAAAGATGGCAATAATTTAACTTGTATCCATATTGACATAGGGTCAATTATAAAAGCATTTATCTATACAGAATTAATTAACGACTTACATACGAGTTTTTCTTTTATTGACTATTCATATGAGAATTACATTATACCAGAAAAGGATCTACTTGTGTAAGATGACATAAACATAAATTTCAATGCAATAACGTAACGCAATCTTAACGCAATGAGTGAGAGTGGACTTGTTTGTGGGATCTCTGACTTCACTAGAAAAGAAACTATAAAGAATAAATCATTAAATACTTGTATAGGTCATATCTTTTTAAGAACACGTATACAAGACGCGGCAAGCGCTACTATTGGCAGTGTACTTTCAGATTATAAGCTTACGATTATAATTTGTTTAGAAATAAACTATGTACAGAACGTTGTGCAATACAAAACACAATATAATCGTAGAATTATACAAAATAAATTGAGTAAATCTTATTTGAAAATATATGTGAAATATATGTTGAAAATATATGTGATATAGAGTGTTCAAACAATATACTGGAATAATGAAATTAAAAAAAAATTACAATACTATACAACACTATACACTATAAAAAAAAATACAATACTATACACACATAAATGAATAAGCACCAAACATGTAAGAATATGCATAGAAAATGACAGTAAATTAAAAGAATGGAAATATTATATTAATAATAGAATATTAAGGTACTAAAATTTAAAAAAAAACCAATGTAACAAAATTCATCAACAAAAAGAACAATGCGTTCAAGATATCAGTTTGCATAAAAATAATCAAAGATAAATTTGGAAAATACTCGTTAGAATAACAGGTAGGATTAAAGAATCAGTGGACATCTTGATTACACTAGATTTTTACTGAGTAGCGACCCGTTCGCGGATTGGCCGCTAAAGTAAATTGAATTGCGTGCGTTTCGATATGTTATAACAAATCACTTGTATATTTTCGGTACACTAGATTTTACTCTAATATATTTTTTAAAATAAGTGTAGCCTAAACTACTTCTTATTACATCAGCTAAAAGTCTGGCAGTGAAAGTCCCGTCAAAATCGGTTCAGCCGTTCAGAGATTAGCCGGAACAAACAGACAGACAGACAAAAATTTGTAAAAATGTTATTTTGTTATATATACCATATTCATGTGCATATCGTTAAATGCCGTTATTTTAATATTACAAACAGACACTGCTTTTTTTTTTATTAGTATAAATAATACTAACGTAAGAGCAAATAATTTTGCTAAGCACTTCGACAAAAATGTAATTTTAAACTCCAAAACACCACTATTAGACAAAAACATATATAGAAAATCAACAAATATATCTATTAGATGCAAAAAAGCTGAAATAAAGCATAAATGCAAAATTATAAATAATATTAATAGTTACAAAGTAGATGTGGACTGAAGGCACTTCGCTAGAATTTGTAACTATTTCACCTTGCAGACGATATGTGCCTAGTAGCAAAATTTCTAAGGAGTATGGAATTATTTCCCATGACCACCATGCATCTAAATAAAAGCTCATGTAACTGTAAGTCGATTGGAAAAGTGGAATCAATATAATATGATAAAGTAAAATTTATTTTACTAAAAGAATACTTTTTCCACGTTAACAGAAACTTTATAAAACACCAAATATGTACAAGGTCGATTACAATTAGTACATTAAAAACAGTAAGATCCAATAATTTCTATAGTAAAAATACAATAAATTTCATACTTCCAAGAATAATAAATGAATTATTGAAAACACTTAGGACACAACTACTTCATTTAATATTAAATAAAAAAATATTGGCCTTTTGAATTATTGAGAATTATATAAAATACAGTAGAGGACCATTGTGGCATAGAGGCTCAGCGTCTGCCTGTGCGACGGTTTGTGGGTTCGATTCCCACTCGTTGAGAACAGAATATTGGAATTTTCAACACGAATTTTCTGGAGAAAAGGCAAACAGTGCAGTATTGAGTTCCGCCACATAACCGCAATGCCTCGAAAACCTCGAAATGTCTCGAAAGGCAGAAAGCGAGGACCGGAGTGTCTTTGGTCCCTTGAGCCTTCGGCTCCCTCTACCTACCCTAGGGTGTTCCATGACATAAGGGAATATTTTTTTTCGTGAAATTAAATACGCATACCCTCTATTTCTATTTTGTTTGACATCTTTAACTCAACTAATGAATATTTTTGCGATTGGACAACGATAACTCGTGCCGACTTGATACCAAACATAAAAATTTGTGCTGACTTACTATAGAGGAATTAAGAACGTAATTTTTATCACTTTGTTAAAACTCCAAAACGTCGGAATAGTATAATATTTACTTATTTACACTAAAAAACATATTATTATACAAATCTTCATTTTAGCGTTTGCCTTTTACAGTCGAAATTAATTTTCTAATGGTCTTGTACGCAACGTAATAAAAATTATTAGTTTCCTCTTTATCTTCTAAAATCCAGTCCAATCGCGCCCCAAACTGCCTGCGCTTGTTCACTTCCTGTAGAGTTTCTAATCAGCTACAAGTTGGTCCTTATTTTTATATGAAATACCTATAATATAAAGATCTTTTGATTTTCGTGCATTCAATGCGGACAATACTTGGCATCCCAATTAACAGTCACAACTCACCTCATGTTGAACAACGTTTTTCTGTGTCAATTCTTTGGATGGAAGTCTTATTTGTCGGAAATTCATCGATATTATATCCAAGAGCTTCAATAGTTGCATCAAGAACAAACACAAAATCTCTCATACTCAATAAATGCCCATTTTACCAATTTTGGAGTAATGAATTCTCCCCACTGAGGTGTTCTGCTGGGTTACGTGTTCTCGACCAGATAATGTACGTCCTCTCACACTCTTTCCTTACTATTAGTATTTTTTTTATTCACTCTTGCTTAGTGAACAGGTTGGCGAGGCTCTCTTTTAGGCTATAAAAATCGTCATTTATTTTTATTGATTGAAGCGCATCGGAGTGTGCAATATCAAACAAATTATTTAATTTGTTGACAAAGTCTTAACGACGCTACTTAAATACGTAAACTCATATTGAGTTTAAGTTTCTTCACACAGTTAGGCAAAGATTTAGTAGGAATATGAGCATTTTGCCAATAGATAATACACTCGCGAATGGTCAGATTTGCACTTTCATTGACATTTAATTTCAGTTCATAGATATTGTAAAATATATCTGCTACAACTTGTCCATTACATGGAAGTTTTAAACCCCTTAGCCGATGTTTGACGTCACCTATTAAAAATATACCCTTTTAAGTACTACGTAATTCTACTGACATGTTGAATGATTGAAAATAATACGTTTTCTATAACTGAATAACAAGTAATCACAAACACATCGACACGTTAGGTCGCGTCAGCCATAGAATGCATATACTGACATGTATCAATGCAAATCGGCACGGATTACTGTGGACCTTCCTTCTTAAAATTTTATATATAAAGGTAAAAAATGAAGAGAAAAAAAATGAAGAGAAAAATTACGCATACCGCGTAAAAAAAAACCTTAACCTACCCTGCTATGTGAGGGATACAGCGTGAAGCTAAAAAAAAGAAAAAGAAAAAAATATTACTTTAAATATATGTTGAATGTTATTAATATTCATCATACATTTAAAGTAATATTTATAAACACATAAAAACATAAACTAAGTTTTATAAAAAGTGAAATAATTGATGAAATGATAATTTATATCAAGAAATTAACGTACTGTGTATGTAAGCAACGCGTGTGAGGCATACGTATAATAATTTTTTGTTGTACCTCGTTAAATTATTATATTAATATATAACTACCAAATTTGAACTATAATGTAAAAACGAAATGTTTAAAATTTTAAACATTTGAAAACATTACTAAGTGAATCTAAATTTATATAAGTAACGAAAACTGCTGGTGATGACGATGATTAGTTATATATACTGTAATATTTTTTCCCTGTAATTATATATTATCGTATATAAAGTTCGTCTATTTAAAATTATATATTTATAAAATTATGAATGTGAATGAACCTAGGCATTGGTGTATTGGTCAGTCAACCTAAAGGGCTTAAGACTATGAAAACCTAAATTATTTCTTATCTATATATAAATCAATAATTAAAAATGTATAACGTATTAGTAAAAAGGCAGATTTGAAAATCTTATTAGATTGTAATTATATATAGCACAGTTCTCACACATCTCTAAGAGTCAACTATTGTCTCTTCTAAAAAAAGAAGTGTCCTTACTATCATATATTTTATTCCTCAGAGTTGGGATCGAATTAAGAACAATCATGTTAACAAGAGCTGCCCCGCTGCGTCACGACGACATCAATCTAATAAGCAATTGAAATACCAAAGATTGCTCTAAAAATACTCATTCCTTAACATATGTATACGAGGGCTTACCGTATATTAAATTTATGTAATAACTTACTGGTGTGCTCCCAGAGGCTCGAAATCTGAGAAATAAAATATAATAATATTCTTTTTACGGTAAAAAGCAAATTATTTCGTGATATTACTTTAATTTATTTATTCTCTAACATTTTTTTTTAGCTCACAAAGATTTTAGTTTACACATTTAGTTTTATACTAATTAAAGTAATATATTTACTTCAAAAATTACATAAAATACCAAACACAATTACATAAAACATTGAATATTTAGGATATCATATAAAGGACGGAAGATCAAAAGATTAAGAAATTTCAACTTAAAAACTGTTAATTATCAAAATTAATTAATCTTAATCTTTTGATATCAGACCTTTTTGACGATTCAAAATAAATTTACGACGACGACGTTAAAATAAATATAACATTAAATTAATATGTTATTTCTTTCCGTCCCGTATAACATATTTTTTTTCTTGTCAAAACAAATCTGAATACAACTTTACCATCGAATTCAATCATCATTTTTCATGTTAAACGAACTCTTAATATCGTCCCCTGTGGCCAGTACATATATCGTCACATTATAAAAGATAACAAGACAGTCGAGATAGAATGCATCTAATATTACTTCTTGTCACAGCGTAACCACTTTACTACAATTTTATGCGTTCAACGTGCAAATGCATTTTGCGACATTTTCAATATGCAGTAAACTAAAAACTACGTCCGGCATGCTTCTTGTATATGTGAGAAATTTTATAAAAAATAAATTTTGTTGTAATTTTTTCATAGTAATTAATAACTTGATCCTTTTTACTTTGTTTCACGCTATACTCCATATGCATCAAGGTAGGCAGCACTCAGTTTTATCAAAGAAAATTTTACCGCAAACTTATTTAGTTTTTATAAACAAAACTGTGGCTCAAAATATATCCCAACAGGAGACATGACGCCGGTGCTGGCACCTAATAAACAAAAGAAGATCGAGCTCAATGGCGTGTCATTAGAGAGGCTGATGTGTCTAGTAATGGACGATGCCAGACTAATGATGATGATTGAAACTCCGTAAAAAAATTGAAAACACATTTACATTTTCATACAAAAATCGAGTTCGAAGCTTGCAAAAGTGCTCTAGCCTAGTTGTATATATTTTCGCACATGAGATCCCAATTGCTATAGAAAATAATTGTTTATTTCGTATTATTTGATAAAATTCTTAAGTATCAGTTATCTATAAAAAAAACAGTACATTTATTTATTTTAGCTTCACGCCGTATCCTGCACATAGCGGGATAGACAGAGGTAACCGTAGGCAGAAGTAACCTTCTTTTAAGACACTCCGTTCCCCACTTTCCGCCATTTATGAAATTGCGTGTTGAGTGGCGGAACTCAACGCCGCGCTTTGCCTTGTTGCCAACTCGAACAAAATGAAAATAATTCGTCCTTCCCGAGTGGGAATCAAACCCACTATCCGTACTGTGTACAGCCAGATGCTATATATGCCTCTGCGCCACGACGGACAATATTCTATTTGAACTACCGTTATTATGGCTTAAAAACATTTTTTCATAATAATAGGCTTTATATTATGTTTGTCATAAAATTACTATAATAGGTAAGAAGTATTATTTGTTAGTTATATTAAAATTATAAGTACTATTCTTCAATGTCCCCCAGTTATAAAAAAATATTGTATTTTTTTTAATCTTTTTCTCAATTAAAAAAAAAAAAAAAATATATATATATATATATATATATATATATATATATATATATATATATATATATATATATAATATATATATATATATATATATATATATATAATATATATATATATATATATATATATATTAAAAATTTTAAATAATATAACGTAACGAGACTCGAACCCATATTATCTTGTCAGTCATCCAAGCGCTCGTCACTAATTGCGCTAGCGCTGAAAACCTGAGCTACGTCGTAATTTCTATAATTTTATTTTCAGCATCTTTACAGAGAGGCTTTCTATAGGCTTTGTATTGTTATAACATATTGTATTGTTATAACATGTTTATTAGAAATTATTACTCCAAATCTTATCAAATATTTTAAAATCAATAATCGGTACTATATAACGTTACCAGAAATAATTATCATACCCTATTACTTAATATTCTTGTGGGAACTATTGCGTATATCCGGCGAGATAAAGTTACACGGTCTATATACATTCTGGGTTAAAAGCAAACTTTCTAATAGAAGCTTATACATAAATTTAACTTAATAATAATATTATTATATGGGACGTCGTAAAATTGGCGAAGCGTTATCATAAGAGCCAAACGCATTAAAGTTAAAGTCAGTCTGTATAACCAACAATGCATTTCAAATTGCACTCGGAAAGTTTGTTGTAGATTTCTTAATAACAAGCGTCTTAAATACAAAATACACGAGATATTAGAGTTGTTACTATTGTCGCCAAATAGTTTAATACATTTGAAATAATTTCCATCATTTTCATATGAACTAGTAACATTTTTACCGGTAACTGTACAAGCGATGTAAAAACTTTTAGAATAATTATGATAACAATCCCTTATTCAATAAATATTTAGACCAGTCTTATTTGGGTACACTCGTATTCAGTGGCATCTAATTATAATTTATCATTTTCACGTTTTGCTTCTATATATGTCTTTATTTTCATAACATGTCACGCGAGTCTTTATAGCCAGCGGAAAGTGGAAAAAGAAAATCAAGGGTTTCTTCACCAGGTTTTCTCCGCCTAAATGGTAATACAACAGCATAACTGTATATGCATTACAATTGAGAGACACATACGAGCTGAAGTCGACTTGTATTGAGTTCATAATTGAAATTTCCAAGTAATTTAAGATTAATGAGGCGCAATATCTCTTCTATATATTCGCTGTAATTAAGTGACACAAGTTGGATTTAATTATATTCCGCTCAGGTGCAGTGCTAAATTATGTTAAATGGAGGAAAATTATATTAGCACCTTTAAATTATTGCAAATCTATGCGTAGTAATTGATCATTGTTATCAGAAGGTTTCCTTTGTTCAAATTATGCATAGCTGGTTGTTTTTATTATACTTTGGTTATTGATATTGTGACTTATATGCATATATGACATAGGGATTTGGCCCACTGTTTACACAATGTGTGATCTCATAATGTCAAAAGACCGTGATTATTTATGATTTCTATTGTATAATGTAAATTATGAAAATCACTTGTACGTATATTTTTCAGATAAATCTTGAATCTGCTTTTCTATCCAATCATCTGTCATCCATAAATCATCACCTTATTATAATGCTTAACAAATTGTTTTTATTGGCCTTGACAGCGACTCCAGTTGGAGTGGGAAAGAGGGTACTCTGACTCGTTAGAGAAATATAGTTATTTAAATCATAGATAAAAAATTTGCTTTTTTATCTATCTACAATCATTATTGTCCTTTTTTTTTTTTTTTTTTCTTCTCTGGGAAATGCCTTTTACGCAGACCACCCATTTGATGGGTTGGGTGGTGCTGTGGGACTCATCGGTACAGTAAAGTACTCGATACTACCCACTAAAACCCAGCGGAACCCTCTTCACCTCTGTGAGACGCCGTAGGATCGGTTGAGCATTCTACTACGACGCCTCGGTGACAGGCCCGCCTGCTACGAGCCACCTTTACGGTTCTCTGAGGTTCCAAGGGTATCTGGAGCCTCCACGACTTGGAAGAGGAGGATCACAAGAATCCCGTAGTATCCACTCTAGGGTAGGGGGAGTTGGACTTCTTGAAAGTGCCTTCTCCATCTCCTTGACCTCCGGCGGCGGAGAGGGTCTACATTTGCACTGGACTCACGTGCCCGCTCCGCGGCCTCCTTCAATGCGACAACAGATTCGCAGAAGGAGACCATCGCAGACCAGCTTCTCTCACAATCCAGCATGGCCCCTACCACATTGGAAAGAGAGAGGTCACCACCCACTACAGTCATCAAAGCCCAGCGTTGTGGGGCCCATGCGGGGCATTCGGCCAAAGTGTGTTGTGCCGAGTCAACTGGCGCGTTGCACTCATGACACACCGGTGACGGCTCCCGACGTGCAATCTGATGCAGGTATTTGCCGAAGCAACCATGCCCCGTCAGTACCTGCACCATCCTGAACGTCAGGACACCGAACTTTCTCCTTACCCAGCGTTTTAGGTGTGGTCAGACCGCCTCCACCGTTACTAGGCCTGCCGCTGGGGACTCTAGGTCCTCCCTCCATCTCAAGATTAGAGCTTCGTCAGCCCTTTCCTGATTCGCGCGATATCCTCCCTCGATGGTCGTTCGCCTCGGGACCGCTCGCTTGCCCGGAATGCATGCACTCTAGCAAGCACTTCCTTCTTCTTCACAATCATTATTGTCCTGAGCCAAGCCATTTTAATCCATAAAAGATAAATAACGGTATCAATAACTTAATTTTATTTTCAGACTTTTTGTTGAACGCTTCACTATTGTTTATTTTTATACTTCTCATTAAAAGTTAGAAGTCAAATATTATAAATAAACGAAAATTTAAAACATATTTTTTTATTATTATACCTCTTGATTATAATCCATTGCATCCTATTTTACTAGTGCGTAAATATATTTATAAACTTGCCGACCTTTTTAAATTGATCTAGAAAATAATTTCAATTGACTTTAAAATTCAGAATTCTCATATTATTTTATTTATAAAAAACATATATTTCCATGAAATGGAATGTGGAAAATTTTTCATTTAAAAAGGCATTTTTATATTATTTGATATTCCCCATTTTTTACACATTATTAGATTTGTCTATTAATAATAATAAATGAATTTCATATGAATAAGTTCTCACTCAGTCGATTTTAGATTTAAATAATATGATGATTAAACGTCAGATATTGGAAATTAAATATTATATATCGACGCGATATTTGCGCTATTGTTAATATATAACCTGTATAATTGAACGCTTCGGTATTTCTAAGGTAAAAATTATCTATTATTGTACTCAATTTTAGTTTATTTAAACTGTTACGTCCCGTTAAAAGTAATGTTGATTCATAATAATAAAGCAAAACAAAATACTCATATTTGTAAAAAGCTTTTCTACTAATGAATAGCGCAATTTATTCCTTTATATAACTGATCACACTCTAAAGTAAATCGAGTGTAAAATATGATACAACTCAATTTTTTTACTTCAACTTTTTTGTATTCCGACATTTCGAATTTACGTTGCGAATGTTTGGTATTTATTTCGGATATAACACAGATCTCGTGTTTTTCGCAGCGATATTTTGAACGCCTCTCAGTCCCTCCGAGACGGAGTTATTTGCTGAATTCAGAGTGTATTTTAACGTTATCCCATAAAATGCTTCTGGCTGTATTGATTTTTTTATTACTCGTATAAAAAATTATATTTAATACTGTTAAGTAGTGTCACATTTATTTATATAATCTAAAATTTATTTAATAATCAATTACTGCAATAATACATAAGTAATTAAATAATTTAGAATCATTAGGCAATCATAATAGGCTTTCGTGGCACAGTGGCAGTCTGAGTGCAAGCGCGACGGTTGTGGACTCGATCGCTACTCGAAGGAATCATCACATATATTTACTTTACTTTCATGTCTCCAACCTGGCAATACAGAGTGCGGTGGAGATCTACCCTCAACACGCAATTCGAGCCAAGAGCAGAAAGCAGAGTATTTAGACACTTTGGAATATCTTACCCTGCGATGCGAGACATGTAAAGAAAAATGGTAATTTAAATATCTTATGAAATTAAAATCATAAACTACTTTATGACACAACGTTCCTTAGTAGCTAGGGAACGTTGTGTCAAAAATATATTAAAGGCGCATACTAATGACTAAAATTTGTGACTTTGTCTTATGCAAACTACCATACCATGTGTGTATTTACTTGAGAATTTGTATTCAAAAGAAATATATAATAGATTTTTTATAAGTATATATTAATAGTTATAAATCATTTTATTATAATATATATATTTAACTTTTGCTCACATATAAATTTACTAAAAGTCACGTCATCATTTAGGCATTCACAAAATATGAATAGAATTAACCCTTAGAAAACGTACAAAAAGCAATGATTTAAAGTTTAGCAGGGCTACCTGTACCACATTAACCTACTTCACCCAGTTCATTCCCGAGACCACGGAAACGAACTGAACGGAAACGCTTTCTGAGAGGTTTCGTTTGCCAGTTTGTGGGAGCTCCCGCCAATTCGCCCCGCGGGGATTACACTTTAGCTACGCTCTTTCTAAATTTCGAAATAATACTTTTATTTTGGATTCCCTGAGAAATGTTGTCGATTTGAATTTAAAGTTTGATGCTAGTTTTTTTCATTTTCACAGTTTTTACGATTTTGACTTGATATATTGAAGCTATAACCGTATTTGGTTGATACTCTTCTTTACAATGGATAATATTTTACCTAAAATAATACAATTATACGAAATCTAATTTATAATTACAAGAGTATAACATTACTGTATAAGTAACCATTGTGTTAGTTTATAATACAAGTTTGCTTACATATATTTTATAGTTCGTTTAAAGTATTTGAATTTATGCTCGCTAATTATTGCAATATGGCAAGGAAAATATTTTTGTTGTTGATGTGGAAGTTTCAAATAAGCCATTTTCTACTTCAAAATTCTACTTTAATACATAGCTTTATAATTTTTAATGTGATATTAATAAATTTATCGAAGCTATTATAGAACTTTTACCGACACAGTAAGTACATACTTGTAAATTACAAGTATACATTATACAAATAACTTAAAAATGTTATGTTACTTTATGTCAAACAATATTTCCCATTATATCAATACATTGTTTAAATTTAGTGGTTTTAGAGCGAATGTAGAACATATACCGCGGTTATGCAAATGTTACTATAGTGTTCAAATTATATTTAATAACCGCAATGCACACATAGTGTTTATAAAATAAGTAACGCTCTTGGTGATTCATGTAGGTATTCAATATTTTTTGACGTTGTTCCTGTTTTGAGTACATCAGTCTTCTCTATTTGAAGACATGAAATATTCACATAGAACGCTAAGGGAACTCAAGACCATGTAATGTCATGACAGAAAGAGATACTAAAAATATTATATAATATAAATATAATTACTCTCCCTCTCTGAGAATAGATCTATAAGCATCACACTTGCTGCCAGACGCACTCCTGACATGATATTTTTCTTATTTAAATTAAATTTTGATTAAGTGATCTAGTATCACGGCCTGCTAATTGTTCTCATAGAAATCTATCTAGCTGTAAATAAAAAGTGAAAAAAATGAAGTGTCTGTTTGTGATTTCAAAATTACTAGTTTTCAAGTGCATATAGTTATTTACACGTTCCTAAAACACAAACCCCCATTTTCAAAATATTTGTCTGTTTGTCTGTCTGTCTCTCCGCTGCTGCTGACTGAAATAGCTGAACTGATTTTTATGGGTCTTTCACTATATCTATAGTTTGCTAAAAGATCTCGGCCTATCTAGAATTATCGTTAATTAATTACTAGAACGTACATAGAAAGTGGCATTAGTAGAATCATTTCCAATTTTATTAGGTAGTTTAAAAAGGCCCCTTTAAACCTACATCTGGGTCACAAGTCCCAGGCGCTACTCTGAGCGCATCTCCCTACAACGCGATCGTCCCGAATGCTAAGTAGTTATATTATAATATATATATGCATATTGTATTAGAGTAAATCCGAGAACATTGCTGATTTTGGAAGTAATGTCGTAAAACGAAACGCTCAAAACGAACGCAATTCAGCTTACTAGGTAAATATTCGTGTATTTCATGCAGGTGAAGCCGCTAGCGGGTTGCTAGTAAATAATATAAATGCACATTATTTTGCTACTCCCAGCTATTGACCTCTAAAATAAATTTCTCCCGTATTTCACCTTTACATGATAACTTTATTCACGTGATAAAGTGTCTGTTACAAATAATGAGCATTTACTGTCTTATTTTTTCTTATATCTTTCCTTTTTCAATCCCAATGAAATATCATTCAATAAAAATGTATATTGAAAAGACTATGTGAGATTGTGGCGAAACAGTTAGCATTAAATCTTAATTTTATATAAACTTCTGAGTTTTACGACTACGTTACCTTTTCATTTAAAAGCTTGCAATGATTTATAAATAATTAAGTGATCTGATAAATGACTAATCAATATTTTAAGACGCACAAATAAATATATGAAGAAAAAAAATAAAAAATTGGCAACATAAACTTTTTATTTACTGTTAAAAAAAAATTATAGCTCAAACAAAATAAATGTTATTCCTTTACAAAATAAATTCCAACAAATAGTGGCCATTCAATTAAGTCAGCTGATGTTGACACACGTATATGGTAAATATTCATAATACGAGCTAAATTATTATAACTGACCACCACACTCGGCGTATGTCAAATAACTCCTAAACAAGAGTTTTGGCACTGCGCCCGGTACCCAACGCTTTGATATTTCACTTGTTCCTCCAGCAAAACATTTATTATATATTATTCTGTTATTTGTAAATAAATAAAAAAAAATATAATAATAATAATATAGATATAAATGATTTGAAAGCTTCACGCTGTATCCCGCACATAGCAGGATAGGCAGGCTGAAGGAACCTAATGTAAGACACTGTTCCTTGTTCCACTTTTGGAGGCATGCGTGTTGAGTGGCGAAACTCAACGCCGCGCTTTGCCTTGTTGTTAGAGCGAGGAAAATGAAAATAATTTAATCCTCCCCAAATGGGAATTGAACCCAAAAAATTGCGCCACGATGCGTCTTCAAATAACGGTAAATAAATACATGCTTTATAAATAATACCGTGAATATTATTATATATGTTTTTGAATAGCTTTGTGTAATAGAATAGGACATGTTGACGTACGTTACATAAAATATGAAAAGTCGCATATACAAATATTAATATAGTTTTATTTGTTTGTACCTTAATATTTTTATTGTATAATATTATTAAGGCTATTGTGATGTAGTGGGGCCAATATCTGTAAACACGATAGTCGTGGGTTCGATGCCCAGTCGAGTGAATTACGTAATTACTTTACGAAATTAATTACTCATAACGTAATTAATTAACGTAATCTTGCTCCTAAAATACTAAAATATAATATAACTAAATATGTTTTCTATAGCTATTTTATTTAGATTACATAAACAGAATAAGATGTCCTCAATACTAAACTGTACCGTTATTTATCTATTATAGAGGTCGATGACATACTGATATCACGTAGGTTTTTCTTTATCAAGCGTCAATCGCATCGTGTGGTGAAGGCTGAAAGGCCGCAGAAATTATAAATTATTCCAAAATACTCCTACTACCCTATTTTAGATACTTTGCATATCAATTGGTGGCAGATGTTTCCGTAAATTATGGTCCAATGATAAAAAAATATTTTGAACTAATAACAATGTCAAAATTGAAAGCATGTATCGTCATAATTAATATTTCATCCGGTCACAATAAATCTTTTTATAGCATAATATGAAAAGGGTTAATATAAAAGCATTCATAACACAAACCTGAACAGAAAACTTCCATCGTCCAACCAATCCGTGCGTGCGTTATTTGTGTTATCCTAACTCGAAAGATAAGCAAAAGTTTTCAGCGCACAGCTTTACTGGGTTTAAGCCTGTTTATCTTGGTGACAGCGTGGTGCCAACCCGTAACAATCAAACAAAAAGATATACTTTAAACAAAAGAGCACTATCAGAGAATTTAAAGTATGTAGGTTAATCTAAACTTTGGTTGCCAAGTATTAAAAGTAGCAGAATATATTTTGCATTATGTGAATGTGATAAAACGGCCTTTTCTTATTTTTTTATAAATAAAAAAAATATTGTCCTGGTACCAGTAGTATGTTCAAATCGTCTGTAGAGAAATAGTTGTTTAAACTATAGGCATATATAACTTATAAAGCAACGAGAATATAGAGTATAAGTATAGAGTTAAGACACTCCGTTCTACGATTTCCGTCCGTATTCGAGACTCTCTGTGTTCACTAGCTCACTACATACATTGTGTACAAAAATCCACAATCATCACATTTGTAGTGTCATACAAATAGTTTCTATACCTATTTTAATAACAAATTTAAACATTTCTATCTCTAATTAATTCAAATTACGCTAAATTAACAAGTAAGTAAATAATGATTAGGTCATGATTAATAATTATATATAAACCTGTAGAGTCATCGATTAAAGTTCATCAATCAATATATATATGTATAACATTAAATGTTTTATTATATTTTATACGTAATATTACTTATTACGAGGATTTAATCTTACTGAATTCCACATAAAAGATTAGCTCTAGATGACGGAACCCTAACAGTCAACAGCACATGTATTTCATTTTATATAGCCATTCAATTGTAAAAGCACGCTCTAAAACCTACAGGAGTTTAATTCCAATAGTAGTTTAAGTAGTACTTTAATTCCAGAGATAAATATGAACAAGTCAATTCCTTGACGTAAATAAAAATTAATTATAAAAACGTTTTTTAAAAGCTTTCATACATATATATACATGTAGTTTATAGATCAGCTTTCCAAATATTTCAACTGGGTTCAAACTGTAAATGATTATTACTAAAACTTAGAACTTATTATTATTATTTAAACTAGAGAACACTTTCATGGCAGTAAAACAGTTAAAAATGTTATTTATTTAGTCATTATGAGTACTAAGCTCTACTCTGTGTATTTATTCCATTGTTGACAGTTTCGAAGAGTGTGTTTGAAATTGTGAAACCTGTTCAGGAAACTGTTCATATTCAGTAGCTTTTTTGAATCTGTAACAGTATGTACATTACAAATAAATACAACGGTATATACAGGAAAGTCATTTATAAAATTTGATGAAGATATATCATTAGTCATCTATTTTACCATTTACGACTCTAGATTCTTGAAAAATTATAGTCAATGCCACTCTAAGCAGTCTTTACTGATCCTATTTTATCTTATCTACTAAGTAACTTGTTAGTTTTAATAAAACGCCATTTTATATTCATCTTCATGTTATGAAAATGTTTATGTTTTTACCCTATTCTTGTGCCAAAACTGACAGTCATATTTGGAGCGCATTTAATTCTAGTAATCATTTATTGATTTTATATATTATTATATATCATTCACATAGAATTTTTAAAAAATGTGTGGTGATTTTTTTTCCATATTCAGTTCATCGATACAAAAATAGTATTGAATGTATTTGACTGTAATATTTTTGATTTAATTATTATATCTTAAATTATAGAAATATGTATGTATAAAAATAGAAACTTTGCTCAAAACTTTTTTAACAAGTGTCTTCTGGCACTGCAGTCACGAATGGGTTAATTACATTAGCTTGCTTATGGCTTTAATTATAGATGTTATTAATAAATATCACAGAGTGTTTTTAGTGTATGCAATAAACAATTTTATCTATCTATCAATTTTATACGTACATTACGTAGATGTGGGACAGTATTCTTAGCAAATGCAATATTTTCCCAATATGCATAGACATAGATAGTTTCATATACAAATATCATGATAAAATACTTTTGAATAAATTGAAACATACCTACATACATCCTATCAATTTTATTTTTATTTAAGGCTTAAAATACAACTAGTTTCTGCAATCAATCTTAAGATGAATATAGCTTTTCCCTTATAATAATCACGCTGATATTGTAGCCTTTTTTGTTAAATTAGGCGGTGTAAAAAGCTTTTTAGGTAGCTTAATCTTATGTCGAAAATTGTTGCGACATGAGAAAATCGTATAAACGTACCCGCATCCGAAACGTGGTGGACAAAGTTTGACGACCGCGTAGCGTGTATGAATATATCCACTATTTCGTTTTACATAACGAATGTGTATCTACTATTGAATTTTCAACTGAATACGTTGAATTGGAGCTTTCAAAAAATCCTAGCATGCTTTTTAAATATTAGTATAAAACCTGACTGAAAACAAGTCCGGCTATTACACGTATTATGCGTTTATTTCGATTCAAATGATAAATTTTGTTAAAATTTAATAGAACGTGTGTTATTCATAAAGTGGCGATTACTAAAATCTTAGTATTTTATTTTTACTCTTAAAAAAGTAGAACATATATGTATGTCTAACTATACACTCGACGGTTGTGAGTTCGATTCCCACTAGTGGGGATGAATTATTTTCATTTCGGTCATCTCTAGTAGACAAAGCGTGGCGTAGAGTTCCGCCACTTAATACTCAATTTTTTAAATATTTGGTGGAAAGTGAGAAAATTAAAACAAAACAAGCAAGATAAAGCAAAGTTAAATCTTATTTCACGTGAAATCTTTGTGTCGTTACATAAAACTAAAATATTCAAATCCTTCACCAACTAAGAAGAGAAAATGAATATTTCATCACTAATTTGCATGATGTTCTTAACGTTTGACCTTTTGTTATTTAGACTGAAAACATAAATAGAATAAATTTTCCTTTCTGCTTTTAGGCAGTCCAAATTCTTAGAAAGGAGGTTTGTCCATAGTTATCAATAATAAAAATACTATATCATTTTTATTATTAATTTTGCAGATGATTAGATTATCATTTTATTTAATTTATTTATCTTAATTATATTGATAGTGTATTAATTATTGATAGGTGCTAGATTCTTGAAGTCGGAAGAATTCTTTTTTTAGGAGTCCGTACCTCAAAAAAACGGAACTTTTAATGAACCTAATAGGGTTCATATATCCCTTAATGTACGCCTGTCTATTTGTAACTCCCGTCCCGATATGTAGAAGAAATTAAAAACACAAATATCCAAGTCTATAACCCAAAAATTGATATAATATTCTTATAGTACACAAAGGTGGACTCATCCCTATAAGAGATCACTTCCAGCTAAAGTAAGAATTAAGGGTAATTAATTGTACTATAAAAATTAATAACAAATTAAATACATATATAATTAATTATATATTACAAATACATATATTATTAACACAAATAAAATCTAATATACAGAAATATGGAAATATAATATATATATATATAATATATATATATATATATATATATATATATATATATATATATATATATATATATATATATATATTTATATATATATATATATATATATATATATATATATATATATATATATATATATATATATTCTACTCTAAAGTCAATGTATATATATATATATATATATATATATATATATATATATATATATATATATATATATATATATATATATATATATATATATATATATATATATATATATATATATATACATTGGACTTTTTTGGATGGATTTAGGAAGTTGCATCCACAGAGAGGCAGCATACACTGAAAAGGATTTCTGACGGAAATATAGTATGACTCTTAGGTCGGTATGACACACGGCCGCCTAGAGCGTGTGCGAGTAGGAAGTATTTTAAAACGAGAGCGGAGATAAGGAGGGAAATTTTCATACTTAAGAGATTTAAAAAGGAGAGTAAGGATGTGCATATCTCGGCGAAGGCGGATGGGAAGATAATTAAGCTGAGTGTGAAATTGAGAAACGTGGTCAAACTTACGCAGACCAAAAGTAAATCGTAATCGTAAAATCGTAAGAGCTCCTCGGCGACATCAAAATACGTGAAGGTAAAAGAAAACGTCGACGTAGTCAAGAATTGGCAGGAGAAGAGATTGCGCAAGCATAATTTTGATTTTGTGAGGGAGAAAATATTGGAGACGCTTGAGAGAATGGATAGAGAAACGCATGTGTTTCCTAATATTATAAATGTGTGAAGTCCAAGACATATTACTGTCAAAAATAATGCCTCAATATTTATTTTGTTACAGTATGTCTACTCCCGAAGTATTTCTACTTACTTACTTACTTTCTACCAGTATTTCTACTCCCGAATACAAAATCGGCCTTGAGTCCCAACTCTACCTCTAAGCTTGCTGCTACAATAATAAGAGTTATATATATTGTACGGTTAACTAATAAGCCAAAAGATTACAACCCAAAACTGAATAGCAGTAAGATCCTTGTTTAAAGTTTCGATTTCCTCAGGTAATTCAATCAAATTACAATGTTTGTATAACTGCACGTCATCTGCATACAGATGGTAGGGAGAAGAAATGACTTTTGATATATTATTAATAAAAATAGAAACAAGAATTGGAGAGCGAACGCCGCTTTGAGGAACGCCAACAGTGAGTTCTAACCATGATGATGTGACACCGTTAGCTTTTACACACTGCCGATGACCGAAGATATCTCTTTGAACAGAACCAGTTGATAACAGAAGAAGATATGCTAACGCTGCTGAGATCAAGTAGTACCATCACGGTGAGCATGGTGTTATCCACGGCACAACGTATGTCCTCGGTGATATTCAGCAGCGCAGTAACTGTACTATGGTAGGGTCGGAAGCCGGATTGATAAGGACATAAAAGATTGTTAGTTGAGAGAAAACCATGAAGTTGATTGTTTCCGAAGGATTCAAGGACTTTAGATAGGAGGAGAAGGACAGATATAGGACGATATTCAGCAACGGTAGTGCGGTTGGAAGTTTTAGGTAAAAGAACCACATACACATTTTTCCACTGAGCCGGAAAAACATTACTTGTCAGTGAAAAATTTATTATGTGGGTGACCACTTTTTTTTTTTTATTACGCTGGGAAATGCGTTTATGCAGACCACCCGCGAAAAGCAGGCGGTACTGTGGGACTCACAGGGTAAGTCCGATCCTACCCACTAAAACCCAGCGGAAACCCTCTCCATCTACATAAGACGTCGCAGGATCGCTTGCGCATGCAACTACGACGCCTCGATGGAAGGCCCGCCTATCGCAGGCCACCGTCACTTTTAGGGTTCTCTAGGGCACCCACAGCCTTGTGGACTTGCAGAAGGGCCAAAATGCTCCTCCTGCAGGCGTTCCTTTAAGGTTGGAGTAGCGCATAGCGCATTCTCCTGCTTCCTGGTCTACGGCGGCGAAATGGGTCAGCACTTATGCTGGATTCGCGCACTCGCTCCGCGGTCTCTTTTAGTGAGATGACTGCCTCACAGAAAGAGACCATTGCAGACCAGTTCCTCTTACTATCCAGCATGGCCCTTACTACACTGGATAAAGAAAGATCTTGACCCACCACAGCCATCAAGGCATGGCGCTGTGGGACCCAAGCGGGGCATTCAGCCAGTGTGATGCGCCGAGTCGACGGAGGCATCACACTCATGGCAAACCGGTGACATTTCCCGACGCGCAATCTGGTGCAAGTATTTGCCGAAGCAACCATGCCTCGTCAGTACCTGCACCAGCCTGAACGTCAGGATTCCATATTCCCTTTTTACCCAGCGCTCTAGGTAGGGACGGATTACTTCCACTGTCGCTAGGCCTGCCACCGGTGACCCAAGGTCCTCCCTCCATCGCCGGATCAGGGCTTCAAAAGGGTGACCACTGGTGTAATGCTTTCCAACACTTTCCTTTCATGTCGAGACTTAGATAGTCACATCCAATGGCTTTAGAGGAAATAGATTTGATAGACTTCCTGACATTATCTTTAGAAACAGTTTTGAAAGAAAAGGGAGTTGATTCTAGTAAGAAAGTTTGTGATAAAATTTTGAGTTTCGTTTTGCATCCCTACACATTATGTTGCAAATTTTACGCAGTTTTTTGTAGGCAGAAAAGTTATCTTGACCAGGATTTGTTCTCAGATCTGCCGAATTATAATTTAAAATAATTTGGTAGATTCTTATACTTCATATACTATGCCGCGTTATCGAAACCTATGGGATACTTCCCGTTAGAATGGAATTATAAAATTGGCTAAGAAGTATAAACTCAACTCAACTACATTACCAAAAGAAACCATGACATTATATCTGTAGTTTATTCCAAACAAAAGTACTGAATAATTTACGTTTGTCAACGTTGCCACATCAAGAAATTGATACAGAACCTTCGGTGTGCGATTCTGATTCGCGCTTGATCAACGTTTTTTATATCTTATCATTAGCCTCTTTTAAGAGAATCTTATATTTTCTTATAAAATCTTATATTATCTAATGTGATGAAGTTAAAAATAGCTAAAGATACTGATATCTTTTCTAATCGAGAATAAAGTTTAAAGTATAAGCAACTTTGAACTTTCGAATATATTATAAAAAGAATGTAAAATATAACTATTTTCTACATATGGAATGCAAACAAATTTCATTAAATTACTACATTTTGTCAGAATTTCATCTCAAAAATATTTATTACAAAATTAGCCAAGTACATGCCTATAGAAATAAATTCCAAGATTTTCTAACAAAAACAATGCGAATGTAACAAAAGGAGGCGTCTTGACCCAAGTCACTTAGCAACTTTCACGATTACTATCAGCGCCGCCCTAATTAATAAGGGGGGGGGGGGGGGGCTTTAACAATGGCGACGTGTTGTTTTACCTTATTAGAGTAACATCTAAAAGATAGAAACTATATTATCATCTGTGTTTACTTATCGCATAAAAAAAACTAACAATTATATTTATCTGCATTATATGGCTATATTTTTCTTAATAGAATTTTAAAAATTTTAAAATTTAATTAAGTAAAATATAACCATACACTTTAAATTTTTGTTAATGCTTAATGATCACTCGAAACGCCATATATAAAGACAAAAAGAAGAAGTCATGTTCAATTTTGTTTTCTCTTATAAAGTATAGATCGTATTGTAGGACATCTGCCTGATGCTAAGCTCCAAGCTTGCCAACGCAAATGAATGTACAGAATATTCAGATAGTCGAATCATCCAGTTAGTTATGTGTCCAAATCCAAGCTAGCACGCTTATATTTGTAATACATACACTTAATATCTCTGTACACGAACAGAACGTGAATACGGATGTTTGTAAAATATAAATTCCCATTTTCGTTTGTTATTTATGAAAATTAAAAATATTTTGCTTCTATTGCTTCAAATATCAACGAATTCAAAAATAATTTTGGCTTGTTCATATTTACGAAAACAGCTCCTTATACATGAGACATATACTAAAAAATTACCTCAACAACGTGTGACAAACAACATTGCAGCAAACAATCTATGTAATGTTGAAACTTTACACATCAGCCGTAACAACACAGATGTGTTCACACTTCACAGTTAAAAAAGTTGAATTACCTTAGAATAGTCACTTGGTGAAAATATAAAATGTAGAATTAATAATATATAAAAAAAATCATGTACAATTACCGTAACAATAAATAAGTGAGATAACATTAAATTATGTTGCAATTACTACTGGTAATATAATGTACAAAAGTGAATGCATTAAAATTAATTTCATGTAAATTTAATCTTAAATTTAATGTGAGAGTTGCTTTAATTATGCCATCTATATAATTAACCTTGCATACACAGCTCATTAGTTGAAAATGTGTGTGGAACAGTGTGTAATGTAACTTTAATATATTAAGGTTTGCTTATATAGTCTTGTTAATTATTATATTATTATTATTATTGCAATTGTAATATTATTATAAACATATTATGTTGTTACGGGTTCTTCCGAAATAAAGAAAACAAAATAAAAAGAAACCTATATTAAAATAATATATAAACATTTAACTAACTAACTAGCTATATAAATATTTAAATAAACTAACACAGCACAGTGACCTCTTCGAGCGGTGTATTGACATTATTAGGCAGAGGCATTATTAGGAATCATAGCCTGAAATAACCTAGTGTAAAGACACTCCGTTCCTCAATTTTCGCCTTTCGAGGCATTGCGTGTAGAGGGGCAGAACTGAATACCACGCTTTGCCTTGTTGCCAGAGCAAAAAAAAAATAAAATTAATTCATTCTCTCCGAGTGGGACTGAACCCACAAACCGTCGCGTTTTCAGGCAGATGTTGTGCCCCTGCGCCATGACAGTCTTTAATATAATTTTATGATTTATAATTGAAAATTGCATTGCTTTACTCTGTATATACGTTTGTATTGTTATGCATATATAATAAGTAAATATCTATTGAAGTATAGATGTGTAGTATTTATAAATTAGGCTCATTGTTTGCTTTATGAATAAATCTTTTTTATTGTTCGAGAAGTAATTAATACATCGAACAATAAAAGCATATGTACATATATAAAAATAATCAATCTACAATAACAATGTTAACAAATTGTTTAAACAGAAACTTTTCATTTTATTAATAATACCTACAAATGTAAAGGCCTTTTACGTTACATTACTCCAGTACCGTCCGACACTGTATTTCCAAAGATTCTTCATATATTTTTTGTAACATTCATCACTCATTCTCGACGTGTCCAAGCCACCTCAGGACGTTCAACAACTTGCGGCTATGCTGACATTTTGCCATCTCATCAATGCAGCAATAGCGCCGTTAATTCTGTTACCGGAAGCTTTTCCACATATATAACTTATTTCCTAAATATACTTGTTCATATATATTTTCATTTATATTGGTCTTGTAGTTCGTGCTTTCTTCATATCTTTCAAAAAGGTACTAGTTCTTTCTCTTACTCGCATTCAGGTTTAGAATATTTTTCACCTATCGTTCAAAAATGTTACCAATACCTGCAATTATGATGATGCAATAGTCATTGCATCTTTTACGTTTAACAGGCGATTTACCTTTAGGTATATAGGCATTAACTTTTTTCCCAAGTCACTTAGTTCTTCATCTAGATTAATAAAAATATTCAATTTTGTATTATATGTATTCGTGCCGTCAGTGGGGTGGCGGTTAGTTGTAAACTAAACTAGCGTTTCATTCCGTATTCTTCAAAATGTATTCGTACATGACAATTTAAATAAAACATACGTAGATCAAATACATTAGATACTCTGTAACATATGAGATGAACCATTGATAGCTTATCAGTTCATCTTTTATTGTGAATTCATGGATGTTTTATTTAAGCCTGTAAACCCATTTTCCCTATATAGAGCCCAGGATCTGCCTCATATGGAGTACTGTTCTCATCTCTGAGTGGTGCACCTCTGTATCAACTTGAACCATTTGATCACATACAACGTTAAGTCATTCTTATCATAAGGGACTCAATAAACATACTTCGTTCCCCACTTTCCCCCAGTTTTAAAGACATTTCGTGTTAAAAGGCGGAATTTAAAGTCACGCTGTCTTGTTACCGAAGCAAGAAAACGAAAATAATTATTTTCCCTTAGTGAGAATCGAACTCACAACTGTCGCGTTAACAGTCAAACGCCGTATAGCTGCGCCATAATAGTTTTCATGATAAGAAGACTGCATTTAAGGAGTGGCAGCGTTCCAACTCTCCTGAAGACAGGCTGGAGTACATAGCAGCAAAACGTGCCAGCAAAAGAGCTGTAGCCAGAGCCCGCAGTGAAAGTTTATTACCTCTATATGATAAACTTGAAACTGTGGAGGGGCAGAAGCTCATCTACAAATTGGCACGTGCTCGGGATAAAGCGACGCAAGATATCACAAAATGTCTTTGCGTCAGAGATTCCCAGGGCAAGCTGCTCTGTAGTCATGCTTCTGTGAAGGAGAGGTGGAGAAGTTACTTCTTGGAGCTGCTGAATACTCAGCACCCGGGTAGTATTCCGTCTGAACCACCTCCTAACCTGGGACTTATTGCTCCAATAACCCTTGATGAAACTCGAAATTGTCTTCGACGCATGAAGAACGGCAAGGCGGTGGGACCTGAGGATATCCCGATCGAAGCGTGGAAATCATTGGGCTCTCGTGGTGTGCTCATGCTTACTGATCTTTTTAACCGCATTTTGAACACGGGGACGATGCCACATCAATGGCGGCACAGTTTTATTACCCCTATTTACAAAGGAAGGGGCAGTGTTCAAGATTGCGGTAGTTATAGGGGCATTAAGATTATGAGTCACACCATGAAGCTTTTCGAGCGCGTGATCGCCCTCAGGCTCCGCCGAGAATGTACTGTCTCTGAGTGTCAATATGGATTTCAGCCAGGATCAGGCACTACGGACGCCATTTTTGCCCTCAGAATTTTGATGGAGGCACACAGGGAAAAGAGGAGAGCTCTGCATGTGGCATTCTTAGACCTGCAGAAGGCCTTTGACTGTGTGCCACGTCAGTGTATCTGGTGGGCACTGCGATCCAAAGGGATCCCTGAATCCTATGTTGCTATTATCAGAGACATGTACAACGACTCTGTTTCTACAGTTAGGACCGCTGTTGGCGATACCAAAACCTTCCCAATTACAGTAGGGGTTCACCAAGGCTCAGCTCTTAGTCCAGTTTTGTTTAATGTAGTGCTAGATACTGTCACGGCTCACATCCAGGACCAGCCTCCATGGCTGATGATGTATGCCGATGACATAGTACTCATTGACGAGAACCGACTGATGCTGGAGCGTAAAGTGAATGCCTGGAAGGGTGCGCTTGAGAACGGTGGTCTTAAACTGAATGTGTCAAAGACCGAGTACATGGCTTGCGGGAACCCAGACTCGAGCACCATCCACATCGGGCCTGAGCCAGCCGTTAAGTCGGAGAAGTTCAGGTACCTTGGATCCATTATGCACGAGTCCGGATGCATCGACTACGATGTCCACGCCCGGGTTAGCGCTGCTTGGGCCAAATGGCGGGAGGTCACTGGTGTGGTCTGCGATCGCAGAATACCGCCCAAACTCAAGGGGCTGATATACAAGAGCATGATCCGACCAGTTCTTCTATACGGCAGCGAATGTTGGCCAGCATTATCTCGGCACACTCAGGAGCTTCACGTAACGGAGATGAAGATGCTGAGGTGGATGTGTGGCGTTACTCGGGCTGACCGCATACGCAACACATTCATTCGAGGTAGTCTTGGGGTCCGTGACGTAGCGGATAAGCTCCAAGAGCGTCGTCTGAGATGGTATGGCCACGTTTTGCGCCGGCCTAAGAACTACGTCGGAAGAAAAATGCCTTGATATGTCTGTCCCTGGAGTAAGACCCCCCGGACGCCCAAGGAAGCGATGGCTGGACGTCGTGACGCACGACATGAGAGCCAATGGACTAACCACTGAGGATGCTCAAGACCGTGCAAAGTGGAGTAGACTGAGTAGGAAAGCAGACCCTGGCAATAGGCTGGGTTAATGCTAAGTGGAAGATAATAGTTTTCGTGCAGTTTCACCGTTTCATTTAGTATTTAAATTTATCTAGGGTTCCGAACAAGTTTCATGATTGTAGTTGACAAACAAAACATGCGGTCAAACGCACTCATTTTCTGTGAAATGAAATATTTGTATATATTATATGAAATCTTGTACACGTATACATTATAGCTATAAATTTCCAATGTTAGGTTTTTCTTTATTTTTTAGTATAAGTGCTAACTTCTCCCCGTGTTTAATTCTTGGTCAACGGAAAGTACCGCATAGGTTTTGATTACACTGCAAGTTCCATACAAAATGCATATCTTTTGATTTCGTTAACTTAGAAGCGTGATATTATCTGTATTCAAGGAAAAATAAAAAACATCAACTTGATGTCTCCACACAATTTTTAGAAAATGCTCTTGACACACGGATGGAGAAACAGACAGATAGGTGGAGAGCAAAGTGATCCTATATAGGTTCAAATATATTTAGTAGAGCGTGTAAGTAGTGTAAGTGAGCGTCTGCTTATTACTTTTAATAAACTCAACAACCGTTTTCAACGGCGAGACGCACGCAAATACGTTTTTAAGATACCTAATTATTTACTTGAATTCTCTGAAAGGCAATTAAGTACGCTCTTCTGAATGACAGAAATAAGATGGTGCTGACACAAGCAGTATGGAAATACTAAATAGACAAAATAACCAGAGAGCCTTAGCTACTGAGTATTATGTAAATGAGGGTGTCGTAAGGGAGGTTCCATGAATATTCATCAGTTAGTCATTACAAAAGTTTCTTTGGCTTGAACCAAGTTAAAAATGCACTGGATTATTAATTTATTCTTTAAGCATTAATTTTATACTTAGTTTAGCTATATAGTTAGTTAGACTCATTAAACTTGGTATTTAATTATGGTTTCTACTACATAAGTAAGCTATTTTTGGAAATAGCATAAATTAAATTTCTTTTTCAAATTTCTGCAAGTTTAATTACACAAATGTAGAGTGTCGTTCACATTTTCTGCCTACTTTATGAAGAGGCAAAAACAAGTCAATCTAGTGAAAGAAAATTTGCAGCCATTTGACCTCCAATTAACAATTTCATTGTAAGAGAATCTTGACCTTCGCAAGTAAAATACGAGTATATTTATAAAAAATTACATATAGTTTTCGTTACTACAATCTCTACATTATTTTGCTCGTCACATATGAACTTGTGTCACATAAAAAAATTTAAAAAATACTTACTTACTAAAATAATTTAATAATTTACTTATACTCAAACGGTTTTTTAGCTTTATGTCCTGCATATAAAAGGGTAGGTATAGAGACTCCAGTGTAAGACAGTAAACACTTCATTCTCTACATCCTGTTCAATTTCGAAGTACTACTTGTTAATTAGCTTACTAGAACGGTGCGCCTTACTAGAAAAGGTAAATGACTGACTTAAATACAAACTTATCGTTTCCCTATTCTAGTAATAAGTGTAAATAAATGAAAGATAAATAACTATCCAAATCTTTCTCCTAGTTAAAATCTAAATAATAATAATACCAGTCTACTGTCAGACATGTCCTATGTCGAGGCTTCGATGGCCTATTAAAAATATAAAACTTGGTTACTAAATAATAAAAGCCTAAGTGTAAAAAAAAACATATGTTGTTTTTTACAACTAAAAAATGAACTAGGCCTGTAACCAAAAATCACTGAATCGTATATTTATTATACCTAAGTGTCGGATGTGAAATTTAGCAAACATTATAAAATACAAAATCGTTACTTTCCTATCCTCACTTCTCCGAATAATTCCCTACTGATTCAATGAAATGTGAACTGGATAAAGAGAACGATTTCGCACACAACGTGATATAAAATATTGGAAATGTCAATCTTGTTTCAATGAAAAATTTATGAATACCAATTGAGAATACTCAAGGATACATTTTTTTTGTTTCTAATAAAGTAACGAATAAGATGACTGATCATCATGTTATTGGATCACAAGTAACTAGATTTGTTTGTGAACTAATTAAGTACGGTGGCAGCGTAGGATCCAAAAAAAACCAAATCTTTAAAATATTTTATTATAAATTACAATTAAAATTATTAACTAAAATGGTGACTACTTGCTCGATGTGAGAAAACAAGAGTGAAATAATTATTTTAATATTAAAACTAACATGAACTAAAACAATGTATGAAAAATGACACTACGTTTTACATTTATTGCTGTTACAATTCTTAGATTTGATAGGATTCCAGTAAACAAGTTACGCGAAATCTGGCTAAGCGATCCCCGGGTAGTGTGGGAACGTAACAAACTCAATAATTTGATTAGCTCAGGTTTCCTGAAATGGTTATTAGGTGATAAAATTGTTTTTTTTTTCATGGAGCATTTTTTTTATATTTACAGCCAGTTCAATCTATTCTCAGATTTCCTGAAATGGTTATTAGGTGATAAAATTGTTTTTTTTTTCATGGAGCATTTTTTTTATATTTACAGCCAGTTCAATCTATTCTCAGATAAACGTTAGTTAGTAACTAGATTTACAGAAAAGGTTGATTTTATATTTTCATTAAATGCCAGCGTTTACTGACCACCTATAAAATAAAAAGTATAATAAAAAAAATGAGCACATATCAATAACCGTTCAGATAACATGGACAATAGACGTGAAAATGATAACAGCGTAACAAAACGTCCTATCAATTCGAATGTTCAAGCAGCTCATAAGCGTTCGCTTTTATTAAGCCCTTAACAGGTCGTTATAAAGATGTTACCTATCTATCGAGCTATCGCCGCCATAGAAATATTATTATATGGTTTGTATTGTAATTAATATACAAGTTGTATTATTCGTCGATAACAGATCTACTATCATTGCCAGGCGGCCTATTTATCGACTTTCCTAAATTACAGAAAATTTTTAATTAAGTGTACTAAATATTAAATTAAATTTGACTTCTGACCTCTGAAGCTCTGTAAGTTATCGTAAATACATTGTCAATAATAATGTATGAAAAGGTCAAACAGTGGACACGGAGGAAGAATTATATATCGAGGATGTGTATTTTTCAAATTGAATTACCTATAAAATTTACAATAATAATATTTTATTTCAAGTGTTTTAAATATTGACTTTTACACTTTATCATATAAGTATGCTATTTTCACAAGAATAATTCTGAATCACGCTTATTAAAGTGATATATAATAAGTTCAACTTTCAGAAGAATCTATGTGTACCTTCTATATGTTACATACTATGTGCGAATATTAAGACAGATATATTGTCAAAACGACATAACTAAATATTAGATAAGATTGGATTTATTGTTAGTAAAGTTATTTTATTTATTTAATATTCCTCATTTCACTCTAGATCATTTTGTTACAATTTTTTACATTAATATATACATGTTTCAATTGCAATTTCATTCTTGGTTTAAAACAATCGCGACTCAGTTGGTCGTGAAATAACGTAGCATTCACGCCAGATGCTTTTCGCAGAACAAAAGAAAGATTCGTATCTGAAAACAAAATTCAAAACTCATGTTAATGCAAATCAATTGTTGGAATATTTACCCTACAATGTAAATTAAACACAACATCGAATTTTTCATACTATAATTTTTCATACTATAACTTATCATTCAATGCTGTTTTGATAAGCAATACCGTACTCTTTTAACCAGGCGACAGATACCATCGAAAAAAAGCATAACATTGGACGTGACACAATTGAATTGCAATAGCAAGCTATATGTAACGAAAATATATAACTATATATATTTATATTTCTATCTTATATTTAAATAACAAATAATACATAACTTTTTCCATATATCAATTGCTCTTATTAACAATTAAAACGATTAGACGAAAACACGAGAGGCAAAATACTCGATTTATCTCTCCTAACGTCAAGAGTTTTTAAACGTCAAGCGCGTTTGTAAATAAATTCTCCGAATGAACTTCAATAAGCAACTTTAATCCCTTTAAATATAGTATATAATGCTTTGAGCGATCGTCTCTATGAAGCAGATTTGTATATTAGAAGTGTACTGTTTAGTTAAAGACTTGAACCCAAATAGTGCACTGTACACATTTGGTATTGTTAGATAAATAAAGCTGGCACAAGCACGACCGTATTTGCTTAATCTTGCGTTATTACACGTCTATGTTTATACTTTGTTGAAATGTTAATTTGATTTTAAATGTTGTAGACAAGTAATTCTAATGTGAATTCACATAAAGTTTCACGCTTCATCTCTCATAGCAAGTAGTAAAGGAAACTAATATCAAGGTACTTCGTTCTTTGCTGCTTTGAGGGACGAATTCAACGCCGCGATATGTCTAACTGGAGGGAGACACGAGTGACATTTGCCAATTGATCGATCGTGTTTACTGTCAGATGCTATCCCACTGTCATAATGAGTTGACTTTTGATTTCAACCATTACTCTTGTAATAGTAATAGTAATATATAGCTTTAATAACATATAATTTACAATAATGATGCATATACATATACAGCGTTATTGTAAAAAAAAATACGATGTAAATACTCAAAAGCTATGAACTAAGCTTTTATCCACTTTTTATAAAGATTTGGCAATAAATAAAATACTAGAAATATTATAATTTTGCGTTGGCCATGACATGCAATATGTTTGTATCGTAAAACTATAATTACTGTGGGGTAATTTATAGCGTCAAATTATTCCTTATATTTTAGAGTCAAATTATTCCTTCTGAGAGTCTTCCTATAGTGCATAAAAATCACTTAGATACTGCACGTGGAATTTATGTTTTTTAGAGAGTAAGAGATCTCTAAGATCTACTAGCACGATTTGCTAACGAATTTGTGGCACAGCATATTCTTGTGCACATCGCCGTTATTGCCCTCACTTCTACTATCAATAAAGTCTACAAAATAGTCTGCGAAAGAGTGCTTGTTTGATTTCTGGCAAATAGTTAATATTGTTATAGTACCATGAACCAATACAAAAATAAAACTTACAAATAAAAATTGTTGTTTTTATGTTTATGTTTGTTGTGTTTGCGGTTTTTCTGCATATAGCAGGGTGGACAGACAGAGGGAACCTAGTCTTAAAACCACTCCATCCCCCAGTGTTAGTTATTGCGTTTTAAGTTGCAGAATTCAACGCCTCGCTACCAGAGCGAGGAAATAAAATACTTCAATATATTCAGTGGGAATCAAATTCACAACCTTCACGTTTAAGGTCAGACACTGTACCGCTGCGCCACGATGTTCTATTTTATCCAAAATCTATGTAGTGTCAGTTTTAGTACGGATTGTGAATAGTTGTCAACGCTAATTACACAATTTGCTTCACGAAATAAATATTTTTATTCTTAAAATTCAGCTTTAACTACGTATTTATTAATAGGTTTCAAGTCAGCCTCAGCCTTTTTTATTGTGAACAACGAACGCACTATATTTAGACATATATTTATTAAAATGTACCGCTTATAATGGAATTTATTCACAAATAAAATAAATATACACAAAAACAAATTGACAGTACTAATCGTTGTCTTGTGATGTATGTCAGGATAAAAAGGACAAACATTTAGGTACTGAGAAGGTTGTAGTGCTAAATTGTCGCCAAACCCAAAATTTACTTCAATATTTTTTTTCGTGAGCAAATTACTCACGGCGCCCCTTCTCACAAGTTAAAGGTTAAAGCAAAATTCCAAAGATACAATAACACAACAAGATCTTAAATATATCTGTGACAATATCTAAGAGACTAAAAAAAATTTTAATTGTACTATTAGTATACAAGAAGAACGATATAGTTATTATGATTACAAATAATATTATTCTTTTATGTCACAATCAGAAATACCGATTTAATGCGAGTTAAAAGTTAATTGATATCTTTCAATGCATGGATGGTGGTATATTTCTTTAAAATATAGTCAAAGAGCGTGCCAAAATTACCATTTCTGAAGTATCTACTTATTATAACAAAACATCACATCTACTGTATACCGACGTCTGCGAAATTCCTTTTAAAATATTTCCCTATCTAAATTCGCTTGTAACAGTACGTTTAAACCAATTTATATCATCTGCAATATGGACCGTTTTAGCGTTAACTCGCAAAGAAACACTGTTTTGTCGCACTAACGTTCATCACACCTTGGCTTGTCGCAATACCGTGGAGCACTCAATATTCGGTCTGGTGCCTCGCTACTCGTTTTAATTACGAACGAAAATTGGAATCAAGCGACGATTTCTCGTATATTTTAATATTTAAATCTTTGTAATTAAACATTTAAAAATACTCATTCATTTTAATAGGTCACGATCGTAGAACTTTTTGCAATTACTATAGTGGGCTGATAGCGATCGACATAAAGATTTTATTTACTTACATGTTCCAAAATAAGAAATACATATTTTGATATAACATGAACCTGCTTAGTAAATCGGTCAAGTGCGAGCAGGACTCACGCACCGCGGGTTCCGTACTAATTCGTGCAGGTATTATGCTGGGAAAAAAACCATTTAAAATATTGACAAACTTAAATTTGCGGTCGTATCCGCTCATTTTGTATGAAATTACAAATACAAATATAAAAAAATACGAATATAAGTTTATAATGGTTTCTTTCTGCTTGAAACTTACAAATTTTCAATTTCCGGATTTATATTTATATTTTCAATATGCTTGTACTAGCTATAAGTTTTTTTTAAAGTGTGTATATAATATTTATTTAATTCTTTTCTGTGCTTCAAGACGTTATCGACTTGGATATTTGATATTAATTTGAAGAAAATGGTCTTGTCAGATAGACGGTCCGACAGACGGACAACACAGTAATCCTATAAGGTGTCCTTTTTTTGCTTCTGAGGTAACGAACCCTAAAAAAGATATATGACAACATATATACTCACATATTATGGTATTATATATATTTAATATATGGTATTAAACGTCGTTCTCATTTTTATGATTCATATTGAAATGTGAAAGGCAAGAGAAACGAACTTATATCTGTATTTTATATTACTTTTACATATTGTATATAAATAATAAGCCATATATCATGTAAGCAAGTGATTTGTGAATACAATTTAATATTGAAACTAGCTTTAATCAACTAAACACAATTCGTCAAGTTCCTTGTAAATTAGATAGAAGTAAATTTGTAAATATTTTGCACATATGTATGTAGATTACATTTATTGTACGTAGATTCAAAATTAATAACTCATAACGAAAACGTAAGTCAATATTTCCAATGATAATGATGAATTTTTGTTAGCTTTCATCAGGGACAAACCGCTCCAAGAAGGGACTTTCATTTATCACTACATTGTGCGGCAGCCTCTAGGTAAGAGCAGTCAAAGCTTATAAATCTGAGGGTAGCCAAATTATCGCCAACTTGTCTCATGATTGCCACTAAAAATGTAATCGGGAAACGTGATTATCAGGTCTTTATAAAGTCTTTTACAGGATTAATCGCGTATATTTTAGTATTATCAATTTTTTTACAACCCGTTTACTACTGCAAGGTTTTCGAAACGTCAGATCTGTTTAATCACATTATCTTAAATCAAATATTGCTCGAAACGCCACAAATAAAGAAAATAAGAAGAAATTAAATATTTAAGTATAACTAACTTTAGCTTGAGAACTTGTAAGTAAAACCAACTTAGGATATTGTGAAAATATAAATTGCTTATCTTCATATAAAAAAGCTCCAATAAGCAAATGAAATATTCATCGAGAGAAGAAACTTTCAAACAACAACTGCAATTTCGTGGTCATCGCAAACTGAAGCAAAGTAACAAAAACAGTGCAGCTTTTAAATAACCTAATTACTATGCATGTTTTTATATCACTAATGGTGATTAGAGTTTTATTTTCTTGGTATGTTAGCTATCCTAGTTTTTTATGACTATACTAATTTTGTTACTGTCTAAATTAATATTAATCACGTATATTGACATTATTATTACTTTTTAATTATCTTATGAAATATTTTTTTTTAGTGTATCTCGCATATAGCAAAGCATTAGTAAGTAGTGGTAGGTATGGATAATCTACTGTTAAAACATTTCGTTCAACACTTTCGATACTTGTTAAATAGCGAATATCAACGTCGTATTTAGTCTTACAAAAAGGAGGCTATAAAATAATTCGTTAAAAATGTCGAGGTCACTCCCACTGGGCTGTAATAGTCTTACTTTTCTTAATAAAAGTATTGCTATTTAATGAAAATATTATGATAACTAGAAAATCCACTCAAGTATGATATTAGTTTTTAAGTAAGTTTATAAGTTTTCAAGTATCGATAGCAGTTACTAGAAAATCCTTTTATGTTTCAGTTTTACGTGAAACTTACAAAATTCGCCCAACTCTTTTTTAGCTGCATGAATATTTATTAGGGTCGTTAACGTCGGCATAAGTTGGCCAGTTTCCCTCTTAACTAAGTAGCAGTGGTTCCTGAACAAAAATGGCTTAAATTTTGGACGGCTTGCTTAAGCTGCAACCTCAGTTTCACTTCTTTATGGGTAATGAACTTTAAAATATGTTAGAACATGTCTTAATATCGCTTTCTTTAGTTTTTCATTACAACTATTTATTACTTATATAAGATATTATTTATATCAGTATTAATACTATATAATAAATTAGAAAAACATTAACTTTAATTATTTAATTATATTTCATACACCTGTTATAAAATTCTCTTCAAGACATTTTTAGGACACATATAATACAGATTGCGTTAAAGATACATTTTTAACTATCGTGACATTTGTCTTCAGTGACAGTGATATATCTTTTCAGGTTTTATCTATGTTTCTCATAAGAAAAAAATAATGTTATGTAAGAATTACGGCTAAATAAACAGAAATTCCCAAACGACATACAATGATGGCGTCCAAATAACCCAAAAATCAGTCTTCTCTATTGTAGTGTCCAAAAGATAATATTATTATGTATAAGTTAGACTACTATGAATACTATTAATAACTAGATATTAATCATATAACAATAATTACGGCTGCATCGACTCCAGTGGTCACCCCCTGCTCCCAAATCTTACACACTACAAATATTAACAATAAGCTTTAGAAAATATTATTATTAATATATACTGAACAACATGAATCACAGATAGTATAATAAATAATTTATCTTTATCTTATTATAGAATCGAGTACAAATGGAATAAAAACTTTTATAACTTACTATCTAATTTAATAAAAAGTTTAGATGTTCGTAAACGTCTACATTGAATGCAGTGCGAGTACTTAACTAATTTGTTGGAACACTAAAAAAAACTTTTGAAGATGCTAAAAATGCTTGAGTCGAGAAAGAAAAATAGGTTTTTCTTACTATAAAGAATGACACTATTAAAAACTTTAAAGTAATTATTATTAAGAAATGTAATTTGTGAATATGTGGTCTTATATAATTAAGGTTATGCAAAATTGGCTAAGGAAGGCAAGTGTTGTATGTAAGTTTCCAGTTAGCTTCCGCCTCGTAACGATTATGAACTAATTAAGCCATGTGCGAGCTTTCTGTTAAATATTAGTTTAACTTAAACAAAGCTTGCAAAGTTATACATTGTTTATTCTTCAGCATAGGTTCATTACAAATAAATAATTTTGTAATAATATTAATATATATTAACAAATAAATAATTATGTATATATCAAAGTATCAAGATTTACAATAAAAATAGGACATTATTTTAATTTTATAATAATAATATAATATAGCTATTACAGCAGGTTATTGTTACCTTTTATAAACCACAAATATTGTTGAGTAAATTAACTTCGTAAACTTATGCTCATTTTTTATATTTATTCGACACTGGCTTACCTTTATAAAAATTACTCTTCGCCACTGATAGTCACACATATTTTCTCGCATATAGCAGACAAAGGGAACTTAGTGTTCAGAACTTCTTCCCACAGGGAACAGAATCCCTTTTTCTTCACAATATCATGAAGAGCGAAGACCCATTCCCTCGAGTAGGGATCGAAGCTACAATCCGTCGCTTTTACAGTCAGAGACTGTGCTGCTGCACCACTACGACCTCTATAATTATTTTCATTTTTCTTTTTAAAAATATATGAATAATATCAATTTAATATCTATAGTAATATTATAAAGCTGAATAGTTTCTTTGGTTAACTAAAACGCGCTAAATATTTATTTTTTGGCTTTTTATCGAAGAAAGCTATAGGGTACTTTGTATCACGTTAATCGATTTGGTGTAACACACTGTACCTGTGGTTAACTCTAACCACGGACACGTAAAACGTATAATATTATGTCATGCACAATTCTTAGTTATGTTTATTCAACCACTTGATCAAAACCAAAAAACAAATAGGTAAATGCTATTTTGTTTACAAAAATATTTTAAAGAGTAGTAGTAGTAGTAGTACAAGTAAAAGTACAACATATGTTTTTTCCAAAATAGCCTTATATATAACTGTTTCAAATAAAAATAATATGTTTGTTGATATTTACATTGAAAAGCTCTAAAAGTAAACATTAAATGCAATATTATTCCTTAAATTTTTCCTATTTATTCCGAAAAACCACAACCGATAAAACGTTTACTTTTAACGTTATTACTGATAGCATTTACATTCTACCTGACTTTGACTTTACAGTTATGATTAACAACAAAATAAATAAATAAATACATACATATTAAACAATATAATATCGTGAGAAGAGAGAACCCTATGTAAAGATTCTCCACCTTCTCCACTACATTCTTCGCTTACTGCCTAATTCGAAACTTCACTTATTAAATGGCACATCTCAAAACTTGAGCTTTCAAAAGTGGAAGGAAAGTAATAATTATATAACTAATAACACATAAATCAATTATTTCTAATCATTTAAATCTAAACAGTTTAATCATACAAAGCTCTTATAACACTTATTACTTGAAAGCATTATATGACTAATTTTCAACATTAATTTTAGCCTATAGTAATCTGAAGTTTCACATGTGCTTCCAGAATTTTGACCTTTACAGTGCTATACATAAGAACTAAATCCCAATATATGTATATTATATTACTACGAAAGTGCAGCTTGTTACTCCACACACGCGCCGAATTACGGCTAATGAAGAACAGTCAAGTTTTATCTAACTGGAATGTAAAATGAGATATATAGTACTAAATACTAATATCATAATTATATGACTCCATTGTGGCACAAATTGGAGTACTTAAATCCTAACCAGGAAAGAATTTAATTTATAAAATATTTAAATGTACCTTATCTGGTTAAATAAAGAGGAGAACTGGTTCTCTCTACGCGGCACTCATTTGATATGCTATATTTTCATTTCAATCCTCTGCACCTCATTTAAAAGTCGTCAAAAACAAACGAAATCACATCCTAAAACGTATTCATGTATAAATAAAATGAAAAAGTTCGCTCTTATTTTATATTGTTCATATGTGTAAAGAAAATTTTGTTTTCGTCCATTATATTAAACATATATATGTATATATATATATATATATATATATATATATATATATATATATATATATATATATATATATATATATATATATATATATATATATATATATATATATATATATATATATATATATATATTACCGTTTTGACGGTTCAATGGTCATGTACAATAGTAGAAGATTCGAGATTAAGAAATATAATCAAGAGATGTAGGTATAAACCGATAAGTGAAATGATTGAACTTGACAACAAAGTCGCTGCTAATTGTTTAAAATAACTGGCTTTAGAAACTATGTAATAAAAGTTAAATATGACATATTGGGTAAAAATATTTCACATATAATTCATATGCAATTCATACCAATTAATTTATCTTCAATCTTCATTTCAACTGAATAACTTACAGTTCTAGAAATATTACAATCATTAAAACAAACAATGAATTATATACTGCTGAAAAATAATTTGGATAGCCTTTCTCTAGGATTTGCCTTCCCTCAGGCTGAATAGAAGCGAAAATGGTCTCAGACGATCTCCATCGATAAAGACTTATAATTGGATATATTTGGCAATGTCACCAAAAAATCACATTTATTTATTTATTTTATAATTTATTTACACCAAGAGATAAAATATTCATGATGACAATGTCTTTACTGTCCTGCTAGCACTGTTTTAGCGAGAGGCTGTTCTAAGCGACTAAGAACATAACCTAAACAAAATTGTGGACTCATCAATATGTTTTATTTTTAAATAGTTATAGAAACTGATTGTTTAAGTTTTAAATTGTAAAGTCTGCACGATTTTTAATATAATAAAATATTAATAAGTAATCAAATCGCTTGTATTTAAGTAATATATTTTATTAAGAAATACAAACAAAGTAAGAAGCTAGATTGTTGGCGCTCTTAGCCGAGACTGTTTGGCGACTACGATAGTGGCCCAATAGTCGGGCTTACCGACCAGTCGGAACATTTCTAGTTTTAACATGTTTATTGATATTCTATAGTCTAATATAACATGCATGTACTACGATTGATTTCAGTCATAACGTAATACAAAGCTACTTTACATAACTCGACTAATTTTATAACTGATTATTATAATATTTGTCACTGGATAGATCAGTCTCCACAGTACCATTGTACTATTAAGTATTTCCTTAATCAAGTCTCGTAACAGATTAAGTATGTATGTATGTATGTATGTTTTGTATATAATGATATAATTTTATAGTATATATTTAACGTATTTATTATTGATATCATTTATTTTGTATTTGAAAAAATATTTGTTTCATTTTAGTAAATATTATGTTTTGTTCTGTTGTTTTTATATAAATATATATATATATATATATATATATATATATATATATATATATATATATATATATATATATATATATATATATATATATATATATATATATATATATATATATATATATATATATATATATATATATATATATATATATATATATATATATATATATATATATATATATATATATATATATATATATATATATATATATATATATATATATATATATATATATATATATATATATATATATATATATATATGTTTGTTAAATTTTTTTTGTATTGTATGTATGTATGTATGTTTTGTATATAATGATATAATTTTATAGTTTTGTATTTGAAAAAATATTTTTGTTTTATTTTAGTATATATTATGTTTTCTTCTTTTATATTATTATTATTATTATTTCTTTCATTTTAAAATTTTAATTTGCAACGTGCGTTGCGTTGCTATTCCTGTATCAACTAGTCCTGCATTTGCCAAAGATTGTCTGTAAGAGATTGCTTGAAGCACTAAGACCGTCTTTGCATAAACATTTTATATCTATTTGTTTTATCCTAGTGGATAAGACACTCCGTTCCCGTTTAACCACTTCGTTTTCGAGTCTAGGTACACATATCAACTCGGAAACGGAACGTATACGTATCAACTCAAGCCGCTCAGTATTCTTTGTATCAAACTTGCTACTGCAAAGCACACTAATCGGACCGTAACGTAAGCTTATCAACTCGGGGCTAGCTCATAGACGGCGATGCGGTGCGCTGTCTACTTGCCGTAGGCTAGCGTCCGGCGAGCCGTAAGCGCGCTGCATGTTTCCACACCCCGCACCTCAGCTTGCGGAACGTACTTTAGGAATGTTGATATTTTATATAAGATATATTTATGAAATATTGAATTCTCGATATGTCGATGCTTTAAAATATCAATATCGGACTTCGTTATATAGAAAGAAAATATCGACATTTTGAAATAACATTAAGAAATAGTTTGTATTTCTTTACACCGAAGGGGTATATATATCATTATATATAAAGTAAATAAATAAAAAAGGAATAGAGAAAAAGCATAATATAGTTTAAAGTAGTAGTTTAAAAGTCGCGTTTTCGCAGCGACATATACACATTTAAAACTACATTATATCTTAAATAAATAAAATAAATAAAATTAAATATACACAGCAAAAACAAAAAATACTGAAGAAAATAATCGCATTTCTCTTTCCTTATTCTTCATGAAAATTTCAATGTTTTTATTGTCTAATAAAACATTTTTATTCAGTACAGCGATCTCAACAAGTGGAAGCTCAGCTACTAAAAAACTAATTATATTTAAGCTCTGAACTATAAATTATATTGCTCTACTTAGATTTCTTATAGGTAATTAAAATTGATATAATTGAAAAAGTTAAATAAGCTTGTCTCTCTCGTTTTCAATAAGAAATCCTAATATCTACTGTAGCTTTGCTGCAATTTTTATATACTATATTTATTTTTATGTAAAAAAAACATTTGAACTTTTAAAAGCTTATCTTTTTTAAAAAAATCCGCCTAAAGCTAGATATAACATATGTGCATGTTGCTTGTCGGAACTCAACGCCGCCTGCTATCAGAATGGAAGATGACATAATTCATTATCTCTAGTGGGGATCGAACCCAGAACCATCACGTTAACAGTTAGGCACTATTCTATTTTTTCTCTGCATAATTAAATTATAAAGATAAAAGTTAACCGTCTTGTTGCCACTAAAAATGCTGTATACTTAAAAATATTATATATTATAATTATTGATCAACTAATTATGTTAGGATTATATAAAAGGAAGCGTGATAGCTGTAAAGTAACAGTAAAGTAAAATACTCTTTGTAATCTACCAATTACTACAAACAGATATATGAAACTTTACATTATATTTACTTGGATACCACAAAGTTGCGCCATGCCAGCTTGGCTGTCTTGCTATACGCAGATGATAGAGTATTTATTGCATCATCAGCATGCGAGTTACAGGCGTTGGTTACCATTCTGAAAGATGGGTGCAAAAATAATGGTCTAAGCCTGAATGCTAGTAAGTTATATGGCAGTGTAACGTAGTGATTGCAGAAGAAGAATAAATGAAAAATTAATGCTATGGAAATGCGATCTTTTCAAATACACGAAATCAGTTTAACAGACAAAATTCACAACGAAGAGATACACATGGTGATAGGTACCAGCAAGGATATTACAGTGAAAAAGAAGAAGAACATGCTCAGATGGTTTGGGCACGTCGAGACAAGGAGTGATGAATGAATGGTAAAAAAGCTAAATGAAGCAAAAGTGAGTGGTAAGAGAGGTAAGTAGAGACCTCTGTTGACCTTCGAAAATACAGTGTCAAAGACACTGGAGCAAGGTTGAATTGAAGAGGTTAATGATAGTGGGCGTGGCAAAAAACGGTATGCAGGGCCCGCAGCGTTTAGCGTCCCAAACTATCTGACTACCTAATTTTAAGATAAATTTACGTTTACAAAAAGAAATAAAGAAATGCATACATACATACACAATATGTAAAGATCGTCTAGTCTTAAAATGAACGCCCCTCCACTGTATTTACATCCAAATACAAAGTATGTGACCAGATGACACGCAAATTTGTCATCGTTGTTACGGCGTAAAATACGTTCAGCAAGAAAATATATAAAAATAGTAATAATGAATATTAACAGAACAGAATATGTTATCCCGACTAGGATTTATCCAAAATCCAGTCTATAATTGTATCGTCATACAAAGCGGACGTGTCGTTTCATACATAGTGGGCAATCTTCAACATATATAATCAATAAATATACTGATTGCTAATAGTCACAAGTTTGACGTAAAATCAGAACTCGCACACATTGAAATATTGCAATAGTTATATCTTTTCACACATTAAAATAAATAAATTTAGTAGAGTGCGAAAGAAAAAAGAATAAAAAGGAATTTCTAGAGTTAAAGAAGCTTTGGAGCGAAAGGAGAAGTCGTGAGTTTCACATTAAAACTTAAACCACTCCTTGAGGTATAAAAGTGAAGAACTTGAGGTAAAAAAGGATTGAAGAGAACATTATATAGAAGACAAAGAACGTGAATATTCCAGCGAAAACGATTTGGAAGCCATTTGACATATTTTAAAAATTCAGAGCTATGGTCATATTTACCGAGTCCAAATATAAACTCTATACAAATATTATTTTGCTTTAAATGATAAATTTGTAATCCTAAATAAAATAAACAAATAAAAATTAAATTGGAACATTATTAAAAAATACATAAAGAAATTTATGTACTTTTATATTAAATAAAACAGTTTAAACGGATTAATCACAACGGATTAACACTTTGCAGTAGTCCGTGGTCACGGGTCTACCCGTGTTCGAAACGTCGGGTTTCCAAAAAAAAATTATAATATACACGATTAATCCGTTTAAACTGTTTTATTTAATATGAACAAACATCGCGGAAACCAAAGAACTTATTAAATTTATGTACTTTTATTTACTAAACGTACTTTTCATATATTTTTTATTAACCAAATAAATAAATTCACGCTTTATTTTATTAACAGTAAAAAGATAGACAGAGGGAATCTAGTGTTAAGACTCTCTGTTTTCAATTTCTGGCCACAATCAAATTACAAATAGATACATAATCTAAAATAATATTTAAAAACAATTCCATAGTAACATTTTATTTGTGTCCATCAATATTGTTAATTGTGTTAAATTCAACACGTTATAAAATTACCTAAAATGCCAACCGTGTAGTTGTTTGAATTTATTTTCGCTGATTCGACAGTTTCAAATCAATCGGCGATTGCACATGTCAATAATTGTAGCGGAAAAAGCTCTACAGAGATTTATGTACACTTTATATTGAAATACATTTACGTGTTGACCCACAACCCAGAAGATATACGGCTATATATTTGAACAAAAAGTTTTATACAACGTAAATTTATATCCCGTGAGATGGATTTGTCACGTCATATGTCATCCCTTTGTCGGTGCGGGGCCAATACGCGTGCCAATATGTAGAACCGCTTACAGTTCCCATACAATGAAAGTTTGTCAAAATAATTGAGTGCCCGCGAGAGAAATTGCATATAGGCTGGTCGGTACGTAGATTACAAAAAAATATCCTTGTTTTCTTTATTGATATAATTTTAGAATTTTAGAATAAAATTATAAGCTTCTATTTTTTTAATTTTTAAAATAATAAATTCTCAAGAATAACTGTTTTTCTAAACCATAATTCAAAATTTGGTTATTTTGTGAATATAGTCAAGAATTTTATTTTTTTATTTATCCATATATAATCTTATTTTGAATGTTATGATATTAATATAAATTTACTAATATTAAATCGTCTGTTATACTTATGTATATATGTTACGTGTGATAAAAAGCACATGATTAAATACACACATACATACACACACACACACGCACACACACACACACACACACACACACACACACACACACACACACACACACACACACACACACACACACACACACACACACACACACACACACACACACACACACACACACACACGGATCCGAGGTGTACTGCTACCGGGCACGTCCCCACGTGCGGATTGGGGAATGCCTGAGGCTCGCATTATGCGACACAGGGTAGGAGTGAAATAAAATAGCTCCCGCGGACAAAACACAATCTTAATGTCAAGGTCTGACGTGCCAAGGACTGGAAGGCGTCGAGGTATAATGACGTCGCAAGCGCTTCCCTGGGGTACCAGATCCAACCCCAGGCGTATTTAGTGGCCTTACTCCGGCAACTGGGGGTCTGCCGGAGCGGACTGTTTATTTCCCTAGGTTCTCGTGGGAATCGTATGGATGCTAAAATAAAAAATAACTCAAAAAGTGATGAAGAGATGGTATTAGAGAAGGCGTTAGAATTATCAATGGCTTAAGCGAATTTATAAAACGAAAAATGAATGTGCACGGAGAAATCCGAAAATATGTAGCCTCACTAGGCATTTCATTTAAAAAGATTACTGGGGAAATTGAGAAACAAAATCTCCCAACTTCCACAATAGAAGTTCAAACATCACCGTCACTCTTAAAATCGTATTCTGAGACGACAGCGAAGGATACTGAAGTAGAGGAGAGTAATAAGACAGCAACGCCTAATAGTAGGAAAGCCCGCAAAGCAAAAAGAAAAGAGCGCACCTCACCTGAAGAATCGAATAGGGTTACAAAAATAAGAAGAAAGGAGGCAGTGAGAGAACCGTTATCTGAGGAACAGATCACTGAACCTGAACCTGAATCTGAGTGGAAGGAAGTTAAAAAGAAAACCAGCCTAAAGAAGAGAACAGCCAAAAGAGAAAGAGCCAATGCACTTATAATTCGGCCAAGAGAGAAGGAGCAGTACGCTGATATTTTAAAACGGGTGAAACAAGATCCAACAGCGCATAATATCAGTCAGTGTTGTCAAAGTCCGAAGAACTACCGCAGGAGACGTGCTACTGATACTGACAAGAAAGGACATAGATAAAGCCCCGGAACTGAAAAAAACTTTAACTGACCTCCTCGGCCAGGACACAGTAGTGGTAAGCAAAGGACCTGAGTAAGATGTGGAAATTAAAGACATAGAAGAATCTACTACAAAGGCAGAGATCGTAAAAGCAATTCGAAAAGCAGCGGGTGAAGGTTGTGAAGTTCCACCTGAGGCTGTCAAGGGCATGCGTATGGTTCCTCTGTATAACCATTACGGCATCTGTGAGATAACAATCAAGGATAGCTCATAAAATCGTCGATTATGGAAAAATTAAGATAGGTTGGGTTAACTATCAAATTAGGGATATAAAAAGACCTACTAAATGCTTCCGTTGCTGGCATTATGACCACATCGCTAATAAATGTACCAGCAAGCAGGATAAAACTACATGCTGCATTAAATGTGGGAAAAGCGGCCATAAAATTGCCGAGTGTGCAAATGAAGGCCAAATGCGCCCTTTGTTTGGAGACGGGAGATGTAAAAAATGCAAATGGGAAATGTCCCGTCTTCAGGAAAGCTCTCCAAGAGGTGAAATATCGAAAATATGCCTCAAGTTATGCAAATCAATCTTAACCATTGTGAAGCTGCACATGACTTGCTAATGCAGACGACACGAGAGAAAAAAACTGGACATGGTTATGATCTCAGAGCCTTACAAACACCTGCACAGTGAATCTTGGATCTCTAATGAAGATAGAAGTGTTGCTATATGGATATGCGGTAAAAACTCCTTTCAAAAAATAAATAACCAAACTAACAGCGGATTTGTAAAGGCTAAGGTAGATGGAATATACTTCTACAGCTGCTATGCCCCACCAAGCCAAACTATTGACGAATTCAGCGATTTTCTTGACGTCCTAGTGGAAGACGTACGAACTAACTTCCCGGTTGCAATAGTAGGGGATTTTAACGCATGGGCGACTGACTGGGGTAGCAAAACCACGAATTCCAAAGGAAGGCAATGTACACTATTGATGTAGTCTTGTTGAACACCGGTGACGAACCTACATTCAATAGAGGTGAAGCAAGCTCAATCATCGATGTCACATTTGTAAGTAGCATTCTTGCAAAGGGAAACACATCGTGGAATGTTGCTGAAATTTATACGGCAAGTGATCATAGGGCACTTTGTTGGAATGTGTCCAATAAAGTAACGAACCCATACAAAGTACAAAAAGAACCTGCTACGATAGGATGGAGAGTCAGCATATTCGAAACTGAGTTATTTCAGATGGCATTAGACGATCGACCTATTATATCAAAGGGTAAAAATAATTAATTTCCTCGAGAAGGGATTTAATTATCGCACTCACGACCTCACAGATCACGCTTACAGCCAAAGGCTGAACATTTCAAACAATGTATATAGCATTATCTACTAAGTTATTAATAAAATATTTTAAACCTTATATTTTTTACTACTGAAACATAATGTAAAGGTCATGCCAATCATAATTTCACGAAAAAAGAACATTCGGTGTATATATATATATATATATATATATATATATATATATATATATATATATATATATATATATATATATATGTATATATATATATATATATATATATATATATATATATATATATATATATACACATAACATATAACAAATTGCTTATACAGTACTATACATATTTATTTCTCGTGTAAAGCTTGTAGTAAGTGAAGTAGCTAATATCTGACTAGCAAAATGTCGTCATGAGTCTCATCCTTTCACAGGGCAGATATTTGTGATTTATTTATTTTACAGGAAATTTTTGTCCAGGCTTAAATCACAAAATTGATACATTCATTTTTATACAATATATAGCAAATTTATACTAAAAAAATCTAAAAATAATGATATACTTATTAGTAGTTAATCAATGTATAAAAATTTTAAATAGACGGTATCAATGAGGCTTGAGCCACGTTACGTTTTAAAATATTTTTGTTTTCTTAGGGTGGAATTAAGCTTGTTAATATAATCAATATTTACGACATGCCTCTCTACACTTACTAATTTTAGATTACGTACACAAATTCGAACGCACAAACTGAAACGACCTCACATAATGTTACATTTTCTACTTTGAACTACTGGTTGCGTCTGGTTTCGTAGCGGTTTGGCAATCACGTTGATAGGTGAGGTAGGTACTATTTAGACATTTTAGCATCCCAAAGTGATTTGGCTCATCAGGTGCAATTAACGTACAGTATTTCTTTATTTGAGCTGCTATGCACTGTGGCTGTAGGTTCTAATTTCTCTTTAAAAATGTTAATATTTAAGAAATTTTTTGGTCTACTCATAAGACCAAATCCATTATTAATTTCCACCTATAATTTAAACAGACAAGTCAAAAAAGCTTTTAAAAAGGCACAAGACATGAAACGTTTATTTATAAGATTATTCACTTATAACTGTTATTGTAATATGAATTTGACAGACTTAAGAAATTTAAGCTTATGGAAGCTGTATTTGCATCTCAAGGTAAGGAGCATGGCATACACGCATTTGCATAACAAAAGTGGACACAGCCTTGCATATGCTACAGACAAGCTATCGCTTAAGATCAGGTAAATATTATAGTTAATCATTCTGCTTATTTGGAAATATACATTTTATATTTGAAATATAAATTTTATATATAAAATGATTTACAATAGTTACAATTAATTTGACTTCACTGTATTCAAAAAACCGGATTTATATGCCGGATGGAATACACACGTACATATACGATAGTAAAATTTTTGTCATAAAATGTTTAGTATTTTAATTAACAAATTGTTTTAATTAATAAATATTCTATAAAACTCACACTCACTCATATTTAATATAGGTAAGGCAAGATGAATCATTTCATGAACAATGTTAGCCGCGGGGAAAAGCCACATTTCATAATAACGACCGCCTTCGGACAAAGGATGCGGTGTCGTTCACGTGAAACGTCCTTTATGATGTTATTTTAATTACCTGCATTGATATTGTAGCGAAATTAATTAGATAAATTCATGGAAATTTAATGCTACGGGAATACACACGTGTTGAAAACAATCTACCCATTGTAAATATTTCCTTTGGATATAAACTAAAAACTGCCACATAAACGGTTTCTTGATTTATCGAATTGATTCAATTGATTGTGTCTTTTAGACGTGTCATCGAAGTAATAGAATGGAAATACAATTAAAAAATGAATAATTTGTAAATTTCTGACGATACGCGATGGATATTGGTTTTATTCAGACGAAACTCGTTTTCCAGCTTCCAGTGCAGAATTACGTTACCCAGGGTGTATTCAAATAGATGAAAACTTTAAAATTATGTAACTTTCCAATATGAATATGAACAAAATTATATACATAACAATATACGTGCAAAAAATATATGTTAAGTTATTATATATTTTTTAAAATTAAATAAAACTTATGGCGGTTCGACTACCTCGTTTGATAATATTTCTTATCTTCCTTATATATTTTGTAGGTAACATGACACCCACGCCCTGAAGTGCTCTTACCAGGACCGTGTTGTGATATCCACCCGGGTGGCACGTCAAAACTCGTATTAAAAATATTTTTTGTCTTTTTAATTTTAATGTTTAATAGTATATTATATTATTTTTTATTTCTAAAGGTTTTACACATTTTTATTGTAGAATGTAATAAGCCCACAACTATTGAGTGTGCTTATTAGATAATTGACTAAAGTATGCCGCATATGGCACTGATCACATATATTAATGATATTTCAATAAAATTTTTAAACAGTAGAGCTAGACCTTTTTTCCTTATTTTATAGAACATTTTAAATATTTTTTTCGTATAATAAAATATTGTTTGTTACTCTTTTATTACACTTCCAATAATTTTCATGTGAAGGGTATGAAATTCTCCGAATGCCGCCGCTCATGGCATTCCTAGCCGATACGTCCCTGACAATTTTTTCTTTTACAATAGCACTTTCTATCTCGATTTCGTCCGTTCAAATAACCCCAGTTTATTGTGTTCAATTTCACTAAAAATATTTTGTAAGTCCCCAACATTATTTACTACTAACAAAAGCAAGACTTGATTAATGTACCTTATATGAATATCCAAGCAACAGATCAATAAACATTAAAATATTATTAATTTCGCAGTCTAGACTCCAGAAAATAAATATATTTTTCAGAAATTAATGTAAAAGTGCTTTAGATGATATATTAAGTACACTGATTTTTATTATATTCTCCCTTAAGGGTAAAACTTGTGACCTCAAGGACAGATGAGCTGAGAACTGAGCCCTGAACTTACCCACTCTGTCAACGTCAAATAGAAGTTGAACACTAAATAATAAATTAAGTTTTCTATTGAACAGCCAGTGTTAGATATTAGACCCTATATCCATGAAAATGCTTATATATATATATATATATATATATATATATATATATATATATATATATATATATATATATATATATATATATATATATATATATATATATATATATATATATATATATATGTTGCATTTGTAATAGGTCATGAACATTAAATTATAAATATCGTTGGCAATACATAGGTGCAAAATTAAATGAAATTAACTAAACGATTTCTCGCGTCCATATTACACGTAACGTCCAAAGTAAGCATATACAGCCAGTGACAAATCATTTTCTTTTACAAATAAATCTCTCACATATTTTTTCGATAGGAGAAATTTATTCTATATCTATTTTATATCTATTTAAAAAGGACGATTAATGTATAGTAAAACCATCTCTTACAGAGTTCTTTTTATTATTTAAATATTTTTTTCTACTGTGGGTAGAGAAAAGTCGGCCTTAGGGTGCCTGGCAGTGCAATGAACTTAGGGACGTGGGACGTAGTAATATTTCGTTACTTTATTTCTTCTAAAAACCAATAAATCCGGGGATCAACAAAGCAAGCTTGAGCGAATGCAAAATCTAGCTATTCATGTTTGGCCTCCGTAAATATGATCATTTCAGTTTATAGCTGAAATGGATGTACGTTATCGTCTGAGTTTGCGTATTCTCGCCTTTTTGTATTAAACGTTGTTTCGTCCTACTTCTTACTTAAAATATAAATTTAATTTATTCCATGCTGTCGTGGCGCAGTGGCACAGTGTCTGATTGTAAATGTAAATATAAATGTGACGGTTGTGGATTCGATTATCATTCGGGGAATAAATTATTTTATTTTTAATTGTCTGGAAGAGATGGCTACTTAGCCATAAGAATACATTTTATAATTTTTTTTTATGTGTGTTGATACTATTGTTATTTTTTTACATTTAAATAACATGAGGCAGTGTCTATAAAACCTAGTTCTTACCCTTTTCACTATTATTTTTTTTATCATGAATATTAATTACATTACTATTGATATATAGAATTAGTACTGCTCATAAAAAATCATAATTTCCATCTTTACATTGATTTTTTTTATTGTTACTTAAAACTAAAAACGGTCTAACACTACCCTATATTACATAAAGCAGGTGCTTTGGAACTATTCACCTATATATTGTACTATTCTAAAGTGAAAACGGCTTGTACGAGTCTCTTGGCACGAAGCCCGTTGAGACCGCACTTTTATATTTCACTTGTTCACCGCAAAGTATTTTACTTCTCTCATTTGCTTAATGTTATGAGGAAGTGAAAATTTAATCTGACATCTACATTGTTGTATGGAATATTTCCTAGAATATTGTTTATATTTTTCAACGTATTCGTAGAAATGAAAATGTGGATTACTTTGTTTCACCTGAAACCATCGCATATGACAAGAACGAGTAGCAAAGTCTTAGACATGTGGATAACGATGTGGGCGTTTAAAAATATATATACACTTCTAGGAATTTATACTTAAGTGACGTCTTAATGCTATAAAAACATTTCAATTTGATTGTAATGCTTACTGGAGAAAAGCAAAATAGAAATATAATATAAATCGATCAAGCGCGAGTCGAGCTAGCGCATCGAGGGTTCTTCTTCCTTTTGACGGACGGTACTCTAAAAACTATGTAATATTATATTATTCCTTAAAATTAGGCTTCCCTATGTTTAATTTATAAAAATGAATTACAAAAAATAATAAAAAAAATAAATATATGCTCTTTGAATATAATCTCTTATTATAACAAGGAACACAATAAGTGAGGCTATTGTGGCGCACTGATACACAGTTTACTCTAAGTGTCACGGTTGTATAAACAAAAGGTTCAATTCAAGGTAGTATACCTAATTATTGATTATTCAGATATCACACCTAGCGTTGAGTTCAACCACACACATTATGTATCAAATTCGCCTGAAAAGCATATTGTCATTGAATCATAAACACTGTGCCATGCAGGAAAAATAGAAATCTAAATGTGCTTTTTGAATATTTATCTAAATGAATCCACTACTTTTGAATATTTATTACAAATATAATTTTTGATACAAAACCGAAGAAAAGAAAATAAATCATCCATTATGTGATGCGAAACATTAAAAGTAAGTGAAGCAATACTATAATAAGTCCAGATTTGTCAATATTACTTTTTCTATTAAGAATCGATTGCTTCACAAATTGTAGGTATATTACGAAAACAAAAGACAGTTGATCTTTTTCATATATCAATTGGGCAACAAAAAATGGATATTATTTATAAAAATGTAAATATAAATTAACAGTAAAAATAGACGAGAATAAAATAGACTTCTAAGTTTGGAACAAAAATACTCCTTCAAAAAGTCTTTTGGCTAAGTCCCTTTCCTCGGCCAAAGAGCTTAGTGCCGGATGAAAAGAGCTAATACGTCACGATACACAGCCATCGCCATTATTGATATACTAACGAAATTATTTAAGATATTTTTCTCTAATTTTGCCGAACTACGCTAGCGAAAACTTATCAACAGCTTTTTATTTTTAAATACTTTTAATGACCTGCCAGTTTATACACTTCTATGTAGGTCTTATACCTAACCACACGAACTCTGGGCTCCTGTCCCTACAATACAATGATTTTACATTTAGTTATAAAAAGGAATCAAAACTTGTATCAATAAAGTTAAACTGTACTAAATACTTTCGGCTCTATTATAAAAAATAAATATATAATTAAAGCCTGTTAAAGTTGCTTTACAGGCTAGGATCCCGCATATAGCCTTATTTTCGGGACATTGCGTGTTGAATGATAATGGGTGGAACTCAACGCCTCTTGCCTAGTAACCATAGCGAGAAAATAAAGAATAAAGGAAATAAAATAATTAATTGAATTGAGTCGGAATTGAACACACTTTTATCCGAATCGAAGTCTCCTCCTCTATAAAATTATCTTAACACAAGATAAATCACATTATTATTATCCAATTTTAAACATAATTTAAAAAATATATAATTAGATAAAGAAACAATGACCTCATTCACGGCACAATTTTTTATCTAACACAAATGAACGTAAAATCCAAACTATAACATATTGCTTCTATTTCTGTAGTAAACGTGTCAAATAAATAACACATATAAATATAGGCCTTTCAGCTTACAACGCTCTTTAAAGTTCAACGCATAAAAAGAGATAAGCTGGCAACTATAAAAAATAATACTCTAAATAACATTTTGATACATAAGCGGTTTCTTGCCATTTCACGGCTGTACAAGGGAAATTTTGTAAGTGCGAACTCCAAGATACCTAGAATTTATCGTTAAACGAAGGCATTCATGTTATCCCATACACAGTTCATTGAATCATTGCTATGAGAAATATTCAATTTAAAGCACGAATATGATGAAAGCTGGTTTAATTTGCCGTATATTCAACATTGTACTCGACTACTTGACGATTCTGTTGCAAAACGTTTCTGTGCTGCGGTAAAATTGTTTCTTGTTTTATTTTCTTAATTTGATCAACAAAAGAAATTTATTTCAAATCTATGACCACCACTCTCGCGTACAATTAGGAACACGAATAAAAATAAGTCAAAGGAATATTTACAGTTCATTAGTAGCAGATTGAAATATATAGATATAAATTAATAATACATGTATATTATTTTGATTTTAAGAGTTATCAGTTGATATATAATATTGATCAATTAAATCAAAACCAAAATTAGATATGCATTAATATAATAATATGACCCTCTCAATGAGTAACGGTAACGTTCAGTTTATGACTCTGGTAAAACAACGTCAAATAATTATGTATGTACATTTATTTTTCAATTATTTTAACAGGCTGAACACAGAGAGCCTAGTTTATCTTTGGTTTATCTTTCGCCTCGTACACTGTCATTAACCTCTTCAGACCTCAAGCTTTTAACGTGACTTTCTTAAAGTATCTTCAACACCGCTAACTTTTACTTCATAACTTTCACTTTTTTACCATACGTTATTCTTTCTTTCATTCCTCTCACATGTAATACTCACATGGTTAAGCCATATAACAACGTCGGTACCAGAATTGCATTATGTACGCCACGGTGTGTTCAACGCTAAACTAACATTTCGCCGTCCTATCAATGCAGCTAAGGCTAATTCTGTTATTCGGCAGCAATACATTTCACATCCATTTCATATAGTCCATCTCTTCTTAATTTGTTCTAACATCTTTCCAATGACAAAAATCTTGCATTGTGTCCTTTTTTCAGCTTTTTCAAATACCAAAGTATTTTTCTGAATTGTATTCAGGCTAAGACCATTATTTCCACACCCATCTTTTAGTATGGTGACCTCGCATTCTGATGATGCAATAACCACTGCACTTTCACTCTCATGTCGCCACTTTTACTCCTCGGAGACAGGAAAAATCTTTTTGGTTAACAGCTAAAAACTTTTCTGTAATCAGAGGGAAAAGATCCTTTCCATGTATCTCCTTCCAGGTCATAAGTCTCCTTGAGCCTTTCACAACAGCCTTTCAGATCTCTCTTGTATAGTTCTCGCTATTTTTTTAGGTAAACTTTACGACCTAAGCTAATGCTAAGCTTACACAGTTTATCAATATATCCTTATACTAAGGGATGATGACTGCACCTCGCCATTCATCTAGGATATCTCATGTATTACACATTACGGATTACTACATTTTAGACTTCCTATGGCACTCTTAACTTCTTTAATACTGATTCCGCCATCTGCTACATCAAGTGTGAGCGAGTTGCTACCACTTGAGACATAAGCGCCATCACATTTATATATCTCCTTGTAGAACTCCGTCGGTATGTCAATATTTCACTGCCTTTCGAAAACATTCCTCTTAATTTTAACGGACAGCCCCGGGAATAACTATCATTCGTATTTAAAGCTAAAAATTCATTTTATTTTTACAAATTAGTTTTGTATCGCTTAACAAATGTACTGATCGTTATTAATAGTTATCTGCAATAAAAACTACTGAAAATTGTATAAGGCCCTGAAAATGATATACTCCGTAGAGACCTACATTTAAAAAAAATTACAAACGTTTTTAAAATTTCACAACGAGAGTAACTGCATCGGATAAAAACAATGAAAATACTCGAAATTCATTTCAATACGCGCGTAATTCGTAAAATCTTTAAAATTCCGTCCTCCCAGACTGTATACTACATTGTTCCAGTTAAAACTTTGCAACTAGGAAACTGCCAATTCGTTCAAGTAGTCCGTGAAGCAATATCTTTCCTTTATTTTTTAAATCTTTGCAGTGCCGAATTTCAATGTTATTTTCCTGCGAAAACAAATTTTCGGACGATCGTTTCCGAAATTTTTGTTCACAGGTTTTTTATATTTTTTAAAAAACCACGCTAACATGTTTGATGATTGCCATTTGCTGTTTTTTCTTTGTTTTGAGAATTTATATATTTGAAGGTTTATTATATAAGTTTATTATATTAGACACCTGCAATTTTTGCAGCATGGAGTTTAAGTTTCTTTAGATCTATTAGGTTTTTCAATCATCATTCATTCAATGCTGTGATATATACCAGGACGAAAAAAAGCGAAGAAAATAATTTAAATGTAATCACTTCCCCGGGTGATATCTGGTGGGCCGGGTGTCCGGCTTCTTGAGATTTTATTCCACATGTTCGATTGTCATAATGCATATAATGCATAATGCTCGTAAAGCTTAATATCTTTTACTACAGAGCATTTTTTTTTTCTTAAAGTTAGGCTGAGCTATTGTAGTTCTACATCACGTGTTTCAGATTCTTAATTCGAGAACGATTGAACATGATAAGCATTGTCCATTTTATTATTATTATTATTTTTATATTTCAGCTGGATCAGCTGGTCACGTTTGTCAATCTCCAAAATCAATTATATTCTAGATCCTGCCCAGAACACCTATACAATAAAAAAGTTTTATTCAAATCTGTCGTGTAGATCTAAAGATCCAGAATTACAAATAGACGAACAAAAATTTTAAGAATCTCAGATTCATATTCTATTAATCTCTTTACATCTTCCTCCATTGCTTATTTCTAAAAAATATTTTATGTACAGACACATTCTTTTTATTGTTTGATAGATGATCTGAATGTGCTACCTACTGCCTAAGTACTAACTAATATTAATCTTATAATGATGTCCCACAATAATAAAATTATTTTTTAATTGGGTTTTTCTTGTGCGATGCATTTTGTATTATGAATAATTTAGAACAATATAAAGTGTGTCGATGACATTCACATTTTTTATTACTAAAAAAATATCTTTTCCTATCCCGTTACATAAAATCCACTAAAAAATTAATCTAAAATTCACCATTACACTATTTCCCATGAGCAACTCGTGTTGGAGCGATTCAGTTGACATTTTCAAATGTGAAATAACTTTTTTCTAAACATTTTATGCTACTGAAATAATTTTAAAATATATTTTAACGTCAAATAACAATCGACTTGCAGTAACTTATGCTAATTAAGTAACATTTTCATAATTGCTTATAGAATCTACATTTACTATCTTTCTTATATTCTCTCCATATAACAAAGTGAATACGTCATTGTATTCATTAATATTTTCCATACAATATCATAATAAATAGCCCTTGTATATATTAAATATATATTGAATTTTAATAACTTACCACAACATACTACATATTGGGCTATGTAGCCCAGCGTACCGTCCCATCAAGGTTATATGCTATGAAATCAATAGTCTTGTAGTTGATAGCCGATAATTTGAACAAACAAACTCATAGGCGACTTCTCTTATGAGGAAACATATTACTTATGAGGATACATACGCTTCAATAAAAAAATATATAGATATATAAAATAAAATATATATTTTATAACACAAAATATAACCATATACATAGTTTGGTAGGAAAAATTGATTTCGTATATCTATAATCGGTTTAACTTTAAATGTTCAGGTAAAAGCACCTGGCTGCTGCGATGGATGCGTGAATATCGCTCGTTATTTGCTCCAGCGTGTTTTCATGTCAGCCAAATAAACGCAAATACGCCTATAATTTGTAACGTTCAATATGTTGTGTATGTAATTGGCTTGTTTATTGTGGAGATTTGTACAAAATATAGGTGTTACAATGTTTATTTTTTTCGCTTTAATGTTGAATATTAATATTTATTTGCTGTTAGTTTAATTTGTTTTAACATAATAATTGAAGATGTATTTATTTTTCAAATGGCTAACCAATTATTTTTATTAGTCTTAAAGTTATTCTACACTAAGCAAAAAAAATATATTTTTTAGAAAAGGTAAATATTCTACCGTTGTTCGGCTTAAGATCGCTCTGATGGGTACGAAAATTATATATGCTTTTTAATACTTATTTATGTTGTTAGCATCTCTGTAGGGAGATTTTTTGTCAGAGCAAATGAACTTTGTCAGTTCGAGTAATTACTGAGGCCATTCCTTTCGCAATGATGATTTATATGGTAGCGTTTCTACAGAGAGAGAGAGAGAGACTGGAACAAGTCCTCTGCGGCAAGGCTTTGCTGATTTAAAGCGGACTCACTCGCTGTGTCTGCCTTGCCACGTAGTTTTGCGTCATATAAACTGTAGTAAAGACTATTTACTTTTAAATATTTTGTCTCGAATGTGCTAGTACAATTAAAATCTCCGTATCACATGTATCCAGATCAAATTTACAACTGCACTCGCTCTTTGTAGTGTATTAGATAGAATTTATTCTTTTTCTATTTTCCATTCCGCTCACTCTCACTCCGCTCATTCCTCTCTCTCATTTTCATTTTGCAGTGGAAATCAAAATACAAAAGTTTATGTTTGTTGAATATGAGAAAAAAAAATATTTAAGAGGACTCCGCCCTGCCTTTACATTACGCGCTGATTACTCTCTCGCAATGGAAACTGAGCTTAAATTCGATCGATTATATTTCATGTCCAATCAGAGGAATGAATTACTTTCATTCCCGTCTCTGGTAAAGTTAAGCTGCTGCGTTAAGTTCTGTCACTCCACACGCAATGTTTTTACTTTGGACAGAGAGCAGAGAGCAGATAGTCTAAAGGCCAGCTTCTCTCTATCTATATTATATGCAGGATAAAGCGAGAAGCTGAAAACATAAATATGGTTAACAAGATATACTTAATAGACTAAATATATAGTATATTTTTATTTTTAAAATATTTTTTCATATTTTATATTATCCAATTTTCGTAAATGATGCATGAGATGGTCCAACAAGGCCTTAACAAACATAATTAGTTCAATATTTATGTAATAACAACGATCCATACTGGTAAAAATTTTCAACAAGATTTCTTTACTTTATTAAGATATCCAATTTGTATATTTATTATAAGAAAATAGGCTGTGCAGATTTTGCTCGAGAAATATTTTATAGCTTTTGAACCCAATATTTTATCATACTCGTGTTATGTAATCAGAAAATCCATGAAACCGTTGTTTTTTGTTTAAATTATGAAAACAATATCTTTTATAGGAAAATTGTCTGTCTATAAGCGTTTTTTGTTTACTCTCATCTTGAAATACCACTCGCTTTTTACCTGGTGAGATATAAAAATCTGGTCTCATTTTGCTTTAGGCTTCAGGTAACTGACCATAAAAATACCAATGTAAATAAAGCATTTCCCCTGATATTTTTTGCCTGTCTGGAACATAAGGTCTTTGGGTACAGAATTAGGAGCAGGTGAAAAGTAATAATTAACATTATTTTTACGTTGATTCTGTTTGTAGGACCTCCGACGAAGTTGTGGGCCCCAAACACGAGCCCCAAATAAAGTATGGTAACATATTGAAAGTACTCTACATCATACATCTTAATTTATGAAAAAATAGTCAACGTTAATATATTATCATTATTATACATTATCAATTACACATACACATACACATATATGTACATATGTATATATGATTATTAATTAGAGGAATAGAGAACAGCTTTATAATAAATAATAAAATGAAAATTATTCGTTTAAATCCTACTTCTTCATCATTTTTTTAAATGTATAGTTAAAATGTAAACTTAAAAGGTAAAGTAACTTTTAAGGACGATATTCATGTCAGATTATTATACCTAAATAAAATTGAATTACTCAGCATCTTAAAAATGCTGACCGCATATTATATTGTCATAGGTATAACTAATAAATGTTGTTATTATAGAAAATTATTGAAGTATATAAAATTTAATGAGCATAGTTCTTATAAATTTTGATAAGTACGCTATAAAACAGTGCTCTGCAGGCGGTCATTTGCTACTGTCTGCTTCGGCTAGTCATAGCATTTATTGTTGAGTATTTAAAACTTGTCTTCTTTTCTTTTTTGCTGGAAAAATATATTTTCCTGGCTTAATGTATTATTAAATTCAATATATATTTTTTATTCCTTTGCATTGCGATACGTTTCGAAGGCATTTAAATTTTTGCCTCATATAAATTATATAGCCTGCCTGAAATAGTTTAGTTTGTTAAGTTCAGTCACATGAATATTAAAGTAGTACTACCAAAATAAGTACATTAAAAAATGTTTACATAGTAAACAACTTTATTTATATTGGATTAATATTTTCTAATACTAATCTAAGTTGTGAAGTGGAACATTTAGTACGTAGTCATGTTTGGGGAGCTTCAAATGTATTTTTAAAAAGGTTTAAATTTAATCACTTAATTAAATTAAAATAATTACTTAATTACAAGCGACAGAATTGGATGCCGGAAGACAAGGTGAGTTAAAGCTTAATATAACGTTTTACATTTTTCGTATGTATGACGTTGAACAACATATTTGCTTACATTCTATTACGATCAATATGTTAAAAGAGGAATAAAAAAGTCATATTTATTATTATTTATATAAGAATATTAAACAGATTAGGAAATGCTTTAGTTGCTACGCTATTTACACATCATAGTTATTCTGGTTTTGGTTCGATCAATATTTATTTAGTAAATTTACAAGTTCAATCAAAGCAATAAATCAATTCGGCGTCCGGGACAAAACAAAGACGTATAATTGCGTAAACGAAGGGCTTGCGTAAATTACGTATCTTCCCGGCTGAAAGGTTGGTTTTTGGACCTTTGAAATTCAATTTTAATTCGACACTGCCTATTTCACCCTTTCAGTTTTGAATATCACCTTAATTATATCCCAATTCACCATATTGACGATGTAGATTAATAATTCTTGCTGAACGAATAAATAAACAATGTTTATATTGAATTTATAACAGCGATTTGCATTATAGCAATGTATTCATATTTTTTACTATGTTGAATTTTTATTTTCCTACAAAGTGGATGTGGAAAAGCGTAGACCTGTAATAGAATTGGCGTTGCCTTAGCTGCATTGATAAGACGACGAAACGTCAGCGTAGCTGGATATCTTTGGCCGTATGTAACGCAGTGCTAGTGCTAGTACTAACGCTGTTATTACGGCAGCATAACGAGAAATATTACTAAAGAAAAATGAAAGAAAGATCAATGATGTGGAGATGTGATATTTATGAAAGATTCAATCAATTTAATTGACCGAATGCGCAATCAAATACACAGAATGGCTAGTACTAGCGAGGACGTCGAAGACGATTGAAGAAGCACGTACTCACGTGGGTTGGGTTACTGGAAGGTCATTTAAAAAACATGAGGACCCCTCCATGAATTAGGAGAAGTATGCTCAATTACCTCTGCCTACCCCACTAGAGATAAAACATGAAGTTTAGTTAGTGTAGTAAAACATTCTCTTCCAACTGTCCTTCATCTGTACTTGGTCCATACACAAGCGGAAATTATTCAAAGAGAATATGGAAAAGGGCACTTTGTCAATCAATGAATCTCAGGGATTATTATATGAGTCGGTAGTGATCATCCAGGCCAAAACCGTCAAAAGCGCTCTTCATGACAGCATATCGGACTCTGTCGTCGCTTTAACGAGGCAGACTAAGGGATGCGCATACTACTCTGACGTCGAGGAAATTCATACGTCGGACAAATGAGAGTACCGTGACTGATATAGTGGAATACAACATCAAAACGGCTATTTCCTTTAGAGACGAAAAACTGACTGAATACCATAGGGAGGCGCGAGCGACATCAATTGTCTCCAGTCCGAACATTAACACCAACTTATAGGACCGATAAAACTTTTATTATGACCGATAAAACTTAATTTTTTACCGAGAAGAATCCAGAATCACGATAAAAACAAAGAAAATAACAAAAATGGACACGAACAACGGAAGTCGTGGTGTAGACTGATATACGTAAAAAAACCACATTCTCTTCTATAATTTTGGATTATTTTTAAATACTGCTTAAAAATTGCGGAACTCAATGCCGCACTGTACTTCGTCAAGCGATCGCATTAATTTCATATTTTGATCAAATATTAGGCGAAATTCGTAGCCTACGTTCTTTAACAAGTATGTATATATGTATAAAATAATTATAATTGATATTTAATTATATCTAGTTAATAGCTTGGCACGGCCCATACAAAAACTCCTTATTGTAAAGTAATCAATCTGATATCATCTCCTGAGTAAAATACTAAAATTATCTTCATATTAGTTTAATTTTTGTTTTTATTTAGTTGGAGTTCCAGCCTATACAAATGTGTCAACTTTATCTAAGAAACGTTAGCTAATATTCAACATCAACCCAGTGCCCGGTCGAAGCCTTGTCATTAAAATAGTTGAGCAAAGTTCACTGGACAGAAGTTTGATTGCCATTAATAACTATCGCTGATCGATCTGGTTGATTGCTGAAGGTGCCTTGCCAAGAACAGATAACTAACACTAATTATAACGCAAAACTTTCTTTTATATGTTATCAAAGATAATAGATATAGATATAGTGATATTTGTGCGTGGAATTAAATGATGTTGAAGTTCCCTCAGGAAGGTTGTGATATATATATATATATATATATATATATATATATATATATATATATATATATATATATATATATATATATATATATATATATATATATATATATATATATATATATATATATATATATATATATATATATATATATATATATATATACATATATATATGTATATATATATATACTGTTAAGTTTTTCGCCGCCTCTTGTCAGCGGAATCTGTCACCTTTGTATAAATTGACAATTCAATAGTACATATAATGGTCTAATTGATTGAAAAATATTTTATTACAAGTGGCCATCAAGTTATTACTTTAGTCTCACGTATTTTAATATAATGTAATTTGCCTTAGAAACATATTTAGTAAAACAAAATTGAATCATTTCTTGAAGGATAAGAATAGCAAAATTAGATCCAACTAGAGAAGAAACTACTTAGCATTCCATGGATTCACCATGATACCGGGCCCATCGTTTTATGGGAAAAGGAGCTCAGAGCAACGTCTGGGACTTGTGACCCATTTGTAGGTATAAAGGGGCTCCTTTAAAATGCATTAACACTCCACTGTCCAACTCCTCCCACTGCCTAACCAAATTCGAAATTATTCTACAAGTGCCGCCTTAGTTTGTTCTAGATATGAATTAGTAATAGTTCTAGACAGACGGTAACTATAAATATATTTTACACAGCTTTTTACTAAATAGCTATGCTATGTGCATTACATATATTTACTTTCACGCACGTATCTTTTATGAAACAGATATTATGTATTATTTTTGTTATTTGTGTATATAATTTTTTATTACTTGTATTTTTGAATATACAATAAAGAGATATTTTTATGTTAGGAATGATAATCTAGAAAACAATAGCTCCTTGGTATAATATCCGTATCGAAATTTGCATCCACAATCAATCAGGCACAGCCCAACTTCGTCACAAAGACCTCAACTTTTTATCTAGCAACTTTAAACGCTTATTGAATAAATAATTAACCTAACCGTACAATGGCGCCATATTGAATACGCCAACGGTTCTGTGCATGTATGTAGGTACTACGCAGCTCAAAGGCGTGTTTACTCGGCGACACACATCAGACCTCTACCCCCAAACGATTATCCGACAAAGCCAAACCACCTAATGAAACCATTAAAGATTACCATGATTTATTATCTTGCTACAAACATCTATTACGTATTGGGAATATTTGTTTTTAAAAGGAAATGACTGTACGTTATATGATATCCCTAATACCAGGAACTACTGAATCGATAAAATATTTGTCTGTTGGTACACATAACACTGTATCGTGGGTCATGTTCATGTCAACGTGGACATAGCAGCAGGTAAAAGTTAGTGTTAGTATATATAATTTATTTTAGAATTTGTCAGAATAGAACAAGTTGAATATATATTTCTAAATATTACTAATAAGAGTCGGCAAACTTAAGTTTGTGGTTCTATGGACACATTTTGTATGAAATAAACTTCAGTATAAGTTTGTAATGGTTTTTTTTTCTGAGATATATCAATAAACTTTTTTAATAAATTTTTCAATAATTTTTTAATTTTTCCCTTTGGTTGTACTATAAGTCCTAACTTATTGCCAAATTTCATAACTCTAAGACGACGAGAAATACTCTGTACGTTTTTATTACGCGGCGATTTTCATACAAAATTCAAAAAAAATAAGCATAAACGCTCATATCTTTTGATTGCGTTAACTTAGAAGTTTTATTTTTATAGTGCTTCAAGTTGTCATCGACTTGAACATTTTATAATAGTTTCTCCTTGATCCTTTTCATTTTTGAGTGTTTCTTTTTACATTACATTAATTAAATTATATTACTCCATAGTGAAGTAAATCAAAATACAGTATTAAATATTAAATGGAACGCTGTCGAAGTTGCACTGTTTTACAATAAAACAACACACAACTATATACATATAGGTTCCAATTTATCTATTAACATTTATTGAAACTAAAAATATATAAAGCATCGTATATCTTTGTCGAGTTGTATTGGTAGTTAATTTAACTTGTGCTTCGATTTACGCAATGCACATATTGTATATCTCATTCAATCGAACAGTGCAATCAGTTTGCCGAGCCAATATGTACAACTTTACCCATGACAGAACTAAAAACAGCTAACTTTGATTTAGCTCTACATATAATGAAAACAAAATTCATATTTTTTCTAAAATTAGTAGTAGGTACTAAAGTTATACGTGCTCTCATCTTTATGTACATATTACTTACACATTATTTTACTTCACCAACTTTTCTTTATTACACGTAGATAACGTACTACCGAGGCACTTTGATCTCCACTTTATACCTTTTTTCAGGTGCAAGAGTTGTGTGGCAGAACCCAACGCCATCCTGTCCTGTCTGTTAGCAACTACTAGATTAGAAATAAAGGATAAATATTAATAATATTTCAAGTGTACAGTAAAATAGCTCCTAACAAATCCCTGTGGAGGTGAAATACACATATGTATGTCTATTTTTTTACTTTTCCTTCAGTATAATCTCGTGAATTATTGTATAATCTAAATTATCATGGATAGGTATTGGAAATGAGCGTTTAACTGCTACACTTGGCTCGCAAGTCCCAGGCACTGTCTTCTTCCTACACCTGCCCGGCACCTGCTAGATCCATGGAACGCTATATAGTTTCTTCTCTTTTCGAATATGTGTCACATATTCACATCACATGACGTAATGTCACGTAATGTATGACTTGACTCCAGGTTTTCTCTGCCTTAAAGCTATTTTTTAAATACAAATAACTAAATTGATGAACTAAAGTGATTTGAATTATATCACAATTCTATACAATGTACTAGACAGTAGACAGTCACTACAAGCTTGACATTTTAAATGGACAAATGAAGTTTAGCCCGTCACATGGAAATTGCAGATTTTACGACTCCCTATTGGATCGTTAAAGGATATGTAAAAAAGTTTGCTCCAAACCTCTATCAGCGAAATGTTACGAGTGGGTGTTTTTAATGTTTTATTTCACTTTATGTTGTCGTATGTCCTCTTTCTATATCATCTACATACATGTATATTATACAGGTAAACAAACCAGAATTGGAGAGCCAGGAGAAGAGGGCTTGTAATGTCGCCTGTAATATACAGTATACTAATTCTTTATAATATGCTGTGGTCATAAGGCCTATTGAAGTTGCATCGTTTGCATATATAGTGTTAAATTGTAGTTTTTCTTAGTGCTCACAATTCTTTCACATTCTTTACAGATTCCAAATACTGATTTTTTTAGGTTGTTGTTTAATATTTTGATTAGTTTTCTTTTTTATGTCTGTTATGCGACTATTTCACTCGTTATGATTTTGATAATTCTATTTATATTTCAGAGGTAGCTTCATATAAATTTTATAGCAATGCTTAGAGTTCCGTACCTTAAAGGTAAAAACGAGACCCTATTACTAAGCCTCCGCTGTCTGGCTCTCGGTCTATCTGTCTGTCTGTCCGTTTATCTGTCTGTCTATATGTCACCAGGTTGTATCTCATAAACCATGATTGCTAGAAAGCTGAAATTTTCACAAATGATATATTTCCGTTGCCGCTATAACAACAAATATTAAAAATAAAATAGTAAAAATATTTCATCAGCGGAATACACACAATCATAAGGTAGGTACGGAACCCTCAGTGCGCGAGTACTACTCGCACTTACTTTTTTATTTTTAATTGTTGTTTGCAAATACAAACCCTTCTAACAGCCACAAAACTACATACATAGATGCGGTTTATTCAAGTTATATTTCATTTTGGCTTAAGTTTGTACATTATGTTCAGATTTTAAATCTACTTTTGTGCTACACCTGCTATACAATACTTAATTTCTCCATCCTTGTAGGTCATTTTTTTGATCATAGACTTGTTATATTATATATAGTATATAGGATAAATTTACTTCATGATCTTTATAATAATAACATCAATTTCAATTCATTATAATAACAGTGATCATATAAACAGTACATTTATACTGGAAGCACGACATTAAACAACTTTGATACAATTTTAATTTCACTATGTGTTACATTTTACATGATAAAAACATTAGAATACATTAACTTGTACGTTTTGTAGCTTATAATAAAATGAATGAATGAATTTTAATAAGTAATAGTAAGTAAGTAGTAATTTTGCCCTGAATTTATCATAATAATCTGTATATTATTATATTTGCATAATGCTTAAAAGTTTTAACGCAGCAGGATTCGAACTAAAGCCCTTTGTCCTAGAAACCTTCCGAACGCTCTAGACAATTAAGCTATACGTTATTTAATAATTAAGCTTCTTCGAAATTTTTGTAAGCTTGCTAAAACTTATTTTTACTGTTGTACTTGTAGGGATCTTTTTACGAATTTCCACTATCCAAACAATATATCTAAGATGAATCATTTGGCAAGATTTTTTTAACATTTTTTTACAAAAGCGTCGGTTCGAGTCTCGCTTCGTTCAAAATTTTAATATTATTATTTACTATAATTTATTAAATTTTAAGAAATGTTAAAATATCTATATGAAAGTTTTAATATTTTGAGCCTACATTTTTCTTATCCTATCCAAGTGGTCGTGACAGAAGTGAATTATACATTCAAATTGTGCCATAGTAAAGTTACAAAACTCGTTCTATACAATTAAAGTAATTTCAAATTGTTACTCTATTGATTCGATCCATTGTCCTCCTCCTATAAGCTTGAAATTTATGAATAAATCGTAATCGAAATAAATATGTCAAATGAAATCTTTCAAAATTAAAAATACTCACAGATCCGTTAAAATATCAGCCACAAATAAATGTTCATTATAATTAGGAGCTTACATAGATCCTCTTAAATAGTAATATTATTTATTATAACATAGCTAAGCATAGTAGCCTAATTCATAATATAATTTTACATATAAAACCTAGATAATTGACTGTAATTATTAGGATAATAAATTCAATATACCCGTATTCCATATGGACAGATAGTACTAAAAGATGAAAATGCCATTTAATTATCAATTAGTCTGTCTCTTTCATTTTCATTAACAAGTAAGCGACGTTCAAAATTTAATTTTAGAAAAGTTAACACAGCTTTGTTTGTAGAGCCATCTTTCAAAGACGACTAGGAAATTGAATATAACGGACTTCCAGTGAAAATTGAAACGATGTCAAAAGTTTAAGACAAGCTCTTAAAGTAAATACCAGGTTGTGCCAATTACATTGTTGATTGTGATTATTTTTAGATTGCAATTAAATTATTTTCTTCGTTTCTTACAAATTACATCTTAAATGTAAGTAAAAAGCAAAGCAAAAATAAGCTGAATAAGTTGATACGTAATACGAACTTTTAGGTTCTTTTCCGCAAGTTCAATATTACATAATATTTATGAAAAAAACTTTTGCATATGAGATAGTAGCTATATATATATATATATATATATATATATATATATATATATATATATATATATATATATACATATATATATATATATATATATATATATATATATATATATATATATATATATATATATATATATATATATATATATATATATATGTATATATATATATATATATATATATATATATATATATATATATATATATATATATATATATATATATATTAGGTCTAAACTAAGTAACATTGTTAAATTTAAAATTTACTTAATATATATATGTCTTGTTTTATAATTATATTATTAGCTTTACATATAAATAACTATAATGTTTGTCCAATCACTTTACTGTGACACTGGAAGGTAGCCGGTGCTTATAGCACAGGGTAAACCTAATTTAAGCACCGGCAGTAATATGTTTGTGACTGTCTAGCTCATGTATTTAAATGAATAATAGTTTTGTAATTGCATGGCTTATGAATAATTAAATAAATAAATAAATAAATAATAATATATATATATATATATATATATATATATATATATATATATATATATATATATATATATATATATATATATATATATATATATATATATGCATAAATGTATGACGAAGACATTCACAAAACGAAAGGAGATATTTCTTTTAACATCCTTTGTATATATGCATTAATATATCAAATATTAATTAATAAATTTACTCTATAAAATATTTTGTATGAAAATGATTACACCTATCTATAATATTAAACAATGTCTCTATTTTAATGCATTGCCACTAGACGCTAAGGACTAACCAAACACATCGTGCGACAGCTGTATCGTTTTAAAAATTTTATAAAATTTAAAATTCAGGAGCAATGTTTGTGCTCACGAATAGTAAGCAAAATAGCTTTTCGTTGTTCGAAGTGTTGCAATTGTACGTGCGGCTGAGAGGTCGTTCACGGGAATTGAAACGGATTCTACCGTGGATTGTTCGGTATTACGAGATTAGTTTGTGAGGGCGACAGAATTCAAAACGGTGTACGGTGTAGTAAACTTTTACTACAGAATTGATTTTTGTTATTATTGTAATGATCTATAAGATAACTTATATTATGTAACTTATATGGAAAAAATGGGATCCTAATAGCGTTTGTATTTTGTTGTCCCTTCTGACTGTCTATCTGTCCGTGTTCGTGGAAATTTGTGGAAATATCAAGCTGACATAGCAAAGAAAACATCAACTAGGTGAATCAGCGTTATCGACAAATATTAACGTTTATATTTCATTTTTGCTGCTGCCATACTCGCAATGTGTATGAAAACAAAACACACACACAATCTACAGGATACTTCCCGTTAACCTCCAATTTTTGAAGTTATTTAAGAAATATATCTTATATATAGATTAAATAGAGGGAATTTTCCAAAAAACATTGAAACTGAAAAATATTACAAACTTATATGCGTGTATAAGATCACAAATTTAAGTGTGTTAACTTTCATAAAATGTACTTTCAGGTGACCTACAATCTTAACCCATGGTGCAAACCCTTAAACCCTTGAGAGATCGAAACGAAGTGGTCATGTTTTCTACCGTAGCGGTCTTGCCCTTATCCTAAAACTTAATCCCTCACACCCAAGCCTAAATTTTGATTGAATATTAATAATTAAAATATGAAAATGTATACCTGTTATAAATATAGACTAGGATATAATATAAATAAATAAAATGTTGATGTATGCTTCTAATATAGGTTCTTATTTGTAATTAAGTAAGTATATTATATTATAGTAAAATGGTATAAAAAATATTTATGAACAACTCATCTAGATAAAGCCTTTGTTCTAAGTGACAATTAACAAAAAAGAAATGTAAAGATAGTTTCTTGTGATCAGTATTAATTAATAATATTATATTTAATATTAATGATAAGAAAATCAAATTGTTATTAAGTTAAAAAGGGTACGGAAAATTCTGCAGAGTTTTCATTTTAAATTTAAGTCTGGTTGTAGTATATTTATTTATATAGAGGTGAAAGTGAAGGTGAAAATAGTATTATATTATAGTAAAACTACTCGTTCTGAATAAAATGGGACTTTTTAACATTTCTCTCCCATTATTTATAATTTATATATTATAAAATTATAAAAATATACTATAAAAAATATAATTGCTGTATTTTTTTAAAATATTACTATTTCCTCTCTCTAATAGACAAAGCTCGACAATGAGTTTCGTAGTCGACACGCCATGTTTCTAAAATCGGACGGAAAGTAGGGAACGACATGTCTTAACTTTGGAACTTTTGTCTATCCTGTTATATGCGGGATACAGAGTGAAGCTGAAATAAATACCATTAAACACAGAAAGTTATAGAAACAATAAATTTACAACGAAGTTTTGTATATCAAAATAATAAACTTCAACAAGATCCAATTACACCATTACGTTTAAGAAAATTATAATAATAATCGTTTCTCGTATCTCAAGGCTTGCTTTTATTAACCTGTAAACAACCATTTATTTGTTAGGAAAATGGAGCTGAAGGCTTTGAGCTTTACTAAGAACGATCTACTGAATTGATAAGTTTGCAGTATCCTAATTGACAGTTTTTATTTACTTCAATACTTTCAGTAACACTGACTTTATTGAAATCTTATGCTGTTTAGTATTACTCGTAAAATAATTATTATTTTTGACAAAACTTAATCTAAGTCTATACTAATTTATTAATGTCCATATACAAAGTATTACGACTATCACATAACACATCGGTCGTTAAATGGCGGAACCAATTTGCAAGCTTAAAATTATCATGAAAAATATATTTATTACAATTAGTTAAAATTTCTCAAAGCACAATAAAACAGTGACCGTTATTAAGCTGCATGACCAGGGGTGGAAATTCGTTATTTATAAAATTCTCTAGACCGTGTTCTTTATTTGACCTCTATAGTCATTGACTGAGGCCAAGCTAATAAATAATCTAGTAGCTAAGTGTAATATCATTTGCCAACATATATAATTATATCACCGTGTAATTAATATAATAGTCTACACTTCAGCTTCTAATAAGTAATATTGTGTTAGAATGTTACATTTGCGGCGAATACATTTTATTTTAATCACATTTCAAGCACCACCTTATGAAATTAAGTTTTCTATAATTATTCAATTATGTTCTATTCTATAATATCAACTATATTATAATAATCTTCAATAGATTGTTTAATTTTCTCCGAACTTTGTATTGTTCTCGTTATTGGAAAAGCTCGATCGATACAAATACTTTAAGCTCATTTCATGACAAAGACATTATTCGTTTATGATCAACCTGATCGCGACCTAATAACGGCTTATAATCTAACGACTCAAAAAAGTTAAAACAATCATATTATTACTTTTGTGTGTTTCGTAACTGCGTGTCCATATATTATTACGTTTTATATATGTATTAAGCAAATGCTATATTCTTGGAGGACCGTCGTGGCGCAAAGGTACAGCGTTTGCCTGTAAAATGCGATGGTTTATGGGTTCGATTTAAACTCGGGGTGATGTATTATTTTCATTTTCTTCGCTCTGATAACAAAGCAAAGCGCGGTGTTCAGTTCCGCCACTCAAGATGCAATGCGAGGTACAGAGGATGTATGCGAGGTACAGTGTCTTAACACTAGGTTAGTTCAGGCTACGGTTCCCTCTGCCTACCCTGATTTATGAGGGAAACAGCGTGAAGGTATAAAAAAAAATTCCTAAGTGTGGAATAACACTGTACAACTTTAAAAAATATATAATTTCTAAAGCTATATAATATCAAAGATAGCTAAATGAGCGCTGCTTTAATTTTGATCGTATCGTTAAGCGTTGCGGCTTTGTCGTGTAACAGCTGTGGTGGTTGAAGGGCTTATGTGAGACAGACGCTAGCTGGCAAACAAGCCTTTGTGTTCGTGCGTTTATAACAAGCGAGCGCTAGCTGAATTGTTTAGATGGTATACAGTGCCGCTAAAGAATAGATCAATGTACTCTAAAGTATAATATATTGGTTTATTTTCAGTACAGTAACTTTACATACATATACTATGCTTTCAATATTTCCAGCTTACAGATAGTGTTATGGCACTTCATTATACATATCGTCCAATATCGAGACATTGCGTATTACGTACATATTTACGTACATTTCTATATATTAGACATTTGAGCGTCACAGCGCTTGGCTGTAAACATGGCAGTTGTGGGTACAATTGCCACCGGGAACAATTAATATGACACATACAGCGTGAAGGTAATAAATACAAAAAATCTTAAAAAATGTAAGCTCCATAAAATAGAATGAACCTCTTATACATGGAAAATAAATTGAAACTTGTAAAGAAGCGAGGAAACTGCATATTTGTTTTCCCAGATTTTAGTAATGATGCAATTTAGATTAAATTCATTGAAGTATGTTGTGTTGAAGTAATTTCCCGAGAAATTTCAATTTCAATCTGTTTACTTCGATGAGTGAAATAATTAAATAAATTACTTTGTTCGTTAAAATCTGTGGAGAAATTAAAGATTATAAAATTGAAAAATCTTATAGTGAAGTTCATAAAATAAGCTTAACGCTTGGCAGGGTATAATCTATAGAGGATGTAGTGTCAAGACATTCCGTTCTCCGTTTTCAATCCCAATTGAGTAAGAAATACATACTTCTTCATGTCATAATGCCACGAGCAGATCATGTTAAATGATATATATTAAAATTTTTACTTTTACATAAATAATAAATTTTATAACAATGTGAATAGCTATTTCAGTTTTTTATTAAAATCTTATATCAAATGCTTTTGTTAAAGGCTCTTCTTTTAATAATATAACAATGGGACATTATTTTGTTTCTTTACAATGTATTGATTTATTCTTTATATTACTTGGTTAAGGTAGATATCAATCAAATAACTAAACTTAATAATATAAAATTTTTACTTTATTTACAGCGTGAAACTGAAAACAACTTTCCAGCAGCAGCCCCTACTACACTGGATATAGAGAGGTACCACTACAGCCCTCAAAACGTGGCGTTGTGGGGCCCAAACGGGGCAATACACTCGTTACACACCGGCGGTATCTCCCGACGCAACGTGCAATTTAGCAGCAGTCGCAACAGAGGGAACCTAGTTAACTCTATCAATTTATATACTTACCTATTCTAAGATATTAACATTTATTAATTAGTTTCCACAATTTAAGCTATATCTAGACAGGCACGTATGCACGTATTCAAACGATTTCCATGGAAACGAAATTTTGGACGACATTGAAGTCCCATTATGTTAACATTTTTAAATAAATAATATATTACTGTTAAACTTTTGCCATTTAATATGCACTATGAAAAAATAAGTCAATTGTTACAGACTACTGTTACTGTTACTACACGGACTCTATAAATCCGATCTGATCAAACACAAGCACGCGAGTACGCGAGCAGTGTTTCAAATAAAAAGTACAGACGTTTCCTGGCTACTTTACCAGCGATTCGACAGCTCTTTCGTTGAACAGTTTTTAGCCGAAACAATGTACTTAGCTCTATTCTAGGGATTTTTTTTTTGAGGAAACTTGGCGCTAATTTTTTTAGGCAGTGATCGTTGATGTATAAAATATAAGAAATAATGTACTTTTTAGAGTTCTGCCTACGAATGACAAGAAGATCTGTCAGATAGATAGATTTTTTTATGTTTTTCTATACGTCACAGATTGTTTATTTTACAGTATTATTAACTTATTTCAAAAAGGTTTTTAGCTTATTTTAAAAATGTCTTCTAATTGTAGGAATGGGAAATAACATGGGAATATCTGACATTCATTTGACGAATTTAACATATCCATGAATCGAAAACTTTCTTAGCATAAAATTGAGAAACAACAGAAGATTATTTTTTAATTTGAAATTAAAGTATTTATTTCCAGAAATTATAAAGTTGTATGACGTCGTGGTGCAGCTGTATACGTGACAGTTGTGGACCAATTCCTACTCAGAAGAACTAATCATTTTCATTTCCTCACTTTGACAAGACAAAACGCGGCGCTGACTTCTGCCACACAACACGCAATACCTGGAAAATTGGGCGAAAATTGGGAGAGTGTCTTGACACTTTTACCTCTCTGCCTACGCTTTCATAAGCGGATTTCAGCACGAAAATAAAAAAGGCAAGCAAAGGCCACTGTTGCACATTAAGTTACATTTCACCAGATAATACCAGCAAGGGTATTATCGGAACATCTTGCCGATCCTGCGACACGGGAGCGAGTGTAATATTGGTTTTTTAAGTGTGTCTCTTAATTAGATTTTTGTAATCTTTTTGGCAGTTAGATTAAAACAATATCATATGTTCTGTATAGAACCTCAATTTATTTTACATATTTTATTATATTATAAACAATTGGCCAAAAATGTCACAGGTCTGTTTTAGTATACAAAAATAGTGTAACAATAATAATAATAATTATAATCCTTTATCATACACCCAAGAAAAGATACACCAAAAAGTAAATAATGTAAAAAAAACAGAAATTGTACAAAAGGCGGCCTTATTGCTTAATAGCAATCTCTGCCAGGCAACCTTAATGCAGAGGAAATAGCAAAATTGAGATTGGGGATAGGGTGTCAAAAAAAATAATAATAATAAAACATATATATAAAAATAACATAGGTACATATATAACTAAAATATAGGTAAATACTTACACACATACAAACATAAATAAATACATACATACATACGTACACACATACGCACGCACGCACGCACGCACGCACGCACGCACGCACGCACGCACGCACGCACGCACGCACGCACGCACGCACGCACGCACGCACGCACGCACGCACGCACGCACGCTTGCACGCACGCACACACACACACACACACACACACACACACACACACACACACACACACACACACACACACACACACACACACACACACACACACACATACATACAAACACTCATATATTTATGTAGGATGGAGGGAGGAGAAATTGGATTGAACAGAATACAGTAAAGAAGGTGAAGTATGTGAGCATTCCTGCGAAGGCGGATCGCGGGAGCCACTTGAGTTTCTTACGAAAATCTGAAATATGATTAATTTGCGTATACCAAATAAGAATCGTATGCATAAATTGTGAAGGCGCTCAAGCTTATTTAATTGCTCCTCTCTTAAGTCAAGGTAGCATATGTCAGCATAATCAAGAATCGGTAGGAGGAGAGTATTTGCTAACGAAATCTTAGTTGGTAAAAGTTGAAAATTGCTAAGACGTTTGAGAGAACCTAAAGACACAAACATTTTTCTACTTACCTCACTTACCTGAGAATCCCATGACATATGATTGTCCAGAGTGATTCCAAGATCTTTTACCGTTTTACTATATGGTATAGTATCATTGTTGAGAAGTACTGGTGGTAAAGTTGTTGCATCTATTTTTGAAATAAGTCTATTGCTACCAATTAAAATCAGTTGAGTTTTTTGAGTTAAGATGCAGACCAAATGATTTACTCCAAGTGGATATGCTTTCTAAGCTGTTGTTGATATTAATTAATTGCAGTAGGTAAGTTCAGTACATCAGCTTGATTATAAATTTGCAGATCGTCTGCATACAAATGGTAGAGAGAAGAAATATTATCAGAAATGGTATTAATAAATACAGTAAATAATAAAGGGGACAACACGCCACCCTGCGGAACACCAGTAAAGACAGGAGACCAATCAGAATAGGAGTCTTGTATTCGTGAACGTTGCCGGCGCCCATACAGGTATTCATGAAACCAGTCAATTGCATCAGGAGATATGTTAAGTGACCTTAGAATGGCAAGCATGACCTCAAAGTCAACAGAGCCAAATGCATTGCTGAAGTCCAGCAATGCTAACACTGTAACTTGATGCCTGTCCATGCCTTTGCGAATGTCATCAGTAATTTTAACCAATGCTGTTGACCAGGATGGAAACCGGATTGTAGAGGATTCATAAGATTATGGTAATAAAGGAACTGAGTGAGTTGATTTTGAACTAAGCGTTCAAGGACTTTAGACAAAAAAGGAAGAATAGGACGATAATCGGAATAATCAACACGATTAAGCTTTTTAGGTAAAGGAATTATTTGAGCATCTCTCCACGTTGAAGGAAATTGCTTTGATGTAATTGAGTGGTTGAAAATATGAGTGATAACAGGTAGTAAATTATCCAGGATGGGTGTGATCATTTTACGGCTAATGCCGTCCGCACCAACAGTATTAGAATTAATGGCTAGAATGGTCTTCTTAACATCACTTTCTGCAAATAGACTTAAGAAAAAATTAGGAGCAGTAGGAGTGGATAAAGCATTGAGACGATTGATAGTAGTTAATTTCGTTCGGTCATCACTGGAAGAAGAGAAGTGTTTATTGAGTTCATTCAAATTGATATCTTGAGGATTTACATTTTGTTGCGCTTTGCCAACTCCTATAGAAGTTAGAAAGTTCCATACTTTTTATGAATCTTCTTCCTCTATCACAGATTTATGTATATAGCGTCGTTGGTTATCTCTACACTTCATATTGCAGCGATTGCGAGCTTTTTTGTAGTTGTGTCGATTGGTGTCATTTGAGTTAGCTTTAAATTTAATTTTGGCGATATTCTTTTTGTGTTGCAATTTTTTAATACTGTCTGTTAGCCAAGGAACAGGAAGATGCTTCATCCGCTCGGGACGCAATGGTGCATGATGATCGTAAAATTTTATAATATTCAAATTAAAAACAGCTGGTCATCAAATTCCGTGCAATTGAACACACTAGACCAGTCGATAGAAGCTGCGTCCTCACGCAAGCAATTTAAGTCCATACCATTAAAATTACGTTGCAGAAGAATTCTTGGTTTAGCTTTAGGGGGCTTAGCTTTGTAAGATAAAAATATAAGGTCATGGTAGGAAAAAGCCAAGGCTGGATATTGACCATGCTTATCAACAAGGTCAATAGAAGAAACAATAATGAGTAATGAGGGAACGCAATTTTGGAAATTAAACAATATATATATATATATATATATATATATATATATATATATATATATATATATATATATATATATATATATATATATATATATATATATATATATATATATATATATATATATATATATATATATATATATATATATATATATATATATATATACTTTACATATTTCAAGAAAATAAATCCGCATGCACGACTTAGAATAACCGTTTGTGCTTTTTACGTTTGTCGTAAAACGGATGTCGTAATATTTTATACCGTCGTAAAAATTGACAATATGAATATTCAATAAAAATAATTTCTGTGGTAAAATTTATATAATAATAACATTTGAATTTAAAAAAATTTTAAGTACAATTAGAGTTATTTTTTCTTTACTTTATGTTGTTAGCCATATTCCACATATAGCACTCCGTTCCCTACGTTCCCCTTTTGAGATATTCCGACAAAAGCGTTGGGTGTTGGTTCGGTGGAAACACAAAAAATGGCATTGATTTCCGCCACTTAACATGCAATTACTTGAATTTGGGCTACAAAAAGTTCTGACTAATTTAATTTATTTCTTTATTTTCTACTGAAGTAGCTAATATTTATAACACTTATTTGTCTATAAATGTAAGAAAATAAGCCTTGCCTTTTTATAAAAAATATATAAAGTATAAATTACGATGTCTCGTAACATAATATTACTATAAAAACGATCGTGGGACTATCGGCAAACTAAGTATATTATGAAAACTGTCGATGTGAACTACCGATTGAGATAAGAAATTTATGATGTGCTCAAACTGGGGACTCTCAAAATACTATGTAATTTGTAATATAATATGTAAAGGAGGTTTCATCAGCTTTTTATTTAATTTCGGAACGGATTTTTCAAATTTGGTTAAGTAGAGAGAAGAGTTTGAATAGTGGAGGCGAGTTTAATGGGCATTTTAAAAGGGCCCCTTGAGCCTACATTTAGTTCTACCTGTATCGCGATGGCCTCGGCACACGCACGGTAAATATAATGATATAGAATGGTAAACAGTTTTATCTTCTTTTTTTTATAAGAAACTAAGTGGCACACTGTAAATGTATGATTGGATGAATGCTTGTGAGTTCGAAGCCGGTTGAAATTGATTTAATTTAATACTATATATTTATTCAATCTCAAGTATGGACCAAAGGGAACTGAAATGAATAAGAGTAACGCATTACTAGGTATTTTCTTTTTGCTTCAAATAATTTTAGCGGAAAAGACAGAATGTCTTTAATCAGTAATAAAATAATTTTGATACATATTTTGATGATTTTTTAAAGTTTTCCACACTAAGGATAGAAAAAATACTTAAAGAAAGCATATAAAAAAAGATTAAGTATTTAATCTAGATACATATCTATATCATAAAAGATATTTTTATAGAATAAAATTCGCGTATAAAATTTGAAGACACTGTCATTCCGTCAAGAGACAACGATTATATGGATTGCACTAAATTCCTTACAAGTATTAATATAATACGACCAGAGGCGTTGTAAAGAATCATAATAATTCTTATTGCGTAGCTTTTATATAAGTATATTAAAAGAGTATGTGATAACCAATTCAACTTATAAAGACATAATGTAAATTCCGTTTGTAAAGCAATACTAAAATGTAAATAAATATATTTTTATGTTTTTTCTTTCTGTCTTTCGTTATAGCTGGGCCGATTTTTATGGAATTTGCACAGAAAGTTACAGGAGGTTGAGGAGCATCAGCTACTTTTTGTCCCAATATTGAAATATGGTATGTGAATTACATTTTTATTGTACACTAACTTTCGCAATCATCTACAAGAAATATTGTATATAAAATGTTAATTCAGTAATAGAAAGAGTGATTCTAAAAGAAAAAGTTTATGTAAAATGTGAAAATTTATAATGTGATGACGTAAAAAATTTAAATCAACCGCTATTCCATATATGAACTAAATACGCACATCTTTGGTGGGTCACTAGTTCATAATTATTAATGACATTTAAGTTTGTTAATAAGCAATTTTTTTACATATTGTATAAATATAAAACACAAAAAGTTATATAATCGATTGTAATTTTAAAAAAACTTATATAAACTGTCCTTTTCAAAGAATAAGTGATATTAATATTATAATTAATCGTTCCTAATTTTATTCTATACGAAAGAATTGTTAATATATCTATCTACTCTATAACAATATAATATGGTAATTCTAGGTTACAATCCATGTAGAATTCCTTTGTGATACAATATTGTACTTGCATTTCGTCTGGATAGTCAACATATAATAAAGTATAACGAGGTATTTGCAGTGTAGCTACAATAGTTTGTTTCTGCCTCGTGTAGGCTTGACCGAGTTGGGTCAAGCCTTGCCTATAGTCGAGCTTAGCGATTATAGTTTAGTCTACCTTACTTAAAATACATGACATGACTTTTCCTATATATATATATATATATTAGACGTGCCTAAGCTCTAGCTTTTAAGTGCAAGCTTTTTAATTTTTCAGCTTTTGTTTGTAACTGTTTTGGATGGTTATGGTCTTTGCCTTTAAACCTAGTTAAGACACTGTTTTCTGCTTTCCATTCGAATGAATACAAATACTCCATGTTAAGTATCAGAAGTCAACGAGGCACTTTGTTAAAAAAAAGATTTACATAAAACACTAAAAGAAGTAAGTATCTATTTCTACATATATATGTTGCTTGGTTGAGTTTCTTAACTTATATATTACACAGTTACCGTTACAATAATCTATATGAAAAACAAATTATATTACTACTACTTGGAAAATGAAACTCATATTTTGTTCCTATTAATTTCTGGAGGAAAATGTCGTGCGTATAATTCAGAATATAAACGACTTGTTACGAAGAAAAAATAAAATATGGACGTAACATTTTTCCTGTATGTAATTTAATTTTTGCGTCCTCAGTGTGTGTGCAATGAATGTGTGGTAATTTTTATTATAAAATTATAATTTTATGAAAATTTAAACTTAACCTTTTTTTATCCCCATAGCTCCGGTATCATTTAAAGGAGGTGGTAAATTTATTGACAAATTACTCTGTTTCTCTGTTTCTAATATCCACCATTTTTAAAACATTGATTAATTGATGACATTGTGATGCTGTGGGACAGCGTCTTGTAATAAGCTTGTTGTGGGTTCAATCCCACTCGAGGTAACGAATTATATTTATATCCCCACTCTAAAAAGTTAAAGTGTGGATTTTAAATTTACCACTTAACATACAATGTCTCCATAACTTGCGCAAAGTGGTCAATAGAGTGTTATAAACGTGGAAAAGACAAAACGACAACATTTTATAATCGTTACAGTATCACATGTCAAGCATTCTTTAACTAGACCGGAGGAGCAACTAAATAATAAAATGCTTCTTTCGAGTAAGAGATGTAACAGTCACGTACGGCCAAATACGACGCAAATGCTTACAACATAACATTGGTCAAAAATGAAACACCTACAATCCGACTGAAGTTCGAAAATCAGCAAATACAAACCAAACTATGTATTAAAGAAAACATGCTCCAGTAAAAGTACTGAATATTATTATCGTTCGTCGTCAAATCAAATTATTGTTGTTCGTTAAGTAACGAATAAATTGAATAATTATACAACAATCACGTAATTTTTCATTAATTTATATATATATATATATATATATATATATATATATATATATATATATATATATATATATATATATATATATATATATATATATATATATATATATATATATATATATAAAGCGGGACGTTGAGTTTCACTTATTCCCTTTGCCTATCCTGCTATATATGGGATATAGCGTGAAGCTTTTTTATTATTTGCTTAATTTATATCTGGACACATTATAAAACAACATTTAAAATGCATTAAAGTAAGTAAAGTATAATTTAATTTCAATAAAGTATTTCGAACTGGAACATTCCAGACGAAAGTAATGAAAATTGCTATAAAAAGATTCAACACATTATTATTAGCTAGAGAATCCATTATTGAAAAATACGTCCCGAATTGCGTTAAAGTTTTAAAATACTTAAGTAGATGTAAAAGTTAATAAAATAAAAACACAAATATACTATATACAAACACGATATAATATTGAAATTAACCGACTAAAGTTATAACAAATACCTAAACTTTGTTTTTAAACGGAACAGAAATTAACAGAATTATATATTAATTACTTGTATAATTGTTAAAACTTAATAAAGGCAACTTTATAAACAAAAATATACATACCATGTTGTGTTCCAAATGTATCCTTTTATTATAACTTTTAGTTTAAATTTCTAAACAAAAGTTATAGTAAATATTAATATAAATGTTGGTTACTCTGAAATAAAAACCTGTATAAAGTGCTTTGTTCAATTGAAAGATGCATTGTTCGCATTAAGCCTGTGCTGATCGAGTACGTTTTATATAACACTGGACAAAGCGATTGGTGAAATTAAATTAAATAAGGACCCAAATATATGAATCTTTTGAATCGTTGTGTATAATCCTGGTATAAGTAGACATATCGAGCTTGTAACAAGGATCTACATGAATCTTCTAATTATTTATTTGAGTAAGCGTTAATGTTGTTACCTTTAAAATTGTATAAAATAATTTTCCGAATTATTATATAGTATTGACTTGCAATTTTTTTATTAATAATTCGCAGTAGGTGTCTATCGTATTGTCGGTCTATTTTTTATATGATGATTTTATTTCACTGCCTGCCCCAGGCAAGACAAAGTGAGCCTTGAATTCAGGTGGAAAACGGAGAGTTTAGTTCTCTCTTTTGTTTTAAATGTTCTCTCTGCTAATTATATGTAGAAAAAATATATATTCTACTGTTCAACAGTTACACAAGTAATCCTGGAACAATTTCTCTGAATTAATTATAATTATAATATTTATTTTCATTCAATATTTGCAATAGCCTACCAATTATCAAACTTACAACTTTTTGCCAAGAAGAAAGATTACAGAAAGGTAAATCAACAAGTTTTATATCTTTAAAAATAAAAACATAATCTTATATAGTCGTCACAGAGTCACTTATTGTATTGTATTAAATAGCAGCGGCCTCAGTTTATTTATTTTATCATGCCTGTGTTTGTCAGCAAATGTGTGGCAAGAAATGTAATCATAGGACAAAAACTGCTACAATAGTACGTCTGGTCTTCTAGCAAGAATGTTCATATACTTTTATAGTGTATAGGCTATATAGTATAATAGCAAACCGCTCTGGTTTCGCACGAGTATATTGCTGATACTAAATATACTACAGAATGTCTTTACATACAACGTTTACAGTCCCACATACACTTTTTTATCATTCCCTACACAATACAAACATATTTTCTTTAGAAGTTACTCTTAAAAGAATGACATATAATTTGCCATGTGAAAGATACCACATTAGAAAGTTTAAATAACACTGCTAGTCTTGTTCTACATATATTGTGTATGTGTTTCACATATAAACCTTCCGCTTGAATTATTGTATCTATAAAAAAACCGCATCAAACATGTTGCGAAGTTTTAGAGATATAAGCATACATAGACACAGAGAGCGACTTTGTTTTATACTATGTAGTGATGATATATATATATATATATATATATATATATATATATATATATATATATATATATATATATATATATATATATATATATATATATATATATATATATATATATATATATATATATATATATATATATATAACTTTTATAATATACTGACAGTTTTTATGTTTAAGTAATCACGATTTATAAAAGTGTTTGATTAGTGGTGCAAGCAATGGTGCAGAAATTTTTTTTTAAATAATTTTATAGCTGCCACGGCATGGTTCGGGACAGTTTCATGTATTAAAATAACATCTATTATATCATCTTCTATTCTATCATCTACCCTCTTACTCCCTCTTATCTGAAAGATCGTTTTTGATCCCTTTGTTCCGATTGCCTATTCTACGCCTCGAGCTTAGGTTTCGTGGTGACAATCTCCTCAAACTGCCTTCCTCTCATACGCATTTCTATTCAACTCCTTTAGCGTGAAATCTGTGAGCCTGTGGAATGAGCTTCCTTCTGAAGTCAGATATTCCAAAACGTTGGGTTCTTTTAAAAATTGTCTTAAAAAGTACACATTTAACTTATAAATTATCATATATATATATAGACATTTGTATGTTTGTTAAATTTTTTTTGTAGTGTATGTATGTATGTTTTGTATATAATGATATGATTTTATAGTATATATTTAACGTATTTTATTATTGATATCATTTATTTTGTATTTGAAAATATATTTGTTTTATTTTAGTATATATTATGGTTTGTTCTTTTTATATTATTATTATTATTTCTTTCTTTTTAAAATTTTAATTTGCACCGTGCGTTGCGTTGCTATTCCTGTATCAACTAGTCCTGCATTTGCCAAAGGTTGTCTGTAAGAGATTGCTTGAAGCACTAAGACCGCCTTTGCATATACAATTTATATCTATTTGTTTTATTCTTACGTTTTGTGTGTGTGTGTGTGTGTGTTTTTATGTGTGTGCAATAAACTATAAATTAATAAAAGAAAATCTATTAAAATAATAAAAAAAATACTTATTTAACACAATTATGTATTAATTACATTTTTATATAGTTACAAATAATTCTACATGAAAAAAAAAATAATATCCAAAAGATACCTATACGGAAATAACAATGCGTAGATAAAATTAAAGAAAGAAACAAAAGCAGAAACATAATTAAAGAAGGAAGGTGTAGTAATAGCTCTACTCTCGAGACGGAGTCGATAAGGCATTCTTGCCTTGCAAACTACATGCCTTCTATAAAATACTTTTTTCTTTAAAATACTTGTAAGGATATCAATATTAATTTAAGAATTTCTTGTCATCCTGTTATACTGATTCGGCTATATATTCAAAGAAGCGTTTTGCACTAATTTAGTTTTTGAAACTTTAGTCGAAAATAGATAGTATTTATTTGCACGGGTTAACCTAGAAAGCGCACTTATATTTAATCTTTGACAATAATAAGGCAGTGTCGTTATAAATAGACTCAACTGAGATATTAGAGTTAATATAAATCGAGTCTTCGAGGAACCAAACTGTTGTAATATCAATATTATATATATATATATATATATATATATATATATATATATATATATATATATATATATATATATATATATATATATATATATATATATATATATATATATATAGTATATATATATATATATATATATATATATATATATATATATGTATGTATATATATATATATATATATATATATATATATATATATATATTTATATATATATATACATATATATATACATATATATATATATATATATATATATATATATATATATATATATATATATATATATATATATATATATATATACCCCGGATTTAAACAAAACTAATAAAATAATTTGTATTACACACTAATAATAGATATATAAACGTGAATGTATAGTATGTATAAATACATAAACTAATACTAATTAAAATATGAAACATACAATCAAATTTTATATATTTTATTTGAAATTCTTAAGTGTATAAAAAATTATCGTCAGAATATTGTTAGGTGCTTAAGAATACGTGTAAGATGGTGGTAATTGAATGGAGTTAAAGAAGCCTTATATTTAAAGTAGAATTAAAATGAAAATCGATGTCTTGAACCATTACTCATACAATGAAACTCTAAGAAAACGTAATAAGTAATATTTGAGGTAGCATAAGTATTTAGAATATATATTTTTTGGCTTCATACTTTATCTTCCATAGGCATAGATAGTAGAGTAGGCAGAAATAGCCTGAAAGCCCAAATTCGTCAGATTGCGACTAAACTCAACGTGGCGCTCCATCTTGCCAGAGAGTATGAACGAAAATAATTCTTTCCCCCTAATGCGTGTCGAACCAACGATCTTAGTCTTTACAATCGCAAATTGTCGTAGTGCGCGTAGTTTTTTTTTTAACTAAATATAACTACAGTGAAAATTTCTATAATGAAGGAACTACAAAGGGTAATTAAAAAAAAACAAATATGTACCATAAATTATTAACAAAATTATTCGTTAGCATATTTCCTTTTAATAAATTTTAGCAGTAACATGTTTAATAATAATATTTTGTGTTATGTTAACCTTTCCGTTAACAAGATCGATGGATGACCATTGACCTGTGCTGTGTATAGCGGAGTAAAACGACTCTTATGTTTATTTTATTTTAATTATGTACAATGTACATATTTTAATAGTAAAATATATATGTCGGCGCAAGTAAAAATATACCGTTTAGAGTGGTGGTCTCTCCTAGAGGACATATTCGTGGGGTTGGTGAGGTTAGCAAGCAGAAAACGAAAATATTTTCTTACAATGACTTTATTAACTTTCACTGATTTTAATAATATAGGTAGGTCCGCAATGAACAAGTTAGTAGTTAGTACAACGAGCCGTCAGACAATCTCAGGCTTGTGATCCAAGCGACGACCAAAAGGAAATTGAGCCTCTTGTGCAAGCTAATCTCAAGAACAGCTTAGCCGATTCAAAGACAGTTTTAACCATTGTATTGCCGTAAACTTGACATAATAATTATATTTGTTCTGTTTCAATCGGTTTATATATAAAAAAGTTATATAAATTTCAAATATTTAGTACAACGAAATGACCATAAAATAACTGTTTTATTGAATTGACTGTTATTTTAACATCAATTTCCCATGTAGACAAAATAGCGGGCGCAGCTAGTATATTGTATACGTCTACCAATTACCTATAGGTGCTAATAAGAAAAATAAACTTTATCGTGGTAAAACATGTTAATTTGTACACAACTGTTAAACAAAAATCCTCTTTCAGGAAGGTTTTTCATTAAGCTCCCTTTCATGGAGGAGCTTACAATCGAATGAAAGAAGCTAATACGTCACGATACATGATTTTCATTGAATAAATATAATATATAAGTCTATAATATACGCTTAATAATTAGTATAGACTTTATTATTGTATGTTTCATATTTTAATTAGTATTAGTTATGTATTTATACATACTATACATTCACGTTTATATATCTATTATTAGTGTGTAATACAAATTATTTTATTAGTTTTGTTTAAATCCGGGGTATATATATATATATATATATATATATATATATATATATATATATATATATATATATATATATATATATATTTATATATATATATACATATATATATACATATATATATATATATATATATATATATATATATATATATATATATATATATATATATATATATATATATATACCCCGGATTTAAACAAAACTAATAAAATAATTTGTATTACACACTAATAATAGATATATAAACGTGAATGTATAGTATGTATAAATACATAAACTAATACTAATTAAAATATGAAACATACAATAATAAAGTCTATACTAATTATTAAGCGTATATTATAGACTTATATATTATATTTATTCAATGAAAATCATGTATCGTGACGTATTAGCTTCTTTCATTCGATTGTAAGCTCCTCCATGAAAGGGAGCTTAATGAAAAACCTTCCTGAAAGAGGATTTTTGTTTAACAGTTGTGTACAAATTAACATGTTTTACCACGATAAAGTTTATTTTTCTTATTAGCACCTATAGGTAATTGGTAGACGTATACAATATACTAGCTGCGCCCGCTATTTTGTCTACATGGGAAATTGATGTTAAAATAACAGTCAATTCAATAAAACAGTTATTTTATGGTCATTTCGTTGTACTAAATATTTGAAATTTATATAACTTTTTTATTTATAAACCGATTGAAACAGAACAAATATTAATTATTATGTCAAGTTTACGGCAATACAATGGTTAAAACTGTCTTTGAATCGGCTAAGCTGTTCTTGAGATTAGCTTGCACAAGAGGCTCACTTTCCTTTTGGTCGTCGCTTGGATCACAAGCCTGAGATCTGTCTGACGGCTCGTTGTACTAACTACTAACTTGTTCATTGTGGACCTACCTATATTATTAAAATCAGTGAAAGTTAATAAAGTCATTGTAAGAAAATAGTTTCGTTTTCTGCTTGCTAACCTCACCAACCCCACGAATATGTCCTCTAGGAGAAACCACCACTCTAAACGGTATATTTTTACTTGCGCCGACATATATATTTTTACTATTAAAATATGTACATTGTACATAATTAAAATAAAATAAACATAAGAGTCGTTTTACTCCGCTATACACAGCACAGGTCAATGGTCATCCATCGATCTTGTTAACGGAAAGGTTAACATAACACAAAATATTATTATTAAACATGTTACTGCTGAAATTTATTAAAAGGAAATATGCTAACGAATAATTTTGTTAATAATTTATGGTATATATTTGTTTTTTTTAATTACCCTTTGTAGTTCCTTCATTATAGAAATTTTCACTGTAGTTATATTTAGTTAAAAAAAAACGAGACCGTTTCGTGGCGCACTACGACAATTTGCGATTGTAAAGGCTAAGATCGTTGGTTCGACACGCATTAGGGGGAAAGAATTATTTTCGTTTATACTCTCTGGCAAGATGGAGCGCCACGTTGAGTTTAGTCGCAATCTGTCGAATTTGGGCTTTCAGGCTATTTCTGCCTACTCTACTATCTATGCCTATGGAAGATAAAGTATGAAGCCAAAAAATATATATTCTAAATACTTATGCTACCTCAAATATTACTTATTACGTTTTCTTAGAGTTTCATTGTATGAGTAAATGGTTCAAGACATCGATTTTCATTTTAATTCTACTTTAAATATAAGGCTTCTTTAACTCCATTCAATTACCACCATCTTACACGTATTCTTAAGCACCTAACAATATTCTGACGATAATTTTTTATACACTTAAGAATTTCAAATAAAATATATAAAATTTGAACATTTTAAAATTTAAAGCAACGTTGTATAAGATATTTCATCACGTCCACAAAGGAGAAAATAGTATGTCAGGACGAAGGGAAATCTTTCTAATAGGCACGTAAGTCTTTTACCTTGGGGAGTCAACAGATACGTGACTGGGCCGGCTGTGCCACCAAATGAATGGTTTTATTTGTTTGCGTCTAGCAACTGACTGACCTTTTAGAAAAACTTGTAGTTCATTTATATAGTGGAAAATTCTCACTACAATTAACTTCGTTTAGTGTAAGATTTGATTAATCTAACTTTATCTAATATTTGTATAGATATATTTAACACATATTGTCTCGAATTTGGCCAGCTCTATGTCTGCCCTGGTATATGCAGAATTTTGTATAGAGCTTTAAAAAAATATATTGTAATAAAACAACATTCAAGTTAAGTATTATACGTCAGGAAAGTTCAAAACTAACATACAAAATTGAAATATTTTGTACGTACCGTACCCACTTCGTGTGTCAGCGAAACGGTAAATTTATAGCTTCCTCATAGCATTAAGAAAATGATCGTGGAAAGGAGAAATAAAATTCTTTGTGGTAAACGGGTGAGATATAAAAGCGGTCGCACTTTGTACCGAGTTTAGTTGAAACCGTTTTCACTTACAATTTACCCCGCTAGCTGACGACAGGAATCGTAATCCTAATCCTTGAGTGTTAAAAATATAAACTTTAGTAACTGTAGGTATTCCAATTGTATACTCACTATGTAAATAATAGAAAATATTTAATATATTTTTCATTTACATTTTATCATTTTTCGGAATTAGGTGTTACTAGAAAAGGGGAACAAATTGACAAATGAGTTTCTTTCCTGCTTCACGCCTTATCCCGTATATAGGATAGGCAGAATGGCAGAGGGAACCCAGTGCTAAGACACTCCGTTCCCTGCTTTCCGCTGAATTGAACAAGCAATGAGCGGAATAACTCAACGCTGCGCTTTGTCTGGTTACCAATATCATATCAGGGAGATGAAAATCTTTTAACATGAGTTTATTATCTATTACGTAAATTAATTACGAACCATATAGCTATATAGCCTAGCCAATTATCTGTCCGATATTTGGTTTCCGGCATACGGGTACGCGACCCCGGGACCTCGAGCCACCACTTTCATAACCCGATCCAATCCATGTAAGTGGTGTCCCTCCCCTATATTCCAAGTCTTTCTGCCTCTTATTCCCTTTCCTTTCTTGGTTTCTCCCAGTAATGGGTTTGGAGGTCAGATGGCAATCGTTCCACTAAAAACCACTTCGCCACTCATATGGACCGATTTGACAAAAAGCTGGGTATGGCTAGGGCGTCGCCGTTAAACGACGCGCAGGCACATCGCCCTACACTTGCGATAAGTGGGCAAGGGCTACCGTGTCAAGTACGGGCACGGCTAACGACGTCAGTACCCAGACGGAAACTCCGCTTTGCAACATGGAATATTGGCTCTCTAACCGGACGATGCAGAGAACTCGCAGATGTACTCATGAGACGTCGGGTCCAGTGTGCTTTCCTTCAGGAAACTCGCTGGAAGGGCAATAAGTCTCGTAACATCGGGCAGGGTTACCGCCTTATATACACTGGGTCCTACGGGCAAAAACGGTGTAGCGGAAGCGCTTTCTGAAGAGCTTCAGAATGGGCTTCTTGAAGTTGACCGTCGCTGCGGACCGCTTGATGCGGGTAAAGGTACTGATCGAGGGCGTAATCACAAACTTAATCAGTGCTTATGCTCCCCAGGCGGGTTGTGGCGCGGCTGAAAAGGAGACTTTCTGGGAGCAGTGTGAAGAGGTCCTACTCAGCTATACCGTCTACCGAAGCAATCTTAGTTGGGGGGGACTTGAACGGTCACGTGGGTAGGGTCGCTGAGGTGTATGAACGTGTTCACGGGGGTTTTGGGATATGGTCTTCGCAATGCAGAGGGAGAAAATATTCTAAGAACCTGCATTGCGTCTGATCTGGCCATCGTGAACACTTTCTTCCAGAAGAAACCTCAGCACCTTATAACGTATATGAACGGGTCCCACTCAACTCAAATTGATTATTTGCTGACTAGACGGTGTCATATAGGCAGGGTGACCAACTGTAAGGTCATTCCCGGCGAAAGCCTGACGGCCCAACATCGCCACCATCCTTGTCATGGACTATAATGTTACCCCGAAAAAGAAAGTAGCTGAGAAACGCAAGCCTAGGATTAAGTGGTGGTTGTTGAATGGGCCGATGCAGACAGACTTCTTGGCGGAGGTGGAGAGTCAAAATCTACTGACTAACACCGAGACCGCTCAGACTGCATGAGATCGAGCTCATTCAACAATCATTGCGGCGGGCAAGCGAGTTCTTGGCGTTACTAAGGGTGGGCGTGTCATCGACAGGGAGACATGGTGGTGGAATGACCAGGTGCAGGGGGTGATTCGGGAAAAGAAGGCTGCGTTTAAAGAATGGCAGCATTCCAACTCTCCTGAAGACAGACTGGAGTACATAGCAGCGAAACGGGCCAGCAAAAGAGCTGTAGCCAGAGCCCGCAGAGAAAGTTTGTCGCCATTGTACGATAAACTTGAAACTGTGGAGGGGCAGAAGCTCATATACAAACTGGCTCGTGCTCGAGATAAAGCGACGCAGGATATTACAAAATGTCTTTGCGTCAGAGATTCTCGGGGCACGTTGCTTTGTAGTCATGCCTCTGTGAAGGAGAGATGGAGAAGCTACTTTAAGGACCTGCTGAACACTCAGCAGTCTTGTAGTCTTCCTCCTGAATTATCTCCTAACCTCGGACTTGTTGCTCCAATAACCCGTGACGAAACTCGTAATTGTCTTCGACGCATGAAGAACGGAAAAGCGGTAGGACCTGACGACATCACAATCGAGGCGTGGAAATCGTTGGGCTCTCTTGGTGTGCTTATGCTTACTGACCTGTTTAACCGTATCTTGAATACTGGAAAGATGCCACATCAGTGGCGGCAGAGCTATATTATCCCTATTTACAAAGGAAGGGGCAGTGTTCAAGATTGCGGTAGTTATAGGGGCATTAAGATTATGAGCCACACCATGAAGCTCTTCGAGCGCATGATCGGCCTCAGGCTCCGCCAAGAATGTACTGTCTCTGAGTCTCAGTATGGGTTTCAACCAGGATCAGGCACTATGGACGCCATTTTTTGCCCTCAGAACTTTGATGGAGGCTTACAGGGAAAAAAGGAGAGCTCTGCATGTGGCCTTATTGGACTTGCAGAAGGCCTTTGACTGTGTGCCACGTCAGTGTATCTGGTGGGCATTGCGATCCAAGGGGATCCCTGAAGCCTATATTGAGGTTATCAGAGATATGTACAACGACTCCGCTTCAGTGGTTAGGACCGCTGTTGGCGACACCAAGCCCTTCCCGATTACTGTAGGGGTTCACCAGGGCTCAGCTCTTAGTCCGTTCTTATTCAATGTAGTGCTGGATACTGTCTCGGCTCACATCCAATGCCAGCCCCCGTGGCTGATGATGTATGCCGATGACATAGTACTCATCGACGAGAACCGACTGATGCTGGAGCGTAAAGTGAACGCCTGGAAGGGTGCGCTTGAGAACGGTGGTCTCAAACTGAATGTGTCGAAGACCGAATACATGGCTTGCGGGAACCCGGACTCGAGCACCATCTATATCGGGCCTGAGCCAGCCGTTAAGTCGGAGAAGTTCAGGTACCTTGGAGCCGTTATGCATGAGTCTGGAGGCATCGACCACGACATCCATGCCCGTATAAACGCTGCCTGGGCCAAATGGCGGGAGGTCACTGGTATAGTCTGCGATAGCAGAATACCGCCCAAGCTCAAGGGACTGATATACAAGAGCATTATCCGACCGGTTCTTTTATACGGCAGCGAATGTTGGCAAACATTATCTCGGCACACTCAGGAGCTTCACGTCACGGAGATGAAGATGCTGAGATGGATGTGTGGCGTTACGCGGTCCGACCGCATACGCAACACATTCATTCGAGGTAGTCTTGGGGTCCGTGACGCTAGCGGATAAGCTCCAAGAGCGTCGCCTGTAGATGGTATGGCCATGTTATGCGCCGATCTGAGAACTATGTCGGAAGGAAGTGCCTTGACATGTCTGTCCCTGGAGTTAGACCACCCGGACGCCCAAGGAAGCGATGGCTGGATGTCGTGACACAAGACATGAGAGCCAATAGATTGTCCACTGAGGATGTTAAAGACCGTGTAAAGTGGAGTAGGCTTAGTCGGAAGGCAGACCCTGGCAAAAGCCGGGACTAATGCCAGGAAGAAGATAGCTATATAGAATTTTGTTAATATTATACGTTATAAATATACCTAATATTTATTATTGAAGACATCGTGACCTAGATAATCGTAACCGATCTCATACACCAGTTTTAGACTTAAACCCCGGTTTTTCTGAGCTCAAGCTAAATTAATCTTTACGTTACACTCATCCCCATACTTGTCACTTACTTTAGAATATAATTTAAATAAATATAGTGGCATAGTATAATATATATACTCTCTAATTTATATAATATTTGAAGATGAAATGCGCAAGACCTGTAATAATAAAATATGATATTTTACTCGGGCGACTCATCGAATAATAATGTAATTTTATATGGTGAAAGCCCGAAAGAGAAGCTTGAAAATGGGCATAACTATTTCATTATTCATGTCATTTTCTTCATATACTCACTTACCCTACGTCGAAAGCTCGAGTTTACGAACAGTCCCTTCCCTTTCCAAGTCGATATTAGAATATGCTATTATTAAACGTTCCCTTACTTCATATACTTTTAACACACAACTACTTCAAAAGAAAATAATGAATAAAAATGGATATTACAAAAGAATTTGCTAACATATTTTAATAACTGGTATTAGATTTTAAAAATTATATATAAAGAAATTTATAGAAATTTATTTATACATAGGTTATTTTTTTCATTTATTTATTTTCATTTACATAATTACGGTACTAATTATATAAGCGATAAAGCGTATTACGATAGCCCAAAAGTAAACCTACGAGGCTACACGTACATATACATGTGTAAGAGTACGACTTTGACACAGGAAACGCTGTCATAAGAGAAAATCCGATAAATGTCACAGCGTCCGGAGCGTAGCGGTCACGAGCATTGTGGGCGAGTGTAGCTGCTAGAATATCTCTGGAAAATACCCTTCACATTTTAGTAGGTAACAGCTATTTATAAATAAATATTTTATTTTACACCGTAAATATTTAAAGCTATTATGATGCTTGTGGCGTGTGCTTGACTGGGTGTTATGTATATATATATATATATATATATATATATATATATATATATATATATATATATATATATATATATATATATATATAAGCACAACGTTTAGTTTCCCCTCGAGAATAGCTTATCTCTACCGTATATGCAACATGTGGGATAAAATGTGAAGTTAAAACAATTAAATAATTTCATATTTCCACCTCATATTGCAAAATACAGCACTCAATAGTATATGTTATAAAAAACAGAACGACTGTGACACTATCCTTTTTTTCGTTTATACTTTTTGATTTTACTTGTTATCTGCCCATGTCAATAAAGAATATATGGGAAATCGCGTGTGCGCCTTATTTGTAAGCATTACCTACGCCAACCAATATATAACAATGCTCAGTCATTTCACTGACTTATTTAATTTCACTGATTGACTTAAATATTTTTGAATTTTATGATTTAGTTAAGTTATATTAATAATATACAGGGAAAAATTGTAACGACTTCACCAGTCGTTACGTTTGTAATTAGCTAAAATTAATTCTTAATGGTAGCAATGTTAACAATTAAAAAACAAAGCCAAACCTCATCCATTGTCCGAAGGGGGTCGTTATGATAAAATGTGGCTTTACCGGGCTGCAATTGTTCCCGAAACGATTTATCTAATCTATGTGATTTAAGATACGTTGCGGATATTGTTGCACCTACATTATTATAATACACGATAATAACACTTTAAAAGCTCATTTTATATTTTATTTATTTTTTTATTTTATCTTATACATAGCAGAGTGGGCAGATAGGTAGTCTACGAGTGTCATAAGACTTTGTTGAATGGCGGAACTCAACGCCATACTCTGTACCGAATGATCTTAAATTATTTCCCCATGCTTCGGGTTTAGTCAGGCAATGTCTAAACACAACACCTTAATTTTATTAATAATGTCCCTTTTACATAAAATTGGATTGTTTGCGACAAAATCCAACACAAGATTATTTAAGACCTATTTATTATCTGTTCAAGTAAGTCTTAAATAATTTTGCCTTGGTAACTATTGTGTACAGATCATCAAGTCTCTCTTATTCTTTTTTTTTTAAATTTATGTCATTACCGCTTGGATATTTTGAAAATTCTGAGTTTTAAAAGCAATTGTTATAGAAGCTAAAATGAAAAAGGAAATGAATGTGAATGAATCGAAGGCAATGATCAGCCCACTCATCTTCCCTGACAGACGTAAGCGTTATTTAACTTAGCCAGCGTGGATCAAAGGTGGTACTAACCTAGCTGAGCTATAGTTAGATAAATGAATTCGTTTTCGCTGTCTTCTTTATTCTTCTGTTTCAACCAATACATTACATATATATATATATATATATATATATATATATATATATATATATATATATATATATATATATATATATATATATATATATATATATATATATATATATATATATATATATATATATATATATATATATATATATATATATGTATATATTGATAGATATCATACTTTATTACAAACTTTTCTAACATGCTTGTATATGCCAAGGTTTAACTATATCTTTGTCATCATAAAAAATCTAGATAGGTTTTCAACGACAACTTCAGTAAGTAAGTAAATCTAATGCAAATGAAAAACGGAACACAAAAGCCAGTATCCCATGAATATTAAACAGTAATTACAGAAGTTCTTTTTGATTTTTAGTCGCTTCAAAAGACTTCTAAATTACTAACAGAAAAGATTTAAATGATATACATACAAAGTGTCAGTGTTTCAAAAAGATCATCAAACAAATAGCTAGAGATAATATAATAATAAAATATACTTTACGAATTAAAAAAGATTGTGAACACATTTGGTTGATTGTGATAATATACTTTGGAAAATGAAAACTCTACAAAAACCGATGTAAAACACAATCAAGTAAACACTTCTTTTCTAATGAAATCTTTTGTTTGTATTCTACAAATTGAATAGTAGATAAAGATACTTGAGTAGTACAAAGATGTACTATAGTAATAGAAGTTTCTACTTCACGTATAGTTGTAATATGAGTACAGAGTATGAGTAGGAAAATAAGTAGAGAGTATCAGCCTAATCTCCACTTCAAACTTATATATAGCGAATAAATAGTTAATTTACAGTGTATTGTAATTTACACAATATACCTGTATATAGGAAAACCACATATATTCGCTTATTACACAATTTTGACTTGACTTGACTTGACATATTCGCTAAGGAATATTGTAATCTTCTTAATGGTTGGATACAACTATAAAAAGATGATTCATAACGTGGCACGATCACAGCTTGAAGTAAACCCGTTGAATAGAATTCATACTAAAATATTTGCCTCATATCTCCTCTCTATTGTGGGCCAGTGCGAATACATTTATTCCAATAAAAAAGTGCCCATAAATCTGAACGTTAGACTTTTTCCGCGCCAGTTCCTGACATGCTCAGTGTGCAATTGATTTGCAAGTAATAGGGTCACTGCGAATAGGATTAAAATAGTGATGTATGTGTTTGTTTTGTCGTTATTTACAGTCGCGATACGCACAGAAAGGAAATTATTTATGATATTTTTCATTTGTGTCAACTTATTTGTACACAACATTTTACATAGCCATTTATTATGGCCATTATTGGACAGTTGGTGACTGTAAATGTGATGAGTGCAGGTACGATTCTCGCTCAGAGCAACTAATAATTTACATCATATACTTAGCAGGTTAAGCAGAGAGATTTCATGATTAATAGTGATAAAACTGAAAAAAAAATCTTTAGAATCAATACCATTTGTTAATATCTTTCCCGGTTTGCGTATTACATATACCTACCTACAAATAACCAAAAATAGCTTCTAGCTTTGTTTCAATTTTTGGCAAATTATATTGAATACTGCTAAGTGATATACTTACCAGATATACACAATAGCGGAGAATTACAAAATAAATGTAACTATGTAGACATGTCTGGACATGTATCGAAAAAAAAGCTATCAATTAATCTAGCAATTATTTTTATCTGATTTTTTAAAACCTATTTTTAGCCTTTTTTATTGTACTTTTTCAACCGACTTCCAAAAGGAGGAGGTTCTCAACTCGGTTTGTAAATATTTTATTTGTATGAACATCGATAACTCAAAATATTTACGTGCTTACGAACCGGCTTACGTGAATTTGTTTTGTTCGACGTAGAAAGTTGTCATTTACTCCCATATATTTTTATTCAGTTTGGTTCAGTAGTTTTCATTAAATTACCTCCAAAATATGAGGGTTCTCAATGCGGTTGGTAAATTTTTGGTAAACTGAGTATTTAATGAATGATGATCTACCTGATCCAATCTAGAAAATCCTACAGCAGCTTACAAAACCATCTATAACAAAACCTAACCTAACAAAAACCGCCTTCAATAACCAAAAAGGTTAAAGATTTAATTAAGAATTTTACTTCTTATGCAATCATTTGATATTAGCTACTTATAGGTTTGAAGTAGGTGCCAACCCCTATATCCTAATAATAAGACTGGAAAATTACTGTTATGAAATTCCTACATTAATTTAAGCTGATTATAATAACAACATTTCTAATTTCTTATTTCTAATTCAAAGAAATATCATTTCTTATTTTAAAAAAAATCGTATATTTATATATTCAACAATCATATATTTATACATTTACTATGTAAAATAGGTGCCAACAAAATCAAAAATAACATATAACTTTTAAATACATACACCGAACAAAAGAAAACCACATTAGTATCTTAAAAAAATGACCCACGATGTCACCGATTCCAGAAATAACGAAGACACTGGTCAAATTTTCCCTATCAATGTGTATCCGGAAAAAATTTTGCTTGCGATTATATAGTCTAGGTTAAAGTTATAATATTATTCACGTCGCCTCCGCTATTCCGAACACTCGTCCAAAGTTGTTAAGATTTCTTAAAGGTTATCGGGATGAAAAGTTCCTCAAACTTGTTGAACCACGTTGACAATGAGGGATGAGAGTCACTCAATATACTAATGTCATAACAAACTTAATTTAGAATCCTATTGTTTCTACAATACGATTACATTGAATTTAGAGAACTCCGGAAGTGATCTTGCTTAAAGTTTTACATAAAGGAAGCTGGCTGTGTTAAAATTTGTAATTTATTATAAGTATTGATTGTATTCTCTGGCGGCTTTTTCATTATTCAAAGCGTAATAATCACAAAGTGAAATAATCACTTTTTATTATGTTATTACAGTCTTTAGATGGTGAGATTTTGTGAACTTATCAATATGTTATCTTTGCTTTCTAAAATTGTAATATAAAATAGTATTAGTATAAAATATTTTAAAAAATCTATTTGTCCATAGAAAAATGGCAACAGTAGTATTGTAGAAAGTCATGGATGCGATGATCTAAATGCACCTTTTTGTAATAATTAATTATTTATAAGAAATTTAGCACACAGCCCTTTATGGATAAAAGAGAAAAAAATGTTTTTGAGATAATTTGCTTATTTACATATTTATATTTTCAATACACTACCGTCACATGGGCCGTCTACCGGCCGTTACTGTTTAGATATTTTAAAAATTCTTTAAAATTGTGCTTTTGACATTAGTTTAAATGAGACTTACATAACAATATAGACATAATTTATATCTTTATTTAAAATATAAATATCTACTCGATGTCATGCTATTTTGTAGCTCTATTTTCGTGAAAAACGCCTAGTATTTTCTTATTTATAAGACTGAAGAAGGGTCATTCGAAGGACTCGAGACAAATGATTTCATACCTCTCAGTCGATGAGATTGCATCGCAATTCGCAGCTGAACATAACTCAAGTAAACGTCTAGTAGTAATCAAATTAATGTATTTTTATTCACTTCCATTATTTTAAATTATTATATTTAATTTCTAAGAGACTGTCAGCAGCCGCTTTTGCCGTTTAATTTAAGAATATTGCTTAATATTTGACACGACAGAAAATAAATAAATTACTCGCTTTCTTAGGCAAGGACGCTTTCGAAAGCTCGAGACTGTATGAAATGGCAACCTAAATATAAGATTTACATTTTATTCTGCCATTAGTTTTGAATTAAGTTCTTGGGCTTTGTGAGTAGGTGTGGAACATGTGTGGATACGACATTTGATAGACCTCACGACGCAACTACTATTATATATTGTACTACGAAACACATCGTTGTAAATCTATTATGGTACAAACATATGAAATTTACAAACCATTTTGTCACTGTGAGCCGCTAAAAAAGACTTTTTTGTTTATTAATAATAAATTATCTATTATGAATAGCTATCCACGTTAATTCATGAAGCTGGATATTTTTGTGAAATTTCAATATTACTGAATTAAGAATATGTTGTTTAAAAAAAAAAAATAATATATATATATATATATATATATATATATATATATATATATATATATATATATATATATATATATATATATATATATATATGACCCGGCGAACTTCGTACCGCCTAACAGTCAATGATTGTCGTGTTACCTTTTGGCTGAACTAATTTAGGCTTTGAGGGCGTTATACATTGATACAAACTAATATTAATATAAATAGAAATATATAAGTATTTTATTATGATGAATGGTGATGAATACGTTCAGAATGAGACTAAAAATTAAAAAAATAATAATAACTAAGTACTTCAAACACATGTCAGAAAAAAATTATTGAATACTATGTTGTGCAGATTGTGATACAATCGGATTAATTATTTAATCGAATTTTCATTCAAGCACCTTGTGGTAAATGACATTACTTGTTTTTTGGTCAGATGCAAGTACAAATAAAGCGGATGGTTTGTCGATACTTGAGCATGCCACGTACAATTGACCATGAGAAAATCATGCATTTTCTAGATTGAGGCCACAAATAGTCAAGGATTGGCCCTGTGATTTGTTGATCGTCATGGCGAAGGCAAAACGAATCGGGAATTGAATTCGTTTAAACTCAAAGAGCATATCCGTTGGGATCATCGGAATCGTTGGAATAAGAACTTCCTTATCTTTAAATTTTCCTTTAAGTATCGACGTGTGAATCACATTGCTCATCAGTTTTCTTATCACCAAACGCGTTCCATTGCACAGTTTTGGTTGGTTTAAATTTCTAAGCTTGATGACTACCGAGCCAACCTTCAGTTGTAAATTGTGCGGTGGCAAACCAGGCACATCCAAAGAGTTTAAAAATTCAGTTGGATAATTAGAGGCTTATTCTTCGTTTGTTACACAGTCGATGGATTTGAATGAATACAGAGTACCTACGATTTGATTTTGAATTTTAAAATTGAGTAGTCATCTACATCTTTATTTTTAGCCGCCAAAATTGCTTACTCACTTCACCATTTAGTATTTTGGTGGTTAGCAATGATATTCGGGAATACTTTGTTGATAAGCTCGCTTTGATGAGACAAAATTGCAAAAAAATGGAGGAAATGAAATGAACCGCTCGATTTGTCAACAGGATTCGTCAGCAATTGCTTCGAGAAATCATCAGCAGATAGATCTTTCAACAATGCAACTCTCATGTTCACAGACAGTTGAAGTTTCTTTACATATCGCCCCAGATTTGATGCTTTGAGGCAAGCGTTTATTTCGTCGGCAGCAGTAGATCTTGGAATGACTGGTAGTGTTTATCGGAAATCGCCCAATAATAAAATCATTGCAACACCAAAACATCTCGAGTCATTGCGCAGATCTTTTAATGTTCGGTCTAGTGCTCTTCCAATGCGCGTTTGTGTGCCATTGTGAATTCGTCCTACATGATGATTTTTGATGCTACTAAAACTTTGACCATTGCGGAGTGTTTCGAAATGTTACATGTCGGTTGTTCAGTAGTTTAAAGATTTAATGGCAATTACCGTACCGTACGGCTTCCGTCTTACAATTGCTACCGCAATTTCGGATCTCGCACGTACAGTGGCCACAATCAATGACATGAGAAATGTCTTTCCAGTTCCACCGGGGACATCCAAAAAAATAAGCCACCAAAAAAATAAACCACCATCATCAATTGCATCAATTTGGATGATTGGATTTATGTGGATCATATTTACGCTCACGTTCCAATTCTCTATTAAGTGCATCATTCTTCCGCGATGTGGCGCTGGCATTCCTAACCTAACTAACAAACTGCCGCACATGAGGTAACACATACGAGTATCGTCGATCATGAGCAAAGCCTGGTTATGCTGTTCTTCTCATTCACCCCAAGATCGGGCTGACACGAATTCGAAGTAAAATGTCTTCTGACATGTTATCTTTGTAATTGTTCCACAGGTCACGCGGTTTCGATGGGAAGCATGTCGAAATGATAATAGCAAATAATGTGCGTATCTGACTGGGAGATGCATAAATAATTGTTGATGATGAACTTGACATGCTGCACGACATGTAGGGCACAATATACTATTAATAGTTCGAAACATTCATCATTCTTTGAATGAACTGTGTAAATTCGACCAATAGCATCAGTAGAACGTATATCTGTATGACCAGGAACTGCGTCGTCTTGCTTCCGACGTTGAAATTTCTTCGATGTAGCGTTCCAAGTGGCAATAACGTGGCATTTCCGAGTAAAGCTGCAACGTTCGTGCGAACGGATCACTTTGATAAATCGCAAAGAAACTGGTCAGTGTTGTTGCTGGAGGTGTTCCGGCACATTGACATCGGCAGCATTTGACGCTGTGAAATATATTCTCTGACCGTTCTCTAGATGCACCCCCAAATGTACAACAGTGGGATGACGTTCGTGAATAGGAAATGAGAATATATGCCAAATTGCTCCATTGCAGTTCACATATCTACCAAATTGATAGCGCGTGATTTCATCGTTGATATTGGATGTTTGGATACCAATAACCGCCATTTCGCTCCCTTTCGTGACATATTTGCAAATTTATTAACTTGACCGAATTGCAATACTCAACATTACAAAGTGCCTTGCATGTTTTGGAAAAAAATGGCGAATATGGCACGATCCTACTGTTGTCAACTACAAATCGTTTCCTTTCAATTTAGTTGTGATAGTAGTAGATAGTAGATAGAATATCATCGAATATCATAGAATCTACTCATAGAATATACTCTTCCGAACACTCTTTAGCTTGATTCAACCGAAAGATCTTGGAGAATTGCTCTTTTTTTAGCTGTGATGATCACTTGACGCTTGTCAAGTCGTTCTTCCATATTCCCATGAAATATATTTGCAAGAATTTATGCTGTACATCTTCAATAGGTTGCAATGATTCAATGCGATGGTAAATCTAGCCTTGAATCTGTAAAGTCAAAGCCGTAGCTATAGTTAGATTTACAAACACTTTTTTTTTCAAATAATAACATGCCATTTTTTTGACACGAATAAAATCAGAAATCTAACAAACTACACTCCAGATATTTTTTACAGTCATAGAAAATAATTTATTTTACGCCCCAAATGAAGTCATTTGGAAACAGACATTATATTTTTGAGTGTTCGCTAGAAAATGTCGTGATTCTAGTGTTTCACCATAAAGCAGGGAACACAATGGCTGGCGGGACCAATAATGGCAATTTCACTCTACCACTAAGGCAGCACAAACCAGGCGTCCACCAGCAAACTTTAATGCGCCACAATGCTGGCGAACAACGTCCATTGGACTAATACTAACTAAACGATGCAAGCTGTAGTCGACAGTGCAATTATATAGAAACGCTGCTCGATTCCAATCAATACTTGCACTTCGAAGATTATTCCTCTGTTCATCTGTACGATAAGCTCAACAATTTCTCGTTTCTAACCTAGCCATTTCACGGGCTGCCTCTCTTTGCTCTTGTGTTTGATAAGCACGAATTAAGGCCCTTCTTTGCTCCATACTAACGCGGCACTCTTCTCGTGCAATTCCTCGTTCTTCATCAGATAATTGACTGGTGACATTCCGTTGCCTAATTGCATTACGGCTCCGCGGAAAGATTAGATCTTCTAGGACGCAGCATTGTTACTAATAGTAATACTGAATATGCACTCGCACAAAACCACATAAAACAACCAAATATAACAGCTGTGCCTGAACTTTCGAGACAGACGATAGCTTATCAAGAAAAATCATAGACAATCTATAAAAATAAATTTACACTTTTGTTAACCTGTAGAATAAATCTTAGGTATTATTTTCGGGAATAAAAATTAAATATTTAATAAATAATTTACACATGTACTTTTTTCCAAAATTAATTACACAATGTCTAAAACAATCAAATATAACAGTACCTGAACTTTTGAGAGTTTCTGAACGCACACATGAATAGTTGATACAATATTTGACAGGATTGGACAACTAAAACAGTTGTTGCGTCAAACATGGCATGTAATAAAACGATGAGCATTTATTGAATTGATATATTCATTGCACATATTGAGTATTCATTGTTTTTAAGATGTATTCTGCTATTCTGGTCGGAGACAAATCCAACGAATCAATAACCATGAAAATTGGTTCAGCAGATCTCGAGTTATAAGTGTTGTAACAAACCCGTCTTTGTTTTATATATATAGATATATACATATATATGTCATCACTCGGATCATCTACCGTCTACATCTGTATCTACTCGTGAAATTTACAATTTCAAAATTTTCATTTAAGTTTCCATTTCAGAATACAAAGCATCGTTTTGTAGGTGGTAAAACTAAACTGATTATAACTAAAGCCAACGTGGTCTTCTCCTATAATACCATCTTAAACTAACCGACGCAAACAACTTAGATATTGGACTTGAAACTTAATCCCTTTCGTCGAGGATCTTCAGAAAATCTTATATATCCTACTTTGCTCACTCTTTCAATGATCTGTTTTATATAAGTTTTTTTGAAGTTAACAAATAAATGTGAAATACTAGCGTAGTTTTGTGCTAGTATATTAAAGTTATGAAATATTTAATTGTGAACATTTATGGAACAGGTTCTTGTAAAATTTAGAATATTCTCCATATTTATATTTGTTTGTAGGTAATCATGGGGACGGTGACTAACTGACTTTAAATACTTGGTGGTTTTGGGTTCAATTCCCGCTCAAAGAATGAATTGAGCAACGTTGGGGTTCGCGAATCACACGCACTATAATATCTCGAATTCGGGCGTCTAGACATTTCTCGTTCCCGTCCTCTCTACATACCCTGTTAGATACATATACAGCGTAAATCTGATTTAGATTTGTCCAGCAATATATATAAATTTTCATGGTGAACCAACAATTCAATATAATTGTAAAGACATTTTTTTTATCTTCTCGAATTATTCACATCAAGACATGTAAACAGAGACAGCTGTTCATTTTGTTAAACAGCTGTCTTTATTATTAAGATATCGATTGTCACTAGCTATTTTTCTATTTACATTTATATGCATTTTCGATAATTATAATTAAGCGAAAATTTGATATATTGTTAGAAAGTAATTTAAAATGATATTAAGTTACAGTTAAACAATATACGTACTCTTATGTGCAGCATGTAATCCAACTAAAATAATAGAGGTCGAAAATTGGTATTTTATTCGTATCAAGCTCATAAAGGAGTCGTAAATGTAGTTTATATACTTGTTAACGATTTAATTGACACATAAAACATTTTAATTAAGTTTTGGTCCAATTCCCAATTATATAAGGTTACAATATATTTACATGGGCATTAACAGTTTTGGGATAACAGTTTGCCTTTATAATCAGATGATTCTATAATTATTAACTTTTAATTACAATTTTATATTATTAAAAGCATTTTAATATTAATTCGAAAGGCAAACGAAACAATTTGAACTTTTTTAGTATAACGATATATTGCTTAATTGCTAAATTATAAATAGTAAGATAGCAGATAAAATATTATATTCAGACACTCCATTCTCCATCTTCTGTCTGAGAGTCAAGACACTTCTAGAACGGCGAAATGAAAATAATCCATTCCCCCGAATGAGAGGCGAACCCACAACCGTTGTGTTTATAATCAGACTGTTCGTTTATAATCCCACTGCGCCATGATTGTCTCAAATAGGAATATTTAAATCAAATACTATATTAAATAAAATATTATTACATTTATGTATATATATGTAATACAGATAAAATATTATATAGCAATGTTATTTATTTAAATATACGTAAAATATGTCCCATTCGACTAATTCAATGAGCCGCGAGTAAGATAACTCAAGTAACGACATTTAACGACGAAGCTTCAATACTTTCTTCAATATATTATACCATGTAAGTATGCCGAGACTAAGCTTTACATAACAGATAAAACAGAAATATAATCGTTTTGCGGATATTAAAAATTATTTGCGAGCGGAAATCAAATTGGCAACCTTCACAACTACAATAAGCAATATACGATCGCCAATAAAATTTTATTAGTCATCCAAGGGACTTTTTGCAAACAAAAACTGTACATAAGCTAACGAAATTATGATAAAAGATATGTTAATAAAAGCATATCAATATTTATTACGACGTAAATAGTATATACAATACAATATTGTATTGTGTATACTATACAATACTCGGCTGTATCAATATCGGTTGATTTATCACAAGACCCGAGATCGCGTCTAATTACATCAAACATTTGTCGCTAATGGATGATTCAGTAATTCCTCAGTCCGCATTGCGATCAATGTGACATTGTTATGTCCATTTGCGGTTGTGCTATGACACCAAGCTTTGTATACAATATTAGTTGATGACTATTAAGTTATGAAGTAAAATTACATTTACTAAGATTAATAATTAATTATTAATAATGGACCTTTTATGAACATTTTATATATATATATATATATATATATATATATATATATATATATATATATATATATATATATATATATATATATATATATATATATATATATATATATATATATATATATATATATATATATATATATATATATATATATATATATATATATATATATGTGGTAAGTCAAACATAATGATGAATCACTTATTCCTCAACTTTTTGTTACAAAATATTGCAGTTTGAATAATACGAGATAAATAAAATGCTTAGGGTATGATGACAGTGACATAAGTAGAGTTATTAAACGTACAAAGTTTAAATTTGAATAGCTCTTATACTTCAGATTTTATAATCTAAAATACCTCGATTTCGTCATTGAATACTCACTCACTGATTCCTGAAGACCTAGAAGGCTGAAGTTTTGTATGTAAGCTAGTATTAGTAAACAAACAACATAAAATCCTGAAACTGATCTGGGAACCTCTGACCTCTAACCTTCCTTAAAATAGAGAGTGAAAGTTTGTATGGTCTCGTCTGGCAACATTTTACGTGGAAATGTTTTGGGGCATATATAATATATTCTTCACTTAAATGACTTCACTTAAAATTTTGAGTTTGTTTTATTTCAATCGGTTTATAAATAAGAAAAGTTTTTTTAAAATGTACAGTATATGCATATTATATTGGAGTAAATCCGAGAAAAAGGATCAGGCGGGCCAAACCTGCAAGCGGGTCGCTAATATTATAATATAAATATACAATACAAGTGTCTTATATAATTAAGGAACACAATAATTACTATTGGATAATTTAGTAATACCTCAGTCCGCATTGCGTTCGATGTGAATTGTGACGTCGTTATTGCGCTTAGCAAGTTGTAGATCTATTTTGAATGATAAATTAACGTATATGTATGGGTGTAAAATGTTATGTAGGTATCTACAGTTATACAGAGTTTCAAAGGATTTATCTTTTTAGGATTTACATTCATATATTATAGGCAAATTTAAAAAGTAGTACTGAAATTATATGAGGACTACTAGTACACCCATAATAGCCTAATTTATACTACGCTTATGTGTTAAACAAATTTATATTTATAATTTAGAAATTTTATAAATAAAAAATAATATAAAAGGTAATTATTACATTTTTAAGTTATGCTAAGTGCGGCAACGGGCAACACTTCAAATTTAAATTTTAAAAAATGTACGGCAATTTAATTATTTATTTAATAAAATATTGGTACGTACAATGTATATGTGCACCGTTGCAATGTGGAATATGTAATCTATACAGATAATAAAAAAGTAACTGATCGCTGTCAGTATATAGAAATATATATCAAGAATATACTTTTAACTTATTTATTATATATATATATATATATATATATATATATATATATATATATATATATATATATATATATATATATATATATATATATATATATATATATATATATATATATATATATATATATATATATATTGTATTTACAAAAAAAATTATATCAATTTTAAAGTATTTTGTTCTGACAAGTTTGTTACAAAATGACTGTTTTATTTAATTGACTGAAACTTTAATAGTATAAAAACTTTAGAGATGACTCTGAATCAATATCAACTACATAGATCGTATTTTTTTAATTTAGAACAATCAATAATCCTTATGGAAATTACGATAGTGTTTCTTAAAGTTTTGAACATCTCTAGAAGTGCGTTACACATAAACGAACGAATTATAATTTATTAAAGGAATATTCCTGTAGTTGTAGCAGGTGAAGCCGCAGACGGGTCACTAGTATCTAATAATTCTAATGTTAAATTCTCAGACATATTTATATATATAAATTTTCCACCTATTAAATAAAATACGAAGTGAATTAATCCATGAAAAATAAATATAAATATAAATTATATATCTATTAAACTTGTATTTACGTAAATACAAACAAAAATCCAGTCCAACAAATTTTATTAAAAGGAGAGATAACGAGCCAGCAACTCATTAGAAAGTAAATATCAAATTAAGTGATACTCACAAAGTCCGGAATAGCTAACGCGGTTTTCAGAGTTGGTCTCAGTGAGAATACACACTTGTCAACTTCTAATTGAATTAATATGTTTATTTATATTAATTATTAATATATTTTCCTTTCTCATCTGTGGCTATCAAGACTCAGGAGCATAGCGTCTGTAAATGTGTCAGTTGTGGGTTCAATTCCCAGGGTGGGGTGGAGAGTGTAGTATGGCAGCAAAGGAAAGCGCAACGTTTGGAACTAAAAGTTATCGTAAGAATTAATAGCTCCGATAAATAATAAATAAATTATAATGATGATACTTGATGAATTAAGAATTTAAAATAATCGAAAAATTTAAAATATTAAGTTAACGGTTGACATAGCGCAGCGGTACAGCGGCGTCTAATTGTAAACGCGACAGTTGCGGGTGGGATTCTCACTCAGCGAATATAACGCAGAAAGTAAGCGACGGAGTGTCCTAACACTAAGTTCCCTCTGCTTACCATGCTATATGCGAGATACAGCATGAAGCTACGAAAAATTATATAAGTGTATTTAATTATGTTGAATAACATTTTCAATTATTTTTCTGTTTGAAAATCTTCATTAAACATTGTGTCTATCTCCTGATAGCAGATAAAAGCTCATTTTAATTTAATCCAAAGAGCGCCGTCCATTCATTTTTATCACAACTTGCAGATTTAACGAACTCTTTCACAGGCCTAAAGACACAAGTGATTCGTTAAGCTTGGTGACTGTGTATTAAAAAGATTTAAAAAAATTGGTCAAGTGCGAGTCATACTTGATCATCTAGAGTTCCGTACTAGTTTCATGATTGTAGTCAAAGGAAAATACAAATCGTAAAGTTGACAAGCCTTAATTTGCACTCATTTTGTATGAAATGAACTACACATAAGTTTATGTTATATTTTATTCTGTGATATACATATAAATTTCCAATTTTCAGAATTTTTCCTGTATCTGTACTATAACTTCACACTTTTTGCTTCACAATTTCATAACTAAGTCAAGGTAATATAGGTTTTAATCATGTACCGAATTTCATACAAAATAGAAAAAAATTAAGAATAACCACAACATTTATTGGATTGCGTTGACTTTGTTTTGTTAGTTTAATTTGTTCTGTATTCCAAATCTATGCTATAAAATCTTATATGTGTAGTTCATTTCATACAAAATTTGTGGATATGACCGCAAATTTAAGTCTGAAACTTTTGTTTTCCGCTGATCTATCAAACGTAATCGTTTAAACCGGTAAAATAAAATGGTACGGATCCCTCGGTACGCTAGTACTACTCGCACATGGAAGATATATTTTTTTAAACATAACCGCAACCGTCGCTTTTACAGTAAGACTCAGCCCACTAACGCACGAGGACTTCACATTATTAATGAATTCAAGAGAGTAAAACTTTTATATTGTATTTATATTTAATTCAAACGAAACAAAAAGGTTGATAGTAAAGTTGATAAACGATCAGTAAAGGGGACACGACTCACTTGCCGAAGTCGCCAAATACCTGCTCGCTTGCTTAGGATGAACAAGTATAAATAGTTCAATGTCACCTTCAAAGAAGGTTAAGCCTAGCTTTTGGACGAAAGATTTATGTCAGCGCAATTTTACTTAAATCTAAGCATTTTTATAAGTAACTTATTACACTATAATACATAAGAACTCGTATGTTAATCGTAATACGTATATATGAATGAACAATATTTTTTGAAATGTATATTATGCATAGGCATACAATACCTTTGTATTACTTGGTAGCCAAAAAAAGGTTGCAAGTCACTCTGTTTTTTTTTTCTTTTAATTTAGACTTTCATAGAGGCTAACGTATATAACTTCGGGATCCTAAACTGAGTGTACCTCAAAAAATGATAACAAAAAAAAAGTCATGCGTTGCATGCATAAGTCTAGAGCGAAACAACTCAATAAATTAAAAAAGTTAGGTTCAAATTCTACACTTTCTTTAATTAAATAGACGTCATTCGTTTTTGAATCTATATACAGCATAATATATTAATTTTATTATTGTAAGTAGTAGTATAATGAAATTAACGTTCATTAAATAACATAGTAATCTACAGTTAAGTATGTACATACGTATTTATGTCGAATAGTCACATTCAATATTGATTAGGACAGCAAACGCTATTCAAGGGTAAAATTGAGAAGTATACATTAAATTTAACATATTTGTGCTTAAAATTGTTCATACCAAAATAGATGTTTACAAGACAATAGTTAGCAATACCACAAATTATATAGAAGCCTCCGTATAACGTAAATGTTGCAAACACGGAGTATTACTGACGAGATAACTAGCGTATAGACAGTGTATGCTTTCCTTAGAAGAGGGAATTAACAGTAGATTAAACTTATCAGTAAATTAAAGAAAATAAACTGATTCTTCATTAGTTACTGAGACAGTTTTCCGTACATATAGTATCGCTTTTGCTGTTACCTAATTAGTGCTTTAAGGCTTCCGTACCTCAAAAGGGAAAATCGGAACCTTTATAAGATCTCTTTGACAGACAGATGGCTAACCGTCCGTCAGTCTGTCTATCTGTACAATTTTCTCAAAATAACATTGGAGTATCCAGTTGAAATTAATGTATAGTTAGCTACATATCTATCAGACTTAGAGTTGTGAAACTAGAAAATTTATAGGTAGATCATGAAAAAAAACGACGACCGCAAATTTAAGCTGGTCAACTTTTGTAAGTCAAATTTTAAGGTGACCTAAAATTATGAAATTGTGACGGAACTCTCAGAACGCAGGTAGAGAAAGTATTGTATGGTAATATATCAAATAAAATTAGTGGTATATAAGTAGAACAGAATTATATATATTGGAATATTATCTGCTCATAACGCGTCAAGTCTTTTCGTCTGAAGCGGCTGTTTTATTTTATATATATATATATATATATATATATATATATATATATATATATATATATATATATATATATATATATATATATATATATATATATATATATATATAATCAGCAATGAAAACCAACATAATTATAACATAATGTTAGAGAACTTCCACAGATAATATTGTATTAAAATTTATTGAATGGACTACTATTAATTAATGTCTAATTGTAATCAAGAATACTTACTTTTGTAAACTTACCTTTAAACCTAAGTACCTAACTTTACCGTTAAATTTACCTTTATTGTACCATGTTTGTATTCTACTGCCTACACTATTAAAAGACAAACACGCACTATTACTTATGCCAATTCTGCTACCTTCTGTTCTATGTTGTAAACCTCATGAAGCCAATGTACGTCAGAACTAAATTGATGATCTTAGGATACGAAAGCGATGTTTCGGAAATTATATTTCCCGAGCGAAATCGTTGCCAGCGATCAAAGGGAACCGATTTCAAAAAGCTTTTAAATATTTAATGCCGGTATTAGCTTCGTTAGAACGTTATTTGTTTTTGTTAACCGTTGCCTCTGGAATATTTAAACAATACGGTTGTTCTGTAAGTCGCTATTTCATTGATAAGAAAGGGTAATTTGAAATAAATAGACACACGTCCCGACTATGGCCAACGGCGATATAAATTTTCCGTATAAAATTCTTTCGTAAATTCATTTCATATCTACTGGAGTTTGATTATGTATTTTATTTTTCTTTATCTTATTAGTTATATCTTATTAGTCTTATTACCTCGTAACATTATTTAGCTCTTCTCTAATATAATTAAAGTCCCTAAGTCCTTAAAGGATATAATTAATTGGTGACTAGAAGACGTAATGTAAATCCATAACAGACTAACTAAACTATGAGAAATAAGGAAATTGCTCATTAACAAAAATTGTCAAGCACGATGAGTAATTTACGATGATATATATAATAGACCAAGGCGTGGTGGCGTATCTGATATAGAACGCTAAGATACTAGGTACTCCCTGGAAACTTATATAATCTACGCAAACAAACAAAATTACGGGCACTTAGTAACAAATTAAAAACCTATCATATCACTGTATATCTTCTCTGTACGTGAACAACAAAGCTTGCAACTCCATTGAAAAATAAATATGATATCACTTTTATTTTTGTATTTTTTCATAAACATAAAAGTAATAAAATCATATTGTATAAAAACATTTGCTTACATGAGCTTTTTATTGCAACTTTAGATAAAAGTTGATGTAACATACTATTTAAAGTTTCACGAAGCTCTTTCCTCACCGCTTAACTATACAATGGGGTGTTGTTAATGCACGTTCCTAAAGAAATATAGGATACGCTGACTACCTCAAATCTAACTTAAAATTTCCTAGGCGAGAACAACGAAAATATTGCAATATTCACTTCAAACTTAAATTTTAAATATTTTATACAAGTAAATAAACTTGGAAATTCGTGTGATAAACAACTTACTTTAGAGTGTTTAACAGCTTTTATTTTGTTAAAGTAAATTTTTGTATGAAATATTATAATTTCCCTACATTCTGGTGTTCTACAACCCTTTCTTCTAACGGCGAGTGGTATAATAAATATAGTCTACATATAAATTACAGTACTTGTGTAGAATTGTACGATACAGGACTTAAAATGCTAGGAATACTGCTATTTCGTTATACCGAAGAACAATGGTTCGCGCAACTAGCGCATTTATTCAATTTCACCTCTCATCTAGCATATACAAAAAGAATCGACCGAAGTTACAAGTTGAACGTGTGTGGGGCTTATTTAAAAAGAAATAAGTACCATTATAGTCATTTAATAAATGACATGATTTTGTGATAAATCACTACGTATTTTTCTTACATCCACATCGTCATCATTGGTCTTTCATTGACTCCTGGATCAAATTAAAAGATATATTTTCAATAGATATATAAAAACACAATAATAAAAGACCTGTATAAGAACATACTTCACGATGCCTATATACTATAGCTAATATATTTAGCAAGTACCATTTCTAATAATACCTACTAACCTATGTAACACAAAAAACGGCGAAATAAAGTAGGCAAGTAGAAATGGTGGTGGCAATTTTTCTAGTAAAATACCATTATTCTTAGCACGTCTAGTACGCAATTAGCTCGAGCGTTTCTTGATGCCACAATGGCCGCGGTTTGTTTAGTACCGTAATGCAGAAGGCGTGTCTAATTCCCTATCGAGTGCTTTCTTAAAAGCTTAATCCTTTGACTGTTATAATTATGAATGACAGCCAAGGCGTATATATTATATATTATGAATATACGAAAATGTTGCGAAAAAATACGTACAACATAATATTCAATGTTGAAACATATATTAAAATACAAACCCTTTGTAAATGTAAAAACATTTTAAATCTAATGAAAATATTTCACTATCTTCAAGTACAATAGTAAAATTGTTGAAATTTAAAATGTAATTTTCATACAAACGTTAAATTTAACGAACTTTGATAAAATCAGTACAACTACATGTACAACATTAGGAGAAACACCGTTGAACTCATCTACATATAATCATTTCGTGACATATAATAATTAAAATTCTAACTGAAATATGAAATGAACGTACTTAAACATAAGTTATAGGGTAATAATAATAAAAAAACATGTATGTTTAAAAATTATATTTAGGTTTATTAGAAGTGATTTACTTTTATATACCTACTGTAACTTTAAATGTAGAAACCGCGTAGAGTTTAAAAAACATGTTTATTGTGAACTAGTTGCCGCCCGCAACTTCGCTTGCATCAACTTTCTGACCCTTACACTGTTGTCATTGACACCTGCCGCGCAGAAAATAAATGCGACGAGAAATTGGAGACATTGCATATTAAGCAGTAACTCAAGGTTAGCTACGCTTTATGCTGTCAGAGCGGGGAAGCAGTGGGAATCGAATCCACAACTATCGCAATGACAGTCAAAAGCTGTGCAATATGGCACCGCCTTTATTTTTTATCAATTAAAACTATCCAACGTACTGATGAATTTTTGCTAAAGCTATTTCATTATTTCTTATAGTTTAGCTGTCTGTTGTGAGGAGGTGCCCCAGATGTTGATTTCTTATATAAAAATAGAACATGTGACAAACGTTTAGTTATACATCAGCAATAGGTGTGCAATAGTTCAAAATAAATTAATATTCTAGACCTCTCTCTCTCTACTCTCTCGACTCTCGACTCTCTCTCTCTAGCATGGTACCTCCTTAGCAGCTATACTACAAAAAAAACAGATAAACAGATTGATAATAAATTTAAACCCATAGATTCGTGTCCTACAATACCTCGAACGACGTTTCGTAAAAATAATTAATGTACACATATTTTTATTGATTCAATTGTGTAAAGATAAAGAAGATACTTATTTTCATTATTCGTTTAAGTAAAAATTAGAATAAAAATTTAAATTACTTAAAATTATACAACAAGCACTAAGTTATTTAAAAAAAATTAATCATAACAATATATCAGATACATTAGATACTTAGAACATTAAAATAAATACTATAATAAGATATATAGGTATATTGAATTCAAATTATTAAAAATTCAAGGTTCAATGGAAAAGACAATAGTTTACTTTCAAAGGAATGCCTGCCCCGATCGTAGAAATCGTATTGCTTCTTCGATCTGATGCCTTTTGTAGAATTTCTTTAGTACAAGCTTCAAAGGGGTATTTTATTTGAACCACAAACGTATTTTATTGGGGCGAATTCCACTTTTAAGCATTCACATTGATTTTGAGTAGACGTAAATGAAAAAATAAATATGGTTTATAAGTGAAATTTACCTTGGAAAAATCTCTTTATAACATTTTTTTTTCATTTATGTATATATTTATTTCATAAAGATATTTAGAATTATTTAAAATATGGAATCTATTTACCATCGCCTTGTTATTTTATTTATTTAAATAACTTATTTAATAAAATTATTTAACAGGACTAATTGCGTATATTGACATTATCTTTGCAGAGTGCAAAGTGTTCGAAACGTCGGTTTAAGTAATCAGTCCGGTTAAATAGTTTTATTTAATATTTGTAAATATCGCGAAAATCATAGATCTTATTATTTAAATAAATTGTTTAAATTAATAATACAAATGCATATTATGTGACATGTGAAAGATTATATTAATATTATCATAGAGTTCTGGTAAAAGCTGAAAATGACGTAAATTTTGTCTCCAAAACGCTAACAATCATAATTACTTCACAATGAGATGGCGCATTTCGCGGACTAATCTAAAATTTACTACCAACTCAGCTTGACCCAGTTTCAGCAGCAAAAATCTAGTCATTATTTCAGGTCTTATTTCAGCAAAACTGTGGATATAATTAATTGGAATTGTTTTTGTTATGGGTATGTTTTAAGTTGCTCATGAAATCTGAAATGCTCTGTTTGTAGAAGATTTCGGCAATTTCGGACTACAGGCGATACTGTGTTGAGACGAGTGACATAAAACCCGAGCATCCAGGCATGAAATTAAACAGCTTGCACTAAGTTGTTAATCGTCTGGACCATTGCCAGCTCCCAATTTGAAGGAATTGCTGACAATCCGGCAGAATTCTGGCAGTATCCACTAATTTAGTGCATGAAAGAATGGTTGATAAAAAACTTGTTCTTTAAAGTTAAAAAGCCGAGACTAAAACTAGGTCAAACGTAAACTTTATATAAAATAGAATAGATATCATTAGTGTATACTAGTTAAATGTTTTACGAATTCATAAACAAGCTTTATACGACCCGTTGTGGAACTGTTCATATAATAAGTATATATCAAACAAATTGCACTGTTTCATGTTAGTTTTGCATTTTACCGGATGTTGCATGAACTTTACAAATTAAACTTCCTTATTAGTAAAACAAATAGAACTCGTATTGCATTTTGAAATATTTCAGATTTCGCATTGAAATTAAGTAAATCGGCTTATTAAAATTTTGTGTATCAAATGTGCTCAATTTGTGCTTACAAATTAACTTCGCGAAAAAACTGTTGAAAAACATTGAAATTCAATTAGCTAGCTCAGACTCAATCACTGGGCGAGTGGGAAAGTCAATAGAAATGCTGACCAGTGTGAAGGCTTTTAACAATGGTCCAAGAGTAACTAGATTATAAGACCGACAAATCCTAAATGAATATTCCTAAGCCAGACTTAACGACCACTTTTAAAGATTTGATGATGACACTTACTTTTACTTGCTTGATATTAAAATCTAGTTGTAGCATTCGTTTCTTAATTAAAACTCTTTAATAATGTAGTAAAGCATAGATTTCTTGAAGGTCCTGTCAGTTTTTTTTAAATCACTCTTTATCTAATACAATTTGCACTAGACTATTGAAATTGCGTATTAAGGCAACAGTTCTTTCTTTGTACCACAGTACTAATGCACTAGAAATTGCCTCATCCAACTGCGTAGGTATGACTAACTGAACAAATACATGCAAGCTCAATCTAAAATCCACGGATGTGGTCCGTGAGTTCGAAATATCTTACATTCATTGAAGTTTACTCTTGAATAGAACACAACATGGCCTGCATATGTTTAATCTACACTATAACCGATGTTAATAATTTTTAAATAATAAAGGAATAATTTATGTAGGCAATATTCTGAATTTATTTATTATTATATATATATCAAGCGTTTAAGCCTAAAGATATATATATATATATATATATATATATATATATATATATATATATATATATATATATATATATATATATATATATATATATATATATATATATATATATATATATATATATATATATATATATATATATATATATATATATATATGTATATATATATATATATATATATATATATATATATATATATATTTATTTAGATTAAAGATCAAGACAAGGCAGGGCATAAACATTTATTTGTCCTACTTAAAGAAAACATATAAAAATTTGAACGCAGCGGGATTCGAACCCGCGAATCATGGTAACCGTGCAAGGAGGCGCGGGTTCGAATCCCGCTGCGTTCAAATTTTTATATGTTTTCTTAAAGTATTTTTCTACCCTTAAGTGTGGATTAACACTTTAAAAATCATCAAAATATTTATTTGTCCTGTTATATTGTCATCGTTGACCATAAGAATGGAACTGATTCAGGCTGACATTTTCGATATTTCCCAATAAAAATCTACATAAAAATTGCGTTCTTCTTATTTTGCTCTCTTAATGATCGAGTTTATTTTAAGAGCTTTATTATTATATATACGAATTCTTAAATTAAACTCGTATTAAACACTTATTAACTTAGTAAATACTTTTTGTGTAATGTACCTCGGAAACGTTTACTAAACAATGGATTTGTTAAATACATTAATACAATAATAAAATATAAAATCAGATAAACATGGATTGTGATATTAAAGAATAAAATACGACCTATGTATCCTTTAGAGATATGTTGCGTGGACTTAATGGCCTAAATTAATTTAAAGCTATACTACGTTATAAATTAATTTAATTCAACTAACAATCAATCAAGAATATATGACAGCGAAAAATTGAGAAAATTTTATCAAAAATACAGTCCATTATAAAAAAAAGTATTATTTATAGATACCTAAGTTATTACGTTAGCACACAGTGGTGTTTACGAAGGTGTCTTTCAAATTAATTATGCAACAAACAACCTTATACGTAATACCTATTAGTAACTTAAGTCTCATAAACTCATCAGTCCCTTAAGAATAGTCCACTTTAATATTCTATTACGTACCTACATATTATATTTGATAACAGAATCATAAAGTATTAATATTTTTCTAGTTGACTAAATTTTGAACTATGCAACCTAAAAAAGTATTCATTAAATTAAAATAAAATATATTCAAAATAAGAATACATGATTCATTTTTGAACGTCTATACCTTTACCACCGCTTCACTAAAGTTTAATGTCTTAGATCTAACTAACTAAACTTTAATGTCTTAGATCTGAGAAGAACCAGCGCTAGAAACTCAGCGGGATATTCTTCAGTCATTTACAATTTTACAATTATTCAATATTGACAATTATACTTTTGAAAAAGACTGGAGCGAGCTTTTTATTCTCAACGCGTGTTATCATTTATAAAATCATTAATTAGGTTTAACCTTTAACACACAAACTTCTTTTTCCTTTTTTTTTAAATTGTGATGTAGAACATTCTCGGACGTACATTGTTTGGGATCCTATTGTAATAGCATACACAACCTCTCATGAAAGAATTATGGACTCGATACAAACGAGTTACAGGCGCGGTAAATTTCAGTATATTTATAGTATTAATTTTGTGTACATCACCGATTTTGGTTGATTGATTCGCGTGATTCGCAAGGATATATTGAGATGTAACTATCGATATATTAATTTCCTTATTTTTTCTCTTAAGGAATCTTTAGGGCTTAAGTTGTATATTGAGCGAATAGCTCGCTTTTCTGAAAAAAATTGAATAAATGGCGTAAAGTATTATGACATAGGACATAATTCAATGAAAGTAGCTAAAGTAAATAAGGCGAGTAGTTTCCACATCAGTTAGTAATCTAATCTTTTGAACCGCAAAAGAGAAGTAGAATCAACAGGATCACAAGGTAATTTTCTACCGTGAATCCTAATACGTAAAAAAGTTTATATTATATAAAAAGTAATCTTCAATGCAAGAAGTATCAAATAAAACATTACATTTTAGTTAAACATATATATATTTTTTAAATTAAGTTAAGTTAGTAAATAAGATTTAATTGTTCTATCGTTATTTTATTTGTATAAGAAACTTCTGTGAAAGTTATGTTAGAATTCTTAGAAATTCAATTACAAGTTACCAAAGTCTTCTCCGTTTTGTCTCAGTGGTGTGAGCAAAGTTATTGGCGCTACATTCCAATTATCTCCTACAGCGCTTGTTTACTTACCTGTGCTTGTGATAGAGGAAGCTTATTTACTAGTTTCTATTAAATTATATGACTAGATTGCATCGTGTAATCAACTATGATTACTACTGAGTAGTAGTTACTTATCTATTTATATTATAAAGTGTTAACTACATCTACGTCGCCACGTAGTATAAAATCAGTTCATTTATATAATATTTTAAATTGCAAGATGAATATTATTAAATAACATTATTCGAAAACCGTAATGTATTTGAAACTAAATTTATATTTAAAAAAAATGTTAATATTTTTGGTTGTAACACAGTAGGCACGTATCAATGTCCACGCTCCACATATTACCTTGCTAGATGAATTAAACTTACCATTTAATTGACTTAACTTATTTGCTATTACTTAGTTTATCTCATACAGCCTGTGATGAGTTATTGACATCAAGTGCTACAAGCAGACAGGTATAAGCCGCAATGCGGACGGATTTAGAAACCCCCAAATAAAAGCTTCACCCATGCATGAAACTGTAAATTACTTCGAACATGTCAGCCTGTTTAATCTATGCATAAATCTCTCATAAACAAGTACGTTAAAATTTTGTTATAAATTTAACTGTATTTGATTTTTTGACTGTGTTATTTTTACTTCACATAACATATACATCATAACATATAACAAATTGGCAAAGTGTGATAGCGTCTGATTGTTTGACGGTTGGGAGTTCGATCACAACTCTGAGAGAATGAATTATTTTCATTATCTCGAACTGATAAAACATAATTCGTTAACTTAAAGTTAAAGTTCAGCCACTCAATTTACCTTGAAATCGATCAAAAAGTAAAGCAGAAAGGGTACATGTATAAAAATAAATTGAATAGAAAATATTTAAAATTTTTAAAAATAGTACCTAACTAACTTACATATATACATATAAGGTATACTCTTATTACACGAGCTGCAGTCAACCTCCTAGTTACTAGTTCCACCTAGTAGGTGTTAGATAGCAATTAAACAAAAACAATCAATGACTATAATACAGTTCTAGAAACTTCGATTTAGCTTATTACTATTAACAAATATCAATTTTTACTTAATAAATTATATTTATTTCATGTAAATATATATAAATTAATTTAAATTTAAATGTTGTTTGTATTCATCCTATTATGTAAAATTTACATAGTAGCATAATTTCTAAACGTATATGTCAATGTTGTCACTCTGACGTTGTCAATGTCTCTTGTCAACAATGTCAACAACATTCTGATTTCACTCACGTTGTGCAATTTATTATTGTCTTATAAGCAACAAAGTTCTTTCTCGCTTTTCAGTTATAGACCTATTTATTGATAAAGAAAGTGCAGTTCGAAATATATTACAAAATTAAAAATGAGGCTCGTGGATTCATTAAAATTGTGGGAACTTCAAAACAATACTACAAAAATTCGAAATATTTGCATTGTAGCGCACGTGGACCATGGAAAAACCACTTTAGCCGATTCTTTAATATCTAGCAATGGTATTATATCTCAAAGGATGTCTGGTAAACTGCGTTATATGGACAGCAGGCCAGATGAACAGGAGAGGGGTATTACTATGAAAAGCAGTAGCATTGCTCTTTATCATGCATTAAATAAAGAAGAATATCTTGTAAATCTCATCGACTCTCCAGGACATATTGATTTTTCAAGTGAAGTGTCAACTGCTGTTAGATTATGTGATGGTGCTATTGTTGTTGTAAGTATAATAATATTTTAACATATCTGATATTATATGCGATCCTTAAATAATATTGTGTAAACCCTATTGTGGAAAAAGTCTGTATTATTAACAAATAAAAACAAGCTTATAAGACTCATAATCAATTAATGAAATAATTTTTTCTAAAATATGACAATCAAAATTTTACTTTCATTAAAATAGATATAGAATATTATAGATATAAAGGCAATAAATTATCTTATAGATATATAAGTAATAGTTATAATATTCTTTTTAATCTGATAAATTAGTCTCCGTATATTATAATGTTAATTTCAGGTTGATGTAGTGGAAGGTGTATGTCCACAAACTAGACTAGCTTTAAAACAGGCATATTCTGAAAATATACGAGCAGTACTAGTTTTAAATAAAATTGACAGGCTTATAGTAGAATTGAAAATGACTGCATTAGATGCATATGTTCATATTACACAAGTATTGGAGCAAGTCAACGCTGTAATGGGTGAACTTTTTGCTTCTGAGGTCTTAGAAAATGAAGAAAATTTGATAGATAAGCAGGTATGATTACAACTATTAGAAAATTGTTGTGAAATTCTTATTGCATCCTTATTACAACAACAACATAAAAATGGTTTGGTGTAGTAGTAAAAATAGGATTATCATAAATAATTTAACTAATCTAATTAAAAAATAATTTAATTAACCTAATTCTTTAATGATTACAGCAAAAAGTAATGCCAAAACCAAAAGAAGATAATAATTATTACGACTGGACCTCAGCACTTGAAGATGCGGATGATTCAAACTTATATTTTTCACCAGAACAAGGAAATGTAGTGTTTGCAAGTGCAATAGATGGATGGGGCTTCACTGTTCATACATTTGCTAAATTATTTTCAGATAAACTTGGTAAGTTGAATCTTATTAGGATATTGAATTTGGAATTATTGTTTTTAAATTATTATGTATTTTAACATAAAAATATTAAGGAATATATTAAGGCCTCTTGGATACTGTACAAGCGCTCTAGCCATTTATATTAAACTATGTCGAAATACTTAAATGCTTGTTACAACTTATTTTAGTTGTTAGCATCTGTAGAGAGATTTTTACAGTTTTCCATACTTACTTTTTTCCATTAAATTCTTCCATTACTGCGTGACTAACAGCAGCACAGCTGAAAGTCAATTAGCACAATCGGTAGTCAAGTAGTTGTATAAGATAAGATACGGAAAAAGTCATGTATGAGAGAGTTTATCATGACTGGGTTGTGTTATAATCTGGATTTATTGTTTTATATTTCAAACAAACAAAGTAGGGAAAAAGTAGGTAATAACTTGTATATACATAATAACTGTACCTTAATTTGCAGGTGTTAAAGAAGAATTATTAAGAAAAGTACTTTGGGGTGATTTTTATTTAAATCCCAAAACAAAACGTTTTATGAAAGGTGCTCAAGAGAAAGCTAAAAAACCACTATTTGTTCAAGTTATTTTTGATAACTTATGGAATATATATGAAACTGTCGTTATAAGGAATGATAAAGAAAAAGTGCCAGTTATATGTGAAAAGCTTGGTATTAAATTAACCGCTAGAGATTTAAGGCACAGTGATACAAGAATTCAATTGCAATCTTTAATGATGCAATGGCTGCCTTTATCTCACACAGTCTTAGACATGGTATGTCAGAAACTTCCTTCTCCAAACGAAATTTTACCAGAAAAAGTAGAAAAACTTATGTGTTCGCGCATAAGAGATTTCGACTCGTATCACGACGATACAAAGAAACTAAAAAATGATTTCCTTGCATGTGATAGTAATGATAGACCTGTGATTATATTTATATCGAAAATGTTTAGCATCGATAAAAGTGCGTTGCCAGAAAATAAACCTAAAATTCTAACGCCTGAAGAAATGGCGTTAAGACGAGAAAAAGCGAAACAAATGCGCGAACTAAAACTAAATAATGCTAATTTAGAAGCAACACCTATGAATAAAGAAAATCAAGATAATGGCAATGAAGAGAAATGTACTATAGATGAGAAAGAAAAAGAAGAAGAAAATCCTACGGCATTTATAGCATTTGCAAGAATATTTAGTGGTAAGGTGAAGAAAGGTGATAAACTATATGTACTCGGTCCTAAACATGATCCGTCACAAGTATTATTAAAACAAGATTTCCAAATAGATCCTAATAAGAAATTGAAAGATTTGCAAAGTGATGAACATATTACATTTACAGAGTACGTTAGTTTTTATATTAAGCTTATTTTCTTTAAAAAAAAAAGAGGCATTTAAATAGTGGTTTAATTTTATTTCGTTTTTCAGAATTAAATCATTATACATTTTAATGGGTAGAGAACTAGAAGAGATTAATGAAGCTGTTGCTGGCAACATTATAGGTATTTTTTTATATAATTTATTAGTGTAAATTTAACAATGGCTTACTGTACATGTAACGCGTTACTTTGATTTCTACACCAAAAATTAATTACAAATAAATTATTATTATTTGATGATTGTTTATGAATCTAAAGACTATCTTTTAGATACGATACATACTACATACGATAAGACTATCTTTACATATAATTTTGTCTAAAGTTCTGATTACTTCCTAGGCATAGGAGGGCTAGAAGATCACATTCTAAAAACAGCTACTTTAAGCAGTACTATAGCATGTCCAGCTTTCAGTGAAATTCAGTTTGCAGCAGTCCCTATACTAAGAGTCGCTATAGAACCTACATATCCTTCTCAGTTACCGCAGTTGGTTAAAGGTAAGAATTGCATTGATAACGACACGTTGTTTTGTATGATTAAAAAATGACTGTTCTGGTTGTATGTAATATTTCCATACATATTTAGATATATATAAAAATTTACAATATACAGTTTTTTTTAGAAATTGTATAAATAACGTAGCGGGATTTGGACACGCACTTCTTGGAAATAGTCCACGCGGTCTGACCACTAAGCCATACGTTCACGTGAACGTTACGTTATCATTTACATTTTCTATAACAAATTTGTTTCCTTAGTGTTGACTTCTACCTTTTGTACACTTTTAAAAAGTAATAATAAGGGTATATATAGGTTATATATAAAATGTATAATATTTTTGTAATTTTTATATATAAAATGTTGTAATTGTTTTTCTTTAATCTATTTTTCTACTAGGTCTACGTCTTCTTAATCAAGCAGACTCTTGCGTCCAGGTACTATTACAAGAGACGGGCGAACATGTCTTAGTTACGGCCGGCGAAGTTCATTTACAAAGATGCTTAGAAGACCTTAAGTAAGTGTTGATGTATTTAAAATTTAAAATAATAAATATTTCTTATATAAATCTTTACGGGCTAAGACTAAGAGATTTATTTTTGTAGAAAATGTATATTTGAACCATGTTGCCGCAGTGGGCATGTAAACGTGATGGGCGTGTGGGATTGAATCCCACTCGGAGGAGTATAATATTTTAATTCCCCAATTCTGGTAAAACAAAGTGCGTCTTTGAGATTATCAACTCACCATATTATAATGTCTCTAGTTTGGCAGACTATGGAGAACAGAGTGTCTACACTACGTCCTCTCTGTCTACTGTAGTATATACGCAGGATAAAGCGTAAATAAAAAAAATATATGTCTTTTCTGGCCACATATATAAATAAAAATATATTTATTTTTGATATACATTTAATTATTTATATAAAACTTAATTATTTAAATATTTTTAAGTAGTAATAATTATAAAAGTGGTTATTACTTATTTGTCAAATTATTAAATTAACATTCCTTAACAGAACCAAATGTATGATTTTACTATTCATTTACAATATAATTTTTAGAAACATGTTCGCGAAAATACCAATATCCGTATCAGAACCTATAGTTCCATTCAGAGAAACTATTGTAGATCCACCAAAAATAGATATGGCTAATGAAGAAATAGATTCACAAAATATAGACAAAGGGGACACAGAAATAGACCCATTGATAACGATATACACAAATAATAAGCAAAGTAGAATAAAAATACGAGCTAAACCACTTCCAAATGAAATAACTTTACTGTTAGATCGATCAGCTGATTTACTCAAAGCTATATCTCAACACATCAAAACATTGCTAGGAATGTCCAACAACGACATACTGGAAACAAAGTTCGACGAAATGTCAATAAATAAACACCAGTTGTCTGACAGAATGTTAAAACTGATAGAAAATCTTAAGCAAGAATTAGAAACTATATGCTCAAAACTAGATCCTGAATGGAAAGATGTTGTTAATCAAATATGGGCAGTAGGTCCTAGGAATTGTGGCCCAAATTTGCTTTTAAACCAAACTCAGGATTATTGTACGAAGTATTTGCATCATGAGAAAGTGTTAAAAGAAGATCGTAGATTCGAATACGAGAGTAGTTTTGTAAATGGTTTTCAATTGTCGTCTTTGGCTGGACCATTATGTGATGAGCCAATGATGGGTGTGGCATTTTGTGTAGAAGAATGGACCTTGGATAAAAATGAAGACGATATCCATACTTTTGGACCTATGTCAGGTATGATATGAAATGTGTATTTTTTTAAAGATAATAATTATGATAAAAGATTGAGCTTAATAACTGCTCCATTTCGTTAAGATAAATGAAAAAGTACAATACGGTTCCATATATTCTGCAATTTGAATAATTTATTTTAGGTGCATTAGGTCCTTATACTTATTTCTTTATGTATTACATTAATATTACAAAATTTGTAATTTGATATATTTATTCGTTAAATAAAAAAATATATATTTATTTACTTTTAAAGTATATTTGAAATTGTATTGACACTGAATTTTGTAATACAACACTAGGTCAAATAATGTCAGCAGTGAAGGAAGGATGTAAAAAAGCATTCCAAGCACGACCGCAAAGACTAATGGCGGCGATGTACTCCTGTGACGTTGTAGTCGACCAACGAGTTTTAGGTAAGTTCTATTCTTTACAGCTTCACAATTTTTCCACACAGCAGCTGATTCCGGGAAACCTAGTGGCAAGACACTCCGTTTTTTACTCTCCGACTAAATTAAAGATATCGAGTGTTGGGCTGTCGAACACGACGTCACGCTTTGTTTGCCAGATCGAGAAAATTAAAATAATTTAGATATTAATAATTCTGCAAGTGCAAGTTCTTATTTATTCCCGTGCTTCTACCCCGTTTACCAGGTACACATTAGAGTCGTTGGTTGATGTACAGGAAAAGTAATGTTCACTGTGTAATAGTTATTTGTTGTGTATTCGTCTATGTACAACACACACAAACACACACACACACATCAGATTACTCTCACTCAGATTATCTCTCTCTTCTCTCTCTCACACTTTACTACTGTCGTGGCACAGTGGCACGGCGATAGACTATGAATACGCTGGATGTAGGTTTGATCTCCACTCAGAATAATGATTATACTTAAATATTTTCATATTCTCTGTCACACGCAATGTCTTGAAAATTGAACAAAAATTCTATGTGACGAAAACATGACCTTTTTTCAAATTACACGCGTCAAGAGGTATAAAATAAATTTCAATACGTTTTAATATGTAGGGCTTAATGACTTAATTAACATACTTTAAAAAAATATATTTTTCTACTATGAACAGGACAGTACAATGAGAAGACAGAAAATTTTGAATAATTTTATTTTATTCATTTTATAATTACAAATATTGTAATTAACACTACTATTTACAAAGCGATTTGTCTATTATATGGTTTGATATAAATATTTATTATATACTAAACTTATATAGCTATAAATGCATTTCTAATACACAAAAAACACTGAGCTCGTATCACATAATTTAGTGTAGGTACATTTAAATGTTACTTAAAATAATATCCATCGAATAATAGCGAATTGCGTTACATTTACTGGCGTAAAACCTTTTCCTTCCTTACACCTATGGCTTTCTTCCATCTGGCATTATGTAATTACTTAAAAATATCAATAATACTATAGATTATTATAACTATGAAATAAACATTGTTGATAAAAGGTACGAAATATTACCGCCTACTAAATGCATGTTGAGTATTCTATATACGACACAAAAAAAAATGATATTTCAAAAAATCAGACTTAACGACATAACTGGTTAAAGGAAGCTAAAAGCGTTTCGAAATTAAATATATCGTTTAAAGTGTTCGTTGGATTCAACGAGGCGATGCAGCCATCTTGAACCCAACCTACTTTTCCGTAACAATAACATTAATTTCCACTTAATTGATCCAATGCAATGCTCGTGCCAATTCTTTCACTTTATACCATGGGAATGGGGGGTCTGACGTCATTCGTCTAACGCGTGATGCTCTAGATCGTCTGTTATAGAAATTCGAGTCCATATAGCTATGGGTTTGATATCGGTTGTACACCGGCTTGTCGTACGAATGAGGCTGCGAATAGTCCACTTTGTACGTGCTTGTTGTACTCTGCACTCTCTCTCCGCCTGTGTATCTATTTGTGTTGTAAGCTGAAATTGAAAGTTCATTTAATTAGTACTGCAATTCAAAATTTCGTATATAAATTATAGATACCTGAATATGAACCCGCGCCTGTTAAAATAAAAGTAAAAGATGTATGCTTAAGTCTTGCTATATTTTAAATTCAGTGCCTTCTTTTAAATATTAGTGCTAATAGTGTAAATAATATAATTTAAAAAAAATGATCGCAGAGAGGTCTTAGGAACTAAATAATATCTCAGAATTCTTGTTACATTTTTCCACATTCAACTCCATTTATTTTCCAAAACAAAATTAAATGTTCCGTATTCTCGAACTAGATATATCTTCTTACGACGTTCCTTAAGATAAGTTAGCCTTTGACTTACAGCCAAGTAATGTACTAAATCTTTGCTTTGTTCTCGCTAATACCTTTATAAATCAGTGCTGAGGCCATAAAACACAGTGTATTGCGATATGCGATATGGTTATTTCTAAAGCGTATAGATAGTATAGTGACTAACCGGTGTGATAAGCGGTCGGGCGGACGCACATCATGCCAAACACTCTTATGCCCGGTACGGACGCGTACGTAGGCTGGTCGTGAGACATCGGCCCCTCTGTAAAACAAAATAAACTTGAGTACTTTGTGAGAAAGAAGAACTATTGGCAAAATTATAACATTATTAAATGTTATCATTTTGTCAATGGTTCAATTTCAATTTTTTTTATCAAATATTAAGGTTTACTTAGAAAAAGTAGAACAAATACTTTGATAAGACTTGATCATTATTATAAATTTATATAATCAATCATTATTATAAATTTATATAAAAAATTATAGCAATTGCTTAACAAAAATTTTTGTACAAATCTAACAATTGGTGTATATGAATATGAAATATAGAAAAGGTAAATCTATTAGAATGAGAAACAGTAAAACTTACCAAGTATATGAGTTTCGGGACATCGGCAAATAACTAAATAGTGTGATTTGCCTGTTCGTATATTTTGAAGCGCTAGTAGAGACCAGTCTCTAGGCGCGCGGCATTCTCGCATTTCTGATACAGCTTCGCAAGTCTTTACTAGCGTGACTGCCTTTTTTGCATACTGCAATGTTAGATTATTCTAATTCAGCAATGTACTATTAGATTTTTTAAAAGGATATATAAATTATAATAAGCTTTTATAAATAGTGACCTTGTTGGGTTTTTATTCTCGTTTAATTTTGCATAGTTTTTTGTTAATCATATTTATTTTATACACTTTAATAAATTAAATACATAGAAACTCATTCCGTATTCCGAAAGGTTAAAAAAAAGTCTTTTACGAGATATCAAAAACGTCAAAACGTATTATTAATTGAAAGACATTATATCTACACGACAACGATTAGCCATGATCGGTAATCAGAAGAAAACTGCGCATGATTTCCTGTATCAGATAAATCAATTTGCACAAAATTACCGCTATGCACTCAATTAAATCCTTAGCTGTAGATTATTCCTATCATGGCACAGAATGTAACGCCGTTAACTATAAAACTTGTCACCTTCTTTTTGGAATCCGTCGTTAGCCGCGTGGTATGTAAGTCGTCGGCGTTGAGACTAGCGGAGCACGGGTCTCTGTACCTCGCTGGGCACGCGCATAATGGCTGAGTGTAATTCAAACGCACGTATACTGCGTTGCACACCTGGAATTTTTTTGTGAAAGGCTTAAATTTTGGTAGAAAATATTTTTATCAAAAATATATAATGTTCAAATCTAATAAATACTCTTTAGTAACATCTAAAGGCAACACTCGATATATCTCTAATATATATTACTATTCAAAATTCTTAAGAATCCAAATATGAAAAGATCGTATTCCTATTGTCAATAAATTGGATGGTTTTTGAATTATCTATACAAGAAGTCTGAAACCTTTTGTCAAATCATATTGCTTCATCTCCTCGAGAACTACTTATACGTTTTGAATATCATTTGCTATTGCTGTACTCACAATAGGAAATTTCATTACCTGTTGAATAGCGCACTCTGGTAGTAAATAAATGTGTTGGTTGTGAGGATAGTAATGGTACTTAGTCGGCTTCGCCAACACTGAAGTGGAACCCGCTGGCAAAGGCACCGTCTGAAAGCAAAGACATGGTAATGATTAATCTACCTTTTGCAAAGCAAATTATTCTATGAACAGTTGGTCTGCTATTTATCAATAGACTTTTTGTACAAAAAAAAGTAAACTTCAGAAGCATATTCACATGCTTCTATGTATAATTATGGGAAATATTATAATTTTTTTTCGTTTTTCTACGTTATTGACTTCATACCGGTACTTGTATTTGTATTTATTTTATATCAAATTTATTTCTTAGCGACTCTAATCTTTATAAGCTAAGATGCATAATTAACTTTCTTCTAATTATGTCCTTGTGAGAAACAGATTCTTGATCACTGATAATTCGTTTAGATGCAACATTGCGGGAGTTTAGATAACCGTTACTCCTGTAAATAAAACTAGATTTGTTTGGCTTACTTTGTTGGCAATTGCCGCCTACTCGCCTACTGCACGGCTCGCTTTGTTTGATAAATATCAACTTAACTGATCTAAGTGGAACCTTGATCTCTTCTATTCTCAAACAATACTACAGAATAGTTACTAAGGAAAATGCTTAATCATATGTCAGTACAAAATATGAGTTATTTTGTCATGCTATTACTGTAAATACTAAAGTAATAATGAATAAAGATAGTATGTTGTAATATGTTACATAAGCTGGTGGATCAAATTGTTAACAATATAAATTATAATTAAATCTATCTAATATATCAAATTGATTGGTCGTGCATGACAAGACCTGCTAATAAAATGACGCGAAATGCCTAAATTCAATATTACCAAAATGTACGTGATAAATGTTTTGTTACACAACGCTTGCTATAATATTCAACTCGCAACGGTTTTGTATTTGCGTTTTTTTATACCGTCAAATAGTTATCTGTCTTATTTTTTTAAAGCTCTGACTGCTGTGATCTATTTTTATTTTCAGTTTTATTTCTTTTGAAATGTAGTTTATTTTTTTTTAATATTTTAACGTATTACGTACTTTTCTCGCCAGTATCGAGGTCAACAGTTCTTTGTCATATTACAATATATTTGATCAAATAAAATAATCTCATATTTTCAATCAGGAAAGAGTTTTAAAACTGCTCCTTTGGTTTACATAGGTATTTTTTTTTCACATAAATCGCCGGACGTCACGTTCAAGTTGAACGATCGAAGTCGGCTCAGATGCTTTCTATAGAATAATTTGTTTGTACCATCTTTTTCTCGATTTTTTAATCCGTTTCGTGTCAATTACATGTTTTTTGTTCCTACTATAAACGGTGTAAATCAGCTTAACAGTCTTGAGACCCGTTACGTAACGCAAGGTCAGAATCGGTATGAAGTTAGATCATCTTGATATGTTTACCTAAAAAGCTAATCTTCGGTTCGCGATCTTGACATGATCTGAACTTCGTGCAACCTGCAATAAATGATCTCGATAACGAAGTTCAATGATCCACAGACAAATAATAAAATACCAATTGTTAATGTTAATTGCGTACATTGTGTTCAAATATATCAGATTCTTTATCCTGTAGCTTTCTGTTTATTTAAAGACGTGCTAATACAAATGTATTATTGTAAAATGCTTCTATTACAACTTATGGCATATTAAGCTTGGGCTTATTTAATTTGGATACGATAAAAATATCATTTGTCACTGAACTTTATTATTTAAAGTGATATAGAGCCATGATTGTTCAAGTTATTTAATTGCTTAATGGTTTCCCGAATTCGAATTTCGAAGAAAAAGGTTCCTGTAAATATTATTTTCGTTTTATATATACACGAATAATTTAGTCATAAACTAGCTCTTCCTACAAAATTACAACAAAATTTTATATCATTTGAATACATTTATCATAATGTCGGTTATTACGTTGAATACAGACGTAGCCCTACAGCTATCATGCCTTTTGCATACATTGTGGTCGCGTGTTGATTGACGAGTAAACACGATAATATCAATCAGTACAATCTAAACCAGATGTATTAAATTAGCATAGTAATATATGAATTGATAATTGTACCTATTTCCTTATGATGTGATAATTTTTAATAAATCAAATTTGAGGGTAAAAGTATTATGTCGGCTATAATTCATATAAGGTTTAAAAAAATAACCATAAGCTCATTTATATTATATATATATATATATATATATATATATATATATATATATATATATATATATATATATATATATATATATATATATATATATATATATATATATATATATATATATATATATACAAACCAACGGAGAACTAAAGTTATCGATATAAGCCCAAGGGCTAGCTAGCTGAAGTGGTAGTGAGCTGGTCACTAGCTAGACGTTAATCGCAGAAGAGGTCGTTCTGGGGTGAAAATCGCACTTTGGCAAGGGTAGTGTAAGACATCTTCTGGCTAGGTGGGTAAACAGCATACTGTATATATATTGGTTAAGCGATGATCGAGGAGAAACATTACTATAATATCGTTAATATATGATAATGAAATTAACTTATAAATAAGCTTTTGTTTATTTTCTGAACGTGGTTTTTTTCTTTAAATATTTAAAGAAATATAAAAATAGCAAATAGCATTAAATTGAATTTGTAGATTTTTTTTATTATCCTATTATTGCTTCAGTTATTATTAACCTCGTAAATCATCTTATACTTTGATCTCTTTTTCCCGTTATGATTGCTGTGCTCACTATGAAAACGTGCACTTCTCTGGCGGCCATAAACTTATTGATTGGTACTATAACTAAACTCTCTTTGGTTTACACTGACTTTTGCAGTCTGTACAAGTTTACTTTTATAACTAAAGTTATATTTGTTTTAATTTATGCAATGAAATAAAATCTACAGCTTCACTTAAAGCTTTATTAAGATCGTCATTTCCTATAATTATACCATGAGAAAATTAAAGCAAATCAACTTTTTTAGGTAAATCGTATTTTAAATATCAAATCTCGATAAGATATTAACTTAATAAAGGTATATGCCGCACTGAACAATTGCAACAAGTTCACGCACCGTTCGTTGCCCGCGATCTACCTCAAGTTCAGGGCTTGTAACCGTGTAATCACTTCCGATGCTAACTGATTTATGTAGATGCTATAATGTAAATGCTTATTTATGGCACAATTAGCTTGTTAAAATATGATTATAAAACCATTGTAGCTATAATTAATCGTTGTAAAGTATATGATGGTAGAAATATTAGCTATCAATAATTTTTATCGTGTGCTTATTATATAGCTATTTATGAATATAAAAAATGTGATTTTATTCAGTTGTTTTTGCCTAGTAATAAAAACCAACACATAAAGTTTAATACATAAATAATAATATACAAAAACTTGATCGTTAGTCGTTAGGTAAAATATTACATACATATTGTATGAACATCTAAGCACTGAGAGTCGAGACCGACCATAAAACTGAAAGCCCAATAGACATTCCACCCGATAGATAACCTTACAAACTGACGGTAATTAGAAATGCTTTGCCCCAAGAAACACTAATTGGGAATAGCGCTGTTAAAGCGCCAACAAACGATTCAAATAAGCTAATGAACGCCAGAGAAAGCTTTTATGTATTTTCTCTGTAGTACCTACATAAAATGCAAATTATTTTCTTTAGGTTATGCAACGAGGATAAAAAAGAGCTGAATTTAAACTATGAATAATTATTATGAATAGTGTTGGAATGAAATATCCAAGTTACTTTGGTCCTCTCGTCCATGCTTTTTGTGCTTTAGAAACAAGTAATTTCATTTAAAAGCTTTTTTATAATAAATTTTATAGAATGCCATATAATTTTTACCTCTTGCAAATTAAGTTTTTAAACCTTTTATTATAGATACTTAGGTTAGCAAATCCATTTTAGATACGGCAAACTACCATATCGTCATAAATCTATGAAATTATTAGTTCAACGATCACCAGGCTATTTGAATATCTTATTTATATTTCCTTATCGAGCTTACAGTTAGCAAATATATCCAACAGGTTTCTCTCTATAGCGGTGTAGTAATTCAATACTTCAGGTTTCCGTTCCGGACTGCTTGCAAGTACGTAAATATTTTATGCTCTATATATGTACACACAAGCATACGAATGGCCAGGGATATTGGTTATGTGATATATTTTACTATCAATCAAATTCTTATAGCTTTTTATATTATTCATTGCTTTGCTTGCTTTTATATCAAATTTTTTCTTATCAAATTGCTTTAGATCTCGATAGCATTATAGACCTGTTAGTTAAATGAGTAATGGCAACTTATCAGGCAATGGTAAACAACAGTATCGATCTATTAAACTAATTATAACTCTTTTATAAATTATAGAATATTGAATAAATAGCATAGTCTTCAACGAAATCATTAAAATTTATAAATATATTACAGAGATGCTAACAATAAAAATAAGCTGTGTGACTTAGATCGATAGAATTGTATGAATCAATTGTACCTAAAACCAGAAATGGGCTGGAACGTTCTCTTAGGGACGCGGGTTCGAGTACCGCTGTGTTCAAATTTTTATACGTTTAAACACTTTTCTTAGTATAATATTTTTTATTCCTTTTTTATTGTATTACTATACAATCTACAGATTTATAATCTATACATTAAATGTAACTGTACACAAATGAGAACGATGAAAATACTCAAAAACGTTTTGTTTTTGAGTAAGCAAAATTATCTTCAATTTCTCATCAACGTCACGTTATCCTTCACTAAGTAGGCATAACATTTTTAGCAGTTACTACGGTTGTTTGTTGAATTAGTTTCCCTTTTCTTTTGTGCCGTTTGCTAATTTCAACTCAGAGCAGCCAACATTGCAAATGTGTATATTTTAAAGTTTAAAACTATATTTTAAAAGCATTTTTATTTAAGAAATGTCTAAATGCAAAGGATTTGCAACGTTGAGTTTTAATAAGCAAATCGCAATATCTTTGGAAATAGGCGTGAGATAGTGAATTTAGATTCCTTTAAATATAATGAACATCCATAAGACTAAAAGTTATCAATATATTAATAAAAATAGTTGCTTTGTAATACTTTCCATATTAGTACGCAGCTTAGTAGAATTTTCACTTCAGTAAGCTGACCACTTCGTTAAAAGAAAACATAGAACATCGTATGCATAAATACTACAAATCCAGAAGCTATTGTTCCTATTCATGAGTGCACTCCAACCTACACAGGAAACTTGTAATAGTGAAAGAACAGGTTTAAATAGCACACTCAAGTCAGAGTTTAAGACCAAATCTCAAGAATTCATATATTTGAAATGTAAGAAGGAATATGTATTCTAAGAAACTACTATACAAATCTCTTCGCGTCTTCTAATACATCACTTCGTTCAGAAACTTCTTCTTCATTATTATAAAATCCATTATCCTATACATTCGTGGAGCAATGGTACAAAAACTAATTTCGGAGAGAATAAATTAATTGAAAATAATTTATTCTCCCCGAGCGGGAATCGAACCCACAAACCTGTTTACAGGCTGACGCTATGCCTCTGAGCCACGACGGTCCTCTAATAATTAAATTGAAATTAATAATTTAAGTAAAGTTTTACGTATTTATTATAATATATAGCCTGATTCGCTCGTTTTTCGATTTTAAGATGAGAAATAATATTAGAATGAAACTAATTAAACTACAAAATTTTAATAAACCGCACGTGAGTAGGTATTTACATATGTGTGAGAATTAGAATATGTGACGTGAATATTAAGTAGAGGCATTACAGATTCAACGCTATGATTCCGGTAACGCGCATAGTTACCTACTTCGATTATCCTTTTGACGGTTTTCGAAGTAAAAGTTTTGTGAAAAGGAAAATAATTTTCTAGTTCTAATGTTTGTAACATTTCTTTTTATATTTAACTTCACTCGCCTTTTGTGTGATACTGAAGTTGTCCAAACTGTTTCCTAAACTCGGTACCCAACCGTATTTTTTTCTTCAAATGATTATATCTATTAGAGCATAGGGACGTAGCCGTAGGTAAAAGCCACTTGTAAGCTCATTTTGTTTAGCTTTGAACAGTCGCAATGACAACAGTTACGACTCAAACCATTGTAATTGTACATAACTTAAATAATAAGTTAATGTCAATATTAAAATTTATATTTTACGAATTAAATAATACATCATTATATTAGATCTGTTAAAAGTATTATTCTTAAATGGAAATCAAAAGTGCATACTAGACGCTTATCTAGTCACGACTCGAAACCTTCCTAGTAAGGGTCTCTTAATGGTACCTTTTCACATGAGAAGAAACATTCTAAAGAGCTATAGCGGTGATGTGTTCCACAAATATATTGCTGCTATATTGGTATTAATATTATAATAATTTCACACGTCTCTATTATAATGAACAACTGTACTGGTTTCTTTAGACGTTACTATACAACGCTTAAGTCTTAAGCAATATTTTTTTTTGAGCGTCATGATTTAGTTACCTAAGGGAACCTAATGTAGAGGTGAAATTAAAATAATCCATTCCTCTGAGTGGGATGTGGATGTGTGGATGATATGTGAATCGAACACATATCAAAAATCAGAAAAACAAATAAAAAATAATAGTATACCGATTAAAAAATAGTTATATATATATATATATATATATATATATATATATATATATATATATATATATATATATATATATATATATATATATATATATATATATATATATATATATATATATATATATATATATATATATATATATATATATTGAAAATCTATAACAAATAATTTCATATTTAACCTGTATATTATTATTTTTGATTTGTGGAAAGATGACAGTACTCGCTCTGACTATTATTAAGTTCAATTACACATTTGCAATTATATAACGCGAGAAGCTAAACCATAATAATTCTAGAGTGGCAGGAATACGTAGCTGTAGTTGACGCGAAGTATTTCATAATAGTAGCTCACACTACTGGTGGTAGTCTTATTGTGTCATTTTATATTAGAAAATTCTTAACGAGTGACTAAGTTTAGCATTATTCACTTTAAATATTCTATATATTTATATACACGCGATGCGGATATCTAAAGTAATAACGTTAAAACTGCAATAAATGCCATAATTAATACGAACATTAGTATTATAAGTATATTTTCTTTACCGATGACTTTAATTTAAACTCATTATAACGTTGAGGCAGGAGAGCTATTAAATTAAATTCCAATTTCTTAGAGGCCACCATGTAAATTTCAAAACGTCGCTCTATTGTGGTACGTGTTGTGATGTACTACACTGTACACTCGTACAGTCGTGATGTTTCGCATTGACGGGATACTATCTGTGCCCACTCATTCGAAGCGACGGCTCGAGGTAAGCATACACTTGACATTTACGAGCACGCTTGATGGAGTACTTGTTAAACGTAATTTTATTTTCGCAGTTAATACACTACGCCTTTGTTATTTAAGCGCCCTTGTACAAACGTCTAAAATGTTTTTCAATAAGTAATTACTGCTGCCATCGGACGGCCGATTTATTTATCTGTAAGTCGTGATTTGGAAATTCAATAGCTACACGAAGTAATTTGAAACGATCTTCGTGTTCCCTCACACCTACTTTTAGCTGGTTGCGGGTTGCCGTGTAACTGTCAACTAAAGATTGGTGGCGCTACTTCAGCAATGCTTGCTTGCGACTAACCAATAAGGTATGAAAAATAAATGACAAATAACGTATAAAAAAATCTTGTGGGATCTACCATAGGTATACCTATGGTAGATCCCACAAGGTTTTATGTCATATCAATATACCTATTTATGTCATATACATAATGTTAAAACACACACACACGCACACACAACGGCACTTATACAAGGTATTATGTTTATATCAGAACATACAAATCGTGTGGAAATATATATAAATATACTTTCATTTGAAAACAATTGTGCCATTTCAATGGTGTTTGCAGTTCAATGCGTGGGAGAACAGATAAGAAAATTTATTTCACTCTGCGTTCTATGGATTCAGAATTTAATTTGGAAATAAAATACCAAGAGCGAGCTTGAATTAAAATTTATAATATTGATATTGAAAAGAATAAAATAAACTATACGATTTAAAATATTCAATTTTCAAAGACTAAATAAAACGTAATCGTATTATTTATCCTTTACATTTATTACAGAAGTATTAAGAATACCTATGGGTAGTTAAAAACAAGAATAGAATAACAAGGAGAGAAAGTGCGTAAATAAAGATACCCATCTACTGTTTCAGCGCAATCTATCCAACATGTTAAAGCCGAGCTATGTAGTGCGTATAGCAATACTTTCCGATATCGAAGTCAGTATCGATGATGCTTCAGCTAAGTATGCAAAGGCACGTGCGGTGTACAGGGAACCGATGGTCCGATAAGGCGGAACCGATCGTATGTCACGCTCACCCGAGCACTGGCCGAGTAGGCGCACCTTCACATTTTACTCAGCATCCCTCCTGTAATAAATACTCTAATGATACGTAATTGGCTCATGGCGCCGATTCCCAGTCTCGAACAATCCTAGCTTTCCTTTAAAATATTCTTAGAACATTTAATCGACTTCTTGTAATGTATTTTGTATGTTTTATAACGCATATATATAGGACAACCGTTGCCCGACTGATTATTACGCATAATGTGGAATAGCAAGATGCAATTTGTGGTACTTTACGTAATGAATCTTAGCCGATGCTTTTTGCATCCAAGTCATTGAAGCCATATATCTGTAAGTTATTCCACGAAAGGCACATAAAGGTTATCCCGTTTTAATAACTAATCTTCTTCATCATGTTCTGTGACACTTATTCGATAATTTCGTTTTTATACGATGAGTTTTCTCCGAAGAACCAATTTTATATCAACTGTAAATATTGTTACAACCTTAAAGCTTGTATTATAAAACGTATATTTTTTAGCATCTATAATATACATATATGTATTATAAAAAGAATCTGGAAAGATTTTCGATCGCGTTTCCTTAGCGTGCCTACACTCCATAAATAGATCTAAGGATTATTTTGGTCTTGTATTTTGCTTAAATCTTCGCTAACCACGTAAATTGTTCATGCGACTGAGTATTCGCGAGACATTTAGTATTGTTTCACGTTGGTATTTGAATGCTCTCTCTACAGAATTTCTCACATTGAAAACTCAATTGGTATATATATTTAGTTTCTCAAGATTTTCTATTTCAAAGTATTTTCCCATGTATATTTTACTTCAAAATATCCTTATAGTTCGGCTTTAAAGGAACACTTGTAATTATTACTCTTTAAATATTGAGTAACAAATCCATTTAAAAATAACGTAGCATGTCTAACATGTTACATTATGTTTAAATACAATAAACAACATAACATAACATGACTAAAAAGTGCATCAGATCGATATCTTCATAATTGCAGTGATCGTTTTTATGGAGTGCACTTGCATCTAGTATGGTACGGTCTGGATATGAGAAACTGGTCACATAACACAACATGTGTAATAGTCAATCGTGCGTGTCCAGTTGAGCGTCAACGCGTAAATCACAAATCGAACACTAACAGTCACGTATAACCGCTGTATAAGAGGCAATAATCCAAATATCTGCAATATATAGCATACAATATATTTCAGTGTCCATACAACATATTATATCATTATTATTTCCGTTATAGATCCCCTGCTTTGAACTAATGAAGAAATGTTGTGACGTTAACTTAAACTTGTCATGTAAGATAGTCTCGTCTACGTCGTTTAAGATCTAACGAAATAATCTAAATAGATAAAAGCAATCTTAATCAATACAAACATATACAATGGTAACATTATAATAGTATCTGGCTGTCTTACTTTTCACCGCCTGTCTGTCCGCTATCTCTGGCAGAGTGGCATTAATTGTACAAGCATATTACATTTGCCCTATCTATTGATTCAAGTCTTCCTATTTTTTTTGTATGGAAACGTGAGACACAATCCTACAGGAACTGGATAATGCAAATTATGGCAATTTGCGAAGGAATGTCATTTTGTATTCTCTAGATCATTTCTGATCGGATGTCAAGCACCGTTACGAGCTGTAATTATAATCGTGTAATATTAATTCAAATTTTATATCGACAGAGAAATAGAAAGCACGAATTTTATAGGTTAAGAATAATTTCTGAAAGTATTGCCTTCATTTGTAATTGTATACGTATATATTTATATTCCTTCATGAATAATAAAGGAATTAAATTAGTACTAAACATTGTGAGCAAGTAGAAGTGGTATGATTGTAACTATATATACGATTATATATATAAGACATGCAAATATCCTTAATTAAATAATTAATTCGTGCCAACATTATATGTATGTTGATTCATTTAGTAAACTAGACTTTATAGAAAGTAACCACAATTTACTTGAATATAACCCATAGATTACCCATAAAATTGGTATTTTCACTTTAAACATCTTTATGGTCCTCTCCCCAGCGGCATCACGTTTTAGTATAAATTAACATTCTGTTCGGAATATTTGCAAAATAATGAAAGCTCGTGACTATCTAGTCGATTAAATTGATAGTGGTGTAATAGACGCTTCTATGTAAGCTATGTCTTAGGAACAATTGTTTTAACTACTTAGTATTGATTCTATGAATTTCTATTTTAACATAAATTTGTAAGTATTCCTTATACAAATTAGAAATCCTCGTTTTATACCATATCGGTATATCGGTATCGGTAATATTTACTTTTTGTACTCAAATCCGATAAATCTTAATAATATCAGTACTAGTCTATGAAAATTATAAGAAGACGCTACCATACAATTCACGGATAGTCTCGCTGCACTAAGGTCTAGGAAATTGCTTGGTTCGCGATGATTGCCAAGCTAATGCCCTGTTGAAACGCTGGCTGGGCTGGCTTCCGCATCCACCGAGAAATATTTATCTAGGTACATATGATGATATTTGTATATATGGAATAGACAAGGTAATTTCTTTAGCATACTTTCTGACAATATGTTCCTTTGTAATAATTAAAGAATACAAAATTATTTTGCATTACACAAATATCACAAAAGGAACTCAAGTAAAATCAGGGACAGATCACCATCATCTGAATAAATTGAAACTACAACTGTCATTGACTAGCTTTGTGAAATTATCCACGATAGTACCAATTGTCTTCTACTATAAATCGTCCAATTCTGTTTACAAAATGCACATAACAGACTGCATTAGAGCAATTTTCGCTAATATACTGTTTACAAATAGAAAACCGTATATACTATAGAGCCGTCGCGGCGCAGCGTCTGACTGTAAATGCGGCGGTTCGATTCCTACTTGGAGAGAAAGATTTTCTTCACTAGCATTTCCGCCACTAAACACGCAATACCCTGAAAGGTGGAAAGTGGGGAAGGGAGTGTCGTAACTCAAGATTCCATCTGCCTACCTTGCTATGTGCGGGAAACAGCGAGCTAAAAACAAAGAGATATAGAGGCAATTATATGATTGAAAAATAAAAGCCTCGACAAAAAGAAGATGCAAATATTCACCTGTTTACACAACATCATTGCTGTGCTTAACGAGTTTTTGCAATCCATCCACTATGTGAGCATCATTTATAATAGAATCGCAATATCGTTTTTATCGTTTACTGTGTTTATAAAATTTATTAACTATATTAATTGGCCACGACAGATATGAATTGCCTTATAAGCTATACCTGATAAATTCTTCACTTATATAAAATGAAAAGATAATTACTCGCGCATTTCACATCGAAGACAGGTTTGAATTGGATTCATAACTTATTTTAAGCATATTTTTATCTTGAATATGTCACTTTTATAATTTAACTTAAACACGCGTCATTGATGAATCGATAACATATATTAATTCCTTTAATTAGTTCCATTTAAAGTTATTACCTCTTAAGACAAGCTACATGAGGTTTCTAATAATAAATAAGCCTTACACTGTTATCAGATTGGTCTGTTTGTAATTTAATTAAGCTGTAGTGACGATGGTATCTCAGGAAACTTTATATAGAGCCCAAGCTATAATACGCCAACCCGAGGAAAGTTACATTGTTTGTGTACAAAATAAATTGAAAGTAAATCGGAATGAAAAATACGAGAAGCTCTTAAAATATATACATACAACTCCGTTTCTTGAAATCTGATTCGAAATTTCTCTTTTATATTCTTACAATGAACACAACTTCATAAAAGATAAATTAAAAATTAAATCATATTATTGTAAATTAAATCATTTTAACCAAAAACATGAAGCGACTTACGATAATTACACTATCGCTGCATTAGGAATCGTTAAGCTTGCTATAAAACCATATATGCATTGACTTTCTATTAAGCTATTGTGTAATTGATCGATATATGGAAGTAAAATAACATTATTCTAACCATTTAAATTGACGTATAAGGGCGCTTGCTTTCCAAATTTCCGTCTAATAGAAGCTCGTACTAACTACGTATGTGTATAAGTCTAAAGTATTCTACCAAAAAAGCCTTTCGGCTTAGTGACTGCACTCGACCCGGTTGTTTAACAATTTTCATGACGCCAAAGAATTTGTGCCAGATTTTCGACAATCAACGTCTATTTTTACGCCATTTAATCGTGTTTATACAAGAAATTACTCTTATTGTAATATTTAGCCGTCTTGTCAATATTGCACCGCGAGAATTTTGGTTAGCTTCTTTTTGTTATCTTTTACTAAATTCAATAACTGTACCTAATTGAAATATTCCTACTGTATAATTTATAACCCAATAGGAAAATTACACTTTTGAAGATGGAAAGAACATTCCAATATACAATATAGATATAAAATAAATTCAGTTCATACTTGATTTAAAAAAAAAACTATACCATCGTGACGCAGTGGTACAGCTTCCGACTGTAAGCGGAATGGTTGTGGGATCGATCCCAGGGGAATGAATTATTTTCATTTCCGTACTCTAGAAAAATAGAGCACTGCAGTGAGCTCCGGCTTTCAACACGCAATGTCTGGAATTGGACCGGAAAACGGAGAACGGAGTGTCTTGACACTAGGTTATCTCTACCTACCCTACGATATACAGGTTAATGCGTGAAGCAAAAAGTTTTAAACTATTAAACATGAACCATTTTATGGCCACAATTTACTCTTAGACCTATAAAAAACATAGAAGCTTAATACAACACCAATAAAATACCCATAAATAACTTATGTAAAACGAGGAACAAACAAAAAGCGTAAAAAAATACCGCAAAACGCTAAAATAGAAAGCTCACAGAGAAAGGGCAATATAAAATCGTTAAGATTTTTACATTGTTACAATAAGTAACAAAACGTGGGCCGTGTATAGCGATTTATACGATTTCACCTTTAAGTTTGATCTTTATTTATCTTGAAATTTATTTTTTGTTGCATCCATTACGCTATTTCCCGCATACCGGGAAACTAAGTTCTCTCCAGTTTCCATCGAATTACCAGACATTGCATGTTGCGTAGCGGAACACAACGCGTCACTTTGGCTGCCTTTGCACTTTGTATTAAAATAATATAATTTCTAATATTAGAAATAGTTAGAATTAGACCAATAACACATTTAAATAATAAAATTAAAATAGCTTTCATATTTTAATCTCTACTCAAATTGAGTTATTGAGTTGATGCACAATGATGCACTAATTCAGAAGTGATACATTATAAATTAGATTTAGATATCATTTTTGAAGCTTATCACCGTCTCTAAAACTATCATTATCATTCCACTTGTCATGCTCACTTAATATCATGGCCCGTCGCTGTAATGATCATCTATTGAGGTCGTAAGCATGAAAGTCATTTTGATTTCACAGACCATACAATAATCAGAAACATCAATTATTCCCCTTAACGCCTTTACGCACTACCGAACGGTAATGGCGGGTTGCTTGCTCAGCCAGAAAGTGTTCCGATCTGGAGGATTTCCTACGGCATCTTTGGCTTATATAATGTTATAAATATTTACTGCAACAAATAACAATTCATATTTTAAATATGTACGAACATTTTTATACATATATATATATATATATATATATATGTAATTTTCTCAAGATTTTGTACTGCTTTCGTTTAAAGTGCCTATTAATGCTTCCGAAGTTACGCATCGTAACAGAACCTATAATGACACTCATATCGCGTGCGCATAATATACTCGCGTAACAACTGGCAGGTATTATTTTTAAACAACAATAACTACTGTAGTTATTAAATATATGACTAATAAAACTGTATAAACGCTCAAATTATAATAAAAAACTGCGATTACAGTAAATTATGCTCTTATAAAGTGTAGACAACCTTTTATTATCATCATTACCAATATACTATTAAGAAGTGTCATGATAATCTGTTACATAAAAATTGTAATTGAATACTGTTAATGTATTAAATAACATAGTAACAAGTATTAAATATTACATAAAATAAAATATACTACTCAACCTTTATCGTATTATTTACAACCTTAATTTTTTCGATTTTATTATTAACATAATTCATAAAACAATTAGAATTTAGAATTTGGGTAGTTATCCCACTTTGCAAATATTACGTTCAGTTTCGGCTATGCCGCTATCAAACAAGATGCAGTAAATGAAAGAAAACAAAATCCTCTCTATCTTTTTATAAAGCTCTTATTTGTAATCTGCACTTCCGTCGGATCTTTAAGCCAAAGCGTATACCCGTACATGTATGAAATCAATACTGCTTGATACTGCTCGAATACCAGTTTCAATAAAAGCGTAGTCATGTACCTGTACCCAGTAAGGTGGAATATCCCTCCAGGCGGCATGATATAAATAGAAAATTTTTACTTTGCCTGCGTAATTTCTTATTGTGTTTTTACTTTTTACTACTCATAATAATTGGAGGAAGTTCTTAACCTTTATTGATATGTCTAATAGAATTGATTACAGAGTATACTCTATATAACTAGCTGGAGATTGTGGGAACACGATAAAAATAAGGCTCAGTGAACCCTTTCAACCGTTTTCTCTACTTACAATATTAAAACTCTTCAGTCTTTCTATAGAACAATTGTCTTAATGTTCATTACAATAAGTATGAATATAGCTTATCAGAATTATAACTATGGTATCTGGTAGCTAAGGCTGGAATAACAGCTTTTTTGTTTTCAAATTGCCATGACGTTAATTTTGCTATTTTCAGTCTGCTAATAACATAATACCCAAGGGGACAGAAGCTCTATGTTGACAGTTGCAATACAGCAATCGTTTTTTTTTAAATATTATTATTGTATGTATGCTGTATGCATACATATAGCAAGATAAGTGGAGATAATCTAGTGGCAAGAGTCTCCGATCTCAACTTTCCGACTCAATTCAAGACGTTTCATGTTAATAAGCGGATCTCAATGTCTTACTTTGCTTTTACTGTAACGGGGAAATGAAAATAATTCAAATGTTAATTGTTAAAATACTTGGTAGACTTTTAAATTATTAAATGTTTTGTAATTTCTCATCTATGTTTTAAGCTTACATTTTTTGTAAATATAAACTCGATATGGATCGAGTTATAGAACATATCAATTCAATGATTATATATAAGTACATCTTTGTCTGTTAAAAGAATAAAAAATGATTAACAGAAAATATCGAGTAGCAAGATTAACGCGAATTATTGATTTCGCGCCGCAACATAGTATGCTAATGCTTGTTACTTTGGCTACTTCCCGACATTTTGTTTTTTTTTGTATTAATAAGCTACCAATTTCACTTAATTAATCATCGCTTTACTTTTTAACATTGATCTTCTTTTACTTTATATTCATGAATGTAAAGCGATTGTAGCGCACTTTAGATGTACTTGTCTGAATTTAATGATAATCTATGGATTAAAATTCTACAATTGCTTCAATCTTTTTCCCGCATAGATAGAGAAAACTGTTTGGTATTGAGCTGCGGAACTCAACGCCGCACTTTGTCTTCTAACCAGAGCGAGGAAATTATAGATTCATTCCCTCGAATGAGAATCGAACCCACAACCGTCACGTTTCCAGTCAGACGCCTTTTTCTAAAACTTGCTACTAAAAAATAATTCTAGCAACTATTATTACTTGTTAAGTTCCAGTGACAATAACAAAGCTAGCGAGATAAATAAGGTTATAAAACCTCCTACTTATGATGAGGCTCTCTCTGCCGACAATGCGAACTGACTTGCGTAATGATACAATAATAGTCACTGTAAATCAATATTTTTGAAAAGTAAATCCTTTTGCAGTTATTTGCCTATGCTTTTTTCATTTTGTTCGTTTCGTTACTTTAATAGATTCCATGCCTTTTTAATGTTTGTTTATTTTTTTTATTATTACTTTTGTATTGTAGTTATTGACATTAACAAAACAAACTTACATATTAATTAAGGTCACATTGTCAAATAACTTAATATATCGTGATGATTCGTAAAGTTTAATACGTTATGAGTATGTCGGGTCGTCATCGTAGGAGTGACGATTTTATGATATCATGATAATATGTCCAACTAAACGTCTTTCGACTACTTCATGAAATCGATCTTATTTGACCAAATCCTTAAATAGTCTATATTTTCAACCGATAGCATTTCTAAAAGTGCTTAGTAATAAAGTTAAAACAAATGTTTTTTTTATTATACGAGGGAGGGATATATATATATATATATATATATATATATATATATATATATATATATATATATATATATATATATATATATATATATATACATATATATATATATATAAATTTATCTTAACATCTACATTGTTAATTAAGCACGTCTTGTAGAAGACTAGATGTTAACACAACATATTTATTACCATATACGAGAGGTCACGAGCGCATCCGCGGAAGTCACGGGTTAATCGCGAGTCACAGTTTGTGGGTCAATGGAACACTGCACCACGCTGCGCTTTCTTGCATCGCTCAGATGAAATTACCTTCATAGTTGAGAGGATACGGCATTTCGTGCATCATTCTAATGCATGTTTTTGTTATTAGATTAGATAATGGAAAATAAAGTTACATAAAAAATACCATTAAAAATAATCTTTTATGTAACTTTAATTTTTTATGTCATATATTTTTTTTAATTTAACATAGTCAACGTTAGCATGCACATAGCTATATGAGCATGATTATATTGAATTGATTTGGGTTTCAATATAAGAACTCTTCTTTTAAGAAGAGCTTTTAAGATTGCACTAGTTGTCAAGATTATGCAATTAACTGTATACTGTAAGTTTAAAGATTTCTTTTGTGTAATTTATATCTAATATAGCTCGTAAGTTTGTTTGGTAGAATTCGCTATTCTCAGAAAATACCTGTTCAAATAAAAAAGAATATGTGTTCTGATATATTTGTATTTGATATTCCATTATCGAGAAAGGCTGTAGATTATATTATTACATCACTTTCACCTTTTGCATCGTCAATCACTTATCTCTGTCACTGACCACAGAGGCGTAGTTATTTAAAAGGTAGTCGTTAGAAAAGACGTTGAATTTGGGCACCTATATCATGTTTATGTAAACAAGGCGGAAAATGAAAAATGGAGCCATATATTGCCTCTACTAAAGTGCAAAGATAAAAAGTAGATTAAACTCGTGAAAGAAATCTATAAATTGTGTGTATTAAACACACTTTTGTTTTATATGAATAGAGATAGATAGATTAGATTATAAAATATATTATAATGTTGTCCATGAATAGGTGTAATGTAAAACAATAGTAATTTGAGTCCAAAACGGTTAATCTCTAGCAATAATGATCCGAGAATTGTGCTGTGAGAACATAGATCTGTGCCTTGATTCAAATAAAAAATTTCTTCATCGGAACCATTGAAATCACAGATCCTAGATAACAGTTGTTAGTACTTTCTCACATACCATGTTATTATATGATTAGACATATTATACTAAGTGTATTTACTATTTTCTTTACTGTGCGGTTAGCTACGTCTCGTCATCGTGGCACAATGAAGACGTTACTATCTAACTGTCTGCTGCATTGCGAGGCTGTGACTATACGGGAAGGTTTATTTTAAAAATATATTGTATTATTTTATTTATTTTTCTCTCTCTACTTCTTTCCTATCTATGTGGCCCCATTGGGAAAAAAGAAATTTAACAATGGACAATTAATATTATATAGGTATGTATTATGCACCTATATAAGAACGCGGTAAATCTTGAGTCACTTCATTTCTAAATCAAAACTATTTCAATATATCTTCTATATACAACTTGCTTGCTTCTTCTGTATAACATAAAACATATTATTTGATGGCGAATATATTATTTTCATTTTTCTCTCTGGTAATCTGGTCTCGAATTCGGGAGGAAAATGGGGAACAGAGTGTCTTGACCCTTAAGTTTGGAATACAGCGTATATATACAAGTGCAACGATTGAAACAGCGAACTAAAATCAAATCCGCTATATTCAAAAAGTCACATTGTTGACATTATGACGGTACTGACGTGATAAATTCTCAGTTTAGAGAATAATGTATTGATGTAGTAGTATGTAGTGTAGGTAGTGGAGATGTAGTGATTTCCTTCTATCTTTAGTATATTAATAATAATCTTTATTAAATTAATAATCTTCAGTCTCTAATGTTTAACTAGTTTAATTTGTAATACTAATAGAATTTTATTACTTTTGAAAACAATGATGTTATTTCATATTTACACATATTTTGAATAAAGAATTTACTTATGTAAATGAAATCATTGAAATAATTTTTTTACTGAGTGCATTAGATATATTTGTAATTTTTTTTATGTATATCATATATAAAATAGGATTTATATAGTTATTTTATTATATTTTTTCGCGCTATTTACTAAACTATAAATTGTATTGTCATCAACTATTTATTTTTATGAACAGACAAATTTACAAGATTGTTTTCTTATGTTTTCAATATTGCGTGGTTAAGTTAGGCGTGAAGCGTCGTTTTGTCGGCTGCTCTTGCCGACACGGTCTACATGCGTCGAGTATCCGCCGAGTAACCCTTGGTTTCGGTTCTCAGGTTGTTTCTCGGTGGAGAAAGTATTGATTTTTCTTTAGTATTCACATTCATTCTTGTCTCATTGCATGCAGACGTTATTTGCAGCACAATTAAAACGTTGATATATTTACTATTTAGTAGAGAATACAAATTCACTTTTCTTGCAGCTATTTTAAAAGAGAAATAGTTATAGTAAAAAAAAGGTTTTATTTATGGCAAAAGTTTATATAAACTAACTAATTCTATACCAGAAATTAATATAAATCAAAACTAAATTATATATGAAACTAAGACCGTTGTTCTTCATTATGTTATCTGTTTAACCATCAAAGTTCAGAAAATCGTATACCTATTGCAATTACATAAACTATGCAATACGTTCCATTGTTTAGAAATAAATTCAACGTTCTCTCCAAATCCTGTTATTTCCGATGATTTTCTCGTATAAAGTGTATACAAAGAAACTAACAATCGAAATTATACGAAGATATTATTATTGCTATTACATTTACATTTTTTCTAATCAAGATTACGTTAGTGATACATATTTTTTTCAATTTTCTTTTTCATATATACATACAAGTATAGATAATAAATGAAATGATTTAACTAACTACTATATGACTGGAAATAGGTAAGAGCGGTCATTTTCATGTTTACCTTTACGAAATAGGCAAAGAGAACCTAATGATATCTCAATCCATTTTCCGCTTACTGGTAATTTTAAAAGCATTATATACAAAGCTCTACCTAACACTTTTCGTATCTTGCTGAACGACTGTATATATTTCAAATATAAGATATACAACTATCGTACAAGTCTTATGGTAACAACACCACGACATTCTTTTAAGATCACTGGATTGAATTCAATATACCATAGAGTTTTTGACCTTTTCAAATTATGTCAAAAAAGCGGTATCCGAAACGGTAATACACAGATGGCTATGTAATTGAATTTTTTTTACGAATTGAAATACTCATAGCACGACTTATAAATTCTAAAGTTAAATGTTAAGTTGCAAACCGTTTTTCTATTATTTGCCAAAGTTTGTCACGCATCCAGCAGCACAATGTTAGAAACCAGCTACCGCTACGCTTAGATTATGCCGTACGATCTTCAACGTCTTCAATCTTGTTTTCCGTATGTATCAATAATAAACAATTTAGCACATGTTTCATACTAAATATACAAACATTTCATTGGTTTTAACAAGTGCTAGTGTATATATTTCAATACAATTACTATTATTTTTTTTTTCTGTTTTTATTTTTCTATAAGGAAAAGATACGTTACTATTAATAAAACCGTTTTTGCTCAGTAATTGATTATAAAATGCTCAGTGCTCAATTCTTGTAAAAGATTACAAATTACTCCAATAAAACTCGCTGCAGCAGTCTCAATTTATGAAATACAGATGTAAAACTCATTTTATCGTCACAAAACAAACCATAAACTGCCTTTGGAACACTCGCATATCAAAGATCTCAGTTTTATAACAGCTCGTAAGTTTCTGACATGGATACGTAGTTGCAATCTTCACCAGCCGTATGGTTTTATAACCCCTGGAATAGACTTGGTGTAAAATTCACACGGATACTAGTTCATCAGCTATGCATATGTAAATAAGTATAGTGTCGTGAGTTAAGATGCTATTATGATAAAGAAATGCGAAATTACTTTGAAAAATCGTAGGGTATATGTAAATTGAACGTTCGATTCTCATACTAAGAAAAACGCAGCGTTACTATACTACTATACCTAGTGGAGAACTAAGTTATCACAATCCAAAATTTCTCTCTAACAGCACTATATGTACATGGTTTACTTAGTGATATTTTTATTATGTTGTGCTCTTCATTTTAAATATTTCTTATGAAGTATTGTGAATTTATATCGGAGGTTGTCTGACTTGTCTAAGACGGTATAGAAACCAGAGGAAAACATTTCTAATGTTATGCATAATTCTATTCAGAGTACCATATCTGTGATCAGAATTAAACTTTTTTTACAAATATAATTACGTAGCAAAGTGCGGCGATGCTGTCTGCACTGGTATTTAATTTTTATAGATCAGAGTTCTTAGTCATGCTAATTAGCTTAACTTCTACCTAAGGTTCTAAATACACTTTACCATGAGGTAATTATGTATATAAATGATTATAATAGAATCCTCGTAACGTACAAGATTTAATAGATTAAAGCTTTGCCTCGGCTGCATACAATGTTTATATGTTATTATATTTAATGTGTGAATAAAAGATTCTATATGCGAAAAAAAGGTACCAAATATTAACGAAATAAATAGATATTAAAAAGTAAAAAGTCAAAAGGTTAGTTTCAATAATAATATTTTCAAATAAGTTTTCCCATATGTTGCAAATTTGAACCATTTGTATTTACAAAGGTTATATTTCAATAACGAGCGATGTATTCAATAATTAACGAGAATAAATTCAATAATTAAATTTAAGAGTATCTGTGAAGTAACAATAATATTAGATGAGCTTTTAAAATATGTATAAAGGGGCCCCAATCTTATAAGGACATTTTTATTCACTCAGTTTTGCACTTAGCCGTATTTTAGCTACTTAATAAAACCATGCTGATGTATTCTCATTATTTATCTCTACTTATAAAAAGAAAGTAATAAAACATAAAATAAGCCTCAAATAATGAAAAAATGATAACATCCAGAAGGTTTAATCAATTAGAGCGAGAAACGCAATGTGAAAAGTAATTTCTTGAGAACAAACCTAAATGTTCTGATCAACGTAATGCATAGGATTTACATAATTTGATTCGTAGTTACTCGCAAGGTGATTACGTTTCATATCTTTTATTCCAAATGGAGTTCTTCAGTTGAGCTTTTAAGCCGTAACGAAGAATGCGACATTTAAACAAAAATAACATAAAATATTTTGTGTGCGAATATTTCTGGTATAAAATATTACATAATAGTAATCTTCCTGCTGCCTTCTGCGTGTCTTTTTATAAGTCCTCGTGATTACAAAAAAGATTATATACCGCAATAACGTCTTCAACAACAGCACCTGTAGGTCTGTGTTATTATGTTTACACAATTTAAATACTCACTCGCGTATAAACACAATTTTCCCCGCAGTTATCGCCATATACGGCGCAGATGAAAAGTCGGTGTCGCCGTCGATTGGCTTAAATAATCTCACGGTACGGCGTGAACGTATAACGGACCCAGCTTTGGCATCTATAACCTCCTGACATACTTTATTGTGCTAACGAATTGATCCCTTTATTAGGATTAACCCCTGTAATGCTTGTCAATTTAATCAAAAAAATTAGCAACTTTTTCAATATGATAACTATACAAATATTTTCAATACAAAAAGTACAGCAACTGTAAAAAGTAAGTAACTTTTAAAGTAAATATATTACGTGTGGTAAGCTTGATTGCAAAATCAAGCAGCGAGATAAGCTGAGGAGAAAGTACTACAGATAAGCGCGATCGTAATTTGCGCGTTTTATTTATATATATATAAGAGGTATTTCGTATAAATGCAATTTTAAATTTCACTTGGTTTATCATATTTTTACTTGCGGCATCGCGTTCGTGGTCGAAAGGAATAAGTAAGAGTTTCTTATGACACATGACACATTTTAAGTGCCGTGCCGTAAGCACAGTGGTACATTCCAACGACAGACGTAAAACAGCCAGCCTTGCATAGATACAGTCTTTCTAGATTAAGGTACTATATAACACAAACATATTTTTTAGCATTTAAAGAAATATTAAAATATTATGACAGGTTCAAAAATATATTAACTTTTTTTGTGCAAAAACATTGCAGATATATATTGCATATTTTCGTATATAATAACGCCACGATGGTTAATATACAAATAAGATTACATTGTATTTTTTGTTTAATAAAGCAACTGAATCAAATCAACGCTCTTTTCTTCATCTTTTTACATTCTTTCCGTGTTTCAATTTTGAGATTCATCATGTTTCCGGTCTAGTAATTCTCTGGCTCAAAGCTCGTGGCCCTTTGTAACAAAATCAGTCCAAGTGTATGATAATACGGGTGCGTATTTCAAATACGCTATTAACGTATTGTAAGAAATGTGATATTGATATACGATGACAGATTGAAGCGGTAATATTTAAAATACCGGTTTTTCTTAACCTCTACTTACTGAGAACAATTTGTATTGCTACTAATAACTGCAACGATTTTAGTTATTATTCTTTTTATTAAATTGAATTGTGAACTACATTTGTAATATTACTCTATACGGTATATCACATTAGTAGAATTTAAATTAATTTAAATTAATTTTATTTGCTACAATTATTCACGTGTCTTAATAATAAATAATCAGTAATATAAGCCATGCCCCGAAACGCGGGAAGTAGGGAACGGAGTGCCTTAATATTGGGTTCTTTTTACCTACGGTTAGCTTATAAAATTATTTCTTTATTTTCCGTTTAATTCAAAGACTGGGGGTAACTGAAACCTACGCCACGGCGCATTCTGTTTTTATCGAAAACACGCTACAATAATTATTCATGGTTAATGCTTGATTGTTTATATGCACTGTGAGATTTCTCCCTGTAACGAACTCGTTACATTATTATCATCAAGATACATCTCAAGGGTCATACGGGTATATGTTGCCTGCAAATCATATGTGACCGTAAATACGTGAGAGTACCGAGAAGCTGTGTCAAAGGTGAAATGATACACGATCGTACAGTCTTTTGAGATTCTCTAGAACTATACCTATTTATTCGAGACTGTATATGCCATATTTCATACAGATATGTCTGCATTGATTTTACGTGTTCATGTGTATAACGTTACTTGATTTACGCTTAACGAGTTGTTAGTTTTTATAGTTATAATTATAGTTAATTGTGGTTAATTGTATTAATAATGGTTGAGTAATGTGATTTTTTTTGAAAATATAAATTCATCTGTAGTAAAAATGTATGAAAGAATGTATTAGAATAGAAACTTAACATTAAGTTGCTAAATATTTATATCTTTACTCTAATAAGAATTGCATTTTTTATAACACAGATACTTGGCACTTTCCTGTTAAATTTATCTTTTATTCTACAATATATTCTAACATATAAATAATAACTTAAAATTAAAGTCACATTAGTGAATTATTATTACATTTGGAGATTGTGTATATTGACAGTTCAAAGGCTCTACTAGAAAAGGTGTGAAAGTGACCATTGTGACTATCCGAAATCCAACTAACAAAGCCACTGCCTAATAACCCATGCGGTTATCCAACTCAACTCATTTACTAAAATGAAAAGGCTATTTCAATACAAGTTGTATTCTTTATTGTTATTCACCTTGTGGTAGTCTTACAATGGCATTTAAGATTATCAGACCGGATGATGAGACTTCGGGTTGAATTTTATTGCTTTCACCTATTACCATGTCTCAATAAAAATTGAGGTTACCGTCAATGATGAGATGCCTTATGAAATTATTGAAGTAATTTTGTGTTTGATTTGGTTTCAAGTTATAATAGAAGACGATTTGCATAATTTCCCAGTAAATAATACAATTTGGTATGACCAATGTTATACTGCCTTTAAGATGTACTTAATTTAATAAATAGCTTTTATTTATACACATACCTATACATGTAACTAACAATAACTAATCGTCTTCAGTTTTGTTACTTTACCTGTAGGCGAAAGGCGTCATTTTAATTGATCTAATGATAAATGATGATAAAAACTTATAGAAATAATAAAAATAGACAAGTTAAAGGTTCATAACAAAATGCACAAACATACCTGTGTAGTATCTATAGGTAAGTATAACAGTATATACTATATATGTACGTATGTATGTCTACCTGTAAACGCGCTGGTTTGTAGATTCGATTCCCGGTCGGAGAGATTGAATTATTTTCATTTTCTTCGTTCTGGTAACAAGACAACGCGCGTCGTTGAGTCTGCCACGCAACACGCAGTGTCTCGAAAGGCAGAATGTGGGAAACGAGTGTCTTAACAATAGATTTCCTCTGGCTACCCTACTATGTGCCGGATACAACGTGAATCAAAACAAAATGTGTATATGCGCGTACTTATCGCTTTTAAGTATGCGGTGGGATTTAATCTTTCTTTAAATCGTGAAAGTGTTTTAACTTTTTTAAAAATGCATATAAAAAATGTTACAATCATGTTTATTATCTGCAAAATTCACGACGTAGATACAACGTTTTTTTTTACAAAATAAGAAGAAAACTCGAGATATCCGTTATAGTGTATGCGCACTTGTGACAGTTACATGGATGCGTGATATAAATAATAGTCGCCACCTCTGCGTGTTTAATCGATTCCTGAGATACGCAAAGTGTCCACATGCCATTGTGAGAACATAGCGTGTTCACTAAAGCTTTGTCTACCGTGACATCGTCTCTCATTGAACGTTATAACATTGTTTGCTTCCGTCTTTAAGTAGATAAACATGGCATTACTATTCTCAAGGTCTCGTCGGCACGAGTTAATGGCGCGCAGATTTCGCTTCGTGCGTGTAAAGCATACACCGCCCACAATTTGCAAACAAACTTTGCATTCATTCCGGACTGCAGCACAGTGGCATAAATAAAGTTCGGCCCGCGTCAAATCAGGGAAAATGTCTGTCAAGTGACACATACGTGCACGAGACTATGTAGGCTAAACTTTCGTCCGTTTATAACTATTTTAACCGCAATACAAACAAGAACCGCGGTCACGTATCCAAGATTGTGACCAGAATCTGAGTGAGACTCGGATTATTTATACCGCGATTTGTTACAATGTTAATTTTGCGGTGAAAAAGAAAATCGAAGAAATTGTGTATAATCGACAATCCATTCTCCCTCCGCGCTCACTTTAGATTTTAATTATAAATGACTTTCGAATGACACCTTCCCACGTTCGCATGCTCCAAATACTGCTAATAGCATTTCTTAAGAACGGATGATCATTGGCTTTTATCGAAGCTTAAATTCTTCTACTGCAATTACGTATATGTACGTATCCGTACATACGGCTTATTCTGGTTCATGTTTCTGGTTAGCTGCAACATATCTGCCAATCGTAATAATATCGGCGTATTCTATCATCGATAATACTGCCTTGGTATCTACTTACAGTTAGTAGTGAGAGGCGATCTTTAAGTATATACCTACAATACACTTTTTGTTGTAGCAAATCGCGCTATTTATCACTGATGCTATCATTATATAGCTTTGAAACGAAAAGTGATCTTGTTTTGTTCATGTTGTACGTGATCCTAAAGCAAACTCTTCCTTTCAAATTTAAGATTTTTTTATGTATACTTTATACTACCTTTTACATATTTTCTTACACAGGCAAACGATGACAAAGAATCATAAACTGCTCTATAAAGTGCAAGTGTATAATTTTAAATATAAGTAAATTAAAATTCATTAACGATGATTAATTGTCGGCTCGGTGGGTCGACGGTTGATGAAACACGACAGATTGGACAAGGAAAGGGAAAAAAGCGCATACCGCTAGTTGACACAGTGCTTTATTGAACACGATTCCGTTGAAAACAGCGCAACAGTAGGCCAGATGATACACTTTTTAGTACAAGTAGTAATAATATCGTAATCGACCTACTTTTTAATAATCTATTCTATCAATTTGAATGTTCTTTCAAAATAAGCATTTCCGGTGGTTTCAGGTGTATGTTATAATTAGTTTTCGCTTAGCTTACTATTACATAATTTGCTCAATCGCTTAAAACAATGTAAAACAAATATTGAAATATTATATTATAAAATAATTTCAAATTATCTATTTTAATGTGCAAAGTTCGATAACGGTCAATTTTAAATATTCAAAATTTGTACGAATAAAGTTTACTATAAGCGTTATTATCACTGTAGTGTGAATTTTACTAGAATCAGTACAATGGCTCTTTAGTTTACTTTAACTATTTGCAGTTCAATTTAACTGTTATTTTAGTGACACGACCACTATTTACGTACATACTAATATTTGTTGGAAAAATAAGAATGAAGTCATAAATAATATGTAACATACGTTACCTTACGTTATATATATTATATTATATTATATACGTTACCTAGTTCGGATATGACTAGAGGAAGTGTAAGTTTAAATCCATTTTCAATCTTTATTTTATAAATTTATTTCATTTACTGTGAAAAAGCAGAAACCTCTCTCTTTCTCTTTCTCTCTCCCTTTCTTTACTCTCTCTCAGTAAATGTATCTTGGGAAAGTTTAAAGATTATAAGATTTTAAAGACTAAAGATATAAGTTAATACATACAAAAATCTTTACGTATAAAAAAACAAGTTAACGATGCCTCGATGTTATATCTCTATTTGTACATTTGATCTCATTTTTGATATGAGTTTCGCAGTTACATGAAAGAATTGTCACTAAAATATAATCCGTAACGGTAAATGTTAAACATTTTTGCACGTACAATATGTGTAGATTTGACACGATGTTCCGATTTTAAAGTAGTTTGACTGTACTGAGCAATGCAATAAACCTAATATTCAATTCCTGGTATAAGACCATCACAACCGTATTATATAGGAATTAGTGTATTTGTTGTAAGTTCAAGTTCGACCCTTAAAGGCGTAGGGTGTAAAGGGCTCACAGACAACACTTAACATTAAAATAATATATAAATCACAAAAAGACAAACTAAAGAACACGAATGAGAAAGTCCGTCGTATTGTACATTACTAAAAAAACAAAACATCTTTAGCGTCCATCGAAATTATGAAAAATCTTATGAAAAGCTTAATTTACCTTACATAAGATACAAAACAACAGAAAGAAGTTCGTCTAACGTTAATTAAACATGTTGCATCATTACAGCGTAACTCCACATAAGCAAGTAAAGAAGCAAGTGCCGTTACGTTGTATTAGATTTAATACTTGCACTTAATGAATACCCGCTGCTTCTTAATATCAATCAAGTACAAGTACAAGTTTACTATCAGGATTAATCCTTTACATAATTTGTTAAGTACACGCCATTTCTTGAGTGCTGTGTATCTTTATAATTTACAGTTAACACTATGATCATAGCACAAACCTAATATACAGAACGAACCTAGTGTTAAGACATTCCGTTCCTCACCTTCTGCCCAATATTAAAAACCTTGGCTACGCCGCGCTTTTTATTCTTAACAGAGCAAAGAAATTGTTCTCATCCTCATCCTCATCATATTGTTCTCAGTAGGAATCGAACCCACAACCGTCACGTTGCGCTGCGACGGTCTAGCCTAAAACTGTGTTAAAGAATCAAGTCTTTAATTTTCAATTACACAAAATTGAATAGAACGTATTATAATTATTAATTGAAATAAAGTTGCTTTGTTTATATCATTACCACAACATTGTTAGGTAACATCAAGAACTTAGATTACTTCCTTCCGTTTTCATGATACAATAAAAATATTCGAATTAAATTTAATTTACACTTAGGAATTAACACGAGATTAATCTGTAAGTCTCCAAACAGCGGAGGAATTTTAATCACACTTCACAATCGTGACGATCGCTTTTAACACTATGAATCACATGTAATTTGTAGTCGGATATATTCCGAACGGATACACAATACCAATTGACTTCTTATTACGAAACTTTAATCGGTTTTTTCTCCTTCGTTTCAATTTTGCTATTTAACGGGTAGAATTAATTTGGTAGCGAATACCAGTGCCAGAACATGTGTTATTACGTTGCTATCGGTGATCTTGACGCTTATTTAATTTCACTTTCGATTATATTTTAATGAATAGAGGGGTCAAGTGTTACAGTACTTTCGCCTCAAGCTTTTATTATGAAATATAACTCATGTTACTGTTGTATTAATTCATATTTTTTTGTACAATGAACCTATTTTATCAATACTTTTGCTTTTTTTTTCAGGTAAGAGATGATTAATTGTTCATTCAACGCAAGTAAGTGCACATAGTCTATATTAATTATGCTTATATAACAAGGAAGGCAGGGAGATCTTACTGTCAATTATATTGCTGGCGGAGATCAACGCTGCACTTTGTCTCACAAGAGCGAGGATATAAATTATTTCTAACTCTATGAGACTGCGTTAATTATACTTTGTAATTTAAATTTTAATCACATCTAAAAAAGTTATTGTGCCTCTCTTCTAATATTATAGTGCAAAAACGTTTTCTCAATACTATTTTTGCAAGTAACTTTTGTGCTTGTCAGTATGCAAACAAAGTATTACTTCCATGGTATTATTTCTCGCATAACATCATATTTTCTATTAAAATACTTGGAATATGAACATCATGAGTATAGAAAGAGCCTCATTGTAACCACGGCATAGACGTTACGACTTACTATAAAGAATTTAGCACCGTCATCATAAATGACTGAACATTTCCTTTGAAAAGAGAATTTAAAATGACGGTGAAGTCAAAGATGGGGGCATTTAAAATCGTCGCTTAACACAACAGTAAATAATTTGTTACTTTCACTTAAAACTTTTCTATGCGACCATGAAAAGATATTAAGTGGGGTGTCACTAACGACCGTTTACGATTTGACATTTTGAATGCAGTTACTGTTTAGTTCAATAATCAATTACTTGTTATTGATCTTTCCTTATTATGTATAATTTAATGATTCAAATAGGAATGAATGTACCTATAATATTAATTCAATTCATAATCAAAATCACTTCAATTATATATTGTGATATGTATATATGTATATGTATGTACATATGCATATATATACATAAACATATAAGTATGTGATTGAACTTAACGTGTCAAACTTAACTAACGTAGCATAACATAGTAGCGTACTGTTTAATTGACACATAAGTACTGTTTAACTCCAACCACTTGGTGCTCTAGATACGTAAGTAATGGTACTTTTCGCAATTTACTGAGAGTGAAAATCATTTCTAACAACACTGACCACTAAATTAACATACTTTCTACTGCCATAAGCTACTTTATTATATCTTTAAACCTTTATGTAGATGCCATGCAAATATCTTCAACAGGACACACTGTAAATAATTGTGCCGTTTAATTGAACCATTACTAAAAAATTGACTCACAGCAGCATTATATCTTTACATTTGTGCTGTCGTTCTTTAATCAATAATCGAATATAGTACTTTATATTGTAAAAATAGGCTCCCAACCTCCGAGTATTAATAAACACTGTGTCACGGTACTTTGTTTAATAGATTTTTAGCCCACAGATATTTTTTGATAGAACGAGATTTTTTGCTTACAAGTAAATTAAGAAAACTCTAATTATTTTTAAGAAACCTAGTATTATTTTTTTAGTCAAATGGTATTTATGTGGGTATATATTTTAAGAAACAGAATTTTTTATTTTTATTGCAAGTAACCATACTTCTTTTCATAAATTTATCTAAAGCTATATAACTAAAATATATGCATAATTTTATAAAACATACAAATATGTACAACATTTAAAAACGAATCAAATCTTAAGCTTAAATAATGATCAACATAATTAACGAGGTAACAAACTTCACACCTAACTTTAATAAGCCATCATTCATACAATGCTGACGCTAACACATTCATCTGATTATCTAATATAAGAGATGCAAGCACACTACTTATTAAGAAGCATTTAATCATATCGAGCACATTATCAATCATTCTATATATTCTACTTAATTAACTTTTTCATATATATCCAACTAACTAAGAAATAAAATGTGATCTTTGAGGCGTGATTGCAAAAAAAAAATATCTTATGTTACGTTTTCTTTACGTTATTTACTGGGAACGAATGGGGATTTCAGTCTTTATTAATATCAACGTTAAAATCAATTCTTAATATATCGATATTACACAGCGTCTTTGTAAGATCTTCTTCCGCGTCATTACATTTTATGGATTGATAAGCCTCGAATGTTTTGCCGGTTCAGACTTACCTAACTCTTAATCTAAAATTGCTGGAATTTTTGTGTGTTTTACAGTAAGACTATATACGTAACATTATATTTTGTTAAAATAAGTCAACCATTAGTTAGATAGAAAGTAAACCCTATAGTTGTGGATTCGATTCCCGCTCAGGAGAACTATTATATTTTAATTATTTCTATTTCCTGGATTTGGTGGTCAAAGCACGGCATTGATTTCCGCCGCTCGACACGTAATATCTTGAGAATTGAACGTATTCGGAACTTTAGAGTGCCTTAATACTGGGTACCCTCTGCCCTACTCTGATATAGGCGAGAAAAAACAACCATAACTAACTATAAAGCTCTTAGAGAATAATTTTTTTCAAAGATTTTTTTACTATGCAAACCCTCCTAACTATGTTGTTACGTTTAATACAAAAACTAATCTGTAATAAATAAACTTGAGCACAAACAACCTTTGTACTTTTAAAATTCAATAACAGATACAACAAAACAATTCTTTATCAATTCGTCTTCGACTACCGTTCAGTCATTTGTTTGTTGAAAACATATCGGTACAAATAATTGATTCGACGCACTTTCTACAATTAATTTGTTGGTTTCGCTTTCGTGGATTATTATATGTTTTGATGAGTCAGCGTTGTTTTATATATGCCTACGTATTGTGGCTACCGCACTATATATATATATATATATATATATATATATATATATATATATATATATATATATATATATATATATATAATATATATGATTCCATTCCGTTTTATGTATATTAATCTCTATAAATCTTCAAGTTTATGATTTTTATAGTCATTCATACTTTATCTGGACTAGCTATAAAGCTCATATATATATTTAAAAGCATCATTTGACGTGTATTACGTCTAAGCCTCGTTATCGCCAGCATTTTATACTTAGATTTATGTTTTGACATCCGCCAGTAACGGGTGTGCGGTGAGCCTTCATTACGCAATCATCTGAAAAAGTTGAAGAAACGTTAGCCGTGCATCAGTTAGAGCTACCTGTCCTTTTGTAGAACCTAGGTCCCGTAACCATTTATTAATACTCATATATGGTATACACGCATCTCTGCTTTTAAGGTGTTTATTTCCTTTATTCGGTATAGCACCACGATTAACATATTACATATTGCTTTAAGCTATAACTCATGCTGAAGCATAAAATGGGATTGTTTTTTGCATTCTCATGAGACTGTGTCAAAGGGTCATTGCTCGTAGAATTACCACTATGTGGTAGAGGATCTGTATATCAATACAGCATTAATCGTTATGTTTAACGTTGATAATAACACTTTGAAGATACTAAATATACTTTATCAATACTCTTAAATTACATAGACTTTAAAAATCTACATTATTATAATGAAATAAAAATATTATAAATTTCATCTTCGTGAAACAGTCCGACACATTGAGAAAACCTCATTAAACGCATTGTTTATAGATTTAAATATCGCTTGGAGAAATGTCTTTAATATATATGGTGGAACTTGAAGAAAATGTCCGAGCCAATAGGTCGGACATTTTCTTCAAGTTCCAAGGTCTCTCAATTACAGATAAGCGTAAAATATAGAAAAGTCATTGGAAAATTTGTATTTGAATAATTAAATTGCTGGTGTGTAAATACATATTTCAAGCGCATACTGCTGAATCAATGTCGCATTCCAAAAGCTTTTAGTAACTAATAAGATAACATAAATAACAAGTATAACACCTAAAAATGTTGCAAGGAACAATATTATATAATAAATGCAATAACTGATGGCCTTCAATTGAAAAGTCAATGTCGGTCGTCGCACGCGGCGATGCACAAATTACCGCGTCACACGGAAACCTGCCGACAGTCACTCTACGTGTCTTTCATAATATAACGCATATGATTGCGAACGATTAGCAAGATTCCTGTACAACATCATTTACCATAAGATGTTGTCCCATTATTCGATTAATGCAATTAGAAACTACTAAGCGTCTAACTTGTCTATCGTGAACAAGTTAAGACGTTTAATACTTTGCTAGTGTAAGTTACGTCACTTCTAGTTACGGCTAAAGCTCAATGTTGATGTGAACATATGTGTTGAATATATTTTTGATTTTCTTATTATTAAGTTAAATATATTCACCTGAATTCATATAATATTGAATTTTGCTATTGAAATATTTTCTTGAAAGTGTACCATATAAACTGTATATTACAAAGTTTTACTCTTAAGATGTTCGATGAAAGTGAATTAAACTTACTTCCGGTATTATGAGAAGTTTTAAAGTGATGAAGACTCAAATTTTCTGTGGATTAAGTAATCTGATATACTTTCAAATATTAAAAGAAAAGTAACTATTGTTTCACGGTTTTATCCAATCTTCAAGTACATGAAAATCCATTACTTTTGCTTGCTAATTCTTTCTAGCAATTTTTTTTTTCAAACGTCATTTTCATTTGTTCTTGCGCTATTAGTGTATGTTTATGTATATTTTTTTGTATCTTTACACATCTAGCATATTCTGCAAAATTTGTAGAATGAGCTTGGTTACAAGTACTTTTCACTCTACATACTTTTATTTGAAGATACAACCTAGATTATGCCTCATGGTTGTACTTTGCCTTGCCAAACTAGAGACACGGCGCAATCATCGGGGACACAATTAAATATTTTACAAATTTGCCACAATCTTATCTATCAATCTTTCGTTCATATTAGTTTGGGTTTAATAAGAAAAATGTATGCTTTAATAAGAAAAATGTGTTATTTGCAAAATGGAAATTTTCCGACAAATTACATCCGATCAGAATCACAATAGTATCAAGTCACATCTAACAATAGATGTATTATTTTACTTGAATACTTTCCACTGCAGTTTCTGCTTACGACTATTCCAACCTAGTTCATAGTTTGTACCTAAGGTACTATACCCCCTTTCTCTTCCAATCGTAAGATAGATACGGCTATCGGCTTTCTACCTGCAATGCGTACTGATTAATTAGACACGATTAGTTTTTGATTCGGCTTCAACGATTCGTTATATTGCTATGTTATTCATTTCAGTAATATCGCGTTGATAATTGGTTTCGTTCAAGTAAACAATGTCGTTACTGTTCTGTGCATCCGGTTTATATTTCCGACAATTAATCTCTAATTATATTTTTTCTTACAGTTAAAAGTAAACATTGTGGTTAGTTTATTTATAGGTTTGCGTAGGTGATGATAACATATTATTAATTACGTAAAACTGACATTTAAAATTATAATACCAATAGTAAGGTATAAATATATTACGAAGTTAATCACTTTTAATACTTTCAATTGTAACTCTTTTAATAATTTATAACGTTTAATCATGTCGTAATTGTTTATGATTTTTCGAGTAAAATTAACGGTTTTGTAATATAAAATGTTTCCACCGATGTAATTTATAAAGGTGAAAGTTTTAATATTGTTCTTACACAAACCAATACCATTTTTTGACCAAATTTAGTGGACACTGCATTTGCGACCGCAAGAGGCTAATGAGAAGAAAGTATCAAAGTATGTCTACGTCATTACAGTCTTTTTTGCATAATGTTTATGGCTTTTTTGTAGTTTTTGGAGGATCGATTTCTCAAAGCTTAACAATTGAAAGTACGACGCCAAAACAAATTGAAAATAAAAAATAATGATTTACTACACTTACTAATTCCTATACTTACAATGCCTATTTTAGAACCTTCCATAATGCCTATATTATTAAAGGCTATAAAATTGTAAAAATATCGATATTTTGCCAACTTCATAATTACATATTACACCGTATGGTACCGTTCAGTAAAATATGTACATATATTTTCATAATTTTCATTTTATTTTTGTATCTATTATTATATGTTTCTATTATTTCAATACATTCAGTCTAGTCTGTAAAATGCAACAATTAGGTAAATAGTAAAATTAAATATAAAAAATATCTATATATTATAAAAGGTTAATTTATAATGTAAATACCTAAGAATAATTTATAATGTATAAGTGACCTGTTCATCTATTTAAAAATAACATGCCCAGCGTTAACATATTTGCCAACTTCTTTTTCTTAGCTGGCCAGTAATTTTTATAAAGTACGTTTTTACGCACGGTTCGAACAAATGAGCTTCGCGAATGAATGTGGAGATTTTTGCCCTATAATTGACTACTTCTTTTTACAATTGTACGTTAATGGATTCCATTGTTAATAAAGCTATTCTATTACAAAAAACATAATGGCTTGTATAAAGACGAGCTCTGATTTTAATGAACTATAAATTCTCAAAATTTTAAATTTATTAATAATTTAAATTATTTTATAATAGGTAAGAGAATAAAATAATTTAATTTATTAATAACACCTGCTAAATATATTAGAACCAGTAGGTTCCGTGTTCTCATGAACTCTTTTCTAATGATAATAAAAACATTTTTTACTATCGTTACATAATTGTTATTTCCGTAGTTCCATTATAGGGTAAAAACTTCGTTCAGCTCTGTTTTTAAATGAATAATTTGCATCACTTTACCACCTTATGTGGGAAACGGCATCGAATAATGCAATGGACCGAAGCTATTATCTATAAAAAATGTTACTTAATTTAGATGTATCAATACCAAATACTATTTAGTGCCAATTCTTATTTTTTATTGTTTTGGCACACTTTGTATAGATATGTATTATGAAATGGGATCAAACGTCGCTATTATAGAGTTTTACAAATATACACTAGAAGCATTTAAATCACTGACCTCTTTATTCGTTTGTTCATTGATCTTCACGTGATTCTGTTGCGGCTTGTCCCGCAATGGTAAGTAGCCCTCACGACTGTCCGCTGATTCCGTTACAGTGCTTTCTGTTAGCGTCGTCGACTCCACGCCGGTGGAGGCCGTGGCGTCGGTAGAGTGCGTCTCAACCGCGGTACTCAGCGTTGAGACCATGTCCTTAGTAACATCAGCCGTTGAACCTGATACGTCGTTAACTGATACAGTTTCTGTAACATCGCTATTCGTATTAATAGTGGATTCGGTCTCGCGAGCCACCGGCGTCGCCGTAGTCCGCACCGGCCTAATAGTATAACGCTTAGGCGGCTTCACCGTAGCAGTTACGAAGTTCGTAGTCGGCACCGTTTCGGTTTTCAGCGTCTGCGTCGTCTTAGTTTCGACAGTGGTATCAGTGGCGACGTTTTTGTGGGAAGTCTTTTTCGTTTTTGTAGGCGTGGACGCAGTCGGGCGAATTGAGGACGCAGTTGTTTTGACTTTGTTGTGAGATTTTCTGCCCAACGTCGTAGGACGCTCTTGAAGGGTTGTCATTGTGGGAATGTCTTGAATAGTGGTCTGAACGGTAGGTGGAGGACGTCTGTCCGCAGGGGGATCTAGGATGGATTGCTTTGGGGTTCTAGACGGAGGGAACAGGTAATCCATGACGGATGGGGACTTGTTAAGATTATTAGGAAGCCAGGACCAAGGGTTGAAATCTATAAGGCGAGGTCGCGGCGGATCGGCAGCGGAGACTGCGAGGGCGGCGAGCGCTAGGAGAGCGAACATTGAACGAGTCATCTCGCGGCGTGCGCGTGCGGCCGCTGCGACGATTGAAGCGGGACTGCGCGCGCGTTGCGAGCTAAGAGTCGACCACCACTACAGAATTTGTAGGGTCGAGATGCAAATGCAGCCTGCAGGGATATATCCGCAAGGAAAGTTGTTGAGTATGCGGTCATATAAATTCGAAAAGCTTTAAAGTATTTCACGATACAATTTCTACTAGCGCGACTTAGTAATATTTACTTTACTCATGTGCATGCGATCTTAATTCGATTAAATTAAATATATTAATTTATTTTATATTTTCTATTTTAATATACTTACTTAATGCATACCAAAACCAAACCAAGATCAAATCTGCAAGATACAAAAAGGTTAAACTTTAGTCAGTTTTAACCTGTGTTATTTACCGCTATTCAATCATAAGCATAGATAAGTAATTTAAAAATATCCAAAACACGTCGATCGCCTGAAATTGATAAAGAATGGAAGAGCCACCGCAAACCGTGGCATCACTTCTGCACGCTCTAATTGGAGCACCTCTTTATTAACTCATCTTTTATCCCACGACATTTGGCACAAATTTTTGTGGAACACTAAAGTTGCATGACAAAGTAAACAATAAAAATTCTTAGGTGCATAAAGAAAATAAATAGTTATCTGAATATATTAGCGAAAATGTATTATAGTTTAATTATATTATTATTTTATTGAGTAAAGGAAATGAGAATTTTTAAGGAACAATTATAACGATTGGGTTTTTAATAACACGTTCGATTAATAACAAAAAAATTAATGATATTAGTACTTCATTTTCGCTACCGTACCGTTTAGACGGTACCATGCAGTATATTTACACTACTATGTAAATACTAATAACAATAGAACACCTGTAATGATTAACCTCATTTACTATCGTTTCTATAATAAACAGTGTAATGTATCTAAAATAGGACTCCGACTGTAAACGTGACAGTTTTAGGTTCGATTTCCACTTGGGTAAAAGAATTATGTACACATCCTCGTTCTGGTAAGAAGACAAAGGATTTCGTCACTTAACATTCAATATCCGATGTTGTCCGATGATACGGGACTTATTGCCCTTCCAGCGCGTTTCCTGAAGGAAAGCACACTGGACCCGACGCCTCATGAGTACATCTGTTACTTCCCTGCATCGTCCGGTTAGAGAGCCAATATTCCACGTTGCAAAGCGGAGTTTCCTTCTGGGTACTATCTTCTTTAGCCGTGTCCGTACTTGACACGGTAGCCCTTGCCCATTTAACACAGGTGTAGGGCGATATGCCTGCGCGTCGTTTAGCGGCGACACCCTAGCAGTACCCAGCAACATCTTTTCTCTTTCCATATGAGTGGCAGGTGGCGGCTTTTTAATGGAGCGATTGCCATCTGACCTCCAAAACCCATTTTTGTGGGAAAAGCCAAAGATGAGAAGGGAAAATATTAGTAGAAAAGGGGAGAGGGGGAGGGGTAAGGACACCACTTTCATGGATTGGGAAGGAGTATGACAGTGGTGGCTCGAGGATCCGGGGTCGCGTACCCGTATGCCCAGTACCAATATCGGACAGATATTTGGCCAGACACCCTGTCACCCTCTATATCTATATATTAATATGTGAAGCAAAATTTTTGGATCTCTTTTTAAGGAAATTGCGCGGACGGAGGAGTATTAAGTTTGGCACTCTTATAGTTTATATGTAGAAGAAATGTAAAACGCAGAAATATTTTTAATAATAATGCTTATAAAACACATTAAATAATATAAAACACATGAAACAATAATAAATCGTTACACATACTACCCTATATTTAATAATATATTTTTTGTATAAACATACACACATGACATACACGTTGCTATGGCAACGCGTATGTCACGCGTCAACGGGTCCTCTTTAGGTATGAGCAAAATCACGTCAACTGGACCCCCTATTTACCACTTGATCATAAAAATTTATTCTATATATATTTTTTATTAGTACTTATGATGGAAAATTGATCCCCCAAACAATTTTTCAAAATTTCGATTTTAACAATTTTTTTTTATAATGAAATTTTAAGCACTTTTAATTGAAAAATGGATTAAAAATCAACCGCAAGAGATAAATTTGTGAAATTTTCAGGATCCATGGTCAAATGTCTATATTTTAAGAATATCTTTATGACTTAAAATTATTTATTTATTTTCATATTGTTAATTAACTTTTAAGTTAACAAATGAAAATTTAACTGACTTCTCGGGCAGAAAATGCTGTTTTTTTTCATCGGTCACATGCTTTATCCATTTAAGTTTAAAATTCCGGAAGAGAATTTCACTGCTCGCCATTAGTTTAAATAAAATTAATTTATTTATGACAGCGCGCCAGGCGCCGAGCGCTGTGGAAATGCCGCGCTGCCGAGCGTCTTGAACTACACTAACGCTTTTATCAATGATAATTTATAATAACATTACAAAATATTATTATAAAACAAATTTTATTATTATTTATCTTATAATTTATTATAATTATTATTAATAAAATTTAATTTTTTTTAACAATGTTATAAGGAATGTAATCAAAATTTCTTCTTATTTTACCAAACAGCGGAAATTAAAAAAAAAAATAATCAATTTTAAATTTTTAAAACTGTTTCGGTCTATGTGTATTTTCTTTTAGGTAATTTAGTAAATTATTATTTTTTAATTTATCAGTCAACACTCCATCTTTACTTAACAAAAGAAAAACCGCTCAGTTACGATTTTCATTTGTTTTTCGCGTATTGGAATAAATAACAAAATCATTTTAGAAGTCATTCCTGTAGATTCGTGACATAAGTTTATACGGAAAACAGTGAAATAATTATTTAAAATAGCAGCTGTTGTTGAGTTGTGTTTTTTAGTTAATATTTAAGTATTATAATTTTTGATTGTAATAATATTTTCTGTGATTTAAAATGGGCCGAGTGAATAAATGTTGCAATCCGTTAAATAAAAAAAATCACAATAATGTGTTAAAAAAATTAGTTATAATTAGAGCTAATCGTGCTTGCCAATTCATTTTGATTTTTTGATTACATTCCTTATAACATTGTTAAAAAAAATTAAATTTTATTAATAATAATTATAATAATTATAAGATAAATAATAATAAAATTTGTTTTATAATAATATTTTGTAATGTTATTATAAATTATCATTGATAAAAGCGTTAGTGTAGTTCAAGACGCTCGGCAGCGCGGCATTTCCACAGCGCTCGGCGCCTGGCGCGCTGTCATAAATAAATTAATTTTATTTAAACTAATGGCGAGCAGTGAAATTCTCTTCCGGAATTTTAAACTTAAATGGATAAAGCATGTGACCGATGAAAAAAAAACTGCATTTTCTGCCCGAGAAGTCAGTTAAATTTTCATTTGTTAACTTAAAAGTTAATTAACAATATGAAAATAAATAAATAATTTTAAGTCATAAAGATATTCTTAAAATATAGACATTTGACCATGGATCCTGAAAATTTCACAAATTTATCTCTTGCGGTTGATTTTTAATCCATTTTTCAATTAAAAGTGCTTAAAATTTTCATTATAAAAAAAAAAATTGTTAAAATCGAAATTTTGAAAAATTGTTTGGGGGATCAATTTTCCATCATAAGTACTAATAAAAAATATATATAGATTAAATTTTTATGATCAAGTGGTAAATAGGGGGTCCAGTTGACGTGATTTTGCTCTACATATATTCATACTGGAACGTATTTAATGTATATATTCTTGGCATATCTCTTTGTGGAGTCGGCTGAGAGGATCTAGTGGCGCGGATCTGTTTTTATTATATTAATCTTATTACAATTAAAAATGCTAATGTAAGGTTAAATTATTAATAAATACTCATAATTTATTTATGAACATTGGCATGGATAATTGAAATTTAATGTTTTGCATATAAATATTGGTTACATAATAATTTTCATTGAGTTATCGACATTGTAAGCTAATGCAGAATGAATACTAGGATGTGAACTGCCCATGGAAGATACTGTATTTATACAATAAATGACATATTATTATGAACATCGAACCAAAACACTTATAGTAAGAAATTTACTTGCGTGAAAACATTGTATCCTTTATTTATAGTTTAGATAAACCTCGGCATGTGTGTATGTATATATGTTTGTGTATTAAATATTATATATAAAAATACACAAAGTAACTTATTAGTATACTTGATTGAACGATATGGTTGTTTTTCATGTCTGAATACAGAGAAATTTCAGAGAATTTTGAGTTCCGAATACGTTATATAGCCCATTACATAGCGACTATGATGATAAACATAACATTTTTTTTTTATTTTTACGCAATTTATAAAATATAATGATTTCACTTCATATACGACTTTCGAGTCTTGGTTTTATAACAAATGCGTCTGTACCACAATGTAGAGCTTAGTAAAAGATTAGTTAAATGTACTACCAAACTCATACACTATTTATAGCTTTCTCCTTAATGCTCAAATATGGACCACAAGTGATATAAAGCCTTACTAAAAAAATAATGTCAACCTTTAATTTGAACCAAAACCACTTCACCTCTCTTATTCGTAAAGAGAAAATCAATAATTCACGACACGCCTAAGAGCTCTTTAGTGTGACGAACGTAATGTAAAAATGTAAGGCAAAGACAATCGTATTGACATAAGTAGGTACTTCCATCCATTATGTGAATTTAACTCCGCTCATTCAATTATCTTTATTCAAATGGCTAAATATTGTTGTAAGGTTACTTTTGAAAATTGTGAATTTTATTTTATCATTGCCGTGATTGTTTTTTATTATCATTTGACATTTCTGACATCTAAAAAGCAATTGGATAATTGATTCTACATGACGACTACCGTCCCTATCCGTTAATTATAATTATTAGGCATATTGAAATTAGCAATAGCAAGATAGGCAGTAAGAACTTAGTGTTAAGACGAATCGAATTGAACGTACTGCCACGCTTAAATTTGCCAGGTAAAACAGTTTAAAGTATTTATTCTTTTTATTCTTACCCCCGTGAGTACCGAGGTATAATGTAGATCGGCACAACAATGATGTTTACAGTAAGACTAGTCGGTCTATCGCTAATAACAGATTTACACTGTCCTATCATATGTTGGATTGGAATGGTTAAAGTTTTTAATATTTTCTTACAATAAAAAATACTAGATAAAGGTATTACAAAAATATTAGTTCTGATATGATCTTAACCCTTGCTCTTTTAGATAGTCATAGCTACCTGCTATAAGTAATTACTAAAGCTAATCGAAGTAAGTAAATCTTAATTACAAAATAATGCACATAAAATGAACTATGTTCCAAGATTAATAACGCACATTATCTATAGATACGTATCGAGTGAATTTTGTATGTTACATAGGTTAGATATCTCATCAGGTAACACGGTTTAGCAGAAAATAACAGGACTTAATAGCAAAAGGCCGGGATAATGGTGCGAACATGCGGCAACACTTTTACTCATTTCTACAATTCTTCACAAACAAAGATATTACGTAATTATCACTATAGCGTAATGATTAGTTTCAATGGATTCTGCGACGTGTTCTGCGCATGATTGAGGAAATCATCGCCCAAGTCGAATTGGTTAATACGTTTCCACGCTTCCAAAGAAAGGTCAGAAGATTTCTTGTTCGCGACCTGCCATCTGTAATTATATGTAGTTGCGTAAATAGTTGCTGTTGAACATGCTCGTATGTAAGCAAGATTACTTTGTTTTGTATGAAACACAAATTATGTTTAATACTGTCGCACATACCAGCAATATGTTCGTAGTTTAACTAACAAATATATAATATATCAAATTGTGGTCTCAAATTGTTTTCTTTGTCGTTATACTTTTAACTGATAGTGAAACGAACGGTAATCATAGGCGGGTCTGAAATTGAACTTACACCTCTTTGGTCACCCCGTAATGTGAAATACGGGTACATTTTTATATAATGCTTTTCTTTTTATATATTTTTTTAAAAATACATCTGCGTTTTTTTCTTTTGATAGACGACATATGGATAGATGTTCAATTTATTCAAATGTGAGAGCTAATAAATTTGCATTCACTAGCAAGGTATCGGTGGAAGCGAGTGGAAATTGATTATTCTCTATGATAAATGGATCCGATTCAAATGTGGGCGTTAAATGTGATAGTAAAATTATCCCCTTAGAGTACTTTAGTGCTTCCACATCGTTCATATTATAACTATTAAGAGTTGAATAAGCCTGTTTGTTTCATTTAGTACTTTAGGTGTATGAAGAGATTTTGTTTAATAACTCTATAGCTTTAAAGCTTCAAAGAACTATGTCTAATGAACTTTATTGTTTACATATAGTATAGGTGTCTACCTATATACGAAGTTTTTATTCATGCTGTATCTCGCATTGGTATAGCATGGAAGGTAGAGAAAATCTAGTATCCAAGAAATTGTAGAGTGGCGGAACTGAACGCCGCCTCATTAGATGCTTATTTAGTATTCGATTATTTTCCCTAGGCACACGATTTCCCTAAATATAAAAATTACAAAACAAATTACGGGAAATACGTTAACATAATAAAATATATTTCAGGCTTTATTGATAACGAATCATAACAGTTAACTTTAATATTACTCAATATAAGAAATAAACCCAGTTCTGCGCCTTACATTGGTAGTACCTAATTGATTCCCAGGTGGTCCCGCCATTAGCAACTCATTAGATTACTTGACAAAAACCACAATGTCGCTGAGAACTTAAAAGATGAGAAACACTATCTGCGTTAAGTGATTTTCTCGTTTCTTTATAACCGTTGGTGTGAAAAGATTATTTGCAATACAATAATATTTTTTTGACAAATCAGTGAATAATTGTAGATAGTTAAATGTCCATTTATGTTTTTGCTAGTTATATAATGTTTTTAAATCATTTTCAATCTTATATTTTAGTGTCTTTAAATTAATATTTATTTTATAACACAGATGCATTGATACAGTACACAGTTGACTATTAAAGCCATCGTGGTTGTGTGTGCTTAACTAAATACGATAATTGCTACTTCAATTCTAATCGGGGATAAAATAATTATTTGTAATCTCATATATTATTTGTCAAGACAATGTCGGTACATGCGTGCAATAAACGAAAATAAAGTGAAAAACGGAGTGCCTCTACACTAGTTCTCTCTATCTTATAGGACGTTACTTTTTAGACATTACATACCTACCACCTGTGGGGCTAAGATACAAAATCTGCTAGGCATATCTTAAAGAGCAAATGTTAAGTTCACTAAATTAAATCTTAATTAAGCCATCGTAGCACAGTTTTTGATTGTAAATAACACAGGAATATTTGCATTATCCTGGTCTGACAAGACAAAGCGCGGCGTTAAGTTGAGTTGAGTGGTGGACACTCAACATACAATGCCTCGAAGTCTCCAGGAAATCGGTAAAACAGTATCTTGACACTAGGTTATCTCCGTCTACCCTACTACATGCGAAATAAAGCGTGTAAAAAAATAAACCAATTACGACATTTTGATTACACATTTGATGCATTATAATGCCTTGTCTACATATAAATAACTATAATGTTTGTCTAATCACTTTACTGGGACACTGGAAGGTAGCCGGTGCTTATAGCACTTGGTAAACCTAGTTGAGCCTGTGCCGGCAGTTTACCGACAGTAATATTTTGTGACTGTCCAGATCATGTATTTAAGTGAATAATAGTTTTGTAATCGCATGGCTTATGAATAAATAAATAAATAAATTGTCTCAATGTATTTGACATTTCATAAGTGTAGAAATTTAATGGAGAAATTTGCATATTATGTATATTTCATCAAAGATTTTTTTCTGAGGTACGTTGATGTAGCCTACTTAGTTTATTTGCTAGCGGAATGTAAATAAGCTCATAAACGTTATTTTCAAAATACTTTCTATGCATTAAGGTATGTGTATAAAATTATATTATTTTAAAACTACTTAATTTTAGTGCGACTGCAGATTTTTTATATATATAGGTATATTTTTTTTTAATTTTTGTTTTCTGCTTAAAGGCTGAGTGAACTTAGTGTTATGACACGCCGTTCTTTTCATTCCGCTCAATTTTCGACACATTTCGTGTTGAGTAACAGAATGCCGATCTTTGATTCCAAGGAAGCAAAAAATATAATCATTCTTAAGAGTGAGAATCGAACTCACAATATTCGCGGTTACAACCAGACGCTGTCCCACCGCACTTTTCTACTTAGCAATGAACTTTGCAAATTACTTATTGGGTACCGGAAAATTGTTAAAATCTCTCCACAGTCATGCTAATATCATAAATAAGTTTTAACTAGCGTCTAAGAATTTCGACGTCGCTTGATGAGAACGTATGGCTTAGTGGTAAAATCGCAAAGGGTTCCCAAGAGGCGCGACTTCGAATCCCGGTACGTTCAAAATTTATATGTCATTTGTACGGTAAAGTTGGTTAAGGCAATAATGATTATAGTCTTTTTTTTTTCCGCTGGGAAATGCTTTTACGCAGACCATCCTGAGTAGGACACTTGTGTCCTACAGAGAAATGGTACTGTGGGACTCATCGAACCCGACACTACCCACTAAAACCCAGCGGAAACCCTCTCCACCTATATGAGATGCTGCAGGATCGCTTGCGCATGCCACTACAGCACCTCGGTGGGAGGCCCACCTAACGTGGGCCACTATCGCCTTCGGGGAGCCCCAGTGTAATAATGATAATGATCTAACCTAACCTTGTTACCTACACCTAATAATAATCAGTTTTACTGCAAAACCCCAACCATTTGCAGTACCTAATACTTTAATTATTATAATAAAGATATTAAATTGTCATCGTATCTCAAAACGACCTTCATTTTTCTGGCACATTATATTCTGAAGTCTCCAGACAGATGGTGATTGATGGATGATTTTTCCGTTAATAAAGAATATATATGCTTACAGGTTCTCCTTGGTCGAGAATAGGTCAAAATGTTCACTACAGTTATTAACGGACGTCCTACATATTTTGCTACTCGCATATTCACATATATTATATAATGCGTTTATTTTAATTCTCATTGAACTTTACATAACAGAGAAAGTGTGTATTACAATTTGATATGAAGCTTTTAAATTAACCAAAATAAAGCAATAGAACTCTCATCTTAATAAAGCTAATTAGGCGTAATGCTATGACTTAAAACAATTTAAAAAAACGTATTTGACTACATTAACAAAATGGCACTGCCGTTAGTGCAACTGTAAAAGGGACAAAAGATTTTTTTTTAATATACATATTTAATTGGAAAAATAAATCAATTGTATTATAATGAAGTATTGTAAATATATATATATATATATATATATATATATATATATATATATATATATATATATATATATATATATATATATATATTAATGTTGTCATTTTAAGAATGCAGTGTTGCTTATAATTAGGGCATCATTTAGTTTGTTTGTTATTTTTTCAATGTATGTCCTGTTAGTTACCTTTTTGATAAATAAATAAATAAAAATGCAATATTCTAAACTTTTATATTGTTACGCCGAGTTCCGCTTAGTGTCTCGAAAAATGAACGGTAAATAGGGAGTGTCTTAACACTAAATTCCTCCGCCTTTTCTACTATTTCTACTACTATGGATACAGCATAAAGCTGGAAAAAAATTTAAGAAACGGAAATACATTCTTACAAGATTTGCGACTGTTATTATTTTCTTATTTAAAGGAAAGAACCTGGTGTTAAAAAATTCACTTTTCCTCTCTGCGTTCAAACTCAAGAAAGTCACTCATGCTTGAATAGAGATCGAATCCAATGCCCACCTCACACATCACTTTGAACATATAGGCACAAATTCAGCATTTTCTGAGAGCATGCTTAGCTGACTTTCAAAAGGTAATCTGTAATCTGTATTTGTCTGTAATATAATCTGCCCAGTAGATTGTCCTGTTCTTTGATAAATCAACCTGTCATATTATCTCCTTATGCATATATTTAGTATTATGCTATCAATTCAATTCCTCGCTTAATAGTTTCAAGATTGATGGTACAACCACTCATGGGTAGCAAAATTGTGGCGTTTAACACTTACTTAGTTATCTCAGCCCTTCCTTTCCCAATCCCTACTGTGATTCATTCCATGAATATAAATAGCTCATAATTTTAGGTCACATTCATAGTTCATTTTACATAGATACGTATATAACATATAGGTCAAAGGTTACATTAATACATATGTATGTATATAATATTTGATAGCATTTACATTAATTATACACATGGCTTAGTTTTGCATTTTCTCTTAATGATCACAGACTGAAGTAATAGTTTCTATTATAAAATTGCTTCAGCAAGATTCTTATGTAATTTAAAAAAAAATTGTAAATTTGACAATGATGTGACTTCATAACACTAGTATGCTTTTAGTAGCTTTTATATACTAGGTATAAGCTTTACTTCTTCGCCTCCATAGCATCGCATGACACATTCTAAGTGTAATACGTGATATAATAACCTATAGCCTTCTTCAATAAATGGACTATACTATAAAAAAAAGTTCCAAATAAACTCTTCAGCTTTGTATGATTGGTTCAAATTTGTAGAAATAACCTACAGGTAGCTGTAGGCTGCTTACATTTTTTTACCATTTACGCAACTAGGTATATAGGCGAACAGAATAAACATTCAGAGTTTTTCTTACGTTGGGATCGAGGTGAAAACGAAAACATCAAACTTTTTGTAAGCAAAAACCGAGATAAAGGCATCGTATTATTTCTTTAGGCGTATATTGTAAAGATACTTTTTTTTCGAGTTTCCATAATCATTATAAGGTATTTTGTTATTATTGTAGGGAATTAACGGGAATCGCATACTTTTTATACCATTTGCTACGTTATTATTGATTTGTCACGGTCGATACAGCGCAACCCATGTCCGCGTTAATATAGCGTAATTGATTACAATTGTGAAAAACTGTCTTAAAAATTGATTTGTTTTTGTTAAATCCGATCCGAAACCGATCTGGTTTCTATCGTCTTTATGTAATAATGCGAGATATATTACATACCGATGAAGGAAATAGACTAAATTTTCTATTAATTTTGTTTTATCCTGTGTTAAAAATTCCACACACTTTGTGTTGTTTATGATACCTAGATTATATATTGTAACTAAGTATTCTCACTAGTATTATTCGAACACAAAACCATTGTGTATAGTCAACAACAGGTCAACTACGCGAAAATTATTTCTATTAGCGTCGAAATAATGTCATTTTAATGTTACATATACAATTTTAAAAGTTTAAACGTTGTAAATTTTCATTTAACATGCATAAAACATATGTCAAATACAGATAATGCCATCATGTACTGGAAGTTAACTTCAATGCCTGTAGAGTGTTTACACAAATAGCTATTTTGAATAATAATTAAGAAGTCAGAGAAAGTTGCAAAGTTCAAGCCCTTTATCGATTGATTTATGTGTCGTGTCTTCTGCAAATGGATATTTTGTTTTGTAATTTTTACTTAACAAGGATTCTTGCCATTCGAAACTTTTTTCTATACCAAAAATGGACACGTATAGTGCCTAAATACTTTTTTGTGACGCATAAGCTCCACATTGTGCACATTTTAAAGAGAAATTCTTTTATGAAACTCTTTAAAGAATAGTAATTACGATTGAAATTACAGACAATACAATCCTACTATTACATTTGCTCCAATTTTCCAATAACCCACTCTCTCATTACCTCACGCCTCATAGAGTAACCTCAAGATGTGGTCAGTACATTATGGTCCTCAGTCATTTCTTATGGGAACCGGAGTGCAATTTGAGAACTCTTGGTTACAGCAATCTGTTCTGTGTTACTATACATTTATTTAAAATATTTCTTATAAAACCGTTTTTTCTGTATGATGGAATATACATACATACATTTTCGTTAACTTTGAACTTAAAACATTTTATTTTCAACTAACCTAACCTTTTTATATAAAATTAGTCACATAAAAATTAAGAAATTATATTTTTATATTATATTTTTATATCTTCGCCTTATATGCATGGAGGGGCAGGGAGAGAGAAAGGGGTACCAAATACTTTCACCACTTTCGTTGTCATCAACCTTCCGGAAATATTTCAATATATTAACGTGTTTCCTGATATTGTCATAGCATTGTATATATTAACACTTATTCGATTAAACACCTGTGATGCAAAATCCACTAACAATGTAAAATGACAACAATAAAATTTCCATAATATATGCTCATTAATCGTGTAAATAGGTAATTTATGTAAATATTTCAGTATTATTAATTATACATTTAATCCATTTAGAAGTGTTCATTGCATAATTAATTTTATATGTTATACTGTGTAAACATCTGAGTTCACTTAAGTTTTAGTGGCATTTTTGTATATAGCTGTATCTTGTGTTATTAATGCAGTATTACAGTAGGTACGTACGAGCGAGATATATATAACTTTTTGCTCACGTAACTTGGAGAATAGGCAAAGGCGCATTATCTACATTCCGTGTTGGCTGGTAGAATCCAATGCCACATTTCGTCCTGTATAATTTCTTGGAGATTTGATCCTATAAATAGGGTAAACGCTTCCCAACTGCTATTAGAATAGATATACAATAGATATACATTTGCAAAATTGTTTGTACAGCTTTTATATATGTAACTTTATCTTCTATGTTTATATTATTCACAGTTACATCCATTATTAGAAAATTAATAAAATTAAGATGGGTTTAAGAGTAAAATATATAAATATATAATAGAAAAATTTCTTTGTCAAATAATATATAATAATAATGATAATAGCTACACAGGAACCGTAGGAACCTAGTTTTAAAATACGTTCGATACGTTCTCCGCTTTCTGCCTTTTGAGGCATTGCGAGTTGAGTGGCGGAACTCAACGCCGAACTTCGCCTTGTTATCAGAGGGAAGAAAATGAAAACTATTCATTCTCCCCGAGTGGCCGAACCTACAAGCCGGCGCTTACAGACAGACGCTGTGTTTTTCAATTTCCAAATATCTCGTTGCGTCTTTACCATTATGTTAAGAACTAAGACACTCCGTTCCCCATTTTCCGCCAAATTTTTAAGACATTAGGTACGTGTGCCTTGTCTACCAAAACCGGGAATTAAATATATAATATAATAATCATACCTAATCCCCGTGACTCCAAGGCTCTCTATGTGTCCTAATACGACATTGAGACCAACCAAATCTAATACTGCCCTTCATGGTGTGACATAGTAGACCAAAAGGACTTGTCTAAACGTCATTCAATGTAAATACTATATTATTATTATGATTGTTAAAATTTGTGATGTATATTTATATAAGCTTATTGTTTAAATATATATTATATTTTTTCAATAAGTTTACAATAAAATAATATATAATTTGGAAACATTTATTCGTTTTCTGTCAATAATTTAACTTATTTATACCTATACATGAAACAAATAAGGAAGACGTACCGTTACATCGGTATGATTTACAAACATTAACATTTTTCATATTTACATACATACATAATATGACTTGTTGGTGTTTTAGTAAAACACTTTTATTTATGGTAGCCAACAGTTGCTACTTGGAATTGGGGAAAACATTGTAATATAGCTAAGCCGGGCTGAATGTATTTAAAGATTCATCATATTACCAAATTAACTGTGAACCGCATAAACCCCAAAAATTGCATTTTTAGAATTTATAGTAATATTCTATTTGGGAATGTGTACATGAAAAAAATTCATAGATATAGATATACCCAACATGGATATACCCATTATATCTATGAAATTTGTCTTTTATTTAATAAATCCATATTTATAAAATCACATATTCGTAAAATACTTAATATACTCTTAAAATATGGCTCTCGATTGATTTATTATCGTATAAAACTATTATACAATAAACACAAACAAAACAATGAACATAAGCGTCTCCTTGCTTGGAAGACTTGGAACAAATGCTAAGTCAAAGACTTTCACAAATAAAAACGCAACAACTAAGTAAGTATGGCAAGTAAATAATTAAAATATGAAAAATAATTTAAACTAAACGTTTGGAATGATACTTAAACTAATGTTATTATTTACAAATATAACAATACGTAATTTCAAGCACTACGCACTATACACAGTCGTCTCAACGCCTTTTACATACATAAATAGCAACAAACAATCAATAATACATCAAATTACGATTTCTTTCGTTAAATATTACCTTTAAATACTTCCTTTCTTTAAACTTTAAACAGCGTCGATGACATTACTAACAGTATCACTGACTTTATCGTATTACTTAAACACATAGTTATTTATTAGCAAAATTATATATTAAAATGAGATTTTGAAGTCCTAATTTTTGTACTAAACAGGTAATGAGCAATATAAGCTGCCTAATTCAAATACGATCACATCCTAAAATATTGTTTACTTATTCAGTCTTTATCACCAACAAACCGATATGAATCGAGGGGAGGTTCAGGCATACAGTAGCCGTGGTACGTGCGAATGTCTTCAGCAATGTACGTAACACCTGGTAGAACACCAGGTTCTGTATGGTGCTTTGGGCACGAATGGTCTCTGGGGCACTGGCATATCGTGTTAGCATTTACTTCATCGATTTGCTCATGACGACGTCTTGCACTAAAAAGCTTGCATGGCTCCTTTCTTGAACATCTTAATCTCTGAAAAAAAAAGATTAATTATTATAAAGGATTATATTTAAGAAATATTAAAAAGGATAAATTTATGTCTAAACCAATAGAATAATATTTTTAAAAAAGTACACTAATAGTATGTCGAATTACAAAATTTTTGACTTAAAGACTATCTTACTACGCCATCTAGTAAAATATTGTGTAACTATAAACAACTTACACTTTGCGGCGAGCACGCGAACTGGTACTGATTTCCCTGCTGTCCGCTAGGTGTCGTATAGGGTAGTTTCTTCAATAGATACGTAACGGATTGCTTCGGGCAGTGGCAATTAACAATTTGCTGCGTGGCGTTGCTATCGGGGAACGAATATATGATCCATGCTGCATCTTTGAAATATCGGCACTTTGGTAATCTCTTCACTGGTTCACAAGTCTTATATAGTGTGGTTTTGTCCGCTAACGTGTGATTATCGTCGTCAGACAACTCGCTGTAATAAAAAATATATAAATATTAATATATTGTAAAACTATTCTGATACACATATTTAGGTTTCTTTTTACTATAAATTTAAATCCCTCTTTCAGCAGTGTACTTAACGACATCAGATGTCAAATTTGTATGAACTTATTTATTAATGTTTGTTTCGTGGCAAACATTCAGACATTTGATGTACTTAATATATATTCGCATATGTACTTTAAATCTGTCTCTAAACTATTAAGTATTGTCGAGTTATGTATAGGACATAAAAATCTAGACATCCAAATAAGGCGTGCTTACATAACAAGAACAATCCAGATTAACCAACCAATAGTGTAATAGACTAATACTGTAATAGACCATATTTATATTTTATTCATGTACACAGACCGGTTAATATAAATTAAAGATCTAAACACAGTGTTTTAATGTGACACCGTTATCTACCCACGACCATGTCGAGCCTAAGGATGATACTCCTACGTGTCTTACAATCAACTAATACACAACATATGGAAAGTAACCTTCACAAAACGCCCCAACATAGTAAATATTTCAATATTTTGTAACTCGCTAAATGTAAAATCCTTACTGCCTACATTGACGTAGTTATTAGGTACAAGCTATGATACAACCAAACTAATACTTGTTTCGAAAACCATAATATTTCGAGCTACGTTAATATATAGCTTATTTTTCAATATTAAAAATAAATAAGTTTTAAGTATGCAATTTGTTAATAACATTTATCTCCTCTACACAAAATCTTAACGTAAAATATCAAACGTTCAACAAATACTAACTTAGAACACGGTCTGTGTCCAAGACACCGACATTTCCTTTCGATCCAGGGTTGTGTTGAATCGTAAAGATCCACTTTGCTGCACACCTGTCGCGCTCTGCAGTCAGGGAGATCGTCCTCTGATACCTGAAAAATATATTATAGTAATTTAGATACAGATATTTAAATATAAGTGCAATCTTATTCTAAATCATATTATTCTGATCGTGAACGAAGATATAAATGCTAATGTGTCGATGAGATTTAAATTTAATACAACCGCAGAATATTATATTGATCACGCAAGTACTGATATCTTATCCTCAATTGCCTAATAGATCTTATTATCATGAACATTCATCTTATTTCTTGTAATAATTAATGTACTTGAATATAAAACATACTATATTACTTTTCTGTATAGCTTTAATATTAGCCACCGATTGGCAAATCTATGCAGCGATACTAAAACTTGGCATGAATTACAACTCAAACCTTAAAAGAAACATCTTTGTACCAAGTAATCGTGGGAAATACGAAATGTGTTTGTTGTAAGTCGTTCGCACCTGCCGCCCTTTGTGGAGAAGAAAACAGAAGTGGATTACGGGAGATCATTATAACTACGTCCGAAAGATGTTAATGATTATGATTCGGGCACTACAATGCAGGGCCATGTGCGCTCCATCCATTCACTTTTTGTGTCGAAGGACCATCGGTCTTAGTTTTACTTCCGACCGGAAGACATGCCTTTCGGCAACCTGTTCACTGTGGGATTTTTTTTCTGTTCAATACATTATGAGTTATTGTTTATTAAATGTGGTGATTTTATATTATATATAAAACTTTATATTCTAATTTTAACTTTTTGGAAGTCATAGTGATTTAATTGAATGTTTACATTATTATATTGCATGATGGTTTACTACAAAAAAACATTTAGATACGCTTAGAAAAAGCCTTAGCAACTCTATAACAATGAAGTGCGTTAAATACATTATTTTTTTCTTGGTTCCGGAAATACTTCCCGTTTCTTGTGTATTGCGATGGATTTCGCGGAAACGCCTTCGGGCAGATCTTTCAAAAGCCGGATATAATATGTCCTTTTGGGAAACAAACAAAAAATTGCATGCATTGTACACAATGTATGGGTTGTTGACTTTAGTTTTTGAAGATGATTAACGGAATTTCAATCCCAACCTGCATTCTAATGATTTGAAAAACGTACATATGTATTTACTGCACCAAAGTTTTTTAACTTTTTTTCAGACTGTATTGTCTAATTAGTGAACGTCATTTATTTAAATGAACAAATGCTACGGTACATAATGAAATAATCACTACATGCAAGGTATGAAATTGGAATCGCGTGCTTAGTATCCCATTATACAAAAATACACCAGTTTCCACGTCACTGACAAAATGGGTACTGTGTTGGGTCGGATATAGCATCAATATAAGTCCAAGATTTGACCGCCGGCCTGGGGCGACTATTTAGGGGACGTTTCATTTTCGTCCTTTTCTAAAACTGAAAATCTCGATCGTGACCGTATATATTAAACCTTAATTTTAAAGTCACAAGGCAGAACATGTAACATAATGTATCCACGAGAGAACTCATGTCAATATAATGCAAGGTACTTAAAAAGCCTATCTTAGAGTGATGCGAAAAAGAAAATTGTGCTTTCACGTATCGAAATAAGCTGTAAATTTGAATGTATTGAAAGCCGTGATGGTCGTGTTTTTCTCTTGGAGGCAGATGAGGGGTCGCGGGGCGAGGCATCCGGTGTGAACAGGTGGCGTGGCGCGCCCACTCTAATGAAATAATCTGTGCCCAAGCGACCTTCCACAACCTTCCAAGTACGCCTAGCTCTTAGACGTGGGCACACACCTCTGCTACTAATGCTTTTTACTCTTTGAATATATAAGGCACGTAAGAAAAAGTAAACGTTAATCATATTTTAATGAATCCACAAGCAATCAAAATAAACTTTACTGTTAGCAAAACTGCAATTATACTAATAAATAATGTAATAGGTATATTCAATTACGTTTCGCATGCTTTAGAAAACATTACTCGTAATATTACCACAAATAGTACCATTACTAATGTAAATAATATATAATGCTTTAAATAATAGCTTTCTAGTTGATGATAAAAATCTATATTATAATATTCCATAAGCGTCCTTGCCTTGTCTACTAACGTCCTTCATTTCCTTGAACTTCATTTGCATGCACAATTTACTAAGAATAACAAAAGAGTATCCTGTGACCCACGCAAATTAATCCTTACATATTACAATATTCCAATTAGTTCGCGTTAATTACACGTTTGATTTGATATACCTTAAGGCAACGGACGTCGGACCCGAATGTTTGACTCCTATAAATATAATTTTTTTTACGTCTTAAAATATAAAATTAAAAAAGCAAATCACCGACCACTCGATCACTGTACCCGGGAACACAGGTAGCTACAAACAAATTACCAATCGGTATAATAACGCTTTGCCAACGGCCAAAAATTATTTATTACAACTGTAATTAGCTTGGGAGCTTTCGGCGTTTTCAACATCCGTCCTATTTTGAAGTTCATCTTTTGTATTTTGAAATTAGTTTACATCCTTTTAAATAGCAAGTTTAATTTAAAGGAAGAACCTTATTAATCCAAAGGAAATCACCCTTCACTAAAAACAAATTAGTGCGAAAAACAGAAGCTATATTTTAAATAATTACATGATAAGGGTTTTTGTTATCTTTATTTATATGATTATCGATTTCTTATCTAACTTTTTGTAGATATTATTTATAAGTTCGGAGATCTATAGCAGTAATTATGTTTTTTTACATGTCGTAAAACATCATTTTCTTAAAAAAAGACCTCACAGACAAACTTGTACCACATACATAATTATCAATATTAATAAAATACTATGAAATGCCAAGACGTAGATCTTTACATCATAAATATTACTACATGTTAATATTTATATATGTTTTTATACTCTAGTTAGAAAAAATATAAACAATTTGAATCATTTATCCCGCCCATGCAATCTGTAGGTCGTAGCCCTATAAGGTATTCAGTAGTGCTCTAAAAGACATCAACGCTTGCCGGAAGCATCGCCGAATGCATTGCGTACGCGCAGACTAATTGAGTCGCCGTATATAGCTCCATTGTTGAGACACATGTGTCCAATGACACTTATGATGTACCTCGGTAATACTTTGTCATATGCTGTTACTACAGCGTAGACTGAATAACAATTGTTTTTTTAAACGAAAAAAATCGTAGACGCCTGGCGCAATATGTATTTTTAATGTATATAATTCGCTTAAGGAAATCTCTCTCGCTGGAAATATTCTTATTTACTGTACGTTTTGTTATACATACTAGGTACATATGATATTAATTCAAAACTTATGGGCATGTTAAGTTTATCCGTCGCAATTATAGTCCCCTATAGGCATTTCAATACCAAAGCCATCCAAACATAGCCCTATATAACAGTAGGGCACATCTTTCGTGTCTATTGTGGCCCGTGCATCCGGAGCTATTCACGACGCACGTGTCCCTTTGACGATGTACCAAGACACTCAAGTGTTCGTCTTGAAGGGGTCTTAATGTATGGTAAAGAGATCTTAGTTCAACACATATGTTAAATCCCAGCTATGTCCGACAGTTTTTAAGATACTTTATTATTTTAAACAAATATAGTAAATTATTTTTATTATTTAAATGAAATGCTACGAAGAACAGTTTAAGGCTTTAAGGCAATGAATTTCTTGTAATAACATTATGTTATACTTATTTTATTATTATACAGACCAGGAAATATCAAAACGAAGCCATTTCTATATCACTAAGTCAATCCGTGTTTATTTTTGAAACGTTTGAAAGAAATAAAGAAATAAAAGGCGCATCGTATTTAGGTTTTTTGTCGCGTAACGCAGGTGCAGCTTTGACTGCTCGGGTGCTTTTCTTATTGGATATTTTTTTTAGTTCCCTAATGCTTTATACATAACATAACTCCGTATTAAATAAATTATTTTAATTCGTCAAACGTAATAAATTTTAATTTAAATCGGTATTAAGGACTAGTTTTTGTATAGCATGTATATTATTAAGATTAGATTATATATTTTTAGAGTAATTAGTAAAGGTGGTTCGGTGGTTAATATAAATTTCTAATAATTATTTATTTTGTAATATAAGTGAAAAATAAAGTAACCGTAAACAATTCCAGCTAAATCATATAAAACTTTCATTGTTTTCTACTTGATTACAAAGTTCAATATGCAAAACTTTTTCGTCAATTATAGTTTCATCTACAGAAATTTCGTACGAATTTGGACAGCATTCCTAGCATTGTAGTCCCGCCTTTACCAGTGACGTTGTTGACTCGCTCCCTCTCGAGGTCACTTTTTACATTCACTCTGTTGACTCGTGTCTACGGTCACGCTATTTGTCCGGCCCAACCGTGGAGAAGCTTTAATTATCTCATTACATACCCATTTTATTGCTTCAATCGGATCTGTCAGTGTTTGATGGGTACAGAACTTAAAAGGACAGGGGATTTTTGACCGTTCATTTTATTTGTTTACTTTGGATTTACTATTACTATATAATATACTCTCGAGACGTGATACTACGAGCGCAAGTATTTTTCTCACAAAGAATAATTTACACTAATTTCAATACGAAAGCCTTTTTATTTCTGATATAATACGTAAGATTAGAAGCCAACACTATACACGCTTATTAAATATAAATAAATTATAATAATATAGTGTTGCGACATTGATTGATCAAATTCACCAGCTTAATTAAATTACGTGTAAACAGTTGGAACATAAAACCAACGGTATGTTAATATTTCCTCTTAATTAAAATCTATTCTTAAATAGCTTTGTGCTAAATATTTTGATACCTATGCATTATTTTTGCAAGTCCGGTTGACGTTACTTCGTGACTCCCGTTACGTCCGTCTCCGCTTGCTTTCCTATCGGATATTTTTACTGACTGTGGAAATAAAGATTTCATTGCTTATAATCACTATACGTACTGTTATACAGTTGGTACTTTGCAATTTTATTACATTCTTATAGTTGTATGCTTTAGTTTTATTTTATTATTAACATAACATTTGAAATATTTTAAAAAATTGTTGATCTTATAGTACATTTATATATACTAAATATATTTTTGGGTTTAATGAAGCTATACCAATATTATCAAAAGAGTTTGTTTGGTTAAGCGTGCTAATCTCAAGAACTACTGGTTCGAACTGAAATCATTTTTAGTGTCGTATTTGTCCATTTATCGAAGAAGGCTATAGGCTACATTATATCATGTTAATCGATTCAATGTAACCGACAGCAATGTGCTCCCAGAGTTACTTCGGGGACTTAGAATGTGTCTATGTCATACACATTTTTAGTTATTTCCTTTTGACTACGGTGGTGAAGACGCAGGCAATAGCTAAAGTTATTTTATAAAATAAATACATTTGGTGTATCGATAAATATGAAAATATTGACGAATTACGTGTATGGACGAGCTATTTACATTCTTTGTTTACACGTGGATAGGAAATTTCCGAGGTCGTCATTTAATAAACATTAATAATGATTGATGAGAGCCGATGCCAACGCGCTTTGCTTCCAATATCCGCTCTAGGCTTTTCAATAACATCCGGACCAATCGTATCAAAATTTAACTCTGCAGTAAAATAAATGAATGAATTACATAATTCAGTTTAATATGCTGTGTGTATCGGTATTGTCTTTTTTCTTACTTTCACTCATTTCTTGCATTTTATGGACTAAACATTTGTTTACTCCGTAGAGGTTTCCGTAAATTTTAAACATGCTTTGTCTCTGAAGAATCTTTTTTATAATATCCTAATTATATTTGAACCAATTAAGCTATCATAGGCGCCAATTGAGGAATAGATTTACTTAATAACAACTGTGCACTCAAGGCTTGTTCCTTGACTACATACTATGCATAGAAATTATACCTATATTAAATGATTGATTTGTAATAGAGACCGTAAAAAATGAAAAACTACTATTAAACAACTTAATCTTTACAAGAAGGTATTAAAAATAATGAGATAAGATAACCTACAAGTACATTATAGGTTAAGTAGTCTATAGCAATTCACATTTCACATCCAATATATCATGATAGTCAAATTGCATGCCTATTATTCTATTGCTCCTGTCAGCGGAGACACTGAGGTGTTATGTTAGCGCTTGCTTATTGGTTTATCCGTTTGAACTAATATTTTGCAAAAACAGTGACAGTTTCTATATAAAAGTAGTAAATAAATAATAACACTTAATAGAAATTTACAATATTATTCATTTACCTAGAAAACGTTTTACAGAATCGACTATTTAATCGTGTCCGATTGTTCCCGGTATCGAATAAAGAGTTCTTTATAAGGTGAAGCAGGTGATCATTGACCAGCACCCTCCTGCGGTTTTGACATTCACAGAAGTTCCTTTGTTTATTTGTCGGTTCTGTTGTTATTTCATTCTTTTGGATCGCAGACACTGCCGCCACTTGAAATAGGCAACGAGTATTCTTTTGCTATTGTTGTTATATCCGTGGCAATCCAGGGTCGTGTAAGTACTAAGAAACATTGTACTTATGCAAAGCTTTCTTAAGCTGCAAAACTTTATTATAATTATTAACTATAAATTAACGTGTAGATAATATTTCTTGTACGTTTCCAGTCTGTATAAACGAAACTTACCAAAATAGCCTTATAACAGTCGTGTCTGTCAAGATTATGCTCTTACATAAAGAAATATGAATAAACGACAAGATATCTCTTAAATTCCATTCCTTTAGACGTACGACCGAAAAGAAGGTTACCGTTACGAATGAGCTTAAAGCCAGTGACATAAAAAGAGAAAAAAAATTCAACCAAATAGCACACACTGGTCGGGACGAAGCCTCGACCGTAAGTCATCGAAGCTGTCAAGATAAGAATGAGTGAATGAACACCTGCCGCTACCAGTGTTACGCATGCTCCTACGCTGCCGTCTCCGCTACGATATTACAATACAACATTTAAAAACATTCAAAATAAATTCCAATTTCAACTTTTAAGTCTCATATCTTACAGATCACTTTAAAATATAAAAGAGGCTGCAACAAAAACTAATATTGAACAAACGCAATTACGACCTAAGTTGAAGCGATTATCTTTTTGAATCGACTTTAAAATTAGGGATAATAATATGATTAACTTTGTTTTTAAAATATGACAGACGAAACTTAACATCCGTGACTTCTATTTTTTACCAATTTTATATGTAATTACGATAGGTACACGAGCGCCAATGTTAGTTTCTCCAAGGAAATAGGCAGCGATGTTTTGTATGGAATATAGGTGCACAGACTTTATTAGTCATAGTATCAAGTTTAATTGTCGGTATTTTTTGTTTTAATTGGGCTAATTGCTGGGTGGTTCCCTTCGTAGAAGCACATCACAAACACGTGACTAATATATCATCGAGATCTTAAAAATATGTAATCCAGGAAAACATTGGCTAAACAATTCTAAATATTCCTTACTGCCTTGTCCTGAGCGGTTTCCAAGACGTGGTAAATGAGTTCCAAGTAATAAGGACCACAAATAGAAGGTAAATTTTTTTATAAAAATTCTTACAAGAATAATAAGCGTTTCTGATCAAAAACGATATAAATAATTTTCTTACTTTTGTCTTCATTTGGTACCAAAGCTTCTATTATTCTTTTTATATAATGTGTAGTAAATCATCGAAATTTTATCACTCTTCTCTTTAACTAATTTCACCGATGAAGGAACCCAAATAGCTTTTGAGGCACTTTTGTATTTAATAATTTATAAAAATACCTCTCATTCATTTTCTATTAATTTAATTCAAGTATTTTGATTATGACGTTTCGATCGTGCCATTTTCTATTATATAAATAATTTAAATTTAATGACTAAAAATGTCATATTCCATACAGACATAATTGTATGTACATGATACACTAATTCTGTTATTTCAATGTGTATTGATTCGTGACCACGACGTATTGTCACGATGTTTGGCACACTCACTACTCCTTTAGACGTAAACATGTCCAACGGTAAGTAATTTTATTAAAAACAAGCACCAGATTGTAGGTTGATTATATGACGAGCTGTAGCCCTCAATTTTATTCGATCGGATTATAAAATTGAAACTTCTAAAAGTCCTTTAGTGTTCCCCTAAACTCCCCTAGGACCCCACTTGCCATATTTCAGGTTTCTGTACGTTTTCTGTCAGTCACTTACTAATGGAAGAGTTTTATGTAATTAGATTATTGTAATATTAACACATACTTGAGATCATGTCTCGGAATCTGATTTTCCCGCCAAATTTCCGTTAGAGCGTGATCCCGTGTTATATTATATTTAATTTTATTTCATATTATGATATTTAGAAATCAATCGCATAAAGTTTTATTCACATAAATAATAAGAAACATTCTGTATGCTATTATATAATAATTTAATAATAAAATTGCAATGTCACAGACGATGTTTCGGTTTTTTCGATATTTTAGTTACGTGTTTATTGAAAAATATATAAGGAAATAAATTATATATTAAATACAAATGCATAAAACATTATTTAAATATTTACACGTGCCTTTAATATATGTTTGTAACTTTTCAATCCTACCCCAAATATCTCGCAAATGTAATAGATAGGTATAGTTGTTTTTCAAAGAAGTATGTATGTTAACACAAACTCAATCTTAACTGCCTCTCAGGATATCCTAATAATTTCTATACGCTGTATTAAATTCATAAATATATCTTGTTTGATATTAACTAGCCTGTAATTACGTTAAGATATCGGAAATCACGAGAGTTAAAACATTACATCCGTCGCGGCAAATTAACTAGTATAAATCGAGGAAAGACCATTTTAGGTTTATGCATAATAACGATTTCGTAAGTGACAACCTAAAAATTAGGTCATAATGATGCATGTTACGACACAAATTCAAGGCGATATTGCGAATTATGATAGCTATAAAGAAATTTATTTATACACTTATGTGGCAAACAACACTTACTTTATACACACAATTATATGGCAAAAGAAGGATCGCAATACTCACTCCAGTTTGATAAAGAATCTTGAGTCCACTTTTGGGTTGGGCGGTCCGTTTGTGCGGCAAAAGAGGCAGTTTCTCCGGTCTCCGTATGTGTATCTCTCCTGAGGGTCGGAAGGCTTCCAGGGGAGTGCGTATGACGGCCCTCGCGCCGGCGATCACGCCCGCGATCAGCAAAGTGGCTATCACTTGCATTTCGTTGCACTGTGGCACTGTGACACTGACTGACTCGATGGTGGCGAGTAGTTTGCGGGTCGGGCGAGCTCGGACTGGCGGCGGGCGCGCCGACGCAGGTAACACTTGGCCTACGCGCCCGGTAAAACCACCTCCGACGACGATCGCTATCACTTGATACTTTGATGGCTTTTGCGCTAGCGAGCTTTTTATTTTTATATCTATGATACTTTGTTTTTTTTTATAGAATGGACTATAATATTTATAATTCTATTATTGCTTTTTTAACTTAATATCAGGCCTGTTGTATATTTTTCAATATTATATAGTTTTAGTGACACTTTGACTACAAATTTTTCACATTAGTTATATTCTCAAGAAATTCAGAACTACAATTCAAAAGTGGTAATACATAGACACGTTTAATATATTTCCCGGATACGTATCAATGAACGTGTTATTTATTTATTGTACATTTCGGTATCTTCCATGGATCAAGAATGTAGAGTCGCGCTCGGGTTGACTTCCTACCGACGATGTTTTTTTTACACAATCTTGTTGCTCGAGTGTAAAGATACGTTTATATTGATTCCAAGTTACACTTAAGTTAGACTTTTCATACTACACCGATTTCGCCACTATTTACCCTTTTTAATAATTCGTTTTTTAAAACTACCAACTTAAGCCAAAAGGTTTCCTTTAGATATACATTTATTTTTATTCTTTAGTATACAAAGCAAAACAATTCCTATCTTATGCAGCATCTAATGTCTTTGCAACTGCAATCAAGAAACAATGAGCGTACGATAATCCCACTTGACCACGATAAGTTGTTCTTGTAAGTAGCTTTTACAAACATGTACTATTGTTTCAAAAGTCGGTTCGCAGAACCGACCATTCATGAGAATTAGAAATTGTTGTCAATGTAATTCGACCAGTGACAAGTTGAATAAGCGATCCCTTTAATACTGTAAGCGGAAAAAGTTGTCTTTAAAAATTAATTTTATTATTATTTGGTATATAAGTACATAATATATGTAAGATTTATAAAAGAAGATTATATTAAACCTTTTAAGATTTATAAAACCTTTAAATGAAATGATACTAACATCAATAAAATACAAACTACGCTTTACGTCAATTATCAAAATGTTACATACATATTATCTTAGTATTAAATAATAATTATTTGCGCAAAAAATCGCAAGAACTCAGCTTCTATAGTCTTCTGTCTACGACCTAACTTGATCTTCTATCTCGCTTGCTCCCATTCACTGTCCGCGCGCTCGCATGAATGAACCGCTTCTTATGAATGAGTGGACAGTCGACATAGTACTATGTATACCTTCTGGTTATACGTTGTCGAGCTTACACCGATTGTAATAGAAATGCCATCACGAACCCATTGCGAAACCTGCTGCGTATATATAAGTTATATATAAGTTATTAAATTGATATATATATGTCGATTTGTCATGTATATTATCGATTTTTAATACCAAAAATAGTAGATATAGCTTTCATTTTATTATTTTTAGATTCATTATTCTTTCAGATTCATAAAAAGTATGCATTTTACACTATTTATACTTCTGGCATGTTTATTGAGTTACTGTATTTAATGCCGGCTTTTTAACTTTGTAAAATTAAAATTACAATTGAATCATTTCCATAAATCTGTGTTCTAAGGTGTCGAGGCTTTATGTGAATGTGTGTTCCTTGGCACGTGGTCCATGTTTTTTCATTACAAATACGAAGGTAAGTTTTAATAGGATTGAAATTTGACAAAATTGTCCGTTATTGGACTGGTTCTTTATTTATATATTATTAAACAAACATGGTAACATTTCTTGAAGATAAGAACAAATCTTTTACAGGTATGCAAATGTTTAAATGCTTAAAATGGCATGCTTGAATGAAATCGTAACTAAGTCTATAGGTATTTTGTTGAAACCGGTCCACTGCTTTTTCTTGGCTAACGATAAAACGTTTACGGTAGAGTAATATAAAAAAATAGCCTTAGATCAAGAAAAGAATAACGGTGATGCGGCGATCGTATGTATGTATGTATGTATGTATGTATGTATGTATGTATGTATGTATGTATGTATGTATGTATGTGTTTGTATAGCAGAGGTGAAGAACTGTCAAAAATTTATAACCTTTATCTTAGAATATTATTTGTGGGTATAATAAAAAATAATTGTCCCAAGTCTTTTATTGTCTTGCATATTACCAATATATGTGTTTGAATGTACGTATTCTCAAATCTCTAGAAACTATATAGGAATAGTTTGGATACTTAAAACTACATAATTTGTAACTGTTAATACATGACGAATGAATGTATTACGTGAAATATGTTTAAAAAATATTTATTTAACAGTGGAAATAAGTACAAAAGATTTATAAAGAATTTCATCGAGTTTTTTTTTCTATAAAATTTGCATATAAATCGTAATACAATTATGCAAATTTGTATCAACAGTGACTATTACAAGGAATAGTTTAAAAAATAAATATAATTATTATTCAAATGTAACAAAAACACAGTAAATGTAAAATATTGTATCAAAAGTACACTTTAGTACCCCCACTTCTGTGAAAGTTATCAGTTTGAGTGGACTAAATAACGACAGAATTTTGCTGATCAAACCACTTCAACAAAATTTAATAAACACTTATAGAAGGTGTTCACACGCCTTTTGTACGTAACCTAGTGGTACAGTAGTATTATACAGTAAAAGTTCCAGGTTTGATTATTTAATATAGAGAAAGGTTTTCTTTTGCTTTATACACGCATTAGTACACGTACAAGTACACGTTACACGTATAAGTTTACTTTAGTTTACGCAGCATTATTTCTAAGTAAATCATACAACAGGATTTATAGTATACTTGATTATGTTAGAAATTATGATGATGCGATTATTATGATTAGAATGATATTGATGTGTTAGAAATATTAAACTACAAATATGAATTTGTTTACAATTAATTATTTCTTGTATATCTTTAAAAATATGGTAACCCTACGTGTTAGATAAGAAAGCACACCTCTCAAAACTAAGTGTATTCTTCAGATAGTAACTAAACAATGGCACTCAAGACTCAAGTGGTTAGCATTTTTTTCGCACCCCTCTAGTGAGAAACTGTTGTAAGGTAAAGAAAACACCGGCACGCGCACTCAAGTCTTTGTATACTTTTATTCCATAGCATTGGGACTTTTGTTCTTTACTAGGAAGTGAGATATCCGGTTAGGCCTATTCTCTAAGATAACTCAGCGCAGTTAAAGCGTTTAACGGATGATATATTTTTTTGTTTTATTGCATTTTTTTCTCGTTCGTTGTAATAATCTGTAGATTATGACTTAAGTTTAACTTTTCACTGTCTCTATGAGTAGGGTTGTATTTCTTAATTGTGAATATTGACCATAAACTATATGACTCTTTCTTTTTTATTTTTTGTACCATAAGTTAATATAGTTATAAATATCAATTAAATAAATTCCTACAAAATAATACATAATTTCCAAATTACATACTTATATATAAATATCATTAATATATTTTTATGACACATTACATGACTTTGATACTTACAGACTTACTCTAATATAAAATACATTTATAAACACAACGTTTCTTCTTGATTTACTCTATGTAGTAGTGAAAATCGCATTAAAAGCTTTCCGTTGCGTAGTTTAAAAAGTCTAAGCGTACGTCGGTGTGAGGCAACTTTGCTTTATATTTCTTATATAAAGATTACGGATGAAAAAAAAAAACAAAATACCTAGTAATGTTCTCTTTTAAAAAACGTTTTATGAATACTTTGAATTTACGTATTTATCAAAATAACGAACTTTTATATGTGATAGTTTTTAGGGTTCCGTATCTAAAAGGTAAAAACGGAGTCCTATTACTAACCGGTTAGGGTAACCTAACCGGTTAGTTAGCTATAACAACAAATACTAAAATAAAAAAAATAAAAAGTGTCGTCATCGCAATACCTACAATCATGAAATAGGTACGTAACCCTCGGTGCGCGAGTGCTATTCGCACTTGACCAACTTTTAAAAATCATCACAAAACCGTGTATAAATAAACCTAACAAAATTTGACGTCATAATGTTAATTTGCGTGCAATCGCGCGACAATACACAAATGCTATTATATGCCTACTAACTGCTAATGATGAAAACTAGGCTCATTTGTATGGGCCGTTGGAAAACTTTGTAGCTCGTACCAACTTACACTAAAATTATAATCGTTCACCACACGCGATGTACCTACGAACTCTGTATAAACTATTTGACAAGTTAAATACTGTTTTCCATTGATCACGACAAAGAACATTTGATATGATAAAGTTAGTACAATATATAGGATTTAGGGGTTGTAAAGAGGTTAGATATCTTTAATGACTAACTGGAACGCATACACACTGTCTTGTCTAGTCTATGTAGAAGGTCTACGTGTATATCTAAACTTAAGATTTTAAAGTTAACGTAAATATATTAACTAAGAAAAGAAGTTAATAAAATGAGTAATTGTTTAAAATTCAAATTTAAATATACGACTTTTTCAAAGAAACGTGAGATACCCAGAGGTATTTTCGATTTTATATCATTATTAACAATTTTATTATATTAGTTCACAATTTATATTATTAATAATAGATACTCCAGGTATATAAATACTTAATAGTAGATACTCCAGTACACTACTACTAGCTAAATACTAAATACCTAATAAACCAGTGGATTCGAATTTTTTCTAGATGATTTTAATTATAAACGTAAATTTACTTTCATGGCAACACATACATTTTCTTAAATTTTGCGTAGCTATTTGTAAAGACTATATTTATTTTTCTTTACGACTATAGAACAATTTATCATATTAAGTACCATAAACAATTTGTCATATAACAATTACAATTTTAAAAGCCTACTTTTATATATAGACAGAGTAATGCGGAAGCTGTAATTCAGACTGCTAATATAAGAGCAATAACATACTTTACCGATAGAAGCGTGTCTCAAGAGACAAGACGACACGTGTAGTGTGACCGCAAATACCAGACAAGACAATTTTACGAATTGTTTATTTTATATTTCATTTGATTTATGACTGTAATTAAAAATTGTTAAATATATAATTATATAAAAATTACATTTAGTAACCTTATAGACAATTAAGGTGTTTATTATAAATATATAAAGGTTAACCTCACCGTATAATTAAGTTTATGGCAAAAACTATGCATCATATTATTATTATTATATATCAATGCCTTTTATTGTTAGTTATTGTTTAATAATTTATTGATTGTCTTATATTAATATATCGCTCATAGACAGGCTGAAACAAATTTTTTAACTTATTTAAATACATAAAAGCTATTTCAATATAAAAAAGCTTTAATGAAATTTTATAATTTTTTTATAAATATAACACAAAATAAATCAAATTATTCTATACATAAATTGCTATATTGAATCGCTTTTATTTGCCAAGATCTTCACAGTCAGTGGTCGTATGTTCCACGTGCAGGTTGACATCTGCCCACGTGCGACCTCCTGCCTCATCCAGCCATTGATCCCCGAAATAGAACAATAATCAATGCTAATGCCATCGCCAAATGAGGCCTGAAGGCCTCGTGGCGCAGGGGGACAGCGTCTGAGTATAAGTGCGATATCCACTAGTTGAAATAATTCTTCATTTGACTTCGTGGGTTTGTGACCCTTTCTATTATTGCTATTGCAATTCCATCTCCAGTCATAGATTATTTTACTCAAAACTACATACCGCCTTTGCCATGTGGAGATTCTCCCAGGTTATTTTATTTTAAACGTATGATGTATGCGAAATAATAGCAATTTAATTATAATCCTTTCACAAGTGAATATCGAATTTACACCTATCGTGCTCACAGCTGGAAGTTGTTTCACGGCGCCGTTTGCGTATTTTAATTTTTAAAGCCCTGGTATTTACGTAACGTGACGTTGAGTTCTGCCCCTTGGATCGTAATATCTTAACTCAGAGGTACATAAGTGGAACGGACAACGGAGAAAACGGAACGTATTGACACTCCGTTTTCTCTGCTTATTTTACTATACGATAAAAGTCTTGTAGCTAGATTTTTTGTGTGGAGAATTTCAATATTTTGTTGCACGGCTTGTAGAACGCTCCTTAAATCTAAAAATAGTTTACATTATAAAAGAAATCTAGTGCATAATAAAACCTAAATTAAATTAGTCTAGGCTTCGCATCGCCTAACGTCATTACAGTGGGCTTCTTATAGATTATAGTCTGGTCTGATATAATTCCAATGAATTGCACAATTTATTTATATAAATTTGTTATTTTACATGTTATAATAATATAATATATATTATAATTAAACAAATATATTTTAGCTTTATCTAAAAATTATTATATTATAATGGACTTTAATAGGTGATAAATCGAAGAATATAAAAAATTATATATTATTTGTTTTTATTGATATGATATAAGGTTATACTTAATTAATTTATAATACTACTTTGGTAGTAGAGTACGTAGTTCCCACAGCAATTCACATTTTTTTAGTTAGCGTACAGCTACAAACACTTCTTAAATTAAGAGCATCACCAGATGCTACAGGATGTAAGTTCTTAGCCGCGCACGTAAGTACGACGGATATCAGTAACGAGACCCGCTTCCTTTGCCCTAGCCTGAAATATTGGGTATTCTTTACCGTTTGCTTTTGTTATTAGAAAGCTTAAACAACACCGCAGTGTTCGGCCAACGTTACTTGAGACTTATTAGACTCTGAACAAGTAACATGATTCTTTAAGCCCGATCAAAAACCCCATCAATACGTACTTCTCTTCATAAATATTTAAAAATGAATCCAGGTCATAACAAATGTATAGTAAAAGCAACTCGCATGGAAACCTATGACGTCAAGAACAGGTAGTCAAACTCGAATCGCGTGCAATTTGTCACCGACGAGGCGCAGTAAAAAGCGGACTATTACGTTTTTCTCCCTTCCCGTCGATCGTTTCCCGTCACGATAAAGAATAACATAAAAACAAAATCCGATCGGATCCGATGTATATTCGATAATAACACCTCTTATCGCAGGGCGTTCAGTTAAAAATATTTGTGGAATTGTCGTCGCGGCACTTAAGTTTTTTGCTTCACGGTCAAGAGTACTTAACGGACATCTATTTTTAACCTTGAATTGAAGTGATAATCATAATCCTTGGCTATCGGATATTTTATAAAACCAATCCGTATTTTAGAAAGATAAAAGATAAATGCAAAAACTTCTACGTTAATCTTAAGTGAATCTTGATTGGCACCAAAGTAATTCAGTTGTAGATAGCGATAATTAATTCAGTGAAAAATAGTTTAATTGCGGTTCTTTAACTAAATCTAGATAAGTCGTGTTCGTTTAAATCATCAGTGAGTCGTTTAATATATGACCAGAATGCACCTGTTTACGTATTCGTTTATGTTGGACCATCTTTTATACATTTAATATATATAGCTACGTATTATGGTAAGTGAAGTAGAAAATTAAATAAGGCCGTAATTTGGTGTTATATATTGTATAGTGAGGTGCGGTAACCTGTAACTAATATACTATTATTATAATAGATAAAAGAGAACTTGTAAACTGTATTTTTTTTAATTCTTTTTCACACTTTATCCCGCATAGCAGGATTGTCACAGAGGACTTATTGTTAGTGTCAAGACAATCCGTTCTTCGAATCTACGACTTTAGCGACTAAATGTTTATATACCTGTTTAAAATATTATGGTTTCCCTGATATACTTCATAGACTAATTGCAACGTTGAACAAGTCATATGTTTATATTGTAATCGGTATCTGATATTGGAGGTCAGCTCGACGTACAAAATTCCTTCTGCTTATTCCATTAGATGCGTAATATAACAAAAAGTATAGGAATAGAGATTGGGTCAATCTATCATAGTGATCGTTTAGCTATAAAGGAGTCCCGGTACGGTATTTTATTTAATTGTGCTATATTTCCGCGTGCGGGTATTGCATTTATTCGTCGTGCCGTTACAACAGCCGGAGCTTGTAAGCTTATAATAAGATGTTTTTATATAGGACTTGAGAGTGCGGCGACGGATGTTTGCGGTACGCGCATTTGATACTCCTCACAAAGTCACTTCTAGTATTGAAGGTCACAGCAATGTTGTATATACTATCTATATAATTATAAGTTTCAAGAGTAATTTTAGATTGTATATAACAACCAAATATGCTTTTCAATGATTAATATAATTGTTGCATTAGATACTAACGATATTCCTTATTTCTTTTTTCTTCGCTTCACATTGCATTTTAGCACTAGTGCTAAGACATTCATTCCGCGCTTTCCACCTTTTGGTACATTAACGACATTGGACATCTTAAGTTGCATGGCTGTTTGGAATTTCACAATTTTCTATGACGAATTAGGTAATAGATAGGTAGGTAGGTAGGTAAAATCTACTATACCACAATGGGAATTAAATATATCTTATTGTCGAATTACTTAACATTAAGTAACTATTTCAGGTTATCCTTCATATATTATCGTAGCCTAGTGTCAAGACACTCCGTTCTCCGCTTTCTGTACTATTTGCGTGTTGATCTACTCGATTGTAATTCGAACCCGAAACGATTATTTAACAATATATTTACATGTTTCTAAAATTCTAATCTATAACTTATAATACGTACCTATGTATGCGTAATAACTAATAAAATTACAAACTATGTGTATTATTCATAGTTACATAACGTACCTGTACAGCCGCGGATATCGTTAATTACAGGCAATATCAATTAATAATTGATTAGCTATATTAATTTATCTAGATATACGACACCTACGTGCTTTTGAGATTGATTATAGAAGATACATATCTCAATGTTATATAGAATTCCTTTGCTGGAAATAAATTTTATAGGCGTGCTTAATATATAAGTTTGTGTAGCGAGAAATGAACTTATCTTTATTCCATCAACCATTTGAATATATGTATGTATATTTAGCTAGCTTTTATCTTTGACTTTGCCCACGTGCGCAAATGGGAACAACTTAAAGTTGTATTTAGCCTTGTGCTATAGGCTTCTAAGTGCTTGTGGTAACTCTAACTACAAGTACCATCGGGCAGTGGGATATCGAAACGTTTCACGTGATAATCTATATCGTTCTTCGTTTAATGAAATATCGAACGCATAAAAAACTTCCAATTCGAACCACTTGTTTCGGAGACTTACGCGTTCGTGTAAACAAACGACATCTTTATTATTATAAACTAATTATGAACTTAAATATTTTATGAATGTAAATTTGAAATTAAAATAAAAATTAAAAATATATTTTACGAAATGTCTCGTTATACATACACTCTCTTAATACTCGTATTTGTGTTTTCGAGGTTTGTGGACAATGTTTTACCATTGACACTATTTTAAGAACGACCTAATTCGCTCAAGTCACACATGGATATAGCTATTGTCAAAGCGTAATTGTACGTCGTAAGTCGTAAGTCAGAACATACGTGTTTAATCTTTTATTTCGAACTAATACTATTCATTTTCTAAACTTCACTGTTATACGTTTTTAAGAAAATAAATTAAGTTTTATTATTACATTATATAAAAATTTTTATTTAATACATTATATAAAAATAAAGTAATATTTTTGAAAACTATTTCTTTGAAACCCTAAGAACATCAAGACCATTTCAAAAACGCCACGACTTTGTCAAAACCTAAAAGTTACCGTAACTATAATATGGAATATTACTTGTAAAATTAAGTAACTAAATTTCTATATAAATAGTAAAGGAAGCATACTGAACTATGTATGTAATGGAATATGTGTAAGAATAGAAATAAGTAATACACTGATATGTCTGATCCCCTGTCGTGTGGCAGGCGGATGTCCCGGAACAAAATATAACTGCGTTATCAGCGGTCAAGGCGATATAGGGCACAACGGTTTGCTTTAGTCTATAACGCTGTGCAGTATTTGCTATAATATACTTATCTTAGATATCGTCTTAAAATTTAAGTAAATTAATAAAATGTGTCTATATTTAACAAAATTATACCTAAGTTTAAAAATATTTCGTTATATGTAGTCTTTTTTTTTCAATTCATTTAATTTTAGTTCATGCTATAGGCGAATTGTTGCAGCCTCAGATTGACGGTTGGGTCAATCTTAATTTGTTGAAGTTATTAAATTAAATAGAAGAAAAACGAAAGATGCGTAAATGTACCGATGTGTATAAAAACAATATTTTTATAAAAATAGGATTTTCCATGATTACCTCACGCAAAAGCTTTTTTTTTAAATATTTTTTTTTTAAATAGTATATGTTTAGTTTATTTCATATATTATCTCTTTTAACGGAATATCCGTTTACTGTTTCTATTCTAAATTTTATAAAAGTGTCGATTTGGAATACTCGTATAAAATATTTATAAATCTTTATTGGAGTAATTTTAAATTTAAAGGGAAATATCACATTTCTATGCAATGTCTTGAATGCTAAACAAAAGTCGTCGCTTACTTGGTTTAAATTAAATTGCCTAACGTAACGCTCAGCGAAATTTAACCCTATATCCGCTACCATGGGATTACGTAAATAACACGCTTACTTTCCTCATATCCCGGAAGCTTTGTAATATAATAAAATAAAATCTATATTAGTATGTATATAGAAAACTACTCAACCGAATTTTTGTCTGTCTATTTATGCTCGAATCACGCAAGAAATGAATCAATGTTGATAAGGCAATAGTTATATAATAGAGTATATATAGTAATATAATAGAGTCTGGGCCATCATATTACATTTTGCTCTTTTATCCCGATATTCAGAAAAGCTTCCGTAAAAAGATTAAAAACCGATATAATCAAATTATTTTGTTTACCTATTGATAACTACTAAATGGAAGTAAGTGAGTTGAATTATGGCATGATAATATAGGATATCTTTCATCCTGCTGTTCAATGTCAATGTCGTTTCCGTAGAAAAATAAAAAAAAACAATATCAAATTGTAAATTTTGTCGAATACATTGAGCAAACGTTGCGTATACGATTTTCGCGATTAGACACCGTGATTCAAAATGAAGGTTTATAGGTACATATACCTGATATAGTATACTATAGTAATTCCGAGAAAATTAAAGATTTGCAATGTCACGTCGTATAAATCACAAAATACGTCATTAATTATTATTGTTATTTTAACATAGTAAATTAATACTTACATAATTTAGTTTGCTTAAGCGGGCGAAGCCGCGAACTTGTCGCTAGTATAAAAATAAACGAAACTTAAAAACGAGTTCATTTGAGCGTAAACCTTACATTTTTATAAATCCATTAAAAATGCGGTTCGCGGCTAGTTTATTTTCACTCTAATATGAATTTGACCAACAAAACCGCAAAAGCACTCAAATTCTAAGAGAATACCCTTGCTTACGTCAACGAATACATTTGAATGGAGATGATGAAGTGTGGAGGCGCTTTATCATTTTGATTACTCTAATTATACCTATGGTCTACGTTATTATACGCATTAAATTATTTAAATGAGATTCTAATTATTTCAAGGTACAGATAAACTATTATTAAATATTTTTTAAGTTTAATAAACGACTAAACAGATTGTTATGGCCATAGCTTCAAATCTCACTTGGAATAATATTTATATTTTTATACTTTCCGAGAGAAATCTATTTTATCTATTTCAAAATCAATTTTTTTTTCGTTTTGTATTCTCGTATACATACAGAGTTTCTTTTTCTTTTTTGGTTTCTTAGAAAACAGAAAAAGATTAAAATAACTATATAGAAAAAAGATTAAAATAACTATAAAGAAATACAAACTTTGTTATAATACCTATAATAACTTTACATATCAAAGTACAATGCGACAATATTTTGTTCACTTTGTTACAATTATTACACCCGTACAAATTATAACAGCGGCGGTTGTAACGTAACACCAAACACGCGTACCTACTTATAAATGTCCATTGTTTAATATGGCGGGTTTATTTTATGTGTTATTTTTTTTATTTAGGTATAACAAACGTAAATAATTTGCTTATCGGTTAGTAAAAATAAAAAAAATCATTTCCGAATAACATATTATGACATTTTTTAAACATCGTAAAAGCATAATTTACTTGTCAAAAGGTACCAGCGAGTAGCGAGCCCTAGGGCTCAGCATCCGGACGTGACCAATCGGACCGGATGCACGCCCATAACCGGAAGACCCCTTTACATCTCAAAATGACCATACCGAATCCGTTTATAAGAATCTTTCTACGCGACTGCACCCTAAAAATTTTGTTAAGTTATGGCATCACGAAGCGAACTTTTTTCGTGTACTTTTTCATATCCTTCTTGTATAAAATTATCACGAGAAGTCACCTGATACCCGTGGCGTACAGTTTCAGTCAATAAACTCGTCGCAAATTCCGAGCGACTTTTGATATTTCTTTCAAAAGGTTTTCCTGGTTATCTAAATTATACAGAACTCTTACCTTAATAAAATTTAATAAATTGTAAATTATTAAGTATATTTTGCACTATACTCAGAATTTGAAAAAAACATAATTTAGTTTTTTTTTTAAACTGATTTTTTATTAATGCTTTATTACTATAATTACATTAATGTAATTAAATACCTATACCTATTACTTTAAAAAATTAACACGCTTATAACTTACATAGTTTTTGATATTTCATTTGAATATAATTAAAAATGTGTTTTTAAAAAATAATAACTAACTTTTTCGTATATAATTGTAATTTTGTTTATATTTATTTATATTTTACACTAGCGACACGCTCGCGACTCCGCGTTCATTTCAGAATGTTATATTATACAAATATTATATGTATAAATTTTCCATTCACATTACGCAATCTATTATTGCAATATATTTCTTTTTAACATGAAAAATAAATTAAAATGATAATTTCATGTTTAATTTTGCTGTAGTTCAATATTTCTGTAGTAAACTCTTTTCTTATTTCTCAAATCCAAATGTAAATTAAGCACCAGACCCACTTCTCACAATTGTAATTTATATTCCAAATTATTCCAACGTCATTTACTTTTTTACCTTTTATGTACACCGCCATTCAAATATACGCTATTAGTGTGACTTTATATTTATATAACGTTGTCAGGGCCTAAGCTAATATTTTTATTACACTAACATAATATTATGTGTAATGGTCAAATTAAGTATGTCTATAGTAAAGTAATTATTTCGACAAAATCTACAATTTTCGTTAAATTATATAATTTGGCTTCACATGCGAGTAATCGATGTAATTTGAATGTGTATGTGTACTTTTTATATTCCCTACGGAAAAAAATCATCAATTTGTATCCTGTAGTTTTTGCGCCATTCACGAACAAAGAAAAACAAAAATTCATCGCATGGGTTTTTAGCTCATATTTATTGAATATTAACCCACATAAGTCATATTTTTGTAAACTTTTTAATGTAGGTACAATATTGAAGTTTCTGTTCTTTAAATATAAATGATTTTACATATAATTCATTTTATTTCTTATACCTATTTTATAACGTTATATTATTTTGACCTATCTTATGTAGATGTGTTATTCTATAGAACGCAACGGCATGATTAATAACAACTATGTCTATGCGTCATTCATGTTACAATTTTAAAACTTAAATGTATAGCTTTGATTTAATTCTTCATCAACAAAAATAGTAAAATATTCAATCTGAATAATAATTATTTAGGTTTAGTAGGCGTACGCTACGTAAATAACATGAAACATTCCTACGCACTGATAAGATCAGCACGACGTTGAGTTCCGCCGCTTAGTAGGCATGACTCGAAGTAGGTTGGGATGCGGAGAACGGAGTCAATCGACTGGACGCATCGAATGTCTACATCTTAACTGTCTACACTGCTCTACTATGCGGGAAAAAGGTGGACTTAAGCGGAATTGAAGAAGCAAAATATTTAATATACTTATTGTTTATTACAGGCAGGTTGTACGCAGCTCTAGGCAAGCGCGGTGGCAGAGTTATTGGAAGTGACCTGCAAAGTGGCTCAGCATCGTTCAGAGTACGAGCGCTAATGCCCGTCGCAGAAAGCTTTAAGTTTGCTATGGAACTTCGCACACATACGTCTGGTCTCGCTGCGCCTCAACTCATGTTCAGTCATTGGGAGGTAAAAGCTTATTTTATCTTTTAGTCAGTGTTAAGTAGTGTTAATGTTAGGAGATACTAATGCTATACGCTATGGCATTACTGATCATCCGAACATTTAGAATAATTACTAATATTAATATTTAATATAAATTTATAAAGTTATACAATAAATATCAAGCCCACCGTGGCGCAGTTAAAGTTGTAAGTTCAGGAGTATAAAGACTAAGTACGACATTGCGTTCCAGCACTCAACGCGTAATATCTTAAAATTAGGTGGAAAAGTGGTCCTCACTGTCTATTCTTCTATATGCGGGAAAAATCGTGAATATTAAAAAAAATATACGAATATTAACCATTATTTACCGTGTCGGACCAAATGGCTGTAAAAAATACACGAAAAAATATTTATTGAAATATAAACATTAAAATTTAAAAAAAAAACAAGCAGTGTAGTGGTATAAGAATTAAAAAAAAAATTTGATACTATACTACCAAGAATCAAATAAAAGAAAGTATGATAATATATCTTTGGTATAACATATTTCATTTGTATCTATTAACCTTTGGTTATTTTATAATCTTTAATCTTTCTCGCAAATTGCTATAATTAATTGAATGGCGCTACTTTTAACAAGTGCCTCGATTACAATATGTATAGAATTCAACGATATTTTTTTTATAAATTCCAGGTTATTGACATAGATCCCTTCTGGAAGCCGCGAACTGAAGAAGAATATCTTCACTGGGGTGAAAAGTGGGATGGCGTAAACCGAGCTAAGGCGTACATGGATGCTGTTAGAACTAGGAAGGGATTGGCGACTGACAAACAACTGGTACAACACGCTGAAAAACAGAGAACTTTGTCTAAAAAGAAATAATAGTTTTATTATTCAATGTTTATTCAAAATTTCTGTAACTAATTACCTAAATGCCGTTATTATATATATATCCACAATCAACTGAATAATATAAGTAAGAAAACTAAACTTTAATTCTATAATATGTATGATCCATATACACGTTACCTACCTACAACTTTTTTTATATATTACTTTCATCGTATGTATTAATATTAAATATATTAAACCAAACTACTACTATATTAAGCTTGTGACAGGGTACGCTTGAAATATACCTGTAGGCTGCTAGCAAATGTTCGTGTTGACAACCTAATACATAGTTTGTAATTAAAGGATGGGTGTCAATGAGTTCGTATATATGTAAATTGTAAAGGCTATTCTAGATGAGAGAACGACAAGTGAATTCAAATAGCTATGTATTTAATAAAAAGTTATTCAAAGTAATTTATAAATAAATAAAACTTATGAAAATGGTTAAAATAATACAATCCGGTGAACTAAGATTTTATTAGCTTTATGATAACGATATCATTATCAGACCACCTGGGGAATATTTCTGGAAATGCCTCTTGTATACTAAATAGTAGAGCTGCTACTACGTGCCCACAACAACCCACCATTCTATGTACTTTATGTTGTCAGTACCACACACACAGACAGACTGGTAAATAAAAGCAGTTGTTATATTAGGTTAAAATCTATGATATTGTAAGTTATATTTTAAATTATTGTAATTAAATTAAATAAATAAGAAAATCTTCTATAATTATTGCGTCCATTTTTTTCATATTACTCGACGACGCTTTAAGTTTTCCGATACATTTTAAATTGATTGAGCAATTGTTCAATTGTGTGAACTTCTTCTTCACTATTTTCATGATGGTTTAAGAGCATTACGTATAGAATTTGACAATGACCTACTGATATGTATGAATATGAGCTCACATATATGTGAGCTGATTCACAATGTGTGTAAAGGGCTGGGTTTGTATTGTCTGTTATAGTGCTTCCTTCTTTAAGTAATTTCCAAAATCCTATGGAATTTTTGTTTATAATTGAGATTATTTAAAACTTTCAGGGGATGTAAACCTCTAAATTTAATTTATTATAATATATTCTGTCTAATATTTTTGGATTTGTAATTACTTTAGAATTTTTTTAGATTATTGACACCCATGTCTTTTTTTTGATATTTGTAATTTTTCTTTTGTATGTTCAAATGTATAAAATTGTATGTATTGTAGTAAAACATTATTAAATTGTTATTTACAATATTATTCTTTGTTTAACGTTAATATTTGTGAGGAAGTTTGTTTACTGATAAATATAAGTTATTTCTATGTATATTAAATTATCGTTAATTTAAATGTGTTTTTTTAAACAATCACAATCAAAAACATATATACAATTATATACAAATACATCCGCTATTTCAATTGTAAATCACGTTTTAAAGTAATTTTTTAGGGTTCCGTTCCTCAAAAGAAAAAAACGGAACCCTGTTTGTCTGTCTGTCGGATTGTCTACCGTATAACAATAATATATTATTCCATGTAGAATTTATAGATTACTTCACCAATAATTACTATTTATGCGTTCAAAGCATACTTGAGGCAGTTTTTTAACCTTTTGTATAAGTACCAGAATCCTTATGGCTAAGTAAAAAGTAAGCCTATGCTACTTCCTGTATATTATAACATTTATTTATTTATTTATTTCGTATAAGTAGAAAAAGATTATAGAAGACTGTACACTAACTCCACATCAGTATATACATGCACAGGTGCATTTTTTTTTCTTCACACAAATACACATCGTGTATTTTACTCTCGAAATTGATATGACGATAGAAGCGCTGTCTCTACGTTTTAAATTGTTGATGCCATTTAGTATATCAATATACCAAAACCATATATACTAAAATGCAATTATGACTTGCAGTAAATGCACCACGCATCTAGCGTATTTAATTGGATAAAAATTAAAATGTAATTGATTCAATAGTTTATTGTTTAAAATTGTTTCGCTAACAGCCTCTTATTTTTTGTGAAATACGAAAAAGTTACAGTGGGTTATCCTAGTTCCATTACACGCTGGCAAGTTTTTCAAGGGAACAATTCCGTCATACAAGGTTTTTGCGTAATTTAAACCATTTCCGCAGCGCACGCAACGGGATATCTCAAACTCGGCCGTTTTCGCCACATTTTTTATTCGTACTATATTACAATTTACCATAGAATTTTGCAATATTATAATATTACATTATGATTATAGCTGGATTTCCAAACATTTCATTTATTGCGGCGTCCCGGATTATACCTAAATAATATTTTTTATATCTGCGCTGTACTTTTTTTATACAAAAACGCATATTCTTTAAAATTCTAATAAACATTATAATGCTTTGATAGGTGGACAATTCAACATAAAAAGAATTTGAAACAATTATTCCTGACATCTGCACGTTTAATAATATGAGTAATAGGTATTATGGACGCACGACCACTCTGCTCCCGTATTTTAAATCTGTGATATCTTCTTAAATATTTATTTTATTGGTGTGTAAAGCGTACTTCGTATTTAACCTATTAAAGTGGAACAATTCTGTACAATAGATCAATTTTACTAAGCTTTAACCATTTACGTAGGGCACGCGTGAATTTTATCAAGCTCCTCCGTTTTTAATAATAATAACTAATACTTTATTGTACATAAAATCATATGAATTTACATAAGCGTAAAACAAAAGAAAATGTCATGCATATGCTTGCAATAACTTATTATGTGCAAGGGTGGTCTTACCGGCAACCATCATGAGAACACAGTAAGGAACAAAAAGTATTATAAAAAGTAGTTTTAACTAAAAAAACTTAAAATAAAAAAAAAATATGTTCTTCTTCTTCTACTTAGCATTATCCCGGCCTATTGCCAGGGTCTGCTTTCATTTTTTTCCGACATTTTTTCAGGCATTTTCTTCCGACGTAGTTCTTAGGCCGACACAAAATGTGGCCATCTCGACGCTCTTGGAGCTTATCCGCTACGTCACGGACCCCAAGACTATCTCGAATGAATGTGTTGCGTACACGGTCAGCCCGAGTTACGCCACACATCCACCTCAGCATCTTCATTTCCGTGACGTGAAGCTCCTGCGTGTGCCGAGATAGTGCTGGCCAACATTCGCTGCCGTATAAAAGAACTGGTCGGATCATATTATAAAATAAAAATATAATATAATAAAAATTTCTAACATCATAATTGGGATGACTTATCCCTACATTAACGTTTATTAACAATACACTTTGTAAAACTGTTGTTAAAAAGAAAACCAAAGCAATTTTATTTTTTATTTCGTGTGATTGTTTTTATTTTCAGCGTCAACATAATTTTCGTAGTGAGGGTAGGTCGAACTACGATCTACTTTAAACTACTAAATCTATTACTGATATTTTTTAAATTTTTGCATTTGCACAATTTTTTTTGACTGTGTCAGTTCTGGAAAATCCTGCAGCTTGAAGCTTTCCATTCTTATCATTGTTGTTGTATTATTTGATACACAGTTGAAGGATAACATTTCGAGCACAGTTATATAAAACAGTTACCAATCGATAATTTTCAACAAATTGCCACGTGTATCTCGTTAGTGGTCGTGACACTGTGGCGTTCAATGGCTAGACGTAGTCGTTATAGGAAATACTCATGGGTCGTGACACAGTAGCCATCATACGTGTAAGACTCGTTCGCGTTGTAATAGGGCTCGCTCGCTCGCGTTCGCGTCGTCGATAACACATACAAGCTTCACGACAAAATTCGTTCGCGCCACGATTTTTACGTACAGTGTAGGGACGTCGTCACAATGGAAACAAAAGCTAGATCATATAACGAAGGACGTAAAACGCGTAAGATTATTCATTTTGGTGTATTCGATATGTGCTAGTTAGTACTTACATGGTATCTCGCGGAAGCCACCAACATTGCTCTTATTTTGATTTTATCTAGATTGTTGAACCTAGTCGCAAATTCTTATATCTTCACTGGATAGCTTAATTTGTCTTGTTACTAACTAGAAAGTTTAAAATGAACGTTTTATGTACCGATTTATATCATTTTATTGTAACTATGACTATCGATCTCAGTATTATTTTATTGCAGGACCCTGAAGGGACTCTGGATTAAGTTTAGGCCAGGTTTAACCGAGCCTGAGACAGTCTCTCTCGTTAAGCTCGCTTCTCGCAAGCTCTTGGCTTGTCTTGGCTTCAGATGCCGTGTTACAGATCGATAATATCGGGAAAGGTGATAAGCGTCGATATTGTAAGTCTGTTCTATTTAATAGTACTTATTGAACCAATATATGTTTAAGCGTAATCCGATTGTTAAGTCATTATTAGAGATACGTGTTTCTAAATGATTAAATATATATTATTAAATAAAAAATAAAAAATTTACTTCACGCTGTATCCCGCACATGCCGGGAATATATGGCAATATTGTTAATTTTGTATTAAAATTAGCCTTGGACTATCCTAAATAGATTTTTACCGCTTCTGATTTCTAAGAATATGTATATATATTTCAACAGTCATACTCATTATTACATACATACATGAGTATCAAATAAAACGACAATTTATATTCAATAATGTCCTTTATCTATTATTTTATTATTTACATAAAAATAACAAACAAATCCCAATCATATATACAAAATGACCGCGTAACAAAAATCTTAACAATTTCTACAAGAAACCATTAATTTAATATTTATAGTAATAAGATTGCACTAACACCGTCTGCCCATACAATTATATATTACCAATTAATATATAACATTTCCCATAGCTTTAATTGTAATTAACCCACTACCTTCAAAGGCGAATTAAATTTTAAAGGAAATAAAAAATAAATGCATTTAAAAATTTCAATACGACAGACAGACGGAACGGGAAATTGATGTCTATACGATAACAAGTGAAGCCAAAAACATAATTTCCACAAAACCTATCTAACACTGGATTTTACAAACAGCTACCTACTTTAAATACTATCTAGCATTGTCTTTGGCAAAAACTATATTATTCTGCAATAAAAATAAATGTTAGCTTTTACATCTGTAACAAAATATAAATATTTGAAGTAACTTATATACATTACAGTTGTGACAATTTAAATAAATACCATTAAGCCTTTAAAATAAACTTTTAAGACATCAAATAAAAATAAATCTGTAATAAATAAGCTATATCTGGAGCCTACACTACGAACAGCCACATATTAGTGTATAACGTAACTAAATCAACCATGCATATATAGTATGACTAACGGCCGCACCCTTAGTCCTTAATCATCTATTAACTGACGTCTCAAAGTGCGACTGTAATTCCAACATTGGTTCCAACATATTGGGCCAATATTTTAAATAGTTTTAAAGAAGGTATTTGTTATATATTGTACATTATGTCTCTGTTATTATCATTGGTATAATAATTTTGGCCCAACATTTGTATGGAGCAAATGTCTAAGAAGACATTAAGTGAAACTTTTATGTAAGTACTTTTATTTAATAGTACCAAAACATACCGGTTGAGCTTTACTAGAGACTAGAATAATAAATTATGTATAACATATCTCGATGGTGGTATTTTGGTGTTAGAATCGAGATTTTATTTTAGAAGTTATCGTTCTTTATATAATATATAAATTATATATCATATTATTTAAAATAATATATATTTTTAGGTAAATCATTGTGAAAATATTTATTGAATATAATGCAACAATTAATTATGAAATAAAAACTAACACATTTAAAATATTTGAGGCTATATTAACAATATTCTCTAATAAATAAATATTAAATCTTTATATACAACAAAATACTATTTTTCATGCCAAAATGAAAAAATAAAATCTTAATTCATACACCAACCCGAGCAATGCAAGAAGGATACTAAGCGGTTATTAAAATATCCTTAACAATAATTGTATACTTAAAAATTAATTGAACGATCCATACTAAAGTGGCATAACTAGAAATTTAGACGATCTCAAAATCAAAATGTCTGAAATGTATCTCTATTATCTTTTTAATTTTTAAACTAAATGGAAAATTTTGTATCTCGTAGTAGCTGCTTTCTATTCAAATTATATTAAGAGGCCGTTTTGGCGCAAACTCGTTGGGTTTTGAATCCCATCCCCATTCGTCCGAATTATTTTAATTCTCCCGCTCTGACAGCGGGATGTGCAGCCGGGGCGGCTGTACCACAGCATGAAATCACTTAAAACGTTATTTATTACATATTAATATTCACTTCTTAGTTATGAAACTTTAGCTTGAACCATTACAAACATATGTATGGTATTGTATTGCTACAACATTATTATTGGCAAGATTACAATTTTTTTTCTTTTTATTATTTGTTTGAACATTATTTTAATAAAAACGACTAGCTATTTACCGCAGTTTTGTGTAAAAAAGCCCGTTTAAAGTAAAATTTGAATATGAAAAAATGTTAAATATGAAAAAAAAAAATTTAAGTGGGGTCATACTAAGGTTAACATAATATATATGAAACAATAAGTTATATCATATCATATGAAAGGTGTAACAAAAAGGAATTATATTTTTGAACATGCAATATCTATTTAAACTTAGTGTAATATAATAATAATAATCAAATTTAAGTTTCATAAATGATACACCTTTAATGTTTTATTTGTAGAGTTATTTGCTTTTGCAAAGTTATAACTTTATACGTTATAATTTTCTATTACTTTGGAAATTTTTTGACTTAGCATTCACATTCCAATATTTACATACAAAAATACAGACATACAAAAATGAGCCAGAGCGTTAATTGCATACATTATTGTCCTATTTCACAAAAGTAAAGGAACTGTTGGTGTTCAATTTTACATATAAAGTAATGATAATGATACAAAGAAATAAATTAAAATCAGTCAATTCAATCAATGAGATGAAATATAAAAATAGAAAGAAAAAGATAAATATTTTTTTTTTAATATACATATGCTCTGACTCTTACATTACTGTAGGAATGTTTTAACTGATAATATACTGGTAAGCACTGCCATTTTGTTATAATAAAATCAATTTAAATTAAAATTTCAATCAAAACAATGGCTCCTCTTATTGTAAATGTCACTTGAATCTCAAAACAACATTAATCTTAAATAAAATATTTAATAACTTCCATACAAAGAGAAACAAGTGAAAAAATTACATAGTAGTGTTGATAGTAACGTATATAGGTAACTTTATAATGCCGTTCGAATTCAAATAAAATCGTATCGTTTTGACTTGGCCAACGTAACATAGACAATCCAACAGGTTGGCCCAGCTGTGATACATCCAGTACTAATATTTGGCCAACACCTTGGCCACGTATTGGCCTACTTAACCTATCGTGTTTGACACATACAATACAATCTACACCTTATAGGCATTTAATTGGATTCCCCACATTTATATACAAAAAATCACAAAAACCATAACATTCTTTGGATTAACTAAATTAACTTAACTTAAATTATAAGTTACTAAAATAATCACAGAATGCAAATTTGCTATAAGAACTGAATGCTACTGAATGCTACTGGTACAAACAGGTACTGATGTTTTTATTGTTTTATTATATTTTTTCTAACATACCGACCTATAGTCGAACATAACGCGGAGAGACCTCTTTTTAAAAAGAACGATTTAATAAAATGAAAAGACTACTTTTTAAGCAAAAGAAAAATGTTACCAGCCTCTGCAAATCACTTTCACTATATGTATCACTTTAAAGCAAACACTCAGTTCATTACTTCGAAAAATTATAATTCCTTATTACCTCCTAAGCTACTAGGAGCATAAAATGAATGTAACAGTCGGGAATGAACCTCATCAGAACCTGCTACTACTTTTTGGGAGATTTCATCTGTCGATTGTAAGTTAGTTTGCTAACTAAATACAGTTTCGTTAGGTACGTCTATGTTTTGCGCCACGTCGGTTAGTATTACACCCGACAGCGCTTCCAGTGACTGTCTCACCTGTGGACAAATAAATTATATAATAAATATATATTATATTATTAAATTACCAATTCAAGTAATAATCATAAATTATTTGGAATTCTTATTTATAGCGCTGTATCCCGTAAGACACAAAGCGATCGATGTAAATAAATAATAGTTCACCTTAGTAAGTAAAAGCAGGTTGGTATTAAGGAATGCGTGCAGCTCGGCGGCGGCGCGGCCGTGCATGCGCGCGCGCCAGCGCACCAGCTCCGAGTACAGCTCGTCGCCTGAAGCCGGCGCCTGGAAATATTTCATAAACGTTAGTTACAGTGTGTGACAAATCCGCTACCGAATGTTATTTCTAAGATTGGTCACTCGGCGAGATACAATATTAAATTTTATTTATTAAATTAAGCATTATAAGTGTTTTATTTGATAAGTAAAATATTCGGGTAAATTAATATATGATAAGCAAGATTACTGTATATCATATTTGAGTAATTAAGACCATGGTGCATCAAATAATCACAGACTATCGCGTCTCTGCGTATCGCGCGTATTTGAAGACATCAATATTTCCATCCAATTACACGCGCACGCACATGCGCACACTCACCGCGTCCAGCGAGAGCAGTCGGTACAGCATGAGCGCGGCGCTGCACAGCAGCAGCACGAGCAGCGCCAGCAGCGCGGCGTGCGCGGGCGCGAGGGGCGCGCGCGGCGGCGTCAGCGGCGCGCTGCCCGTCAGCAGCGCCGGCTGGATCACCGCTGCCCCTGCTGGGGAAGTTTAGAAGTGTTTTTTAAATAGTATTGGCAGAGGGAGCTCCGTGTTAAGACACTCCGTCCTCACTACCCGATTTTTGAAACATAGCGTGTTGAGTGTTGGAAACTCAAAGCTTTGCTCACTTCTTACCTAAACGAGGACATGAAAGCAATTCATTCCCTTGAAAATTTGGAATTATCATTATCTATAAAGTATGATCCAAACTACTATGGCACGACAACGTTATTACCTACCTGTCAACATATACATATCGTTCATATTTAAATATACGTTAACAATATACGTTAACAATTTGAATTATAAAAAAAATATTAATAATAATTAAATAACGAATCAGCAGTTACCAGCAGCAATAATAGCCTCAGGCTCAGGTCTGACGGGCGCCGTCGGCGCGTCTATGTGATCCGCGCCCCCCGAACTGCTGTCGTCCTCGGGGGAATATTCCGATGCTTCTAACTCAACTTCTGATGTTCTTAACTCCTGGAAATATGATAACACCAAATTGATTTTTAATGAAATGTAATTTTCTTTAAATATTATATATAAAGAAAATTTTGTAAATGGAACTGTCCTCAACGAGCTCTATTTAAATGACATTACGTAGTACATCTTACTTTTTTTTAATACTTATAAGATCGAAGGAAGGAAAACATTTTGATAAAATAATTTATAAAATAGTTACGAAGATACGTATCATCATATATAAGAATTATGATTAAGAAAAAAAACTATCAAAAATACTAATACATTCTGGTGTTTCCAAACATATTCTGCTTTCAATTCAAAAACAGCTTAAGATCATATAAGATATACGAACAATCTTAAAATAAATAATCGTCTGTTTACATTCGGTTTTTATTATTATGAAAAAAAACTTTATGTATACAATACATAAATATTATATTCGAATAGATTAAAAAAAGACTCGAATTATTTTTTGTACGGACCTACACTATAATCATTTTTATATATAAGCTAAAGTCAATTTTTGGCTTTATATATTATGCCGAATATATATTAAAAAGTCTAAACCAGATTGTACATATCTAAATTTCTAGACAATATTAATATTTAAAACAATAAAACTTTAAGCCTAGTTAATTGTTATTGATATAAAAGTACGCAATAAAATATATATTTTTAAATAACAATTTACTTTTAGCATCTATAATTAAACGATTTTATTAAATGCACATGTACAAATAGTGGAATAATACTGTAATAAATATACTGTTTATAATTCCATTTGATCACCAACGCGCCACAACGCGCGACCTACAAGGTCGACATGTTACTAAAATATGTAAATTTTGAGTTTCATGTTAACACAAAAATTTCGAGAAAAATATTTCATATAAGTAGTTATTAAGATTGAATGCGCAAATGGTTTTCCCAACTTCAAAACTAAAATTAATGAAGCATTCACAGGCAGTGAATAAAAAAATTAGACACATGGTCATAGTCTTACCATTCGAATGCTAAAGAATTAATTAATTGGCCAAAAAATACATTTTCATATCCGTAAATATGTTGTTTCTAGCTTTAAGTTCATATTGCGCGTCATTTGAAAAGCATAAAGGTCATTTTAAAATTTGAATATTTAAAGTAATATTTACAGTGTAAATATACTATAAATGTTGAAACATTTTTCTGTTTATTGTTTATTTTGGCTTTAAATTGTTTCTTTAGGTACTAAATATAGTAAGGTTATATATATTAGTACTGATATTTTTTGTATATATATGCCACCAAACAATAATCCCATACCTAGATACTAATATTACAATCAATGGTTTTTTTTTATGATAACGTAGGAGAAACCTTGGTAAATTATAAATTGCAAGGTTGCTGTCCATGGTAATTAAGTAAAGTTCAAGCAACGATAGCTTTACTTCCCAATTAGTCTAATAAAAAAAAACTAGTATTACAAAACAATGGTTTAATAAGTCCACTTACTTTAAATATAAGCACAATTAGCTAAATATAAATATTATTATACACTGACCTCAGGTTTAGGCACAGTCAGCTCTGGCACCTTGGACGCCTTCCACACGTGCATCATCAGCTTGTAGGTGGAGTCGCGCGACAACAACGAGCCGAACACGTGGCGCTCGTCGCGCGTGCACACCCCCACCGCGTTGGGTATTATACGAGCCACCTTCTCTTTTGTTATGCGAAGGACGGACGTCGTCGGTATAAGCAACTGGAGGACCAAATAGACATATTTTATATGTAGATATATTGTCACAATATAAACAAGGAGGCCGGAATTAACAGGCATACAGGAACTGCCCATACGAATCAGTCCCCTAGTAAAACATGTTTGTTAAATTTATCCCCGAGAAGGATTAATTTTAGAATTATCGTATATGGTGCCTATGAACCAGCGGCTCTACGTCGATTTCATGTAATGAAAAAAACGCAAATATGTCAGTTGACACTTTACTAAACTTCAAATATCATAGATACTGCAAATTATAATTAAAACTAAACACCAAATTTTTTTTTTCATTTTATTCGCCTTAGGTTTTATTCACCTTTACAAACTACAAGAAACTATAAAATGTACATATAATTTACAATAAACACAAATAAATACACAATCCAATACCACATTAAATATTGCATAACAGTTTTACTATTGTACTTTAGTACTTAAGTTAGGTTCTTCTTTATTTATTATATAGCCGGTAAGTTCTTCTTTATTTATTATTTACGCTTATCCTTTAGGAATAAAACGGAAAGGAATAACTTTACTTTGCTATAAAACAAATTTATAAATATAAATATACTTTTTGTGTCTGGCTTTTATATTTGTCTGTATCTTTCTCTAACGTTGTAGCGGTTAACATAACCCAGGAATATCCAAACTTTATATCTAATTGAACTTGTAACCATCGAGCAAGAGGTTAAAAAATCATTTCTTATTTTAACTAAAGCAATCCAATTTCCTTTTATAAAACGACTATGCTATTTTAATTCATTAATTACATTTTGTATCATGTCACAGTAGAAAAGGTAATTACTTTACTTAATAATGACTATAAGAAATAGCTACAAATTTGTACTTATTCGTTGGCCTCTAAAGAGCCGAGCGTTAAATCATTTGAGTAATCTAAATATAAATAGATTCTAATGTTAAGGACAACCTGTTCCGTTTAACCGTTTAAATTAGTTAACATTGGTACAAAGTTTTACGTTATTCAAATATATTTTATATATTTTTAGTTCGGGTATTCTGTTGGCTCATATCATCATATTATATTAATATGCCAAAAGAATAGAATTTTTTTTAATTATTACGTTCGCAAATCGTTATTAAATATACTTAAGTAAAAGTCACGTGGGAATGGGAAGCGGAAATTTGCTTTGAACTAGTGTTTAAAATATAACGTTTTGTAGGAGTAAAATTAATTACTTACTTTAATTAACTCTTTAAGAATGGTATTAAATTACATTTATTTATGTGTATGATTTATATTTAAGTTATATTATATTTGAGTCTAGTTGTTAATTCAAATCTAATATAGGTTTTATAGTTATATTTGTAGTATGAATATTCCTCTAGTCAGATTACACATAGCAGGGAACTGATTTAACTTGTACGTATTGATCGACATAAAGGCGCCAAAGCTATCGCTTTATTAACAATTTATGCGTCACAATAAGAATCGATTAACAAATTAGTTCGCTTGTCAATCTATTGCGAAAAATACATAGGTATGTTGGCTATATCCTAAACAATCCATTTTCCACAATCGTTAAAAAAATATTTATGTAACATCGCATTCCACAAAGCTATAAAGAAATTAATATTTTATTTTATAAAGTATTCTGTTTGGTAGGTAGAAAAGCTTCACGCATAAAATGTACAAAATGTATTGTATTTATTGAACTTATCGATACACGAGAACAAAGTTAACGAAACTTATTGAGAAGAATATGAGAACTTTAAATTACTTAATATTTTTTCCATCATCCCACATTGAGTAAGAAGTAAATAAAAGCAGTGACGAATGGCGGTGTTATGTCATTTCCGCCCGCCCGCTATGGTTTGATAGTCGAAGTTAAACTTCGCACATGGCACAAATATCTATATTATCATAAATATCCTTGTATTTGTATATTTTAGGCCCACTCCCAAATGTACTTGTTAGCCACTAAAAGATATAATTAATAGAAAACAGATTAGAAAATGATAGAACCTGTTATATAACCACGGTCAATATGTAACATACAACCGACCAAAAAGTAAAATCAGTGAATAGATCATTAAAGATAACAATATGTCTGTATTACCTAACATGTTCTATAGACTAGCTTACCTTGGTCACATAGCCAAAGACGTTTGAGTAGAAAGCGAAGTAATTCTTCGTTATGTACAAATGCCCTTGGAGCAACAGATCGCCAACCAAGGCGCATGAATAATCTGAAAACACCCAAATAAGAAACTTATAATAGGAGCTCCAATTTCACGTTACAATGTTATAACATCTACCATAAGATCTTTGGTATTCGTGCTTTCTACACATTTTTAGTCGACTCCAAAAAGTAGGTCTCTCATTAGTTTTGGTACACGATTACTCAGCCATTTATTATTGATGGATACTGATGACTCTTTTTTTGTAATATAGTTCAAGTTTCAAAGAGCTACTATTTAAATAGGCCTCTCATATAAATTTTAAGACAATTGGCGCAGTGCTTACTAAGAAAGGAAATTTATATTTCCACCAAGATTCCGTTATTTGTTAATGGCTCAACCCAAGCTAACCCCACACCATTGTCTAACCAAATTCGCATATATAAGTAATAATTATAGAGTAATGTATTATATAACTATATATATGGAATTATTAGTATATCAAATATGAACAGTGTTTTCGCGTGTTCATTTTGATTAAAATATCTTCAAATTATATGAAATCGGTGTAAAAACACGAAGACCAAAAAATTATTAATCTAGTAACGCCACACTGACAACATTAAAAAAGATTTAAGGCAATGTATACAATGTTAATACAAAATTACCAAGCAAGATCAAGTTAAAATGAATAACGCATAGACACAGCAGACGTCAGACGTCAGACCTCGAAAGCGTACGAAATAATATATTCGACCAATGGCATAGTGTCATTCGAATCTCCTGATCTGTCAGAACATGAAAGTCAATGAACATGTTGCTTCGTCACGTACAAATTTGTTTTAAAATTTAAATTTATAAATCTTATTACACACGTATGTTACATAAACTACCTATGTGAATTAATGAACATACTTAAAATATTTTTATAAAAAGCATGTATATATATATATATATATATATATATATATATATATATATATATATATATATATATATAAAAAATATTTAGTAAAATACACCCATATAAAATAACATACACCCATATAAAAAATATTTAGTAAAATAACACTTTTAATATTTATTTGTAACTAGTGAGGAGCGAGTGAGCACTACGTACGTAAATATTTTTAGATATTCAACCCCTAAGGGAGTATAATAGGGTTGTAAAGTTTCTAGAGATTTCCGTTATTTCTAGACTTAGAAGTATTAAAATAGATATATAAGTTTTGGATTACAATTAAAAATTCTGTTCTCATTTCTGGACTTAGCGGTATAAAAATTGATATACGGGGTCATGATTTGAAATAAAAATGACCTATTTAGGTGAAATAGACAAAAATCTCTTTTAAAGGGGTAAAATGGAGGGATCATAATTGTAAGTACACGTGGACGAAGTAGCAGACAAAAGCTAGTTTATCATAAATGGCTATTATTTAATTAAATGAATATTTTCTTATTAAAAAAAAAGTAACTCTAAGAGCCAAACATCTGGATGAAATGTAATACTCGCCAAACATCAAAATAGCTAGCTAGCGGTAACAACTCGCTAAAAGATCTAATTACAATTTAGTATTTATCATAATGCAAGAATTACTTTACGCTATCGTAGGTAATGTTCCAGTGTCTGACTGTACGTGTACGTGTACCCACAATAGTTGCATAGGTGTACACCTATACAACTATTGTGGGTTCAATCCCAATCGAGAGAATAATTCCATTTAAATTATTTTCATTTCCAATCTATGATGAGACATAACGCGAAATTTAGTTCCACCACACAACGTAAATTTGGAGGGAAAGCGGAAAACTGCAGGCTCTTCCTGCCTGCCGCAATGTGTGGGAGAAAGTGTGATAGGTTAAAAAATTATAATTTAAAGATTCCCACCAATATCTAACTGCCATGAGACTTTAAATAGCCATATACTCGTATTACATATAATATAATTTAGTCCTCATAACTATGCTTACTACTTACAATTGAGTACACGTTCTTCCGGCCCGACCTGAGGGAAGTGCCTTTGGAACTTCTTCTGCCGCGACTTGCTGGGCTGTTTGCCTTCAGTCGCCTCATCTCCAGACGCGAGCGCCGCCGCGCGTACCGACGGCGCCGAACCCGAAAGCGGTTTTAAGGTATTTCTGAAATAACAAAATATTATTATACCTAAACAATTCATTATTTTCAAAGAATTTTTACTGAAAGGCCTGTTTGTTATGCAGAAACAAAGTATTTTTATATTCAAAGCTTCAGATAAGTTATTTTAACAATAAGTTATTTCCTTGTTTATTTGTAATACTATTAAATAGTACCTAATGCAGAATTTAAATCTAAAAAGTCAAAGTAGTAATAGAATTGAAAGAAAACAAGCTATTAATTCTACTTTTAGAGTAGGTCGGACGGTTACTCGCACCAGGGGTACAGTGGTCAGTGGGTAACACACGAATCGATTAATGTGATATAATACAGACTTAACCCATATTCCTCGATAAATAGACTATCCGATACCAAAATATTTTTTCACAAACCAGCGATTAGCGAATTTAACCAAACAAATTTAGTATATAGTCTTTATAATAAAAAAAAGAAAAATAATATGAAGTATCACAATTGAATATCGCAGAAAAAACAAAATAGAAGTGGTCCATTAGTAACGAATTAATCATATAAGAATTAGGTGAGTGATTGACAAACAGACACAAATTTAGAACAAAATTATAATTAAGTAAGTAATATATCTAATGATAGATTAAATAAATGTTACAATGTATCGATTTAAAATTTATGCTAAAAGATTAGACTCCTAAATATAATACAAATACGAAAACTATTATAATATTATAATATTATAATTAAAATGTAATTTAGTATTACAATATGTTATAATTTTTTTATGTAGTACTTTAATAACCTTTCTGGGAAGTCTGATATAAACAGATATCAGAAAAAAAAAACATTTTCTTCCATTAAAATCATTTAAATCAGAACAAATTGACAAAGCAAATCAATTACAGCACATTCGACGAACAGTACATTCGATTAATTTATTCAACACAATATTTTATATTACTCAATATTAAATTCTGAAACTGACTAAGATGATTTAAAATAAATATGGAGTCACTATGAAAGTTCAAAATTAAAGTATATCAAACCATTCCAGCTTTCAACCACCAGCTTTTAGTGTGAAATAAGTATTTCTTAGCGTAGATATTAAAAATATTTCTTACTATAATTATTATATTTTTGGGCAGCAGAGTAAAAAAAGTTTTTTTTAACAATAAATTAGCTTTATACTTTGTCCCGAATGCCAAATAAGGCAGTAGGACTTATAAATTTATGTATAGATAAGTTAAGACAATCGTAGCGCATTGACATTTCTGTAAAGAGGATGGTTGTAGATGAAGATAGACTCCACGAGAGAGAATTATTATATTTAAATGGTTTTCATTTTCATACTCTGGTAGACAGAGCGCAGGGTTGCAGCAAATCCGCCACTCAACCAACAAATGTCTTGAAAATTAAGTGAAAAGTGACAAAAAGAACCGAGAGTTAAGTCACTCACTTAACTCTCGGTTCTGCCTGTCCTGCTATGCGTAAAAATTGTTAAGTTAATAAAATTTACTTGAGTAAATTTTTATATAATTATAAATTATATCAAATAACACGACATACATTGGCTCGTTATTTTAACAAATATAATAAAGTAAGCGTCAATGATATGATCCAAAAATATTAATAACAGCGTCTTTAGGTGACACACAAAGATCAATTGAGTTGTTGATTGAGTTCTTCCAAGAAAGATTGTGTACATATAATTTAACAGTGCTATACATGAGGATGGTTATAAAAATAGAAAATTGTAGCATTGGTCTTGCACTTAGTCCTGCCTTTCTTTACAGAAAATCTTTACTAGTTGTTATACAGAACCATAGTATACCAGTTAAACTACACGAAATACGGAAATGGCACCTCAACAAAAGATATTCAGCGCAACATTTTCCGTTGACATATAGAAATCCAAGGTCTGATGCCACATTAGAACTGCTTAATTATAAGAAATAACGAACTGACTCTTTAGCAATAGTTGTTGACATTTTTCGTTGGATTGGATTTTTCTTCGAGTATTACTTTTTGATGTTACATTATTTAAAAATGTATGTACACACTTAAAGAAGAAAAAATATATTTTACGTACTTTTTAAAAATGGTAACCCCCATTGTACTAGAACACAACACTGTCTGTCGGATCTCCAATAAGAACAACTGACTAAAAACCATGTATGCTCCAGGTTATATGCATTCAAACAAAATTGTAATCCCGATGCGAAAACAATGAAAAAGTCGAAGAAAAACATACCTTATCACGTTGGAAATAAGACAAAATAAAATGGGCTCTTCCACTGTCCAATAAATAAAACATATATGAGGGTGAGTTCTTTACAAGAAATTGCATTTTAATATGACATAGATAGAAACACTTTGTATAACAAATCAACTGTAACTGGAATTGATATTTTCCATAACAGTAAATCTGTCTTCCTTATTTTTTTCACGCGATGTCTTATGCATGAGCGTAAAAATATTTTAGAGCCCCGTAGTTTGGCATAGAATATTTAATATATTTGTATTATATAGTAAAATTTTAATAGTAATAAGTATTCTAAAGTATGAAATATTCAATGAATACATGATAGAATATCTATTATTATACAGAATGATAACAAATCTGGATATTTAATTACATTGAGTAGATAAAAAATATTAACGAATACGTCGGGGTCTGCTGCTTTAAATATATCATTATAAGTAATGCGCCTACTTTATAAATTTCGTTTGAAACTAACAATAATTTCATGTTTCAAGACAAATGGGCAAGACTTTTACTATCTTACCCATGATTTGCAGAATTCGTAATGCTGCCTTCGCCACTTGACTCGTCCGAATACTCAAAAGAGGCATTATCCACCATTGTTCTTGTGTTCACATTATCCGAATACGAATAGATATCACATACGCTAACACACTTTCACAAGTTTAACCACGTGCTTCTTTATAAATCGAGTTCTCCAGGACGATACCATTCGTAAAGGAAATTTATCATTCCTGGACATTGTACCACGTGAGAATACTCTATTGAGTAATAATGAAAACTAAGCATTGATGTGCATCACAATTGATAGTATGAATGGAAATTAATAATATCCACTCTTCTAACACTGTACACGAGCGGGTGCTCCTCCATTTGAACCATCTATCATAAATGATAAGATTAGTTATGTAAACTTGTAAATATTCCGTAAGTAAGAAAACATTAATGAAGTATAAACATGATCTAATCTTACAACATTTGTTTAAATAGAAAAATAATTAAACGAGGCACATTTATTGAAACTATAAACATTTTTACTGTTGCCGAGTAACATTACACAGAAAACACGTCCACAGACCACTGGTCTAGTTCCAATTTATTCACAATTATTCGTGCACACTACGGTCGCTATTCGAGCGATAAATTATCTTTAACATCAAACTGATCTTGCTTATATTACGAATGAAAACACTAAGATCAACAGAGGTAGCGTTCTGGCCGCGCTCGAGAGAACAACTGTTGATAGAACGCCTATGTATAGCATATATTGATTGTGTATCGAATACGCTGTAATTTATCGCTATAAACGATAAGATAGCGATGGCCTAACCGAATCGTAGCGAAATTAGACGCTCATAAGCCTTCCGTAAATAGCAAAACTCGAGTCTAGCTATGCATTAGAACTACGTGACAGATATGACCTTTCCGGAAACAAGTTCAATGAACTTACAACGCCTGAGCGGCTTGAGGCCGGACCACGCGATTGCAAAGACACTGCAAACTTAAAGTTAATTGACATCAAAACTATGAAGCGAACGGAAGAGCGGAATTAAACAACGTACGATTTGCGAAATACGTAGATCATCTGTAACGACATTCACCTTAAAGCAGTTACCGCTTGACAACGGTGAAACGCTTTCTTTACAAAATGTTTGCAACGAAGTAAAGACGTATCGTTTATAAACAAACCTTATGTACCTATAGTCAGAGGAAACAATAGATATGCCAATCAAGGAACAATATAACGACTTATAATTCTATACATACATTTATTACGGTCTTGGTATTTACATTTCTACAATAATTTATCTTGTCGTAATAAATTTGTATAAATTTTCACTCGAAAGTCACAGAACATTTAACAAAAAAGAACAAGAATTTAAAAGCATAAGCATTACATAACGCATGTATGCATCTTATATTAAAAATTATTTTATACTCACAGAGTTACAATTACAATGTTTAAATTAGTGATGGTCGGATAGTAATAAATAAATAGCACAGGTGCTCAACATTATTCATATATAAATGTTCTTGTAAACGGAAACATCACAATTCACATTTAAAGAGAAATATCCAGTATATACTGACGATTCGAACATTTAATTTCACTTTATTAGATCGTTATACCCGCGTATAAATGTTACATTTAACGATTATTCTGGTTACGCTGTTATATGATATTGTAGTATGTGTTTGCTGTCGTTACGTACTCGTGGATAGAGGGCGAGCCGGGAACATCAAAATTATCTGCGTTGATTGGACAAATAGGAACAGCCTTAGAGGAAAATGTTACAGAAGTTGCATGATACACTTGATGAAACTTGTTTATTTTCAATATTTTACAATGAAAGTTCGACTAACTTAGTAAAATGACTCCGTTCCCTACTATTCGTCGTAAAAGATATTGCAAAACAAATGGCGGGACCCTATTCTTAATTTTTCAGACCTGAGGGTTCAAAACAAAGCTAAAGTCACTATTATTTAAAATTTGATATGTATAGTTTATAGCAGTGTTTCCCAAGCTTATTATTACTGTGACGACCCTTGGGACATCGAAATTTTTTTTAAGACGCCTCTCAACAACAAGGTGTTTTGGCCGAGTTCAAAATTAGAATTTTTTTTCATGCCCGACTTTTTACGTTGTCAGCGTGTGCTATTGCTTACATATATAACTATATCAATACACCCCAGAGCTCGAATTAACGGTCCAATAGCCTCTGGTCCACGTCTCCGACCCGAAGACCACGCGACGCCCTGGGATCACGTCGCGACACACTATTTAGGAAACCCTGGTCTATAGTTTATACTATCTTAATTGTAATAAAGCTAAAAAGTTGGACGCGGAAATCATAGGAACTATTGGTTCGAATTAAAATACTATAGGCTATATTACATCACGTTAATTATCTTTATCTAGTCCAGAATACGTTCAGAGCTCCCTTGTGCACTCAGAACTCTTATTTATTTCCATTTGTGCATGGAGAAAAAGCCACGCCTGAAAATTATTATAATATATTGTAGAAATCTAAAACATGAACATTTTAGATTGAACATGCTTGATGACATTTTTACGTTGCCTATATTTTAAGGAACCTACGCCCATATTACTCTTCACACGTGACATCCTACCTATTCAGTTACAGACTAATTAAGATTAATTTAACATATGTAACTAAAATAAACGATGCATCAGACTACAATATTGATGTAATAATAATTGCATTTTCCTTAACTACTATAGGTTTCCGACCTTTCCTGGACATTAATTTAATATTTACCATAAAAACCCATACTGACGGTCTTCCTTCATTTTAAATCCGATATTTATGTATTTTTAAATATAATTAAGGCACTCAAGCAATAAAATTTAAAATACATTTGCTAATGATCATAAACTTGGAAGTAACATCAACATTATCTCTGTAGTAAGGTAGCATTAACATTATTTGTGCCAATTCAAAAGCTACTTTTTTGTGTATATTAAATTGGCACAAATGACATTGTACAAAATTATTTGCTCATACTGTCATTATTTTATCATTACTTTAAATTTACCAAATACAGACAATAATATATATTTTTTAAATTTGAAATGGTTCAAAATTTTTAGTAAAAATGCCCACCCACTACAACGGATGTCCTGATTAAATGCATTGAAATCTCTGCTTCTTCACTTTTATTCTCATATAATTACATCTATATATATATATATATATATATATATCTATATATATATATATATATATATATATATATATATATATAGATGTAATTATATGCCTTCCCTATATTCCAAGTCTTTCTGCCTCTTATTCCCTTTCCTTTCTTGGTTTCTCCCAGTAATGGGTTTGGAGGTCAGATGGCAATCGCTCCACTAAAAACCACTTCGCCACTCATATGGACCGATTTGACAGCTGGATGTCGTGACACAAGACATGAGAGCAATAGATTGTCCACTGAGGATGTTAAAGACCGTGCAAAGTGGAGTAGGCTTAGTCGGAAGGCAGACCCTGGCAAAAGCCGGGGACTAATGCCAAGAAGAAGAAGAAGAGATCATAATATATATATATATATATATATATATATATATATATATATATATATATATATATATATATATATATATATATATATATATCGTAATTAATAATAAAATAATATATTTCACTAAGTAAGGACCGAACCCAAAACCTATTTACAATCAAACGCTGTCACACTGCACTGTGCACTGCATAACGGCCTTATTAAAACACAGAAATCTCTAAATAATCAGAGTTTTACAGTTAAATTCGTGAAATGATAAGATAATGCATATCTTTTCATAATTTTTAAGATCTGTGTGAAAAAAGTAGTGGAAGGTATAACTTTATTATAGTATAAATTATAAGTAATCGTTATACATTTACCCACTCTTCTAAATTATGGATATTTATACCCCTCTATATACACTGCATTATTTCATATTTATTTAATAACTAAAGACATTAAAAAATGTATACAATTAAATATTATGCGTTTATTTATTGTATATTTATATTTAGATATTTATTAAATTCCTACTGAATAGCCTACTAAGGTTAGTTGCAATAGTAATTAGAGATGTACCGACTAGTCGGTAAAGTCGACTATCCAGCCACTATTGTAGTCGGCGAATAGTCGGCCAAGAGCGCCGACTATACGGCTGCGTACTTTATTAGTATTGCTTAAATACCAATTTTAATTGCTTATTAATATTTTTAATAAGTCACACTTTAAAACTTTAATATTAAAAACAAAACACATAAACATATCCTTTAAAAACCACGTTCTAAAATAACTTGAAAAGAAATACAACACATTGATGACGTCAGCAATGATTTTTTTTCTTTGGTTAAAATTTTCGCTTTTATTCTAGTCATCGCTTATAGAATTTATTTATTTAATTATTCACAAATTACAAATGACCGGTTTGGCCGTAATTTTAATAAACTGTTTAAATACTTCACAAACCGCATGCGCGTAGTGTAGTGTCATTCAGTTAAAAACTCGGGTGACATTATATTACGATATGGATATTTCTCCACGCTAATATATACGGAAGAGAATATTATATGTTATACAGTACTTTCCTAATGAGTCACGTCTAAAGTAATTACACAGTAATACTTAAAGCATTACTAGACGATCGAATATTGTGCGATCTGCACTGCGAGCTTGTGCGCTGAGCTCCAGGCCATATCTGATGGTGTGCGGTATGCCGCAACTTATTACTATTATTATTATTAATGACGTTGCGCTCGGTACAATTTTTCCATAGGATTGGATTATCATTGAAGTTATAACTTAAGTCAATAAAGATTTTCCGTGTTTGTGGAATACATCTCTCACAATAGGCTATTTGCAAAGGTTTCAAAAACAACTTCAGATTATTTATTACTGACCATGGAAATATATTTTTTTAGTTAAGCAATTCATATTAAATATTGAGAGAATTTCCATATCCACAAAAACACTTCTATGCAAGATGGCGTCGCACTAGTCTTGTGTTGCAACAGCGTTGTCAACACGTAAGCAAACGTCAAGTTTAGCATGCGTTATTTATCATTCTGCGATTCAAGTCAAATTGGCATAGACAAAATGTGCGAACTCATCACTAAAGTAGATGCAATTTTTACGGAGAAATTGTGATGATATAAAGCAAAGTTAAAATATTTTTTTTTCGAAAAGTAATTCATAATATACGCGCTAATTCATTATGATACCCGCAATATTTCTTGCCGCTCAGTGTGAATAAATAATAAATCGAGCGACATTAACTTAAATATGTTGATTTTAGTATAAAATATCAATTTGAGTTTTCAGTTGAATGGCAAATTAGATGATCCTAACCAAGTAATTTACTTGTTGCAGTTGGAACAACACATGGCAAATTAATTAGGTACTATCAGTATTAAAATAGGCTTAAGAATATTTATAGTACACAAAGTTTTACCGTCTTTATTTATTTACCAGCCAAACCAACCAATATTGACAGGTTAACGTCATCGTCAATTTAATTACTCCTGACTGTTTTGTGTCACGTGATTTAAGTATAAAAATGAATACTGAAGAGGGTACTCCGGTCCCTGAGAAGTAGCAAGCACTACGTGGCTGCTTGAGAGGATTCGTCGACGACAAGGGCGTCCCCTGCGTGTCTAGGACCTCGGCCTGCGGTCGTCCAGCGGGCTCCAGTTCAAACGTCTATCAATGTTTTTATAAGCAACCATCTCGACTTATGAATCACACGTAATAGTTACAGCTACTACAGCTTTACTTTGTCAGCACTAGTTATTTATCAATATTTTTTAGTTAATAAGTATGATGGAATCAACTAAAGAGGTATATTATCTTTTATAAAACAAACAATTATGATTGTAATAACAAGCCGCGAATTTGACGTCAATAGATATGTGGTGAATATTATAATGTTATATCGTAATGTACACGCAAAATGGAACACTACATAACAGACATAGGCTTTATATTTAATTGTCAACGGAAAATGAATTTTACACGTTACCAAACATTTTGTAATGGTTTGTATACAATGAGTGTCTATTCGACTAGTTTTTAGAGTTCAGTATCTTAAAAATAAAAAAAAAACGGAACGCCTATAGGATCACTTGGTTGTCCGTCGGCGGAGGTTTCACGCTGATATTAAAATCAAATATATATATATATATATATATATATATATATATATATATATATATATATATATATATATATATATATATAAAACTCTTGAGCTGCTGAGTGACTGATAGACAGCACATAGGGGAGCACTAAGAAGATTTACTGAATATACAACGAGAACGGAATAAACAGAATTATACGTTTTATAGTCCACGTGAAATTGCGGGCTACAGCTCGCAATTAATAAGGCAACAATTATATGTAAAGTGATACAAACTATGTATTTCTAGATTATGTAAATTACGGGCTATGGCTATGTATAAGTTAACTTTGTAAAGGTATAGGTCTGTTGATGTTTCTGCACATGATGGTGATGGATTCAAATCGCAGGCATATTCATATTGAAGATATAACTACTTCCAGTTTAGTACCTCCCAGTTTAGTTTGGCAAAGGGAATTTTAAAAACAAAATTCGTAGTCATTTACCTAACAATATTTCGATTAGATGAAACTACAGAACGTTACTTAAACACGTTACTATATTTTCCATGTCCATATCGCAAGCATTGCTTTTAGATATTGTAAAACGCAAATACAATCAAACCCGCTTAATACGATCAAGTTTATTTCCTCCCGTCAATTTTATTTAAATCTTAATGCTGCATGAATTATTTAGCTTTAAGATTGTGATTCTTAAATCTACTCAGTATCCAGTAAGTTTGCTTATTTCAATTGTTGATCACACGTTTTTTTAAGGAAAATTTCATCCTATATATGTACGTATTATATGTATGTACGTATATCCATATTAGGACGCAACTGACATAGACACGATTGTTAATAAGTAATAATTATCACCATTTATTGGCCACAGGGGAATCCAAAATATGCATTGTATGAAATTCTTAATATTGCTTACTACCTTAACCTAATAATATGCAATGGCGCCAAGGTATAGTAAAAAATCCAGATGTTTACGAAAATTACTACGCACTGTTGTTTTACTTATAAAATGAAACAACAGTTTGACAGTTACACACGTGTCCTAATTGCACATTTGATTAGCTAGATGTCTAGACAAACAATATAAGGCTACACAACCTAGGCTATTACGATAGATAGCACTTTAATAGTATGGAAAATGAAACATTTTAAACTAAAACTAATACGGAATCATTCTAAATAGGATAATTGAATGAACTTTTTACACAATTAGATTCTCAATAATCTATAAGAAACTTGGTAGAACTCTGATGAAATTACAATTTCAATCTCACATGCATTCATTAATAAATAATTCTTAGAGCTTTCTAATGCTTTTTAAGAAAAATAAAAGAGAAAGTATCAAGGGTAGTCATTATTTCCTAATCTTTTGGACAATCACTTATAATTTCCTCTATAAATAAAAAAACCCAACTCACTTATCATGTTTCGATCTCGAGTGCGGTTCGAGCTGCAGCGGGGTGGCGGGGGCGGAGCGCGGCGCCCCACCCCCGCCACCCGGCGCTCCCGACGCGAAGTTCCCGGTTGACCTGCAATAAATTTTAAGTAATTACTAAAATCTATAATTATTAATTACTTAATATATAATATATAATGAATTAACTGTGAATTATAAGCTTAATAAGGTGTTCGTATTGATATGTAAAGCTCATATCTTAATAATATTTGTAAAGAGCATGGTTTTATTTGTGCTAAAATGTATTGTTTGAAATACGACATAAACATAAGTACATTGCAATTTTTTAATCAAAAGTCTTACCAGCCTAGCTAGCAACCGAAAAAATCTCATAAGGTAATTTATTGTTATTATTATTAACTATTATTGTAAGAGAGTAAGTTTAAGACTGAATTACAAGAAGATTAAGTTGAGCAAAGGCTGGTATAATTGGCTAGCATAGATTTTTAATAGAATAGACATAATAGGATAAATATATTAATATTAATAGGTTTTCGATTTTTCTCCGTGGACAATTGTAAATACATTACCCTTATTCCATAAATGCACTATCCAATAAAAAATATTTTACAAAAGTATTTAAGATATGTGGAGTGTTAGTCAACACAAAGTCGCACTTAATTTACCAGAGAGATGGAAATCAATTTAAATATAGTTATGCCCTTGAGTGGAAATCGAACTCATAATCATCGTAATGACAGTAATTAATTGTTCCACTGCACCACGATGGCCTCCTTAATATAAGCTTTTCCCCATTTCTTTTTAATGGTTTCCACATAACATTTGGTTTAATACCCTAAGGCCCAGGTATCTTATGAAGATTTTCCCTACGTATAAAAACTTCCCAATTTGAATTTACAAATCATGTCGCTCAAAATTTCTTAATTATATAATGTATAATGTATGTAAGCAAATATTTACTGCAAAATTGTTATTATATCCAATGTAGCACTTTGTGGTAGTGTAGTTTTGTTTAAATAGCGAAACATATTCTACATATATTTATATAAACAAAATGTAAACTATATTTAAAGTAATTCCGTCAAACTGATGCAACGATGGTTTTAAAACAGATCAAAGTTAAATAAAACACAAACATGTTGAGTAAATATACTGAACATATAGAAGCAGTTTATTTAAATTATGAATATTTAATATTAAAATATAATTAATATTTAAGTCGTGGCGATAAATCAATTACTTAATAAAATTAACAAAAGTATCTATTTAAGTGTGTACTACTTTCTACTTATAATTTACTTAATATATACCAGTTTCTAACTGTGGCTTCGGCTTTAAGCTAAGCGACGTAAAAATATATTTTTCAATTCGGACCAGTAGTTCCTGAGATTAGCGAGTTCAACCAAACAAACTCTTTAGCTTAATAATATTATGTAATAATATGGTAATATATATGGTAATACAGTTTACATAGTATATACCTATAGATATCAGTGGCGAAAAGTGTAATTTTTATTAAGGTAGCCGGCGATACCGGTTAAATAAAATATAAAGCTATTATTGTTTTATAAAGGAAATTATTCCGAAAATAAAAATATGTATAGACATAGGTTGGGAATTCTACCTGTCTCTGTTAACAGCCATTGTCAGGGCATAAATTGAAGTCGACGATCACTTGAGCTAATTAAACATCATTTGAGGTCAATTTAAAACAGTTAACTCACTGATGACACATAACAAGGTCAGAGGTAGTAATTATTATGAATGTTATATTTATGCAACTCAAAACCGCCAGGGCAACTCGTTTTTAGTTTCACGTTTAATCCCATAAAGTAGGCACAGATAATCTAGTGGCAATACTCAGTTTTCCACTTTTGCCCAAATTCGAGTGGATCAACTAAACACCGTGACCGGGAGACAAACTCCCAGAGAGGGTAAAATAATGTCATTTTATATATAATCATTACCGTGACCGTGCTTCAACCCACAACCATCGCGCTTACGTTAAGATACTCGCCATGTAGGCATAAAAATATTTGAATCATATATATTTTATTTATAAAGGTGCTAATAATATATTTTAACTATTTGCACTCAATACTTGTTCAAGCAAAAGTAATGTACGATTTATTGATTGTAATTGTTCTTATCGAAATTTGTTTTATCTAGAAGCTTTACCTATATTACGAGAGCGTTCGGTAATAAGATAGCTCGTCCTTTAGAAGTTTCAAGGATAGCAAATTATCGCTCCTAATACAATTCCCGAAAAACATACTGTTAGAAGAAGTTTCTAAGAAAAATCGTTAATTTTTACTCGTGAATTTTGTAAACATTGAAAAATATGACGCAGTACTCAACTTTTTAGATAGTAAACACTTGCTGCTTTATACGAAGTATAAACAATCACCCAACGTAGTGGTATTGAATGAGGACTATTGAGTAAGTAGGTCGGTAGTTCGGCGACCGTTTATGAAAAATATTGTAAGTATTAGCAATACATACTAACTTGTCGCAATGATATGAAGTTATCATTATCGAGCAATTTTGTTGATATCTAAGGTTTCTGAAAGAAGTACAGAATAAAGTAATATTTAAATTATTTTGAAATAAATTAGATAGCGGATTCGAGTTCCAAGCCGCTTATATTTAAAATAGCTTTTGAGTATGTGAAAAATTTCTCTGCGAGAGGGTCTCTGCCTAAGGTATTCCGGCAAAGTGGCAACATAAAATATTGTTATTGATTTTTAGTCTGGATCGTAACATAAACGTTAGTCTAAACACACTGCGCCGAACACTTCGATTTCACTACGTTGTTTACAAACGCACCTATATCTATTTTGTTAGCCTATTTCGCATAAATAACAAAGATACAATCCTGATTCGAAATAAAATCGAGGTCATACTATTTAGATATTATAAAAACGAAAGTATTAATAAACTAAAAAATAATAAGAAATAATAATCTGTTGTGGGTTTCTATACAAAACATATTTTATATAAACAATATAACAACTAAAGGTTTCAAGGGTTATAGTTGAGTTAAGCACGTCGAGTATTATATTTTAATAGCCTAAGTTGAAATAGTTTTAAATACAGCCTCATATAAATCTTAGTAACAAACATATTCTTTAAGAAGAAAATGATATCTTATTTAACTACATCTATAAAAATGTAATATATAAAGGTCTAAGTTTTAATGTCATAATGACCATAATGCTAATTTATTGTTTTGAAAGACAAGCACCTATAAAATGGTAGATAATATAGCTATCATATTACACCTAAGGCCAAACTACTAAACCTTATAATCGTAAATAATCACAATTTTTAAATAAAGCTACAATTATGCCAGAAAAAAAAAAAATATATATATATATATATATATATATATATATATATATATATATATATATATATATATATATATATATATATATATATATATATATATAAAGCTTTTTTCTTAATTTAAACGAAATAATTTTTATGAAGTATACATACCTCAATTATATGCACAGAATAGTAAACAAGTGTATAACATTATACAGTACTTAAATATTAGATGGTTCCATTAAAACTAACGTCTTTGGTATGATTAACTGTGAGTATTGTTTTAAAACATTTGCAACGTTTACTCAAATTCTCAAATTAACGATATTCGAGAATGTTTATAAAACTGGAGGTTTTAATTGTTAGTATAGCTTCAGTCGGGTAAGTTATTTAGGACAGTTCACAATGAGGTCTATAGGAATTACGATCGGAATATTTTTCAAGTTCCTTCTAGTCGAGAATGTATGTGTGTTTATATACCTATATATACACGCTGTTTGGAGCCAAAATTATTTACTTACTATTTTTGTCTACAGAGAATGCTACCAATTTACTACGAGACAGAAGCACCTGTCACAGATCAAGATACGTTGACAATAAGTGATGTAACAGACGTGGACAACTCTAACGAAAAAGCAATTCCAAAATTATATGATGACGGTGATAGTGAAGAGTACATGACTAAAAGGAGAGGAAATGTAGGAAAATTTGAAAAGGTATAGGTGCAATTATTTCTAACAATTTTAGAATTTTGCTAAAAAAGGACATTATGGCGTAATCTGATTATAAAGTCGATGGTTATGGACTCAATCCCCATTCGGGGGAAGGAGTTCTGGTACAAACGGCCATACAACACGCAATGCCTCTAAAAAGAAGGGAAAGCAGAGAACTGAATGTCTTGTCACCAGGTTCTTACTGCAATGAAAATTTCATTAGCTGTTCTTAACTTTCATGTTTGAATCTATCATTATAACTTTACGTCTCAAACGTGCTCAAACACCACAAAAAACAACTGCATAGTATTTTCAACAGGCACAGAATATAGATAAGTACAATTGTAGCCATATAATAATGTGTAATATAATACGTGAATGTTTCAGCAATGTGCCATTGTCGTGCTATCAAACATGCAAAATCCGACTATGCAGTCGTTACTGCGAAAGTACAGATACGACAAAAATGGTAAGATAAAAATAAAATACATTAACATTGAACAAATGAATATATATCTATATGAATGTAAAGTAAGTCACTAAAAGTAAATATAATTTTCAGGTATTCTAATACCAAGTAGCGTCAAATATTACATTAAACTACCTAAAGGATTTAAATCATCGTCCATTCTCGTCCCACTAAATGACAAGGCGTTTTCGCCGTTAGGTGGTTTCGTAAGGTAATATTTTTATATTTTACATATTATTTATACTCAAAATTAAATCATTATTTTAAAACCGAGAATATCTATAATCTTTATCTCATATAAATCAATTTCTTATCGATTTTTTTAAAACAAACAATACTATAAAATAGTAGAAAATGTTGAATAGAAATATTGGTAGGGTGTACATCACCCTTATGTAAAAACTCCATTGCGTTTTTATATAATATGTTTTATATATTTAATTTAGTAAAATGTATTTAAATAAAAGGTTTATAAATACATATATAAGGCGATTTACACTAGTATAATGTTTTTTTTGTTAACAGATATTACAAAGAAGTGCCTCCTATACCACACGCTTGGTAATTAAATATAATTCAAGCATTATATTATAATTAATACTATATTTAAATACAATGTTAGTCACTTATTAAGTGACAGTTTTATTAATTTCTCGTAATTAATTAAAGTAAATTTTTACTTCGAGTGTACCTACACTATTTTTTCTGATAGAATAATTTTTAATATTATGGCAATATATAGTGTATATATGGTATTTTTGGAAACCAACTAACTGGTATACTAATATAAACCTAATTTCATGTAACATTTTTGTTTATACAAATAAAATGAATACTCTTTATAATATAATATATTGTTTTATAATTATATTATTTTTGTTTGATTGATAAAAATCCTTATATTATGGTACTAAGAACTGCAAGAAACTAATAATAATTTTTCAAAATATTTACCACGCAATACGATGACAAGATATAACATATGGGCATATACAAGATATAACATAGGCAGACGATGGCAAAGAACATGAAGTAGGAAGCCAAATATCAACAACACCTGATTGAATATTCTCAAACAATAACATATGTGACCCCAACCTCAAGTTAAGATGGCGGTTACACAAGCGTTAGTTTTTAATGAGTTTTTGTTAAGTCCACGGAAACTACAACTGACGATGAACTTCATACCTACAGGTAAAAAATTATAACACACGTTATATATCGAAAGTTTAAGTTAAAAAGAAGCTTTACATCAATTATAGATATCGCTTCCTATATATAGGTACTTAATTCGAATAATAAAATCACATAATTGAAATAATCAGGCAAAATATGATTAAAAAAATTGGATAATTATTTGTACATCACTTCACCTTATATTATCGTTCACAGATAAGGGAACTTCTAATAATTATATAAGAAATTTATACAAGAAAACAAATAACAAACTAATATCAAATAGATCATACCAACAAGTCACCTTGACTCACGTAATTGCAAAGTGAAGAACTACAGCTGTTAGTAGTTCATGGTCTTATGAAGAATATCACATGGTGATTCTCATGGAATTACGTCAATCAAATGAAGATTAAAATAATTATATATTAAATCAATACATTCACTATATTGTTTACCATGAAGTATATCATATAATGTGTTGTTTGTTTAACGCGCTAACCTCATTAACTAGGTACTGGTACAAATTCAAACGAAAAATTTGTGTGTTACTCGGGCCCTTAGAATGTTTCTTCAACAAATCTAAATTATTTCCTTCTGATAACTGAATCGAAGTTTAAAAGGAAGTAGAAAATAAAAGAAGGTAGTTAACTGAAAGTAATTAAGCGTGAAATTGCGCAAAGTTGTTTGATTTTATTACTTTTACAATGAATGATAGAATCGTGCAGAGATAAATTTATATTGAACGTACCTACTTACATATCTTATTGTGTTCGACGACAGTAAAGGAGATAAATGGTCTACCTACTCGCAGCTCAAGGAAAATAACTAACAACTACGAAATCCTTTAACACACGATAGCGCATTGTTCTCCTTGTGATTTTAAAATAATAGTATTATTTTTTATTATTACGTATAATGTTAAAAGAGCAGAAACGCAGTATAACTGATGCCAAAAATTGTACCACAAATGAAATGATAATAAAATTGAAAACGTAGTGTATTTTATAGTAATGCAAATTCAAATGTATGTTAAGTGAATAAACTAAAAAGGTTCATTAATTTCAATAACAGGTTTGGACAAAAGTCCCTCTAATTAACCAAAATTTCTCCGCTGTTTAATTAGTATTTATCCAAGCGTGAGTTAGATGTGTAGAATGAAACAAAAGTAACGATTCTGTACCCTACCGTATATCGGATAACTACATAACCAAAATAACTGGCACTGCGCCAACTTCCATGCGCGCTATCCTCTATAACGGGAAACAACTTACAAGCGGGCAATTTAAGAAGGACACTCATATGAAAAGGCGCTGCGAAACAAACTAATGTTTAATTCTATAGGGTTTTTAGTCACGCCTTATATGTGAACGGTTCCGTGGGCAGCGTAGGTACTATCCGAAGTTATAGTCACCATCTAAATATTTATATCGATGATGTTGCCAATACACTAAAGAAAGTCTAGCTATTGCAATATTATGTTATTTAAATACATTTTATGATGCTTGAAATTTAATTTTTCAATGTGTTTTTTATTACTTTCTAAATATTTTTTTTCCTTTTATTAGTATGTGAATAACACAGAAAAAGATAGATAGATAAAATACTTACAATGATTTTAAATACGTATACAATTATTGTAGAAGCTAAATCCATTGTTGAACCTATTCTTATAAAATCCCACTAGCCTCGTATAATACTTGCAATAAAAGAATTTTCCAATAATGCACAAAAATAAAAAAATAAAACACTTGACCGTTATAGTTTCTAATGGAATATTCTTAATAATATCCAAGTCTAGATTTTAATACTAAAACGCTTCCAGAGATTCTGATTCTAAATGGATGACATCATCAATAGCAGATTCTGACCAACATATCGATCATAAGCATATTGTGTCTAAAAAGCTCTTCTTCATTTATTCAATTTATCAATAAATGTAATTACTGTATTTTACAGAATTATTAGAGAACCGAGAGAAAGATCCCATCGTTCTATTTTTCGATTAGAGTTTAGTAGCAGACATATTAGGAGGACAGATCCTCTTTGACCACACCTAAACCACCACCAAAAATAGTTTTTCTGAAGTAAGTTCTGAAATAAGTGCGCATAATGTCGCGGTCAAATAATTTTCGAAATTGTAAAAACTGAAGCAAACTTCTAGTAAGATCATCAAAACTAAAGCACAAGTATTTACTAAGTAAGTACATATAATATACTAAGGCAGGGGCTCCTTCTTATTGGGCAATATTTGATATTTTTTACTGTAAAAACGCACAGTGCCAGGTTATTAAATATTCAGAGCATGACATTGTGTTGTTACGCATTCTTCTATGCGAAGATTTAGAATAACCGTCATCAACGAACTCGCAACGCAAAGTATTTGAATACTGATTTTACATACGTGTGTACATACTTCTTTAGAAATACTTCGATAAATATCGATCGGAGATCCATATGATTGATTAATAAGCTCCGACTATGCCTAACGTAATACAATAACGCCAATCGTATATAGATAGTGCAGGTGTCTGATTGTTTGCAATGATTAAAGGCTTTCGATCCCATCCGAAACAATGTTTATATAAACGTAAGAGCTGAGCTGACTAACATTAGTGTTAAATTGCGAAAGGTCATATTTAGATATAATAAAAAGCATCTATCAAACTTCTTCTAAATTGCTTTGCAAGTTCTTATAAATTGCTTTTGTTTATATTTAACTGACCAGTCTCCATAGGGTTTTCTCCATGTTACGACGAACCTAAAAACCATAAATAGTAAATAACACAACAATATACAATAGCTAATATTATGATATCATCAACTTAGAATTATCTTCAATATTAATACATATAAACTCAAGGACGAAAAACCAGTTCTTGATTCATAAAAAAAAAGCATACATAACTATAGATGTTTATATGGAAAAATGTTAACTTTAAAACATTTTTATTTGTCTTATATTAATGATGCAACAAAATGTAAGTCTACCTTTAAGAAAATATGTGTTACATCCTTTTCTGCTATCATTAATTATTACAAAATATAAAATTTAAATATACTTAATTGATTGATTTTTATTTTAATAAAGAAAATTCCTGGGCATTGAAGTGAAGTATATGAACCAATTAATGAAAGAAATAAAGACTTATCATTAACATTAGTGTGACTGTACTCTAGTATTTTTCTTGTCACATGATGAAACTGTTCCAGGTATGTATAGCGCTAAAAATGTATTGCCCTACAATCATATTTCTGGAACTACATACATAAATATATATATATGTATGTGTAATTTTTGGAAAATTATCCACAAAAATAGATAGTGATATAATTTTTATACTGATTTACACACTTTGTTCACTGATGGTGGAGTAGGTGGAGTAGGTGTACCTAGGATAAAAGTTTACATTTCATTGTTTATTTAAAAGGAAATATATATTATACACTACTAAAAAATATTTGTATTATTAAGGAAAATTATTAACTATCTATTTAACTATGTATAAAACTTTCTTCATTAACATTATAATATGACAGTTCTAAGCAAGGTATTTCAAAAAGCAAATAAAATAATAGTAATTTTACTTACTGCATTGTCATTATGTAACATATAATATAAGTATGACAAAAATATCTTGGCCTTAACAACATTACAGTTATTTCAGTAGCTTGGTTCAACATAAACTAGGTCAGTAGCATATGTAGGAATCTATCATAAAGATTGCGACATAAGAAACCTCGCAAGCAGTTAGTGTTATATGATTCTTAGATACAAAATAGATTAAAATGCAATTTGTAAATAGATTTTACAACTTGAAATATTAATAAACATTTAAATTCATGTGAATAATAATATTATTGTTATATTTTCAGTTTAACATAAAAAATTTTGACTGTATATGCTTTATCACGCACACAGTTTTTTCTTAAAAGGTAGGTAGCCAGAGAGTGTTAATCTACTTTCAGGACACTCTTCTTTCTGCTCAAATTGAAGTCATTACCTTTTGATAGACAAAATGCAACACAACTTTTTATATTTGACCAGAGAGCGGAAATGAAAACAATACCAAGTTGGGATCAAAACCCACAACCTTAGTGTTTACAATTAGACAGCGTACCACTAACATAATAGCCTCAAATATGAGCTGGTATAAGACAACTGATGTTAATAATATTTTATTGTACTGCTTTATCTGTGTACATAGAAATTGTTAACATAACACCTTGTGTTCAATAATTGAAAGTTACAAAATTCCTTCTTAAATTTTTATTGTAAAATAATTTTAGTTGAACCTGTTTTATTAAATAATTATTTTGTTTAAGACTTTTTTATATACTTATAAATTTTTTACAGACTAATCTTTATTGGAAAATTAAGATACAACAAAAGATAAGATATATCATTATGATTCTGATATACTCAAAACATATAAAAAAAAAACATCATATGTAGTAACTAAATTTTTTTGGGAATATTTTGTTGTCAATCATTATATTCGAGTAAATGTATAATTTTTATTCAAGAAATTTATACAGAAAAGTTAATACTGTTAACAAAACTGTATACTTACTTATAAGACATTTGTTATTGAGTATTCTGAGTATCAGACTGCTTTATCATGTGATATATGACAAGATTGTTAATTCCTTACACCTGTTATAATGTTTTATTCTATATTTAGCAAAAATATATCAGTTTCCATATTCATACAGACTAGAATATAATTGAATATGCATAGAAAACTATTTTTATCACTAAAATTTTTCAATTTCAATTATATGGTAATGTATTTGAATTATTAATTAATTGCATATAACAGAAAAATTTGTGAAATGATAATATTCCTTGTACAACAATAAATTAAATAGTATGAACTATGGTACAGGTGTTTCTGTAGGTATTATTCTTTAATTTTTATAACAAAAAATACTGATACCATTAAAATGAGGTTATTGAGGAAAAAGGTTTTACAGTAATTCTCCATAATGTTTTTTATCAAGATCTGCTTTGATTATAAATAATAAATTCATTTTAAAATGAATATATATTGTTGTATTTGTGACACCAGATATATAATTAAAAAAAATATTACTCAAAAGGAAAATTACCAAGTCTTTCTAATGGTCAAAAGACCTTTAGGGGTCTTCCGTCCGCTTCCATCAGTGATGACTGAAAATCTGTCACTAAAGCTTCTTTTTACCTCAGGCAGATTCTGCAAGAAACTATCCTTCAATGAGGATTCTGGTAAACTTGTATCTCTTCTCAATTCGACGTCGCTATGCGCGGTGAGATGTTGATCAGTGTAAGGTTCTGTCACTATCGGTACTCGTTTACGTTTTTGCTGCTTCTTTTTCAAATTCTTATTGACATCACACTCTTCCCCTTCGACACTCTTGTATCCGTTTTCACGATCACTGAAACCTTGTACGAAACAGAGCATAATGTCGTCAGGATAATATGATTCCTTCATTTAGAAGGTCATGCCAGTTTCCTCACATAAAACTTTATATCACTTCCTAATTTAAGTCGATGATAAACGACAAGAATCCTTACGAATATATTCAATGAGCACTTTCAAAGTAACCACAATTAATGTAATTATCGCTTGTACGTCACTTTTCACAATTGGCACTTAACAAACGGTCTTTATAAATTTTAACTTATAAATGCTTATTAAAATTAAAATATAAATAAGCAAACAGCTAATACAATTTAGTAACGACCAGCTTTTTGACGTGTGACATATTTAACAATCGGTATTTACAACGCATAGCGTTCAGAAACGCTATTCAACATACAGCTGTTAGCGGATACTGAAGTGGACTTGCGAGTTGCGAGTCGCGCGGCTAGCATGCCCCCGCCCTTTTCTTATTGGGCTAAGCTTAGACTGACGGACGCGGGTAAACGCTTACTAACGCAGTGAAAGGAAATGTTATTCGCACGTGTTCGAATTATTAATATAGCCACCCATGACGCATTTACTATTGACCATTTTTTTTAAAATGAATACTCGCTTCAATATATATTGAATAAATATAACATATACATATACATATATATAAGTATATGAGCGATAATTATTGTGCATCGCGTGACTAAATAAATCAGTAATACAGGGAATCCATTAAATAGTGGGATCTCCAAGGTTACCGGGAACCAAAGCAAGGGTTCTCCCATTACAAGTATAATTCACTTTTATTGATTTTTAAATGAAGACCTACCTGCACAAATTATTATTTCACAAGTTTGCTATTTTTATAAATGTGGATACAGTATATTATTACAAAATATATTATATAGTGTACAGTGTTTCCCCACATTTCGCCTTTCCAGGTATTGCGTGTTGAGTGACGTAGCTCAACGCTGCGTTTTGTCTTGTTACCAGAGCGAAGAAAATTAAATAATTTATTCTCTTCCTGTGGAAATCGAATCTACATTCGCATTTACAGTCAGACACTGTGCCGCTGCGCCACGGTGGTGTCCAAATTGTAGAAATAGTACAATATATATATAATTTTTATTTTTTTACCAAACGTTAGCTTTAATATTTTTAGAGATATATTGATATTTTCATAGTACTACATATAGATTTGTTATATCAGAGTAAGAAATATGATAAAGTCATTTGTTTTTAATCATAATTACCTAATTAAGCTCATTTAAAGCACAGGGCACAGTTTATATTAAAATTTGGACGTAAATATAGATACATAGGTACATGGTACATATTTAACCAGTTAAAAGATATACCTAAGTAATATCTCACATCTGCCTCCACATAAGATAGGTGTGTAAACTAAAAATACTTTTTTATATATAAATGTCTATCAGTTTGAAAATTATTAAATGTATTTTACAACTTAATTTTCAATTAACCCTGATAAAATTTAATAATTTCAAAAAGTTTCATACGTAGGCGGTAATATGTTTAATCTACGTTTATCGCTCTATAAACAAGTTCTTGAAAGATAAACAATCGTTTATAAGAAATTAAAGGAATTTTCTTCCTTATAAAAGGCCATACATCAAAGAAACACTTTCCAGGAAATCTGGTGGAGCTGTCATCACCATCGTGAGTATCAATATACTATTCTTAGCATCATTAAGAAAATATAAGAACATATGAGCAAGCATAGAGGCCAAAGAGTATAAATTAACTTTTAAAGAGTTTCTAGTTCACAAATTGAAGATTACATATAAAGTTATATATATTATTTGGAATGTCCATGTTACTTTTAACAAAAAAATGTGTGGTTTAAAATTAATATAACTAATCATGTGCTTAATAGGTATATGTTTTTATTCGTTTAATTTAAATCATATAACACATATATACATTTTGTTTTCTCTTGTTATATTTCTGGTGTATATACATACGAGCACATATGCGAGCCGCACGAGGCTCAGTGAGCCAACGTCCGACTGTAAACCGCGATGGTTATGGGTTTAATCGAACCTCTCCCGGGGGAATGAATTACATAATATGTTCATTTCCAGTCTGGTAAACAAAGCGAGTTTTTGAAATCTGCCACTCAACACGCGATATCTCAAACAATACTTAGTGTTTAATTTGCTTACTATAAGAAATAGTTATTTATTAAATTATATTCATAATTTTTTTCTTGGACGAGTGCTAAAATTCGTAAATTCAACTCCTGGTACGTACAAAAGTGTTCAGAGAAAACACTGCTAATACATATGTAAGCATATTAGTTCTTGCAAAAAACGAGCATTTGATATAACAGCTTAGTTGATGAAGTCGGTAAATTTAAATATTTAAGTAAAATATCTTAATCTAAAAATATGTCACTATAGCATATAATATGCAATATATTATTAACAAACTTACAAATCAAAGAATGTACAATAACAGTCAGATCATTCACTTCGAACATTACTTGTTTATTGTTACTACAAATACGTAAAATAATAGCAAATGACGCAAACTGGCGACACAATGCAAGTGAAGGCGTGGCCGTCTCAGACATTACAGATATTTTGGCGAAAAGCCCGCAGTCAAAATATTTCAACACTGTGACAGTAGTCTTCCACTAAGTACTATTAAAATATACAAAAACAAAGTACTAACACGTCTATGTATGATAACGATTATTTCTTCTCCTTTTTACCTCGAAGGACGAAAAAACTTCTTTTTAAAGAAGGACATACCTTTTGCACTCATCATTTAGAATTGAGATGCAGGTATGTAACTATAGAGAGTAATTATACCCTATCCCACGATCCCTGAAAAAACTTAACCTTTGGCTCTAAGCTTCTAAAAAGCTTCTAAGATGCTCTTAGCGTGCAAAAATATTTTTATAACTTATTTTTAACTAGAGGATTAAATTTGCAGAAAAAATAATATATGTTTTGTGGTTTTGCCTAATTTTTTATATTAGCCTTTTAACTTACAGCTAATGAAATTTATCCCCTGTCCTATTTTACCCCCATAGTTTATAAAATCCCTAAAATAAATCATATTATTATAAAAAATAATAAAGAAAAAAATTGCAAGCAAAGCTAAGCAAAGCAAAGCAAAGACAAAGACATAGCGAGGTGTTGAGTGGCAAAACCCAAAACCTCGCTTTGTCTTGTTACCAGGACGAGGAAATGAAATAATTCAATTCAAATATTTGAATAAAATATTTGAATTTTTTAAAACTGAATTTAACTCTGAGCACACAATGTATGCATTGTGTACCATATCGTTATTCGAGGTAATGCTTTATTATATGCTATTTAAAATATATTTTAACTTCTCCGGTCTGGAAAAACAAGTTCTGCATTGGATTCCGCCACGCAATAGGAATTATATAAAATGTGCACATAGAGAGAACGAAGTGATGTGCGAATTATCCTACATTTTCTTATCTCAAATGTTGTGTTAAATGCCTTTCAACAAACCTATGTATCCCGAGGTCAAGATTGGAACTGAAACCAAACCTACGCAGCAAATTTCATCCCATCGTTTGTGTAACAGCAATTAATTATTATGATTGTTGGAAACACTTGCAGTTTCTGTGTGCCAATTTAGGGACATCTACGTTAAGCCAGTATGCCAACACCTATTGCTTTTTTATTCCGGAGTCAGTAAAATTTCGCACTTTGATCAAGGTTAATAAATGAAAGTCACATGAATGTCTTATTCTCACTAGTCATATGTTCTCTAGACAATAAACGTAAATGTTCATAAATACATACAAAACGTGTACATTTTTACTTATTGATGTTAATATATTTATGTGTGAATTTCACGATCCAATAAAACCCACATAGGTAAAATATTTTGTACACGATATTATTTTCATATTCAGCAGAATGTAAGGTTTTAATTATTATTTCTTACACAACCTTTTCTTAAATTGTCTATTTTATACTTTATTATACCTTTATATATTCAGTTATAGCTTAGCGTAAGCATTCCATAGTATGAGTATTAGATACTATCTTTCATCATAATATTATTTAAAAAATTATTTATAAGTTCTTAACTAAAGATTTCTTTCTTTTATGTGTTTTTTCCTGAAAATGGATACTGTGCCGGTCTTCATTATTGCGGCTTCGTTTACACAAAGTTTGTTTTATTCCCGATAAGTGCCGTTTCGTTTTACATGGTATTTACCATGTATTTTTTTTTTCCTTAGGGACTACATACATAATATATACCTATTTATCTTTATCACTATCTATCTATACACTATTCGATTAATTATACTATTTCTTTTACCATATTTTGGCTCAAAATTTATTTTTTTAAATATTTTTATGAGTATGAGCCATGTAAATGTTTACATAAAAATTCAAATACGTGCATTTATTATTTAGAGATTTATAAAGTCCATTCATATAAATAGGTAGGTGATATACATGCTCACATAATACGTATTAATATTAGATATACCTAGCGCACACTCTTACATATCAGTAACCAGATCAAAAACTGAATTATTTATTTTTTAGGTTAGTAGGTGTCGTCTGAAAATAACGGTGACAGGCGTAATGCTAAGACGATATGAAATAATAATTTAACATGAGAAATGTATTTTGTAACTTACTTACTTCAAGTTCTAGTTCTATTCTTATTAGATTACGTCAAAGATTGTTATATAATCGTCGTTGTTATCATAACATTTACCTATAACTAGGTAAATATTATAATTTTTATAAACTATTATAAGTGACATGTAACTTACATATAATATTATGTTCATAATATATTACATGTATGTAGATTTTTTGAGTTAAGATTTTAGTTAGTTCGGATGATCGGATCATTAGTGTTGTTTTTTTTTATTTATGGTAGAGGTTATTATTATTATTATTTATTATTAAGCTTCTCGCTGTATCCCGCACATATCAAAGTAGGCAGAGGGAATCGTAGATTGAAGGAGCCTAGTGTTAACACTGCGTTCCCCACTTTCCGCCTTTCGAGGCATTACATGAGTGGCGTAACTTAAAACCGCGCTTTGCCTTGTTGCCAGAGCGAAGAAAATGAAAATACTTCCTTATTCCCGAGTGTTATCTTAGAGGTATTTGGTACTTTCCATGTAACAAATAAATATATTTTGATTATCCTATAATAGATAGATAGTAGATATATAGATAGGTAATACTTTATCGTGATGTTTAAGGAATTCGTACATTTTATTTAAAATTTTGTTTCGTAAAGGCAAAATAAAAAATAAATATAGCTATAAAAAATCTACAACTAGATCTAGTACATCAAAATATTACTGTGACAAAAACAGTTTTAAGGAAATGAAACCCCATTTCCGAAAGTGGGTCGTCTTATCAAAGATGTGTTTTGTTTAATGCCCTCATTTATAGTAGCTGGAGCGATGAGACGACGCTCCGCTGAATACGTTCCTCATTCATGGATGATCGAATTGGACTAAATAGCTGACAGAGGTACAACTACCTACTACTATACGTGGGGGTGAACAAATTCAAAGGCAATTAGCCATATAATGTCAGGCCATCTGATAGTGATCTAAATTTTAGTTATACATAATGATGGCAAGTACTATGAGTTCTTGTATATTGTAGACAAACATATTATGCCTCTTATTATAAAATACTTAGTTTTTTAATAAAACTATATAAAATGTTTAACAATATAATTTCAGATTACGCAATGTTATAATGATGTCCTAATGACACAACACACCCAAATGCGTTATTTTTATTTTTAACATTAATATAACGTGTTATTTTTATTAATTAATCTTCTTATCAATGTTTCAGAGGTTTTCGGATTTTTGTTTTCGGATTTTTGTTTTCGGATTTTTCTGCTACAATGATACATTTGTTAAATATCAAATTTTATACGTGATAAGTGTGATGAAAGATAATAGTGGTTTTTATAGTTTTAATGAATTATTTAAAATATACTTTTCTTGTGTTTCTTATAGTATTTTTAAATATGATCGGGTTAGTATTTTGTGTCTTCACAATAAGAAATAGAGATGGTAAAAAAGTTAGTCTACCGGAACTAAAATGTGTCATTGTAGCAAAACTATTGGAACGGCCAAATAGATGGAATCCTTTAAACTGCCTCCTACGCTGCTACAATAGCCGAGGCATTGACGACAAGTAAGATTTGTCTGCAAAAAGTGCCTTTACGGTTCATTGTGCCCTTTAGTACAGGCCATTTTACGTTCAGACGGAACAAAATCAATTTGAAAATCAAAATCAATTATATGATTTATTGAAGGTTGATCAGTAACAATTTGTAGAATGACATTCTAAAATAAAGCTGTAATTTGTTGAAGTTGATTGTTAATAATGTTTATTGGGCATTAAATTGTAATGTATGTAACAGTATAAAGTAAGTAAAATAAAATACACGTTAGTTATCTACCGTGTATTCTATATTATATTATATTATTTTTATAATAAAGAGCATTTCCTGATTTATTTCATACTTTTAGGCATTCTATGTAATGCCTACTGGCTCCATATCTCTTTTGAGTAATCTTCAGTATTATACGCCATTGTCAGGCAAGATACCAGACGGGCACAAAGGACTTTATGGGGATTATTCTCTTCGTTTTGCTATCACCATAAGGCTTTTTAATTTAGGTTTCACAAAAAGACATGATTTTGTTCGCGTCGTTTTATTACATTTTATATAAAACTGTAATGATGGTTATAAGAAAAGTTAGTTATAGCAAGTATCTTCTACTAGAATATGTTTACGACGAGTGGAAGACAGTTCTCGATATTAGAAAAAAAATCTCGAACACGTCATTGCATGTTTCCCTTCCTAATCGTCATTAATTTATTTCGTTTATATATATTCGTTATTCCAGAGCTATTTAAAACATATCAAGTAGGTAACGTACATTATAAACAAAATCTTTGTTATATTTATAATTACTTAATGTCCTGTCATGGCGCAGAAGCACAGCGTCTGCCTTTAAACGCGATGATTTGTGGGTTTGATTCCCACTCGTGTGTAATTTAATTATTTTGATTTTATTCGCTCTGGCAACAAGGTAAAGCGCGGTGTTAAGTTACGCCACTCATGTAATGCCACGAAAGGTGGAAAGTGGAAAACGGAGTGTCTTAACATTAGGTTCTCCCCTTCAACCTACGGTTCCCTCTGAATACCCTGCTATGAGCGGGATACAGTGTGAAGATTAAAAAAGAAAAACCTCAATGTATATACTACCAGTAAATATTGCCCAAAAATTCTTATTTATTACGACTTTTGTCAACGTCACTATAATATAGATGGTTGAAGCATTGCATACTTTCAAGGCCGCATTATATAAATATCTAACATAGTAGCAAGTAACATATTTAAGCCGTGAAAAGCCTTCAGTGGCATAACAATCGTAAACAATGTACGATCGGAAGCCTACAGTGCCCGATATCATCCTCCAACGCTGTGACTGGATGAAAATCAATATAAATGTATTATTTATGTATTATGTCAGACAGGAAATACAGAAAGTAAATTATATGGAAATTCTTGGTGGTATATACTGATGTAATTTTCGTATGAAATTAGCGAAATAACGTTATACCTACTAGGCATAACCTAGTAGTAGCTCTTAATATTAGAAAAAAATCTTAAGTTACTTATTATATTAAGAAATGATAAAGTCATACCGTCTTCGCCATGATATAGCATCCTGACATATGCCCCGTCTGCTTCTTAGCCAGGCTTGCCTTATATTAGTTAAGGGTAAGCTATCCCGTCTCAACGCCCATCTAACTCTATTCTGCGTTACAGATTTTATCACATCTAACTTCTCCCGTTCATTTTCCATTTGCGTCTTCCATTTGGCAGCGAACACTGCGACATTAACTATTGAATGCCAGTTAACACTTGACATCGGGTCAGAACTCATCACATTGAATACAATATAATCATCTTAATTATAAAGCAACCGCGTACGAAACACATCACTACTAAAGACTGAGTCTACTAAGAGGGCTTATCATCATTGTCTCGTATTTACTGAAAAGATATGATGGAAACTAAGCAAATAAGCATGTAATTAACAAACAGTTAAAGTCGTATGTCAATGAGCGCAAAAGCGAGTTTTCTTCACAATAAGTACAGAAATATTTTTTTACATATTTAATTTATTCTTTGTTATTACTTAGTCTTGCCATAAATAATGTTATAAAAAAATATATTTTTATTCAATTTTATGGTACGTAACATTTATGACTATTACAGTGTATTCGTTTAAGACATAAATATAAAAAATGAATCTGATTAAAAATCCTGTAGGCTGCAATACAATCTTTTAAGCCTTTAGACCAGTTATCAATAGCAGCACGCACTCTTTCTATGGGAAATTTTTTCACTGCCAATCGTATGGATAGTTTTAGGGATTCCAAATCATCATATCGTTTTGAGCAAGACTTACTTAAAATGACCATAAGTCACAATCCATTGGACTAAGAGCAGGATTAGATAACGGCTAGGCTTCAGTTCTAATGGAGTCCGAAACGTTTTTTTAATTGTAAGTTAAGAAATGACCAGTCTGAATGTCTCTTATAAGCTGCAAGTCCTAATTATAGGTACTTTATTCATCTACCGAGATAAAACTTTGATTTTGGACATTTATTCGAATTCTTTTCCTTCCTGCTTTGAACACCTTTTTCATACAAAATTACGTGGACGGCCACATCGTTTTACTTCACAAACGGACGCGGTTTCATTGTATCTATCAATACCGGCCACACAAACTTTTGACTAATACCAAGCGTATGAATGGTTTTAAAAATTGTATTTGGCTCCATATCTACTTTATGCAATAAAATCATAGCGATTCGGTGCTCTTTATCGCCTCACTCCACTTTAACATCATAAAATATTTTATAACATATTGCCGCAAAAATAAGAAAACACAATGAACAATTGTATAAAAATCCCACTTTCCAAATTTGTAAGTAATATTACTTACGGCCAGACTAAATATAGTATAATAAAATATCAGATATTACTGTCTTTTTTATCGCACTCAAACTCAAGTAAATCAAGACAACTTTTTAATTTACATTCCAAAACAAAAGAAAATAATTTAATGACGTTTACGTTGATATGTTATATAAGACTAATATGATATGATATTATGTATATATATATATATATATATATATATATATATATATATATATATATATATATATATATACATATATATATATATATATATATATATATATATATATATATATATATATATATATATAACAGTAGTTATATATAACAGAAATTAAAGAAGAATCTAAGAAAGAAAAGAATTTTAACTAACATATTCATAGACACGTGTTTGAAAACAAACTTTTTCAATGACACTTGTTTAACGCTACGCTACTAGATGAAGAGGGTATAAAAAATGCACTTCCAATTAAAAAAACTTCATTTCGTTTTAATTAAAGTCTTCGTCTGCCTTTCTGGTGTGTACAAATAAATTTGAATGCTAGACAAGTTTAAACGACAGGCATAATATACTCGTATGGCTGAATGTCAGACTCATTTAAAAATAAGGAAAAAACAAAATTAGTTACTGATAATGCTAGATGAGCACAAACCACTAGGGTAATGTTTCTATCAATTGATGTAGGTGTGTTTGTTCGTATGTAGCGTTGTAGAGACCAAACGGTTTGACTGTCGATGATTTCATCAATCGATTCATCTTACAATATAAGGCAACAACCAGGCACTATATTGTTATACGAACTAACTTATGTGAGTATCGTTGAATAAGCATTCAAAAATGATTTTAGGCGTTCCTTTCATGATTTTTTATTGTTTATTGTAAGTAACAGTTTAGTATGTATTAATTTTTTTGTTACTTTTCATATTTTAAACGGTTTAACTTTGACGTAACCAATTGGGACGAGAAAAGCAAAAAAAAAATTATTACAAAATAATCAAGTATAGCGTAGTCTTAAGTTGCGTGCAATATCCGATGTGTAACTTAAGATCGATTGAGCTGATAATAATAATTTTACGATAAAAAATTAGGACCTAACTAATTTGAAATATAGCTAGGTTGCCAAAAAACATGAACCATGAACATAGCGTTGCGAATGTAAGTATCCAATTTCTATTTAATAAAAATTATAGAAGTTATAGTATGTACTAACGGCTTATGTTAAGACTATTCATATATATCTTAAATATTATATACAGTTATCCTTCGGCCCGAAAGACGATGACTTGGAGAAGGCGGCTGGTAGTGACTAGATGGCGAAAACAGGAGATCGTGGCTAATGGCGTAGCCTGGAGGAGGCCTACGCCCAGCAGTGGACTGCTATAGGCTGATATGATGTGATGATGATGTGATATACAGTTGTCAAAAATTATAATACATTAAATACATGTATTTAATGTATAATTCTTCAAATGAATTTCTTAAAGAGCGTTAATAAGTGGAATTCGAAACAGGTTAAACGTTAAGTTCATAAACAAACTTCTAAAATATTATTTTACTGAAAATATTATTTTCTTTCAATCTACAAGTTCAAGGTAGACGTTTATTATTTTAGATAGGACTGAAGTGGCCGCCGTAACATTGCGGGTGCGATGCGAGCCAACTTGTCACAAGCAAGACGATGCAGCATTTTCGAAAGCTGCAGTATACTTCATACAAAATTATAATTGAAAATGAAATTCTTGATATAATTTCTCTTAGTAAGTTACTTGTATAGTAAGTCATATAAAGGTATGAGATTACTATAACGTTATAAGAGACTATGGTATAGGAGGCTATGGTCACTGGAATCATCGTTCACCGCGCAAGAACGAAATAATTTGTCCTGTACAAAGTCTGCTACCAATATGTTAAAGCTAGTAAATTGAACTTTTTTAAATATATTTTTGATGGTGCTTAAAATTTTTGCAATATTATAGCGGTCTTATTTTATAATTTTATGATATTCTATGATGTGAGCATTCACTCCTGTTAGTTGATTATGCAAGTTATATATATACATATAAATTTACAATTTAATTTGTCTCTACATAAAGCCATCATTTGTATACTTATGTTGTGCATAAGAATAAATCCAATGTAGTTTCACCCAGTTGCTAGCGTCATGTCACATTATATGCTTAAATCACCCTGACACCTGTAGACGAGAAGCCTTACAAATATTTTTATATCTAAATCAATACTAAATCATTCATTCATTACTTTATTATATAACAAAAATAAATTTACTTTATTTTAAAACATCTACATTTTTTCAAGCTTCCTAGGAATCCACATTCATCATATATTTTCATTTCAAAATGGAGTTTATTACAATATTCTACTAGCATAATAAAATATTTTATTTATATACTAATGAATATTTTACACGTGACATCGTTTTTAGGATTCCGTACCCCAAACGGAAATAAAGAAAGTCTTATAACTCTTATATCACTTACATCACTTTGTTATACGGCTATCTTTCGGTCTGTCCGTCTATCAAGACCATTTTATCAAAATCACGTGGAGAAGACGAAGGTATAATCGAACTTAAATTAATATTCAAATCAAGAATCTCTTAAAGCACAGGAGAAAATCCGATTTTTTTTGTTTAATTACAAACTTATACTATAGTCAATTTCATACATAATGAGTGTTTAATAAGTTTTGTAAATTGTATGTTGTTGTAATTTCGTTGACCTAAAACCATGAAATTAGTACTGAATCTTCAATGAGCGAGTTCCACTCGAACATATATTTTTTTAATAATTCGACTGCCTTGCACTTTATGGCCTTTTGGTAAAATATTTACTATCATGAATGTTGTTTATTGAATATATTTTGGGGACTTGTAAGAATGTCAAAAGGTTGTTTTTTTATATTGGAAAGAATTAAAATAAAATAGTTATGTTTTGTTTTATGGGTTTGTGTATGGTTGGTTGGTAAACTAACTAAAACTATAACGACCCTTTTTGGGGGTACGGGCGCTTGGTCAAAGTTCTCGTTACTCTACTATAGGTAATATGCATGTTTTGTACACATAAGATTTTTTTTATTTTTCCTTTCCAATTTCTGTATATATCTACGCGCAGTTATCATTTTATGTAACCTCCTCTTTCTTCCGGTGAAACTCACATAAAAATTGGTTAGGCTGTTCAGGAGCCGCGTTCACGCGTGATGCAATGACCAAGGGAAATAGAGATTTAATTATACATATATTAGATTAATAAGTTATTCTTCATAAAAATATAATATAAAAAAATATATTTTTAACATAACATTTGTAAAGATTCTATTGCTTCGAAGGAAACAGCTGGTCCACACTGGCTGCAGAAGGCAAGGGATAGGAGAAGCAAGGGATGTATATATATCCTGTCTTAGCGCAACCTTACACTCCCTCATTTAATGTTTTATACTTAGATACGGAAGAGTTTTAAATATATAGTTAATATAGACAAAATCCAAATAACTTACTGCCCCAAGTATGTTGGAGTCGGCACGCGCAGGTGTCGGCGTGAGCGCTCAGCGTCGCTGCCGTCACTCGCCTCCTCGAGCGCCGCGCTGCTGGAGCCGCCCGCCGACCTGTTCGATGTATTATGAAATGAAATGTTATTTTAAAGCTAAATGTAGCTTTAAATATATTTTGAGGCCGTCGTGATTGCTGTCTGATTTTACGACGGTTGTGGATTCGATTTCCATTCGAATGATTAAATCATTTCATTTTTTCGCTCTGATAAGACTAAGTGCGGTGATGTGTCCCGTAACTCACTACGCAGTCGACACGCATCACGCAGAGAACCGGGTGTTTAAAACTAGGTCCCCTCATAGTACTCTGTTAAATGTTTAATAAAATGTGAGATTAGACGATTCCTAGAAATATTTTCTAAAATATTTAATAATAAGCAATATAACAATATTTAAAATCAAGTAATATTGAACATTTAACAAGTAATATATTTAAAAAAAGTAGCTACAAACAAATAAATAAAGAAAATTTAACAATTTGAAAAGAAGCGAAATCTCAATACTTCGAATTTCTCGATAAAGTTTATAGACATTCAGGAAATTAAACACGATAAGGATATTTCATACATGTAATAAATGATTTGTCTGAACTAGAATAGAAGTTTTCGATAACTAAGAAAGTATTGCTATTCTGAAAATAATGTTAGCTTACGTAATTGATTGCACATTTTTTTACAAATACAGGCACATTTCTTTTATAAATTACACTCTATGTTATTTTTTTAATGAATGCAAGTTAAAATCATAGGTATAGCATTTATATTAATTTTGTAATACAATTTCTTTTTATACATTTCGATTCTAATAAATAAATTTGGAATATAAGAATAATTGAATCTTCCAAAAAAATTGATGAGCATATTCAAGTATCGATTGTCGGCAATAACACTCGATACCGTGTGCTTAAGAAGACAACGGTTAAGGGCAATGGTCACTTAAGTGAACAATAAACACTTTAAATTATCATCTGGGTTATTTAAGTCAAAACATTTTTGATAAATTAAAAATATACGTTAAGAGTACCTATACGTTACGCTGGAAGAAAGCAAATATTTTACCTTATTACACGCATTTAATACTAAAATAATAATAATAAAATATCCTTTATTTATATTTTCGATAAGCTTGACATTAACATAAGTAATCATTTTATAATTTAACAAGTCTTGAGTGAAAAGAAAAAATCAATGAATAATAGTGACTTAGAATTCGTAGAAAACTACTATTACTGCTATACTAGAAGAATATAATAAAATATTTTAATTGTTACTTTGATTTACCGGACTAATTGCGTATATTTTGATATTGTACACGATCGTGGCCACGGTTACACCCAATTACGCGATTAATCCGGTAAAATAATTTATACTATTATGTTATTAAATAATTTGAAATATAAAGCATTGAAAACGTAATTATTTTAACATTATATATATATATATATATATATATATATATATATATATATATATATATATATATATATATATATATAATTTAAACAAACCAACACACCTTATATGTAAGTTAATGAATACCATGCACATGCATTATACCTTGGCATTATAAGCTTTCAAAAGCTGCAAGCAGGAACTAATTGTTGGGACCTAGGTGAGCTAACTCGACACACGCCATGCCGATTACCTAGAAAAGGCACAAAGCTGGTCTTAAGCCTTTTATTTTTATGCTATTTACTATTACTGATAATGGACATTTTTCAGGTTAAAATAATAAAGAACTAGGTACAGGTAATTATGTATAAGATTATATTTAATAATCTGTTCTAATTTTCTAGTTAAATAATGTTTAAATACTCTAAATGATGAATCGGCATTTAAATTATCAATAATGGTATAAATTATGTTATTACAATTTAAAAAATCATATAAATTTGTAAACTTATGTACACGACTCACCGGAAAATTCTCTTCAAGCGACTAATGACTTGAAATTTTATATACACTTTAGTCACAATATTTTATTACTAGTGTTAGATTAGTTCATCGCAATAAATCAACACTACATGAATCCGTCACCATAGCACTAAATAAAATAAATCACTTATTATTATTATTAATAGTAAATATTTTATTATTAAATTTATAGAAAGTAAAATAATAATTAATATAATAGCCTCAGTCACTCCGTGTATCACAGCACGTCGTTAAATGTAAGCCACAAGTGTAGTCTAGGGACAGGGGAGAGAATACTTAGCGTTACAATATTACGATGACTTACAAGTTCATTGGATTACGAGAAGATAGCTCCTGCTTTAATCTTATCACTGCACCTAGTGTTACAGTGCTTGTAACACTATTTACGTTAACATTGATCTATTTTTCTATTGAACCGTTAAGCCTGTTAGGTGTCTTAAATATGAATATACAATCGTCATAAGAGTTAGCTAAAAATAAAAGTATAAGAAAGGAAAAATGGTTTTTCTTACTATAAATATACGTTTAGGATCGTCCAATATTGAAATTGATAATATTATGTTATCCTATTAAATTAATTCTGTAGCACATAAAAGGTAATTCTGTATCACATTACAAAAGGCAAATTGTTTATTATTATTAATTTGAAATAATTTAAAAATTATTTTTTTTCTAGTTTCGAAATTGTAATTAAAAAATGATTATTTTTAACAAAAACTATAATTGACTATTTCTTCTTAAACAAAAGCCGGTCTTTTGTACCAGTAATAACTGGATGTTTTGTAAGATAACTGATGTAATTCTTGAACACGGGTAATATCTATTAATTATGAATATACAACATTTAACGTTTAAACTGTAACCAGAGGCCAACAAGTGATTATGATTTACAGTGAAAAATTAACATAGCACTTTTGTGTAACCGTTTATATATAATTTGATACCACAATCAAATACTATTAATATATACATATATTTTATATATATATATATTTATATATATATATATATATATATATATATATATATATATATATATATATATATATATATATATATATATATATATATATATATATATATATATATATATATTATTTATAGAATAAATAATAAAAAAAAATAAACATATAAAAACAAAAAGTAATCACTTTTTATAGAAATGAGGTAGCACTTCTCTGATCACAACGATGTAAGTAATTTCTATTAACATTGTCACACACTGAGCTTTTAGCGCTAATACAACTTAAAATATGAAATTTTTGAGCATTTTATGTTAATATATACGTTATATTATTTTTATTTCTCGTTCGCCGTACGTATCACATCCATACTGTACCGATCCCTAACAAAGTGGAGCTGTCATCTGGGATACCTATTGAAATTATACTACAACAATCTCTACATTTCAGGAATAGAGTTCAAAGTGGATCGAAATCGTCTGTTTTATTAGAAACATGCGCAATGGTGCATTGCGCATACTATTGATTGCAATCATATGTAAGACGGGAGAAGTGGCGGCAATTTCGTTTTTTATAAAATAATAGAGTCAATTTTTATATATTCTTGTAAATGAAATCCTCGTCAATTGATTAATTATATCTGCACAGAAAAATTATAATTATTTTATTACATTATTATACACATATACATACTTAGATATATTTTAGTTTATGTAATTTTTTTATAAGAATGTGTCTATTATCTTAAATATTTATTTAAGATAGTAACATGACTCAATCATTTCATTTCATTCATTTGAATAATAATTTAATATACTGGTCCTATTTTATTAATTTAAAGCTTCACAAATTCGGACTGTTAAAAGTATTTGCTTGGTGCTTACAAACTCTTGGTCCATCTTTGTTTCTTGGATAAACACGGTAGTTGTGAGCCAATGATTTTTTTATTCCCGCCCTTTTTTCAATTTTCCCAGTTCAAAAGTAATTGCAAAAGTCTACTTGAATAAAGAATATGTTGAATTTGAAAATGTAATGTTTTCTTTGCCTATTCTGCTATATCTCGCATGTGCCTACATGGATATGGATGAAAAAGTATATATCAAAAAATATATAATATATTCATAAAGTACCTACAGACATTTGAATATGAATTATTATAATTATTAATTAATCTAGAACGACGAAGTGTTAATATTAACTTAAACAAAACAAATCCGTAATATTTAATTAATTATCAAACAGATTAAGTGACGTCTAGGTATGCCAATTAAATTTTGACCAAAAAACAGGTCACAGTATGGTTAACCTAGTTTTAATATGAAAGTCGGACAGTTAGCGTTAATCTCCAACTAATGCGTAGTTTGGAGCTGCCGTGTGGTATCGTTACGGCTTCTATGATAATGTAATCGAAACAATTACTATCTTATATCATCGTACTACGATTCAAATTAATAATAAATAAAATTAATTAGTTCGAAGATGGGCTAAGAAAGGTCAATTTCGTGATCATGTATATAATGATGATGATTCCAGACCGAGTTTCTAACATTTATAAGTAACTATACTAATAACTATTACAAATTAATAATATATTTGGTAATTGCTGTCCACAAATAAAGTACCATTGAACATACGTTTACGTATACTGGCTTATAGCAACTCAATATCTCAATTCTTTTCATACAGTATCTCAGACTAGGTAATACAAGATTCTCTTCTCACCAATATTTTTCTCGGAGTAGGTATCGGTGTATATTTGCTTTATGGTTATGTACATAACGATTATTAAAGAAAATCTCAATATTTCATAAATATCATATCTATATAACACGTAGATTCTTATTCATCTATATTTCCTATGCAAACATTTATGTAAAACACCTACATTATATCGCCACATATTAAATTAAATGACATCAAATAACTCATCTAAGCCGTCATGTTAGAATGACCTAACCTAGCATCTGGACTAGGTTACGAAAAAGTAGGTATAAAAATAGGTATATAGAACTAATGAAACAATTGGTAATAAGTTATAAAAACATATTGTCAAGTCTGATGCCTAAATAAGAAACGAGATATATTTATTTACCTTTAAAAAAAAATTAAAACAAAGTTTTAGGTACTTACAAGGATAACATTGGCACGGCCAAGGCTGAGAAAGGATCGATTGCATCTCCGCATCAAAAAATGTGATCTACGGTCTTAAACTTCATATGAAAGTATGTACTAAATATTATTTTATGATAGCTATAAATATTAAATTACAATGTATCTAGAGGATCGTAGCGTTAATTTATTTTATACTGCATAGATACGGCGGATGGATATACAAATATAAAAGCTAATATAGGCATTTCAATAATTGACTATGTTTGATAAAACATTTACCTTGGATGGCTTCCAACAGGCGCGGGTTCGAGTCCCGATACTTTTAAATTTTTATACTTTTGTAATAATAATTACATTTCTTCACTTAGTAACTCACTAGTCGAAATTGTTTTAAATTGCACTGATGTAGAGCTTATTAGTTTATCAAGATTTAAGAAGATTCTATAGTCAGATGTATGTTTAAACTATGTTAGTTTAAGCGTTTGCATTCCGTATGCAAACGGCATAAGGAGCAACATATGTTATTAGTTAGAAAAACATTATCGACATATGGGAATTAGTGTTTAGATGTTAGTAATACTAATATCTATATTTAAGGGTATTGATTATATATAATGAAATGATTGAAAAGCCAATTCTGTACCTGAAAGACTTGAGAGAAAATTGATCGGACGGTTAATATGCCAATTGAATTTGTATAAGCTTAAAGTTACTCAGCAGAATTTTGGTCTCTCTGTTTATTTGTGATCGAATCATGCAGAAATTAGTGAATTTCAATATGATACAAAGTTAGTCTGGATTAAAATAATAAATAGTCTTTAACCCGGCAGCTTCGTTAAAGTAAGTAAAATACTTAAATACCGGTTAATTTAAATTGCAACAGCAATATTAATAAATATTAATAAGTTTTAAATGTACAGGATGATGTGAGAAATTGGAAATACGCCTGCTAACATATTTATTAGAAAATATTGCTCATAAAATGATTATTTTAATTTAAATACGTACAAGAAACAAATACGTTGTGTACACAATTTACCTTAATGGACTATTAATAGAGAATGATTCGAAAAGAAGGTATAATATATGCATATTATATTACGAGTATAGTTAAACTAGAATATGAGAATAGAAGAATATGAAAGATTTCAAATGTGATGTCGTATAAATTTCAAACGAACGGAATTTAGTTTACTTTTAAACACTAGAAGATTTGTATTGTGTAAGTATCTAATTAGATAGTAAATAAATTCTAATACTTCAGTGATTGTAAGATTAGATCGATACCTATAAAGCTAAGTCTATTTTTGCATATAAATATTTATTTAATAATTAATAACTTTAAACACTCACGTAATGGCAAGAGTAGGTACAGTAAAGTTAGTTGTGTCAATAGCTTGCAACGATCGACGCGTCGACGCCGCAGGAATGTCCAGGTATCCCAGATCTAAATAAATAAAAAATGGCTATTTATGCTAAAATCAACCAATATTTAAATCTTTTTATGTAAATCCCATTCAATTTCGATATTGAAAATGATAAGAAATAAAATTTATATTTGTTTAGTTTAGTCTATTTAATTATAATAAATATCACTCAAATTTTTTATCCTTTAATTCGCCTTAAAGTCCCATTATCATAATAGGACTTTAAGCCGATTGGTACATCACACGTGACAATGACTAATTGATATTGATAGTAATATTTGTTTTAAAACGTATACACAGAGGTAATAATTGTTTTAAAACGTATACACAGAGTTAATAATTGTTTTAAAACGTATACACAGAGTGGGGAACCCAATGCCAAGCATATTCTAGCTAAACTTCAGAATAAAATAAACGTAACTCTGTTCCTCATATGCAACTACCACACGTCATATATAAGATAACACATAAAACTTATTATTTATCTTATTCATATACCATGATCAACAATAGAGCAGAGCCCAGCATCGGAAACTGATCTGCCTCTGCTCCGTAAGCTGGGCGGTTGACGCCTGAAGAAAGCCCATCGCCTCGCCACCGACGAACGGAGGAGTCGGTTAAATCTACAAATAATAAAGTACGGTTATTTTTATATGACGTAAAAAATATGTTCCAATTTATTTCTTCAAAACAAAATGTGAAGGTGAAAAATGCTGATACAATAACACCGTCGTCTCTTGATATAACTGTGTATCTCAATAACCAGATTATTTTTAGTAAAAATATATATACTTGATATTTATTATTTTTGTCAATATTAAATCCGAAAAGACGACCAAAATAAATAATAATTAAATTATTGATATTATTATGTTAAAATAGGAAATGTAAGTATGTATATTTGAAATAAACCTATTGGTCGTAACATTTTTCTTATTTTTACGTTACCATAGCCATCCGTTTTTAACACATACGTTTATGCTACGTAGTGCTTGTCCATACTGCAACTTACCTTTTAAGTGGTGGATCAGAATAATATGAGGAGCTCGAAGAAGTAGATGTGTCGCTACTACTAGAGTTCACATGGCGATAAACTTGAAAGCTCGTGCTAGCACTTGCACGGATATTACCTTTAGACATAATTACATATACACAAACATACAAGTAAAAAACAAAATGTATATCTCTTGAATGTTTTAGAAAATGTTTTTATTTATGAAAACACAATACTGTACTACGAATACTAGTTGAAAATAAATTGTCACTGGTTTCTAAATTTAGTTCGGACGGACGAGAGCGCGGCCACGTTTGGTTTGACTCATCAACAATTAGATCAGATTGAAAAATTATCGCCTTGCCTTGCTCTTCTTCTATGAATTTGCATTTGTTTATGTTGTACATTGCCCGCATTCTTATTTGAATGAATCTTATGTACATAAAAGGTTTTGTGTTCTATAATTTATGATGAACTATAAAGATATTAAGATTTATAACTAAAATATATATATTTCTTATATAATTTCAATAAAAAATTAAAATACATTTTCTTATTTAAAAGTTTAAACAATAAACCAAGGTTGTTTGATATTTATTGAAATCGTCTTAAAGGAATCTTTATTAAGGACAAAATAAAACAGGATTTGCACATAAATTTTGATTTTATTTAAAAATAACAAGCTGTACTCGCTAGAAAACCTTACGCTACAATATAAAAAGGAAGATTCAATAGAAGACATATCTGTCCCGAGGATTTAGTGCTAACAATCATTATTAAATAAAAAAGAAATATTTTTAGCTCACCTTTATTAATATGCATAATTGCTAGCTATAAAAATAAAGTATGAAAAATACTATGAGTAACTAATCCTATATTAATAAATCCTTTCATATAGAAAAAAAACCAATGTTTACTCTTTTAATGATCCATAAGCATAAGTAAGAGTTCAAATTACAAACAGACATTTACCTTGTACAAAGCTACAATGTATGTTGACGCAAATTTTATATCAGTCATATGTCCCTTTCTCGCAATATTATATGAAAGAGACAGACGATGATTAGTAATAACTAATAATAAGTATTACAAAAATCTTTGCCATATATCATACATGTAAAACATGCTATAGATTTACTTAAATATTGGATGGATATGATAATTCGCCAAGAATATACTGTTATTGTGCTTTATTCTAAAATTTATTTAAAGCTAAAATATCAAGTACTAATTAGACATTACATTATATACGATACCTAAATACAAAATAGGTATAGTGTAAAATTGTACTTTTCAAGAAAATCTTATCATCTTATCGATAAATAATTAATATACTGGAAATCAACTCAAACAAAAAGAAATCTTATTTATGTATTACAATTCATTTATTTTCATTCACACACTCATTCATCATTTTATTAAAACATCACATGAGTAACAGTGTCTTAATACAAAGCTTATTAAAAATTAAAATACAGCACAATTTTATACTAATTTATTAAAGGAAAATGAAAAAATATTTAAATAAGGTTTTTGAATATTTTTTCTGTAGTGACTTGATGAAACAAATGTATTTTATCGTATGAGCATATTCTTTATGATGAAATTATTTTTTTAGTGAAAACTGTGAGATAGTTTGTTTAAAATTAAAATTGAAAACATACAGTGTATCTAACACAGGAACATTACGATAGAGAATAATTGCGGTAAATGGTGGCTATCACATTTCTTAATTTTTTCTACCTTACAAAGATGTTAAAAATCAATTTAAGACATAAAAAATCATGCATATTCCCTATTGCCATAAATATGAATTGCAACTTACTACATAAAATATATAAACTTCATATAAAATATTAATAATACAGCACTATACATTTTGTGTTAATTAACGAATTTATGATTTTATTTATAAAAATATATTGCATGCAAATGTTTTGTGCCAAATGATTTTTGTGGGTTTTTGATGTTCGTTCTATGCTTTTAGGCATAATTCACAATTGCAAGCGTATCTAATAAGTGTATATGATTATTAATTCTATGTTAGAAATAAAAACGACACTATTTTGAAAATTATAAAAAAATGTATGACTTGTTACATGGTAATTGCTTACTAAATCAAAACATAGTTTATAGTTTTTTATTAGGATAATTTTGTAGTTTTAAAATTATAAAAGAAAGAACCTGAAGGATTCTGGAAACTGTATATTTGTAAATTTTATTTTTTAAGTGTTACTTAAATAAAAAGAACATAGTTTTTAATAATTACTTAAGTCAATATTAAAGTGCATATTGTCCGTTTTTTTCTTCCATTTCATGATATTGCATTTTCATTTGGAAACATCTACACTATATATGTTTATTTAACAATTTAAATGTAGAATTTTCAATTATAGACAATTTTTATAATATTTTTCAGAAATAAAATTAATCTGAACTCATTTATAAAACTGAGGGATTTGTTTGATTGAACATGCTAATCTTAGGAACTACAGGTTCAATCGAAAAAGTATTTTTATGTTGGATGGTCCACTTATATAGGACGGCTGTAGATCAGTTTCCAAGTCGTGCGTCGCGTCAGGCGAGTGCAGGACGACGTGGATGGAGGCAATGACCACGTCCCGGGATTACATATACTTCATTTTACCTTGTCTGTCTTACTAGCACATGTTTAGCAATTTAGCCCCAACAGGGGGAGGAAGAGCGATAAGGGGCATAGTAAAAAATAGCAAAGTCTCAAGGGCGTCGCGGGAAGTTTGGGAATCTATCTATAATCTATAGCATATAGACTATACATGATACTTCACGTTAATTATTGTTTCCATGTAACACGCTCTACCTGCCGTCAGAGTTACTTCGGATACTATGAATGTATCACGATTCACGCGCCATCCCCAGCTAAGCCAGTTATATCTTTGACTATGAAGAAGAAGGCGCAGGGAATTTATCTTAAACAATTTGATATTTATTTGCATGTTGTCTTTTCATCTACATTTTTTTTATATTTTTGCAAGTAATGAACAAAAACAGATTTTTTTTAACTTTTCATAGTTCTTTGTTTTATTACACGATTACACATATATCTTCCCACTCCATATTGTTTTACATATAAAATTTTATCAAATTGTTTCCTTGTAGCTTTATCCATCCATATACATATAAAACATATAACGAGCTTATCATTAATAGTATGGCCGCCGTGGATTATTCTGAAAACAGAAAAAGGTATTATTATATTAACAAAACAAGTAAAAATATAACAACAGATATTTATTCTTAGTAATTAAGATTTCAAATCACCGGATGGACAGATACGAATTGGCATAAACTTATTTTCATTTCAATGCATGTTTATTAAAGTAATTCTAATATTTAATATGTATGAAGTACAATTTATTAATATATTTTGAGGATAAACATACATCTTTATTATTTCACATTAATGTTGTTACATAACTAACAGATATAGATAACATACTTTGATACGATAAATAACACTCCGCATTGAATATATATATATATATATATATATATATATATATATATATATATATATATATATATATATATATATATATATATATATATATATATATATATATATATATATTCAATGCGTATATATATATATATATATATATATATATATATATATATATATATATTATATATATATATATATATATATATATATATATAAAATATGCAAATGTCGAACTACCGATTGTGAATTGTTGAATCTTTGAAAACAACCAGAAACAGTACTTCAATATCTCAAAGTAAATATCATAAGCTGCTCTTTTTTAATAAATAAACAAAAATAAAATACAAAAAAAAATGTCCCTCGTATAGTCTATTATCATGATATATCAGCGAGGGGTTACCAGCGGGTTGGGTCGGAAGCGGTAGGCCAGCATCATGCGCTTCCTGTACGCGTCGAACTCGTCGTCGTCGGGGCACACGCCGTCCGCCGACATGGCGCCGAGGCCCTGGTTCGCTACGGGTTGCTTTGCTCTGGAATTACACATTATATTTATTTAATAAAATTCCAATTAGCTATCTAGGAATTTTTAGATAAGAAATCAAAATTTTTTACAACACAACAGACAGTATATAAATAAAGCAATTCTAATATTAACAACGATTTTTTTTATGCAAGTCGACTTATGGACGACGGCTGGTAAATATCACTGTTCCATAGTCTTATGATTGTGCTATTGATTTTTAAGTGTGTATTTTATGATACTGACTTGTTAATAGGTTCAACAATACCGGTTCCTTCAGCACCGAGACCTTCACCTTCAGTCCAACCCAGCTTTTGTAACATTTTGAAACCTATCAACAAAGGTTTACATTTATAAAACAAAACTGCTACATATATAATAATGTTCTTATGATAATTCCTCTGATCTAAAGCAGATTCCTGCGATTTACACTGTTTATTCAGATTATTTTTATAAAAAATTAAAATTAAATAAATTGAGACATTGTGAAGTGTCTCAATTTAATCCTAAGGCCGTAATAAGAAATGTGAATTTTTGAAACGCTGGACGCTATGTATGGTAATCCCTACTAATTGTTAATACGAAAGTAACTATGTCTGTCTGTCTGTTACGTTTTCATGCCTAAGCTGCTGAGCCGATGCTGCTGATTTTGATGAATTTAGGTGTAGAGATAGATGGAACTTTGAGAAAGGAAATAGGCAACTTCTTTTTTTGTCGATCCCGGAATTATGTGGGTGAAAACGCGGGGTGCAGTTATGTATTGTATAATTCAAATAGCCAGCTATTAGAATATAATTTCTACTTGATCATGATCCTGGACTTGGACATGTGTGGACATGAAACCATGGAGCGCTGTTATTTTTAGTATCAATTAAAAAAATCGGTTTAATCCACGCGTAAATATTTTCTGCATCACGCTAGCAAGACTTTTTTCATTTGTACTTATGTCGATATATTTTAAAGGACCTCTACAGACCATAGATGAATTTACTGTCGTAGTTTTAAAGTATAAAAAAGTCAATTCCGTTCATTGAAGATAAAAATGTATTAATTGGGTTGGTTTATATATCTTTGGCATATCGTTATTGTTAATACAATCTAAACAATCTACCCAGAAGCATTTATGATTGTATATTTTTTTATTTATTCGGAAATCACGCAAAAACTAATAGATGGAACAGAATAGTTTTATAAAAAAATAAAATAAAGAACGACAAAGTCAAATTACTTTGATTACCTATTGGTATTATATATAAGCTGGTTATCTACTAAATAAAACTAATTAATTTTGACACGGTAACAGCTTAGAGCCGAAGTCAATATATAAAATATTAGGAATATTTAATATGGCAAAATATAAAATATTTTTGTATATAAGTTGATTACTCACAAATGAAGCTATAGAATACATAGATTTCGTCGAATAAATTACTTATCTTTCGACCTAATGTAAATACCTATGTTATATGACAATTATTTAAAAGATTCATATAACGTTTATTGTGTAATATTCATATTATTTTAACATTAGAGATGTAAACAATAGAAAGTAGTGTATTTTTTTCAGGACTCGCCATAGAATAGCGGTGTTGTAGCGGTAAAATAAATAACGTTAAAATTATTAACTTTTATGGATATTGGTGAAAAAGTAATGCTATAAACTATAAAAGAGTCTGGTTACAGATGGTATGTTCAATAATATATATTTATTACAAAAAAAATGCATATAAAATGATCGCTAAATTAATATACATATACGTTTCATTTTTCAAGAAACATTACGTATATCAATTGAAATTAATAGATGTTAAATGAGTGATTCGAAAATATATAAATCCGAGAAAATCGAAAAATTGAAGAATTGTCGTAGGTAAACATTTCAAAACGAACGCGATTCAGTTTATTAAAGCGGGCGAAGTCGCGAGCGGGTCGCTAGTAATCTATAAACAAAGGTTGTGTTGATTAGATAACACTTTGTTTACTAAATGGTATTACGTCATAACTCATAACACGGTAGCTGCTGTTCCGCATATTTAAAAATACAGCAAAAAATCTTGAAAACATCATGATTTGAAATTAATTTTGTAATTTTATGATTAATTCATAAAATAACATCCATAAACTAGAATGTTCCTGATTGCTTGATACTTAAACTGTTACAATTACATATTTTAAGAATTTTTCTCACATAGAATAAAAATATCGGTTATTTTTTTTATTTAAGAGAAAATATTCCTTAGAATGGTATGGATTCACCGTAGGACGAGGAGCACAGAGCAGCGCCTATCACTAGCGATCCGAGGATTAAAAAGACCCTTTAAAATGCGCTTAACCCTCCACTGATCAAACTCTTCTCTCTGCCTTCAGAGCAGCGCGTAGGACCTGCGATCCGAGGATTAAAAAGACTCTTTAAAATGCGCTTAACCCTCCACTGATCAAACTCTTCTCTCTGCCTTCAGAGCAGCGCGTAGGACCTGCGATCCGAAGATTAAAAAGACTCTTTAAAATGCGCTTAACCCTCCACTGATCAAACTCTTCTCTCTGCCTTCAGAGCAGCGCGTAGGACCTGCGATCCGAGGATTAAAAAGACTCTTTAAAATGCGCTTAACCCTCCACTGATCAAACTCTTCTCTCTGCCTTCAGAGCAGCGCCTAGGACTTGTGATCCGAGGATTAAAAAGACCCCTTAAAATGCGCTTAACCCTCCACTGATCAAACTCTTCTCTCTGCCTTCAGAGCAGCGCGTAGGACCTGCGATCCGAAGATTAAAAAGACTCTTTAAAATGCGCTTAACCCTCCACTGATCAAACTCTTCTCTCTGCCTTCAGAGCAGCGCCTAGGACTTGCGATCCGAGGAATAAAAAGATTCTTTAAAATGCGCTTAACCCTCCACTGATCAAACTCTTCTCTCTGCCTTCAGAGCAGCGCCTAGGACTTGCGATCCGAGGATTAAAAAGACCCCTTAAAATGCGCTTAACCCTCCACTGATTAAACTCCTCTCTCTGCCTAACCAAGTTCAAAACAATTCCACTAGTGATAGCCCAGATCTTTTTATTAACTATAGAGATTTGGCTGTTATGCTTTTCGTTCCTACTTTAACCGCGTATAAATTAACTCTAAACGAGAGATGTTCCGACTAGTCGGCACCCAGTCGGTGAAGCCGACTATTCGGCCACTATCGTGGTCGGCGACTATCCGACATCTTATTATGTTAAATTTTCCCAACAATATATATTATTTACAATACAAACTGGATTGTCGTGGCGCAGAGGCAGCGTCTGTCTGTTAACGCGACGGTTTGTGGGTTTGATTGACTCGATTGTTCAATGACGTCGAATATATTTTTTTTGTTTCGTATAATATATTCGCGGTCCGACAGCATAAATGATTAGAGTAGTTATTTTTGAGTAAAATATGCGATAAAAAAATGTCAAAACTAAATATTGATAAAACCAGATGTAGTACGTATGGAACAATGTACTTTCTTAAAAGATGAATCGTCGATTACTTTTGGAAGATTTCATATATTTTAGTCATATATATATTCTAGAATATTTGGATGTGAAATATTTTCTACCCGGTATATCACAATTTGGTTTAAAGTTTCTAGAGACAGCATTTTTGATATTTAGCCCGAATGGTTGTCAAGTACAATCATCTTACCCATCGAACTATATCAATATTGAGCTCTCTTGATCTTAAGCCTTCTCATGAATATTGTACTTTCATGAAAACTATCTTCCAGAATATTAAAAAACGTATTCCTGGACAGTACGTTAGTTTGTTCGAAATACTATGATTGTTAGGCGCATTTGTTTCAGTATCTACACTATCTACAGTAAAGGGAGTATCCTGCCTGGATGACGAAATACCAATAAAGTAAAAGTTTATGTCGACTGCAATGAGAAAACCTAGAAACTACTCGATCAGAACGCACGGCTTAATTAACTAAAACGCTTGTACAGTGTCCACGAGGCGTGGGCTTTGTTAAGTTCCAATTTTATAATGTTAAATGTTTTTATTTATTTCGTACTAAGTACTGTTACCCACAGTTTAAATGAAAATGTAAACATACCAATATTGTCCTCTTTTAGTTTATATTCTTTATAATCGCTGAGGTCAGGCTCCTTTCCGCCTTTTACTGCAGAGTATTTCTCCATGAATCTGTAATTAAATTATTGTTGCATATAATATTGACGTAATATACTTATTAACTATTCCACTTAAAATATATATTTGATTTTTAAGTATTATTTGTACATATTTTATTTAAAATTATGAATGATACTAGGAAAGTGATTTCTTTACATGTTTCATAATATGATATAAATATGTAGATATATTAGCCCTCATATTATTATTGTTCGTCAGCTCCGGAACTCATACAACTGCAGACATCATATAGTGTAATCTCCGCTTTATGTCCGACACATTGCGTGTTTGAATGGCGGACCTTACGCGCGACCACCACCAGATTGGGGAAATTAAAATAATTTTGAACACCAACTCCTAATGGGGATGGCAAATCACACACCACCATCGCGATTTCTACACTTCGTTACATCGGTCGATTTTCAGATGTGACATATATTATAAAAACCTTACTTCTTTAATTCTTCTGGTGGTAGAAAGTCACCAATGTGGTGTTTTCCCTCAGCTTGCTTTGTCAGTTCTGTGGCCCATCTCTCTGTTGCATTCATTTCTTTGGCGCGCAATCTGAAACAAAACTACTTGTTGTTTAAAACATTCAGACCAACAGTTTAATAAATAAATTTATAGTAATAAATAATAAAGTAATATAAATTTTATTTATATATCAATTTTCTTAAACGCAAATAGAATCCAAAGATAGCCAAGCCACGCTATTCGTCATATATTTTAATAATTTGACCCATGTTCCCAAGCATAATCTGACCTATGTTCCCAAGTTCCGTCTGAGGTGTCCTCATCACTGTCATATTCATACTTGTGCTTGCCAGCGGCGGCCAACCTCTCCACTTCCTGCCTCTTTTTTAACATGTCCTGTAACAATCATATGTTTTATAGATATTAACATATAATAAACAAATCTAGCATAAACGTGCATTTATCCGGATAGTTAGTGAAAATCAAGTTAAGGTACCCTTGGATCCTTTTTGAAAATAGTTGTTGCAGGAAAAAAAATGTGACTTGGAAACCACCCATACAACCATACCATAATGTATATTATTAAAAAAGTAGTATTCAGAACACCGTAATTAAAGAACTGAGAACTGAATTAAAAAAATCTGTAATTGTATTTATAAAAAAAAGCCTAAGCTTTTTTAATGATTACTGTATATAAATAATTATAAAAAAATATATATAATATCAAACCTGATATAACAAATTCAGTTTAAAGTTATCTTCACATTTTTTCCAATCATCTACACTCAAATTAGTTGTACCATAATTTGTCATGGCATATTGCATTAAAGCATGGTTATTTCGGTTCACATTTGTCAATTTTAAACCCTCTTCATCAATTTTAGATAAACTTGTTCCTGCAATTTGAATTTCTTAAAATAGTCTCTTCTAATGCTTTTATCGTCTATGTTATTATTTTGTATATAATAATCAAATAGTAATAAGGAGTTTATTGTACGCATTAGTTAGAATTCAAACAATAATTTAAAAAAAAACAGCAAAGTTTCAGAAGCTTTAAATTTTTTAGAAATAGTAATAATTAATTATAAACTAAGAATACAATCGACAGAAATGAATTAAACAAGTAATGAATATTTTTTTATAATAATATTTAGATTTTTTTAGACATTCTTCAGACTTCATGGTTATTGCAAAATTTTATTCTTATTATATATTCTATTATAGAATGGGTAACGTAACTAGAACTATAAAATTAACAACAAAATGTCATACCTGGAATAACATTAGGTAATGTAGGAATAATACCAGGTTTAACATCCATTGATGTGTCTCCCCAACGGGATTTCTTCCTTCTTCTTCGTTCCTTTCTCTCTTCGTCGTCACTTTGAGAACCTGAGTTTTCGCGTTTAAGATTGATTTGGTTTGAAGAGGTGTTATAGCTGGAATTGTTATGGTAGTCATTTTAAAATTATTGTTATTACCCATGTGATAGTAACATTGATCTTAGATTTCCTTGAACGTCTAGAGACAGCAGAAAAGTAATAATAAGACAATATATTGATTAAAAATATCAATATTTTAATTTAATATATTTTAATAATTAATATTTAATGTTTAAGTTAAAATAATTTTTAAACAAATCTTCATTTATATTTAATTATACAAATATTACCCATCAGTCACTTCCTCCTTTAAGGGATTATAATTATCATTACTATCATCATCTTCTAAAGAGAATTCAGGCTCATATTTGTCTTCAGGTTTGATCTCAGGTTTTTTTTCATTCCGCATTTGATTCACGAGTTCCCGATACGCCTTATATTCATTCGAGTTGGGATTATGAAGGAACCTGAAATATTATTGCTATTTAATAAAGGATGCCAACAGAAAATATTCAAAATCTTTGTGTTAAATTGATTAAACCTGAAAAATAGTTGTGTAATGCTACTGGTCTAAACTGTACAGACATTGTTTTTATATGAACATTATATAAAAAACCAATAGCCTTACAAACTACATAACTGTATATAAATGAAATATAAAAATGAATACAGTATCCTTCTTGTTTTTGTTTCAAATTTGAGTGGTTTTACCACATATTGTCTTGTATTTTCAGTACGCGTTCCCATTGGTCGCCATTAGCCGATACCTCGAAGGCCGCGCGGCGCACTGCACTCGCCACATCTGGAGAGAGAACTGCACACCACGTGTCATACATATTGTCTTTAAACCCCCTTTATGTTAAACTGTACCCATTTACTCAGTTTGTTATATTACTTTAACAAACCCCACGTCCCCCTCCCTCCCACTCCCTCTCCCCTTTATGTGATAGTGGGTTAGTTAGGTTTTACCCATTTGCTTAGTTACTTACACAAATAAACAGTAAAAATAGAATAAAGGTCACATAGTTTGTGAATAAATCATATTATATATAACACGACCCCAATTAAATAAGTAAAGTAAGAGAAATAAGGATGTACGCCTAAGCCTCACAATTCTTTTTATTTAAACTTTTTTTAAATTAAAATTTTTAAACCAAGTTAAAAGTTAAACCATAAACATAATTTGAACTACATATAAATGAGAACTGCTATGGTGAACGATGTTTACCTTGATTCGGGATTTGTGGCGCAGGTATGTTGCACGGTTCCATGTCTTTAGGTTTCGGGATGTGATTTAAAGGCATGGGCATGGGAGGTGGAATATTCTGTAGTTTCATCGGCTCAGGAGGAGGTATATCTAGAGATTTAGAATCCAATATCGAATTTGGCCCCATAAAAGGCGGATTGGGACCATTAAGGCCGAAATTAGGACCATTTGGCCTAAAAGGTGGTGGGCCAAAGTTAGGAACATTTGGTCCGAATGGTGGGTTTCCTGAATTTGGGGGTATCATAGAATTAGGCGGCCCATTTGGACCTGGTATTTGATTAGAAAAAGGTGGGAAAAATGGCGGCAAGGGCCCATTAGGGCCAGGTCCGCGCATATTTGGTCCACACATGGGTGGCATTGGACCACACGGACCATTTGGTCCCATAAAATTAGGGGGCATCGGGAAATTTGGATTCATAAAAGGTGGAGGCATAGGTGGCATGGACCCGGGTCCCATCATTGAATTCGGTGGACAAGGACCCGGCGGAATGTTAGGGCCAGAGCCCATAGGTCCAGGGACCAATGGACCAGGGCCGATAGGCCCAGGACCCATTGGACCAGAGCCCATTGAACCAGGGCCCATCAAACCTGGCCCACAACTTATAGGTCCATAATTCATAGAACTTTGTCCCATTGACGATGGCTCAGAATTTTGAATATCTTGTGAATTATCGTCTTGATCGTCATGATCATAATCATCGTTTAAAGGTCCATCATGAGATCCCCATCGAGTAGAATGGTTGCTAGGTGGGGAATGGTCATCAGGGGGTCTAACAGATAATTGCATAAGAGGAGGGATATTTGCAGTATCAATGTTTTTCTTTCTGTCCTCCACTACAGGAGTTGTTGGACTATGTGGTCGATGACGTCCTCTATCACTCCAGTGGCGATGTCGGTCTCTGTAATATTAAATAATAGGCGAAAAGTAAAACATATCATGTATAATACTTATAAACAATAAGCATTACACATGATGTTGTACTTATTTGCAACCATTATATATATATATATATATATATATATATATATATATATATATATATATATATATATATATATATATATATATATATATATATATATATATATATATATATATATATATATATATATATATATATATATATATATATATATATATATATATATATATATATATAAATATATATATATATAATTTAAGCATTTGTGTATTTAGTAACTCTTACAAATTTAATAAAACAGTAGTAAAAGCAAGATTACCTGGACCCTCTTTCAGATCTTCTCTCATTATGATGATAAGAATCATCACTATCACGCTCTTCTATTTTTACATTTGTGTCAGGTTTCTCTGTATGTTCACTCTTATGTTTTTTGATTTCTTCCTCTTGTTCTTGCTTTTCTTTGGCATCCTTTTCTTGTTTCTCCTTATTTTGCTTCTCTAATAATGCTTTATACTGATTCATAAAGCTTCCATCATTTGAGAAAATATTAGGAGATCCTGTATCTTCACTTGTTGCTGGGCTAATTATAAAAAGTATACTACTATATAGTGCAATTCATATTCATTACAATAATTAGAGTTTTTATGTATATTTAATGTTTGCATAAATATTGTTACATAGAAAACCATTTATTTTTACTGAACGTAACATTTATTACTATTAATTATTATTATTAATCTGTAAATAACTTAGAATAAGCTTTATACAGGTATTTATTATTCTTATAAACAAATATAAAGCTTATTAAAAGTGGTTTATATTGGCTGCAATACAGTCCTTTAAGCATTGAGACCAATTATCAATAACATGAACTCTTTCTATCGGAAAATTCTTCACTGCCAATCATGTTATGAAATTATAAGTTAAGAAATTTCATCTTTTAAAATATGCGCATGGTTCTAGGTGCCATCCTAATCTCCTGAGATAAAGTATTTTGCGTTCGAACAATCTTGTCTTGTCTTCGAATTCTTTCTCTTACCGCTTTGATCACCTTTTTATTTTATCTTCATTTGAGATGGCATTGTATCTATAAATAGCCCGGTACACAAACTTTTGACTTATACTAAGGGTATGGAGGGTTTTATAAATTGTATTTGGCTCCATACCTACCTTATATAATGCAATCGCAGGTATTCGGTTATCTATATCGTCTCACTACATTTTAATTTATTTTTTAATTTCCAAAATATTTCACAACATATTAGCGCAAAAAAAAGAAAATACTGAACAATTGTTAAAAACTGCAGATTCCAGTAATATTTTATTAATTTTATATTTAACAGTATTTATGGTCAGACTAAGCATGTAAAAATTAATAATTGTAAGCATATACAATTAATTATCTATGCTATTATAAAAGAGTAAAAAAATTGTGTGTTATTTGATAATTTTATGAAAAAATTATGCAGGCTGATATAAAAATACTAATAGAATATAAAACTATGATTTTTTTTGTCTGTCTGTATGTGCATTTATATATCTTGGATCTACTAGATGGATTTGAATAAAACAACTTTTGTTACATATTGATTAGGTCAGGGCAGGATCTAGGTTATAATATATTTTGAAGACTATCCAGAACAATAGTAGACCAGCTGAATTATAAGAAATAATGATATGCTACCAAAACAAAATTAATTGAATGTGATAAGCAATTTCCTATATACATAAAAATTAAGGATCTGGAAGGAGTACACCTGATGTACAATCACGATTGAACATCAAAACTATATGAAACAAGACTATAGCACTTTACTAAAATATGTTGACCGTGATGTGTATCTTTTATTGAAATATGAAAATCCAAGATCTATCTAGCAGTAAAGAAGCAGGGGTAAAAATGTTTGAATAGGAGGATGATGAAATGATAATATTAGACAATATTACAGAAGCAATTATGCTGCACATATGTAGGTGCAAACTGCCTATATAAAGGTTGCATGTTTTTTAATATCTAAACAAGATTAGTCTTTATGTTCAATTTTATTTATAGTTCAGAGTTGATTATCCAAGTTCAATTATTGAGACTAGGCTTCTTTATTTTAGTGCAAACGTTGTGAAAGAATTAATTTTATGTCTATGATAATACCTATTAAAAAAAACCACTTTTTAACAGCAAGCCTTGATTTTATACAAAAAAACCTAATTCTTAAATTTCAAACTCGATGTGCCTTGCTAAGATAATTAATAAAAAACACGTACAGTTTACAACTGTTTTACTTTTCATAATCGATTGCTATTTGTTTAAGGTAAGGGCAATTCTTGTAGCATAATCAACTACTATTTATTTTGTAAAGTTAAAGAGTTGTAAAATTAAGAAATAAAAATCATACTTAGACAACTTTGCTTGAGCAGCAAGAGCTGCAGCCTGTTTCTGCGCTTCTAATTTTGCTTGGATTTCCATCTTCTTTTTTTCGATGATTTGTTCTTGTTTCGTCATTTGTAACCATCTTGTACTTAATGCGGATTTATTTTTGGTGTCTTTAAAATGTATCATATTGGCGCCGCTATAACTAGCAGTCTTTTAATTTCAAATAAGATTTACAATGAAAATAACATAAATTTTACTTCAATCCAGATTTTCATACAGGTAGACATTAAACGAAATGAGTAGAAAATGTCTATGAAGATTCAAATCTGACGTTTATGCTTACCATTTACTACCTACAGATCTACAATCTACAACCTAGAGTATACAAAAGTTTTAGTTCTTCGAAACTCACAATTCATAAATTTAAAAAGAAGTATAAATATCTTGAAATAAGAATTCAATTTTAAAACATAAATAAACAATTTAATTAATTTCTTTAAACAAGTATTTATAAAATTAATAATTATAAAATATTAATAAATTATAAAATAGAAAGTAAAAATCTTTTGCAGGATTATTAGTCATTTTCTCCCACAAATTAATCGTTGTTAAACTACATTTACTAACTATTTTTTAAATTTAGATTAATATTTATGGATTTGGATAATAAAAGTGGTGTAAATTAAAGCACAGTTGCAAATCACAATATATTTATCAAAAATATATACATAAAATTGCAGTGTGATAAAACATTATAATTTGGAATACGGAAAAATTATGGATTACGATTTTGATTTTATTTGGTACTATTTGGCACACAATAGACTCATAATAGACTAGCATAATAAAAAAAATATAAAAAACAGGTGGTCTTATCGCTGAATAGTGATATTTTCTACACAGCCTAGATATCACAGACGAAAAATGGATAAGGTGTGAATAATAAAGCACATATATATTAAGATAAAAATATAATAGCTTATAATTATTTGGTTTCGTTATTATCAATATTAAATACAACCGTGTCATCTTTGCCCTCGCTGTAGTACGTGCAGCGTGCGTCTCAAATATATCTGTCCTATCTATGCGTGCCACTGTTGGTGTATCGCGATATTTCTACGAACGCGTGCGAAACGTTATCATGTAGCTTAGCCAATTTACTGTTTATCTCTATAATGGTCGCGCTGGTCAAACCTTGAACCTCATGAACAGGCAGAATCTTCAAGCCTGTTGCTCATACCCATCGCATCCCTGATCACAGATTCTTTCTCCTGTATAAAAATGAGGTATAGGATGTTTCTAAGATCCTATACCTCATTCATCATCATCATTCATCTTGATATTTTTTATAAAACGAAAATGTACTGGCTTCTTTGAAGATTATATCATATATGTCAGGATATAACAACCTCTCGTAGGGCGTAGGCGTCGTTGAAGGGACTCCTGTAAATACACAAAAGGTCCTATTTAATGCTGAGGATTCGTAACGGTCTTTGGTAAAACATTTCGAAGAGGTTCTCTCAGTCTACTTAGGGTAGCTAGTTTATACCTCCAATTAACAATAGTCCTTTTACCCCGGAGAGTCAGCTTGCCAGCGCTATCGCGCCAAAGTGGTTCATTGGGCTTCATGGACTATCAGCCGATTGCATTTATGTGATACTCCTTGAGTCACTATCACCAACATTGAAGCTATTGTGCGGATTTAATTTTCATTCAAATTCCCTTGACGTTCTGACAACCTCTCTCGAAGCTCATTTGCTGCTTCCATTATAACTTGTGACAAACGTTACATTACCGCTAGTAACCATTAGTCGTGTAACCAGTTTTTGAGAACACTCCTCTTAAAGCCGCACCCAGTATCGCGATATAGTATCGCGATCATTTGGAAAGCAAGGCCAAGTTGGCCGACAGGAAAATGGGTGTCATTGGGAAAGCGAGACAGTACTTCACGCTTTTACACTGATTGGCTCTGTATAGAGCCCAGATTAGGCCTCATATGGAGTACTGTTCTCATCTCTGGTCTGGTGCACTCCAGTATCAGCTTGAACCATTTGATCACATACAACGTAGAGCCGTTCGAATCGTTGGGGACCCAATTATCAGTGAAAGGCTAGACACTTTGGCGTTGCGTGGAGACGTTTCTTTGTTGTGCGTTCTGTACCTTTTATGATCTGGGGAGCTGTTTGATCTGATACCTGCCGCTGATTTTCCAACCACACTGTACGACACAAGCTGAAATATCATCCCCACTACTTGGACACTTCACTACTGTGCAGTTCCGTAGGAACTTTTTACCACGTACCACACAACTGTGGCGGCAGTGTTTCCAGGTCGATACGACATGGGTACCTTCAACAAGCGCGTCTATCTCAACCTTAAAGGCCGGCAACGCACCTGTAACACCTAGGTGTTACATGGGGTCGTGGGCGTCAGTGTTCACTTGTCAACAGGTGACCCGAACGCTCGTTTGCCGGCGACGCTGTAAAGGCCATTCAAAGTCAGTAGTTCTTTAGTATACTCCCCCAGAAAAAAATATTACGTTTATATTTGTAAGCTTACCGCATGCTGTAAGAGAGTACCGACGAGAGTAATAAAGAAACAACAAAATTAATTAATCTGAAGAGTAGTCTTTACAGGAGTTAAGTTTATAATAGATTAAGTAGCCGTAAGGAATATTTGTGGGTAAAGAAACATATATTCGAAGAAAAAAAAATATTTTTTAAAATAATTTGACTATGTTATATCATTATCAGTGTATTTGTTTACAAGACCAACTGACGTTATATCCAAACATCATATCATTCAGTCCAGCCGAACCGCAAATTTTGAAGATGTAAAACTTAAGTGCATTTTTATAGCAGTTATCGATTTAATCTATACCTATATATAATAAAAGGATAGAAAAGTCAATTCTGTACATTAGAGATTTAAAAAAAAGATTGATTGGGTCGGTTAATATGTCGATAGTAGAAGCCAAAAATCCACTCAGCAGAATTCTTGCCTGTCTGTCTGTCTGTTTATTTGGCTTCCAATCACGCAAAAATTACTGGACAGAAATGAATGAATTTTTGTATAGTAATAGCTTACAGTCCCGACCCGAATAAATTTTAGTTTTTATCCCGGTATTCTATGCTTTTCCCGGAAAATAAATGAAAAAGTAATAAAATTTAATTACTAAAATGAATGAAAAGAAGTGAGTTAGTTTGGCATGCTAATAGTTTATAACCTTACACAATATATATAGGATAGTTTTTATCCTAATGTGAAATGCAAACCTCGAACGAAAAATAAAAACAGAGACGGTTAAATTACGTCGATTACTTGCAAGTACGTAAGTAAATAACCAACCAAACCAAAGAACTACTTACTAATTTATAGTAAGTAGTTCTATTCCAATCTCACTTAGTAACAGTGGTAAATGGTAATTTATTTTTTATTTAAATTATCAAAACATTTGAAAATTATGTTGTTGTTGTTGTCTTTATATATGGCGTTTCGAGCGTGCCAGTGGAGCACAATTCACTTCGCCAATGTCACGTTGAATGGAGAACACACAAAAGAGAGTGTACGGTAAAAAAGAGTTAATATTACACTATAGAAGAATGCATGTTTTAAAGAGATCCAGTTTAAATCCTTCACCTATAACAAAATTAACAGATATCTACAATATGTACAGATAACATATAAGGTTAGTAATAAATAATATTTTACATGAGTGTTAGCTTATACTTTAATATTATTATATTTAATATATTTACATAAAATTTACACAAAGGACTAAACACAAACATCAACAAACACTGAACATTAAGAGGACGAGGGACTTTGAGAGGAAGGGCATCGTATAAGGGACGGATTAATTTAGGGCAAGAGAAAAGGATATGGGAAGGGGAACCGTCGTCCAAGCCACATTCACACAATGAGTGGTCCCTGACCCTGATCTTAGCCAGATGCACAGGTGTAATTTGAAAATTATTTCCATAGTCTAGCTACTTGTCACAGTAATAGTTACAAATCTTTTGATTTACAATTATTATAGTGACATTTAGCAATCAGAAGGTAATTTAGGTAGTCGTTTTTGATAGAATGTCATCTGTATCAAATAATTATAAATAAATAAAATAGATATAATGTGTTTAAAAATCTACAGTAATATTTTATAAAATCTGTAAACAGATGTCGTTATTCATTGAAATAAAATTTCCGCATCACGCTGGCGGGATTTTTTTATTTGTATTAATGTCAATATATCTTAAATACATCTGCAGATCATATATGAAATTGACGTAGTATTAAAGCATAGAAAAGTCACAGTCAGAAGAGAAACTATGTTCATAAAAGATTTTAAAATGTATTAATGGGTCGATTTATATATCGTTATAGTTATTATAAATATAAGCTAAACTAAACATTTGATATTTTGTCCGTATGTTTATTTATTCGCGAGTCACGTAAAAGCTATTGACCAAAAAATGGGAATTGATGACTCATATTTCAACAGATAGACAACAGAGTGATTATATAAGGGATCCGTTTTTTTCTCTTCAGGTAGAGAACCCTTAAAATAATTAAATAAAAAATAAATAGTAGCGTAGCGTTCCAATAAATAAAAAATAAATAGTGTTAGTATGATTTTGTTTTAAAAATCAATTATGGGAAGTGGCAATGGTGTTTTTACGCTATAAATAGAAAAGCTAGAACATAATCTACTTACAGAGTTTATATTAATTAAATATACGTTTACGTTTTAATATATACATGCAAGAAACATATAGGTATATTGATTACGATTTTTAATAATAAACAAGAGTGATTCAAAAAGACGAGACAATCAAAAAAATGCATTGTGATGTAGGTATAACATTATAAAACGAACGCGATCTACTTAGATTATGCGGGCGAAGCCGCGAGCGCGTAGTAGCTAGTAAAAAAATATATTTTTTACGGTAGTTATAAGGAGGTTGAAACTGTGCACAAATATGTGTAATAACCCATTTCACCCTGCTAAAGGCATAATAAAATATACCCAGCCGAATACGAGCTTAAGAATGAGCCAATTAGTTTAACATACAGTGGCGATAAATTGTCAAATATCTTATTTTCAAGTCACTTTAAGTGTCGATTGGTGCAAATATGGTTAATTATTCTATGGACAACTACTAGTATTCTTTACAAAAATGTGAATGTAGATATGTATACATCGTTTTTTATCAATCAACAGATTTCAAAAATTTATAATGAAATGAAAATCGAAAAGACTTAAAAAAATGTTTTTATAAATTTAAAAAGAGGTAGTTTAAGCATTTTACTGGTAATAAATAACAAATACGATAAAGGATTCCTACAGGAATTTCAAAATCTGTAAATTAAGTTAAATTACATATATCATCATTTAGAAGAAAATATAACTAACTACATAGTCAATAATAATGTCATACATAGCACATTAATCGGGAAATGGTAATGAAACATCCAACATCTTTGCATATTATTCTTTTTATATTTTTTTCTTCAGTTTAAATGGAAAATACAATTTCATTTATTTATAATGTTGTCATTTATTTATTGTAAACAAATATATTATAAAAGATTTACATATTACTATCAAAACAAAATATTCACAAAATGGCAGACTAACTAAACAATTAACTCATCTGTTCGTCAAGCATGCTAACAATTGCATATTTTTGAGCTAAACAAGAAGGAGAAAGTTTTGGCACTGATCCCATAATTCAAAATTAAAATGAAGATGGCATAAATGCACATTGCAGCAATACTATCCGACTTGAAGTTAGTCTGTTCATCCAGATTTTGAATAGGTACCTTTTATAACAATACTCTTCACAATCTCTCTTCAGCTCGTGTACCGATGTACCGATGTACCGTGTGATATACAATTGACGTTAGACAGACTAATTCCACTCTGCGCTAACAAGCCGCACGATGTCATCCAAACAAAACGCTAAAGAGAGCCTAATCTTGACTTGACCATTGTTTTTGTGGTAACTTGACAATCGTAATTAACTGATCGCTGCCTCATTAATCATTGAAATCGAAAATCACTTAATTTATAAAAAAAAAACAACAAACTCTTGCGACTTTCATAACAATTCCATTGAATGGATTATATCAACTCAATTGAAACATTCAAACAAATTCTCAATCTATTTTAAAATAAAAAAGTACCTCTTCTCATTTCTGTATTACCCTGCCTTAACAAAATCATATTATACAATTAGACAGTTGGCGAAACAAAAAATAAAGCAATGGAAGAGGACGTGAGCAAAAAAGAAATCACAAAAGGAACATTCCACGCGTCGGGTCGCATCGACGTACGAGCCCAGTACCGGAGAATGCTCGAACTTAAAACAACAGTATACAAATATAGTCGATTTCTGAGTAGCAAATGAGCTAAGTCCCTTCCACTGTTACACGAAATGCCGAAAAGAAAAGTATAATTCATAAATTGTACCTATACTTTGTTTATAATCTAATTTTTTTTACATTTTAATAATTTAAAAACAACCAGCACTTGGTCGAGAATTTATCCATTTTTTTTGTGTATTTTATATTTTGATGAAATATTTAAAAGCTAATTAACGTGAGCCGATGTCAGGATTCATAGCTAGTCGTCGTTCGCTCGAACCGGCTGGCAAGTATCGCCTGACTCGAGCTTGTATAAACACTTGTATACACAATAACACTACCGTATCGTCTATACATCTTGACTCATATATAATGCACTGATATTTCGAGGGGCACAAAATATCGCAGCATAGTTGCGGCCGCCGCCGAGCGCGGGCCCCGCCTTCGCCTCCTACCTCACGCCTCCCGCCTCATATAATTATTTATATAGCAATTCATAAAAAATAAAAACACTACGTTCCTTAACGCGCCTAAACGTCTAATTCGTACTTTATTTACATCGACATAATACATAGTATTTAAGTTGTTCGGTAATTCGACAGTCTTGCGAGAACGCCGTCGAGCGCGGGCGCGACGGCGGCCATTTTTTCCTTTTTTCTGTACAGCAAATTTACAATTGAACGTTCGATCAGAATACGCAAACTCAAACATCTACATCTAAATAATTATGTAACGTAAGGATCTTCACGCAACGCCCGCCTTAAGCCGCTATAATATCAGCTATGTTAAGTATAAAGTGTGGGGGGCGCGTGACGGTGACGGTGACGGTGATGACGATGACGCATGCGATCATAAAATATATAAATCAAATAGGCCAAAATTCATTGTTACGATAATTAATGGGATTAACACAACCATAATAGTCGTGACGTCACGTCACATCACACGCCCGCCGCTAATATACATTTGGGAATTAGTATTACTAATATATCACTAACTAGGATTTAAGAAAACATAAGTGACCTCACTACACTAAGTATCGCCTACTCTGTACAATGGACTATGACATTTCATCGAGATATATTTGTATAAACATGACAAAATACAAAGCTGTCGGGACATCTGATAACTTATTCGGTAACAATCCAGACTTGACATGGGTGACATTTTATAACTCCCTTTGTGACAGTATTATCGATGATCCTTGTTATATCTACATATATTAAGTTCATTTTGAGTGGTATGCACATTGATATAATTGATGCACTATAAACAATATATTTATATATATATATATATATATATATATATATATATATATATATATATATATATATATATATATATATATATATCACAAACAAATTATACTATATGGAGACAATCATTGTATATATAAAATATTAAGCGGCTTTTCATCGTATCTGTATATAAAAGTGACAAGTAAACAAATTTTAAGATAACAAACATGATTTTACAATTTTTATTTCAAATCTACATAACAATACATGCATGTGTATATTTTGCCAATAGTATCCCGTCGGGTACTCGAGTACCTCGAGCGTGGTCGAGTGCATCAATGAACAGTGCTTAACAAAAACTCAGAATAATGGAATGCATTTTCACAATGTCCTCCGATCATAACAGTCTCGATGAACACAAGATATATACCTCTTCTCGTGATAACGACAGTAATTATATAAAACAATCGATGCTTAAACTACTGGTAACAATAACATTTTCAAGAGTCGTCGTCACTTAAAAATCTTACGGGTTTGCATTAACAATGTTTGTGATGACGATAATTTGTGGCGTGTGGATCTAGAAGCTTATTCAAATACAAAAATGGCATTAGTAACTTTTAGTTAATTAATTTATGAAAAGATCAAATAAAATAATAAATAGAGAGAAATAATAAATTAAGATTCCAAAGCGAAGTTTAATCTAATATCATGACCGTAACATTGAGCATTCAAATGAGTAACATGACAAAACAAACGTGTAATATGAACGTGAATTGACCGATATTTACTATTTACGTACAAAACAATTGACCGAGTTCAATAAAACAAAAGCAACGCCATTCGACATACTAATTGACAAACTCAACTGAAACAACATCGATGAACAGTAATTCGTAACCTATCTCAAATGAATTTACTAGTTATATATATATATATATATATATATATATATATATATATATATATATATATATATATATATATATATATATATATTAACTATATATTATAATATAATACATATATATCATGAATACATAACAAACAAGTATTATATGTGTCAAGTAGGTGACGTGATCGGAGAGAGTCCGTTGCTAGCTAAAGACGCCATCACAGGTGAACTTTAAACAATTAACTATTTTCGTCCACCATATAATCCAACATAATTTTTTCTTGTATTTAACATACATTGAATGAAAACAATCGTTTACTGCTAGGGCATTTAATTTAAAAATAAACCAGAGTTGCACAAATAATGCTGTTATTGAAAAATTGTTAATCTTTGATGATGATAAATTTTAATCTTTAGTAATAAATGAGATTAGAATATACACAATTTAAATCAAGCCTTGAAAATTATAGAGTATGAAAAAAAATTTTAAATGTAACATCGTGTACTTTTGAGATTGTTTTTAGATCCAAAATGATTTTAAAAGAGATAGTCCTTTTAAAATGTCAGCTTGGGAATTTAGGTTACGAAAATTTACAAATGAGTTAATGTTATGGACTACATTTTTATTAACTAACTATGGAAAATGAAAGCAGCAAAATAATTAGTTTATTTAAAAAGAGTGGACAAAACCATAGTTTTCACATCAGAGATTAAATCAGAATTACTTAATGCTAAATCATTTTCAAATATGGACGTTACTTTCAGGACAAAATACGAAAGACGGCTGTTCATACATTTGGTCAATGCGAGTATTGAATCCCTGATAAAAAGAAAAAATAAGAACTTAAAAACTCAAAAGAAATATACTTTTTAAATAAATATAATGTAATATAGAACAAATTATATTCGAAAATTGAAAGAAAGAACAAAATATCAGGGATATACTCGAAAGATGTTAAAAGACCACAATGCAGACTAACATAACTATATTTTTATTGTGAATTGGAGGGTTGAAAAGGACCAGAATTCCTTACTTCTAGTGGATGTTCAACACTGGCCGGTTGCTGCTAATTTCGAGATGTCTTTAGCAATTAAAAACTAATTAAATATAAAATTTATACTAAATGTATAATTTTGGCAAAATCTATGACCACATTCACTTTAACCCGCTCGTCTCACTGTCGCTATAATACTTAGCTTCGAGCTCCTTTGAGAGATTACTTTGTGACATCAACAAATGATATTAATTTACAGATATTTACACGACCGCAACAGTGACACGAATGAGTGAAAAATAATAGAACAAATATAATAATGATTAATTATATTAAGAATAAAGAAGAAACTGAATATTACACTACCCATAGTAAAATTTAACAAGAAACATGACATATCATTTTTATTATTTTACTATTTACAACATGCAAGCTGGGCAAGACGCATACAAAATGAACGTCCAACGTTTAAAATGGATGGATTGTTAAACAAAAGGGACAGTATAATCGACAATGTTCCGTATTCGATTGCACTCTGACAACATGTTGACTTTTTTTAAATTAAAATTATGAATTAACTTATTATTTTATTTCATTTTATATTTTGTTATTTGTATCTGTTGCTATAAATTTTATTTAATTATGAAATAACATGTTACAGTCGTATTAAACTTAAACTGATTAAAAGATAGTATCTAAAAATTAAAAGTCAAAGGCTGTCACAGACATCGATCAAACTACAACAATTCAAAATTCACATTTCTGTTAAATTGACTCTAAAATTGCAAAAATTCCCTCTCCATCCTTTTAAAGGAATTTATATAAAAAAAGAAAAACTGGCAAATTTTAGAAGCGAAATTCATTTGGACAACTATAACAGACGGCAATATTTTTTTTCGTGTAGAATAAAAGTGTGGACGAACAAATATACTATTGGACTATTATGTACTTATCTGATAATATATATATATATATATATATATATATATATATATATATATATATATATATATATATATATATATATATATATATATATATATATATATATATATATATATATATATATATATATATATATATATATATATATAAGTATTCAGTTATTTACACTATAAAAACCAATCGATAAAAACAAAGGGGCCTATTACACGGTTACACGTAAGCGCAATCAGGCCCCTTCCTACTAACAATAGCAAACAACATTATGGTACAATATTCGACCTCATATTGCGGCGCCCAGCTCCGAGCCGCTCTGCACAAAACGCTGCGGCCGGAGCGGAGCAGCGCAAGCGCATGGTAAAAAAATAAAGTTTGATATACATTAAATACAGTTAATGTCCGAAAATATGTAATAATATAATTAGCTAGGTATTATAAAATGTTTTCTTAAAATTCAATATGGGCCCTCATATCCGGTAAACGACGAAGATCTACATCTCCGTTTGGTGTTTCATAAGTCGTTTAACATAAATCTTTTCCTTTATTAAAAATTAATGGAAGAACCGTAAAACTAAACGTATTCAGCTGCGATATAACAATTTCTTTAACTAAATATATCTGACCAAACAACAAGTCGCACTGCCAAACCGGCAGATGGCGTATGTGTGTACTAAATAGTAATTTACATATAAAATGTTAACCAATCCTAATCTAGCACAATTACGTTACTACCAATTGTACGTTCACGTCCGGGTCTATAAGGCATTCATAGGAATCTCGATAACGGAAAGCTTACAACTAGCCCTCCTAAAAATATACACACATTTACAATACTGCAATTTGGCGTGCACTGTATAGTTTCTTATTACTTTGTAATTTTTTTATTGACACACGCGCCGTACACGTACATACATACATATATTACCAATTAAGCACTACCCTTATAAATTAGTTGTTATTAAGGCGTGTACATACAACTTGTACATTTCAGGTAGTCGCAATATACGTACAATATATACAGTTACGGCACATACTAATCACCACATAAGTATAATAGTCAATCGCCGTACGGTTCTCGTGTATAAATACAATGTTCCAGTCCCGGCACCGTACGGTCGAGGGGGAGAGAGATGGGAGCTCGGGGAGTGGGGAGGGGGAGCGGAGGCGGCGCTCGGGCGAGGTGAGCGTTAGAGGCATCGGGCGGGCGGCGAGTAACACGAGTGTCAGTACGCTTGCGTCGTACTCGCTGTTGAAACTCGCTCCGGTTTCGGGTTCCGCTGGAAATTCATTTAAACTACGTTAATATTCATATTATATAATGTATACAACATGCATGAGGCAACCGTGACACGGCGGCACAGTGTGGGTTCGATACCCACTAGGGGCAATTTATTATTTTAATTTTCTCCCTCTGGTGGCGTGGTGTTGAGTGCCATCATTCAAGGTTTCGAAAAAAATACATATAATATAATGTATGTATGTGTTTTGAGATACTTCTCATAACGAAGAAGTTCGGAAGACTTTATATAGTTTAAGAATAACAACCTTGTTAATTACGTAAATTATAAAAATATACATAAAATACATATGTGTATAATAACTGTGATGTTAATCATTTTATCTCAATCTACTAAGAAAAAAGCATAATGTAGAGATGGCGTAATATCGTGATTCATTACGAATTTATTTATTATTTATAAGGAATTGAACGAATAGACTGACGAATCAATTTGTAGGATATTTATATATAATAACAAGCACAAATGCAAATATTTTCCTTATATATTATTGTTATTATTTTAAGTAAGAAATGTATACATTATGTATGTCAAATACGTCATTAATTCATATTATTTCATCGATATTCACAATAACTGTTTATGCAATATAATAAACAATTATTGTGAATAGCGATTATTTTTTTATTATCGATATATATAAACATTAATTTGCGTAGTTCGAAAATAACGTAATAAATAAAACAAAGTACGTCAATATTAAATAATAAAATAGTTAATTATAATTAGAAAGCAATTGTAAAATACTTTTATTTATAAAATTATAATGATTGCGACGCTTGCAGTAATAATCTTATCACGTGTTCAAATATTACTACATTAATAATATTTCTTTTTTTTTTTTTAAGTTTTTAACAATAATACTTACTGAAATATGCCCATAGTCCTTTAATCGTGTTACAGACTTGAAAAGGTATATTGAAATGAAGCAATGTTCTTATTTGTTATTTTTTTTCAAGTTGGAATTAATCTCAATAACATGCCAATTTAAAATTATAAAAAAAATTAAGATATTACTTCAGTATATTAAAAAAAAATTAACTTTTGACCTTCCATAAATTTCTTTTAGTTTATATATATATATATATATATATATATATATATATATATATATATATATATATAATATATATATATATATATATATATATATATATATAAATATAAAATTTTGTGCACAGTCAGATATGTTACAAGATTAGATGAGACCATATCACGCGTAGTCATAAATATTAATAACAACTCTCTGATAACACTACCACCAGATTAAAATAATCTTATGAATATTAGTCTTACCGCGTATATAATAACATTATATAAAAAATATGTTTATTATATATTTAGATAAACACGTATTTAATATTTGTTTAACTGTTATTGACGCAGTTTATATAAAAGTATTAATTGTAATTTTAAGCCTTATGGTTTCCAAAATAGGCACTTTTTATCGACAATATTACACAAAAATATCAAAGCTAAGAAAATTAAAAGAATGTGTTAATAATTGCTTATTATTTTAATAATTTACTTTAAATATATATTTCTTCTGTTAATTTCTCCATCGCTAAGTTAATTCACTATAGCATGAATTATTAAATAAATGATAACAACATACATTAAATGAAAATAGCTACAAAAATCTGAGTATAGACTCAGCATAGATTTCACAAGCTCCACTACTCTGTCAAAAATGAATTCAATATAGACTCATAGATAAGAAAGAAGAATATACTAATGTACTCGTATATCCCTAGTGGACGGGAAAAGACGGTGATTTTGCGTTGCACAAATGTAAGGGAACAGGAAAATACGGGATTTTACGTTTTAAAATGGAAATAGCAATTGCAGTCAGTACTCACCAAGTGGTCGTACTGGTGCACCATGCGCTTGATGTGCGTGAGCTTGCGGTGCAGGTAGTTGACGCGCCGCCTCTCGCGCTGGTAGCCAGCGTCGTTGCGCATGCGCTGGTACTCCTCCACGATGCGTTGTTCTATGCTCTGTGGGTGTAACGTATATGCACTTTTGAATCATCAATTTACATAAAAAAATATAAGTTTTGTCAGTACTACAGGAAGCTACCACCGGCTCGCATATACTCATAGAAGCCGCAAGAAGAATGCGTAAGACAACAAGAAAAGTAACAAAGTATTGTTTAATAAGACCGATTGATAAAGTATAGTGTTAATTTTTGGAAATTTGAAATTTTGTAAATGTTTTCACATTCAAATGCTAAAATGCATTAAATATTAATTTCAACGACGATTGCAAGTCAACTAGACATGAGCGATGAGACAAGTGATCAAATCATTAAAATAACTGATGACACAAATCAATATTGGAAAAATACCCATGACCGCAATGCAAACCTGATATGCAAATCTTAATTTACTGTTACTGAAGTAAAGGTTTTTCTAAATTACATACTTAAATTCTAGAATAATTTCTATAAATACTTATTTTAAGTTACACATTTTGCATTAATTGACAATTCAAATTAAATCGTTTCTGTAAATAATACAGATATTAAATAAAAGAATTTACACATAGTTTAATGCAAGCGACCTTGAATCGAACTAGCTTTAACCTTTTAAAGCCGCAAGACGTTGGCCTTGCTTTTTACGAGATACACGAGATTGTGTGAGAGTGTTGCTATTAATAAAATAAAATTATATTAAATTGTATTATGTACTTCAATGTTATTTATTATTAGTGAATTTTTCGCAAGTAGTCGTGATGTTGGAATAACCAATCCAATCAAGTTGATTGTAGTCAAATCAATTCACGTCGGGTTACTGAGGGTTTTTTTAAAATCGTAACTATAATGTATTAGTTCCATTATGTCAATACTTTTAGAAATATATAGTAAAAATAAAAAAAAGAAAGGTAAATGGCACTATTTAGACGTTTGTATGTTAAGTCTATGAGAAATATTCCTATGCCTTATTTGTTTTTGTAAATAATATGTTAGAATAATACCAGACATACAATTTACAGTTTTAATTTTGGCCAATTTTACCTTTTAACACAATCGTAACATACAGAAATGAAATAACATCACAATATAAGCATTATTATTTTATAAGGAATAATGAAAAACGTTTAGCTAGCCGTCTGTCCCTTATCTCTATTTTTTTTTGGTTTTACACTAAGAGAAAAAGGAAACCTTCTAAACATATTGATGTCTTTAGAAGATAGAAAAACTAGCTCTGAGAAGGCGCTCACCCGGTGGTGCGGCGACTGCGGGTCGGCGCGCTGCAGCTGCTGCTCCAGCTGCGTGAACAGCGCGGCGACCTGCGCCACGCGCGTGTACAGCGACTGGTACTCCGTGTACAGCGTGGCGAACTCGTTCTTGTACGCGCGCCGCGTGCTCGAGCTCGTGATGGGCGGGTACTGCCTGTAATAGTCATTGCTAGGATTACACATTTGCCAAAACCTATAGAAGTTACGCCACAACCCACCGGGCCGGCAATTCTGCAATACAAGCGACTACTAGTCAACTTACTATACACAAAAAATATACTATATCTAATTTTGTATGTATTATTAGTTATAAAGTTCTATAAAAAATCGTTTTGACATATTTATCAACAGGTAGATTTAGAAAAAAATCTTAGCAATTGGTAAATAAAAGTTTTACCTATCTATGTCTTCAGTCATGTTTTCATCAGGGACAGACGTTAAAGCTGTATTTTCTAAGGGTTCCGTATTTGTGATGTCTTTTACTGAAACAACAACACATGCCCTTTTAGATAAATATATGTGTATATTAAAATAATTAAAACATAAGTTAGGTAATTACAACGGAATCTTTAAATATCCACATAATTATCATATTCATGAAATTCATATTTTCCTCTATAATATATTGCATACTGATTTATTTACTGTTACAATATATATTGTAAAGCATTTATATAAAATTGAATTAAATCATACACATAACACAATTTCTCTCAGATGTTTTCTTAAGCATTTCTATAAACAAATTAATCAGGAATAAGTTTAATGTTAATTTATGAAAAACATACCTGTGATACTAGTTTGCTCTACCGGAGGACTACTTCTAATAAAACCATTCGTTTTCACAGGACTAGGACAAATATCCTTGACAGTAGTAAAGTTGAGAGTGTAGCCATTGTCCTTTTTGACTGTAAACAATATAAAATATACTTTAATCATTTGAAATACAAAATTTTGGGTCAGTTCAACATCAACAAAACAAGCTCAGTCCCTATTGGCTCTAGATATTTAAATTTAAAAAGCCCACATGCAAATTATATGAAATATGAGTCAGGTTTTTTTTATACGAGCAAAGAACTAAATTAATAGCACTATATATAAATGTAACATATACAGAATATTCTGCGATATGCACCAATGACAAGAATTTTAATATAAGACAGTATTACCATTTATATCAAAAATAGAAATTTTATATACATAAAAATATGCATTTTTATGTATGATTGGTGTAACATGATTTAAAGATAATTGACTTAGTTACTTGATTTAAGTCAATTGATTTGCAAATGAGTCTTCTGTTGCTTGGAATGTAGATCACGTGTTTTAATACCACTTTGTATTTAATAAGTTTTTAGTATAGTGCTTTGTTAGTTATTCTTTAAGATTGATGTATGTATGAGTAATACACATCCTAGTGATAAGGATAACACAATATCGTTTATTGCACAGTATAACCCACAATCAGAAATAATCAAAATAAAATCAATATCTTAATTTATTCTTTGAATAGATCTCAATGTCATAAATTGTCTTACCAAGCCAAAGAATCAAACTATAAAGCTAGCTATTGCTTGAATGGAATTTGAACAATGTTTTTAACTTATGTGTCTTTATTTCTGTAATTATCAAGTTCGAGTAAAATACACACACTTATAACAATATGATTCAGTTTACAAAATTTATAAAAAAAAACACGTTTTCAATAGGACACACTATTGTACCAATAATAGAAAATTATAATGAAAATAATATATTTTATTTGGTCACAATGACAGGATGTGCATGTAATATGGTAAAAAGTAAATTTTTGTGAAAATTACAACATAAAAGCCATCATCTGAATTAAATGCATGGTATGTTTATGAATATCGCAAAATAAATGAAAATGTATTGTGAGGTATAAGGCTTCTTGCAACTCTGTTTAAATGAAATTAAAACTGTTGTTTAATATATAAAAACATTTTGATTACATATAACTGGTCATATAATTTATTACATAACCAGTCAAGTAATGTTTTAATATGCTAAAATGAAATGCAACCAAATGCTCATTCGATCTATTACTACAAATAAATATTAAAATACATATTGATTAGGAGTTGCATGCTTAAGAAGTTTACATGAATCAAACAATAAACATCCATATAATGAATAAATAAAAGATTTACCTGGTGCGGGTATTGAATCCGCAACCACTGGCTCTGTAAACAGAGCAAACAATCACATTTAATATATATATATATATATATATATATATATATATATATATATATATATATATATATATATTTGTGAGTATGCAAAATTAATGACTAACATCAAAGATGAAGGACTGTAAGTCGCAAACTATCTTGATTCAGTAGAAACGAAATGTAATCTATCATGTTCACGAACATCGACATCAACGAAATGTAATCTAATTTTCCCATATCCATTAATTAATATAACTTATTAAATTATGAACATGAATAAATATATTGCAAATTTATAATGATCCAGGAAACACCAGTCCCATTGAAGGTGTGTAATGTGTTTAATGCACATTTAAGCATAAATGTTTATTGTTTACGATACATTTCTAAAATAGTATAGTTTGTAGTAATAAACTTGATTATAACAACGCAGTGTGTAGATAATTGAGGATACGTTTTTTGTGGTACACAAAAGTGGAAGTGGTCGTGTTTGCGGAAACTGTTTTACTTAATTACAATAAATGTACATTTTTATGGAATAACATCAGATACGTATAATAAACATACTTCAGAAAATTATAATATATAAATATTGTTTAAGAAATATTATCAAATTAAGAATATTCTAACCATTGTACTGTAAAAATATACACGCATAACATAATAAAAATCGCACTCTAATATTTTATGCAGTTTTAAATCTATCGATAGTTCTATCGAATCAGTCGGCAGCGAGTACTCACCCGTGCCGCGCTCGTCCTCGTTGTCGGAGGCGTGGCGCTCGCCGGAGGACGTGGTCGCGTACCCGGAGGAGGGCGGCGAGGGGCGTCTGATGTGCGAGATGCGCTGCTTCTTGGCGGCGGGCGCGTCCTCCCCGGCGGCGGGCGCGCGCTTGCCGGTGCTGGGGGAGGCCCGCGGGGACAGGGAGTTCGCGGAGTCGCTGCTTAGTGGCGGTGTTAGATTTTGAGGTTTCCGCCTGCATGATACAAAATATATTGTGTACGGTGTGATGAGGTTATTCTACTCGACAGCAGAACTACTTAATATCTATATATTTACAAAATATAAATAATTGTATATTGCAACTTTTTGAAAACTTGGTAAATCAAATATATGTTTATATAAAAATTACAGATTCATCTTGAAATAAAGAATTACATAGTATTTCATTAAAATAACCATTATTCACCTAAATATTAACATTTATTAAAAACGCTTTAATATTAAATAAGTAACTATTGCATCATCAATTGTAAATAAATTTCACCACAACTAGATTAATGAGTGATGTTGCAAAATTTGTTCTGGAACATTCTCATGAGTAATTACATTTGAGAATGTTCCAGAACAATGTTAATGTGAGAATTTAGTGTTATAACTTTTTTCAAAGAATTTATTAAGAATTATGTAATGTTCATTACCATATTAACATAATTAGTAAAAAGATCTTTAACAATAATGATGAGATTATTTGATGATAGGAGTAATTATTTCATTTCAAAGTTTCTACTGGTATTAAACTTGCTAATATTTTAATTTATGTACATAGGAATATTTTATAATAATTGAGAAAACACTTATTTAATGAATACAAATTTGAAATTCATATTGGCTCAGACTTTTACCAAAACGTATTTCACAACAGGTTATACGTTGTAACTAGTTAAGAAATTTTGATAGTCATAAAACTACAATATATTTAGCGTATTACTATTAGCATATAATAACTATACCTCTTGAGCATCCGTTTCTCTTCTTCAGAATAAAAAGGCCATTCTTCGTTCACATCGTTCCACACGTGACGTCGCAAATGGTAACAATTGTCCTTTAGTGTACCTATTTCGGGCAAGATCTTGTTCACCATGCCGCGCTCTTTGTCTTTTAGACCCTCTGTAAACATAAATTGTTTATTTATTTATTCTTTATTACATGAATTTGAGTAATATATCTAAAAACGAATACAAAATAGAATTATATAATTATTAATATTTACGAATTTGTATAAATATCTGTATAAAAATAAAAATATAAAAAAACATACATAATAAATATCTATTGATATCATCATGTGTTATGGTCGTTGTGTGGTTTGTCATATTTATGCCACTTATTCAGAATATTGCGTAGAAATGCGTAGCGTTAAATACCGCTATCGTAATATTTTATTTATTTAGACCGAAAAATGTCTCTAGATGCTAGACATTCTATTGTTCCTGATAAATGCAATTTGTAAAATGAATACTACACTCAATTTATTTTTAAAATCATAATGTACCCACGGAATTACTTGTATCTGTAGTAGTTCGATATGTAGTAGGTTCGATTTCATTTGGATGTTTATTCCGATAAGGTTAAAAAACAACGCGGCTGTTGGTACATACAATACACTTTCTCTCGAGCATGAGTAGAAAGTGTAGAACTCACAAGGTTTTATCTAAACTAGTGACATGAAACTAAATTCATATATAATATAAATTCACTAATTGGCGTTGCGTTTTTTTAACGATTCAATATTTACAATCATTACATTTTTCATAAACGAATATTAATATTATTTTGAATCATGCCTGAAATAATTAGCTAAATTCCAAGTTCACTATTATCGATATCTATAAACCAATCAGCCTATGTTTCCTCTGAGGAAACAACAATTATTATTATATTTGAACATTATGGGCATGTACGAGAACCAGTTGAAACTAAAATATACGGGGCTTTGGAATATAAGCTTACCACTCATAAGTCTCGCGTACAGTTCGGGCTTCTTGAAGGGTTTCAGTGCTAATAATTGTATAAGTCTTTCTCTGAAAAAGGAAAAACAATACATTACTTCTCGCTGATTCATTGTTTTTGCAATATAAATTAAAACTATTTTGCATTTAATTTTTTTTGTTCAAGTAGAAGCCGTTAATGTTATAACTATTGAAAAACACGACCAGGTCAGCGTTTGTTATTTATAACTTTTTGTATGTTATAAAGTTTCACTTCAATTCGAGTATAACAAAAGTCGGCCAATGTGAACTAAGATTGTAGAAAAAGTGCAAAGAAAAGTTACGCAAGAAAGTGTAATAAAAATATAAGAATAAAAATGACTCGCTATACGAGTACTGCATCTTTGTTAACGGCAGCGAAAGATTTCATAAAATAATCTCAATGGAATTTTTTGTATATAAATATAGTATTCTTTATATATTTCCATAATTATTACATGTATTCAAATGTAGATATTTGAATTATCGCCTTGAGTTTCTAAGCTTTATAATTTGTGCATGTAACCTTGAATGCGCGTGAGTCAACGTCGCAAGCACAAATCGCCAAGTAAAGTTGGAATCATATTACAATATCATTTGAGGAAAGTGTTGTTATTTATATTGTTTGCTTTTAGATAACAAATACACTGTTAATTGAAAAATTTATATAAAATATTAGTTAAAGCTGTGGAGTTTGTTGGTTGACGGCGTTAATTTTAAGAAATAATGGTATGAATTGGACATCTTTGTGTTGATTGTTCATTTATAAAACCCATAGCCTATATTACACACGACAAATGTGCACTAAGAATATGTTATATATCAAACACCACTCCTAATTATTTCAAATTGACTACGCGGGTAATAGAGAGAGAGAAAACGGAGAGAATATTCATTCGAATTGAAAGTAAAACAATTTTTTGTTTTGTAAGAGATGTTTTTGTACGTAAGATTTCCTTTATTTTGCATCTATAATTTCATAACTGTTTTTGTCAATTGCAGTCATCAAAACGACGCAAAGCGCGCCACTTATATCTCTTAATGATAACGATATGATTGGCGCTTCCAAATTTAGACCTATTTTTTTAATAATTATTAAAACATACGAAAATATTCCATGCATATTTTAATTAAAATCGTCATATTTATCAATTTAGTAAAGTAGTTTTGTGTAGACTACATTCAACATCAATTCAGTTAAAGCCCGATTTTCCAGCAGTAGATATATATATATATATATATATATATATATATATATATATATATATATATATATATATATATATATATATATATATATATATATATTTCAAACTACTCATTAAGAATACGAGTATATTAAATTAAAACGAACCAAACATTATACAAGACAAAATGAGACCAATAGCTTATCAGCCTATTATGATATTCCACGTCAATTTATAGATTCAAATGTTTATAACGCTGAATGTACTATATAATATATTTTTTTGTAAATAAATGCTTTAATGTTTTTTAAAGTATCTGTCAGTTTTCCAAATGTAATTAACAGATAGCCTAGAATACAAGGAAACCACGAATACAATCATTTTTACCTCGCATAATGTGATTACGGTTTTGCTGAAATTGTGTTGTTTATGAAAGGTGTGAGAACTAAAGTAGCTATGCACATTTAACGCAAACTTTAAATTCAAACAATTGAGACTACTATATACTTACTAATGAGGAATACTTACTTTATAGGTCGCCTCGTAAGGTCTGGGTTGGGGGGTGGCCGTTGTTGATGGGAGTGAAGCTGAGTGTTGGGCTGCGGATGTGGTTGTTGTTGAGCGCCGGCTGGTTGCGCCGAAGGAGGTTGACGATTCGCCGGCGCCGCTGGAGGCCTTTCGACACGCTCTATCCTGTCAGGCCTTTCCGACCGCTCGGGTCTCTCTGGCCGTTCAGGTTTTTCTGACCTTTCGGCCCTTTCTGGCCTCTCGGCCCTTTCTGGTCTGTCGGCCCTTTCTGGTCTGTCAGCCCTTTCTGGCCTGTCGGCCCTTTCGAACCGCTCTACCCTTTCCGGCCGTTCGGCTCTTTCGGGCCGTTCGGGTCGTTCAGACAAGTCGGCCAAATTCGATCCATTTGTAATAAAAGGACGTGTTGAGCGAATTTTTACTCGTCGCCCAATATCGGTTTGGTTAGGTTTTATAACACGGGTGCTGGAACGAGTAAGTTTATATTTGATGTTTCAAAATAGAATTTTAATAATTAAACGAGTATAATAATATATAATATAATGAGTAAGATGTCAATGTAGTAATAAATACGTAGTCAATTTTAAATGTAACGACGCATATCTTTTTTATACCATTTGCTCTGTTCCGCGGCAATAGTTCTGGACATTCGATCCTTGGTCGCTTCGTACGAGTCGTCGTTCGCCTGGACACGCATCCTTCTAGGCAACGGCCCGCACGACTCCAAGCGCCTCACGCCCCCACTTCGGACACATTCGAACGAACCCTGAAAGGAAAACTTAAATGATTAAATAAATAGTATAAAAACTTCATATCTATTTTTATACAAGTGATATAGGTAATGGTTGACGTATTTAACAAGAATATTTAAAATTGTTCATATTACCAAGCATTTTTTGGCCACAATCATATCAAGAACCTTGTTTCAACATAATATTTTCAATACTAATTATTTTGTTTACGAATAGCCTGTGACAGTCTTATTGAGATCAAATTTATGAAAATGTTCGTTCGTAACCTTTAAAATGGTTTCCTATAGAACACTGTAGGATTGGTTTCCTTTAAAGAGCTAAAAGAGCTAAGTCTTTTTATTTTGTGGACAATCACTTATCCGGTAATGATAGCTATCATTTTATAAATACTTTATGTCAATGCTATTCATATTTATTTGTAGGTGGTGAAAATATTCAGGTCACTCAATTTTAGAGCGATTAACAAATTCAAACGTTATAAGTTACTGTGTTACTGAATTTGTCAGTCACAAGTTACGGCAGCTACCGCTCCGTGACCTACAAATTGGAACGAGCGCACCTTATCGGTGTTAAATACAGAATTTTGTTTCATTCTAGTAAATGTTGCACATAAGATAGATAATATGACTGATACTTTATGCAATTTTTAAGATTGAATAAAAATTAGAATTACTGTGAAAATTAAATTACAAAAAATTGAGGGATTTACTAACATTGCAAACAAAACGTGAGATAAAGCCTCTGTGTGTGGTAAAACCTCTTTATAAATACATAGTATTTGAGAACTCTACCTGTGGACCCTCCATTTCTGCATTACTATTAATGCAAAAAAATACTGTGAAAATTAAATTACAAAAAATTGAGGGATTTACTAACATTGCAAACAAAACGTGAGATAAAGCCTCTGTGTGTGGTAAAACCTCTTTATAAATACATAGTATTTGAGAACTCTACCTGTGGACCCTCCATTTCTGCATTACTATTAATGCAAAATTTAAAAGTGGACTCGCCCGATGATCCATTGCCGCTGCTTGGCGCAGGTATAGAAATTTTCTGCAAAAGAAATATACGTTTATAAAAGAAGAATGAGGAATGGAACCGGTATTTATTATATCATAAATGTTACATAAATACCCTGTCTGTTGTCTGTATATAAAAACTGTGTTGTTGTCTGTATATAAAAACTACAAAAATACGTATATTGTAATGTATATCTGTGACCAAAGTGTGAACGCAAAAATAAAATTATATAATAATAGCATCGGCACCTCACAGAACTATGAAAACAATATATTGAAATAGTTGTAACGTAATACAGTACGTAAAATATTGCTATTTGTTTCATTCGAGGAATGTATGTACATGCTTGTCGCGCTTAGAAATTTGGCAACTACTTCTAGGAAACAGATTCATTTTCACTTAAATATAATTAGGTCAGAACTCAGGACGCCATGCCATTTATTCATTTTATTTTTATGTTGGTTTCATATGATCAAAATGTGATAAATGATAATGTTACGAGCTTAACATGCACGGGGTTTTGCAGTGAATAACGACTTTCATCGCCTGGAATGGCAACGTCGCGGATCCACAAGCATACAAGTAACCACTCGGCGCAACGTACCGTTTCGCCACCAAGTAGGCGATTTGCACGCGATATTTAATGAATTTATACGAGAACGTAATATGCAATTGTAATACGATAGCGTATAGATAGTTTGCTTTTAGTAATTGCTTTGATTAGCTATTTTCGAATAACAGTCTCATATTTCCTACGAAAACGTGTTGTATCTACGTTATCCTCTATATACTTATGGTTTTAAAGACTTTTGTATATAGTATCTATAAGGTGGCAGACTGCAAGTGATGTTTGAAGCGCCACTATGCCGGGCAATTAAGTAATTCATTAAAAATTGCAACGTGACGCTCCTTTCAGAACAATAACCAGATGTTTAACATAAATATAATAACAAATTATAACAAATCTTGTGAAACAATATATATTCCTTTTTACAAGTACAAATAAATAGTCACAAAAGCTTTATAAAATATTTTTATTCCTCAAAATGGCTTTGTTTGTAACACTTTTAATTTACATGAACCACATTTTTCAAAGACAAATGTAAAAAATATGTATTAGTAATGTTTGCTAGAAGTTCAAAAAGCATGTCGCGACTAATGAACTCAAGGTGAGATATACCGTATACAATTATAGAGGTGATGAGGAAAAAACCCAGTACATGACGAGCACGGCACCGCGGGGAGCGCGGCGCGCGGCTTTCTCTGTGGTAGCAACTTCGACTGATATAAAGAGCGCGTCGCGATGGAATACTTCGGCATTCGGTGAACAACCGTCTCGCCCGCTACATTTGTACGTTTGCGCACTTCAGCCATTGTTTCATTTTCTTTGTTTTTGTACAAATTATTTTAGGGAAAATATATCGATGCAACAATATGATTAGATATCCGTTTGTAGGTAATGAGTGCAATGCATTAGCTGCAGATTGTACCATGTCAAGGTTGTTTAGTTTCATTGTGTTTGTCTTTTATGGAAGGTCGTTCGAATCTACGCCTCGGCAAGACCGGAAAATACGAGGAAATTCATTATTCGTTTTCAAGGCATTACTAGAATTGTTGGGTTAATTATATTTTTTTTAAATCAGTCAAGACAGTACGCCTTGGTCTTGATAGTCGTCAATTAAATAATTCTTGCCTAAACGCTGCAATTTATATAGTAAATTAGAATATTTAGATTTCTTTATTGCATTCTGCCCGTTCTGCCAAGCGACCAAGGCTTTTATAGTTTACCTAATTTCTCAGCAAGTGGTACACATTGTTGCAAAGTGAGAGGCCAACCGAACCGGTTCAGCACGTTCGAATGAGATATAAATATAGAGAATCTACTAATGTCGGATTTGTGTTTCGAAATATTTGTCGACCAGGTACGGTTTCATAGTTCAATCAATAACTAAATAGTATCCGCCTCAAAGTTTCGAGAAATTTGTTATTATAAATTCTAGGCGACCAACCCGGACGCGAAACAGTCGGCCGTGCGCCCCAGTCGAACTAGTTAACGTGTTGTATCTTATTGACGTAACGTTGTGGAGGTGGAACAGGTCGTTCGCTACAAATTCGACTTTAAGCACAAATGTATAGATTATAATATACTTTATTGCGCTATAAGCGTACGTCAGCAGTGAACGATAATAAATAGTTCTCAACACTCATCGTAGCGGGAAATCCACGCAGCTGGGCTGTGATCGGCCCCATGTTAATTGCTTACCGGCTCGTTATTATCTTATTTTCTATATATACATACACAAGTCATTCGTTGACAACAATATGTTTCATAAACACGTCGAATGATATTTATCAGAATACCTTTAACTTGTGCACCAATGATATAGGTATAAAGAACGATAATAAATATTTTTCTCTGAAAATTTAAAGACAACATGTATTAACTATTCTCATTATTATTAGTATTTTAATACACGATTTCTTTTCTTATATGTCACTCCTATAGGTCCCCGGACACTCTTTATAAGGTATTCTTTCCTGCAATTAATCGGGCTAACCTTGTTTGAACTAGTAACCGCATAATAAACTAAATACTTTGAATTGCTGATGATTTTTTAATGACACAATTTACTTAAACGATGTCACCGTGTTCAAATAAAATGACGCATTTCAATGTTTTTCATGTTTCAATAAATATGTTCAAAGTATTTTGAATATAATTTAAAATTTAACATAGAATATTCTTTTCGGTTTTGTAACTACACAAGAATAGATTATGTTACACGTTTTAGTGAATTAGAAATAAGAATATAAAAATATACTACCGACCCACTTAGTTGTCAGCAATCGTGATAAATAGTACTTATAAATAAACAAACCAATGTATAACAGAAAATTAACTGACGCATTGTATGGTATCAACGCGTTAGTTTATTAAGTGTTTCCATGTTTTGCTTAAGCAAGACGTTATGAATGGTACAAAAAATAACGCGGAGTTGCCTTATGAGAAGATGTTATTAAATTATAGTTATTATAACTATAATTTAATAACATTTTCTCATAAGGTTAGTTAGTTAGTTAGTGTAGAGAAAAAAAAATAACAAATTTGGTAAAACATTCACGAAAGAAATTGTTCTAACAATTACTAACGGTAGTCGTTACTTTCATCGCAGACACATTTAAAGGCAAGTGAGTGGCCAGTTATTCGTGAGGTTTCTACAATACTATTTGCATATTCGACTTTCTAATGGACGATACGGCCGTCTTGTCGCAATCGTTGGCGGTGTGAGGTAACATCAATTCAATTAATTATATGTTAAATGTACATAAAAAATACAAGATCCAACACGCGCGTAAGCTGCTATTAAATGATATTATTTAATGGTTTTAGTACGTCTCTATTGTAAAACCCTTGCCATTCGTACTAAAATTATTATTTATGTAACTTTTCCCGGTGAATGAACTATTTCATGTCAATTGTTTCAGTTCTACTACTGATTAGATTACCAACGCATGCGCAGTCTACTTACTTACGTGTAAATATATATCATGATCATGATAAAAATGGATGAAAATGTCAACCTTTAAATAGACCGATATTAATTCGTACTAATATAATATTAAGATTTTATAGTCTAAACTCAAAAGGATTCATTCCTGTGCCGTTCTCCTCGCAATATCTGCTCGCGACCTTCCGACTGCGGAGGGGCACCTCTCACCGACGACGTGACTGCAACTACGGCCTTACTTTGCGAGGCTGTTTCGAACGTATACGTAACGAAACTCTTTCCAACAGTTACCCAATACTCGATAGAAATTCCACTTATATCCTATTTTATAATTATATATTTTAATACCACTAACATTTCACGTGATCGCTTTGTGTAAGAAATGCTTATCATATAAACAATTTTCATTAATATAAAATTTGGAATGATATGATAAAGAATAATTTTTCAACTATATTCAATATCCTCTTTGTTATGAAAGTCTAAGAATATTGGGTTTTTACAAAATACTAAAACAATGGCAAGTAAAAGGCTAATAATGAATGTAGTTCTATGTGTCTCACTGAGCAACCGTTTTCATTGTGCACTCATCCATAATAATTATGTTTTACTTTTACTAAAAAATGAAATTAATAAGAATAGTGTAAGATATTAATGAAATACAAATATAAATGAATAAAGTAAATCTCTACAAAAAATAAAATTGCAAGATCTTAATAGCTCTTACAAAAGTTCAAGATTTGAGTATCGAAATATTATACCATGAATCTTTATAGATACCAATGTAGTTATAGATTAGGAATAGTGTTATTTAAATATATAAAGAGGATAAAATTAAGAATGTGTGTATATAATGTATAAGACGCACTATATGTCTACACAATGTCGCAAGTATTTAGATCAAGGTGCGAAACACGCGTTCGAGAGTCGAAATGGATCTGAGGAATTTTTGTCGAAGATCACGCTATAATATAAAAATGAAATATATTTGAAAAGTGGCATAAAAAATTTCAACTAAAAGTTAGTAGCACAATATTATTTCCTGACTTGAAAATACTACTAAATTCAAATTTGTAGGTAATTAGACACAAAGACAAAATGAATAGGTGTCTACAATTTTTTAATTTATTATTAGATAATGTATTTAAAATCTGATCTAGGAAGATTTAATTAAAAATTAGATCTAGAACAATCCAGTCGGCAGACGCGGCGCCGACGCGGCGTGACGAGAACCACGCCCCCGTCTCTAGGGGTTTACTGTTTGAGATATAGGTTATTCGTGTATTTGAGGCTGATGGGACACAAATACACAACTACTCCTAATACCTACTAACCACATAGTAAATAATGAGGTAAAACTCACTATACTTATAATTACATTATGAAAGTGCCTCAAATTACACGTCAGCATATTCTTAATATTGTAGCTGATAAAAAATGTGCACAAGTTAACTTTTTAAAATAAAATAATATATTTATAATAATTAAATGTAAAGAGCTCAAAATCAGAAAATCTACTTAATAACCATAATTCGTGCATGGCAACTATCCGAGTACGTGTCGAAGTTGGTAAATATAACCATATGGGAACGATAACTGAACGACATTGGACTGGTAACAAACAAACAACGAATGACTGCACAATAAAGACGGCAAATTGACTGCGAAACCGCTGTTTTATACACGAGCGTTAAAGTAGGCGTGTTATGTCGTACAATAGAAGATATTTTCTATAACAAATAACAAACTGTACCAGCCAGCTAATCATATATAACTATTTTGATATGCTGAAGACTATTTTACTATGCTTAAATTACGTTAAATACAACATATAATGATTTATACATTCATACTTTATAAGTAATTTTTTACAGTTCCTTAAACCTTAACCTTAGCTGTAACTAATTTCTTTATAATATAAAGTGTAATTTAAATAAATTTAAATCCAACTTGACATTAAACATAATTATAAACTCACGCTCACGTATGTCATATTACATCGCGTTCGAAAATTTGTTATTTGAATGAACACGAAACGTCACCGTTTACTTAAATTGCGCCAAGCTGTAAAATTTTCACTTTCATCAAACATGAAGCCCATTCGCTTTTAATTTAACACGTTTACCGTATTTATAAAATTCGGTGTATAATCGTATTTATAGTGAATATATTTAATTCACAATAAATATTCCTAAAAAAACAGTCAATTAGATATTAATCAAATCCGAGTTGGTCTTGCATTAGCAAAAAAATTGTCTTGCGTTTCTATCTTTAACGGTACGTGAAACTAACATAGAAAAATATATAAACAACAATTAGACATGCGCTATAGGAAATTGACCACGTCGAGTATAATGTACATGCCACGTAACTGTTAGTGTCTAGTTCAGCTAATAAGATTTGTTGTATAACGGGTGTTACGAAGCGGGCGGCAGGCGGCTTTTAGGGTAAAGTAAATATGTCTGACTTGTCACAAGTTCTATTGTACCAGATTAAAAAAATGATTGTATATTCATTTTGAGAAGAGAGACGATTAAAGAGCTTGAGTAACGTAACTGATTCTACCATTCATATTCCACTAGCACTTGGTGCTGATCGTGTCAATCGACCTAAAATATGTTTTGAGGCGAAGGCCACATTTCGAATTATATATGTATTAGTGTAATTAAGTAAATAATGACAATATATCAATTGTACTTGATAATAAAGCGTTAATGTACAAATTACCACGAGTGCGTCACTTATAATTTAGTACATAAGATGCAATTGAAATGTTCTCGCAGACGGCTAAAGTTCAGAATAGCAGCAACAGTAACAGAGATAACTTTTACCTGAATTACGTAACCCTAAGTGTAATTTATTATCAGCTACCTAGGCAACTTTCGTAATATATTTACTAACTAAGCTGACACTATTAAGACTCTGGATTTCGCTTATTTAACTAATAACTTAGGGAGTTGTCTTCATCTAATTTTCAAATAGCCACTTAGTTTTAGTAATTGCTTATCATATTTTTTGAGGTTAATTATTATGACTAGCTTTGCGTACGTACATATACGTAAAATATTCTGTAAAATTTTCATTTTTCCCCTACTATAAAGTCGGCAGAGGGAATCGTTCTCCACCTTCCGCCTAATTTTCGAGGCATTATTTGTTGAGTGGCGCAACTTATTGCCCCGCATTGTGTGCCAGAGTGGAGTAGGTAATCTAAATATAATCATCCCACTAGGTTATAACTTATATATATTATGATAAAAGAAAAAAAACTGTAATTGGCAAATCAGTTTTATTTTACAAAGTAAAGATTGGTATTTAGTAATCTTAAATGTTAAAACTTTACTCATTATGAAATTATCAAGCAGCGTGCAACATAGTTTATTTCATAAACACTTTACCAATGTCACATTGCGCATCTGATTCTATACAGTTCTTTTATTGTATTCTGAAGTGGTGATAAATACAATAGTGTTATCTGCTTTTTTTTTATTAATATCGAGTAACCTTATTATGCACTTTTGATACTGTCATTGGCAAATACATTAAACGTTTTCTTTGTTCTTAGATTTTGTAATATATATATATATACAATTCTACTACAATTCTAATTATGAAGCTTATGCCATTAATAATCAGAAAATAAACAATCAGTTTGTACGTTATTATTGTTATATAAAACAGATCTATAAACAAAGATGATCTCGCTTCCTACTCGGGCATTGGAACCAGTATCAGCAGGGTATGATGAGCACGCATTTTACTAACTTTCATTTCACTCAAGGAAAAACAACATTATTTACTAGTAGCTTACGATCAATTTAGTTGTATACATGCTTTCCGCCTTAACTCGTGTGCGTATTTTGATGAGAAATGATGTGACATTGTATGTCCAGTGTAAAAAAGGTACAATCCCTGAGCCACAATCAATCGGGGTAATGACTGTATTTTCTCTAGACACGATTGTCCGATAAAGTAAGCAAAGAGTTTTCACGAACTAATCTTTGAATAGTTGGTAAATAAATATCTATCGTTCTCCACCAAAGTCCACCAAAATCAAGTGTATTATTTCTTTAAATTTCTATCAAAATTACAAGAATGAAGCTCGTTAACAAATATTGAATAAATATCTTACTTAAAAATATCAATACAACATAATAAGGTATATAATGAAAGTATAAGCATAAGTATTTAATGTAAAGGCTCACAAATAAAGCGTTCGTTACCTAATTCAGAGAATAAAACGAACAATGAATTCTTTGAGTGACTTGTGGTTTTCCTTTCGAATAGACCTACAGTTTAATATTGAGTATACTGGCAAGCCTTTGAGTCGAGGCATTTCAATTACAAATACGTTAGGGTATTCATTGTCCCCCTTCACAAGCTATGTATACAGTTTATGAAATACAATATCAATCAAATTATGACAAAAACCATGGCACATACAATTGGCAACTTGAGATATATATTTAAAATATACTGAACATTATTTTACGTAAATCTCAACAAGTACCGATTACACCTACAACGTGACTACTATGTGATGTTTTAAAAACAAATAGGGTTTAGTAAGCAATGTAAACAAATTCTTAAAATATTGATGACATTGTGGCACCCGAAAAATAATATTTTGGTAATAAATAACCTAGATATTAGTGAAGATAATTACATACATTGTAATAGACATACATATTATCATCAATAGACTAAGCATTTTTTGCTAAGCCCCGCCAATAAAATAGCCTTAAAAGTGAAAGTTATGTAGGTTACGTACCTGTCCGTCCATATTTTTATTACGCACATTTAAGGTAGTATCTTAGTAAGTTCTTGTGAATGCAAGAAACTTTTTAATAAAAATAATTAATTATTTTAGCTATTGCTATTATTAGCAATTGCAACCTCACATTATGCCTGGACATGAGCTATCAGGTAAACGTATCAAACAGCAAAATAAACTACTGTGTATAAAGTGAAAGTGAATACAGTGCGCACGTACGGCGTAGTCCCAATAAGACGACACCACCGTCCGCATACCTCAGCAATTACCACGAGGAAATCAGAACGGTTCCGCCGCTCCCTGCGCCCTCGGTGTTTATGTCTATTAGATAATGGTCATATCGCACCACATCTCAATATGTATTTAGTATAGGATAATAATGTATATAGCACAAATATATCATTTAACCATTACAGTATGTCTCGTAAATATTTAGCGGATGCTACTTTTTAAAAGATTACTATACAACAGATGTTAGTTCAACTTTTATTTAAATTACGGGAAGGACAATAACTTGTTAACACGCGATGTCCCAAGAACATATGGAAAGCGTTGATTTGTTATTTTTACATGCTATTTGGCAAGGGAAGTATTATTATTTACGGAAGTTCTATTGTTGAGATTTTTGTCTCGGCATAATGTAAAAAATAATAAGATTAGACGTACAATACGTTATAATGAAATATTGTAATAAGTAATTAATTTTTGTTTATAAATTTTTAAAGAATCATCATCTGACGATATGTATCATTCAGTCGTTATGTAGAAAGACCTCAAGTCCCCGTCGTGCAATTCTATATGTATGACAGTGCAAATCTTGTCAACCGACAGTAGAAATTATGTATTTCCTATCTCTATCTGAGGATGATACTGAAGTGCTTTTAAATTGAACTGTAATAACCACGATGATTTCTCGTAGTAAATTATATTTAAAGTTACAATTTAACTTAAAGTTAATTAATACAACTGGATATAGAAAAGGTCATTGGTATATTGTAAAGTACAAAGTAAATTGAGATTCTACAGTTTTCATGAAACAATTTTCGCTACTTTGATTTGTCCTTGCTTTAAAATTACACAGTATTGTTTGATCACGTGGCGGCTTTTATTTTAATCAAAGTAAGGTGTCGCATTGCTGGAAGGCTTTGTTTAATGAAAATACACAAGTATTTACTGGTGAAATATTAGTCATTTTTTTGAAGTAAGGTATTACATGAAGTATATTTACATAAGGAATGTATGAAGAACAAATATAAGGCAAACTGTAATAAATGAATAAGAATAACAATTTTTTACAGAAGACTAATATGTTTGTCACAATAAACTTTCAATAAATGTATTACGAGAAAAAAGTCACACTAAAGTAGTTGTAAAGGTTAGAATATAACATTTTTACGTAATTTTTATTATTTATTTTTTTTAATTTAAAAAGAGGGTCCGTCCGTAAATAAAAGAATTACGATTATATTAACTTTAACATTATAGAGATTCAGTTAAAATGTATATCCGGTTGAAATAATGAACAAAGCATGTAACAGTCGCTTCAGATAAGTTTTCATGTGCATAATAAACGAAATCCTGTTTTCAAGGTTTGCAATAACGGGCCCGCAAGGTGATGGTGTAAATAAAGCGACTCGGGAGGACATCGACCCGTTGTATCAAAACGTATTCAATCTTACATAAATAATATATGCACATATCTATATGTTCAATTTTAATATTACTATATTCAGAGTTCATTGTACATAGATTACTGGATGATTCATTAGATGCAATAGATAATATTAGATATAAGTGTCACTTGGCGATTCAAATGGAAATGTTGATTATGAATAACTATCTATTAATATAATTTAATTTCATCAATATGATAAACAATAATAGAAATTATGAAATAAGTCTCTTAAAAACAACAAAATATCATTGAGTTCATTAAAGTTACGTAGACCCCCATCACGATTGGTGTTTTGGCACATAAACACGATCTAGTCCTAAATAGGATAAAAATAATTACAGAAGAAGTGGTGAGTAATAAGGGGACAACGGCCGGCGCACCTGGGAGGTGCATACGATTGCTCGCTAGCGACTGGAACCGTTTCTATTTTTACACCCTCCACTCTATCTTATTTACTATTCTGGTCCGCCGCTCATTGAATTGTGGTTATTATGTGCAAGTTGGATATGTGCCAGCGACTCAGACCTAACACACTGATAGTAAGATATTCAAAGAATTATATTATGACGGTGAAGTGGTTCAGTGAAAATCATAACGGAAGCATTCTTAGTATTTTTTGTCAGTTATACAAAGTCAAGGATATCAGATGCGAGCAAAACGTTAGCCCTACTTTATGTAATATCATCATATGAAGAGTTCTAACAAGGGACAATCGGGGTCATTTACATACGTTATGGACAAGTAAGAAAGAGCAACAAGAGAAGAGATCACGTCAAACCGGCGGGCAGGCGACGGTGGCTAACAAAACCGGTCGACGGCGCCGGCCGTCGGGCGCAGGATCGCTTGGGGATTATCGCCTTGTAAACAGTATTGCATTAGTTACGTTTTTTGTTACAACGAAATGAATAACACTTACAGCATTTATCGATGGAGCGTTATACAAAACTTGATTAAATATCGCGGATGCGGCTGGTGGTCTTTGGGTTTGGGCTACTAGCCGAAATAAATAAATAGTATATACTTTATTTATGTTAGATTTTTGATATTATTGAATAGGTATATATTGTGTAAAATATAAAATATTTCAAATAATACGTAAACGAAATTGATTTTAACCTGCCGTTAAAGCTCGACTAATTCAATTTTCAACATGATTTGGGGATAAAAAGTTTTATAGACCAACCGCAACGACAAGAAGCAAAACGAAATCGGTTAAGTGGGTCATCATACAATTTCGCAAGCGTATCGAGTGCCGCAAGCATTAACTGGTACGCTTGAGGCAAGTCAAGGCCCGCACCGACGTCTACTGCTCCTGCTTATATTGTCAGTATGCAATTTATATAAAATTTTGCAAAACGTGTAATCTCAACAACAGAGCACACTTTTGCGGACAGGTTGCTTAGTAGAACTATCTTTATGTATATAAAGATCCCACACAGACAATAAAAATAAGAGAAACATGTCTAATTTACTTTGGATTCTGATATTATATACGTACTACGCATTCTTTGGGATTTAAATTGGAAAAATATCTTACAAATACGACATTTTAAAACTGTTTCATACATATTCTTATAAAAAGTAGGACAAAAGAATCCATAAGCTAAAAAGTTGGCAAAGGACTACATATAATAAAAGTTCATAACGGAACTTTTAACGATCTTTTTGGGCAACGATCACTTAAATAAGGTTATAGAATGCCATTTTAAACTAGCTATTTAAATTTGAGTAACAGTTACTTGCGTAATAAGACATGCGTAACTGATGACAGTAGCATGTGAAAAATATAGCTATCAAATTTATTATTTATTTTATTTAGCTTCACGCTGTATCAGGCTAGGCAGGCATATATCAGGCTAGGCAGAGGGAACCGTAGGTTGAAGAAACCTAGAGTGAAGACACTCTGTTTCCCAATGGCAGAAACGCCATTCGAGACTTTGCGTGTTGAGTCAAATTTATTAGGTTCATGAACATTAGAATTATAGATACTTTTTTCATCTACTTATAGAAAAAATATTCAAGCAATATTATATCTGCTGCTTAGTATTTTTTGATAATATTATTATGTAACCAATAGATAAGAACATGTTAAAGTTACATCATCTTACGTAAATGCAAGTCTATCATTAAGATAAACTATTTTATTGCCATATTGAATTTTGATATTATAATATTTACTTAAACTAAACTTACCCCTTCATTTCCGGGTAGGAACTGTATTTTAGGTTTTGCCAATTTGTCCTGAAAACAAAAAAAAAGGTTATGTTAACAAAAAACAGTATAAAAATAATTATATTCCTTATTACTTAACGTTAGTAATGTTCCGCTGAAATAATTCGTGTTTAATATTTATATGAATTTGTAACTAATATAGTAATAAATGAATGGGGATTCAAAAAAAAAATTGTGTTTGTATTATGTTATGTATATTGTTTTAATGAAAAACCAGACTTTTATAATAATAATAGACGTTATGTACTTTCAATTCAAATGAATTTTATATATATTACCTACTCTAAAATCAAGATGAACGAATGAAATTGGAAAATAACAACAAGGCGTAAATGAAGTCGAACAGTTATTAATAATGACATATATTGCAATATAAAATTTTCATACATGCGTCTAACAATGAATCATTATATGCTTATATTGTTATGGAAGCTAATATTTGAAGTAGAATAGATTTCTTAGGATGGAACATATGTTTACATAAATTTTAAATGTAACGCCTCTATGGTATACAACAACTTGCATATTGCCGCTACTTGTACTGTAGAAACAAATATCATAAACTAATATCGTTGCAAAGTTAAGAGTAAGCAACGATAAATAGTGATTCCGCTTACAATTTAATAAAATGTAGTAATTAGATGACAAAAAGTCATACTAGCCATTGCTCAACTACCCAGGCCGGCCACAATAAGTAAGTGTCGGCAAGTTGTAGCGTTGCACAACCGATGGTCGAACGCGAGAAACATAACTAGGCTGGGCAGCAGTCGATGATGTAAACTTAAAAATTGCTTTAGTTACTTACTTAACAACTCAGCTTGATGTGAAATTTAAAGTTGCATCGCGGTCTAGACTAGGTGGGGATGACCCGGAACTAAATTTAAAGACCCTGACTTTGTATATGATTACGACAATCTTGGAGAGTTTGTCTGGTTATTTACTTGTCTAAAACGCTTCTTGGATTCAAAAAGATTAATTGATTTAATATAAAAAATTAATTTTGCCTTCAATAAAAATTTTAAGAATTGGAGTTTGGTGCGAGTGCTAAACCTGTTTTACTGGCAAGGTCGTCACAAATAATTAAATTCAATTTTATAAAAATTAATCGAGATAGTACAAGATTTTTTTACTTTATATGCAAAGGTAAATTTAATTTCATTTAACTAAATCAAAACAGATTATTTTTTTCGTTAAGGATCATTTGTGTATTAATAGCGAAATAATCAGTATAATAGTTTTTTTACGTAAAAACCAGTTGGAAGGGACAGAGTTCAACTATTCATTTTGGCCTACATTTTTAAACATATTTGATCGTCATAAGTCCTATGTTCTATTATAATTGTTTATTTTGTCAATAAAAATACAAAAGTATATTCATACGACCTTGCGTCGAATTGTAGTGTACATTAAAGTAATGAAAACACTCAATAAGCGACCTTACCAGCATTCTGTGACCTTTTAATCAAATAAGCTTTTACAAATCTTTTACTACTTTAGATCAAGGTATAAGGAAACATGATAAATTTGTGTTTTCTACATGGTACTTCTGATTTATTGGGCATATTATTTAAAAGTGAGAGAACACTACCACAATTTTAGCATTAATTGCACAGATATTCATTGCAGTCTATCAAAAATGAAGATAAGAAAGCGTCAATTCGCAAGGCGGGGCCCAGTACCGCTGCACGAAATCTCAACCTAACGAAGTGGGCATGGCGACACACATTCTTTGGAAACAACGCCACATCCGAATAAACCAGTACACTTGTTATTTTGTCCAAACCGTGAAAGTAGAGAATAAATCAGAATAAAAAGATACGTACGCCAGAAGAAATTTTAAAATATATTTGATTTGAAGAAATTTTAAAATATATTTGAAATTTTAAAATATACTTGATATTTGATTGACATACTATGTATAGTGATAGGTTGTAGCAATGATAGGGATAAGAACTACGGAGTCTAATTTCAAGTGATTTCAATAGGTGATATCATAATTATGTGACAAATAAGATAAATAAATCAATAAATAATAAATAAAAATTACTAAAATGATAAGGTGTATTTTCGATTTAGTAAGATAGATTTAAGGCAGAAAGAAATACTGCGATATAATTATATGGTTAGTTTCGCCTTCCTATTTCTATGTAACTAACCATATTTGTTTCTCTTACTCGTTGATAATAACTTATAAGGTTCAATGACATCCTGTTAGGGTTGCATTATTGTAATTTTTTGGTTATGTCCTTTTTCTTGCAATCACAAATAAGACATATATAGGTACTATTACATGTGTTCACGCATGTCCAATAATTGCATATTTAATAAAAACAATATATAGGTACACAGGACTTCAATTATTTTGTCTTTGTTAAATATACATTACGTAAAGCGTCGCGAGCGTTGTAAGACCTGTATAGGTTGTCTGGCATTTCACAAACCAGTTTGATTTAACCATGTATTTTAGTTTCAACGATAAAACAAAGGTGGGTATTTGAAGGTGGGATATACAACAATAAAAAAAATCATTGATACATTTGAGTATGTAAAAAAACAGCTTTGGTTGATTACAACAAAAGGCAAAAATATGTTAAAAATAGTTCAACAAAAAAAGGATAGGATTGTAAAAATAGAACTAAGTAATAGAGAGGGATTACTTAAGAGTCTGACATCTGTTCACAGGGGGCCAGGTGTCAAGGTTTGATAGGACGGAGGGTGCGACGACCCCGGGCCCTAGTGTGTGGTGTTAAACTCCTCCAAAGTTATCTTCAACACCTCGTCGAATATAAAACTTCAATTTTAGTCGGAAAACTGTCAAAAGCACAATAAGTAGCAAACAGGAGCGCTCATGTTAGAACTGCTACTATGATTAGACTTTAAGCCCATATAATCTATTATTATAATTTTTTTTAGCTTTACGCTTTGTCCACAGCGTATAATCTTTATGCTCTATATAAAAAGATTTGTGTGATTTTTGTGATTTATATAGTTAAAAATATTTACAGTGCTAAATAACTAAATCTTATTCTAACTCTAAAGAAAAGAAAAAGTATTGTCGTACGAAACGTGTCGGAACAAAAAATATGGACTAGTATTAAACTAAATATATTTTTCTCCTGAACTTTGATTTGAAGATGAATTAATGATTTTAAGTACATACAAGAAGAAATAAAAAATGTTGCTAGATAAAATTTATAATTAATTTCATAAACCACTTCGCTCATGACTTCTCAATTATAATTCAACTGTATCAACACATCAACGTTTTTTGTGTTCGCTACAAAAGTTGATATGTGTTGGTAAAACCTTTTTTCTTTAATTCTAAAATAGACCTTGATATAATAAAAAAATAATCAAAGTTACGAGGGTAAACGCAACTGTTAAGCAAAATTTTTAGTTGAAATAAAGATTAGCATATAGTTCAGATACAGAAGCTTTGTGGATACTGCCATGGCTTGCATGATAACACATCATCGTATTTACTCTTTACTAACAATTCATGTATTTGACCCGTGGTATTCTTTGAAAACCTTATGTACCTCGGATAACTAAATAGTCGATATAGCATGTACTTTTATAAATTTATTTAATAAATATACAAAAGTCACGTACTGATTCGTAAAGCTCTTTTGACATCTAAGTGAAACTATAGCGCGCCACTGAATATCTGTGATATCATTAAAGTTAGAGCTGAGTACTGTGAATATAGATATATCTAATATAAAGGGAAATAAGAATTTTGTATCTTTTGTCTTTGGGTTATATGGTGAATAGGCTTTTTTTATTTCTATTACTCTTAGCATAGAGATTGTATATTTTATATACGACACGATTTTAGGCGTTGTAGAAAATCTTCACTATTTTTATAAAACAGAATACATGGTATCATCTGAAGATAAGATAAATTTAAACAGATTAAGATTGCTGATGATATATAATATGATATAATTTAAAGCGTTACTATTGAAATAACATCTTTTTTCAAGAAATAATATACTTTAAAACTTAAATAAAATGTGACCCAAAAAATGTTAGCTAATGCTAATAACGGTCTCATCCACCTACATATTGAGTAGTCATTTATAAAACGTTATCTTTGTTTATATAATAGTGGATATTAATAATGTGTTTCACGGTTGCTTTTACAAAAATAATTCAAGTCTTTGAATGGACGCTGTGCTCACGAAAAAATACCAGGTGGCACGTTCACAAAACGGTCACAAAAAATCATGTGTCAAATTGTACAGAAAGAACGCATTTTAGATTTAAACGCACAAGTGAAAGTGGTCAAAATGGCGTGGCAATGTAACTGGAAGGTGTTCGTAATCTACACAGTGAATTTATCGATGTTAAAACACGTGCATACAGTAGGGACTCGGTCAGGTGGGCATATCTCGAATCTTTGTTAATAAATAAATTGTGTTGGTTTCAAATTTAGCAGACTTACTTTTTTTCCCAATTTCCCATGTAATAACATCTGCCGACCAGGTACTATTATGAAACGCATTGCTTTTTTATGAATCACGAAATTATTTTAGGATTTGATACTGAGAGTCAACTGGGTTTACAAACTATTTCCATTCTTCTCGACCTTACATATTTGAAATTTTCATTTAAATTCACTGTGCAGTTTTGTTTTGTTTCTCTATCAAAATAACTTAATGATTAATGATGGTCCTGAGTCAAACGGGAAACGTACATTTTTTATTTTCTGGGCCCCACTTCAATTAACACAGAGGTAATCACAGATAGAAAATGAATGTTTTACAAGTGAAATGAACATGCTAATAATTATTTATCCCCTTTATATAATAGATAGGCAGCACACAAATAATTGTTAAATATATGTCATATATTAGTCTTTTCTTATTTAATGGCTACAAGTAATGTAAAGTTCTTTGAAAGTGTGTTAGCAGTTATAGTAGGTCGAAGTACGATGATGGCAGAATAAATACCCAGCAGATTTTCATCGATAAGACTAAGCAAAAATATTTACAAGATTGCAGAAGAATCAAGAAAAAATATTAGATATTTTTACATTTATACCGTACTATAAACTATGGTATTATAAATATGATGTTTTTATGCTTGTTTCATGCACATCGAAAAGAAATTAACATGTTTACTAACTATTCCTGAGTCACCTTTATTAAGAACTTCAAAACAATGAATAACAATATTTAAGACTAGCGACCTGTTTGCGACTTCACCCGCTTAATCGATGATCGATCGATGACATTTGATATAACTTTTTTATTTGAACACTATTAAGGAAAGAAAAGAAATTAAACAGGCCGTTCCTGAGATTAGCGTGCAGAAACGCACAGATAAACAGACAAATTTAAAAATATATATATTTTTGGCTTCTCTCACACTGGATAACAGTTATTTTTAATATATCTTCATGTACATACGTTTTATGTACATACAGCAATCGGTTGCATTTTTATTATATGTACAGATATAGATGTATAAACGATATAGATAACGGTCTATATTTTATTCTATTTACTACACAAGCTATGCTACGTAAATAATGTAGATCAGAAATTTTGCATATTCTGACTTATCATCGTAGATATTTGTTTGCTTCAGGGAAAAAGATTACTTATTATAATTCGAGAAAAAGTCATGTGCGATAATAGACTAAAACTGAAACCGGTTTTGTAGAGAGCGGAGTAGGATGAAGATGTTAATTAATTTTTTTGTAAACCTCTAAAGCATATATACTTTCACCTCAGCGCCCCAACATTGCCATTGCGCCCGATTCGCTTACCTAATGTACCTAGCTTTACGAAACTAGCCACGAGCCATGCGTCAAATATATTCTGGTAGTTTATATATAATTTTATAATGTATACTAATTGTATAAATAAACAGATTAAATTTCTTTTAAATATGAATTGAATCATTAGTTAATATTACAAATTATTTTATGGTTAACTGTACAAAAGAAGTAAACGGTAACATGTTCACAAATTTATTTTTTCAAAACAAGACAAGACAACAAGATTGCTACATCAAAAGTGTTCAATATTTTATATATTGTATATAATTAGACACATTTTATATATAAAATATATCTACACATTGAAAATAAGACATAGTAAAAAAAAGACAATTATTTTTAACGACAACAGTATTACTAGAAGAAACATTTTTTTTATTTCATCTTATAATATTTAATATAATTAAATTATATTATATAATTACTTATAATGAAATTACACATGATGTATTTGAGAAATTAAATACATATTACAGGACTTTATATAATGCATTTTCATTTTCATTGTATTGTACAATTGTTTCTAATCTAGTAATATAATAAATAATGTTAGAAGTATGTGAAGGTCAGCAAAAAACTTTTTATATCATTAGGATTATTATTAATTATATTTTATATGATATTTTAAAAAATTACAAGCCATATTTTTGTAATCTAAACTTTCTTGTATATTAAATAACTCCATTCAAAAATTAAATCTATTATTTTAGCAAAGAAATCCCATAGAATCAAATGAAAAAAAGTCAATGTGAAATAGCACACAGGATTTTTTTTTTAGACTTGTAATATCTTTTACGAAGTAAAATGAAGTGATTTCACAAGTCATATTTCGAAGGTAAAAAAATAATATACACTAATAGGTACCAAATTCATTTTTTTATTGCAGGAGGCAGTATTTTTGCGAGCTACTAGCTATTTCAAATTTAAGTTGCTAAATATTTTATTATTTCAAAAATAGAGTAACCCAAATATATTTTTAATTAAAAAGGTTTTCTTTGAAATTATAATTTAAATTTAATAAGTAAAGAATAAAAGTTATTTAATAATTATATGTTTCATTTTCATTTTTTAAAAAAGTCCCATATACTTCTTATCTTTATTTATGGTGTTTTGAAATCCATTGAGTTTATGTGTCAATTACTTTTTAACACTCTCAATTTAAAGATAATACTTAGTTTAAAAAAATGTTTTAATAAAATTTAAAGGAATTTAATTTGTAAAAATTTTGAAAAAAAATATTTACACTGAACATTTGCAATATCAAATATATGTAAATTTCTAGAAGGTTTAGGAAATAAATGAAAATATTGCTTAAAAGCAACCCTAGCGCCATCTATTAAAGGTTGATGCTATCAATGTAATAAAAATCTTATATAAATAACAAGTATTATGATTAGGAAGTAATACAGAATAATTAATTAAAATCCTTTTAAACATTTTAATAAACACCTTTAATATGTTTTTATTAACTTTTAGTATATTTGTACAAAAAACGATAGAAGTAGCTAAAAAATTTCAAAAGAACAAAAAGTTACAAGTATTTGGTTATGTTTTTTATAACAATTATAGTCTGTATTTTAAAATAACTACTATAACGTAAATATCATAAAAATGCTATGCATAAGATACTATGTTCAAATGAATTGAAAATAAGCTTGACTTATGTTAAATGATTTGAAATAATTTACCAACTGTATTAATATAAATGTTGCCTGATAGACTAAATAATTTTATATGATCTTTAATCATTGTAATTAAGAAATATTCATTTTACATCTATCACTATTTTTATTGTTGTGCCCTAAAAAATCAAAGATGAAATTTGACACATTAATTACGTCATTAGGATAATTATCGGGAAAGTTACTCAGATTAGAAGTTAGATATTAGTAATATATAAATTACTAGAAGAAAAATAGATAAAATCTAATAGCACTGCTTTTTATTTACAACTCATGAAATATGGACGATTTGTTTTTATCGTAAAAGATGTTACTATTTCTTTAACAAAAATGGAAAATTTTAGTCTGTCGCGTATCAATAACTGTAGATATTACTAAATTCGTTATAATAAGGAAGGAATACTCTAAATATAACCATATGAAATGTAAATCTGTGAAAATAACACAGTATAATTTCTAAATGTTGACGTGGCGTGACATTGTAAAGAACATATAAGTTTAGGTCTATATAAATCAACTAACGGAGGATATTTTTTTTTCACATAAAATAAAAAGAATTTGCAATAACATTACAAATTCGCAGATTCATTTTGATTACTTGTAATATAAGTATGGCGCCTCTGACATTGTTGGCCTGTTTTGGTGTTAACAATATGGCGCATGGACTTACCCTGTTATTTTTTATGAAGTCTTCTATAGCTTTTAACGCTGAATCCGTTAATTTCACAAACACTAGTTCCTTGTTTTCTTTATAACTAGACTCCGATGATAACGCATACTGAACACCTGCTGGCAAGGCCGCCATTTCTTATTCACTATTCGCACTGTAGACCAGCTGACTCCTTTGCTAGTCGTCACGATTCATATCATTCACACATTTCTTAACGTAATCACAGATTCACAACCTATATAAAATTATAATTACAATAACAAAAGGGTTTTAAATGTCCAAATTGAGAAATTTTTGTAACCCCATCGACTCGGCCTTTGTTGGCAGCGCTCTTCAGTCTGCAAGGCCGCACTGACTGTCATGCGCAATGGCGCTTTTGACAGGAAACGCGAGCATTCACTGCAATAGTAGCGCCAAATTCAAATTTTTTTAAAAGCATATAGTATTTACCAAAACTTTTTAATTTCAGAAAATAATAATACAAATTTGTTAATTAAGCTTCTATGAATGAGAAACTTATCTTAAAATATTATGAAATAAAAAAGAGCATGTATTTTATCATATATCTGTAATAGTTGTTGGATTTATTTAATATTGCAATATTGTATAATTATTTATATTATTAAGTACGTTATTATTTATTCTCTTTTCATATATTTTAAATATTTCTTATTAAAATACAAAATACATTACCTACCTTTTTTTACATAAAATTAATTATAAAAGTAATTACTTATAAATTTTATTTTAGCACCTCATACTGTTGATTTTTTTGTGCTGCCAACAAGTTTTGTTTTAATAATATTATGTATTTGTCTAAATAAGTTTAATTAATAATTATATTGTTTAATCAATTAATTATTTTTAAATAATAATAAAATAAAATAAATAAATTTGTACAATAATTTGTATAATTCTACTAAATAAATAGAATAATAAAATTATACTTAACTACCCACAAATAATTTATAATATTACTTATCTGCTCTAATAATTAGAATTATAATGATTATTTTTATTATTTGAAAGCCTACATATTTCTATTTTAAAAGGAGTTAGTCTTTACGACTAATTATTCAAAATAATGAAGTTTCAAAATAAACTACAAATGTCATGATATCTTAAATTTTATAAGAAAAATATAGTCTATTTTATAATATTTATTGTTGTTTCATAGTTTTTATGTTTTATGTTTCAATAGTGGTAAGATTATCTTTTTATAATTATCGTCGATATATATATTTATTTTTAAACTGTAAAGTTAAAGCTGACGGCTGAGATGAGAGCCCCACAGTCCACTTCATCAGTGACAATTTGACAAGTGACAACACTAAGGTACTGATAGGTTATAAATTGTTTAATTTTGAATTATTTTACCTTTTTTTATTTTTGTTTCTTCTTTTTCCGTAACGTTTTTTATTTTTTTCAACTATTTAAGAAGACGTTCACAACCACATTAGGTTTCTAATAATATAATAAAGATAAAATTTAAATCTTGTATACTTACTGTTACTTATGCCATATTGAAATATATTTCTCTAAACTAGTTTATGTTGTTACATTTCTATGTATGTATCATTCTGCCATTTAATTAATATAAACATTTGAATTAAATCTTCGTATTGTATATTTCCAGGCATTGAAAATAATAAAAATGGCTAACTGGGAAGAAAAAAAACATCTTATAACAAGAAATTTACAAGAAGTGCTAGGTGATGAAAAACTTACAGAAATTCTTAAGCAACGTGATTTGAAAATTTATTGGGGTACAGCTACAACAGGACGACCTCATGTAGCCTATTTTGTTCCAATGTCAAAAATTGCAGACTTTTTAAAAGCAGGATGTGAAGTCACTATTCTCTTTGCGGATTTACATGCTTATCTTGATAATATGAAAGCACCCTGGGATTTACTATCTTTGCGTACTGAGTACTATGAAGCTGCAATTAAAGCCATTTTGACATCAATTGGAGTCCCATTAGAAAAATTGAAATTTGTGAGAGGTACTGAATATCAATTAAGTAAAGAATATACTTTAGATGTATATCGTATGTCATCAGTTATAACTGATCATGATGCAAAAAAAGCTGGAGCAGAAGTAGTTAAGCAAGTTGATCATCCATTAGTTAGTGGTCTATTATATCCAGCATTGCAAGCACTAGATGAAGAGTACCTAAAAGTAGATGCTCAATTTGGTGGAGTAGATCAAAGAAAAATTTTTACTTTGTCTGAAAAGTACTTGCCTCAATTAGGTTATGCTAAAAGAGTTCATCTTATGAATCCAATGGTACCAGGCTTGACTGGAGGCAAAATGTCAGCTTCTGAAGAAGACAGTAAAATTGATTTACTTGACAATCCATCTAATGTAAAGAAAAAGTTGAAGAGGGCTTTCTGCGAACCCGGCAATATAACTGATAATGGAGTATTATCTTTTTCTAAACATGTAGTATTCCCATTGATGAAGGCAGATGAGAAATTTGTTATTAAAAGGGCAGAAGAACATGGTGGAAATGTTGAATATTCCAATTTTGAAGATTTGGAAGCTGCTTTTGCCAAGGAAGAAATTCATCCAGGAGATTTGAAGGCTTCAGTAGAGCTAGTAATAAATAAACTTTTAGGACCCATCCAAGAAATATTTAAGAATCCAAAGCTTCAAGAACTGGCTAAGAAAGCTTATCCTCCACCATCAAAAATTAAAGGAAATGTCAATAATGCTGCTGCTGATGAAGTTACTCCTAGTAAACTAGATATCAGAGTGGGAAAAGTTGTAGAAGTATCAAGACATCCAGATGCTGATGCTCTTTATGTAGAGAAAATTGATCTTGGGGAGAGTGAACCAAGAACTATAGTCTCTGGATTAGTAAACTTTGTACCCATAGAGGAGATGCAAGACAGAAATGTTGTTGTGCTATGTAACCTCAAACCTGCTAAGATGAGGGGGATTGAATCAAAAGGCATGGTTCTTTGTGCATCTGTAGATGAACCTAAACAAGTGGAACCACTTATACCCCCTAAGGATAGTTCACCAGGAGACAGAATTGTCATTGAAGGTTATGAAAATGGTGAACCTGATGAAGTCTTGAATCCAAAGAAGAAGGTCTGGGAGAAATTGCAAGTGGATTTAAAGACAAATGAAAATTTAATTGCAGTATGGCAAGGAAATAATCTTATAAGTAAGCTGAATGGAAATCCAGTGACAACTAACTCCATGAAAAATGCTCCTATCAAGTAACAAAGTATTTTTAAGTTAAAATGCTTTACACAGTTATTACAGGTTTTGAAAGATCACTTTGCATTTATTTATGTTTCATTCTAAATACATCATATTTATTTTTTATTATTCTTTTTTATATTTTTCTGTTAGAGCAACAATAGTTTCATACACATTGGTTTATTAGTTTTGGCAATAAATAATAATTTTTGATAATGAAAATTGTATCATGCTATAAATTATATGTTTTTATTAAACCATTTTTATGCAAAACACCTGTTCGGCAAATAATAATTACAGCGCCATCTAGTTGATGAAAGTCAACATTTTTGCTAAACATTAAATAAAAATCTGATATTTTGTGATTTTTCTTAAAAGACAGTTATGATATCAACGCTTACTAATTTTTTCATAAACCCAGTTACCTTACTGCAGCTCTATTTCATCGAATATTCCCTTCCGTACACTGATCTAATATAAATATATACTATCTACGGATCTAATATAAAACAGTCGTGGACATCCTCCGTCTTTAAACGCGACGGGTTGTGGGTTCGATTTCAACCTCTGGCAAAATGATTATTTCCATTTGCCTCGCTGTGTCGCCTTAACACGCAATGCCTTGAAAGGGGAACGGAGTGTCTTAACATTAGGTTCCTTCAGCCTACGGTTTCCTCTTGCCTACCTCTGCTATGTGCGAGACACAGCGTGAAGCTAAAAAAAAAAACAAATTCACAAAAGTTGGGTCTGTACATTGAATATTTTACGAAAAAAAAATTGTAGGGAGAAGTCTAGCATACATGATGCAGAACCATAGTTGACAAGCTGAACTATAAAAAAAAGGATCCTAAGTAATAATTATAGGGTAATGAGCATTTTTCGTTGTCAAGTGTAACACGTGGAATACAATCTTATGAATCTCAGAACGATAATCCATAAGATCATATCAACGTCAATGAAGTTGTGGGCACTTACTAGTAAAATAAACATCATTTACAGAGGTAAATTTTATGTAATAAAAAGATATGGAGTATTTCTTTCTAAATAATATAAATAAATATTTAATTTGAGAGGAAATGATTTATTCTCTACTATTCTTTTTCCAATTATTTTAATTAATTTTCTAATTAGTCAATATATTGTTATAATAGTAATAATATTTTAATAAATTATTATATAATTTGAATATTAATTCTATTTTCGGCAATATTATGAACGTAAAGAACGTTAGAAACATGAAAAATTTATACAATGTGTCCGTAAGAAAACTATTTAACATATTTCGCAACGTCGTTGTGTGGTGATGCATAATATGGCTTTTGTTCATAAATTACTAGACTTGCTTAAATAAGTATTATGTACTTATTCAAACGATTTTCCTTGAAAGGAAGACGTTGCTAAGACCGTAACAATAAGTATTACTTCGTTTTTATTACTTATAATTTTAAACATAAAAATATAATAAGTTTAACAAAAGGGACTAAATAGCATTAATTCATATTTTAAAAATCTTTTTACCTACAAACTAGCGTATTTCTTGGGTTTAAGCATGAGAATAATTTATTTTAAACAACCGATATGACATGTTGTCATTTGTCTTGTTTTTCCATTAGCTTGACGATGGGTAGCTAAGTCCCAAAACCCATATATAGAAATTTGTGATAATATTATTAAAAAGCTGATGTCAGATGTTATCTAAACTATTGTGACGAGATTTTTAATATTCACTGCCAGTACTTATTAAAAGAAATTAAACTTATAATGAAATGTTAAACAGATTGATTTTATAAAGTACTAACATTTTGTTTGACCTTTTGCTTATTACATTTTTCATTATCATTAGAAACACTTATTTAAATATTTGACTAAATAAACATCGCATTAGCATGGATAAGGCCGATGAAACGATTTTAGCTAATCAGCCATAAAACCAATATAATAAGCAATGGTATTTAAGTACAAATAGTGTACGATTACTATATAGCATGTCTATTGTCTACGTACATAAGTTAAAATAATATAGTATGCATAATATTGTTTTATTAATCTAGTAAGCCCGCAATTTTAATGAGAAAATATATAACTAGTGAGAATTTCTAAAAATGCTCTCATAGTGTTTCCCGGCATTCCCTCAATAACGTAAATGCCAAATTTCAGCTTATAACGTTGCAATGTTTCGTCTGCGAGTCGTCTATCAGTAATAGATAAGTCTTATAAAAATAAATTGATTGTTCTTTATTATCATTTTTTTGACTATTTACCAATAACGTTTATTATCTTTCGCAACCAAAATATAATCATACAAATCTATTCTATAATGTACTTCATGATTAAGAGAAAGTACAGAAAAAAAATATGTTTTCATAGAGTTAACGCACGAGACGACTAGGCAGAGTCGAGATTAGAGCATTGTGTAGAGGTACAGGCTATAGTCAGGCACAAATTACAGGATAGTTGCAGACTCTAGTATGCACTGCGGTGTTTGGTGTCTGAAGAGTATGCAGGGAGTCGCGGGGATGCAAGGGGCGCTGGGGTGGTAGTTAGGCTTTCATTATATAGCGGTTTTTTTCAAACCCTGCCTGCATTTGGGTTCAGCTGTATTCGCGAAAAACCGCGTATAATCCTGATTAAGTGAAACGTAATTGAACCCGAAGAATTAATTAATTTTTCATAATTTTTATATTAATATATACGTATTTATTATCATGCTACTATATAGCAAATATTACCTTACTCATTGAAAGGGAAATTTTTATATTTTGTGAACCAAACTATTATAAAAAATTGTTATGCTTATATTGTTTAAAAAAGTAATTGTGTCTTGACTTTTTTTTCTGAACCAATGAATCACGCCCAGTTTAAGCAAACGGCTTAATTTACTTTAATCCGTACTTAGTAGGTAGGTATTATTAACAAAATAACTTAAAACCCAACAAAAGGATTACTCTTTGTATTGTACATTTCTTTCTTTACAATAGACTCAAGGTCTAAACCAATGTTCGCATAAGCAGTCAGCAACAGGAAACGGCGTAATACATAATAGAATGCCGCGGACTGTCCTGAGGGAATGAATAGCATTAACCCATAAACGGCTTAAAAGAGTTCGCTATATAAGTAGTAGAGTTAAAGCGCAACTGAATTTTATAGCTACATCAAATGCACGAATAAAATTAGATATTCAATAACGGGAAGGGGGGTTGGAGGTCCGCCATTTTGGAACTTCGGTCGGGCGAGGGCTACCGACGAGGGGGACTGCGCATGCGTAAAGCGAGCACCCGCACCCTGTCTGTAGGGCCGGGACCTTACCGAATGTGATGTCAAAAAAACAAGTTATTCTCTCCCCTCATTCCACTAACCTAGTACGTCTTAATAAAAGCGATTAATGAATAACGCCCTGATTTCTGTGAGTGCCGGTGATGCTGGTGGTGCTGTATCGACAATCTAACCGCAAATATCCACGGGGAGTGCAGTTTTAACGAGACGTTTATCATGTGAACAATGACAATGAGTGAGTGATCCTCCAGTGAGTTATTGCGTTATTAATTCTTTCGATGGCTCAGAGAGAATCATCATTCTATAGTCTAGTGTGTTGAACTGACGTGTTAATTTGACTGATTTTGTTAATGTTTTTGTTTTATATGAGTGCATCGCTTTGTGTAGGGCGCGATTTCTGCGGCGGACGAAATATAATGGGATGACAGGAAATACGGATTCATGGAAAAGGTTTGGCGTCGAGTCGGGCTCCATTCCTCCCGAAAGAAAAGGGATGGAAGTGGGACTAGCAGGGAAGTGACGACTGCACCACCGCCGGAGGCTGAATATCAAAATATTCACACATTACGAACAGCTGATCTGATAAGACAAAGGCAAGGAGAAGAGAAATCGACTCTTCGTTCTTCATATATAATTCGAAACGGTGACAATTTTGTTTTGGTTGAAAGAAGGCGACGAAGACGACGCAGAAGTGGCACCAGGGCCTCGTCGGGCGGGAGGCACCACACTCCACCTGTGGAGGAGAACACTCGCACCGAGCAGAAACGTCGTCCTCCTGCCAAATTGAAGATATTTGGCATCCAATGGCCACTGCATTCTAGTGACTCGAGGTGAGTGTTTTCACGGTTTTAAAATTATAAAAAATTGAATCGTTCCAGTTTAAATAGACGTAAGCTGTGCGGTTTTGTGCACGACATAATTACTACTTGACTTATGTAAACTTAAAGTTCTGCCCAATGAATGCAACCAGTTAACTAGATGCAGATTATTTAAGGAGTAACGGTCGTTTGGTAATTGAGTAAATATTTTTAATATGAAATAGCATTTTTATAGTTAAATTAAGTAATTGAATCATAAGTGGTAACCTTATTAGGTAGTTGTAACATTTAATTTAAGCTTTATCGATATCCCTCCGGGGGCTCTTATGAGATAGAATGAATAAATCTAGTGATCAAAAATAAGTCACTTGATTTTGAACATAACCTTTTGTTTTAAGTATATAAGATAAAAATATTAACCATACAAACTATTTTATATTTGTATATAATCTCATATAGTGCTCGTCATTTAATAATTATGTCATATTTTTTTGAGTATAAATTGATTCGAGTACATATTAAGTAATAACTTACGATTACTTACGATATTTACACTCAAAAATGTTACTTAACGTTTACATTGGTTTAAATAAGTTTAAACGCAAAGGTACATTAGTACTTTGGCAGTATAATGACAGTTAATCTTTAATGGAGGTCCATAGGCATTGAATTATGCTTTTTATTTTTTTTAAATCCAGTATTATATTATCTTCAATCTTAATGAGTTATTTTAAGTTGTAATTAGGTAACTGTGTTGCATTACATACTCGTATAAGTAAAATATCAATTTCTAAAATTAATTTCAAAATAATTGTTTCTTTTAAGTGCATATAGTTATTTGCACGATATTTTACTACTACTACTCTACACAAAAAATTGTGCCCATCTGTACGTCTTTCTGTTTGTCCGGGTATTTATGGGACGTTCTCTGAAGACGAGTTCGTGGAAGACGTACTGGACGGACGAGCTTTTGGACTTGCAGCAAAAAATAGGCTACTTTTTATCCCGAAATTACGCGGGAAATACCATGATTACCGCGCGTGATTACCTTCCACCTAGATAAAATGTTGCATACAAAATGATAAGTATCATTTGAATACAAACGTTTCACATTATTTTCACAGTCAAAGTGGTTTGAAGAGGAAACATATTTTCTCTTCGAACCACATATTTTTAATATATGTGTTGTTGTTCTTGTTATATTAGAGTAAATACGATAAAATAGATCAAGCGGGCGAAGCCGCGAGCGAGTCACTAGTTACAAATATGAACTACTTTTATAAAATCTAATCGTTTTAAACTTACACCAATTGGCAAGGCAATACACACCTTCTTAACCATTGTTTTAATTTTAAACGATTTACAAATATTCAGTGGAGTTATGAATTCTTAATATAAAGTCTACTTTTTTATTTCATATATCAAGAAGATCTACCATGAAATAGTTGTTATGATTATAAAGCAGGTAGTGGTATACTATAATATTGTCGAGAAAAACATAGCAACATAAGTAAGCCAAAACTTTTCTACTTATAAGTTATCCGTTTTGTGTACCATATAGAAAGTATCTATATATTGTATAAAAAGTACCTATTTATAATGATTTGTATAGTAATTATTATGTATTTTAATATTTAAATCAGTAATTGTATGTGTGTATCGTGTAATGTGTGTAAATATGAAAATTAGTAATAACAGTGACATTAATTTAATATGTTAAATATGATATGATATGTTTAATACGTAGCTGGATGTAGATCTCATACAAATCATAGGGGATTCAAGTTTTGTTTTATATATGTGGTTCGTTCACCCACCCGTACGTAAGTAATAGCGGCGAAGACTGTTGAATAAAAACATAAAAAATAAATGTAATTAGGATAATGTAAAAATTGAGCTTAGTTATCCAAGTTTACTTACGCAGGAATAGTTAATGGCTTGTAATGTATGAAATAATAATGATTTTTACCAGGCAATTATTATCTATTCATTATAATTTAGAAAAAGGTAATCCGTTGGGAATCGTGTTATATGGACACTTAGCCAGTGGTAGGTTTACCTACTGTTCGGCTGAAAAAGTTACTATATGGAGTTAGTAAGCATCCAGTTAGCTCTAACAAGGCTGAGAAACTTTATTGGCTTCATCTATTTATAAATAAAAATCTGGACCACGTTATGATTATCGACGTCTTAAAAAATTACTTATCCCACAACACATTATAATAAAAATATCGGTCAAGAGCGAGTTGGAAACTTTACATCGACATTTCAGTACAAATATTATGATTGTAGGTAAGCGGATAAAGTTTATAATGGACTTTTTTTAATGGTACACATTTAAATGATCAATATTTGTCAACTTGACGTTGACTTAGAAGTTTGATTTCTCTATGGTTCTAGTCTAGTTTGAAGACTCTATGGGTCTACAGATTTTTTTAAGGTCAATATCACTTAAATTGAGAATGAGAAGTTTGAAGTTTAAGAGTTGTTCTATATTTTTTTTTAGAAATTAGTTCGTTTTTAATAATACAAAAGTATATTCAAAACGCGAGACTTAAAAATGCCTCTAGTTACAATTATAAGAATCCATGGCTGAAACCAATCTCTCAATCACAGATTGAATGTATAATAAATTGGAATTACCCCTGAATCACATACAAGGCAATGGTGACTATTTTTCTGAAAAAGCTGCACTTCTTTGGAATACACTTCCGCGTGAATTACGTTAGTCAGTCAGTTAACATTTTTAATCATGGTTTTAAAAGCTATTTTCATCACTGTAATAGATATTTATATATGTTTGATCTTTGTCTGCGTATGTTTATTTAATTATATATTTATTTCTTCATATATAATTACAATGTTTATCTAACGAATTATAATGTTTATCTATTTACTATGTAAATTATTAAATAAGTTTATGTTACTAATTTTTAATATCATTTACACACCAACCACTATCCATGCATGCTTCGATCTTGGTAAGGGTTGCTTAGAAGAGACCACCTGTAGTGATAATTTTAAATGTTTTCTTTTATTTTCTTTTGGATTTTTGTTGGTGTAGTAAAGAATGAAATAATAATAATAATTTACTAATAGGGTTCTGTTGTTTTCCTTTTGAGGTATAGAACCCTAAAAAAGCGATAATATAAGTCAACAGATATTTTAGTTTATGTATGGACATGGGACGATCAGCAATTTGAACCATTGTTTGTTGTTATTGATAGTTTTAGATAGAGTTAGATATTTTTGATACTTGCTTTATACATAAATACTAATTAAATTTACTTATAAAAAGACTTTTTACTAGTTAAAAAATTTACTTTATTTAGTGTAAAAAATTTACTAAATGCACTCCTAAACTTGTTAAGGAAACAAGTTTAGGAGTGCATTTAGTAAATTTTTTTTTGGTTAATGGTTGCTTAGTTACTTGGTTTATCAAAATTTTTAACATGCAAAAATTAAAGAATTTTTCTAAAACCTTATTATATATTGTGTTAGTATATTTTTAAGCTATACCGCTGTATAGATGAATATTTTTTTTTTTTAATTAATAAAATACACACAATATACATTGAATATTTTTAGGCACAAATGATGCATTCCGATGTAAAAACACTTACAGAAAATATTTTTTTTCTTTTAATAACAAAAACCTTTTATTTTTTGTTCAAAAGAAAAAAGGTATATAAAGATCAAAGTTAATCCTAGCAATAACAGTAATTAGCGCACATACTCGCCAAGACTTCAAACATTAGATTGGTCTGAATACGTTTGGGTCCGTAGGGAGATAATCCACATTCATATCTTAAGTACTATCGATTTCTACGGCATTGGAAAACGAATGGTTGCATCACATAGCATGTTCTAGATGAACCTTCTGTCTAAAAGTGTACTGCGTAGTGTGTTTGCCAAACAAATATATCGTTTAATTATAATATAAAATCAAATAATAAAAATTTTGAATACCTTTAATTAATTACAATTCAAATGAAATAATGATTTTAGGCAAATTACTATTCTTTATTAGGTTGTAGATTATTTTCTCGACGTAAATAGTTTATTTTGATCTGAAACTAGGTTTTCTAAAGCTTTTTAAAGTTTTACTCCTACTATACATTGCACAGTGCTTACAAATTGTGTAAAATTTTACATTAAAATGACGCATCAGACAGAATTTATCTCTGAGTCACTAGAAATTATTACCTAAGATAGAGATGGAAAGCTGAGTTTCGAATCACTCTGTTTATTATTAAAAATAGTATACACAATGTATATGTATGTTTCTTGAATGAAAAATATATTTACTAAAGTATATAAATTAAAACTATAATTTTCTATGCAATATTTTTGTAATAAATATATGTTATACATTCCGCATAACATACCGCATAAAAGCAGACTCTTTTCTAGTAGCACCTTGCATTGTTTAAACACATAATATACTCTTCACAATTGAAATTTAAAATCTTAAAAAATTAAATATAAAATGATTTTAAGCTAACTACCAATATATGGCATTCTATCAAAAATGACTAAACTATCTTCTCACCGCTGGATGTCACTATAAAAATTATAAATCAAAATGATTTGTAATAATTATTATAGTGACACCTTATTAGACAAAGGAAATAAACTTTTGAAATTTTTTACGTTATAAAATTTCTATTAAAAACCATTTGCTACTGTTTCTAAGTGTCAATGGAGTGAAATTATCTTTACTTGCAAGCAATCAAAGTAACTTAACCATCCAACTTAATCCAACTTAACCAATGTTTCTCTTCAGTAGTTATAAACAAAGAAATTCTATTATTTAGCTAATAACTTATCTTCCGAGAACAGCATGGAGTACAGTAAAACCATTTTTTGTGCGGGATTAGTATACAGAGAGAGACGACAGACAGACAGACACATCAAAGAGTCGTTTTTTAGCTTCTATTATCGATTTGTTAATCGACTCATTTATTTTAAAATCTTTAATGTACAGGATTAACTTTTCTATCCTTTCATAATATATAGAAATTATAACCACTAATAATTTGTAGTGCCAGTAATTTAATTAAACACCTATTTTATAACAATAAGTAATAATATCTTTTTATTGGTATTATTGAATACAATATTGTGCTTCTTTTTAACATTTATAAGATTTGATAATAATATTGTATTAGTCAAAATGTAAGTAGGTAACTTAACAAAAAGGTAAACAAACTTAGCTTTTTGTATTGACATTTCAGGCACACCTCAATTACCCGCCGGTTCTGCCGCGGCCGCCGCTCTAGAGAGGACAACGAGCTCTACCGCTCCAACAGTTTCAAGTTCGAGAGGTTTGCACGCGAGCAGCCCGCTGACGAATTCAGCACTGGATCACAGGTGGGGTAGATTATACTTCATATGTGTTCTCCTAAGCATGTTATTATTTCAACGTTTCGAACAGATTGTCAACTTAATAATATAAGTATGATCTAACATTACTGTGACATTATTACATATACCTACGAGTCAACATAAAATGCTATTGTTGGCACAATTTTTGGCATAATATTCTACGCGAACATTAAGATAATCCTTTTTCGGACAACTGGCGAGTTGTATACAATACAAAGAATAAATGATTATTTCTAACAACAACACACAATAGCAATTGTTCCTACAACACATTTTGTAATAAAATATCATCATTGTTTCTTTTTGACAGTCAATTTATATAATCTAAATATTTTTGAATATCTTTTAAGTAAGTACCTACTCTTATTTGAAGTTATACAGTTTTTTTGTTAAAGTATTGCAATCTGTGAAAATATTTTTTTTATTCTAAGAACGTTGATTACTCGTATAGGTAATGTTTTGTAAAAAAAGTACTTTAGTGCATACTATTAAAATACCTAGTATGAAACTTGATTTTTTATAGAACCACTACATTACTTAAGAATATTTTAATTTATATATACTAGTATAAACATTTTTATATATATATATATATATATATATATATATATATATATATATATATATATTTAAGCTTAACCTAATATAAATGGAATTTATTATAAAATATACCCAATATAATTTTAACTGTGTTGAGTCACTCATCACGTTATGTCCCAAACTTGGGCGGAAAGTAGAGAGCAGAATATCTTGACACTCTTATCTTGTGGGATGTAAGATGAAAACATGAAGCTTAAAAAAGTTTGTAATATTAAACAAAATCATTCTTGTTCTTATAGCATTTTTTATAGTACAATATACATATATAGGACACAACAATTACAAACTCATACATTACCATTAACTTATAGTAGATTTTCGGAAATAAATTTGCAAGGCAGTAATAATATTTTTGTTTATACGTAATCGAGCTGAGAGTTGGTAGTCGGTTTTGCTCCCGAAGTGTCTTGTACGGATGCGTTCAGCGAGAAAGCGTAGCACTTATCTAGATGACTCATCTTACACACAAAGAGCCCATTTCATGCTTCCTTGAGATTTCCTGAAGTCACTTTTCGATAGGAGATTTAGTGGTGACAATATTATATTTGAATTTCATTCTATATATATTATCTGAGCTTGTTAACAAATATTATAAAGTTCAATATTTTTTTTATCTTAATGCATTTATCTCAGAAGCTATTGGCTCGAATTGAATAATTATTTCTGTGTTTTATAGTTTGATTAACAAGGAGCGTATAAGGGTACTAATAATATAAAAAAACACTATTTCAGGAATAAAATAAAAAATGATCTTAGTTTACGAAGTTTATTTACTCAGAAAATATTTTATGGTTGTAGAATGAAATTGAAGGTAATCCGATGGGAATCGTGTTTTTTGGACACTTAACCACTGTTACCTATATCTATATGTTAATAGTTTTGATGTAATATCACACATAAACACTATTAGCTATTCTCATTGGTCTACGTGGGCAAAGCCGTAAATAAAAGCTAATTTCATATAATTTTGTGATATATCTTCCTTTTTTTACACATTTACTTAAATCTTGCAGGTCTCAGATTTAAAGTCATTGTCAATTTTCATTAACATAGTGAGATTCAATTCAATTCAATGATTCCATCATTTAAGCATATTAAGAGCGAAATATATTTTTGATTAAATATTTAATTGAAGCCCCTACACCAGCACACACATATTTTTACAACTCTTATATTATTCCTTGTATTGTTAACGTTGACAAAAATGCTTAACGCTTTTCCCCGTACCTATTGCATCCCGGGTACACGCAGAAAACTTATTGTTAAAAACGTGTAAGAAAAGTCTTAAGACACTACGTTCTCCATTTTTCGTACAATTTTCAAAACAATGCATATTAAGTAGCTGAGCTCAACGCCACACGACTCTAAATATGTTGAAAAGAAAAGTAAATATAATAATTCTCTCGAGTGGGGATAAACTTTTAACCACTGTGCTCAGTCAGACGCTGTCTAGGCGCTATTTAATAGTCATAATAATATAACAGAATATATTAAGGTACTTACTTACTTAAGGTCTTAATTTAGGAAAAAGAACTACTCTGAAATAAAGAATTTCCCTTTAGTAAACTGACAAAGAGCATAGTATTAACACTAAAGCCTCCTTCTACTAACGCAAGCCTATTCAGCTTAATGAACTTGAGCAACCAAGCAATGTGAGAATGCTTTATGGTGAAAAGAAAATATGTAAGCGCTATACGTACAAGTTTGTGTATTATTTTTTTTCATTTTGATTATACATTTTATATAATAGAGTGAGATGTCAATTTGTGTGGACAGATATACGTTTAAATTGATATTAGGGTATAGATTAGATGTTGTTCTCTAGGCAACTATATTTAGAAGTTAATAGTGATGACATTCAAAGTGCGGGATTCTTATAATCAGGACTGTAGCTGACTAAGCTAACAATTAATGAGCTCATAAAAATTCATGACCAAAGGAAAGAAATCAAAAACCTTGATGGATTAGATCCAAACCAATCAGAACATGGAATAACAGTTGGATACTTGAGTGAAGGCATCAGTTCGAATAAAAGAGAGGACAAATATTTTAAAACATCGACTTCAATAAAGAGCACATTATTATAGAGGATAAAAAAATAAAAACATATAAGACTATTAAACTATTAAACGATCAAATTTAACAAGCGAAAAGCTTTGTATAGCCAATCTACCTTGTTAGATTTTATGACGTTTGTAAACTCAAATACTTTTTGTTTAAATTGCTAGTATCTTTGGTTTCCGGATTCAATTATAACCTATGTAATTGTGTATGGAAAATAGTACCCCAAATTACGCCTTTATTGCTTAGACTTCAGTCCCACATATAATTCAATATATTATAAATATTCAATATTCTAGTTCAATTGTATTGGAATATGTAAAAAAACAATACAATATATAGAAAATATATTACTTTTTATATTACTACTTATTTATTTACTATTATAATATTTAATTATATAATTCAGAAACAGTCTCCTTAGAAATAAAATTTTAAAATCAGCTTATAATATAATATATTAATTGTAAGCTTGTTTTTATGTAAAGTATTACTTGTTTCCATATTTAGCTATAAACCCAAAGTGAAACCCAAAAACACAGTGAAAGTAAAATTGAATCTACACTTTACGTATAAAATAATATATATCATATACACCTTAAGACTTTATTAATATTATTATTTATTATTAATTGATTTTCATTTATAGGTAATAAATATTAAATTTGTTTTAAAGCCAAATTACTTAAAATAAAACTATTACTTTTAAACATTCTTCAAAATAACCTTCTCTTTTGTAATTGCATGAAGGTGTTTTGCGACCCATACTGGATTCATATGGTATCTTTAAAAACTTGCTTGTATTTGCTTGGTGTTTTGCATAACCGTATTTATTTTATTAACTGAAATATATTGTATGACCTAACATTTAAAAAAATACGTACTGTAATATTTATTACATTAACTAATAAGGTGGACGGTCAGTGTTCTTGGATGATCGGTAAAAGCGTTACAATATATTTTATATTGTTTTCTTAAAAAAAAATTACCATTAATAATTGGTAAATTGAACATTTTTAATCAATTTTTTAATCAATATGAAGTAAATATACAAACGTATTAAAATCATAGTAATAATTCAAAATTGTAATTATTATTATTAGAAATTATTGTTACAATAAATTGAACTGATAATGATAAATTAAATACATATCTCAGTGGCGCCATCTAGGTTTTGGTATGACACAATTTTATGTTCTCTATTTGCACCAGAGATGGCGCTGCCGTGTGATCTAAAAACTTTATAATATAAATTTTAGATGGCGCTATTAGTATATAAATGATATATGATGATGGCGTGTTGATAATATAAATGGGAAATACGTGGTTTTTTAAAAATCGTTATATGTATCACATATTGATAGTATTTTACTAAGCAATAATTTTGTAAAAAGCATACCTAAGCTTTATAGTAAATATATGTATGTACATTGTCTATACCTATAATAAATGATATAAGAAATGTATATTTTTGTTAATATATGTAGAGAATAACTTTTATGAAAATATCACAAATTGTGCTTAACCATCAATACTACTTCGACGTAAAAGCTAATTATTCCAATTTATAATCTTATTAAGCTTAGCTTGCTTAAAGGGAGGTAGGTTTTTCTCAAAAATATTGTGAACCTTCATAATGTATAGCGTGGATTGGCGTGATATTGGAACATAAATTATGTGCATATGACACATGGGGCATTAATATAATGTGCCTATCAATTATGCTACAGCCGCACGGTCAACGTATCAAATGGAATGGTCAAAATTTTGACATTTAAATCGATTGAATTAAGCAGCATTAGGATGAAAAGTGATATTTTTAATATTATGTATAGAGGAAGCAATGAGATTTGAACCCACGCTTCTTAAATAATATGCTAAAGCACTTTAATGAGCTGTATGTGAAGTTTATATATATATATATATATATATATATATATATATATATATATATATATATATATATATATATATATATATATATATTATGTAAGGTCTCGTTTATATATTATATCGATAAGCGCACATAGAAAAGTAGTTAGTTTCGTAATTTTCTAAAATATTATAAAACCAAAACAATGTAAAATTAACTAAAAATGATATAAAAAAGTTTGCTTATAAATAGGCTACTTAATAAATTACTGTCTGGAAGACATTCATATAAAAGCTTAAAAGAAACTTGTTTTCAAGCTTAATGCGTTTTATTTCATTGAAAAGTAATGTAGTTTTACATTATTAATACCGTCTGCAAAATGGTCCCTGCTTCATTCCCGTTCTGTGTAATCTGACCTAGATGCAATATATTTAGTATTTTCAAGAAAAACAACACAGCTTCGAAATCGCATAACATTAATCAAAAAATATACTTATCATTACTTTATATATACAGGTTAATGCTTTATACTACTTAACAATATGGTAACCTATTTATTTATGATAGCAGTTCTAAGATTCGTTAGGTAATTTTTTATGTGGATACAAATATAACTATTTTTTATTAATTTGTGTAGCGGGATTTTTGTTGTATTAGTTCGTTGGCTAACGCCTCTAAGCATTTACTAGTAAATATCCATCACGGAAAAATTTACGACAGAGTTCATAGTTCTATAGTTTTATGATATTTTTATATTTGACAAGTAATAAATGTACACTTATGTATTCCTATTACAATTTTATTAATATTGCCAATACATATATAAAAAGTGAGAAATGTCCATGAGATTGTAAATAAATGACTCTGCATTTTAAGTTCAATAACATTTAAAACCAAAACATGGATTAGGTACATATAATATGTAATTATAGATATATCTAAGAAAAATGTTATATGTACATATTAATCGTAGGAATATTATAGTTGTTTTAGGGATCTGTTATTTTAGAGAATTTGCGTATGGTGCTTTGTCTAAGCAAATCGAATTAAGTGGTTTCTGGCCGCTTAGTGCTTACTATAGACGCTCATTAGAATTTCACTGAAGTAAATATCTACTTCCAGAAACCGTGGCAGTAGAAGCCAGGCTTCTTTAAATTAGATCCCATAAAATAATAAAAAAGTGATTATATATATATATATATATATATATATATATATATATATATATATATATATATATATATATATATATATATATATATATATATATATATATACTCGCCGATAAAACGATGTTCTTCACTACGAGACACCATTGAAACTTAAAGCTTTGAACAGCTTCAAATATATCAATAGAGCCCACCTAATTCCGGGCACCCTCACACCCTATATAAATCACGTTATCCCTCTGATCGAGATCGCCTCATCAACATACTAATGCGTCGCGCCAGATGTTGCCTGCCTAATGAAATCGGCTAGACTGATGTATTTTGCCGTTTTATATTCTCATTTTGAGGTTAAATGTATTATGTTTCGCGCTGTTGCCTAATATATGTATTTATTTAATAAAAAGAAAAAAATATATAAACGAAAACGTTTTTGCTCGTTTTGGAATTCATCATCTTGGATGTGAATGACTTAGATGGATAGCTTATTCATTTTTTTTAATAATTCGACTACTGCTAACATAGTAATAAATTACCTGGTGAGAATAGGTAAATAACAGTTTAATCACTTTGAAAAAAAGGTGTAAAAATAAAATTTACATTCTTTTCGTACCTACCTATTAAAATAAACGGATTTCGGTAGTCTTAGGCGTAATTGCTTTGTCACATACGATTAGACGGCTAATAATGATATTACTTGAGACGACGGTATATTATGATATTAGATATTACTGGGTTTTACTTTATGGTTTAAGCATAATTTAAAAAAAAAAACTAAGCTACAGTTTGAACAGTTTAGAACTTCCGTCATAAATAAATAACTTGTCATATAGTTAATTATGTATAAAATATTTACACAAAAACGAAGCGTCATTTTTATTTGCTTTCAGTACACCTAGGTAAGAGTATAAGTAAGAAAAGTTTTTTAATATGCCTATAGATATACCTGCATTAATAATTAAATTAAATATACCCCGAAGACACCGAGCATAAGTCGAGGTATTGTAATTTACTACTTTAAATTGGCTTAAAATGCAGGTGTTTTTGGCGCGTTATTTATATTTTTTTTATCCAGTAGTTGATGACGTTAGCTTTAATATTTTTGTTTTATGCAATAACAATGTATTTTTTAAACATTATTATTTCTTGGACTCGGAAATTAAATTTAAATGAAGCAAAATTATGATTAAAAAATGTATATAATACCTACAATATACGTGAAAATGGACAAAAGAAAAATATGTATCACTTTCCATATAATTATTCCACAAGTTATTTTAATTACGCCACTATCATAGTCGCGTTTGAGCCAGATGCGTTAAGTTTAGTCTTCTAGACCGTACTAACCATTTTAATAGGCCACTTACTGTTGAAACTCTGCAGACTAGCCATTTTCATATTTAACGTTTTATTGTAAAACTAAAAAAAAATTGTACATTTTTAGTACAGAAAAACTATTGGGATAGCTCAAGGGAGTCTTTTTGACGATACGTAAGTAATATCGTCAAAAAATTAGTTAGTTCACAATTATTGTTCATAATATCTATCACCAACAACAACACCATACTCACGTGCTCATACTTATAAGTGATCGAGTTACTTATATTTTTATTTTAGAAAGGATTTTGTATCTTTAGGACATGAATCACAGTAATTGAATATTACTATTGATATAATTGAGGACCGTCGTGGTGTAGATTCTTAGCGTCACCTTGTAAACGCAACGGTTTATAGGTTTTATCCCCACTCGGGGAGAATGAATTATTTTCATTTTCTTCGCTCTGGCAACAAGGCAAAGCGCGGTGTTGAGTTCCGCCACTCAACATACAATGCCTCGAATGGCGAAACGGAGTGTCTTAACACGAGGTTCCTTCAACTTACGGGTCCCTCTGCCTGCCACGTGCGGGATACGGCGTGAAGCTAAATAAATAAACATTGATACAAAATAACCTCTTGAATGCAAGTCAACTTTGTCCAAAATAAAATAAAATAAAATAAAAATCTACAACGATCAAGATTGACGATACGTTCATTAGTATATATACATACCTATATGGTACTTTATAAATGATGAGTTCTTTTACATGTTCCGCTGACGATAATTTGTAATGAAAGTTACGGTGCTACACGCCTCAATAATTGATTGTCTGTTGATGCTTTATAGATGTAATATAATTTTTTTATAATACACTTTAAGCGTGAAAATTTGTTGTTAATTTATTGTCAAGTCTAAGAAATGTATAATGTACATAAAAGTTTCGCCCTTTTCTGGCGATCCAAGAAAAATATACCTTTAACATTGACTACTTGCAGCTTTCTTCCCGCTTTACTCTATATCAGTCAGTGGTAGGAAGGGAGAAACAAGTTTCATGACATTGAATTCTGCGCTTCACACATGAAGAAAATTCATTTCTGTGAGTGGTGATCGAGCCAACCACCACCACCACGTTTACAGTCAGACTCTACTGCCCCACTCTGTCTCCGGCACCACTCTATCACATGAAAAGTGAAAAATGGTAAATGCTTTTAATAATGCTTTTATTAAAACAAAATAAATAACACATTAAATATTAATCAATTATTCCCAATTATAACCAAAATACCAAAATGATCTTCACAAAGGATTTTGTTAATGAAGTGTAACGTGACACTAAATATTTTCATATACTCGTAGTTTTTAACTTTATTACGTCCACATTAAGCACTGACTGTTCCCTTCGGCCATTCTGTAATCAAGTTCTGTTTCGGATAGCTGTAATTGAAAATGTCGAACGGTGCGATGTTCATTTTCCACTAATTAATCGCTGTGATGACATTCGTCCCCTGTCCCTAGACACATATATAGGCGCACGTACGTATAGGTAGAACTTTTGCTTACATTGATACGCTGTAGGTAAATTATCGATTACAGGTAATTTGATTGCTTATTTATTGATAAAATTATAAATGAATGACTTATCGTGCTATGTTTTTAGTACTGTATATATCTAAAAAAGTATATAATGTCATAAATCATAACTGTAAGAGATACGTAATTTTTTATTTTTAAAGTTTTCAATTAGAGTATTCATATATGATATCCAACGCACGTTTTAAATATAACGCATGTCGCGAATATCCTCAAAAGACAAGGATCTTACTAAATTCCAAAACAGGTACAGGTACGGTTTTCCCCGAAAACTTAATTTGATTCGGGTTATTGGCCCTTTCCAACGTGGCTTAGATCGCTAACTTGCATATTACCACGCCTCCCATTATGTTATTCGTGTTATGCTTAAAAATACAAAACTACTACTATAACAATACTTTATTAGCATACGTATATTATAGATATATATTTTGTGGATATCAATATTAATTTTTACTTTTTTTTTTCAGAATGTATTTATTGTCATAACTTTTAATGCAGCAACAAGAGACGAGATTATAGATTAATTTTTTATACATATTTTTCTCAAGGAATAAATATTTGTTCCATTTAGAAAAAATGCTTACCGCCGGCATTCAACATCGCGCTTTGACTGATAATAGTCCAGACCGGATAAATGAAATAATAAATATATGTTGGAAATATAGTTTTATATTAAAAAGCAATTGCAAATGCTTTTTAAATATATATTGTCTGTGGTTCCCGCCTTTTTGTTTCTCCACTCTGAGGTGACGCTATCTTTGGACATGTGGTTTGTGAACTGTAAAGTTAAAGTGTGCTCTTTTTAATATAACCAACAATTTAGATAGATATTATTGTTTATCTCATTGTTGGAATTGAATCCCTCACTTTTTGTACAGCCTCTGAACTGCGCCGCATGACATAATTAATATCTTATGTTAAAACGAATACATTATAAGTGATATATTTAACATACTTAATTATGGTATACTGTTAAGATATACTCGTGTATTAAAATAATTAATCGCATATATTCTCAGAATGAACATTTACAGCTGAAAATATTTCGTGAAATCTCCTAAATAACGTGTAAACAACTTCCAACGGTATTGGTAAAGTTTCGAACAAATAGTTACAGTAAATCTCGCTAAGACAAACGCAAAGGGGCGAATGTCACGGAATTTGGGATTTACAAAGCTGTAGCAGGTTTACTTGACGCCCTTGTTTACTTTTATTTATATACTTATTTAAATTATGTAGTAACAATGAATATGAGAATTGAAATGAGATTTTAAATATTTGAATATAGGTAGGTGAAGAAAGAACGTAGCTGTACTGTAGCTTATTGAACGTTAGTTTGTACTTATAACTTCGTCCACGTGGACTTTACGATTTTTCATTTAGCATCCAATCTCGGAGTAATGCACGAAATGTTTCATACCATTCTGAACAACCTTTGTTAAGGAACCATATCTTTATTTCTTAAAGTTTAGCTGGCTTGTCATGTATATTATACATTAATCTCGAAATCAATTATGAGCCTATGTTACTCGCAGGCCTTATAAATATACAGAAAGAAATCATTTAAATCCGTCCAGTACTTCCGAAGATGTGTGTGCGTGTGACATTCAGTTATTAGTTTTATTGTAAAGTATTAAACATTTCCAATTACCGATTTTAAAAATATATTCTATAAATAAGCTATGTTTATTAGAAACAAATAAAATACACCTATTTAAGAATATTATATGTACATTAAATACCATATTTTATCTATATTTTTGTTCACATAATGCTCAGCAGAGTGGTTAGATTTCATTAGTACACAATATAATAGTTGAAAGGAACACCGCGGTCCTTTGTTCCGGATAATCATAACTACGTCATTATAGCTGAAGTTTGATCATTTGTGCCGTTATGACCCACTATATCCTGTTTAATGATAAACATTCCAGTATACTGAATAGGCTGTAATATGTTAAATCATTAATTTTCTTATTATCTCACATTATATGTTAAATATTCTTTGATAGTTATGCTTGTATAGCTGTCACGATAGTTTTTGATGTTTAGTTTTTTTTAACTATGACAAATATATGTTAATGTTTCTTTTTAAATTAATTTTTTTAATTTTTGAAATTTTTGCTGTTGTTCTTGTAGCTTTTATAGCGCGGCTACTATATTTTTAATTAGCTTATCACCAGTATTTATTTAATAATTATTTTTTTTGTAAATTTATTCTAATAATATTTCAAATGGGCAAAGTGAATGTGACATTTTTATAATTATTATTTCAGAAATGTCATAAAAAATTGAATGTGGTAGGGCTCAAGCCCACGCCTCTTGAGTACCATCAAGTTCATGTCGTTGGACGTTATCCATGAGTCGCGGGCTCGAGTCCGACTACATTCAAGTTTCAATATGATATGTTTTAAAAATCACTTACAGTCAAATATCAATTAATACCACGATATTTATTCTCATTTGATAAACATTTTAATTCAATTTTTGATTAAATCTAACTTAACAGATTGGATTGAGTTAATAAATAAGTATATATCATTTTAAATTTATTACATTATTCATTTTAACGTCCCTAATATTAATAAATCATTATATTTACAACCATATTTCATTACAAATCACTATGAGCAATAAACAAAAATATTAAAGATATAAAATTAAAGTGTCCGTTACAAAGTTTATTAGCGATCGACTCAGAAATACTGCCGACTTTTATAAAGGCTTATACTAAAGTATGTAGGGATCGCACAATCGTAGTGGGAGGGAAATAAAAGAGCAAAGCGAAAATCAGCCAGCAGCCGTGCATTGACTTTGATCTTGCCATCGGTTGCATTAAAATTTACATATTTTCCTTCGTATTTGTGTTTCCACTTTGATGTTGTTTTCAATGTGGTTTGTATTCAGTGGAATCGATCCGCGACTGGGGCTTGTTTGTGTCGTAGCGACACGGTGTAACTCACTTTGTGGCAAAGCTTTTGTTTTCAAAGTATGAGAGAGAGTTGTTAGAATACTTTTGTAAATTAAGTATTTGTGTTATATTTGTTACGTAAATTTTGCTACCTTCCTTTTTTTTTATTTCTTTTTGTATGTTACGTTATCAATATGTACATCACGTACACATAGTCACATTTCTTAAATCTTTTATTTTTAAGTAATAATATTCTATAAAAAAAAATGATTAACTTCATAACATAAATATGTATTCGTCGTATATTTATTACTTTATATGCTTGATTACAGGCAATGCCATTCAAACAAGGTTTGTTCGGGCAATTTGTGTAGTCTAGCGTCTCGACGCAATCAAACGCGTGTATTGTGAATTTGAGCTACAAAATATGTACTTCATACTTATAATCAAACTACTAGAACCTTATTACTTAAAAATATTCTATGTTATACTGTCTATAAAATAATTTAAGATATAACTTGTCTTTTTTTGTCTATTGCAATATTATATTCATAGTATTGATTACGTACAGTTATGTATTATACGACTTAATTATACATGTCCTATATATATATATGTAGCTGTACCAAATTTCTCTATACATAAATGTACAGGAATTCCGCACAGTAAACTTAAGTACTTGTACTGTGATATTGCATCCCGCCATCTAACAACAATGCTTATAAAAACAAAAGTGAAATGCGATAAATGCGCGCGAATCAAGTGTAGATCGCAGTGAATCTTACAACATTTTTTCTCTCTACCAGAGATGATAAATAAAAATAAATATTAAAATATAAAAAATAAATGTGATGGTTGTGGGTTCCATCCCAATTCGGAGGAACGAATTGCTTTCACTTTCCCGCTCTGGCAATTCAAACTCCGACTTCTCACTCCTCTCCGACTTCACGACTCACAACTTCCGACTCGGAATCAGGAGAAAAGCGGAATACGGAGAGTTTTAATACTAGACTGAGTCTAGAAAAGAATAGTAAATTCTACATTCAAGAAATTGTTGAAAACTTTAATAGTATTTTGATAAAGCAATCATAACTTATTGCTTTGTATTCGTTCAAAAATCTTGTAAACATATCATTTTATGCATCAGCGGATCTTCATGAATAAATCTTATTTGAAATCTAAAAAGTAGCAGAATTGCATACGTAGATATTTTATTTCTTCAATAAAATTTATTTACGTATGTGTTTTTTTTATCAAAGTATTACCTCCAGATGGTATTACAAGAGAATATGCTAAAATACAAATATGAAAAAATATGTTTAAAATAATTGACTTGAACAAATTTAAATCTACACAAATTTATAAAAAAAAAAATTACATTAAAAAATTATTCTATTGAGTTTTTTTTAATAGTAATATAAGATAGATTTCTAAACACGTGCTATTAAAAGATACATACTATAATAATTTATTTCATTACAATAAAATATTCCCTTTGAAGTAGTCCCCTGCGTTATAAAAACATCCTTCAATGTCTAATGACAAGAATTCCTTTAATTACTTAACCCCCAAATTAATTGATACTTTATTTCGGAAGTATAAGGTTTAATTTCATTATTACACAACTTTAAAGGTACTCGCTATTAGGTATGCTTGTATTTGGTAACTTTAAGGTTATTATTCTTATAATTTTTTTGGTCGTGCATCCGTTTTGCTTTGATGCATTGCCCCTTCTTTTGTTTTACATTTAGAAACATTTATATCCTTTTTGCTCATAATGAATTTTATAGTGAAATTATTAGAGCTAATTAAGTAATATGAAGTGATTGTAACTATTTCACTGCATTTACATAATATAATGTATGTATGTACATACGTTTGTGTAAAGAAAAAAAAATGATAATTAACACACGTATTTTTTTGCATATGTGTGTGATTTGTTCTAATATATATAAATTGTCAGAAATAAATAAAAGAAATATTAATAACAATGTTGCTAAAATATCTAATTACAAGATGAGTTGAAGCGTTCATAGAAACTTTTCTTTTGTCACGCTTTCAGTTCAGACAGCGAGATCTTAGAGGCACGCGATATCTTATTGAATTGAAGGAGTTCTCCACCAGATTATATCTTGAAGTAATTCAATAGAATCTCTCAGCTTATTCTTTGTCGCTTCTTGTAAGTGTAATTGAAAATTAAAAGTAATATCAAACTCTGGTAATAAGGCAAAAAGGGCGGCGTTGAGATCCGTTTTTCTATAACTTATTTTATTTCCTTAGTGTGGAATGACACTTTTAAATGAATAAAAATAATACAATTTTTACACGTAACTAATAGGTCAGAAAAGGCCCTGAAATTTGCAAAATATGAGCGTAAATGTAACAATAAAAAAAAGTGATTAATTTTTTTAATGCTGCTATCCGAATGATTAAGCTGTTACTGTATATTTTCATTATTTTAAGTAGCATATCACTTAACGTGGAAAATAATTGGACTGCGGTAACAATTATGGGTGTTTTAAAGATATTATTTCAGTTCCGTCGTCTTTTCACAAAATCCCCATTTCCTCTGTAATGTCAGACGGTCTCATCCTGTCTAGGCCTTTTCATATACAACAATCTTAATGATATAACTCTATTAAATAAAAAAAATTGATTTACTTGTTTGTATATTTTGCTAAAATTTGGCATCAAAATAAAAGTAAATTTATAATTTTATAATTTATAATATATTTTAATGTAACTAATCTAATACTAATAAATGCAATATGGAAATATTTACAACATTAGAACCACAGTGATTTATCTATAAATATGTAGGAGGCATATAACTTTTCATTGAGGGACCTGCTCTTCCCAACGGCGGTAGGTTTTGTGTATGGAAAGCTTTTATATTTCGTTGAGGTTCCGGTAAATAAGAACTTTTTTGATCCAAATTTTTACGACGTTGGAGCACTTTGTAATTTTTAACTATCCCATGCGTTTCTTTTTGTTGGTCGTTATTTAACACTCGATAGTCACCACTCTCTTTAATAATTTCACGATTTTCCGTATTATCTTTAATTGGTATATAATGTAGGGGTGGGTCTCTTGAATCAAAACTGTAATCAAAATTATTGATTGGCTTTGCTTTGGGCTTAGTTTTTATTGATTCAAAATGATTTTTCATTTGTACATAGTTAAGAACATCGCTTAGATCAAATGGTTTTGACTTTGGATACGTGAATTCGTTCTGGGGTTGATGTTCATATGGATTAAATTTAGGCATCTTGTCAATAACTTGTTCTGGATTCTTAGGAATATTTTGAATGTTTTCACTAACTCTCTTTGAATTGCTATTATTATTTTCATTTACTTTAAACAAATTTCTTAAGAAAATATTTTGTTTTACAATATTCTCAATAGGCGTTTCAATAGTTGTGGTCTCACGCGTCCGTACATTGTTTTCAGTTTTCATTTCGATAGGTTTAAAAGCGTGTTGTTCATTGAGTTTGATTTCAAATTGTTTGCTATCAATTAAAGGGGCCATGGAAGACGACACAGGTTGATGCTGCTTTATAATAATTTCTGGTGATGGGTCAAATTCATTTCTGATATAATTATTATTTTGGAAATAGTTTTTGTACATGGAGCTATAATTCTTCGTAGCTGTTTCACTGATAGCATTTATTTGAGTGGGCTCAAATGACGTATCTTCTACATTATAGGTACGCGTAGCCACTTGACTTTGCGGTGTAAAATTGTTACTCGTAATTAGGTCAGAATACATATTATTTGAGTTTCCGTTATGATATTTTTCATCCTCGCGAGAGTACTGGTTATTTCTTTCAGTAGATGTGTAGGTTTTATACTTTTCTGTCATCATATTTTTTAATTTTTCATCATTCATGTTATTAATGTTATCGTTATAGACAGGTGAAGAGTGTTGAACTTCTGTACTCCGTTCAATTGTATTGGATTCTACAATGTTCTTACCTAGTATCTGTGACTGCATAATTTCTTTATATTGAGTAGGCGTCAAATCGGAAAAATTTATGTATACATCGTCACTTCCACTTGAAGAACGAGATATGGTATTTTTGTTTGTTGGTTCATTTACATTCGAGTTTAATCCATATTGCCATCTCCATAATGATTTATTTGCTTCTGGTTCAGGCTCCTTCATTTGAGCTTCGTAATTCATTATTTGAGGTAAAGGTGGCTTTTCGACACTAACAGATTTTGTGGAATGAGGTTGGGATTGAATGGAAGGATTATGAGCGCCTTGTGAAGCTAGAAAAGTTATTTGAGGAGAAATAGGTGTTGCTTTAGTATTGATTTTCGATTTATATTGATCTGCATTAACATCAAAACTAGTTTTCATTTGAGGTTGTGAATTTTCTACTTTGACTAAATTTGGTGAGGGTCCTTGAGAGAATCCAAATGAAAATGCTTCAGGAGTTCTTCCTGTAAACAAACCACGTGGAGGAGGTATGTGATAGGGATAATGCCGACTTTCCTCTCCTACTTCATATTCTTTTTCTTCATTTTCCCATGACGATTTTAAGTGGGGCGGTTTTCTTGCTTCTTCGGCCAAATTGTATTGAACAGCTCTGAAAAAAGATAATTAAAATTATTATAAGGTATAGCTACAGCAAAATATATTAAATGAAATTTCCTATATAATATTTAACTTTACCTTTGTATTATTTCTGGTATTGGCGGTGGTACAGGTAGGTGGTCACCGCTAGCTCTATATCCATTTGAATCAGCAACATAGTGAACTGTATAAGTTTTTCCATCATCACCCACATATGAATATGATCCTTCAACTACTTGTTCCTCTTTATCCGTTCCTAAGTTTTCCATGTGACTATGTTGTACGTAATGAGTTTGATCAGCTCCAAGAGCCCTGGAAGTAAATAAGTTATTATTAACAATTTATTTGTCAATAACAAAATAGGTAGGTAATATATCATAACTTACTCGTAGCTGAAGCTTCCATCCAAATCCATTTCATTAGATAATCTGAGTATAGGTATAGAGGGTTCTGTTGTAGAAGAAACATAAATACCAGGTGCCGCTTGGATGTATTGCATGTTTTGTATGGAAGGAGATTTGTCTTGGTCAGCTCCTTGATCCATTTTTTGTAGTTCACTTGTTATAATCATTCTTCGAGCAGCTGGTCTTGTGGAACTTTGAGAAAATGTTTTAGCATTAGTCACCATGTTGGATGGCTTCAAATCTATTCTTTTTTCAGCGATGGAATAATTTGGGATTTTCAAATTGATTTGTACGTCATTATTTTGGCGTGAAGCTAAAGTATTATTTATATTGCCAGGTGGATTCGGTTTTATGTTTATTAACCGACGACGTATAGGTTGATGTTCATTGAACTCTTTATCGTCATCTTGATCACCGTACATAGATTTTAAAGTTGATGACAAAATAAAAGGGAACGATGTAGGATAAAACGATGGAGCTTTTGAAGCAGTGCTAGGCAAGAACTGGTATGGTAGTTTGTTCGTATTATCTAATGCATAATAAGGTATTGAAGTATGGGACTCTGGTGGTAAGTATACAGGACTATCTGAAGAGTGCAAAATGGAGTTTGGTGTTTGAAATTGGGCTGCAAATGCATAACTTTCATCTCGATTATTTTGACAGTTCACTGTAATGGCCAAGCACACTATGAATGTGCTAAATGATATCTGAAACAATATAAACATATATATTAACTTACAATCTGCAATGTATAGACAAATCCAAATTCACATAAGCACTTTCACTCACCAGCTTCATTGCGTCTAAGCTGTTATCAATTTTCAAACACAAATTTAACGTCACGTCTTTGCACAAATAGAAAATAAACTGGTAATGAAAATAAATTCCGCATATATTTATACACACGTAATTATGTGTGTAGCGATTCGTGAAAATATCGCTCAAGTACATTCTTGGTTTCTCTTGTCTCGAATGATAGTTTTATAGATGTGCACTGCATGCTTCTAGCTCAGTAGTAATTAACTATATTTATTCCGTAGTAATTTTGTTTGTTATACAACAGGTATCATAAATATTCAAGAAATTATATATACTATGTACAATATGCAAAATACAAGCAAATACATATAATAAGAGTGAACCATATTAATTCGTATAAATTTTGATTTCCAGTTGACAATGACATATTAAATTCGCCTTTTCAATTTTTACATTCAACCCTTACACATAAATTCATATTTAAGAATATTTAATTTAAGCTTTATATGTATGTAAATAAGTTATTTGTGTAAATAATATAAAAAAAAAATATTTCAACTTTTAGTAATTACTGATAAATTAATAATCCTTGATTCTTGTAAATCATATGATTACAAAATTGTTTGTTAAGTTATTTAAATATACGGCACATAGCAGGGTGGGCAAAGCAAATCGTAGGCTTAAGGAACCTAGTGTCAAGACACTCCTCGTTTCCCATTTTCAACGTTTCTAGGCGTTGTGTGTTAAGTGGCGGATCTCAACGCCACGTTTTTGCCTTCTTGCCAGAAAATGAACATAATTCATTCGCCCCGCATTTTAAACGAACCCACAAACCGTCACGTTTACTAGGCACACGCTGCCTCTGCGTCACGATTGTCCTCTATAGTCATAATAATTATAATTAATTAATAAAAAAAACATTTTGTAACAAACAGTTGAAAAATTAGGCTTATTAAAATATGAGAAGAACATCTAAATATATGTAAGATAGTAGGTATATTTTCCGTCAAATATTTATATTTATTTCTAACTGTGACGTGAGGATCGTACAAATTTTTAATACAAGTGATGCAATTTTTATTACAGTCTTTGACAAAATTTCAATGTACGAAAAAACTAGTTATATTATTGTTGCTTTCAATAAAATACTAATTAAGAATAGTCAATAATATTTTTTTTATATAATTATCAAATATTTAAGTAATTATTTAGGTTAAATAACAATAATGTTTTGTTTCAGGTATGTTTCTACCAAATCACTTATCTAGACGCAATGAGGAAGAGGTATGTATTTAAACACGCACGTTGTTCTAAAAATTTATTAAAAAGTAATTACAAATATATCACACTGTTAAGAGTTTTCAATATATCCTCAAGCTTACAGTAATCCAGATCACAATACTAATCGTGATCGAGATAACTGTCGAAAACATCTCACCTTGAGGTAAATTATATATATGTTTATGTACGTATCACATAAGTGGTAATTACTCGTATCGTCGTAAAATCAGTTAGAATGTTTTAAGATTCTTAGCAGATATTTCAATTGATTATTTGAAATTATTTGCCGTAGGACTGATTAGGATAGTAATTGTCTTGTGGGGGGTAGTAGGTTTGCTGCGGAGGGTAGTAAACCTGCTGGGGGTACACAGGTTGAGGGGTTGGTTGAATTGGTTGCTGTGGAGCCAAAGGCTTTGGAGGTTCTTGTCCTTGAGGATAGTAGACTTGTTGCTGTTGTTGTTGCTGTTGTTGCTTTTTCTTCTCTTCTTCTGCTTTAGCAGCTTCTTCCTTAGCGTTCTGGTCAATAGACCTTTAATAAAAATACATATTAAATTTTAGATATAAATGGATTATATAATATCACCCGTTAGGTGAAAGATGATTTCTTGTCATAAGTCCACCTTTGTAAACTAAAAGTTTTATTTTTTTACCTATGTATGTATGTTAGTACTGTAAATAATATTAGGTATAGGTAATTATTATGTGTACATATTATGCTTATTAAAAAACAAATTTATATATGTGTGTCTGTGTTAAAGACTCTTTGGACAGGTTAAATTTATTATGACCATATCCATATGGTCCTCCCACTCTGATAATAAATTCTGATTAAGTACGGCAACGACACGTCATTACAGTAATTTATAAAATTATTGTACTAAAAATTAATAATAGTTAAAAAGAACCTAGGGCGAAAACACTCCCTTCTTCACGTTCCTAAATTCAACTGACTCATCAAACTGGCTTAAATATTTTATCAACTAGATTTGTTTATACCTATTACATTACATTAATTATGTACATTACATTAACTATTGCATTACAACAAAAAGCTACAATTGGTTTATTTTTTTGTAAGCTTTATTTAGAATACACGTTGTTAGCGTTCTACAGTTTCACATGCTAAAGTTTCTTTTGTTTTTGTCACTTTGCAAAATTTTGTTCGCTTCGTTTCGAAAATGTTTTATTTTGTCAATTTGTCGAATCCTACAATTTTAATTAAGCTTATCTGTGTTTATATTCTTTATTACAAATTTTTATCACTAACAGATACGGCAATAAAAATAACATAAATCTAGGCAGTTGTATAAAAATATCTAGTAGTGACATTTTAAGAACATTCCGATGCAAAGTGATTTACTTGGCTTACTTTACCAACTAGGCCGAATAAACTAAAGCGACGAAACTTACGCCTGAATCGCTGGTGGGATTGGATGAGGCTTTGGCAAGTGGTCACCTTCAGCGTGGAAACCAGTTTCATCAGCCCAGTAAGTGACAGAGTACACCTTGCCATCAGCGCCGGTGAAAGAATAGAAGCCCTTCTTAACGATGCTCTCTTTATCAGTGTTGGGATTGGTCAGGAAGCCTTCTTCACTGACGTGAGTTCCATCAGCGATTTCGTACCTGAGTAAACGATATTTTTTATTGTTTGTTTTTAATTGTCTTCTTAGTTAATATTATGTGCAGTATATGACTGTGTATTATTGAAAAATTTATATAGTATAGTAAAGATAATCACTAAATGTAATTAGGAATTTATTATCAGATATTGTTATTCAAAAACTAAACTTATATTGGTTGCCGGAAATAATACTATTAACGGGAAAAAATATGAATAGTTTATGCATTAAGGCGTAAGTTTGCTAAAATTATGGAAATCTCTTTTAGGATGTATCAAATTATGCAAAATTTTAGGTACGAATCTCTATACAGTTATAACGCAATAAAATAACAGGTTCTATACTCAATTTTGTGATAAAATATGGTAACATCATATTGTATAGTGTTCACCGTTAGGGTTTCAATTGGTTTTTTTTAATAACAATCTATTGCCAATATTGGCGATATACGAAATATATCTTAAATTTGCATATGTATTTTGTAAGTCAATGTATAATAGAAATAAAATAAATACAAGAATTTAAAAGCTACCCTGTCTTACTTAATAAATCACAAAACGCAGAGAGAACTGGCGCTAGGTGCCTTGAAACTCCATTCCCCGTCCGTATTCAACTGAATACGGACGGGGAATGGAGTTTCAAGGCACCTAGCGCGAGTTCTTTCTGCGTTTTGTGATTTATTAAGTAAGACAAGACTCAACTGAGTAGCGGATCTATCGCCACCAACTTTGTTTTACAAGAGCATGGAAATTAACATAATTCATTCTATCGAGTGGGGATTTAACCCACAACCATAGTCAGAAGCCAAATTTGTAAATTGCCTTTTAAATATAAGTTTACTACTAAAATGATTTAATACAATTTTTATACTACAATTTTTTTTTAAATATCTTTGAATATTTTAAGAACTTTACATATTGCATTGGAATTTTTTAAAGTCATGTAAATATTTTTTTAGTATTGAAATCACATTATACGTTTCGTTGAACGGGTTACCTCCGACAAATTTAAAGTGCGATCAATAAATTAACCTGAAGAAGGGTCAAGCTCTCTCAATAAGGAGTACTAAAAAGATCATCTCGGTTTAACCTTGAGCAAACTAAGGTCAGGTAACAGATTAATGAAGACTTAAGAATATTAAAAGTTGAATCTAAAATAAGAAAAATAATTGGGATAATATCAAATAGATATTTTAAAACTCTAAAACTAGAATATAGCTTAGGCATGTAAATTTTTTTACCTTAAAGAAAGTGAGGAAACAGTACTTACTCATATTTATAGCTCCCATTGTCACCTAAAATTTGTTCGTTTTTAATAACCGCGACCTGAGTCGTACTTGATGGTGCAGGCACATTTTGGTTCGCATTATTTTGGTTGTTGCCTGCATTCCAGTTGTTTTGGTTATTTACTGCATTCCAATTGTTTTGGGACCCTGAGTTTTGAGGTTTATTCCAGACATTTTGTGAGCCAGCACTCTGGGGTTTGTTCAAGTTATTTTGAGCTCCAGAATTTTGTGAGCTGCTCTGTTGATTCCAAGAGTTCTGTTGATTCCAAGTGTTCTGCTGATTATTCCATCCATTGTTTTGAGGTTTATTTTGCGACCAATTGTTTGATGGTTGGCTTGGTTGAGGGTTATTCCAAGAATTTTGATAGTTTTGATTGTAATTGTTATTGTATTGGTTTTTGTAACCACTTTCCGGTTGATTATAGTTATTGTCGGATGCATAGTAGCTTCTGGCTGATGCAGAAGGAACTGCAGGTCTTAATGAATCATAAACCGAAGAAGGATTCCGGAGCTTTCGGTAAATGTTGCTTGGAACATTATTGTACTTGTTAGCAATAGGTAAATTGTAATCATCTGATCTTTGAGTTATAACTGATGCCGATGTTTGAAGATCATCTACTGCCTGGACATTAGCCTCAAATTCGTCTGCTAACGAGAGTGCTAGAGTGACGGTAAGAATGAAAAGCTGTAAATAATAGAAAAAGATTATTTTTTTAAATTGCGTATATATTTTAATGTTTTAAGTAAAAAAAAATTACATATTGTGATAATTAGGCTTGCATAAATATACAATTTAAATGTATTAAGATATCTTATTTATTAAGAAGAAAAAAACGGTGCAACACTTTCAATAAAGATTTATCCACTTGAAACTGTATCTTAGTTAGTTTACTAAGAACTTTTATATCTCGATAACACTTTAGCACATATTTTGCCACTTCACATAATTTAATCTCCAAGGACTCACCAGCTTCATCTTGATGTCCTTCCAAGTCCGCGTTCTGATCGAAACTGTGACCAAAAGGGGTCGCGGCAGATTTTTATAGGAAAAATGTCCTGCGTCCTCGTGCGTTTGCGCATCTCAGTGTACGCGGTACGCGATGACCTCACTTCTGTTGTCCTCGATTAGAGATTTGAATTTAGGGTGCACTTAGTCAACCTTAAATAATTTTGAATGGAAGTTAATATTAATAAATTGAAAATGAGAAGGAGTATTAATAAAAAATATATTGGATACGTACAATAAATTATTTTCGAAATAAGGGTATAAATTATAATGTAGCTGGGATTACGATATCCGAATATCGTAATTCCTAAGCTTATGTATACTAAACGAAGCACCTACTACAATATTCTATGAATGAATACTAGAATTGTATAGTCATTCAGTAAAAGTTGTAGGAGTTTGTTTGTTCGTTTGTTAAGATTTTGTTTAACAAGTACCAAAATGTGATTTCTGTAAATTGGACTAATAAGGCGTAGAGGACTTTTAAAAAGACATTAAAAGTAAAAATGTTGTCAGTAGTCACTTTAATAGTAAACCTAGTAAACATAAATACCGATATAACATAAAAAAACATAAAATATTGCAGATTTCTGATTTATGTAGACTATAATTATATGAATAGTTATATCGATTTCGAGTATAGTAAAACATACGGACAAAAGACCAATGCCCAATAATTATAACAAGGACAACGAGTGTGTATTGTTTTTGTAGTAGACATTTTTTTATATATAATTTACGAATCTTTTACTTAGACTTATATTAGTAGCAATAAATAAAAAAAAAGTCAAGTGGTCTGATATAATTGTGCAGAGATTTATGATCCCAGCAATTTCGTGGACAAAAAGCGATGATAGATCTATCATAATGTAACGAACTACTTGTATTTACATAAAAACTTATTGCCATTGAACTAAATAGTGATTCAATATATTTCAATGGTGACTACTTCTTAAAAATGAATTATAGAATTTTGCGTCGTATCGATCAATATTTATAATTTTTTATTTATAAATTTAATTACTTGGTTAATGTTAGTGTAAATATTTTAATTGAAAAATAATAAGTCTCTTTAATATTTGTATACGCTTACAGCTTGTTATATGATTTATATAGTTTAAGTTGTAAATAATTTTCAATTTTAAACACAGTAATGTAATTATCATGCATCATGTTCTTATTGACATTATTTGTTTAAATGGGAAAAAAATATATTTTTTAAAATTGTTAACCGGTTCCAAATTCAATTATACTGATACTGCTAGCCTAAACCTATATATTTATGAATTTCAATGCAATTTTTAACGTGACCTAGTTATTTTGAGATCTAGATGAAATTGAATGGAAAGTTTTTTTTGAGAAAGTGTTACGTTTTATCCCGAATATAATTCCTACTATATGCGGGACAATACGTGATAAAGAGTCTTCAGATAGTCCGATTACCGTTTCCTACCCGAAACCTACTGCATGTTGATTGGCTGAATTCAATACTGATGAGATTCAATTCAGACAAAGCTTACGGGAGCAGGAAAATTAAAATAATTCATCCTCCAAGTAGGGAATCGAACCGATAACTATTACGTTTGCAGTCAGACGATATATGAATGGGCTAAGATGGCCTCAAATGACACTCGTAGTGATAATGTATACCTTTAGTTAGTACGCTTCGGCTAGTATCCGTGACCTTTTGTCGTTGTAGCTCCAAATATATATATATATATATATATATATATATATATATATATATATATATATATATATATATATATATATATATACATATAAGTATATATAATTTCAACGAGATACATCCGTGAGCTTGATAGTTCTCAGAGATTAGGAAAACTTAACTTTATATACTATATTTGTATATTCTGTACACGATTTTAGAATATGTAAAAAATAAATCACGTGTCGCTTTTTGTTATATGTTTCATATAAACTCAAATTTTTATACAGCGTACCAGCGTGCTTGATGAAATATGAAGCTTAATCAATTCAAATGTATGTAAACTTTACATTTTTACACTATTGAATCGTTTAATGAACATACTACAGTGAGTAAGTAGTATCATTAGTACCTGGATAGCTAAAGCACCAATATACCTATGTATAAAGGTGATAAAAAAATACATATTATATACGTACTGTTATAGTCATTTAAGCTTAAATTTCACTTAATCATGTTATTTTTTTTTAATTTTGTAAAATAAACGTATTTATTTAAAAAGGATTTACTCTTCAACAAACTCCATATAATGGTTTATAATGAAGGACATAATTCGATTTTAGGTTTATCTCACCCTTAAGTGGATTTATATCTCACCAATAAAACAAGCCTTCATATCGAAAACAAATCCATTTATATAATTTGCATGAGACACTTCCAAATTCATCAGCGTATTATTAGGGACGGGGGGCACCGTGGGAACGAATTGATGATACCAATGCGATGAGTTATTATAACACTGGTATGTTTTAATTGATTTTTAAATCGTGATATATAAAAATCTGCTTGGTTAGTCTATATTTTTGTCGTTCGCTTTTAAATTTTATAATTATAACAACTTAAATAAGGTATTAAAAAGTAATCATTTCTAAATTACGATTTCTAGTAAGTCATGTCATAATGTCATAAGGTGTTTAAGAGTAGCTTGTATGAAGAAATTTTGTACGTTTCCTATTAAAAAGCTATTAAAATATATTTATAAGACTTTCTGTATTTTCAATTGAAAACTAGTATCGTCCAATAGATGAAAATAATTAATTAAATTTTTTCTTAAATGTAAGAGACCTTTGGGTTGGCGAACAAAGTGTCTTGAGACTTGCCACTAGGTCTTCTCTTACTACCTTACTTATAACGCACATAGATATTAAAAATAAAACTATAACACGTATCAACATTATATTGTAATGCGTATAAATAAAGTACTAAAACGTGAACTTTAGCGATAAGCTCTTTTTACTCTTGTTTGTGTGTCACAACTCCCCTAAATATATTGCTTGGAATCTTCATGAAACATTATTGAGTTAGTGGTCTTATCTCGGAATGTTTGCGGTTGAGTCCGTATTCACGTAAATATAATAAAGCATGATGTGATAGAATGTATGGGGGTCCCTAAAATGCTTATTGAATTATATTAATCTTCGACGTATGTATATGGCATTATTTATTATTTTAATGTCTAAAATTATCAGTGCTCGAGGTAACGAAAGGTGAAATAAATTTACTATAGAAGCGGTTTAAGTAGAATGCGTATGGGGGTGGATTAATGGATACTAAATCATCGACTGAGTTTAAATTATCGCCTCCATGAAAGGTTTCATTCGATTTTTTAGGCGTGCATAAATAATTTTACAATTTTCACGGTTATTTTACAAGGCTGTCGTGGTGCTGTACCAGTGTCCGCATCCGTGTATTTTAAATTCTCCGCTTCAGTTGGACTTTTAAGTATGATGTAGAGTTCCACCAGTTGTAATAATATCGAATTTGTGTGGAAAACGGAGTACGGAGTGTCTTAACACCTTAAACCTGAAAAAAAGTATACTTCACAGAATATCTCTCATCATCCTGCTCTCCACAATTGGTCTACAAAATTAGAGAATATATAAAGTTAATAAATTTTATTTTTGGTTTTTAACTCACGACTATCGCGTAACATGCATGCAGGCAATGCGGTTAGCCCAGATAGGATCCTCACTGAACCTCGACGGCGCGGCGTCAAGTTATTTCTCACTTGTATAATATGTATCGATTAATTTTGTTATCATTTGTTACTTTGCTTTTACAAGTACTTTACAGTAATTTGTTAATATTACTAAATAACACTTAATCTAAAACAAATATTTATTGAAGCAAATATATACCATTATAAGCTTTTAATACGCTAAGACTTTTGCTCAAATTACATATTTTCGATATTACGTACATAATACGTACATAATCTAAACGGAGTAAAGGTCAATGATCTTTACTCGTTTAGATTTATTTAATCTATTTAGCTTTTCTTACATATTATTAATCTATAACATGTTACTTATTTTATTAAACACGAGGCTATCGTGGCGCAGTGGTTAACTTCTAACTGTGAGCGCTATTGTTGTTGGTTGGTACGGGATACAGTTTGAAGTTGAAAAAAATATTTACCCTCTTATATTTAACATAAATATTAGGCATTTGCTTTTCGAATCTATAATTTTTATTTGCCGCTTTAATGTTTTTAAGTTTAATTTCTTGACAAATACACCTCGTTTGATTTTAAGGATTTCTTAATTAGTAAACATAAATTAAGTGGCTAGCAAACGGTTGTAAATTACAAATGTAAATTGGCAATATAACGGAGCTTACTCGTTCTGATCTTACCGTTCTACGACAGAAATGAGTAATGTGATTATTTAATCGAATATTTTTTTTAAATTTCAATGTAAATATACTAAGAATATTCAATATACTAATAATTTTATTAAAATACAAATTGTGTTAAGACCCGACTTGTTGAAGATTGAATATTTCTACTGCAGGTATATCCTATCCCCATCCTGATCTCCTAAAGTATGACATTGAACTTATTCAAATAGAACGCAATTAGATAATATTAATAGAAAACTTAATGTCTATGTCTTTTGAAAACGCAAAAAATAATAAAAAAAATAATATGAATATAATTTTTTTAGCTCACACTTTATCCTGCATATGGCAAGCTCAGTGTGGCGAGAAGCTATTGTACGTTAAGTGACGGAGTTCAACGCTGCGCTTTATCTTGCCAGTTTGGGGAAATGAAAGTAATTCATTCTCCGAATGGGCATTGAAACCACAACCATCCCGTTTACAGTCAGACGATGTTTCATTACGCATCGATGTACTTAATACAAAATTCTTACCACATATTTTAATATAAATCAATTTACGAATATATCTTGAGTTGTAAACGATTGAATTTATTTGTTCTTCAAGTACTCTCAGCAGGACAGATGCCTCCGGACACTTCGTGTTGACTTAATATGCAAGGGAAAAATTAGTCATTATTTTGTTCTATTTGAATTTCATATGATTCATGCACATATTTTAAGCATCACTTTATTAAGCTTCGATTTTATTTCACAAATTAATTTTATTTTGCTTCGATAAAGTTCTTCTACATACTGTAACAAACTTCTACTACAAACATACATGATACATCTATACATTCCATGTAAAAATGTAAGTCTCATTATTTTTACCCTCCGGGATTTTAAAATCCTTGGCTATATTTGTCTATATAAAATAAGGCCATCATAGCACAGTGGGCCGGCGTCTGAATGTGAACACAATTGTTGTAGGTTCGATCCCTACTGTCTGTATTTTGAGTGGAACAAGGTGGGCGAAGTGTCTTGACACTAGGTTTCATCAGGACGCTTTCAGCTCGGTAGGCATAGCAAGGCTGCTATGTCTGTATGATAAAGCATGAAGCTGGAATAAACAACTAAAGAAACCTATTCTATCAATATTGGCTGCTTTCTGAGCTGGATGCAGTTTAAAAGATTGTATCGTTTGGATGTACGCCACGACTACAAATGTTTATGTATTTTCTTTATGTGATAAATCAGCGATTTTGGAAGCGCATGAAGGTTGTAACAATCTTTGTAGTTTGTACTTCATATGTCCTACTTTAAGCTAAACTTCAGGCAGTTTATCTCCACCAATTTTTATTGGTAATAACATTTTAAGAAGCGATCGAAATCATGGACCTATAAAAAAACACTTTAAAAAGCCTTTTCCGGCATTATTTTGTACTTTTTCCCGTTGGGTTATTTAGTTGTCATTCATTAACGGTCACTAACGGTCCCCACGTGACATATATAATGTTAAGGTTTGCTTACTTTCTTGTCAACAATGTTTGAACTTTCTTTCAAGGCTACCGTTTTTAGTACTTTTAACATATTATATTTTATTTTGTATTGATATTATTCATAATGCAAACTACTGAGGGTTTGACCTTAGTTTAGTTTTGTTTATTTCATTCTTCCTTTTCTAAATTATAATTAGATTCAAGATTGTCTAGTTTAATTTAATATGTATATATTTAGCTTGACGCTGTGTCCCACACTTAGCAGAGTAGCGTTCCTGACTTTCCACCTTTCGAGACTCAGTGCGTCAGTCAGTGCAGACGCGTGTTCTAGCCTTGTTCGAACCCACAAACCGTCACGTTTACAGGCAGACGCTGTGCCTCTGCGCCACTACGGTCCTACACTGATTATCCGATAAAATAAAATTATTGGATACTCAATGCCAATACAAGTACCTGCCATGAGCTTCGAGAAAGTTATTGATAGTCCTACAATTGATATAGAGATTTACATTTTGGACATTAGAAAGAAACATGTCGAAAAGTATACAAATTTCAACGTAGTGGAACTAAAATTTTTATTAATTTCTAATTACTTTATTTCTGAAAATTTTTTTCCGGGAAATATATGGGAATAATCTTCGTGTAATGTGTATACACAATTGTACTATTATATATTTTGCTAAGCTACTGCACCATCATGCCCTCTGTATTCTATATGGCTAGTGGATTAATTTTAACATTTGTTATTGCAAATTTTCTTTTACATGATTTATACAAAAAATTACTGATTTTCATGAAGAAGCCAATTAAAAAATAATTTTATGGGTAAAAAGTCCAGTTTACGTAAAAGTGGTAATTACACGTTATAACTTGAATAATTTACTATATACAGTTATGCTTTATCGTGGTTCGTATATGTTGGAGATAATCAATTTTGAGATTCGCAAGATAAAGAAATTTATTTGTCAACTCACAAATTTAAATTTTGCTTGAATAAACTTTTTTTAAGGTTCTCAATACTTATGTTTCTAATGAATAGTTTTGTTAATACAAATTTGTCATGTTTCCTTATAGTCTCTATTTTTTTGAAATTTGTCAGCGATCAGTGTAAAATATGTTATATGTTGTAGTAAAATAATCTGTAAAGTTTGATGACAATGTGTATAATAGCATATGTTCAAATCTGTGAGAGGTATATAAATTTTAGGAATCTGATATCGTTGACATATTTAAAGGTGAAAAGCGTAAGGAATTGATTGATATTTTGTTTCTTATAGAGAACGTTCCAGAATTTCTTGTGTATACTAAGAAATTTAAAGATATTAAATAAGTTAATACATTTAAATACTAAATTTATACATTTAATTACTCAGAAAAGCTTAAAGAATCGGTTCTTTCGCGTATTTCTCTCACGTGACACAATTTTTTATTTAGAGATCAAGGCGGTGCTAGGTTTCATTAGTCATTTCTCACGTTGAAAAATATTTAAAGATATCATCTTAAGCACCATTGCTGCGTAAAATCATATATAAAGTTAATTTGGTTGTTTAGATTGTAATCTACTTTAAAATTTTCTATGAATAATCCTACTCAAAGATGTTTTGCTTCCTTAATAATATCATAATCAACTAATTTTTTATAATTCCCAAAGACCATAACCAACGAAAGAGGCCATAATTGTATAGTAAAATGTTTGATTCTATCCTCACTTGGATATATAGCGGAGAACGGAGTGCCTTCACATATATGAATAAATGTGCTGTTTACAGTATTTTTCCGCAAAAAATACATAAAAAGCTAGATTAGCTGATTAATTATAAGTAACTATGTACTTGACCTATTTTATGGCGGTTAAGAAGACACCGAGTTTTGTATTCCGAGAACAATGCAATATTTTAGACGGACGAAAAAATCTGCTATATTATATAGCATTTTTGTAACTGGTTTCATGTATCAAGTGTGTCATTGACCCTGAGATGATTCAGAGGACTTGTTTACTCTAACTCCATTATTCTGTGTTCACAGCATATAAGAAGATTTGATTGATGTCGACTGAGATAACCCTTAGTTCGGCTTCCAACACCGTTAATTACCATTCTAAAATATTGTATTTGTTTAGATTTATTTAAGTAATAGTGATATATCAGATATCAGTATAATTAATAAGCCTAGTTTTTTGTAAATTTGTGAATATATTTGTTTGTAATATACTAGCGGTATTGCGTTTTTTCGTTGTAAACTAAGAACAAGTTAGAAATTAATACTTGAAGCTCTATAATTTTATTGATAATATGAGATCTATTGAAACCTGATCAAAATTCTCTAAATAATATTATTAGTATTTTGTGAACCAAATTGGGGGCAACTTAAACAGAAAGAACACATACTGTTACAAAAATGCTAAATATTTATTACCTTGACTTTCCAAATCCGCAAGCCAAGGTCAGTCGGAGGTGAATAAACTTTTTAACCAATTAATGTTAATAGTACTGCTTTAGTATGACTGAATAACGTTTTAAAAATGTTTAAGTTAGGTGAAATAATCTTAGATATGAACATGTTATTTATAGTAAGCAAAACTCCAGAGAGCTTGTTACTTAAGTAATATTTTTTATTTGATATCTTTAATTTTATTTTTATGTGGCGTAAGGACTCAGGTTTATTTTGGTATCGGTACATTAGGGTTCTCTCCTCAAAAATTCATTAACAACTATTGTTAGTAAGAAATGTTGTTTTATCAGTGAAATATCCGCAATACCAATAAAATATATTTTACCAAAAAATTATAATATACGCAAATAATCCGCTTAATCCGCGACAATAATCAGCGCCAGTAATGACGCAAATACCACACATTGGCACCTATTGACGATTGGAGATTGATATAACATGGCTATAACAAAACCTTACACGTTCTAGTAAATATAATATATTAATATATATTTATTTTCACAAATTATACACAACACACACAACAACACAACTTATATGATTTTTTACTATGTACATACTTGTACGTACGTAATTTGAATTTAATGTACTCGTATATAGGTCACGTGCCCGCTTAGAAGTAATTACTGCTTTTGACTTTCTGGGACTTTCGTGTATAAGTATTTAATTTTAGTATACGTAACTTCATTTAATAGTCACAGTTTAATTATTTAGCTTCACGCTGTGGCCCGCTTATAGCAGGTTAGGCAGAGAGTGCGTAGTATGAAAACACTCTGTTCACCGTCTTTCGCCCAAATCGCATGTTGTTTGGCGGGACCCTACGCTGCACTAAATTTTACCAGGAAGTTTATTTATAGAAAATATGAACTATTTATTCTATAATTCGTGGAATGTATAAATGTGAATGTATTTGTTTTTTCACCCTTTAATATAGTAAAGAAAGTGAAAGGAAATATATTACTAACATTAATTAAGAATATGGAAGTGGAACCTATATAACGAAACGTGTTACTTGTTGTTAACTAAAGATAGGCTGCTTGTTTATAATAGTTGAAAGTTGAAATTACAGAATATTAATTTATTAGTAATAAATTAATATTTACTTTAATATGAATAAATAAGGAGATTATTTAAAAAAAAATATATGTATATATGTGTTTTTCACACAAAATAAGATAAACTATTGAACGGTTACAAATATATATCTATCTACTTTACTTTTATTCTTATTTTTATATTCAATTGCATTCCATGTCTTTTATTATTGCATTTTGACGTTTTGACAGTTAAAGATACGGTTTAGATTATTGATTTGATGGATTTGAATGGATGAAATAAAAATAGCTATCCGGCGCTACGTAAGTAGGAATCAAACAAGGTAGGATTATATTATTGTATTGAACGTAATTCTCAAGACTTATAGATTTAATCTTTGCATAACAAAAGCTATTATAACGTACGTACGTATGAGAAGATATGGCTTAGTGGCCATACCGCTTCGATGGTTTCAAAGAACCGCGGGTTCAATTATTTATGATCACGAAATATGTGTAATAAATTAAAAGATTTCTTTATTTTAAAAGGTAACTTACCCAATGATATGTTCGGAAATTCAGTTAGGAGGAGCGGTACTGTCGGACGACGCCGAGAATTTTGTTCATTTAGCGTGCTAACTATTAAAAAGTTATATTGAAATAGATAGTAGGTACATTATTTTCATATAAGATAAACAAAAATTTTACAGATTTAGTCATAGTCATAGTAGTAGTTGACTGCTGAAATATAATTATTATATTTTGCTACATATCTACGTAACCCTCATTTACAACACATGTATTAGATATATAAAGATATGTATATTTTTCTTTGAAGTACAAACATTGAAAAATGATTTTTATTATAGTAGGCGGTCAGTGTCGGTGTCCACTGACAGTGTCCTTATGAGATTTGAGAATGCGTTGGCGAAGTCTACCAATTATCGCCTTTATTTTGCCACTGTCTAAAATTGTGGTTTCATCGTGGGAGTGAGCATATAGGTACATGGTATGCTATTTAACTTACGTCTATAATATCTTGATAGTTTTTAGTTTAATATTTTATGGTATTTTAGTATATTGTTTGTCTTATAAAAAATTTTAAGCGTAATTCAGCAGGTACTTTTTCTAAAATTTAATTTCAATTTGTATGTAAATTTTGCAACTGTAGAGTAAAATAACCATTGTAATGCCTTAGATAAATTAATTTTAAAATTTATCCTCCTTTTTAATATGAAATGGGTTCGAATGTATTTTAAGTATGTCCCTTCTAAATATTATATAACTTAACTTCGACGATATCACTCAAAGAACAATATATATATATAAAAATAGAATGACAAATAAATTTACGTGTAAGTGTAACTTAGTTTTTCAATATATTTGATAAAATACCACAATGACGTTCATACACGTATACATATTATGTATGTATCTCTACAGACATTTAGTATATCCGTATAAAGCCCACAGTATCACCTCGGGAATTCCCTAAAAAAAGGACAAATTACGAAAATAAATTAAAAATAAAACGACTTAGGTTCTCAAACACAATTTTCCTATATAAATTTCGATACTTAATTGGCCGCTCACTACGATTAACTTTAAATATATATTTTTTTACTGAGAAAAAATGCTGTGGTAAAATTGTCACTTTCCTGTAGTAAATTAAAAGTAAGGTTAATTGATGGTACCGACAAAGTTATTTTATGGGGTGTTCAACTTGAACAAATAGTTATTATTAAGAGCATCTTGGAGATTCTGGATACGATGCCCATTTGGTGAAATGTTTTTTTATATATACTATTTCTGGCAAGAGGCGTGGCTTTGATTTGCATTACTTTTAATCATTAATAATTTTAGTATTATTATTAATAATTTAAATTATTTAAAATTTAACACAACATCTCGAATACGAATCTCAGGCAAGACGAGATAATGATGTGTTTGGACACTGAGTTCTCTTTGCGTACTCCGTTTTATCACTTTCTTCTTGGCATTCCACTCGAGATAGAGACATTGCGTCTTGAGTAGCAGTGCTCAACTCAATATAATTCAATACCCTGAGCAGAAATTGCACCTTTTTTATTTAACTGTCACGATACTATACACTCTTGGCCCGTACCCTTTTTAAATTATATTTATCTTGTTTTCTTATCACCAATATAAATTATAATACTAACTAACTAACTAATAATATTGATAATAAGAAACTGTTATATGTATTTACATTTATTTTTTATGAATTGTTACTAAGAAATTGCACCTACAATCATTACGTTTACGGTCAAACTATGGGCCACGATGGCCTCAAAAAATATTTATTTAAAATAACAAAAATCAAATACTTCAGATTATATTGTTTCAAATATACATAAATTCTGTACTTAAATTGCTCTCCAGTTATACAGCACATGTACTCATATACGATACACTCATCATTTTGTGGTATTATCGATCAGTCGCTATTGTGCGTTTGGTTGCTGTCAGATTAAATGCGGATTGGTATCGGCAAATATATTGGTACTATTGATCTTGCTGTCCATTTTTGTGTTATTTTTAGGCAATCAACGTCTGGGTACCATTAAAATGCACTTTTCTGCCATTAAATACAATTCGTTATCGTTTTTCATGCTCGTATTTCCCCTTCTAGTTATTTTTGTATGTGACGTACACATCTATCTATGTATGAATGTGTAATATTTTTTCTAAACGGTTAAAAAATGGCAAACCGTACTGTATGATGGCAATTAACGTGCTTTTTTTATTAAATTCTTTCTTCTACTCAAAGTTAAATTCTATCTTAATTCAACATTAGCACGCACGATTGTGATTTCAACTTACTTACATTACTTATTGTGATTACAACTGGGTTGAACTTATTTTATATTATTACCATTTACATATATCGTTTTAGTTCGACAAAGTGTAGTGTTATGTCACAGACAAATGTGAAGAACAGAGTATATTCCTGTCCATCTCTTATTAAGAAGTAACAGATCATTAAAAACAAAAAAAAATAACAGTAAAAAATGAAATACAACACTATTTACAAGTTACAACACCATTAAAACGTATAAATCTACAGCGCTGAGGTGTCTACATCAGATAAAATACTAATGATTATTATTTTGGTTACAATATCGTGTTACCTGTTGGCTATTATTTGATTTATGCTATACAGTTTTTGATATACTACAAAGTTTGAAAATGTTGTTATAATTTATTTTAACTTTTAATGGTAGATATATTTGAAGCATTTTATTTTATTTTATCTTATAGGTCGTGTCGTGGCTATTTTGGATTTGCATGAAATATGATAGTTATAGGTTTAACTTTCACATACATTAATATAATTAAGAAACTAACTTTTCCAGTTCGGGCAGTTAAGATAATTTTGGGTAGATATCAGAGATTATAAATAATATAAAATTAAATAATGATATTTTATAATATAACAATACACAAATTAAAATTAAAGGAAAGATCGCTATTCTTCTATAGAATATTAAATAAACAATTTGAACGTGCTAATCTCGGAAACTAAAGGTTCAAATAAAAAAAATCTTGAATAATCCATTAAAAAGTCCAGTAAAAAGTATTGAATAATCCATTTATCAGGGAGGCTTATATTATTTGATAATGCTAATAATTCTGATATAATTCACTGTACTTGCAGTCACATTTACATCAGACACTTAGAATGAGTTATGTGTCATGCACAAGTCGCAAGTAAAGAAAATGGCAGTTAAAAGTAGTGCTTTGATAACATTGCTGGCAATCTGTCAAATGGTATTAAGGGTATTAAGTTTCCAGAAATATCTTTAAATAAAAAAAAATATTTATTTGTTCCAATTAGTATAGTATCTGTAATAATATGGATAAGGTTCTCCGAACATTATGCCACAAAACTTTAAAGCTATTGCAAACTTGCATAAATTTCCGAAATAATAAAACGTTTTACAACTTGAAATTGATTGAATTAATATAGAGGTAGGATGTCAAAAACGACATGTAGGTATTACTTTTTATAATGCCTAAAAATCATATATGCATGAAATTGTATTTACCTTAATCCAAAGAAAAAGGAAAAGAAATGACAAACTTCTTAAGCCTTCGAACCGTAAACTTCTACACAGCTCCCTACTTGCTTATAGAGATTTATTTACATTCAAATATAAAGTTTGTCAGTTTCAACCTTTATCTTGTATTGCAAAGTAGATGGCGAGAACTTAATGTCAATACACTCTGTTTTCCGCTTTCCGGCAAAATAAATGCGAAAAATTGCCGCGGAATTCCAAAAAAGAAAAGAATTCAATGTGGGGATCCAAGAATCAGACGAGCGATATATGTATATATATATATATATATATATATATATATATATATATATATATATATATATATATATATATATATATATATATATATATATATATATATATATATATATATATATATATATATATATATATATATATATATATATATATATATATATATATATATTTGCTTTTTTTAAACGCTTTTATAAATTTGGTATGTATATAACAGAAACTTTGAACGTGATTTTCATCGTCTGTGAAATATCGAATTATTTGAATTTGCATACACATCTAGGATCAAGGACAATAAAATATTGTGAAAAAAAAATTATATTTAAAAAGCAAAAGCTTGTTTTTTAATCCTTTTTAACTACATTTATTTAGATAGGATTACATCAATATTTATATTCAATAGGAATCGAATCCATAGTTCACATCTTGGTAGGCGTGACTTCAATATCCACAAGACCAGGAACCAGTCTAAGGACAATAATGCAACACGAATACAATTTCGTTATAAACTTTGCCCTGACTTTGCTTGCAAATGACGCCGACGTGTCAAATTCAATTTCTAACTGTACGCCTTTGAATGTATTAGATTTAGATATCAGGCGCATATTTATTTGAGACAAACTTATATTGCCTATTGAGAGTGTTTGATAAAATTTGAAAAATACTTTCCTTTATGTTTCCATTGCAAAGTTCAGCCATTTATGCGCTTTTCTATGTGTTCATTGTTCATAGACAATGAAATAAATATTATTTTTATTATTTAAATAGTTGTATGTCGTTTGTTATCTTTAGGTAGACTTCAGATAGATATATTTAGATAGTGTCTTGTTTTAATTTTAAAATTTATATTCTTGCTAGTGTTCGTTGCGTGTTAAGTGGATTAATGCAAATAATTATTTTTCCTGAGTGGGAATCAAATCCAGAACTGTTGCGTTTGCAGTCACGCGCTGTGCCACTGCGCCACGACGGCCTTAATACTTTTAATATTTATGTAATATATACCTTTATATATGTATGTAATATAGTACATAATATATATTTGAGACGCTTGATATGTCAGACTTTGATGGGTGTATTGTTTCATATATCTTGTTTTTATTAATGTTATCTTCGTTTGAAGTTTTATAACTTAATTAATTTGATTGCTTGTTAATGGTTGTTGTAAACGTATTTAAAATTTAATATATCTTTTTATAACGTTTATTATTTTAAGTTTAATTAGTAACAAAATAGAATTCATCATTCATATATTTATGATTATATACCAGGAGGCTTCCCGCACAGTTCGCTTCGCTTGCCAGGACCAGTTTTGCTTTACTAGCTGTGACAAAATCTATGAAGGGCGACAAGTTTTTGTAGTTCTAATATAAATTTTTACTTTTTTGTGTACTTATGATAGTGCTTTCCTAAACACCATATTCTTAACACTGCTAAATAATATTATGAGATACTAATGGATAGCAAATATATAATATATTAAGCTTTTTCTAATGAACTGCACGTGAAATACTGAGAAAACCTCTTTCACCTCGTCTACTGTAATTAACCTCTTCATACATGCCCTCCGGGGGGGTCCTCATTCTTCTTACCTGACCTTCCTCGAGTATCTTCGACATACTATTTTCAGAGGCCCACCGAGGTTTCCCCCAACCTACCTTACCACTCACTTTTGCTTCAAAAAATCTTTAAATACTAACAAAAAAATGTATATAAACATAACTATAAATTTATCACTCTGCTCATCATTCAACATTTACAACTGTCGCGTCGATGGTCATCGAATTTAACGGACTATTTTGTACTCCACATAGTAGGAATAACTGTTGGCTTTACGCTTTGTCTTGTGGAGAAAGAAGTGTAGGCAGAGAGAATACAGTGTTAAGATCCTTTTCTCAGCGCAGCAATTTATTCCACATAGCGGGTAAATTAAATTGATTCATTCCCTCAAACAGGCATCGAATCCATAACCATCGCATTTACAGTCAAACGTTGTACCAAGTAAGTATTCTTTATTGTTTATTTGAACATATAATCATTGCGAGCAGTTTGTATTGACAACATAATTGCGCCACCATGCAGTGAAAAGGTCAATAAAAGTAAAACAAACATATTGACGCTTTTTAAGAGTCATCTAGAGGAATTATAATTTGAAATAAAGTATATAAAAAAATCTTTTTGTGAATATTATTGGTCTAAAGTTACAAGTCATATTTATGGGAAATTTGAACGGTACTCAATCAACGCTGTGTATAATCAATTTTGTTTCATCACTTTATGTAACAGTAAATGTTTTAAATATACGTCATATTTATTTATGTACATATAAAAGTAAAAATAAATAGCAGGGTTATATAATGAAAGTACATTTCAGGCACGAACTTTATTATCTTTAGAAATAACTCGCAAACCACGATGTATACTATAATTGTGGGTTAAGTTTTAGTTTCAAGTTGCATTCCGCGTAAAACAGGTTAGTCAAAAAAAAATTCTTTACTTTCGAAACATTGTGAAACTGAATTCTGCACTTTGTCTATATAAAAGCTGAAATATGAAGAAACTCCCTTCCTCTTTTGGGGATCGCATCCACTCACAAATATCTTGCTCACAGTCGGACACTGTCACGCTGCGCCGCCATAACCTCAAATGCGAAATATTATACCGATTTACCTAGTAACCAAATATGCCATGTAAATAAGTAAAAGAAAAATGGAAAACGTACTGACAAAGCTGTCTCTATAAAACGATGCAGATGCGTTGATTTCTAAATAATCTTATAATTGTTTCAACCTTAGCAGTTTATTTTATGGATTTGAAAGCCTTTACATCATTTGGTCCCTTAGAACGTATTTCGTAAAATATTTTATTGATACTAAAGAGGATTTTTTTGGTAACGGGTAATGACTTAACGTTCATTAAATAATATATTTTACAAAGGTATAAATTTATTTAATTACTCATTATGACTCATGGACTCGTGAATATAATGTTTTTATTGTAAAACTGCTATAAAATAATACACGTATTTTTTTAATTTATTGCATTTTTTACTTAAATGGACTTCTTATAAGTATTGTAGGTACTAGCTTTTACCAGCGGCGTTTCCCGTGGGATTAAATGATTAAATAACTATATACGATACATGACTCACTGTAGGTGTCCGAGGTAACTTTGATCGCAAGTACCGTCGGTTACATCGACACGATTAATGTGATGTACGAAAGTCAATAAAAAAATTGCCATTCTCGATAGATACATAATATTATTTTTTTTTAGAAAACTTCGATAATTTTACTATTATTACTTATTAAAAGGCATTATTTTGTTACTCTAGCTGCTTTATTACAATATAAACAAGGATAGGGATAGACTAGCCGATTATTGACGAAACGTGAATTAAAGCACGCAATACGTCGAGCTCTTAACAGAAGGTGCAGCCGCGGGTTAGTGCTAGGACAATAAATGGGTTTACACGTTGATCTGTGCGCTCCAAGCCCCCAAGGCTCAACGCTTTCAGAGCTTATCCGGCCATCAATACTGTACACGGTATTTTAAAGGGCTAAAATCGTAAATGAAATTTCAAACGGAAATGAAAGGGTTTTTGATTGTGTAGGGCTCAGTCGAAATTAAAATAGAAAGTGTTTGATTTTGATTTTCATGTTTCAAGTTTGTATATGTCCTTTTATTTTATAAGTACAAATAGATTGTCCACTTACTGTCCACTTACTCTTACAATTAGGCTTAAATCTTCTTTGGCTCTATTCCATTTTTTTGTATTATTTTTTTATTTATCTCATAATTTAATAAAAAATGCTTCAACAGACAGTATTTAAAACAAAATATTTATAATAATTAGAAATTTATAAGACCACACTTGTTAGCAGTTTCTATATAAATAATCATGTCCTCAACTTACACTATGTTATTTGTGCTCACAAAAACCATGTAATGGATTGTTATACGTTACAAAGCTTCATAAAATTCAACTCAGTTTACTTACAGAAGCTTTTCTTATTCGATCTTAATACCTGTTATAAATATTAAACATTTATTGCAACATTTTTCATGCGCCAATGAGATTTCAACATAAAATAATATTTATTAGTAACGAACCATATAGGTACATATCATATTTGTATAAACATATGATTTACAATAAAGCTCAATAAAGCTCTGACATATCATGGCTCTTTTATATTTTTTCCCTTAAAGTTTAATTGCGATAAGAATTTTCTTAACGACTTGGCAATATATTTATTGCATTCGTAAACGTAGGAAATCTAAATTAGCACCAGTGAATTAATGTCAAATTGTATATATTTGCATCAAGGATATAAATTGAAGCTGTCGTTGCGCAGTGGGACAGTGGGTTATTGTAGATTGTGGATTCGATTCTCACTTAAGGGAACGAACCTCAATTTGGTGCTTGGACAAGACAAAGTGCGGTGTTGAGTTACACCACTTAATACGGATGTCTCGAATTTGACCGGAAAACGGAGAACGGAATGTCTTGTGTCACTTTTAGGTTTACTCTGCAGGATCTGAAATAAAAGTCACCGTTAGCAAACAACGTCATATAATATTGATTTAAACTACATTTTCACAGTTTCGTGCTACAAGGATATGGGTGTCTTACTTATTCATTAGTTTGACTAGTTGTACCCACAACCTCGACTGCTTTTGCTCATAACATTTTAGTTTTATCGCGTACTAGTAGACGCCCGCAACTTCGTTGGTGTGGATTTTATGATCATTGCCACCCTACGGACTGCTATCCTTTTTCATTGGGAATCATGAGATTATATTCTATATGTTAGATTTTGACATGGCAACGAAGACTGCTCATCACGCCCAACAACTTTTACTAAAGAAAAACTAAACTTTCTAGTTTTTTATATTTTAGATGGTCTATTGTGGTTCTACGTCAGGTGTTCCAGATCCTTGTTTTTATGTTATTGGAAAGTAAGTGCTTTCAGCAGCAAGCGTTTCATTTCTTTTTCATTTTCCGGCCAAACCAGACAAACAGACTAATAGACAAATAGATAGAAAAAAATTTAAATCTTATATTCGTATTCTGTTAGTGTTTAATATCGCCAGGCAATTCTTTTACGTAAAAATATTCAATGTACAAATACAATTTTTGTACTATTTTCTTATAGTATAGATGTTATTTTAAATGTAAAACATTTATTCTGTAACAAATTTTATTATATTTCCCGTATATTTTCAAATTACAGACATCCACATTTTTATTATATAACGTTTATAACGCCAAGTACAAGTAACTAATTCGTATTTTATTGACGTGCGCTGAAAAATCTAAAAACTTTAGACAGCAATTTAAGAAGTATATAGCTTTTAAAGTTTTAAGCATGATTCATTGGTGTCTGAAAATAGCCTCGAATATTGAAATATGTAGTGTTTTTTAAGATATTTATTTGTTTAATTTTATAAGAATTGTGAAATTTGTAATTTATGTTTTTTTAGCTTAGTTTGTATAATTATGATCCAGAACATTTTTGATAGGCTAAATCTGTAAGCATTTAGAACGAAACCAATCAAATTCTTATTTCTTCTGTGAGAAATTTACAAAGCATAACTTAGTTAGTAAAAATTTACACAAATATAGTAAAAAAATAAAAAATAAATAGCTTCATTCTATATACGGGCAACAGGGTAATCTGGTGTTTAACACATCGTGTGTTGAGTGACGGAGGTCGACGTCGCGCTTTATCTTGTAACCAGAGCAAGAAAATTAGCATAAGTAATTTTTCCGAGAGGGAATTGAACCCACAACCTTCGAATTTGAAGTCAGAGGCTATGCCGCGTATTATATAAATGTTTTCCAAACAGTAAACCTACATAACCGATTAACACCCTTCAATTGAGTCGTAATACGCGTGAATGTAACAATAATTTAGGCGTTGTTTATCAAGCCCTCTAGTTCCACATAGCCCTATGTAAAGTCTACCCTCTATTGTTTCGGGATGATAAATTAGCTCAGCTTACCTGTCGCTAGGATTAGCTCCCCATAGCAGACTATCCTCCCTTTGAGCACTCGAATCCTTTTTATATGCGTTTGATCATTTGATTAATTTGCTTTCGAACAATGAATTGTATTGTGTTAATGTCTATCTCGTTTTCCAAATTTACATTTTTGTTGTTGCCTTTTCTTATATGAGTTGGCCTTATTAATTATTATTTGATTTATTAAATTGAAAAACATTATTATATTAAGATATGAATAATTTGTAAAAATTGATAATTAATTCCACAATTGATTGATGTCCAGAAACTAGAATTGTTTGGTCTGAAATCAACCTTACGGCCATCAGTATACAAGCAATAACCTGTCAAATATTTGTCCAATCATCCCATATTGAATATTAGTACTTGTGAGTGGTTCCAGCGAAATATGCATAAAAATTTTATTAAGTTCGACGCACGTAGTTGTATTGTTAAGCTCTACCTGTAATTATACTTGAGTTACGGTACAATCTCCTTTTATATTGACTGTAAGTAAAATAACATTAAAAGCATCAATAGCGATTTCAATTTCTTCAATATATGCTGGTCAAATCGAGATTTTTATTAACTTGTCGAACAAGTAAAATAATAAAAAAATCAGAGTTATCGTAAATTATATGAAAACCGTTATTTATATAGAAAACTTTTAAGTTCTCTCAACTTGTGTTTAAAGTTTTACGGCCTTTAGACATTTTATTGTACTTTCTGCTTAACATTTTCAATATATATTTGGCAGGTATCCATTTGAGTTTGACCTCCTAAATAATCAGTCAGTCGGTAGCAAGTTGAAATTATGTCGATAGGTAATATTGAAAAGGTCGAGAAAGAAGTTATTGAAAAGATCTTCTTTTGAAAGAATCGAGATGAAGAGCTTTTAAGATATACTTAAGCTAAGAACAGTGTTTTCTGTAATTACAATATATTTTTCAAAACTTTATCTTAAAGTCCTAGTAGGTTGGTTGAATTGGGATTAGTGAATTATAAATTAGTAGGCATTATAATTTTAAATTTCTTAAGGAGAGTGTAAAAAATTATTGAATATACAAATAAATATGTTAATTTAGTAGCCATCTAGTTGTGCTAGTTTTAAATCTTGTTTGGTATATATATTGGCTTTCAAAATATTTCCGGTTTAAAAATATTTTACATCTGTCGTATTTATTAATTAACATATAACAGAGTCAATATGAAGTAAATTATATTTAAAATATTAAAGTATAAAGTTTCATCAAAGCCTTTTCCCCAAAGTCGTACGTTACCATCTTGAGTGACATTAAACTTTACGTTAAAACAATTTCGTGTCAGTTATAGTCTCAGCAAGTTTTTGCTCGAACTATATGAGCTATGACATCACCTATCTACAACATATATTATTACAAGCAATTTCGTACAGGACTTATTATTATCGGTAACGATCTGTATAAGGTTTTTCTTTTCTTTGTGCTACGTCAAAAGAAAAATAGCCAATTCAAGTTGACCTTGCTTGAAATATTATTCACTTCGAGGATTTTGTCACTATGGCTTACATTATATTGTATGAATGAAAAAATCTTTAGAAATTGGAGATTATTATATTATTATAGTTTAAATGAATACTAGTTAATAATAGAATAGAATAGAATAGAAGAGGCGTTGGTATTTTCTTAGGTAGTATATTATAGTATAAATTATTTTAGATGTCTTAAAAAAATTATACTTTATGATTATTGTAAGATCTAAAAAATAATTATTTATTTCTTAATGATAGTCAAACTTATTTTCTCTTACAAAATACATGAGCATGATTTATAACATAAAGGAGTGGAGTACAATCCCAGCTGTTTCATAGAAGTACTAGTATATGAACACGTCTTCGATTCAGTGTAGGCTAGTATTGCAGCCTTTCTGCTCAAGCTATTGTTGCGAGACGGATGGCAAATTAAAACCTTTGCTGCGACGTCGGACGATCGTGATTGAGTGTGAAAAAGCTCTCGCGCCAGACTACAATCCTGCAAAGAATAGCACCCTATCGATCAATATGCTCTATGTGTGATTAAAACTTGCCACGTGGAAATGTTACATACGAATGCATATTTATTTGTAGTTCCGGAGTTGGATAAGTCCAAGTGTGGGGAGAAAAAAGACATTAAAAAGTTCACACATAAAATGTTGTCAAAGGAAAGTTAATTTTGAATTTCACGCAAATATTGAGAAAATTCGTATAATATGCTCATAAAACAGGGTTTGTTTGATGTTCAATCTTTGGTTTTATTTCATCACCAACGTTCTACAGTCGTAATTAATCCTTCCGGTGCAGTCAAGTTTTTATAGCTATGGAATTTCACCCTTACGCGGCAGAACGTTCGACCCCGAAAAGGGCAAATTAAATCATATAGCAAGCGTCTCAATTATTTGAAAAGCGCGGTATGTCCACAGACGCAAAAAGAATGGTGGTGCTGGTCCTTTGAAAAGCCCATCGGGGGTGCTCTCAAAGCTGTCACTGGCAGAAGAACTCTTCACCGTGAACGCAAATATCCGCATTAAAGCTACGCATACACAGCTGTTTACGTATCGTTTACTTTAAAGCCTCAAGCAAGAAAGCCGGCAATGTACACAGTGTTAGTATTCGCACGGTATACTCTCGCTTAGGAGCGAGATAGCGGCGCCATGGCGGCTATCTTGGCACGCATGCGTACAAAAATCCACCCTATTGGTCTAGGATGACGTCATCAGGGTGAACCCGTAGGTCTGAGTGTCACTAACAGTCACTCCGCAGAGCTCGGAGGGTGTTCTCGTCGCCTGCCGGTGTTACCCAAACAAACATTTTGTTACTGTCCAACACAGACTGACCGTGATAAACGACACAGTGATAACGCAGTGCTCCATAGATAGTGAAGTAGCATTAGAAAACCAAACCCAGCCATTTAAGGTATTTTTAGGTTTATTGTTTACCGTACTTCAAAATGATGAGAGCTCGTGACTTGGGAAGGATTTTTTAGTATTCTCCCGTATTGCGGTAAAGCTGAAAAGATGAAATGTAGTCGTTGAAATATACGGTAATAATGTTTTGGGAGCAGTATTTCTGTTATTGAAGTTTTGTTTATGTAGGATCTACAGCGTTACGATATAAGGGTGGAAGCATAGCTTGTAATTTATGAAATAACACTATAATCACAATCCCGCCCTCACTTTCGATTTATTTGCTTGAAGTGATATCTTAACTTCAAGTCTCTGTTAGGTAAATAGTTCTTGCGTAAATCTTTTGAAGGTTACACCGGATAAGTTTTCTTGTAACAATTTTGTACACAATGTTAATTATCAAGAAAGAAAGATAGAAAATTCATTTTTACCAAAACTGACCCTTTCCCTTCATATCATTATATTTTGTTTATCTCTGTTATATACAGTACACATTACACTTCACAAATTTAATTTCTATGTTCTGTATTAAGCTTTAATTTAAATTTTGTTTTTAAGTGTAGTTTGTATGCTTAGCCGACATAAAGGTTTACGCGGTAATTTTACAAGTGAACTTTCATAGTATACATTAATAGCGTAGCGGCAAATATTTAGCTTTTCAAGCTACGAAGTGATATGCTTTTTACCATTTTTTTAGATTTGTCATTCGTTTTATATTTCAGACGAATAAATTTTGTGAAAAAAATGTGTACGTTAAATTTTGTTTATTTATAAGGGTTGTTTTGATTAATGTATGAAGACTTCTCATGTTATATCAAATATAACATTATAATAATGAATAAAGCCTTCTAGGAAAATATACTAGTAAACAGTTTTGTTGATCATGAAGGTCACACATGTAGATATATATATATATATATATATATATATATATATATATATATATATATATATATATATATATATATATATATATATATATATATATAAATATAAATATATACATATATAATATTCTACAAATAGCGTTCTTCCAGTAATGTTATTTAATATTACAGTAAATTTACATATTACACATACGTGATACAGTGAGTTTATAAATGTCTACACATCTTTGAAAAAAATGTCACACGTAATTCGAATCACATATTGTCGGGATAAAATAGGAAACGCTTGTAAGGATAAAATAAAATGCGTAAACACGTAGGTACCCTTTCATCACAGTAAGTGCCTCTCCTCGGGATAGTTGAACAAGTGTTAAATAAGTACATTTTATTTATAAGATATTCCTAAAGCGAAACGTAACTGTCGCTATTTGTTTGGTGCCCCGCTTCATGTAAATATTTGATGGTACGCACCGTAGATATATGCCCGCACTAGACTCTTGTATAATTATAGAGTTGAGTAAGACTATGAGGAGGTAGGTAGTTCTAGTTTGTGGTAGCAAATTGTCGTAACGTTTGTTGAATGATGAAATCCGTATATACAATACAACACATATATGACTTACACACAAAAAAAAATAAGTAAATAATAAAAGTAATTGTTCTGAATAGAAATCTAGATCTATTTCAACCTAGATATCTTTTAAATATAAAAAAAATTAAGATTAACTTTTTGAAAGCTCAAAGGATTATCATTCTGTCATATTGGAAACGAAATAGAAAAATAAATATGTATAATTTTCTCCATATTGCCTGTTGTACATTATTAAAAAACAAATTATACATCTCGCCACCCGTTCGTTTGCGGGCACTATAAAACGTGAAGTCTCATTCTATTCCATTCCCGTAGGAATTTCAAGAAATATTCTCGTAGAGTCTTCTATTATAAGTAGCTTTAGCTATGCTTTACGTATTGATTGATGGTTACTGTTATTAATATTTGTCAATAAAACGATTAAACACTAGAAATTCACATGATTTTAATTTTTTTTGTCTATAAAAAGAATAACACTTTGGTTAGTTTAGATTTTACCATAAAATGTACTTACGCGATCGGTGTGGATTGAAATCATATATAGTAAAATGAGTGTCTATTTAAAAGTATATATATTACAACCCATCGCACATTAAGCAATAAAATAGACACAATTTGACGTAGACAGGTACAAAGACAAGTCTAGTGGTGATTCTCCGTGACAACTTAATAAAGAGAAAGATACGTTTTGAATTCATTTTTACTTACACTAAACACTAAATTACTTTTAAGCAAAAGGTCAACAAAGAAGATGAAAGATTAAATGTCATCCTATACAGGTAAAAAAATAAAGTTCTAGTCTCTGCACAGCGCTCTATGTACCGTTTAAAAGAGCTTTTTTATGAATAAACCTGAAACACGTTAATAATACTATTCGTTATTACCATACAATGATACTAAGCTGCCTTAGTTTCTCAATAACTAATTATACAATCCTCCTACCTTATATTTAGTTAACAAGTAATACAAACTCGTAGACAATTTGAATCAATATTAAGATCACGTTTTAGATACTCTACAGCAACTGCGTAACACGATACGTTTGAAAATTAACGTTACCTATTGGGAGCGACGCCACGTCTGATGTAACTAACCATTATCAGCTTACATTACCTGTTTGAATATTCAGAGGAACAAAACGTGCGATGGAGATGATACAGCAAAGTTTACGTTAATAGTAATCGTTTTGATCGGTTGAGGGATTTCAATAACCCCACGGGTTTAAGAAGGATAATGTGTACTTGTACTTACTTCGATACAATGTCGGTTGGCGCTGATATTAGGAAAAATAAAAATGTAATAATATTTATGTACTGTTATTTATGTTTTTAATTACAGTCGCTATTAATAAATTATGTTGATTATTTATATATAATTTAGCTTGAAAATGAATTATTATAATTATTTGGTCCTATAAAATTTTAAAAGAATTATTTATGAATGTTAAGTATATATGGCTTCGTACAAAACATCCCATCGTTTTGCAAAGATAATTGCATACCTTCTTCTTTTCCATATTTTGCTGAAATAATGTCGTTTAACACTACATTTAAGTGACAAGTCCGGTAACATGAGCGCATGTAGAAAAGGCTTTTACTAAATTAGGTCTCCTTGACTTAATTGTCGAAGGTCATTCTTGAGGTGGCCATGAGTCTACGTCATTTTTAACTACAAAGAGATTCTTTTAAAATTTAGAATACATGGTGTATAATGTAGTGAGCACTAAAAATAGAATAAAATATATTAGGAATTAACAAAAATTAAGATTATTTTTAGAAAAGATCTAAACTTTTTATAGAAAAGCTTTAAGTTTCTTGTACACGCTTTTGTTACGCTTTATACCACACTTTCTGCACGAATAAGAGACAATTATTTTATGCTCCGAGTGTGGATTCAATCCATAACCACCGCGTTTACAGTCCGATGCTATCCATTGAGCCATTATGGACCCGACGTTTTATATACATTTTAATAATTCTTAATCATGTAGGTGTTATATATTACTGTTTAGCTAAGCCTGACTCTTAATTTTATGAAATGAAATAAACTACACTGAATAATATTAACTTATGATATCGAAACCTATATTTCATGTTTATTGATAAAGTTATATATAATAATAAATTGGGACTACATAAAAAAAAATATAATTTCTAAGCACATGCGTAATTTCATAAGTTTAGTTCACGCTTTCATGCGATTTTCAAAAAATTGGACAACAAAGTGAAAACAAAGTCAAAGTTATTAGAGTTCCGTTTTTTTCTTTTTGGCACGTACCCCTAAATATCACTCAGTAAACGTCTTGTATGAACGCTATATACTCGATGAGTCAGAGGCATAAATTTTAAGTAGTATAACTTAGCCACTCCACATTTTATTATATAAAATTTTAACTGCTCTCAGGACGTAAAGTTCACAGACAGAAAATATCCTTGGTTATGTGATTGAAATTTAGTTATTTAGTTATTTAATGATTTAAATTTCTCAATATATTTCTAAGCCTCCAATATAAAAATGTTCCATTATGTTTTATTCACCAGGAACACCCGCACGCGATAAAAGTGAGTATTCCCGCACAAATCCTGATCATGCGTGAGTTCCGATAAAAAGTAGCCTATGTGTTGATCCACAATACCTCCTCTATCTTTCAGTGAAAGTTTCATAACAATCGGTTTAGCCATTCCGAGCATTAACCCGGATAAATGGAAAGACCGACAGACAAACATTTAATATTTTTTGCGTTTAAACGTAACGTGTAAATAACTATATACAAAAAAAATATTTATTTTGCAATCACAAACACATATATATATATATATATATATATATATATATATATATATATATATATATATATATATATATATATATATATATATATATATATATATATATATACCTTTTTAGTTTTATCTAGTTTATATTATGCGAAAGTAAAATTTGCCGAAAACTCAGTACGACATATAGTTGATATGACAATATTTAACGTTTAACAGTTTCGTCTCCGTGTTATAAAATGATATGCTGCAAAATTATAAAGCCCGTTTCAAGTACTAAAGTGGTCTAATATGTTAACCTATTTGAAATTATGTTCATTATGCAATTTTAGTCTGCCCGAAGCTCTTCCACTCTGCATAATAGATGGAGAGTATTACTGTTATATTGTTAGTCCATTTATTTTATTCATTTTCAGCTTATTTTAAATATATAGTTGCACTATGGATAACAAGGGCAAGAAAATAACTACAAACTAAACACAAAAAAGGATATTCCAAAGAGAAAATAAATTCAAAGGGAAGATAAATTTACTATCATCACGTCCATTAACACGTGACAACTGCCTCATAGTGATGTTTACAACAAAGCCTTATTTTAAATCTTTAACCAGATTCTTATATATATTTTAGTACTCAAAAATTAACTTTAGTTATACTCTAGCCGCTAAACACGACATAAGACGGTAACCAAGAGGTGCTAGTTTGAATCCTGCGACGTTCAGATATTTATGTTTTCTAAAATATATTTCTTATCATAGTGTAGTTAAAATAGAAATTAGATACTATAAACATTACGACCATCTTAAAATAGTCCATGGTCACAGGTTCACCATATCAACTGTAATTTCATTTTATTTTAACTTATATAGAAAAATACTCACAATATGTATCTAAACAAATATATTTGCAATCTTATTATAAAATTTCTCTTAGAGCTTTATTTTTACGTATATTCTCATATATTCGCCATCGTATCAGACAGAACGTTTAATCCGCAGATTGGTCCGTTGATCGCTGGCCGGCCGTAGAGGATAATCGTTCGTAATTTGATTGGCACTTGCACAGATGGTGACGACGTGAAGACTCCATCAGTTAGCAACTTGTTAGATTTTTACTAGTCATCATTTAAGAAGGGATTAGCGTTATATATATATATATATATATATATATATATATATATATATATATATATATATATATATATATATATATATATATATATATATATATATATATATATATATATATATATATATATATATGTAAATTAAGTTTTTGTCTATAAATATAGCACATGCAATAATGGTAATATTGATATCAAAATAACGCAATAAGATAGTGTATGCCGATGTTCAAAAATGATGCTCATTTTCACAATCATAATATATTTAAAACATGTGAATTGTTAATGTGTTAAGACAGTCCAACTCTACGGTCTTTGTTAAAAATATAAATATAGTCTTAAAATTCGTCCCTAGTGTTTAAAAAAGAATTATTTTAAACCAATTTGTCTAGGATTTGTAATATAATTTAGGGTTGGTCTGTCCATTGGCAATTAATTAGCGGATCTGTGGAAGTAAAATAATCACTATTGATTACATTACCAGTTCCCCTTTAAAGAGAAACACGAGAAACCACTCAACTCGTTTGTACGTATTAATCTACTATTGTTCTTTATTTACAAGCGTCTATTGGCTTATATATTTTTATGTAACACGGTATTTATTGAATAAATATACTTTCTATATATATATATATATATATATATATATATATATATATATATATATATATATATATATATATATATATACATATATATATATATATATATATATATATATATATATATATATATATATATATATATATATATATATATATATATAAATCAAACACTTATATGAGGTCAAAAGAATAATTCCTGTAAGAAAGAAGAAAGTTCGTTTTGCAGACACTGAGTCACTTAGAATTAGAATTGTAACAATATTACAATTCTGTTGAGAAGAGGTTAAAGAAAAATATTTTGTATCAACATTAAATATTAGAAAATATATGTCTCTGTCATAACTTTAGTCCAACAAAAAACAGTTGTTATTTCTGCTATGCTATTATTATATGGCTATACTTTATATAAGTAAAATATATTTTCACGGTGTACATATTTGAAAATTTACGCATTTAAAATAAAAAAAATATTGAGGGCTACGGATAGATTAAAAAAAAATTAAGCAAAAAAGTAAAGGAAATTTGACAGAATTATTACTAAAATCGCTAGTGGCGTTTTTTCTATTTAATACTGTAAAATTCTACATTTTAGTTCTTATGTTTTTAGTAAAAAAATATTTTAATATAAACTCGCTACAATCACAGAATGGGGTGTGAAATATTTATCACTTTTAACGTAATGAAAAGCGAGAATATATCAATCTTTTGTCTCAGGGCGTGACGGCAGAGACGTTGAAATTAAGACTGAAAAATGGGGTGGCCATTATGATAATTATTATTTGTTTCAAAATATACAACCGCGTGACCTCCTTGCGAATTAAGAAAATCGAGGGCCATTTACTGCGCGAATTTCAAAGCTCCTTTGCGCAACTTACAGCATAATTTGTAATTAGAGAACATGTTTTGTACATAAATTTAGCAAATCTTACCTTTAATATTAGTACCGTGAAATGAGATGTCATTTATTATTTGCATTGCTTTAGGTTTAAATTTCTTACGGGGCAAGCTATTATTAAACCTTACCGAATCAAATTAAGTAAAAGCTCGATATCTGATTTACACTTAATATATTCAATGTTTAAATATTGGTAAAATATTAAATAAGTGCGAGTCGAACTCGCTCATGAAGGGATTTGATCGATGTTTTAATAACGATGGCCTGTAATTTGTCGAGCGGTAATGACGATTTACGATTTATGTGGTATAAAAAATACTACTTGCTAGATCTCGTTTTTTCGGTTGAAGTCAATTTTCAGTGGAAGTTTACATCCTATATATTTTTTGTTTTATCCTTATCTTATGTTAGAAGTTACAGTTACAAAAAAATTGTATTACATATTTCACTATCATTTTTAAAGAATTGTTTAGATATTCCATAGATAAGGGGTTTTTTGTAAAAATAAATTTGAGTATGTATTCTAAGTATGGGGAAGCCCCAAAACTAAGTATGGGGAAGCCCCAAAATTTGTAACTTTTTTCTGTTTTTTTGTGTGAAAATCTTAATGCAGTTCACAGAATACATCTACTAACCAAGTTTGAACAGTTCTTATAGTTTCGGTAAAATTTGGCTGTGATATACGGACAGACAGACAGACAGACAGACATGACGAATCTATAAGGGCTGAAAAATGGACTGAATTTTCACTATTCTTGAGAGACTTTTATATCTAGCAAAGCTATAATACGATAGATTTAGAGACTTTAGTGTCAAGACTTCGCTTTTCATCGGAATAAGAAATTTGAACACTTTGTCTTACCAGGGCAACGAAATGAAAATCGCGACTTATTTATCATTGTTTTTTTAAATTTACTTATCGATACATCGAGAACCCTTATTAAAAACAACAAGAAATACGTTGATCAATTTATCACCTAAATGGTGATTATTAAACATTTCAAATTTAGCGGACGGGTGAAGCGTACTTGCTCTGAGCGACGGCCGATTGAAAAATTGTAGCAAGAGCTTACGTAATTTCATGCAGGGGTTCGTCACCTCGCCCCGGGTGTAGGGTGCCAGAAGTTGAAAGCACCCAGAAGTATCAACATTTGGAATTCTTTAAATGTCCTTTATTTAATTTATTTATAGCTGTACTAAATATTTAAAATTTATGCATATTTAATGATAAATCAATGGATTTAAGTAAATACAATATATTCATATATAATGCCAGTAGCAAATAAAACTTATACAAAATGTACAAATAATAATATTGAATATTGATTCAAGTTTTGATAGTTATATTTAATTGTTTGCTTTGTAGGTATGAATCGATTTGGGATCGATAACCTTTTCGAAAGAACATTAAGCTCTGATTGTATCGCTGCGGGAAATAAAGTAAATAAACCTAAAAATAACGAATCGCGGTGAGAAAAAAACCATTGTAAATTTATTCGATAACCGTGTTGAAGATATTCAGTTTAAACAGTGTTGTAAAATATTAATAGATATGCAGTCGCACCCTTCTCGGTAGACTGTACGAGAGTGGACCTCGTGCTAATTTGAACCTTATGTTAAGTATATATAAGATTGTTCTAAATTAGTTTCCTTTTCACCTATAGATGAGCGTCATAGGCGGTGTAATAAGTATTTAGTTACGGGGTTTCTAGTTGAGTCTGCTTTGATGAAAATCAGACTGGGATGAATTCAATATAGTTAATTTCAGAAGAGAATTTAAAAAAGCTTTATTGGATTTAGGATAAGGTAATTGCTTTTAAAATGAAATTGATGCGTGAGTATTTTTACGGATGATAAAAATTATTTAAATACTTATTATTAGTTTAAAGAGTACCTAGTAGTATTTGACACGAAAATGTGTACCATGCCTATGTTTTAATCTAAATATCGTTCCTGGCACAGTTAAAAAATGACGTTTAAACTCTAATAAAACGTTCTTGCATCGGAAAGTTATACTGAAGCCAACCTGGACTATCTTTACCATATTCAGCTCTTATATTCATGGTCATATTATAGGTAAAATCGCTGTATGTATTTCTTTCAATACACTATTTGAAGAGCGCTTTAAGTTACTAATACTAGAGTAATTGTTTTTATTATGCTATAATAATGCGTAGACCGCGTCTATACCGCTGTTTTTTATCGAGAGATAGTTCTCACGATTACACGATATTATAAATTATATTTTATAATTCTTTTGAATTATTACAATCCAAGTAACATTTCTGTACATGACATTTTATAATACTAAATTGAAAGCTCGTTAATTGAAAACTGTGGAATTTATAGGAAGTACTCTCACTTCTGTGTGTACACACACTAAGTTCATGTATTTTTATATATTTTTTCAAAATAAGTTAATTATAACAGATATACATTAAATACAAATTTGTATAAAATGAATATTGAGTGAAATCTAAGAAATTTAGTAGGCTGATTTTATTTATTGGGGGAAAGAAAAAAAATTTTTTAAAACAGTTTTTTATAGGCTTCTTGTTGTTCAACTCATAGTAGGACGACGAAGAAATCTGGTGTTAGCCACTCCGTTTTCCCGTGTTTTTTGGCATGATATTAATTCCTCCAGGTGGGAATCGACGCCGCCGCGCTGTGTGACGACAACCTCTAATTAAATGACATAAGACAGAAAATTCGAAATACATTGTTATTTTTTAATATTTATTTTTACTATTCTCTAGTTCAGTAGATGCATTCGCGAACTTGGCAACCTTACTAACCCGCAGTTATACACGTTGCGATATTTTATTCATAAACACCGGGTGTTCTGCAGTTTATTATCTATGACTGCAAAATATATAAAACATAAAGTAAGCCACAGTGCTTTATAGGTTAACTTTTTATGCGGCTCTATTCATTGCTGTTTCTACGTAATGTACATATCTAGCGTATAATAGCGTAATACGAACATACATATGTATGTGCTAGGGTATTTTATTTTATCTTGGCTCTTTTGGAAGAGAAATGAAAAAATATATCTTCTTCGCATGGTAAAAAGCAAAATGAATAATTTTTATTTATTGTAAGGTTGAAAGATTGGGGGACACAGTGTATTAGCTCTCACTCTGTTCTTTCTCTCCGTGTTCTATGCAGGATCCAGCGTAAAATAAACAAAATTATTACTATGATTAATTGCCTGACTACCTTGATATCTTTGTGACGGGAACATTTATCACGCTATATTCCAATTTTTGTTTGGAAACACGTTTAATTTATTGTATATATGGAAAAAAATACATATGGCTAATTATATCAGCTTATACAATACTTTCAATTCGACAAAGGATAGCCAACAATATTGTTTTGGCAATTTACACCCTAGGTCATCAAAATCCTTCCAGTAATCTCATAATAACAAGAAATATTATAAATTACTTATATTATTTTAATTTATTTTATTACTTATTTTAATTTATTTTATTACAACGAATTTGTTCCTAAGATTTTAATAGTTTGTACCGTTTTAGATTCAATTTTAGAGGGTGAGGGCGTAATATTCTGAAGTACAAAAAATCGATTGTTGACATCCCTTGCACTTTCTTGTGGCATATCGCGCGAAATACTACGTGTTAGGATTATTTATTCTATCCTTTATTTCGTTACTTTTGAGCCATTATATAAAAATATACCTACATAACAATATTCGTTTATTTGAAGCTCTACTTTTGGTTGTCACTATTAGAAAAAACCTCCAAAAGATATTACTATATTCAAATTCTCATAGTATTTTCGGTACAAGTATTTTAATTATAATAAAGTATTTTAGGACATATGTCGAAGCAATTGCATTTTTTTTAAGTACATGTGTTCTTCTTGAGTCAGATCATATTTGGAAGAATGTACATGTTTTAAAATTACTTCGTTGATTTGTTGGACTTGGACTTGGAATGAAATGTATGAATAAAATAATGAATAAAATATATATTTTATACATGAATAAATATATACTTCACTAAGTCTGAACAAAAAAATATCTATCTACATTGATATATTAGCATATAAACAAATGATTATCAATATTGTATTTATCTAAATATTTCCATGATCCATGTCTAAATGCATTCATCAAAAACTAAACACTTAACAATATCTTTACCTCGTATGACAACACTCAGTTTCTATACCTAAGTGGTTCTGCCTCATAAATATATTTACTGTTCACTTCATATGAAGCCTTTATTAATAAATACCCGTTATAATGAGCTTTTTATACAAAAGCTTGGGTTCGTATATGAATCATGGCAATATAAAAATCTAAAATAGCATTCCTCGATATAATAATTTGTGAATTCGGCGTTATATTAGATATGAGAAACGATATTCAAAAATTTATGTTGTACAAGAAAATGTTAATAATGGTTATTTGTAATCGAGATGCTAACCAGTATGTTAATAAAATATATGATTGCATTTGATTTTTATACAAAATTAATATAGGTTAAAAAACTAAGGAGTAGTTTTGTTATTAATCTTATTAGTTTTGTTATTACATGTAACTTATTAAAAGTCTTTTTCATATGTATAAAAAATATTATTTCAGCCATGAGCCATTATTTTCAATTAAATAAGCAAGTAAAGCGTAAAATAAAACGATAAAGTCTAAGTATTATCAATAATACCGGTTTTTGAAGTGATTAGCAATTAGTGAAGATATTATCAATTCGATAGTAAATTTCCATCCATTTTTTTAAAATATATTTCCATGTCATAAGACTTTTTATATAAAAGGTATTTTTTTAGTACGACCCAGAATTTTCTTTCTCACGTTCAATCATATAGCTCTTTATATTGTTAGAATACATTAAAATCCTTTCTATATATAAATCTATACTGATAAATAAAATGTGTAAGTGAGTGTCTGTTTGTAATGTTAAAATAACTGCTTTTTACTACATGTATATACGGTATATATATCAAAATAACATTTTTACAATATTTGTCTGTCTATCTGTCTGTTCCGGCTAATCTTTGAGACGGCTGGACCGATTTTGACGGTACTTTCACTGACAGGTAGCTGCTGTAACAAAGAGTAACTTAGGCTACTATTATTTTAGAAACAAAATAATATATTATAGTAAATAAGAGTGTATTGAACATATATACTGTGTATGTTGTATTTCGTAAACATATTGAAACGAACACAATTCAGTTCACTTTAGCGGCAAAGTCGCGAGAAATTGACAACATTAAGTTTGTATAAATAAAAAAAAAACACTATATTTTAACATTTACTCCAATATAAGGTATTCATAAAATCTTAGAAGTGCTTTAATTGGATGCTTTTACGTCAAAATGAATATCATCTTGAGACTAGAGCAAGTTTTATAGTTGACGATGAGGAAACATAATCTGCGACAGCGGTCGTACGCTGTTAAGTACGTGACAAGAACTATAACAGAATAGTGTACAAGTTGTCCAAACGAGCTAAAACTAAAGTCTTCGGAGTTTGTAAATATGTAGATAGTAGCGTCAAGGATCCAAGGCAAGACGTGCAAGCCCCGGGGAGAGAGACGGATGGCAATTTGTAACACTGAACATTTCTGTCCAGGCGAGATAAAGGCTTCAAGATACTCTATATTATCTGATATATGCAAAAATGCTCAAATTAATTTGATTGCTTTGTGTTTAAACTACGAAAGTATTATTAATTATTGCTTCTGATATGAAAATAATAAGGTATTGTTTACAACCTTGCGATTGGGAACTTGATTCATTCCAAACTAACTAGGCAGAATATATTTTACCCAGTTAGTCTTTTCAATTAGATATGACACTTATATTATACCATATTTTTTATAATTGGTTACTTTTTTAACCGCCTTTTGCGTTTAACCGCGTAAGTTTGAAGCATTTTACTTATTATAAATAGCACGCCGTTTTATACACATTCATTACACGTACATAAGCTCGTCAATTTGAGAAGTAATTGTTAAAATCACGCGCAAGAATGATTCTTTAATTACACGACAATATAATTGCTATAAATAAATAATCAGGCGTTATATTGACTTATTTTATACATTCATTGAAATCTAATATAGATATAAAACATGTTTTTAAGAGAATTATTAATATAGTTTAAAAGTAAATTGTTAATATTTTTACTCAGCACAGGCACGGCGTCTGACTGTGAATGTGAAGGTTATGGGCTCAACTCCCAGTCGTAGGAAAAAAATATTTTGGTTTCCACGCTCTATTAAAAAAAGAAGGAAAAATGGCGCTGAAAGTGAGAATAGAAGTGTCTTAACTTTGCGTCTATGTTCCATCTGCCTACCATGCTATATGCGGGATGAACGTGAAAAAAATAATAATGTTAAAGTAAAAACGCACTACTTAAGATATAATATAAATATGTGATATATTGATGTTATATCTTTTAAAGAAATCGTGTCAAAATAAATTTAAATTTCATATAATTTTAGAGAGTATACCCGGTATATGTTAATTTATTCCAAAGTGCAAAGAGAAGGGCGTTGGTAACATTAAAATTTGAGCCTTGTCAGGTGCTAAGTCCATAATTTCCCGGGGGAACAATTCTGGATCGCGTTTTAAGGGTTTTCATGAATGGGAACTCTAATTTCTATTGTTGTCCTATTCTTGCTTAGTCACATGATTTTAAGGTAAATTTTGTTCCCTGACCGTGAAACCAGACACTTGATAAATAATCATTTAAATATTTTATAACAAAAAGCTTTTTATTTCGATCTTTAAATATAAAAAAATATTTAAAGTAAATATAAAAAATATTTATTGTATTTACATTTTGTGATTATTGTACTAGCACTAATTCATTTCCTTTTTTCTTTTTCAGGTACATCATTACAAACATTTAGTAGATTACAAAATAAGTGCCTGCGTAAGTTTTGTAAGCAATATTACAAGAAAAAGTTTTTGTTTAAGTTCATTTAGGTTTCTTTATATTATGAGCTGAGTTGAGCTAATATTATGTATGTAGAGTTCATTGTCATGCCTGATGTAGAATTATATTATGTTTCAAGTTGGCACATTGTGGATTATTTAATTAAATATGAAAAACCTTTGTTATTTAAACTGAAATGGCCTAACTTAATTCTACTTAAAATTATTATACAACTTTAAACATTTTTCATATTAAATAATCCACCATGCATCCTTCTAACCAAAAACGGAACTGGCTAGTGAAATGTACATACGTGAGTACTACACTTACTACTACTTCTGTTTACTACACGTGCCAGACAACGGTCCAGTCTAATGGAGTTAGGGATCAGACTTGCCTAAGTTTTAGATTTCAAACTGGCAAACAAAATGACTGATAAACTTTGTGGGAAATCCAACTGTAGTGTTGAATATTGTTAATTTGGTGAAGTTAAGTAAATGCTTAATAGAAGTGTTAAACCTTATCAGATAGGAAAATATTTCATTTGCTTTATAAGAAATTCAGAGTTATTTGCTTAATCTGTATATAGATTAGATGTGATCTATAAAAAAGCTAAAAGTTGATATGATTTTTTTATAAAGTGATTTTTATAATATTTTACAATGTCAAGTGTGCTCTAATAAATCTCCTAGATATATTAAAATTTAATTAAAAGTTTCTGTCGTAACGTGTTTATAATAGAGTCATAATAACTTTATTTTATACGACTGTCTCAGTAGTTTGTATTTTGTAAAATCGCCACTTGTCTTAAAGAGCATGAATTCTAATCTCGCTACTTTTTAATTTTCTCTTAAATTATATACCTATTTATTTTAAAAGTTGCAAATATAATAAAAAATAAAACTTATATCTTAAGCTTTCTAGGTTGAAAATTTTTAATTATAATAAACCTTTGAGTTACTGAACATAAAACATAACAACTTACAAGCTATCTTAAAAATTTAGAACTAATAAAAATAAAAGCATATGTTGTTGTTTCACCGTACAGCAGTTAACTTTGAACTTTATGTGTAATGGCCCTTACAAGGTTTACATAATGAACCATTTTTCTTATCCCATCGTATACTTCTAGTCTTATGATCCTCGACGTGGTAATCTCCGGATTAGTTGGCAACATGGTAGTATCAAAATAAAATTCAATAACTCTCCTCTCCCTATATAAATAGAATGTTACTAGTAATTTAAACATGTATGAACAAGTACATCTGTTGACAAAATGATGAAAACTATTCGGTTCGTTAGCTACCCCGTGGATAGAAGTTGCGATGTCCCAAACTCGCTAACTATGTAGTATATACAGGCACGGTCCTTTCAACTTAAACATATGTATATTTATGTACACGTATACTCTAGCAGATCATAGATTAAATTTGGTAATTGCTTTGATAGAATCTATTGAAGATTAAAATATATTACAGATAATTATAGTTACTATGTGACAGTTAACGCTACGGTTGTGAGTTTGATCTCCACTAGATTCTTACTCGGATCAATGAACTATTTACGAATTCACACGGAAAGCGGAAAATAGAGTGTCTTGACACTAGGTTCTCTTTGCTTGCCTTGCTACACGCGTGAAGCTGAATAAATAGTTAAAGTGTATAATATGCGATAATACTTAATATCCTTATAGTCTACCAAAATAAATGTCAAAGGCGGTGTTAAATTCCGCCTAACAACATGTAATTGCTCGTATTGCTCGCTCTCTAAATGACCAGAAAAAGGTTAATAGAGTACTGCACATCTAGATAGAAAAATCCTTAGATTTTATATTCACCGATCCATTACGGTCACAGAAAGCACCTCTTGTATCACCATGAAATATAAAGATACTATATATAGTATTATACTATATAGATTTAGCATATAGTATAATACTATATATATAGTATGGTACTATACTATATAGATTTAGCATACATATTAGAAAGCCTTATTCACAAGGTGATGAACTGAATGAAAATCTAGCTCATTGGCTTGCAAAATCTATTGACCTGCTTATCGTCGATATAACAAAAGTTCAATTAACAGCATTCATAGAATTTACTTCAGAATTTCTTTAACGATAAACGTAATGAAAGAGGGGAAAATCAGATTTGGTTTGCTTTAAACTTTTTAATTACTTGATAACTCGACGATTGCTATTCTTTTAATGTAATTATTTAATTTCTATTTAAGATTGTGGTATTATTTATAAATACAGACAGACGTGGTACAAAGTTGATATATATATATATATATATATATATATATATATATATATATATATATATATATATATATATATATATATATATATATATATATATATATATATATATATATATATATATCTTCTAATTTTTATATCTGGATAATATAAGAATTTTGCAAATATTATTATATTTTATGCATGCAATAGAAATGAGATTTATGTTTATTAATAATCGATTGTTATTAATTAATTATTTCTTTATTTGTTAAGATTACTCGATAAAGATTACTCCATGGGAATCCGTGATATATGGACACTTCACCACTGCTGACCTCGTATCTCAACTCCACTAAAAGTGTCATAACATTATATGTTATGTAACTTTTTAATCAAAGCTTACATTTCTAGGTTTTAAAAAATATAGTTGCAAAGCTAGATTTAGTGCAAATATAAAAAGGGGACGTAGGGAATGATTTTCAATTTGAAATTAGAACACGCCTTCATTCTCCCTGACATGTGACACTTGTGGACCAATCAAAGCGCCCTAAGCTAGCTTTACCGTTTCTCATTGTGCCATAAAGAATTATTCAGTCAAGGAAGATTTATATAAATTATATAAATGACATATAATATAAAAAGTTATAATATTTCTTTACCTATTGAGATCATGGCATAGTGGAAGAGCATTTGGCTCAAAGATAATAATTGTGGGTTCGACTAACAGTTGGGTAAATTAATTATTGGGTAAAATTCCCTGGTATATGGAAAATGAACCGTGGAGTAAAAAATATATTCAGCAAGGAGAGTGACTTAATATAAAATATAAAATCCATGATATCATATATTATAGTATAATTCTGAAAGCATGATATACATTAGATATTTACAATATAAAACAGTGTAGAATACCTAAAAGGTCATTAAGATACCTTGAAAACTTCTTAAAAGAACGAGGGAAAAGGCTTACCTCTTAACGCCCTCTGCCCAGTCTAGCTCTCGACATTGAGCCCTCTGAGGTTTTAGCTTAGTTTTAATAAGTCTTAGTATTTATAAACTTGGCTAAATTATGAAGCTCAAGTTGCTAAACGGTTTTTCGAGCTATAATTTCGTTCATACTTTAATTTTCATCTCAGAGCGAGCATAACAACGTGAAATTCAGGAAACGTCTTAAGAAATATATCTTCTACTTTGCTATTGTCAAGTGCTCGACTCTTACGTCGAAGAAAATATTTTTAATACAAGTTTTTTTAAGTTTACCAAATTATTATTATATAAGTTTAATAGCAATACGAGCTACTACAAAGCTGAACCGAAATACAATGTGGAGTGATCGATGTCAAGTTGTAAGTGTTGTGACACACACTTGCTTTAGAATTTCAATATGGCCCGTCAAGGGTTGAGGGACGTGATGGTGACTTACCCTACGCCTAGGGATTTGTACTTTACAGTTTACATACTGCGGCTTTGTGAACCGAGCCTTTATATTCTTCACTAATTTAAGGGTCATAAGTCATTTATTATGTACGTATTATTGATCGCTAGACAATGATTAAAAAAAACGTGTTTTGGTGTCTGTGTAACTTTGTTCCAAGTGGACATTTCTATATATTATTCTATATTATACTCTATATATTTATATAGATACGTATTAAGTACGTCTATAATATTCATGAGATGAACACGAAATTGTATCATCGAATTTCATTAATTTGCCAGTTTCGACGTTCCTCTCTAGAGATCGGAAACTTTGTCGCTGGTAGAATTTCAATAAAGATGCCGGAATAAATATCGGCTTATCCCCAGTATCCTGGTAACTGTTGAAACTGAGGAACAATATTCCGTTCAATATGTTGTCTTTTATGAGGAATTCGCGGAACGCAATATGTTTATTTAATGGGACCATAATTTTCGGATGGGTCGTTACCTTCCCTCGATTAGGACAATATACAATATCCGATCGATGCAGGACTATAGAGGTCGACTATAGGGTATAAAAAAGTTATATTAAAATACCAATTTATTATTCTTATCTTTAACACTCTATATTAATACTTGTATCATGTTTGTCGTTATGTTTTATTTAAAGTTGTGATTATGCACCATTTAGATTTCACACCCACTCCCAAGGGTTTCAGGATATAAATCTTAATTAAAGTCACTTTTTCTGCTTTAATACGACATCGGAATTCGATAATGTGCTTGTTATCTTCCACATCTCCCCCTTATCCTCCATGGCTGGAATTTATCAGGGGCGAGCATGCGAAAAAATACCCTAATAATGAGTATTGGGGACATCTAAGTTGTTTATCCTATTGGTGCAGTTGCACCGACACTGCACAAGTTGTACGACCAGTCCACCAACTAGTCGAACGATATACCCATTTAAAGACTGTTTATTGCGGCCCAACTGCGGCTTCATGAGTATGTCATTTGCTATTGTCATACGAGAGTGGTTCATGCTTTGCTATTAAAAAAATAAGCTAGCGTATTTTAATTAAAATACATACAAAAGCTTTGAAAATATTCAAATGGGAGTTATTTAAACACTAGTCTTTACCAGCGTTGTGGGTCTGGGCATGTTTTCTTTACCCTTTGCCTCTAGTACCTATGATGTTATGAATATTTTCGTAGATGTTATTTTTTCCACTTACTTATACATGGACAAAAATGAATATATTAAGCCACACGTGCTCGAATCATTGAACAAATTTCATTATTGGAAAATAATATTCTGTGTACGAATTGAAAATCTTGAAGGGGTAGCATATATTTTTGAATCATTTATTTATACTAATGTGTTATTTGGTGAGCTTACTAGGGCAAACAGGAGATCCGTATATCGGTTAAGGAGTGGAAACGTCAGCAAAGTCATAAAAATGAATCGATAACACGAATTTAACCCTCCGTTAGAGACCCTCGCATTTTCCGCATTTTGATTTTTCTTGATTGAGTTTAGAATTCCTTACAGCTGTTTGATGAGAATACATAAATTTATTTTTTTCTAGAACAAATGCTACCACGTTATTTAGTATTGAGACGTTAGTATGGAATTTCAAATAAGCTAGGTGGTGTTACTATTACTAAAGTCATCGTGCAATTCTTCAATCTTTAAGTGAGGTATTTTTTCATGGAAAAGTAGGTATCTAGTATATTGACTTATTGTTTTAAAGGTGTTTTATATAAAGATGTGCTTACATTGCAGCTATCTTTGTTTCTTAACAGTACTTAAAAAAAATAACAAGAAATCACGTAAATGCAGGTAGAACCCGGTAATAAATCCCTCCGTTGTCTTTTATATTATCAATATATGTATATATATATATATATATATATATATATATATATATATATATATATATATATATATATATATATATATATATATATTGATAATATAAAAGACAACGGAGGGATATATATATATATTAGGACACATTAACAAAAGACATACATGTTAAAGTCTAAGTTCTTAAATTATAGTTTAAATGAAAACGGTACCCTCGCGGCACAGAGGCACACCATGTGCCTGTAAACGCAAAGATTTGTGGATTTGATTCCGACTCGGATAGAAATAATCATTTTCATTTTCTTCGCTCTGGTAGCAAGGCAAAAGCGTGGTGTTGAGTTCCGGCACTCAACAAGGGACACCTCGAAAGGCAAAAAGCGGGGCAACGGAGTGTCTTAACATTAGGTTTCTTCTGCCTACGAATCCCTCTGCCTACCTTGCTATATGTGGTAAGCTACTTAAAAATAAATAAATAAATGGTACGTAACTATCAGTATATAAAAAAAGATTTGATCTCGACAAAGTATTGAGGATATAACAATAAGAAATACGGTCACGGTAGAAATTCCGATTCAGTCAAGGATGAAATAGTTTATTTCATCCCATTATTTGGATAAAATATGCGGATGTGATTTATAAAAAGTACAACTTACAGAAAGGAAAAATATTAGAATTGAGGTCACGTGATGGATTTAAATAAATATTTTATTAATCAATCACTAATTCTAGTTGTTTCGACCAAATTTAAACAGCATCAGTCAATGTAAAATTCATTTTTTATGGGAAATTTGGAGAACACGTGACTAAATTCAAAACTAACATTGTACAATATTAGACTCGATATTATTATAACTTGTTTTTATATCAAAATCAATTTAAAAAATCTTGTACTTATACGTATTATAATTTTTTATATAGCATGACCTACCGTACCATCGAAAGAATATAATGAGATTTGCAAAATGTTCATTTCAATTAGTACCTTTAAATTAACTAATCTAAAAACAAAATAGGCAATTTTACGTTGGATAAAAAATTGAATTTGTAATCATATTCCAGAAAACTTGGCTCATATAAAATAAAAACAAGTTTGTCGTTTCCATTATCAAAATATTTTAAAGAAAATCGCGATATTTATACACTTTTTTATGGAAATGGCTTTTATGACTTCGGCGTTAGCGTTGACTTTTATTCAGCTGAAAAAATAATAATACCCGCTTTCATTTTCACATGACAGGGGAGGGACGTACGACGCCTCCGAAATCCAATATGACAAATTCGACGGTACGTGATGCGAATGAGTGTGGTACGAATTTATTTGGGCCTAGCCCATCAAATGTCAACCGCCACCTGGCTCGGGATAGCCTACAGTGATAGATTTCGACGTTCAACTTTATTTGAATTTCAAGCCTAACCCGCCCTCGTAACAGATAATGAAGTAACAATAATAAAATTAGTACGGCTCAATAAGCAAATAATTTTCTATTAGGACATGATTTAAACCATTCCATTCCACATATAAATGTTTGTATGCTTGTATAAATGTGTATATGCAATTTTTCCCAATGAGGTCTTTTTCTGAAATTTCAAGTTTTAGCGGAACTAATCGTAATATCATTTTACAAAAACTAGCCGGTAATAAGATTTGTTCTTATTTTTAAATTTGGTAATTAAAGCTTGGACCTCAATTCACTTTTTACAGTAAAGTACATCGTCTGAGCCAACAAAGTCTTAAAGATTTTAATAATTATTATGTAAAAAATAATAACTCCGTGAAGTATAATAAGCTTTAGAATAAGTTTTATTAATTATTCAATCTTAGAGGCTTGTTACAGAAAAATTAATCCAAATATCTTTCAAAGTACCTGTAACAGATTTAAAAATGTTCAATGTATTGCTATCACAAACAGAACTATTTGTTAACAGCGCAATAAAAGTGCAGAAGGCGAGGATAAGACAAATATTTGGTGTGCACATTGACCCGCGACTCCAGCATCAATTGCTAAATGTATCTAAAAGGCCTAAAGCAATAGCCACGGGGTGTATACGAAGGTTGTGTATTCCGGAGTGAAAGATTTAGTGGCAATAACGTGCGATGTTAGCTCTAAGCAATTTGATCTTATTGTGCCTTCGATTGGATTAGTCTCGCTAAGATGAGATTGGATCTTTTGTACAGCAAACTACTAGTACAGCTAGTTTTTATGTTTATTTAAATTAAACTGGAAATTCTATATGTAATGAGTATACTGAACAACCTGATAGGTAGTGTGATATGCGAGTATACGTTAGGTTTGATTGTTTTGATTGCTTTTCTTATTGTACGTCTGTTTCCACCTAGTCCATGTAGATCAAGTATTATTTGAAAATTCTTGACACGCTAACACTCGATAGATACGTATGTATTATACGCCTTATAAATTAACTACTGAACTTAACTAAGGGGCTATAAAGAAAAAGATATGAAGTTGCTATATGATGTGAGCATTATTAAACAATAGCCATCGTCACGCGTCGTATGGACAGCGTTTGGCTGTAAGCGCGACCATTATGGGTTCGATTGCTGCTCGGGGAAAATTTAATTATTTTTATTTTCTCGCTCTGGTAACGAGACAAAGCGTGGTATTGAGTTCCACACGTCGTATCTCGAAAATTTGGCATAGGGAACGGAGTGTCTTAACACTAGGTTCCTCAGTTTAGCCTGCTGTATACTTTTTTTAAAAACCATATATGTTCTTTATATCTAGGCATTTGCTCCTATTTATTTTCCCAGAAAAAAAAGAAATATATCTTATGAAAAGATCATATATTTTCTGCAACAGACTATCGAGTTTTGTTTAACAAAACCATAGATACTCATAAATTGCGCCACAATAGCGTCATTATGAGATCCCATACATAATAAAACCATAAACTTTTCTTACTATCGAGCTAAGTAATAATAATAAATTAATGAACGCGTCGTCGTCTCTAGTACCTCATGCCTTCTGTATTCAAGACAGGATTACCCGCTACAATGAAGAGAATTGCAAGTCTTCCTAACTTAGTTACTACTTGGTTATCCCAGGATTGAGTTAAGATAAGTTAGATACGATACAGTAATACCTGTCTAATGGATTTAAAGCACGTGAATAAAATATTGGTACTGTACTTTGTTCGATGGATTACTCGTAGAACTTTCTTTGTAAAGACGTGAAGTGTTTAGGATACTTTTAGTGAGATTACATAGGATCGCGATACATACACATGTACATACATATAAAATTACAAAGTACATAACATTTTACTAATATATACACATATTTTATGTTGTATGAAATATATGACTTTAGTTTTCAAAACTAAACTGCACATATGAAAATAATTTTACTTAAGTATTGTCTAAGTTTATATTCTAAGCAGCTAAATTTAACCCACTTGTGACAATTATATTATATTATCCTGAAATTTGGCAGTTATTTAGTAGTATGTACTTTTGGTAACGTATAAAAATATGATATCATGGAGCTGGTCTAATGATGGAGCCAAGATCTAAACAGTGGAACTTTTCAGAGGTTCGAAGTAAACAATTCAAGAGAATGGAATGGTATATTATAGAGATTTTCAAGGGAAAAAAAAAAACAGCATTAATTTAAACTGAATCAATATGTACGCACCAATTTATTGCAGAGAGGTAAGACTGCCCTTACTATTCCGACCACTTTACGAATATTGCGCATTGAGTCACGGTACCTAATGCACTTCTGTTAAGCCACATAGAATGACCGTACAGACTTCAGAGGGGATACGCGTGAGGACCGTCGTGTGTACTGCCAGAAATTAAAAAAAAAATACTAGATTTTGAAAACATTATTAAAAACTGATAAACACTTCAAGCTCATTTGAAGCGGTTCTTTCTAATTCCAAAGACGTGCCTTTTCAAGTCGAAATAAAACCTAATAAAGTTCTATACGCATTTTTCTAGTTTACTTTTTGGCTTTTATATATCTCTTAATGCTAAGCCATTCGGTCATTCTTTTCTTAAAGACTGAATGGAGAGGGGTGAAAATGAAATTAAATTCTCAATGAAAGGAGGATCTTGCTTAAAGGGGCTGCATGAGTTATGCTCGTGATTTAGAGGGGTCCCTATAGAACAATAGTGTAATCGTCCAATTAAGCGTCTATATGAATATCAGTTTAACTTCTTCATATTTAAGATTTTGAAACCGTTTTTGATGGTCTTATTGTGCCAAATTTATGAAAAACACATTGTATTCCAGATAATGTTACTGAAAAGTGACTGATGATAAATATAAATACTTGCGAAGTCAGAAATGCTTTTAAGTAATATTATATAAGCGGTATAACGACGAATTTTAGGTGGGTAGAAATAATGTAGGTACTTAATGGTTGTAGTTTAAATTGACAATATAACTAGTTATCGACTTCGTTTACAAGGTGTTGCCTTTTTTTTCATTAACATGCATTCACTTCATTTTAATGCGCTTTTTAGGCTTGATTTTTGATAAAAGAAACATAAAAAGTTAAAATTAAATCATATTTACTTGTTTTATCATATTAAAATATTATATTGATTATAAAATAATAATTAAATAATACGAAATATTTTGAATTTTGTCTTCCACTCATATGGGGTTAAAATTATCAATAAAAATAATTATAAAACGCAATTTTATGTTTCAGGCATAGGTAGTTAATTTTATATACGAGTGGTTAGATTTAACAGCCACTAGAACCTAACCCATTCATATTCATAGCCTCCCTGGTGTGCTGAAATCATAAATCTATTTCTGGCATTGCGTTAGACGGCCGCGGATAATAATTTTCGATTTTACGAACGATTTAACACACACTTTTAATGCTCAAATCGAGTTTGTTAGTTATTTTATTATTTATTTGGGTATTATTTCTTGTAATGTTTTTTCTTGTTTGGCAAAGAGTGTTGTATTTTTATTAAATATTATATATTTTTATTACATTTTTTTTAATATCTTTTTTTAACAATACCACTAAAAAACTTAATTGTACTGTAAATGGTTAGTAAAATATACTGAACCGACCTGAACTTCAGTAATCGCTGGTGCTATACTTGCACAAGGAAAACATATATAAAAATATATAAATCACAAAACCAACTCAATTTTACAATTGTATCATGCAAAGTAAATGTTTTACTTTTGCCATATATTACTTTACATTTACTCAACTAAAGTATAGCTCTAGCTAAAACTAACGTACGAGCATAAAAAAGTCCATTTTTTACTAAATCAAGGCAAGTAGATTCACTTAATGTGATTAGGTTTTGTTCCCTGTTTTAGACCACTTAGGCTAACGAGATGTAGCCTGCTCTCGGAGGAATTAGCATGGAGATGAGTGGATCATTTACTTTTTCACGAAATTGATGCAAATTTTTTATTGCAAATGACGTGAGATTTTATTATGTCGTAATAGGTGTAAAAGTATTTTTATTTTACTATAATTTTTATAAAAATGATCGTACGTAATTGTATATGAAGTTAAAGTATAAATGACATCTAGTTCAAATTTAACAATTCTTTTTATGTCGGATATCTCATTCATATTATCAGTTATAAGGCACCTAAGCCAGAAAATGTCATGTGCCACACACAGCTCCTACTCCCTTTAAACCGTGGGATTAATCTGCCGGTAAAAACTAGTAAGTTACATTCGATAATCTCTGCTTATAATGTAATACTTAGATAAAAACATCTTGCCATATCTTAGGAAATGAGTTGATACTAAATCCCTTTATTATTCTCCCTTTCAAAGCCCGACGATTAAGGTGGCCCGAAAATTCAACTTGAAGATGCAAATCGAATAATATCTGATGAAGGGCTCAGTGTCCCTTATTTGTCTGTTTGTATACCGTCTTAAGATTTAAAGTCAGCGGTAGTCGTTGTTTCGTTCTTTGCGTTTTAAATTGGTTCATTAGTACAAGTCAAGCCAAAATGAAAAAAAGCATTGGGTAGCGCACTCGCATTCAAAGTTCTTTATGAATTTTTGTATTATGGAAACGTTTGTATTTTTTTTATCTAAAATTACTTCAGAGAAAGAAGATTTTACAGCAAGAACATAAAGGTTGTTAAATATTTAACCTGCTGTAATATTTTTTCTTCATACTTAATCACAGTCGGTTTGCTTTCAACAATAATTCAGTCGAGTGTTTATGTCGCATTTGACACTTGAAAAGCTTGAAATACATTAGTACATTTTTAATTTTACTGTTTTCAAACAAAAACACAATTTACCCCCACAAACACATTTGGGTCGTGATCAATGTACGTATATATATATTGTACACAAATCATTTCCCCTACAAAAGCAGTTACATACAAGTGTCATGCCAAGTCTCTTCACTTAAAAAAATTAAAAATGTTTTTGAAAAACCGAAACGCATACATATTTATTGTTTTAGGATTTTGCTTAAAGTATTTCCAATTAAAACTGTTCGAAAACACGAAACAACTTATGTTCCTCCCATCTCGAATTATAAGTAACATCATTGTTTCCGATGCGAAACGTCGCCGTAAATCTTGATAATATGCAAATTTTATTTCATTAAAACGGTTGGACTGTAGCGATATTGCGCGGTTGAGTAACTGCGGGCTTGCCCTTGGATTAACTAATGGTTATTTATCTTGTAAAGGTACCCCTGTAAGAGTCTTATAACGACGTGGCTCAATTATTAATAGCGAACTTTTAAGATGTATATCCCTCGTTACATTGAAGCATTAAAGCTATACATTTGAAATCATATTGAAGGTTTATTTTAATAATATATTTATACTTACATACAAATTACGTGGATAAATCCTCTTAGAAGAAAAAAAAATAAAAAATATTAACATATAACAAAGATCAACTTACTCCTAAGTCCCCTTTTTTCGGGACGTTGGTTTGTAAAATTGACTGTGAAATAATGTGCACTGTGTTAAAGCCAATCAGTGCCCTCACTGGGCGGGGAAACCTTAAAACATCAATTACCTATTCAATACACGGTCGAATTACAGCATATCAAACAAAAGCTCGGTCCGGCCTATTCATTTCGTTCATACGTGATTCAATCATCACCGATTATCATTCGAATATGATAATATTCACGTCTGGCCGTTTTAATTTCGAGCCTCTGATACCGGAAAATGGGGTATAAATCTTTCGTCCATTGGCAAAATTTAAATTATGGCAACCCAATACAAAAGTATCACTGTTTGATGTGGGATTAATTGAATTTTGTACTAAATCGAATATTCATTTATGCGTGTTTATAAAAAACAAAAGCAAAGAGCAAAAGAAAAACAATATTCCGCGTTCACAAAGACGTCGCATATTTCACGCACCTCGCGCTTTGGCGGGAAAACATTGCTCTTTTCGAAATGAGAACGCGACTGTTATGTTTTCACACAGTGATTAAAGTGAAGTGTCAAAAACAAAATGGTAAGATGGCGGCTGGGGCGCGGCTCGGTAGTTCGGCGTACTTCAAAACGATATTATAGCTTTGATGGCAGTTCGACAAACAGTGAACATTATAATTTTCTTTGTATTTTTCCAACGATAGGAACCAAGTGCGCCTCTCGCGAAGTAAAACATTTCCAGCCATATGTTGAAGATGTGATTTAGTGAAGTGTAGCGTCGAATTAAAATGTGCATTGAAATTTAAATAACGAGACTTGGAAGTATAGGGGAGGTATGCACCTTATCTGTAAGATGCAGCCTTTTTAAAACAAAAAGGGCAGAGTACTCTATCTCTAGGGTGGCTTTGATGACAGTTCGGAGCGAGAAAATCCTGAGAGATTACACAGTGAGTGATTGCTGTTTCCAAATTCTGGTAGCAATGTTCTAGGAAAGTGAATATTAAGGTGATGCATCTCATGATTGATATGACCCGATATTAAAGTTTGTGCCAAGTCCATTATAGTTCCTAACCTTATATCACTTAAAACCGGATTTCCTTTGTAAGTTATACCATAGATAGGGATGTTCAACGTGAAGCCTGAATACGCAAATAGGGAAAGTTTTCCCATAATTTTCGTGATTTGTTATATGACTGTTTTAAATTTATGTCAAAGCTTAAATTATTTTATTTTTAAAGTAAATTAACAACACAAGTGTCACATTAATTGTACGGGAGCTGTTTAGTATAATATTTTCTAATGACTTAAAATGTTTATCTTTGATTCCTTTTCAAAATAATCTATTTATTAAGGAAATAATGTAAAATCTTTTTTGTATAAATTTCCTCTCATATTAATTTTTAAAGTAATCGACTTTTTCTTATTATATGCCTTTCCCTTGTTGTAAAAAGTTCAGCAAGTTAATGCATTTATTTTCCTCTAGCTAGCTTTAATAGAATTCGAAGTCAATTCCAATACAAATACCCTATGTATTTGTGACAAACGCCCTAAGTTACAGCTTACGTCCCTAGCAAGTCAAATGACACCCATAGACCGCGTCCGGCACTTCCGCTTCCGTTCATTTCCACCATTGTTTGTTTAATTTGCAATCAGGATATTTTGTTTGAGGATATTGAGTGATTAAATACCCTTTTGATAGTTATGTTTACATTAATGGACATAATATTGAATATTTTTGCTCGTGCTTTATTTTTATATATTCGCCTAGTTATCATTAAAAATATATTTAATAGTATATATTTTCAGTACTACAGACATATATTAAATAGACCAGATTTGTTAGTATATTTAATAATGCTTCCCTTTTTATTTCTCATAGTGTGTAGAGAGATGAGAGTTAAAATACTCCGTTCTCCGTCCCATGAACATTAATGGACATAATATTGAATATTTTTGCTCGTGCTTTATTTTTATATATTCGCCTAGTTATCATTAAAAATATATTTAATAGTATATATTTTCAGTACTACAGACATATATTAAATAGACCAGATTTGTTAGTATATTTAATAATGCTTCACTTTTTATTTCTCATAGTGTGTAGAGAGATGAGAGTTAAAATACTCCGTTCTCCGTCCCATGAATCTGGGCTCTGTTGAATGTCTCCCACATTCAACATTTATTCGCATGCTTTGATTGAATTCACTACCACTACGTTTAAAGACAGACGTTATGCTACTGTGCCATAATAGACGACATATAATTTATAATTTAATCTCAACTTTTAATTTCATATGTATCCCACATATTCGTTTTTGATTTTGTTATTAAATATAAGATGTTTTTTTATAAAAAATCCTAAGAAGCTAAAGTATATCATTTTATAATAACATTGAATAACTGCACCAAAGGGAGCTCTACAATACAAAATTCACTATAACACGAGTGAGTCAGCATGAAAAATTCTGTTTTCATTCACCTGAATTCATTATAAAGCCCAAATCCTTCCACGAAATCTCCTCTCATAAGGTTTGTATTGTTGGAAAAACGTCCGGTCAGCTACGATAAATATAGAATACATTCTATCAAGATGAGGACGTAATCCGGATTTAGAATAAACCGTTTTCATCCGATACGGTTTGGTGATATTCATAAAGAAAATTTAAAATAACATGTGTATGATATAATGTTATATATAAATAAATAAATAAATTTTATTTTTATTTCAGTAAAATATGTGATACAGATACACTCTAGATGTATTTATGATTTGATATATCTACAAATCTAGAGGAGAGCGATGGCAGCCGTACTAGTGTGAACTGTGTCACAGCTGCCAGCGTCTTTGCCCCTTAACAAATAATACTGATACTTTTATACATTACAGTGATTCAGTGAAAATTAGTATAAAATAAAAACATTTTGTTCTGCGAATACAATTAAAACACAATTAAAACATTTAAAACGTCTACCAATGCAAACATTAATGAGTGTGTATGTGTCTAAGAGAGTGCGCGTCTTGTATGTATGTGTGTGTGCTTGAGTGCGTGTGCATTTGAGTGTGTTCAGTAGACAATACTCTCTGTTTCAATGTAGGACAACTTTTGAATCCAATCTTTGATAATTTTTTTACAATTAAATGATGTCAGTGGATAAATATTGATTTTTTTATTAATTTTATTGTACAAGTTTTTTTTATTAATTTTTTTATTAATTTTATGAGATTTTATATTTGTATTGTAAGTGATAGTTTTCTCTTCTATCTGATAGAGAATAATCTCTTCATATTTTTATATATCTTTGTTTCTAAAACCTAATGTGATAAAAATTGATTGATATTCCCGTTCAGGGGATTGATTAGTTCTAATTGAGAGATAAGATTACACCACTCAACAGTGTCTTGAAGTCGGGAAGGGAGAGGAGAACAGAGAGCCTTAGCACTAGATGAACTCTGAGTATATAAATGTGAATTTTATAGATATTAATGCGTTGCCGGCTAGCGTAAAACGTTTTCTTTCTTATATAAAGAAATATATTTTGTCGCGTACCCTGGAACGTAAAATTGTTTCATAAAATAATTAACAACATTTTATATTGCTTCTCACAGAACATCAGTATTTCTGCCGCTATCACTGTAGCCATGCCCATACCCATATGCCGTAATAATGCTTATAAAAATGCGCATATCATACCGAGAGCACGATGTTCTGCCGAATGGCTTTTGTTGCCTGCGTTCGTACAATGAAAATATCCTTCCGTAAACCGCTCTTGTTTACATTTTGTTACTATAACTATAGTTATGATAGTCAGTTTACCATTGTATGGAAATACTGTAGTAAATGTTGTAGTAATTTATATAATGAATCATATTTAAAAAAATAAAAGAAGACAATTAACTAGAGATGTGTTTGTAGTTTTAGTTACAATAATGTAAATGTATTAATTCGATACTAAATGATTTTTGATCGTATTTTCAATAATTTTTTTTTTTAAACTGGCAATACTATAGTAGTAATAGCAGTAGTAGTAGTAGTAGGTAAAAATTGAATATAGTTTATTTTAACTATAAATATATAGCTAAATATGCCATTAATACTCATACAAATATTCACATCATCTTCTCATATTGTTCAAAATATATAATGAACAAAGTACAGAGATGTGTCACTTATTTACTATTCTTACATTTATATGAAGTATGTACCAATAGGTACGTGACACTTGTTATACTGTACATATACAACGCTGTAGATATGACACAAACAATTAAGCATTTTCACGCCCCGTAATTACGCACAGATGACGGCCGTTAGCCTTTAGAAATTAGTTATTCATTGGATGAAATATGCATACAAATGGGAAAAAATGTTTTATAACATAGTGATGACGGTTTATAGCTAAAACTTTATATACTATATACATAGCATAAAATTGTAATGTGTTTTTATATTAGCTGTAATTGAACTTTTAAAGTAGATATAAACAAATAAAATGTAAATTAATAGGCAATTCAGTAAAAAAAAGATCACCTGTGTTTTTAGTATTATAAAGTCTACGTTAATGGGCTCAGTATTTCTCTTAAGGGGTCACGTACAGTTGGAACGTCGAAAAAAAAGGAATTTTCAAGAATTTTTTTTGGGCCCAAATTTAAATATTTATTCATAAATCTTTTTCCATTTGAAAGGTACACATTTAAAGGAAAAAAACCCAATTTTTTCATTACAAAATATTATTAAACTTCCGCTTGAGAACGAAGTATGTAGGAGGCCAAAAAAAAAAGGTCTTCCGCGGTGAACACTCCTGGTCGTCACCAGGTCATCTGAAATCAAAATAAAAATAGGGATCATTAGTTAATAGTATAATGCTCCGGTTGGACGAAGGATTTTCAAATATTTTGATTTTTTACAAAATGGCGGCTGTTGAAAGTCAAAATTGTGTTTTCGACCCAAATTTTGTAGACATTTTCAGCTATAAAAAAAAAAATAATCGTCGCATAAAAAAATCCTTCGTTCATCCGGAGGACAATTATGTGTAGAAGAACTGAAAAAAATTTCAAGTCGATCGGTCAAGCCGTTTTCGAGATACGGTGTTCACCGTGTTTGAAAACATGATTTTGAGAAAAACGCGTTTAAAGTTTTGAGCACGGTTTACATGCAGATAAAAAATTTATTTCGAGACTTACAGTTAATCGTCTATTCCAGGGCCATAAAACGTCCCTTCCTTCGCCTTGTCAGCTGCCCGTGCGTTAATTTTCATTCTCCGTCGTAGTATTCTACCCTCCAGAGAATTTTCTGTTGATCTCCGGGTAGCTGTCGCAACTCGAACAGCATCCTCGTTTTTAGCATAGTCGTGGGCGTGAGGTCCTAATTTGATGCCCATCTCATACGAATGTTTGATAAAATCGCAGGATGGTATGTACTCTGGAGCACAGTTTTCGCAAGTCAGTGAAATTTTAAAACCGAGTCCACGTTCGCTGCCAATGCCAAACGACACTTTGCCGTTACACTTTGCACACTTCACTAAATTTGCGATGGCGGAAAACACAGAAAAAAATTAATAATCCTATAATCGATAGAATTAGTTTTCGGAACGTAATATTCTTGTCGATTTTTCAGTTTTTTCGCGGACGTACATGCTCCGCCATCGTCTTTCTCCGCAGTTTTTGGATTAAAAGATTGTTTTCTTTTCCGGGGCCTCGACTTGATCATCCCACAAGATTTCCTCGTGTCTCGGCTAACTTTTTTATCCATTTTTGAGAATTGAATATTTCTTATACCGAGAAAAAGAAAACGTCCGCACAACGCTGCGTTTCACAGTTTCGAAAATGTACGTTTGGAAATTATATATAGATTTCAAAGGTGAACTTATATCATAGACTATATATATATATATATATATATATATATATATATATATATATATATATATATATATATATATATATATATATATATATATATATATATATATATATATATATATATATATATATATATATATGTGTGTATAGGCCACAATAGAGGCCCAAACAAAAACACAGGCCTCCCTCAGGTAGTCGAGCGCGCAGCTGTTTCTACCTGGCTTTTTTCGTGTACCGTCAACGGCTCCGTTTAAAGTTATATATCTCCATACATAACGGTCGGATTGGTCTGAAATTTTCAGAGTATACTTTTGAAATGTGCTACTTTTAGAAAATGTAAAAAAAAAATCGATTTTTTTGAAAATTCTAACTGTACGTGACCCCTTAAAATAGCTACAATCATGGATAGATTATTTTGAAAATATGAAAAGTTTACTTAGGAAATATTATATTTAGCTTATTCTATATACCTAAGGTCTGACACTGGATTTTTGCTTATATTTAAGTACTTTTTTACTACTTTAGTAAAGAATTCTTATATATAAATACAAACTTCAACGTAAACCTTCCACTTCACGTAATAGTGATATATTAATGTTCTATAGACCTCTATAGACGAAATGAATATATAAAATTTGAAGCCTAGATTTTTACAGAGAATTTATGGTTGAAAAACTTAACGGGTTTTCGTCCTGGCTCAATACTTGACCCCGAACAAGTAATGTATGGCTTGGTAAAATAAAATAGAAACGAATTTTGACATGTACCTAAATCTATACGTGTAGGAATACTAACTTGTCAGTACATATACATAAAATTAGTTCTTTGTTCGTTCAAGTTTAATACCATCTAAACATTAAGAAATAAAAAAATATATAATTAATCATAAATGAAATAAACAGCAACTTGTCGGTCACTTGTAAAATTATTTTCTTAATCTTCTAGAAATTAAGGTGATAAGATTCTATAGTTGTATTCTTGAAATTTTACTTTAATATCAAGAATTTTCATTAAATTATAGTATATTTAATGACAAATAAGGCAATCTGCTTACATACGTGCTGATATATCTATAAGGAAAACAATAAATATACTCAAACCACCAACAGTGAGGGCTAAAATCTTCACAAGAATAAGAGAATTAGGATTATCATTATTAGTGGGTGTGTTATTTGCAGTACTGTATTCCCCTCGACTGCAAGTCACCAAAGCTGTGCTGAGCTCATTAGTAACGAGAAATATGGAACTTAATCTATATAGTGATAATTACGTACAAAGAGAAAGTGTAGACGACAAGTAATAAGTGTACGAAAGCGTTGCATGTTGGATAGAGTCCAATTTTGAGATTTATCTTAACTAGTATTAGATATTGTTAAAGTAAATACTCCCATAGCGAGCACCTAAATTGTTACATATGTCATAAGATTCTGTGGCACCAACTAGCCGGCTTGTGTACGAGTTGATAATCTTGTTATGTTTGTAGCTTAAAAAACAATATTTCAGATATTTTTTTGCTTCACGCCGTATCCCGCACATAGCAGGGTCGGCAGAGGGAACCGTAGCCTGAAGGAACCTAGTGTTAGCACACCCCGTTTCCTACTTTCCGCTTTTCGAGGCATTGATTGTTGAGTGGCGGAACTTGACACCGCACTTTGCCTTGTTGCCAGAGCGAAGAACACGAAAATAATTCATTGTCTCTGAGTGGGAATCGACCCCACAAACGTAGCGTTTACAGACAGAAGCTATGCCGTCTGCGCTACAACAGCTCTATTATTGGATTTCAGATTTTTGTTATTTACAAGATTGTAATATTAAAACAATTAAGGTAATCTATGTAGCATTTTCTTTACTAAATAAATTGGAATTTAGAACTCAAAAAATCAAATTTCCATTTTTAATGCAATGTGTGTACACATTGCGTTATTGAGTGCATATTACTAGTCCGATATGAAATTGAAACTAACCAACTCTATTGGGACGGGATCGACTACCCCTAAGGCTATATGCAATATCATCTGGTATCGCCCCTGTGCTGCACTGATCATCATTTATTATTGCACATGCTCTTGCCACTTATTTATGCTCTAATTTTTATGTGCAAAATATTTTTTCTTTGTCTTCTACTTTGCAAAGTATACAAAAAATCCATTTTCTTCACTTTCCGCAAGTTTGATATCGGGAATACTGATATATTAAATGTAAGAATAATTACATCGTATAGTGATATAGAATATTGCACAACTAAAGTAAACATTTTTATTAATTATATGTCGAAACTCCTTAGAAAAATATTTTTAAGAAAAAAAGACTATGTATGTGACCATACCAGAGGGGTACTTAAGTAATACTACTTCCATATAATATACGCTCATATAACGACAAATATATAAGATCGGCTCAGTAAGACTCAATTCTCCAGCCAAGTCGATAGACGATTAGGCACGTCTGAACACACTTTAGTCTCAATTAAAGCATCTCATAGCGCTAGTCACCGTTATAATTAATCTAACTTATTATTCTAAAGGCTGTGATGATGTATTATTCAATGTGATTTATTTAGTGAAATAGTTTTAATTCAATTTAATATTTTACTGGTAGAAACTATTAACAACTTCAGTAATTTTACAGTACAAGCTGTTTCATTAATAGTTCTATGATGAGATTGAGTTTGAAAGTATCAATAGTAATGGCAGCTAATAAAATTTTATTGTCTTTTAAAAGACAGTAACATAATAAGCGTGAAGTTGATTTATATATAAATATATTTATGTATGTATGTAAATAAAATTATATTTCTTTCTTGTTTTGCACTATCAGTTAGTTAGTGGCATAGAACTATATAAAATAGCTCTATGCTACTAACTAACATTTTACTAAAAGGAAGGAAGCAGCTGGAGTATTTAGCATACATTTATTTTAATTTATGCTAAGATATTCTTAAACTGTTAGTGATAAAAACAGCCAATCAAAAGAAAAGCTTCTTAGCGTTTGTGTCCTTTATAAAGAAGACATTACACGGACATTTTTTAGATTACAATGCTAATTATAGCTTTTCTTGGAATATTAATTAAAATAATTTTCACTCGTACAAAATAGTACAGAATATTTGAAATTTCGAATTCGATTAAATATCGAACCGGAAACCTTGGGATTAAGAGTCGAAGCAATTTTAAAACCACAAATCCTTGTATGGTTTATTGTTCTGAAATAAGACACGATAATTCAATTTATCGTGTCTTATTTCATTCGCATTGAATTCGCATTCGAGTATTTTTTTTATAAAATCACATGTATCTATAAATTATATCGCATTAAAAAACTTAATCTGAAAATCTTTTCTAATATATGGTAATATAGTGTAACATCTTCTTTTCTTTTAAAACGTCCCTTGATTTATTTTCAATAAGCTTTTACTAAAAGCGTTTCAGAATATTCATGAAGTGGTGTCCGTCCTATTCAGGTAGGGTATTCAATCGCAGTACTTTTCCTATTCCTTTCAAAGGAACTTACTTAAAATTGAAACTCTTATTGTTAAGTTAGTCTTTTAATTAAGTCAGACGTAGCGATGTGTTAATTTATACTGAGTTTTAAGAAGAATTTAAAACTATTTTTTCTTTAAATTGGTTAGTATTTGTAGGTATACGTGATTCGTTTAAAAATTGTTACCGATATCTACTGTAAGTAAAAAAGTATCGGTGTTTCACTTTAATTTCGTGTTGTAGTTATTTAGTTTAAACGACCAAAATTCAAGACAGTAAGTTACGATTATATTAATTTAAGTGCCTTTTTACTATTCCCTGATATATGCGGTCGTCAAAATATTATTAATATGGCACTATGGGGATATGGTGTTCTTTGTTAGTAAGACGAGAACTCGAGTCCAACAAAGGGTTGCCATTAACCTATGAACTCATTACAAGGCCCTGGTTTTGTTACCTTCATAACGTGTAACATTAGATAGGACGTTAATTGGTATTATGACGAATAGGTGAAATTAGCTCCTTATTTTTCTGCAAAATTAGTGCATATTAACAAAATATTATTAATAATATGAACCAGTACGTAATGTGGCAGCATATGTTAAATCTTTTTATAACATCATTTTTTGTTAACACCTCATCGATGTTGTTATTAAAAGTTATTATCATTTTTCACATTCACTTGAAATTTTGACATTTTAAACTAAATCTAAGCAAAGCATATAGAAAATTTCTACTGATACGCATTGCATACAAAAATACATTTTGGTATTCATCTAATAATCCGACGTCCGGGAATCTTTACTGGAATTTTATATACTTTTAAAAGAATCTCAGAAATCACGTAGCGTGGTGTGGTCACGGAAATGAGGCACCGGGGAATAGGCAAGATTAACGTAGCACGTCTGTCCTCCGGCTTAAATCACATTATAGCCTTACGTTTAATGTCTTTGGAGTTGGCTGATTTTCTGTTTGATAGTGAGATTTAATTTACCTGCTCTTCAGGTTGTTTTGGACTTTTTTAGGACACGTGAGCAAAATCGCGCAATGGTGACAACTATGCTTCTTTAGTATTTTCTTACTTGGTGTATAAACATATTTGTTTGTGTTTCAAAATTATAAAATCAGATTAGTTCTTTAGTAATGTTATAATCATAGTACATACCATTGTATATAATTGTAATGGTAATTTTACAGGATAGTGCACAAAAATGCAATTCTGTTAAATTCAGTTCCCCTTTTTTGGTATAAACGCAATTTTGTTAACAAATTTGTAATCAAAATTTGACAGCAAATGCCAAGCACAGATACAAAAAAGTCACGATCGCTACAGAGTAAAATTTTTTTGTATATTGCTTGTTTTTCCTCTTCTTGATTGCAAAAGTTTTACACATAGCTTAGAGCAACAAAAAATGTCGTGTAATTTTTTTTGCTAGGCCGCGACCAAACGGGTAACGAGATATTTATGTGTTGAGGACGTGAGGTCAGGAGGTGTGGACGTAGTTGTTCCCGAGTCCCGGCCCTTTACTATTATTTGAGTGCCCCAATGTAATATTGCGTTGTAAACTAAATTATTGAGGTGTTTTGTTATTTTGTTTAAGTTATGTTTATTTATTTTTTGTGTATTTTATTTTAAGTAAGGATGTCAAGTGTGGAGGATTTGATTTAATTTACAATTATTTTCTGGGCAGACAAATTGTGACGAGTTTCATAATTCAACACACAATGTCTCAAAAGACGGACGAACGGATCAAATGCTATATTCGGGAGAAACCGTGAAACTGTAAGAGAAAAGATTGTAAAAAATTTGGCATTCATTGTAAGCGCGAATAATATTATGGCGAAAGACTTTATATTTTCCCCCTTATTCCTTATGAGCATGTTTTATGATGACATGAATCTAGTTGGACACACCACGTTTGCTACATGTCCATCTTATTCTCGACTTTGAAATATAATGAGTAATCTTTTTACTTCCTCTAGAATATCTTCATACAATTATACATCAATATTTATACTCTTTTGTACGAAGTTCAAGCACAACTACTTTAATAATAATTTCTTTTTCTACATACGTATATTTTTTAAATTATAGCATTATTTCCATTATAAGTTTGATATTTGTGTGGCTCAGTTGTGCGTCACAGGCTTCATACATGTATCGTTACAGTAAATGCGACCAAACTACTACTATGACTAAAATAGTTATAAGGAGTTAAACTTTTAAACCATATTAGATATTAAAATATATGTTAGAAATCAATGACACTTGGATGATATAGTGATATAAACTATGATCAAATTAAAGCAATTATTGAACTACTGAAAAATATAATATATATATATATATATATATATATATATATATATATATATATATATATATATATATATATATATATATATATATATATATATATATATATATATATATATATACATATATATTTCTGTACGTACACTAAGTGTATCACATAGCAAACCATTATTCAGATCAATAAACAGTACACGTACAGCCGCCTAATGATGTTGTAGCACATGGGCTCAAACATGGCGTCTGCCACCTACGGCAATTACTAGACGACTTCGGCCATATTGGAAATTACGAAATTAATTGGGTTATTATTCATTATTATTTTAAGTATTGCTTAATAAAATCGATATTTTTTTAATTATCTCTATACAGAGATCAATATAAGCGATTTGGTCTAAAGAAAGTGCAGCGTTAGGAGCTTCCAATCAAAGATGAGGTCTTTAGATTAGATTAATTGTAGTGGTTCGTTATTAGTGTTTGGTTTTATTTTGAATCTTTATATTTATTTTAAAAACATGACGTTTAAAATGTTTTAATGTGTTTTTTAGCTTCACGCTGTATCCCGCATATAGCACCGTTGAAAAAGTGAATCTAGTTCTTCTTCGTTCCTAGCTTTCCATCCAATTTTAGAGACATTGAATTTTGCGTGGCGAAATTCAAGGAGTTACCTTAGCGAAGGAATGCAAATAATTTATTCCATCGAGTGGCAATTCAAACCCACAACCGTCGCATTGTTGATGACGATGATGAATGTTTCAGAAACATTCTAAAAAGTGTTAAAATATTGTATATCTATTTATTCACGTAAATTTAAAGTATAATAAAACCAACTTCGGTTATAACTCAGTACTTGAGTGGAGCGTGTAGACTCGTAGCATGTATGACGGTAAAATGAAGAAAATATAATGTTGCTTATGGGAATTGCTCTTAACTACTTAAAAATCATAAAACATATGTTTATTACAATACACTTAACGCTGTTTGCTATTTTGTTACTGTAGGCGTTTGTAAAACATTTTGTATGTTCTCTTAAAATATTAGAATATAAGAAATCAAAGAAATAAAGTACATTAAGGGTAGGGTTAGTTTCTTAATCAGCATAGATATTGTGATTTATATTTTTTTATAGCTAAATCTCGACTTCGCCTGCAATAAGTATCTGACTATAGCTTGTTATTTCGCTTTCTAGCATAAAAGCGCACAAAAATTATGATTCAAAATCCTGAATGAAAAGTCTCAACTGTAATCTAGTGTAATATACATGTATTATACTAACCAACCCCTTTGTAATCACTCTGTCTGTTAGTGATGATCACTTTTTAGTCCATTGCGTATCTTATGGCAAGATATAAGATTGTCTTATACTAAGTAAAGAAGAACATAAAGATAACTATTTATTTTATTTATTTATCTAAATGTTACCTTAAGTAATAGTAAAAAAATCTTTAAAAATAACATTTAACTGATCGACTTCGATTAAGCATATATAAATACCAAAATAAATAAAAGATAGTGTGTACTCATCCCTAAAAATAATAGACTATTGTACTTTAATCTGGTTAAATCAAAGGACAATTCTTAAAATACTACAAATTAGTCATTAGGCTAAAATATTAAGAAAACGTATAAAAAATTGTACGTAACGGGATTCAAACCTGGCGCGAGTATTTTGGATATCGTCCAAGCGCTCAAGCCAATTAAATCAGGCATCTTTGTAGGGAGATTTTTACAAATTTTCAATTCTCAAACGTTTCTCTTTTTAAATATTTCTTTATTCTTAATACTGTCTCTAAATAGTATAATTTATAATTAAATTTATTACCTAACAATAATATTAAAATATACGCTTTTAGCGTGTAACATTGGCATACATATGAATATCTTTTAACAAGATAATGTATAGATGTACCAGTAAGTCCAATGTAACTCGAAGGCACAATTTTATATGGGTTTTATAATCTACTTTTTTAAATCTTTATTATGTAAATGTTATTATATTTATATTTATTATAGATATGCTATTATGAGGAAGCTTAATTAAATAATAGCTTATATTTTAAACATTTATCATTTCGTTAGATGACATTATTATTATTATTACATAAATATAAAGAATTTTTAATTTGTTTTTTATAATTGTCTTGGAAATTTTGCAAATTATTCTTAATTAGTTAAAACAATTTAAAGCTACAATAACTAAAAATATAACCACAATCTGCATGTAAAAGTACACTGCTCTTTGGTACTTTATTTTCAAATGCTCTCAAAAGTAGCAGGTGTGTACATGAATACCTAATCTAAATGGGTACAGATAAGGGCGAGTAAATCATCTAGCCCTGGGAAGACACAGGCTGTTCGATATCGAATTTCGTATAAAACTTTCAATACAGTTCTGTACATCTCACGACAACTTGGGGGTCTTAAATTTTGTACATATTTGATAAGAATTCAGTGTTGATAATGCGATTATGTTAATTTATTAAATGTTGCTAATGGGCCTCGTATGGGGTGGAATTTGAATTGCATCTACAATTAGCTTTTGCTTCCATACTTTTGCTAACTGATAGCCAGTTAGCAAAAGTATGGAAGCAAAAGCTTTAAAGGTTTAAATTTTGTTAACAATTGCATTGTTGTATTTGAACAATTTTGAATTATATCTTTTTAACTGTATTAAAATAATAACAAGGTAAACTAAACGTTTATTTACAATAGATATAGATATTAGATTGTATTTGAGACAGTTGTACAAATAATGATACCTATAAAGTAAATTTTCTTTAAACTTTAAAAATTACGTAGGTAGTAAGTAATTTTTACTATATAAAATTGGCCCACAATGACGAAAAACAAAATTGGAAACTCGCCTGCCGTAACGAACGTTTCATTAAAACGCCTAAATATTACAAATTCATCAGCTTTCGGTTGCTTTCAATCGGGTCACCGAGTTATTGATTCCTTCAAATTGAAACAACTATAACAGCTTCGTGATTGACTTTTATACTTTATATAAATTATATGTTAAGCAATGTATAATCCAGTTTTTAACTGCAATGCAATTCTCATCTTTCTCTTACTCTAAAGAGCACTTACAACGTATTTTGTGTACTGATATTCACAAAACTAAACGCTTGTAATATAACTAGGGATTAATTTATCTTAGCTAGGGTTGAAACCCCCAACCATCGCTACAAGCGGTCACAACTGCGCCACAGTATATACGCAGTCAATAATAATAACCTTAATATTATGCTTGATTTTCTTTTAATGATAAGACGGTTTATATTTTGAATTTTGTATATATTACAATACAATACAATTTTCCAAATCAATGCAACGTAAGGAAACGAATAATGAAGACCCAAGCAAAATAGGACTTAGTTTTGGTATAAGAAGGTTTATTATTCAGTGTGTTCTTTAAGAAGACACCACTCGTCACGTTTAAATATGATTTATGCAAGTAATTAAGTAAAGTACATATACATAACGACCGTGGTAGGTAGATTAAAATGTTCTGGTTAAAAGCTCTTTGCAGGAATTTCAAACGCCAACATAAATTATTTCGGTACAATAGACTTAGATTTGACTTCGATTATGTCGAAAGAATGAGGAACCGTTAAGTCTATGTTGTATACATGTGTTATATATTATATATATATGTGTTAAGTGATATTATATTTTAGTTTTAAGTATTCATTAAATCATTTAAGCCTTTGTGTGACTTATAGTTTGTAATTAAGTTTTAAAACAAAACGAACGCTCGTATAGTTTTATAAATTTTGGATATATTCTTCAGAGACAATATTTCGGACGGTTTTTTCGACTTAGATCGGTTTCAATTAACATTAATCTGCACTATAAATAATAAAAATGAAACAATTAATTTGGCACACTAAAATAATACGCTCAGAATTTAAATAGTTGTTCATATGTGATATAAACAACATATGTTAACAGTAAATACTATTACAAATAAAAACAAAAATATTCCGTATCTGATTTTGGTAGTACAAAATTTTATAACAACAACACAAAGGAAAAAATTAAGGAAATAAGTAAACAAGTAAAAAAGTGATTTACCTAAGGTCCACATATTACGTCTATAAATTGTATAACAGTGTATTTAAAAACGTAGTATTTCGAGTTCAAGGTTGTCAGTACAAAAGAAGTTGTGTAAGTGAAGAGCGACGAGCGTGCCCGCAGCTATGCTAGTTAGCTAGCGACTGGTGCTAATGAACGCCGCAATACAACGTATGCTAATTTTAGAATGGAAGAATAGACTAGCCCTAAGGTTTTGTTGCATATAGTTGAAATGAAATAACATAGCTTTGTGGAAACAAAGCTACAACTAGAAAGTTGTTTCAGATTTTAGTTTATTCTTTTTAAATATTTTTCGATTCAGAACAAGTAGGTAGGTTATAAATTGTACATTAATAATAATTTATTATGGCAACACAAATCTTGAACACAAAAGTTAAATGACATAAAAAAGTTAATTTAACTTAAGTGTTAGTTTAATATTATTTTATTAGTGTTAAGTGGTAATTCTTTATTGTTATTTTAATTTGAAAAAAATCGTACCGTTTCTGTTTATTCCGACCTATTAAAGCACCTGTTCACTTGTTATTAAAAATGCATGTTATAATAATAAAAAAATATAAATTGACAAAAAAATGTATATAAATTTACACCAAGCGTCAAAATGACTAAGGCGATGGAAAACTCTTCATCACGTGCTCGTGGCTTGACGCAAGCGTGCGCCTGCGCCGCGTCGGCACCGGAATTGTATTATGCAAATTAACTTAACCTGGCAACTCATGCTTTATGTTTCACTTAGTATTTATATTTAATTTTAGTTAATGACTCATTTATATGCAATGATTGATTAAATGTTTTTTGCAGGTCACAATTTGTATGGCTTATTTAATTCATAAAAGATTTACTTAATTGGTTTTATTGATAACCAATAATTATACGTGCAATATTTATATATCTGAAGTTTACAAATTTGCTAATTAATTCTACATATAAACAATGTTGTTGCAATCTTCATCCATATATCTGACTTAAGAGTAAGAAAAAAAAGAACATATTAAAAAAGTTGGTGTCCTCAAAAAGCTAAAATCAAAAAAAAAAACTTATAAAGGCTTAAAAAACACATTGTTAAACCCAATCACTATTAAATACATATTACTATATATAATGTAATATTTTCACAATGAATATTACTTAAATCGAACCATTATATATAATAACATAATATTTAATTGAGTTCTTTTATCTTACAGCTCACTTAGGATTAATGATTTATGTGGATAATTTACTGCTATTAACTTGCGATTTCGGGATGACCCTCGTTGCAAGTGCACAGCTGAAAAAATGGTGATCTCTCACGCGATCGTATTTTAGTTAGAATAGGCAGTAGATTAAGTAGTTGAGAAATTATGGGGCATCTCAATACTGCTTATAGCATGACTAGTATATTCTCGTTGTTTTACTTGAATATATTAAAAATAGTTTTACTTGATAAATGTTTTTTTTTTTAATTTTTTTTGTAACTTGCCAATTGCCAATGTGTCATTAAGATTATGACAAGAGCAGAATCCAAAACCCACTTGATCTTCTCGTGCATTATTATACATTCTTATACATAACTATTTTGATAATAAACTTGTACTTAAAATTACTGTTCTCGTAGGAATTTCGAGAAATCCTCTCTTAGTGCTTCTCTACGAAAATAATATCAACTCATACATTTTATATTGATGTGTTTTTTTCAGTAAATTATGTAACTATAAATATTTTCCAATGACGTAAGATTATAAAACATCAGTCATAAATACCTTAGTACTAAGTTAGGAATTTAATTATGGATTTCCACGATGTCATAACACAATAACTTTTTCTGAGAATAGCATTCATTATTAATATTTTTTCATCCTATGGTCGATGATGTTACATAATTGTGACGTAAAAACAAATGTGGCAAACAATTCCAAAGTACGTTAGTAAGTAAAGTACTCTTTTAGCTATATATATATAGTATATAATTTATAATATATTTCAAGAAAATCATGGAATTGCTTAATTTGTGTCTAAATTGATTCAATTTCCTCGAAAAGCTGTTTATAGTCCACGAGTCTCGATCGCCTACATTTATATGTATCATTTAAAGGTAAAGTAACTTTCGTAATGTGTTACGTGCTTGTAATCTATATTTAAAGGTTTCGTAAAGTTTTAAATTGATTTTATTGATAATTATGAAACTTAATCGACAGGTGAATGTAACTATTATTGTTAATGAATGTTTTTGTGCCCTTTGAAGCTCCTAAGCAGTCCCATATCTCTTGATATTTTTGACTACAAAGATATATATGTTTATTATTGCTTTAGAAAATCCTTAAAGAATAGAATATCCCCCAATTTTACGACGATTACTGTCTTACTAGACATGTTATAAATTGTCTAGTAAGTAAATAAATTGATTTGTAAATAATTTTACTTATATCTCTGTACAAGATTTTAAGGGTTTCTGTAAGTGTCATTAGATTCAATAATAATAAAGAAAAAGAAAACAAATCATTACATGATTATTTAAGTGTTTGTATTTAATTTAAAACTTTAAGAATTACAATAGAATATTTGACTGGCCATATTTAATATTATGTTCTCATCGTGTCCAAGATTGCGTAATGTAATCTAAAGACCCAGACCGTCCGTCCCTTGAGATCTTGCTAAGAGAATTGAGACGCAGTTGTGGAACACACGCAACCTCTCCAGTTTATTTTAAGCACAATTTCATTTCATTTAAATAAATGTACATATTTATTATAGTATAAATGTATTTATATACGATAAAGAATTTTCTTAATTACCTATACGTTTTCATTTAAAAACTTGTGTTTTTATAGCTATATTAAATTGGATTTTGCTCAAAATAAATATTAAGTTAGGAGTTATTTTCAATATGCTTTTATTACTTTTATAAAGTAAATGAAAGTAGAGAAAAGTATCGCTAGGTTCTTACTTGTAAAATGCGAAAATTCACTAATAAACGTAATTGTAATACATTTAATACAATATCATCATAAATGGACTTTTAAAAAGTTCATAAACACTTAATTTTGGCACAAACCAGCTCAGCCAGTCAGTCAATTTCATTTGCAGCATTTTTATTCGCAGGCCTTATGGTATAGCGTGACAGATAAATAAAACAATCCAATGAAAGTAATAACTCTACGTTTTACAGCTTCCACTTAGTCACTGGAAATGATTTTACGCCTTCCAGAGTGTTTATTGAGATCAATATTTAAAATGTTGTACTTTTTTGACAATTTTTATATTTTATATGTTTTTTGCAGGTAAGCATAATCCCGACCACAAATATATACAGCTAAGTTATTGTATGTGTATTATGACGTGAAATGTATTTGATATTTACGTCCCTTTATTTAACCAGATATATGATAGCTCCACAAAAAATATGTGTTTTAAATATAAGTTTATTATAAAATAAATAATTTTGACTTATAGCATAATTCCTATTACAAAAATAAATATTCTCACAAATCAAACATCGCGAATCCGTAAGCCATACATATAAACTGTGTCATGCCTGTACGATATTTGTATATAAAAAAAAATATTTTCCTCCATACAAATATATACATATATATTACTACAGTTAAATTCTTATTATTTTACTCACTTATCTTAATATTCAATGAACGTATTTGTTTATTTGGACCTCGATTTCATAACAAAATTCTCACAACTCAGTACGAGTGCTATCAAAATTGTCATTCCGAAGCATAAATCTCGTAAATCCGGGGATCATGCCGTTTTAGACATGATGAATGGCAATTTTTTGCCATATTTATACCTTAGGATCATGATATAAAGGAGTTTTTGTTGTTTTAAGGAAACACCATGAGAGTAAAGTATTCTTTTATTAATTGTTCTTTCGCTTGGGGTAATGTGGTTTTTGACATAAAAAAATCCCATGAAATATCTTTTTATGCAAAGTAAAATTAAAAGTCATGAATAATTACCATAGATTACGGACATCTATGATTTTAAAGTAAAATTAAAAAAAATATATATTTAAAAGTAACAAACTAAATGGCTATTATCAAATATGCTAACTTTACCGGAAAATGAATCATAAAAAATGTCGTTCAAGTATAGATACCGTCATTTTTAAACCAATCATGTGGTTAAAAATATTGTAACTTCAGTCATAGTTACTTAGAATAGTTTTTGTGTTTTCTTAGAACCCTTTAAACACCGCTGTAGCTTCTCAAAACAACGTCCGGCGTTATGATTCAAAAATTTACATATAATAAGAGAATCATTGCAGAAAAATCTGTGGCCATCAGTCAAGATGTGTCATGCTGGTTCTTGGTAGGAAATGGTTAGCTAAGTAAAGAGTTGCATTGAAAAATTACTGGACAATACGTCAAGTGGATTATTTGCCGACGAAGTTTTGTACTTGCTGATAAATGCACATTTATACTTAATATAAGAATTACAAGATTTTCATATGGGAAAGTGTAATATATATATATATATATATATATATATATATATATATATATATATATATATATATATATATATATATATATATATATATATATATATATATATATATATATATATTACATATATATAATTACTTTGTTTCCTTTGTTATTATTTATGACTAGTTTAGTTCTTTAGTTTCCTTTTTTTCGTAAATAGCTAAGCTGTAGGAAATATACTAATCATAAAAAAAGGACATTGAACATACTATTTAATGAAAAACAATATATAGACGTTGTAGAGCATTTTCCAGTGTTATTCATTGATCCTCGCATGACTCAAGGGTTCTAAGCATTATGCAAACCTTACCATTTTAAAGTTTGCTAAGGTCACCGTGAATCATGACACACAAGAACTACCTTGTTAATGTGTAACGAGTTAAAAGCTCATTGTTTACGTGAACTCATGCCTAATAAGAAGCTTTAAGTCGTTTCTATGTTAAGTACTGTAATTGGATTGCTTACTCTTCTATTCCATATACTTATATTTTTATTTACATGATTGATTCATAGTTAAAAACTGCTAATTCTGTAAATGAGAATTTTATTCATTTTTGTCATTAAATATATTTTCAATTTAATTTTATAAGTTGTCCATTTATATGAACACTTATATTTACTGTAAGTATTTCAATTACTTCACTCGTTTCACTTGATTTTGTAAGAAATTTGATAATTTTTAGTATAATTACATATTATTTACATACAATTTAATTTAATAGACTTAAAAAAACACACTCTGACCCAATTTTAATTTTGTGCTTGCACACACAAAAACGCACTAGAGGTCTGTAATAAATAAGCTTGCTGTACAGTTTGTAACTAGTTTAAGCACAGAAAATTGTGCGATGCAAGTACAAACTAAGCATGTAATATATTAAGTTGAAATTTATAGCCCTAGTCTAGATTCTGCGTAGTTGGCTTGTTTTTGTCTCAACATTGTTAAGTTGAAATTTTTTGTATTAAATATAAAACATAAATATTTTATTATTTGGTACATTGCGTGTTGTGTATTGGAGCTCAACGCAGCGCTTTGTCTTCTGGCTAGAGCGAGGAATTGGAATAATTCATTCGTGTGGAAATAAACCTACAAGCGTCGTGTTTGAGTCGTCGTTTATCATATGCTGTGATGCACGACGACGGTCTAGGTCCCGAAATTTAGGCCGAAAGTGAGTAATAGAGTGTCAGGTCATTAGGTTTCCTCTCTCGTCCCTGCTATATGTGGAAAAAAGTTCGAAGATTTTATTTATTACCGTACCCTGGCAGAGGCCTACGTTCAGCAGTGGACGGCTATAGGCTGATGTGATGATGATGTAATACATACGTTCGATATTTTTTCGAAAGAATTACTTATTGTCATTTGCCCGCTCTATAAGATTAAATAAGACGTTGGTTCCTCCATTCAACCGGCAATTTTTTGTATTCTGGTAGAAAGCGTAGAACTAACTAGTAACATCATAAAACCTTGAAAATATAATAAATTTCAGAATTTACATTTATGATATTTATAAGCTAATATAATATATTTATGTATAATATAATATTTTTATTTGAATCCAATATTTTTTATTTGACTCGTCCCGTTATATATTCGGCATCATTCAGTCACTATCTAACTACACTACAAGCGTAAACATAGCTAACCACAATTTTCTTACAAAATATAAGTAATATAAATAATAATAGCTTCGTTCTAAAAATGTAAGGCTATTACCATTGCCGCCCTGGATCGATAATATGCAAAAGGCATCGTTTAGCAACCTCGGAAGGTCGCCTGAGCGTTAGTGAGTCATACTTGGGAATTGGAACATTTATTTGCTGTTTTTATGTGTCTGTAGTATTTTGAGTCTTTCTCATGTTGGTTATTTTATTATAGATTGCGACCTTCGTTGTAATGACTAGTACTTTGTTTTCGAAGTTGTGAAGCCATTAATAAATAATTTTCTTCTAGTATTGTACATATCTTGATATGATAATTATGCTAGCTGTTCGATTTCCATTTCAAGCTAATATTTCATATGATTAATATAAATATGAATGTACGAGTATGTAAGTAATACATTCATAATAATTATATACGATATTCCATTTTGGTCTTGTATTAGCACTTAATTAGCAATGTAATGTAATTTCTAGAACAGCGTCTGATTGTAAATATATGCCAATTCGGGTGATTTATTTTGATTTCCTCCCTCTCGTAAGACCGTGCGCGGCGTTGAGTTACTCCACTTAACACACGATGCCTCTTCCCTCTTCTTCCCTTCTTAATATGCGGGATAAAAAGTAAAACTAAAAAAAAAATGACTTATAAATTCGTTGCATTTTTATTAATAAAAAAAATATTTGTATAAATTTTTTTTTAGGATTTTACTTTATAGGTACTGATTTTTTATGTAGTATACCGTAATTTCTATGTAAATGATCTGTAATACTAGAGCATGCTAAATTTTTTTGTTTCTCAAACAAAGGTGCTTTACTTTTACTGAATATAACTATTAACATAGGTATATAAGACCTACTATAAATGTTTGTAACACGCAAGTGAGTCACGCACGACGATTTTCAGGAGACACGGAGACCTACATACATTCAATAAAAATAGATCTTGATAACTTTAAAATACTCGTATCTATAGTTTTATGTAATATTCTATAATTGCGAAACCAAAACATTTTTCACGTGCACGTTCACGTTCTTGCGAAATGTATGAGAATATTTTTGGATTGCGTCATTCTATTCGATGTTTTTTGATGTCCTTGGAATTAAGAACCTTTTCTAAAATGGTTAAGAAATTAGTAAGTTTCGTTAAAATAATCTCTATTACGTTATAATTATCAGAATATAGTACCTACCAACATTTACCAGATTTGTGCATTATACGTGTAATTATGACCACAAGTAGGATTTTTTTCATTAAATGCCTAAATAGCCTATATACGTCCTCGATAAATGGACTTGTCAATACAAAAACAATTTTCAGAAAGTCTTTTTGTTCCTGATATTAACGTGCTCAAATAAACATCCTCTTCACCTTTATTGTATTAAGTATATAAAACAGTACGTTTTACATAAATTACATACGGGAAAACATTAAATTAAAACAATAATGAAGTTTCTCTACATAAATTGCGCTTAATTTACATGGTAATGAATTTGTTTGACGTTAGTTGTAACGTAACATTTTGCGCGTAGTAAACACTTTGGTACGTAATATGTTTACAAAACTTTAAATTACTTATTAAAAACCAGTATAAAGTAAAATAAGTACATTGAATAAAACGTTCTGGCCAACTTGAATCGTGTCACTTCTTGTAATTATTGTAAGAAATTCGAAGAGTATTTATTTAAAAAAAAGAAGGAGCACAACAGAGAAATATTTATGTTATCTCCGCTTATTTAGAACTATTATTATTATATAAAGTGGCATAAAAATTATTAATAGGATAAATACTATTTGTTAGGTTTGATTTTTTGGGTAAAAATAAACTTTGAATAGCAGTAATAAGTATTATGGTATTTTAATGAAAAAATGAGTGTTTCTATGTTCTCATAGCCAACCTAACAAAATGCGTTAGATGCATAAAATCTATTCTTTTTTTAATATAAACTGTTCAACTATATAGTAATATAAATCTATGTAATTAAATAATAAATAAAAATCATATACGCAGTACATTTTGAACATATTTGTACTAGGTACATTTTAATCTCAGTGTCTAATGTTTAATCTCAGTTAAAGTAAATAACTACTTTACATGAAATGCTCGCGAAATTTTGAAATTGTTGAGTTTTTTCAAGAACAATGATTACCACGTAGCCGTAGACAATGAGGCGGAAACAATTAACGCGTAAGTAAAAGTAAAATGTTTGTTAAATAGTCTGGGAAGGAGTGCAGATATAACAACGCTTGTTGTTCTTACGTGGCTGAGTAAGTAAATTTTTCACGGAGTTAATTTGCTGAGGAGAATAATTTTTTTTTAATTGGGTACATATTTTTTTCACAATTTACTTTTTAATATATGAAAAAATATTTTAATATATATCTATTTTAATAAGTACGACAAGAAAGTCATAAAATAATGGTTCTTTTTAAAAAGTATATATTAATAAGTGGAACATATGATGATGATGATGATTTCTCAATTAAATTTTAGACTGGTTGCAGCAGTATCTTTGAGTTAGTGGTTAAATGTGCTACTGAACTACTTAGGTTTTTAAAGTAAATATACATATACTGAAATAGAAAATGGAAAAGTACCACAATTCTCGAGTAATCTTACTTAATAATTAACATATATCCAAAACATCTTGTATTATAATATAGATTATCATCACTTTTTTGTAAAACAGGTAAACGTAAATATATTTATAGTACCCTTAATGGAAAACAGCTACGTCACCTCACCTAAGATGGGGGACACAAAGATAAATACCACTATCTCGACTTAATGGCTTTCTGTCTTATGTCTTAGAAGGGTGTCCATCCGTGCCATACCCATCAGGTCAGCGAGACTTTGATTTGTCTTCGTTACTCGGACATTTCTCAACGTGCGTACAGTATTCTGATCTTAGGGAATACAAATTCAATTATGGTCCTTCGAGCCGTATCAATTGATTCACGGTTTTAAAATTAATTATACAGTTTCAATAATTTATACTATTAGATTATAAATATTCGTATATATGACTTACTTAAGCAGAAGCACGTAATTCGTACTAAATAAATAATTAAGTAGAGGAGTAATTAAGTAGTTATGTAAGTTGTTCAACTATTTTATATAGTACTATTTTATAGTGTATAGTTTTGTACTTAAGTATTTAAGGTTGTAAGTTAACATTAACTTTTTCTGACAGAAATATACGACCAGTCCACCAGACCACCTTGCTAACAATATTTATCCTGGCGACTTTGCTACAGTCTGCCTTGTTCTAACAACTATTGTTATTCATTGTAGTCCAAATTGAACCTTATTTATATCGCAAAAGCATTTAATTTACTTGACCGTCTAAAACACGCAATAAATACTTTCATCGCACATTTAAGCTGAAACAGGTTTATATCAATTTTCTACTAAGTGAGTCTAGAAAGGAAGAAACCCTTATCTGATGCACTTGCCTGACTTTTCACATATGTCCTTACTCAGCTGTAACTAGTTAGCTTTATGAAATTTTGTTTAGTTACCGTATGTTTGTATGAATACTGAATATATTTTAGCGTGTTACCAAAATCCTCACAATATATGCAACGATTGTGGGTTCGATTCTCTGCTCAACTAAATTTGTGTTTAATGAGACTATTTGGGTTATGTTACAAGGCGTACAATGCCTTTAAAATGAGCGAAAAGTAAAGGACGTATTAATTTATCACTAGGTTTTATAGGTGGAAATATACGAAACTTGTGTAAATATATAAAAAAAATATATATGTATACGCATCGATCTTTTGTTATAACAGATAATAATGGTGAAGAAAATCATATATCTACTGACTGATCCAGCTTGTAAACAAACGAATTCTAGGTTAATCATGAGTAGAACATATTTTCGTTTACATACAAAATTGCCAAACCAACCAAGAATGTGGATAAACAACAATAAGCGCCTACACATGAGATTCTATAACGAAATAGTGAATTTAAGACTGTTTTTGTTGATGCTACTAACATAATGTTGTATCTATATAAGCTATATACCAATTAGATAGATTAGATTTTCTAAAATGTGCTGTGTTTGAGATTTTTTTTAATAGTTTAAACACGATCAAGAGAACACGCTTGCTCATTTACTCAGTTACGTTAAAATTGTTATTAACGCTAACTTATTATTAGAAAACGTTAACGTGCATATGTGCCACAAGTTATTAATACAATAATATAATATACATTTTTTTAATGTCTTTGGATTATGTCAGAAATTTTCGATTTTCTCATATTTCTGTTAAGCCTTGCATCCATACTAATACGCTTACGATCAATAACAGAACGAGGATATAAGAAGATAATCAATAAAAGCTATGTATGAACATAATACACATTCTGTATAAAATTGTGTTTCAGGAACAACATTATTTTGGAATATTTAATATATGAGTCACATGTCTAACAATGACGTTTAAAACATTATAAATATTTATAAAGTTCAATTGTTCTTTTATATTTACTCCACTATTGACGCAAGTGATAGTGGAAGCACCATGAACTTTAGTCAGCTCATTCTTCGAGATTGAAACTAAAAAATGTGTTAATTTACAGATATTTTTATTATTAGTCACAATATCAAAACAAGGAAGATAAAATAACATGAGTTAACGTTCATTTGCAGAGTTTGTAAAGTTTTAGCGAGTCCGTAGTGTTCGTCTGACCGTATTATATATATATACATATATATATATATATATATATATATATATATATATATATATATATATATATATATATATATATATATATATATATATATATATATATATATATATATATAAAATAACCTTGTAGTATAGAAGAGATCTATAATATATATTTGTTAAAAACAAATGTTAGGTAGTATATGATATTGTTGCAACGAATGAGAGAAGACTGAATATATATAAAGATCTAACGGTCCGTTCTTTGTGAATAGACAAAAAAAACACACTACACTATAATAATAGCTTTTTAAAAAACAAATAGAACATTCTACTGAAATTAAAAAAAAAAACCTCTTAAGAAGTTTAACGTTCCCCCTAGAGAAGTGTCCCGTAAGTACAAACGTTTTAGTCTCTTCCGTAGAAATGTACAAAAAATTAATTCTCGTCTATATTACAGCACTATTTAAAGCAATTAGGTGATTTTGCCTCATATTTTTTAGGACTTCCCAGAGAGCGCAGGAAAACGATTACGCTCAGACGAAAGTGGGGAAACACTTTAAGAGCCAATTGCACACATGTTGGTTCCCTGGCTAAGGTTTTTACTCATCCTTTCCCTAAAAGATAATGCCTTTCTGTTGTACCCTTTTAATGTTAAAGTTTTCCAAAATACATCAGAGTGTAGTACTATTGTAGTACTATTGAGTGTAGTAATAATGTACTATTATTTATTAAAAAGACCTCTTTCAAATTTATCTATACGAAAATGTTTTAGTTAAACGAAATGTATATAAAATGGCTTAAAATGAACCGGAACTATATTACTTACAAGATAAAATCTGACAGGGGCCTTATAAGGGCAACAACCATTTTGTAAAGTAAAAAGAACAATTCCGCAATTAAGACTTTTCGTTTCCGTTTCCGCATGTGTGCTACCAAAAAAAAAGCATCGACAGCAGTATTTAACAGCGTCGGCTGGATTACAGTAGGAAAATAAACTATATTTCGCGCAGTTTCCAGCAATTTAGTTGCCGTGTCCTGTTCCAGCCAATTCCCTTCCATGTACTCTATGGAACAAGCCACCGTTAATTGAAAATGGAGTTTTTCATCTAATTCCATCTACTCTACGCTAATTGGATATTTTGACTTTATTGATTTCATACGAGAGATTTATTTGCGTCTTTTATTTATTATATACTAGAAATATTTATATCAACGCTTTATACGTTGTACTTTTTTGACGTTTGTACTTTATATAATTTTGAATCAGAATTATGGTGAAGCGTTAGTCTAGTTGAAACTAACAAGTTTAACAATAAATAGTCGTCACCTGCAACTTTGTTTTTTTATGACACTTGCTATCTATATATCCTGTGCGCATTTATAATAGACTTAGCTTAAAGATCTAATTTAATGTATGTTATATAGCCTATAGCTAACAAATCAAACTCTAAGTCCAGCAGGTACTTCCAGATCACATAAAAAAAACAAACTTTTAAGCTTTACTACATTCGTATAAAAAATAGTAAATAAATGTAATTAACGCGCTAAGAATAATTGTACAGTCAGCCATTTCAAATGAAAAGCAATTCAATTTACGTGGTGTAGCAATTCCCTTGGTGAATATTTGCCAGAACGGGGAAACAGAATTAGAAATAATTCCTTCTTATGACGAAAACAACCGCAATCACGACAGCAACTATTAGCGGCGACGCGATTAACAGAGAGAGCTCTGTAGCTGCTAGCATGCCGAGTTCGAATTAATAACTGAAATTAAATTACAATGTCATTGCAGTTGCAATTTAAATTTTCAGTGGTTTTTAATGATGTTTGAAACAATTAAAACTGTAAATGAAAATTAAACATTATAAAATTAAATATCAAACTAATATTGATTGAACTTTAGAATTGGAAGTGGAGACCGAGATTTTGATTTTCTTTTATCTTTCTTTATATATATATATATATATATATATATATATATATATATATATATATATATATATATATATATATATATATATATATATATATATATATATATATTGGCAAGAAACAAAAGAACATGTCAAGATACTTAGTTATAAGAACAACGCAACTCTAATCACAGAAATGTGCCAGAGTTTTCTCGAAATTAGTAGCAGCCACATTTCGAAAGCTACGAAGAGGCTGAATAAGAATTCATAGTGACACGGGTGGCTTTTGTTTGCACTGCAATGATCTACAGCTCTTCAAAGTACTAGTACTGGTTGGGAACGACGTTAACTCTCATTGTCATCTCCTTCATCACTTTTTTGTCAGCGCCACACTTCGAGACTAGCTTTTAAACTGTCACATTGAGTTTATTTTCAATGGGATCAAAATTCGCTGTATTTTCGTTTGCTTGTTTATGTAAACAATGTCTGACGTCTAGTGAGAGCGGTTTCCTTTGTTTTAACATTTTACTAGAGTTTACAAGAAAGCGTAATATTCCTTTGAAATATTTATTAACATAATATATCTTGTCATATCAATTTCTATACATTTTTTATTGCAAGTTCTTAATATAATATACAAAGAGAACGGTGTGCCAAAGGCTACGTATTGTATCTAAATAAAAATATTCATTTAACGGGATAATAATTAATATTTACTAATTCTATAGTAGGTACTTAATCTACCAACCGGATATACATACAATGACTCAAGATATGAAAAACTCGCTTACCTCATAAATTTCTTCGATCTGTAGGAACCAGTTTCAAATAAGGGCGTTTCTAAAAAAAAGGCTATTGGGATACAAACTTATATTATTTATACATTTTTTCTTTGGTTAAATGAATGAATACATATGTACATTAATAAAAAAACCTAAGTATATTTTATTCTGTGTTTGTTTGGCACTCGATAAAAATGCTTGAGCGGTTCTACCTCTGAACGCATAAGCTACACGCATTCGTTTGCTAATAAATGGCGAAGGGTTAACAGTCTGCTGCGTAACACAGGAGTTTGTAAAAAGATCCCTACATGGGGTTCAAATAAAGCATAAAGCAAAAAAGAAAATGATATACGCTTTGGCGAGTGAGTTTGACACGAATTGTTTCACAGCAAGCTTTACGATCTATTTCATTTCTGGATTTGTCGTCATGTATTTGTCAACAAACAGACGGTCATTCATGTTTTGTTGTACTATTTTGCTATTTGTACTATTTAAAATACAAGTAAATTTAACATTTATATTTTTATACTATAATATTATAAAGTTTCGGCCTTCAAATGTATTAATCTTAGAATCTGATAATATAATGTTAGAGTTATTGTTAACAAGTCAAGAGAATAGTTAATTAAAAGCTATGATACACTTAACGACTAACAATTTTTTTGCTATAAATTAGAAGTTACATAATCTGTTATTGCCTTTATTCTACTTGCTTATTTATCAAATATGATAAGAAATTTAATATAAGAATATTATATGATCTTCTATTAATGATCCCCATGATATTTTCCACACATAAATATGATGCTATATTTCACACCACACAAACGCGATGGGCACTTACTGACAGTAATAAATCAGTACCTCTGATATCGACTAGTGCCCCATCAAGTTGATAAATGCATGTAACGCGAGCCTCTTACAGCCCCATAGCTGGAAGCTATGGAAAATATAAAGCTACCCAGCCAGAAGCACTTTTAAGCTGTTAGATGATGTGGATAATTTTTCATAGTTTATCATCAATTTTTATCTGTAAACGATAAGCAAGTGATTCCAAAAAATATTAAGGGTAAAGAATAAATGGTGACCATTTGTAATGTTCCAGTGGTGGAGACTAGTGGTCCGCTCGTGGCTTCAGCCAAATTTATAACATGATTAAGACTACATTGCTATTTCTCGTTTCGATGGTTACAAAAATATGTTTTTACGACATATGTGATATAGGCTTTATTTTTTATACATATTTTTTCCGCAAATTATACAGCGCACACAATCTAAGCCTACAAAACTAATCAATTTTCCCCGTTTTTACAACATATTTCGTAGATACTCTGCTTCTTTTGAATAAAATCATAATATAATACGTCATTCATATATGAAACAAATAAAATGAAATTTGAATTAAAATTTGAATTAATTTAGTCTAAAAGCTAAAGCACCTCACTTAAGGTTTTCTGATCATCTTTTTTAAATTTTCATATTTTTTTATATTGTTTAAGTTCTCATAATTAAATAACGAGTGAAGTCATACCAAAATAATACACACAATTGTTCTCATTAAATATACTTTAGCCTCGATTTAAATCGATACACGTATCGATTTATATTTCCTCAATTGAATGTTGTACAATCCGACTTCCTGTCTCGTTGCAATTGCGTTATAATCTATATACTTATACGAGCGTATGTTTCATTGTTATCTTCTTAATACATTGTATATACTCGGATGCAAAGTTAAATCATTCGGTAGATCTCATAGGGTTCCCAGAGGCTGAGGTTAGGGTTACGCACGGACCGATTGAATGTGGTCTGCGGCAGAACCCCATGCGGTGTCATTAAATGAGATAGGAACAGTCTCAATACTTTCTGTGTAGGCTTAAACTTGCTAATGAGTTGGCAAATGAGCGTGTCTAGTTAAAATAAATGTAAAGTAAAAGTAATACAAATGATGGTGTATTTTATTTATGTTGGTACCCACTGTTTTATATTATTCGTATGTAATAAAATGAGTCATTGTGGTGGCAAGGGTAAGAATTAATCATGTTTATTTCTAGGAATCTATTATTACTATTTAATTGTGAAATTTCTAATGTAAATGTTAGCTGTATTTATTAAATTTGGTATGTTATTTCATTAAGTTGAAAATATGACGACATATTATCTATATTGTTTTGTTAGAACTATTTTCAAATATAAATTCAATTTTGTTTATTTCATGTATATTATTTAAAAAAAGAACATACTTTTTACTATTTTGATTAATATAGTATAAAACAGAAATAAAATTTCCATATTTGTTATTGAAAAAAGCTCGAATGCTATATCGGGAAAACCTTTATCATAATGCGGATATATTTAACACCATAAAATATGAAGCCAAGTTTGGTAAGACATTCAACAAAGGCCCGTATTAATGCAAAGGGCGCTTCGCTTCCTGCCTTGGCGACATTCGAAATGTTAATATAACGGAAATTAAAGTTGTTTCCACTCGTTACCCGTTGGACATTACTCTGAATCATACCTGCTGAATAAGAATCGTTAAATTTTGATAAATGTGTATAGATATACAGGGGGTTCAAATTTTGCTATAAATATATATAGGTATAAATGGCACCTGACTTATTTTCATCGTGTTACCGTCTGAAATATAAATCTTTAGACCTGGTAATTTCTTTGCTAATTAATTATTATTAAGTAAAATAATATACTATTTTTTCATTTCCAGACAAACTCTTTGTTAAGTAACAGAAAATATAATACAATTAACGAAAAAAAAATAGATTTTTTATTCTGCATAAATATTTAATAATAAAAAAGTTATTTTCAAATAAACACAATAGATTTCTGTTTTGAATCATATTCCATATTTGTACTATTTTTAAGAGCACCTTTTGAAGCCTGCAGCGTTACGTGGCGGTACAATTGCATTAGTAATATGCACTGTCATAGTGACGACCGCGGTGCTATCTATCCCTGATTGAGTGAAACTTTACTAAGCTTGTTGCTTGTGCTAAAATAGCTTTTATGTCTATAAATATAAAGCTCATCCCTTTCAATCTTTTAAGCTCCATGCATAAAACAGGTAATTGAATCACTTTGATCCTGCGGTTTAGTTGTTAGGTACGAAATAATTAATATAGTGGTCGAATTTAGCAAGTATTTGGGAAAATAGCCATTTCATTGAAATTATATTAAAACATTGTTTTTTCAATAGTTTTATTATTTTTGTACGATTTAAAGAGTAGGCACAGACGGCGTTATGTCAAGACACTCCGTTCTCCGATTACGAGTGGTAAGGTTTCGTGACGTTGCCTGTTGAGTGCTACGAAACGTTAAAACATTTAATAACTTTGTAGAATATTTTAAACTAGCGACCCGCCCGCGGCTAGTCCCGCTTGAACTAAACTATTATTTATTAATAAGTATAGTGAATTGCATTCGCTTATCATGACAATTACTGCAAAGTTTCATCTAAATTCATTCTAGAAATGTTTTTGCGTGAAACCGGAACAAACATCTATCTTTACAAACTTTCACATTTGTAATATTAAGAAGGATATTATTTTACGTTGTACACAGTATACTTATAACTGACTGACTGACTGACTCTCCGACTGATATTCCATTATATTTATAGTAAACAGTCAAAAATGACACGTTCTGCATGTAAATGCAACTATAAATAAACGTTGCTTAATGATTAGCACGTCTAGCGACTAATGTAAAGATGTAAGATTTGAATTAAGCATTAAATATTTATAAAGTGTAACCTCTACAACTTTGTCTCAGGATTGTCAATGAGAATTCAAGGATTTTCATACTATGTATAAATAGTATAAAATTTTTTTCTATTTTAATAGTTATATCAAATAAATAATTATCTATAACGGCTATATATCATCGCGATAAATACAATGCACAAGGGATGACGACAAGTGTGTTACCTAAACATTTTTTTTTTTTTTTTTTTTTTTTTTCCGCTGGGAAATACTTTTACGCAGACCACCCCTGAGTAGGACACTTGTGTCCTACAGAGGAATGGTACTGTGGGACTCATCGAACCCGACACTACCCACTAAAACCCAGCGGAAACCCTCTCCACCTATATGAGATGCTGCAGGATCGCTTGCGCATGCCACTACAGCACCTCGGTGGGATGTGTTACCTAACCTAACCTAACTACAGTAGGCACATATACTCAAGTAAAAATAAATAAATAAACAATCACATTGTTTCCCCGATCTGATTAGTAAAGTGCGGTGTAGGTAATGCCATTTACAAAATGGTCTTTTTTTTTGTAAGCTTCATTGAATAACTTTTGTTAAGCTTCACGCAATATCCCGTTAATAGTAGGGTAGACAGAGGGAACATAGAGTCAACAGATTTCGTTTTCCGAGGTGGAGCTCAACGCCGCGTTTTGTCCTGTTACCAGGTTGATAGATTGATGACAACTAATTGCTCCGGGGCTACTTATGATTATGCCCCGGGAATTAAAAAAAAAATTAATATATGTATATAAGTTATAGATTTTAACTAAATCGAATATTGAATTTTTAAACTAAATAAAAAGCATTTACAATATACGGATTAATAAATTAATTAAAAAAAAAAACAAACAAAAAATAAAATAATCACTCTTTGTTTCAACTAGCAAAAAAATAATACCACATACATATATAAAATAATTATATTCAGAATAATAAGATATAATTATTTTATACTTAATTTTTTTAAACGTCAAATAAAATACCACCGGTTAAGTAAAACTAAATTGCCTCAAATCTAAGAAGAACCGGCTGCAAGAATATCAGGCAGGTAATTATTATAAAATGTGTTCAATTTTCATTCAATTATCATTTGGTGTCAATGATACCTTTGAAACAGACTGGCCTACAATAAATTGCCAGTAGTAAGTACTTCAATTGAAAGCTTATATTTACTTCGTTATGTTAATATTGAAGAGCTTCATTTAAACATATAATGTATATAAAATTCCTCACTTCGGTAGCGATGCTGATTGAATTTACGAACCACTCAACAGTGGTAGGTATCTGATATATTAATTGTTGTCTAAACCTAATACTTGTTAATGGAAGGGTTTAGCTGTATTGGGGCGGTTAATTAAATTTCAGACTGTCTAGTATTTCAGATATGCGCTTCGGAACAGCACTCTAACCACACATGAATGGAGCTACTGTTACATGTACGCATTATGTTATATCGATACTTCAATTAAGATAAGTTTTGATCGAAATTTGTATATAATTTAAATGATAAGAGACCATCTTTGGTTCGTACAATTTTTTAAGCTGGACCACAGAAGCAAGTTATAGTAGGCTTATATTTCATAAACGATATATACCTTTATACTTTAAAAAACTTAAATAACGTTTATTTTTTTAAGTTTGTTAACTAGCAGAACACTGCCTTTTCTAAATTCGAAAAGTCAACATGTCACTTTTCGGATCTGAAGAAGAATACCATATCGGTTTCGGTATAGAATATAAATTATCCGTTACTTTAGGATAAGTAAGTCGATGATAATACTACTGATTGCAAAATTGCAATCAGTGGCTTAAATTAATAATTAATATAGTTATCTACACATTTTATAAGTTATCTATACAATAAAATTATTAAATGAACAAAATGCTGTCAGTTTTCTTTTATTATATTCGACATTATCTCTCCCTATCAAATCAAAACCAAATCAAATCTACAAATTGGAATGGATACTGCCCATATTATTATAATCTGAGCATAAAAGCATAAAATAACCAAAATATAAAAAATAATCTTCTTAGTTTAATCATTTTTGTGAATAATTAAACCTTACCTAAATAATTGGATTCGGTTTCGGATATTTTTTTATTTCGGATATCCGATACTTTAGTTGGTATACACAACGAGGCCTATGAGGCCTCGTTGTGTATACCATCCCTGATCTTAATTAACATAACTATATTTTTTTATCATACAACCTCCTTCGTGTGTTCTCTATATAACGTGACATTGGCGAAGTGATTTGTGCTCAAGTGGCACGTTCGGAACGTTCGGAACGCCGGAACAACTAAAGTACTGGACTGAACTGAACAATAAATTTTCATTCGAGTGATATTTTAAGATATAATCATTGCGCATATCGATTACGGTACTAATACAAAAAAGGAAATGATTGAACACGATTAAGTAGTTTCTGTATACTACAATAAAAAGGTTATTATAAATATGAAACTAAACTAAGAGATGCGTTCCTTTGGTATAACTTTTAATTACGAGTTTTATTTTTTTATAGACTTGTGTTATTTTGCTGTAAGACGTTTTTTTTCGCTTTCATTTCATACAGTTACTTGCTATTGACGTTGCTAATGTCATGATAAATGAACACGCAAATGATATTGAAAGGTAAAACGTTATACGAAATAGCCAAATTATTCATGATAAAGGTTCATTATAAATTTAGCTTAGCAATGAAATTAATCACATTGTATACTTATAACTGATTGTTGAACATTGTAAGCTAATATAAGTAAATTATAATTCTTAATTTTTTGATACGAAACGAGTTCCTTTAATATATTATTACAAATATATCTTAACTGGGATAAAATAATAACTATTGCTTTAAAATACGATTATCGATTAAATGGAGACGTCAAATTTCAGTATATAATACATGCATATATAATAAAGCAAGATATGTGGTATATGGTGGGTATAGGGGTGTAACATGTGATGTTACACGTGCGGACATGACTTATGTCGGGTTTTGGATTACGACGCCATGTTTGTTCAGCATAGGCTCATAGGCGAGGGAACGTTATTAAACTTTGACGGACATTGAAAACTAACAGGTACATATTAATCATGGTCGAGACACCAAACATACGTTTATTAATATAACTCATCCTATAGCGGAGTAGGTATTTACCTAGTGTCAAGACACTCCGTTCTGCACTTTTTACATTGCATGTTGAGTGGCGGAACTTGACACTGTATTTCGTCTTACCAGAGTAGAGCAATTTTATCCTTTAAGTTCCAGTAGTCAACTACTTTATCTAGATATAGATTATACAATTTTATTATTTGAAAGATAAGTAATTATCGTCCCATTTTTATTCTGTATTGATTGTTTTGTTATATGCGGGATTTTATGTTTAGTTATAATATATTTTACAAATACGCTACCTCCGACTGAGAAGAGTGAAGCTGAAAAAAATTCACAAATGTTATGAGTATCATTGAATATTTTTTATTGAACTATATACAATACAAAAATGCTATTGTAGTCTTTATAAAAAAAAAGTTATCGTATACCTTTTTACAATCGAAACAAAAAAATTTCGTCGAAATATTTATGTGTTTTTTATTGGAATAATTTCTATTTCTTCCTGCTTCATTCACCTTGAAATTATTTAATGTCTGTTTTTAACGTTTTAATAAAAAAAAGCTATGAAAGACTGTTATATTATATACTGTTATAATATGCATTACAAAACTACTATTTAAAATTTAAATGCCAAACAATTTGAACATAATTTTATAGCAAAGAAAGCTCAAAAAATATTTCTTGACCCATCTGTCATAAACAAAAGTAATTATTTTAAAAGCTCTTAATCTCTATTAAATATTAATAATACAAAATCGAAGATTATTTGGTTGCATACGTTAATGACAGGTGCTCCTGGCATGAACTCAAATAACATTTTTACGCTAGGTAGTCTATCTATAAAGGAATGATATTGCATCACGTTAATGTTTTCGATGTAAACTTGCGATCAGTTATCTCAACCGTTTAGAGTGTGATATGTATCATACACAAGTCTAATTTATTTATTTTTGACCACAAAAGTGCGAAGAACAAAGCTGTAGGTAATACTTAGTCTTTATTTACAATAGTTTACAACACTATTATCTTATATAAAGATAATAGTGACGTAAAGTTTTACAAATATATCGATTTGTACCTACTCTATAAAATTATTTTTAACCATTCTAAATAAAATAAACTTGAACACTGAAAAGTAAAAATATATATATTCTATTTACTTTAGAATAAAGAAAATTAAATAATAGTAAACTAAATTACTAATACTTAAAATTTAAGTATTTTTAAAATAATTTGATTATATTTTGTTCAGTGTCTTTAGTAGTTTTTATATTTACTTTGCTTCGCACCGACTCCAAGATTAACCTTACGTGAATATTCTAATAGTACACAATTAGACTTCTTTTTCATTTGAATACTTAAAGGTTTCTCTCAAAATATCTAATTATCGAAGAGCTATGTCTCCTGTAGTTATCAGCTTATTAATATCATTATAAATGATAACTGAATGTGTCAAAGACCGAGTACATGGATCCATTATGCACGAGTCCGGAGGCATCGACTACGATGTCCATGCCCCGGTTAGTGCTGCTTGGGCCAAATGACGGGAGGTCACTGGTGTGGTCTGCGATCGCAGAATATCGCCCAAATTCAAGGGGCTGATATACAAGAGCATGATCTGACCAGTTCTTTTATACGGCAGTGAGTGTTGGCCAGCATTATCTTGGCACACTCAGGAGCTTCACGTAACGGACATGAAGATGCTGAGGTGGATGTGTGGCGTTACTCAGGCTGACCGCATACGCAACACATTCATTCGAGGTAGTCTTGGGGTCCGTGCGTAGCGGATAAGCTCCAAGAGCGTCGTCTGAGATTGCATGGCCACGTTTTGCTCCGGCCTACGTCCGGAACTACGTCGGAAGAAAATGCCTTGATATGTCTGTCCCTGGAGTAAGACCCCCCGGACGCCCAAGGAAGCGATGGCTGGACGTCGTGACGCAGGACATGAGAGCCAATGGACTAACCACTGAGGATGCTCAAGACCGTGCAAAGTGGAGTAGATTAAGTAGGAAAGCAGACCCTGGCAATAGGCCGGGATAATGCTAAGTGGAAGAAGAAGATAAATGATAACTACAAGAATCCAATATATGCTTTTTATATGAAATTTTATTAAATACCTATCTCATATGACGGTTTTCCTCGGTTTTCCTGGGATTCTACCATCAGATCATGACTTGGTATCAATAGGACCATTTCAGGAATACCTTCTTTCAAACAAAAAAAGAATTACTCTAATCGGTTCAAAAATTACTGACATGACAATCATAAAAACATGTCGAATATAGAACCTCGTCCTTTTTGGAAGTCGGTTAAAAAGCTCTCGGTATCCGTTCTGAGACGACCAAAGCCACGACTTTTAACTCAGTTAAAGGTAAATACTATTCTATTCTAGATCTAGTATGCTAAACGTCTAAATTAGTTAAATAAATTATCTATCAATATAGTGAAAACTAGCCTACTATATACACCACACGGTGCGAAGTTTAAGCTCTAAATATACAAGCAAATCCCATGTTACATGTTGGCGTGTGTGGACTTTACTTGTATTCCCATAGATTATTAGGGTTTAGTTGCAATACTAACGGTATGGCTTTTGATGTTTACATATGTACTTACAATACTTTAATTTTCTGAAATATTTTATATTTTATAGATAATTACTACCGTTTTAATAAAATCATCACCATCTTGTAATTTCAGTAACAAATAATAATCATATAATTATTTTTTTAATACTTTTCTTTGTTGAATAACTAAATTACTGAGTCAAATTAATGTGATATTTAAGTAGACACTAAAACTTAAAACACATTTAAATACAGAATAGCCATAAATAAATAGAATACGTTACTCGTAGACGTTAGATTTCTTATTTTAATAAAAATATAAAGCCTGCAATAGTATTTGTGTTATCAACATTTTAGAAGGTAAATACGTCGTTATATTTAAAGGCCTATTGGAATCAACAGCCTGTGTCAGCTTTCAGGCGAAATTCAATGAGATCAAAAGCTATTTACGGTCAGCCTTAATACCTAACGATTTCCAAATCGAATAAACCGTGCATATAAATTATACAAAATTATAGTTCAATACAGAGTGGTATATCAAAATTGGTGAAATATAACGAAGGTTGCCAATGAATAAAGGGGCTAGATAAATAAGTCACGTTTAAGGATAATCCTATTTAAAATGAATAGGCTTATAAAGCCATCATGGCGTAGTGGGACATTATCAAACTGAAACCGGGATGATTGTGGGTTATAAGGAACACGCTAAACGGAGTGTTTTGACACTAATTCTCCCAAGCAATGCTACTGTATGCAACATTAAACGTGAGGCTAGGAAATGTCTAATTGTATGTAATAAATAATCTTTTCAATTTAATTTTTTGTTGTTCAATAATGTCCTGTAAAACGAGTAGGTATTTGGTGTATGCAAAGAGAAAAAAGTGATTTGGAGTATGCAAAGAGAAAAAAGTAAGTTAGGGTTTCGTAAAAGCGAAACTCTTACAGGATCTCTTTGTTGTCCGTATATCAATATCATGTACTCCAAATCACGTGTAAGAATTAACTGCAGCGTAGTCAAAACCTACAGGGTGCTTCCTGTCATCCTAGAGTTATGAAATTTGGCAATACGTGAGAACTAATAGTGCAATCAAAGAGGAAAGTTCATAAAAATTTGTTTTATAGATATATTCCAGAAATAGACAATTATAACCTTGTACTGTTGTTCGTTTCATACGAAATGAGTGCTTACGATCGCAAACTTAAGTTTGTCTAATCTTATCAGTTGTATTTCATTGGCCTAGATTAATTAAATTTGACGGAAAGTAAGAACTTATAGTATATATAAAGGATAAAATCTTAGATTAGATCATTTGTAAGTTTAACGCAGAAAGAAGCCATTCCAAACTTATATTTGTAGTTAATTTCATACAAAATGAGTGGATACGACTGCATATTTAAGTTTGTCAATTTTTATAAGTTGTATATTTTCCTCAGCGGAATACCTAACAATCTTCAAATAGATACGGAACCCTTGGTGCGCGAGTACTACTCGCGCTCGACCGTTTTTTTATAGAAACATTGCAATGGATTGAATTTATTACCATAGAGTCCAGTTAGTCGTATACCAAATGCGCCAAAATGACGCTATTTTGTATTATTAAGTTATTAAAATGAAATAAAACATATTATCATTCTATAGTGATTTTTATAGTTTAACTTAATAACAAGCAACAACAACAAGTATTTTGTTTAAGTTTAGTTTTTTAATTCAGTAATAGTAGATGCCCACAGCTTCATTTGTGTGTATTTTTATTTACCTATTACCTTTACATTTATATACTGATTTCTTTTTATTTTTTTATAGTTTAGCTTATCTACTACGGCTCTACGTTATAAGTTCTAGATCCTTGATTTTTATATGTCTATGGAACATGCTGTTGAAATTTTCAATGATTTTTATCATGGCAATAATTCATTATTTTTCATAGTTTATCTGGACTAGTATGGTTCTACATCTGGTGTTTTAGTCTTCAAAATCAATAGAAATAAATATTAGCCTAGATCCTGCTCAGATCTGCCATTTAAAGAATAAAAAAATTTCATTCAAATCCCAGTAAATTTCCAGTAGATCCAAAGATGTGCGTGTAAAAACAGACAAACATTTTAAAAATCATAGATTCGTGTTTTGTTTAGTCTTTTATATAATTTTTTTGAAAAATATTCAATGTGCAGACAAAACCTGTGTTATATAATACTGTTAATGTAAATGTAATAATATCTTGTAATAGATACATTTCAACAAGTTATAATTATCATAACCTAAGGAAGGAAATTTTAATTACCAAAAATAATGAACATATATAATGTCTTCTAGCATTTCTCTTATATTTACTTTAGTCTATGGATGTTTAAAAATTACAAAAACTTTCTGGAAGCAGTGAACTGTAGACAGTTGATAAAACAATTAACTATCCCTTTGTCAACGTTAATTTTATCTCCACGCTCCGTTGATCTGTGACTTATGATAATCTGATGGGGGACGATGAAACCTCCATGAATACATGTCTTTTGTAGGACAACTGATTTACTATGAAAGAACTTGAAATTACGTGGGAGACCCCAATTCTTTATCAAAACTTACGGATAAAGGGATTTTTTTCTTTCTTATTAAATGCTTTTATTAAAATCCAGCTGCTTATTTGAGAGGCGGCTTTTCTCCTATCCCCTTATATTTATAAGATCGTGAGAATTTCTAAAAGTACAGTACAGTACGCGATAAGAATTCAATTTAATATAAATACTAGAATATCAATATAAGCGGTGTAGTCGATTGGTTTCGTTAAATCTCAAAATATGGAGGATATAAGTGCTACTTACTACCTAATCTAGCGTACTTTACTTAAGTAAACTGTAAAATTCAACTTTCAAAATAAATCAAATTTAAATTATTAAAAGGAGAACTTAAGTTAAACTAGAAGCTTTCTTATAAAGTGACTACAGCTTTTTTATACAAGATTAACTATTTTTGTAAGCATTTTTGAAATGTTATCAGTATAATAATGTTACTTTTAAGGATTTTTCCTTGTAGTTAAAAAGTTACTTATAATTTGCGTACTTTTGATATTGACATTAATATTTTCATTATTCTTGAATCTTTGTAATTTGTGTATTGAAAAGCGAATTTATTGTAATAAGAAATAGCAGACGGTTTACATAGGATCATCATCTGCAGGCTGTCTGCATAACTCAATATCAGAAGTATGCGGCGTCATAACATCATAGCCATCGACTTGGTATTGGCGAAGTCTAGTCAAAGGATTTTAAACTTTGACTTTTGGAAATTTTAATATTCGTTGAGTAAAATTCTTGTCATATTATAATTTAAGCTTAAAAGATATTTACTTATTCTGTATACTATTAATAATATTGATTAAAAGACAAACTCGACGCTTTAGAATCCATACTATATGGATTCTAAAGCGTCTAGTTTGTCTTATAATAAAATAAAAATCTATATATATATATATATATATATATATATATATATATATATATATATATATATATATATATATATATATATATATATATATATATATATATATATATATATATATATATATATATATATATATATATTTTTTTTTTTTCTTTTTTATTTAATATTTTTTATAACAAAGTATCAAGGAGAACTTCACTTCATGAATAAGCTTCTGCTTTCCTATTTAGTTTTAAGCAAACTATAGAATAAAACGCATAAATTATCAAAACTTTTAACAAAGCTTAGTCTCGTAAGAAAATATACAAGAGTAAGCTATAAAATCCATTATAATTAATGTACATAGACTTTTTCATTTAAGGGCTAAACAAAAAGATAATTGCGACCAATTAATTTTGGCTCCTTGCTATAGAACCGAAGTCCCTTTACGCCTCGCCTCGTGTTTTATTGGTTTCAGGCAATACTTGGCGAGCCGATTTGTTTGTTTTACTCTTTAAATTGAATACCGGTGGTACTTCGCAACCAATTATAAACGATATTAAATAGCCATTCAAGATATATATTGCATTCAAAAGCTTATGTTTTTTTTTTGGTGAGTGTTTATTGTTCTCGAACGTTCGTCAACGTCTATTTCTATTGAAATAGCTTTTACATATATGTATAATATGTAGGTATATATTATATATATGTAGATTTTTATTTTTTACTTCATATTAATTTAGTCATTTCTTTTAGTGAAGGTCATATGAAAAATATATATGTAAAAAACATATATTGAGTAAATAAGGACATAACGATAACAAAATTTTATATGAACACAAATTTTGTAAATTTTTTTTTGTTATTACAGGCGGCGCTTTGTGCAGACTACAGCGTCCCGGTTGATTGTGTTGCGGCCGGTCCCGCGCCGCGCCCAAGCTCATTCCACGAGATCTCTGCACCCAAAGTAAGTATAAAGTGGCTTTATGTAATACTACTTGGTACTTTAAAATGGTAGCTTATAATATGTGAGACAGCTAAGTTGCCAGTTAGAATTGGGCTTTTATAAATTATACGTGTCTTGAGGAATAACAATTTCGCGTACATTATTCACGTGTGGGAACGTTGAAATAAACTATCTATACTGTCCAAAATATGTAAAATACGACAGATGAAGATGATGATAATGATGACGGTAGATGAAGAATAATATAATTATTTCTTTAATAATAATAAATATTATATATATCTTTAATATAAACAAGAATAAAATTATAATTAATAAAAATAATAACACTGACTGACAAGCACTGATATTAAAAAATATTCATTATATTAAATATTTTTTATAAGGCGATCGATACCTAGTCAGAAGAATAGATTACTTTCATTGACCAACGCTGGTAACACAAAGATCAGCGGAGAGTTTCATCTCTAAGCATACATGGTCTGAAATTTGGAAGGAACACGGAGAACGGAATGTCTGAGCACTATGAACCGAATCCCTGCATACTCTGCTACTGCATATTAAATAATGTTCCAAAATTCATTTACAGAAAAATAACATGCAGTCAATGTCACACGAGATCGTATGGTCTTCTTAACAGCTGCATGGACCCTCATTTTATTACGCACCTGGTTCACTCCTTATGCGTCACATTACTTATTGTCAATTCTAATTTCTTGTTTCCCTTTTATTATTATGAAATATATACTCACGCGTTTATGGACGAATGCCACTTGTGTATATAATAATAGGCTTACATAAATTATTATTAAATAAAGCAAATAATCTAAGAATATCTGTCAACAACTAGGAACGCTGAATTCATTTTGTTTATTACAAAATAATTTTGGAGCTGACCAAAATCGTATTAATTAGAGGACCGTTTGATTGACAGTCACAAAGTAAAATACATTATCAATATATGAACCTATGTAAGGTTGCCGGTTAGTTATTATAGTGACCTTTAAATAAATACTTTGTATGAATATGAAGAGTTCAGTGCCCTATAGATTTTTAAAGATAATATAAATAATAGTGTATTTCTAAGGTCATAATTTTGTTGAACTGGAATAGACAATAATAATGTGATCAGAACTCCAAAAATAAGTTCTCGTTACCTAGTCTCGTCTCACTACTCTGATCTCTGATGGTATAAAGCAGTCGTAGGTTCAAATGACAATAAGGGAATTTTGATATATAGCTTTGTATTGACTCGACAAAAGGCAGCGTCGGTGTATACTGTTCAAGAAATTGAATCTTTAAATATCTACAGAACGACACATATAACAGTGATCAATATATAAGTATATATTAAATTATTAACAAGGCCGTCGTGGCGCAGCAGTACAGCGTCCGGCATATTTGTGATATATTATACAGCCTCAACACGCGATGTCTTGAAAATTGGACAGAAAATGGAAAATGGGGTGTTTTAACACTAGGTTTCCTATATCTACCATGCTATATATAGGATACAACGAGGTGTAAAAATATAGCTTACGATATATCCTGCTTAAATGCTGTATCTTCCTATTGACTGCGTTAGGGAAAATTGCAAGTTTGCCAGTCGGGGATTACCCAATGATCTGTTGATAAATAACCATAAACGTTCGTGGAAACGACGAGCGCTTAGTTAAGGTTTTTAACAGCATTGATGTATTTATGTTTCGTATCACGAATTCAATTGTATCGTTTTCTTTATTTTTCTATAATGTATAAATGCGAAGTCTGTAGATTATAAACCAGCTCCTTTGATTTTTGTTACTAATTTTTTGTTTTAATTTTGAATGATAATGTACCACTAGAGTTTTTATAATATCTCGTCAGTCTGTAGGTGATGCTTTTAAACGCCAAAATAAAAAAATAAATAATTGTCTAGTAATTTCTTAGGTACATATATTTTTGGGTACTTTTTGTTTTTGGGAAAATATCTTGGTTTTATTCGTATTAATTTATAAATATAGGACATTATATATAGTGATATAAAAGATGGATTATAATCAGTACAGATTGTTCATATGGCATATCTTTATCTCTATATTGATAATACCGCTGGAAATAATAAACGTAGAATGTTTAGCGTCATATACGTGTTAATAAAATATTGATAACTTCCATATTAAAAAAAAATTCTTGAGTAAGTTTTGAACTAGCTATTCTTCAGAATAGGGTGTACTGCACTTTGTTGAACATAATATGTAAATTTGTCATTTATATAGTTTTTATTATTTTGAGTAATAATAATTCATATTATTAATATAACAAATACCAAAATCGGTTGTAAGTTTTGAGTTCTAAGGCATCGCAATTAAAAGATATGAGCGTTTATATTTAACTTATTGGCATTACAATAATTTATATTTCATAACTCTACTGCAAATAAAGTTAACGTAAAATAATTTCCTACAATGGAAATAAATTCAAATTGCGTAATAATGAGATGGTCTCACATTTTATATAATAAATAATTTCGTCAATGTAAAAGTTGATCAAGTGTTACGTACAGTCAGTCAGTGACTGACACAAAAAGTACCAAGTACGTAAGTACCATTGAAGCTCGCGATGACCTTTCCAAGAGCAATATAGGAGTGTTGCTAAAGAGTGACTCACAAAGTCATTCAACTCGTATTAGGTTACGAACACATTGTATTATTATATTTTATAGAGAAAATCGTAACAGCTCCATTAATTAATTGTTAACTATTGCGTTTGTGTACAAATTACATGGGTATTTCTTGTACTTAGGAAGTCTCAGATTCCTTAGATATATTTTTCAGTGTTTTTTTTTCAGTAAAATTGAATAAAAATTAAATATGTAAAATTTAATTTAAATTCTAAATTAATGTAGCATAATAATATATAAACATTACCTTTATTAATTTAAGATTAAATTGTAACTTAATAAAAAGTGAAGTTTAATAAACAACGCTAATGACGTTTATTAAAACTCTTACACGATAAAAAGATAACGTCTAATTGTATATTTTTATTTTTTTCCTCTTGACACCATAATTGATTAATATTTATGGTACATACTTACTACGAGCATTTTGTCACATTTAATGACACGCGCGTTTTACAATATATATTTTAGATTATTTTATTTAGCTTAAGCAATTAGGTATTTTACTCTATAAGAAAATGCGGAATAGCATAACGATTCCGTCAAAATTTCGCAAAAATGTGTTATTTTTTAAATTTTAATGCATTATATGGCATTTATCGATCGATACAAAATATATACTGCATTAAATCTAACAATCGAATTGAGTAATTTTTCAAAAACGAGTGCAACATTCAATTGTTTCACATAGTATACCATTACCGTACCCTGTTATCAATATCACAAACATATCTTGTCATTGTGCATCTAGATTGAGTACTTCAGTATAGGAAAATACTCCATTCCTCATTTTCTGCCCTACATGAGACGCTGCATGTTACTAATTACGTTTACAATTATACGAGGTAGATTATCTCTACATCAAATGAAGCCAACGCTGCTTTATATTCACGGTAAAAATATAATTAAGTACGTCTATGAAAGCTACATATATGTTACCAATAGTTAGTGTATGTACGCCATATCAATATATAAAACATATATAATAAAACGTACCTACATTTCAATTAATATTATGATGTGATTGGTGCACTTAGTTAATTTACATATAAAGATCATCATAACAAATAATATTTATTGTTCTCATTCATAAAATTTACTTGATTTATTAACTTTTTTCTTACTCACATATATGTAGATATATATATATATATATATATATATATATATATATATATATATATATATATATATATATATATATATATATATATATATATATATATATATATATATATATATATATATATATATATATATATATATATGTATATATATATATATATATATATATATATATATATATATATATATATATATATATATATATATATATATATATATATATATATATATATATATATATTTAAGGACGAATGGACAAAGAGAACTTAACGTTAAAACATTTCGTTCTTCACATTTGACGATTACTTTAATATTTTTTTAATTCCATTAATTTTATACAAATAATAAAACATAACGTTCACATCAGGTTAGGCTTCACCATTTATCCCGTATACATATATGATGAGAGATCCTAGCATTGCCAATACCATTCTTTCTCCTCTTTGTACAAAAACCCGAGACGTAATACAAATTTGTGACCAATAGGTACACAAAATTTAATGAAATTTTGTTTTACCAGAATGATTTTTTTTAATAATTCAGTATTCCGAGGGTTCACAACCAGACTGTTCAACTGCGCCAGTATAACCTCATAGTAAAATATAAGTATATATATATACAATAAGCAATAGAATTTATTTTATCTCCAATAATTTTATATGGACAACGGACTCGGTCACTCGTCCAAGAGCTTAAGCATATCCTTTTTAAGCTCTGACTCATATATTTAAGTACATGGTAACTTCCAAAGAATGTGATATAAACAAGTGATATAAGTTATAAGACACATCCTGCTGCTTGATACGCAACGGTCATCGTATTCGGAGAATTTGTCTATTTGAAGCGAAGCGTTATTTATAGTCTATATTACACTAACGCAGTCTAGTTTCCATATAATGTATACGACATATGTACTTAAGGAGAAAAAAATTATGTAATGTGGATGATTTTTAATTATTACATTGGTAATTGGTTATATTTTTTTAATTAGTTAAATCGGGAACAATGGTTCACCTACTAGAAAAGATCCATAAGTAAAATATTTCTTGTTTTAATATTTTTTTCACTATATTCATCAGCATAAGTTAGTCAAAGACAAAGGCAAAGTCTTCAAAACATTTCTAATAATAATTGTACAATAAACAATACATTTTCTTTAATAAAAACAAATACTTAATACAAACAATTGCTCCAGATAGCAGATAGTGTGCTTGGAATATATATTAGAACAATTTCTCGTTCATTATTATACAATTAGCGATTACAATGCAATAAGTCATTGAATTAATCATCGTTGCGTGTGATAGCCCCTCGTGAGTCAGGATATGAGTCAAAGCTTCATCCCCGCTGGTAAGGCTTGCCGTACCTAAGGAACGCTTAGGAAATTACGAAATTCTAAGTTAAGGTGTGTTTATGTTTTTATAGAGCTAAAATAAATGTATGTATGTATTAATTGTATTAATAATATAATTTATCTGGGAGATTCATGATAGTTGTGGGATTTAATAAATTAAAAAAAATGTTATATGATAGATATATGATATATTGATGTTACTTAAATGGACACCACTAGACTGGACTGGACTGGAATAGATGGTACTAGACTTTTCTACCACTTTCGGCTCCTCCTCTCCTCGCATGATGTTTCAGATGTATGAGCAAAAAAAAATAGCTATCGCATGATTTTTTAATTGTTTTTTTTTTCATTTGCATGTAAATTTCCACAGTATCTATAAAATTTTAAAGTAAAATGTATAATATTAAGGTCTAAAATAAGGTCTCTAATTTTTAAAGAATAAAAAGCATATATATTGGCCTTGCGTTTGATGTGTTAATCAGAGGCGACCCTTAGAGCTACATAATACAAACAATGGGGGTGTGTCACTGATTGAATAGTGCATTATAAACGTGTCTTGAATATTATATTCACATAGTGTAGGCGTAAACAGTTTTTTATTATCGATATGCTATGAATATATTAGTGAAAGTGTTTCAATTACAACTATAAGTATGTACATATATTTATACAATCTTATCATCGGTTGCAATACGCTAAGATAAATCTTAAAATGTAAAAAATTAGAATTCTATAAAAAAGTCAATTTTATATAGATATTTTTTATGTCTAGTATATCAGATGAGGCATTAGATGGAAAATTCGGTATATAACCACGGCCACATACACTCACCACGACAAAATGCTTGCTTGGGTTAAACCTAAATTGTTCCAAAACAACTTTTTTTGCAAACTACACGTAGTATTATGTTCGTTCATAACCTATACATCAAAGTCAATTTAAATGATGCCTAAATTAAATTCATACATACTAACGTCGTCAAATCACTGTATATTATAAGCTCTGCCTAGTTATGTGATAGTGGCATATCCATCTCGCTAACTTGACTAAACAGAAACTTCCACCTATAGCTATTCAAATGTCAAATTATTTCAATTATATAATAGATTTTACCGAATATATTAACTAAATTGATATTTAGTATGACCATTATTTAAAAGAAAACTCCAAATAATGTTTGTTCGAAATATATTCTAGTGTAATATTATTATTATTTTAAACATTGGCAATGTCACAAATAGGAAATATAGTGTATATTTATCAGGACTAGCCAAAGTATGGCGGTGTATATAAAAAAGAAATTGTGTTAGAATGATTCATACTATTCATTTGATTGTGGGAAGTGGATATTGCTTTTATTTTACACTGTAATGTAAGATTGAAGATCTTGAAAAGAGTGTTCACATATGGGATGTTCATTAATTATATTTAAAAAAAAATATTACATATAAGATTATCGTATTAATTTATATACATATAATTTTCACGCAAGAAACATATTTAGTGTATACAATCTTCAATAATAGTCAATGTTGATTGATTCGAAAATATGTAAATCCGAGAAAATTCAAGAATTATAATGTGATTTCGTAGGTAAAAAAAATTCAAAACGAACGCGATTCAGTTTACTTAAGCCGCGAGCAGGTCGCTAGTAAATAAATAAAAAGTAACACATGGTTCAATTTTATTATACCTATATACGAGTACCATCATGGTCGTCGATCCCACGACAAAGTACGGCTCAAAAGGCGAAAAGCGAGAATGAAATGCCTTAACACTAGATCCCTGTTGATTTTCCCGCTAGGTGCGGGATACTGCATAAAAATAATGTATAAAATATAACAAGCCATATAACATTATAAGCATTATGTCATATTTTCATATACTATGTAGTATGTAATGTAGTAAAAACCCAAAGTATAAAATTCCAACATTTAATAGGAAATTGCAATGAAACAAACAATTAAATTTAGATATTAATATTTTCATTCATCGTATAATATTGTATAACGCTTGACTCGACATTGTTTTAGTATGAAATCATCGGTAGAGGAAACCCCTTACTGAAATCGGAGGATGGTTCAAGTATGTGTCAAAAGAGCGTGCGTCACAAAAGTTGTATTGAACGTCAAAATGACGTGGCCGCATATTTTTATGAAATTGTAAGCTTGATGTTATCATATAATGCTCTAGAACCGACACCGGCGCCTGATAATGGGCCCTTTCATAGTAACAATGCACTTAATAGGGGTGGAACTGTTAAGTACGGATAGATATTCTTGTTTGTACCAGATAAAATTGTATTCATTTCTTTTGTATAAGGCGTAAAAAGTATTACGATTATCTTAGTTGTAAAAATAGAACGTTAACTATTCACAAGAACGATGAGAACTAAAATTCAATGAGAAGTGTTATTAGTGAGAAGTGTTAACTTTTTCAAAAAAAATTAATCACTGACGGTCTTCTCAAATATTTTTTATCACTAATATTTTAATTGTCTTGTCTTCTATGTCACAGATAATTTAGAATATAAGTGTTTTTTGAACATTCTAAAAAAAAAATTTATTTTGAAAAGTGCATCATATTTACTCGCATGATTTTGTACAAGTGAGAGGAGTATTAATTTTGTGACTAATCAGTAATGCAGCTTTATTTAACTCTAAATGAGGTTAAATATTTACATTTCTACAAATATAGTGATATTCACAGTTAAAATGTGTAGTATTCCACATCTAGGAGGAAACTTCATTAACTTAATACCGTACTACATTCATTACTTTAAAAATTAATTTCAAAATATCATATGCTCTCCTTAAGCTTATTATGGTGGCAACCTGAAAATTTTAACTTAGTTTAAAAGGATATACATAAAATGAGATATACACTAAAAAAATATTATAGCTATTAAAATATTCCTGAAATTAATTACAATATTATTTCTTTGTCAATATGGTAGTGTATGTATGAGCATGAGTTATTTTTTTTACGTAATATATAATGTAATAAAAGTCCAGTCACTTATTTGCGGTGTTTTATAATATTCGACAAAATATTATTTTGACGTTATTTTTTCTGTATTCTGTTCCAGGATAGCTATGAATTATTCCAGCGTTCTAGTACTCTACTTACATTTGCGTTATATTTTTCTAAATTATACTGTGGGACATCTATGTTATTAGATAATTACTAAGTTATTTCCCAAATGGAATTCGAATTAACAACCTCCACCAAATCCAGTCAATTATATCAACAACTGCGTCACAATGACGTTGAATATATTTTAATAAATAACAAAACTTTTCTTCATCAATTATCTTAATATAATAATAGTCCACATGTTTTTCTTATTTCCCCTACATGTTCTTTCCCCTACATATTCACAATTGGGCATGACTGACAAAAACATTGTATCGTACCTAACACCTGTGGCTAAAGTGACTCATTATTCCACGTGAGTTCGTCCATATGACCCGACGGGTAACACGGGAGTATGTGAGTCATTTTTTATTACTAATTTTTTGGGAAAATAATGACTAAATGTTGCGGTGTAATAGTATAAAGTACAGTAGCTTAGTAAATGTCTTTGGTAAAGACAAGGCAGCTTGTATTTAAGTTTTATGTAAGATACGTGATGTGTTTTTAAATGATGTTATTGAAGGAAACTTTACAAGTTTGAAAAGTACTATTATTTTTAGCTTTTTATTTAATAAAGTAATTGTTGGGCATAAAAATATTATCTGATAAATTTAAGCTCTAGACTTAAATCTCAAAATTGTACTTTGTAAGCAATATCGAAAGGTCAAGCTGAAGAGGTTTTCTGTCTGAATAATCGATAATTTGTTAACAACACTCCAGTAACTTGTGGAATTGAAGGATCTATTGTAAGCCATAATTGCAATTTCATATAATAACAATATTCTCGAGTAACCCGCTATGGATTAAGTGTAAACTGAAAAAAAAATATAACTAATACTATTGTTTTATATAGAAATAATATTAGTAAAGTATTTTAGTATTATTATCGTTGAGAGTCACTTGATAAAGTATTTATATTTTAATTAATTTTTTTTATTTTATGGCATTGGGCATTATACCATATCACATTATTCTCGATACATATTAAATTAAAAGAAGAATAACAAATGGTTAGTAACTTTGTCAAGTTCACGATTTACACAAAATACAAGAATTTACGTAGAAGAAAGAATCATGGGATTTAATTATTTAATACTGTTTAACGGGACAAATAGATACAGTGCCAGCGCTACCATTTTTGCGAACAAAAGAATTAAAATGTGAGTCATATCAGCAATTTGTTATCAAACGCCTAATTTACGGTATAATATTAAACCAAAATGCTTTATTTATCAATGCCATTTTGACAACGCTCTTGTGAATCATCGTACCGCCTCGTCCTTGTTTTCTCCTTATGTATGTAAGTATGCGCATTATGTATAGCATGTATAATATACATGCTATACATAATGCGTATCTATTTACTAATATTTAATAAAATTTAATGTGTATCTATTGAAATTCTAAAATGATTTGAAAAGTGTTCGTATTAAAATATATAAAATTAAAACATATTATAGTTTTTTATAAAAATATTAACATACATATATTATAGAGGTAGGGATAGGAGGGTAGGCAGAATGAACCTAGTGTTAAGACACTACGTATTACGCTTTTCACTCGTATTCGAGACATTGCCTGTTGAGTGGTGTTGTTAGAGTGTGGAAATGAAAATAATCTATTCCCTAGAGTAGTAGTAGAGAAGTACTTTTAAAGTCAGTCGTATCTTCGCCGCTAACAGCTATTTTTAAAAACATAAAAGATTCTCGCCTTATTACCATACGTTCTGTTCTAACTAGAAAAGCATTTGTTGTGGTGTGATGTGTGCTGTGGAGCATTTATTGAACGACAAGCAATCTTGCAAAAGGAGACTCAAGTTTTGAATAATTATTAAACACATTACACTTATTGTAGAAATTTAAAGTTTACTCATAATGAGAATTAAAGTAACAAATTTTGCGTTCAATCAAGTATGTCACCCATGTAATCTATATAAGACTATATTTTTGTACGATATATGAAGATCTAGATACGTACCTAACGTATATTTTGTAATTATTATTCACTATCTGTATATTTAATACAATTATTTTGATAATTGATTATTGCTTTAGAACAATTTTATATATTTTATCTATGCAAATATTATAAGATACATATTAATCATAAAATATCGAAAGAAAAATTTGATTAATATAATTTCCAGGTAAAGTGAAGTCTTAATTATATTATGTTACCTGTAACTTGGCGATATACAAAGTGGATCTATTGACAAACAGCATTTGTTTAAACTATTGTGGTTTATACGACGACAGTGTACGATACATTACGTACACTCGGACTATATATCTTTTATCTCTATATAATACTATATAAAAAAAACTAATTAATCTTGCATAAAGAACATTCATTTATAAATGCTAGGATTTTTTAAATACAGAATCTATATATCTATACAATCGAACATAGCAGGAAGTGATTACTACACTTTTTTTATAATGACGATAAATGTCGCTTGTGCAATGACGAAACTCAAATTCGCAATATGTTTGAAAAAAAGAATAAAATATGTTCTTTCAAACATATGCATAATAATTTGAATATTTTAAGCGTAGAAAAAATAAATAAAGAATAATAAATTGAGCCCATGATGATTATCCCATCATCATGGGCCATTTTATTGTAAGCACTAAAGTCGTGTCGTCAACCTCTTCTTGGGGCCATGATTCTATTTTAATGTTGAAATGTATTCGGATGATAGCAACTGCAATGTAAAAACGTCATTTTTACAAATATTACGTGTAAAAATTATAATTAAACACTATCGATTTCATCTTTGGCTCTACATATTATATCGTGTTTACCACGTAAGTCCTTGGCCCGGTTGGCGAAGATTGTTCTGATTTTATATTTCATCTGAAGACCTTGGTTTTATTAGGTTAATATTTAAATTTGAATTGAATAAAACTTATTAATGAATTTTTAATTATTAGAATGAAGTAGATGCCATTGTGGCGCAACGGGACAGCGTCTGACTGTATACGCGATGGTTGCCAGTTTGATTCCAACTCGGGGCTATAATTTTTATAGTTTCCCCGTTCTGGTAAAAGAAAATGCGACGTTGAGTTTCGCCACTCAATAAAGCAATCAAGCAAGGAACGGAGTGTGTTGACACTAGTCTGCCTATATACAGCGTGAAGCTAAGAAATGCCATTGTAGTTAATTTTGACGAACTGAACTGACACTGTTATTGTGGATTTAAATCTATCTGTTCGCTTAAAAAAACGTGCAATTTTAAAATGACTTCCATTAGGTAAGTAAAAATCGTAACGTATGGGTAGGTACGAGTACTTCAAGAAAGATATTAAAACGGAATATTGTGCGTAGCAACAATCGTGATTAATCAAATGTTATTCGAGAGATAAACAAACGTTGAATAAACTTATAATAATAATTACATATTATGACCACATGAAAAAAAGTTAGTATTCATATGTGCGAAGATGGCGTCATCGGCAGACTTTGAAGTGCATTCACCCATTCACTTAGATCATCTGCAAAGCTGATCTCACTGACCTTTTTTGGTGATCGTCATTTAGAAAAGAATCTGTATAAGGAATTTTGTGTCAGTATGCATGACATTGTCAGTTAGATAAATATATGAAGATTTTATATATTATTTAAGATAAACAAAAACATATATTATATATATTAGTCGTAATAAACATGTCGATATTGATTTCCACGTTATCTATACTTACGTATAATACTTATATCTTACGCCCAGTGACGATTTGTAATGCTTTTATGACGTACAAAAAATCATTCGATAGAACAATAGGTACTTTCATTATATGTTTTTTTTTGTTAAAAGCCAAGTTATCAATAAATATAAGTTATCACGTGTATCGGTGTACGTTCCATAGTTTTGGTTAAATGAATGTTTAACCTGATAGAAGTTATATATTTATTAGTGGCATATGATACACATAAATATGATATGATTGCTTATTGCGCCATATACTTATGTCAAACAAAACATAAATATTGTTCTTTATTCAATATAAAATTTATACTATAATTTTGCGTTTTTTATGGCTACATTACTTTCTGCCCACGAGATTCCGGCCAAAATTTATTTATCGCTATCAAAATTATCCGTCATATTGTATATTATATATTATATATTATATATATATATATATATATATATATATATATATATATATATATATATATATATATATATATATATATATATATATATATATATATATATATATATATTATATATTTTTAAAGCAACGAATATATATTTGGTTACTATCATATAAATAACCACCACTTACGCTGGAATATTTCTATTTATTTCAATAAAGATTGCTTTTCGTATTAGTTACTTTGTATTACTTACTAAATATCTTCAACACTCTACCTAGTAAGTACTACTTACCTACTATTGTTTTTATTAATATTGTAAAGCTGTATAAATTGTCTAGTTGAACGCGCTACCTCAGAGTTAATGGATTGAATTAAAAAAAATTGTGTTAAATGGTTAATTTAACGACAAAGGCGATATGTTAGATTTCACCTCTTAGGTATTTTTTTTTGCAATATGCAGAAGAAGTAGCTGGTAAAAGCTTATATTTAATGTATACAGAAAATAAAAATTCACATTTATTTCCGTACCACTGAAATAGATTTGTGATTTATAAGTAGTTACAACTGCGCATTTGCTATGACATAATAGTGGAGCCATTATAAACATATTATTGCATTGACGATATAATATATATTATCTGAACAAATAATCCTTATTATATAGTAGCACTTAGTATCTAAACATGTCCAGGCATTTTTGATAAATTGGCTTTGGTAGGCTTAGTAAACTGAAAATTTCCTGGAGTTTGAGTACCTATCTGATGGTCAGAGTGAAAGCAAATCGTCAGCTCCTACACCAATTGTCAATTGTATTGTCAAGTAACTTCAGCAATGAAGAAGATTATATGTCAGATTAACTAAATTTCTATCACATTTATACAATAGTAGTTTCTTAATGGTACTTTTATACAGAAATCCAAGTTATTACATTCCAGGTTCTAGTGCAATTTTTAGTACTCAAGGGGCTAGTGAAAAAACTGTAATATTGATTATTCTAAATCTAGATAATGTTTTATTTATATTTAATATTTTTAATCCTTACGTATTGTTATACATTTTAAGTGATTATTTTTTGAAGGCACAGCTGTTTCATACAAATATAGTAATACCTACTAAAGTGTTCACACATAGTTATTAAATAATAAATAAAATTACAGTCAATACAAAACATTAATATAATATCGTAAAGCATAATATTAAAACATTAACGTGAATTACGATCGACTAAATGGTTTCGAAACACCTCCTACTCTCAGCTATAAACTATTCGTGATCCGGTTTATAAGTATTTCAATTATACATTCAAACACTTAGGCATTCCTCGTCGAACAAAATTACTCACGTTTGTCTCAGTTATCGTTGCAGATACATACTTCAGCCTATCTACCGCGTAAACGACCTCAAAACGGCATTCGACCTAGTCGAGCTCGTAATCTAACATAACAAGTCGAAATTCAAACGCGAAAGTTTACGTTTCGGTACCCAGCTACCACTAAACACACAATTATATATTCTATTTACAAGCACTAAGCCCTATAATAGCCTAATGAATTTTGGGACACGTGCGGCACTGAGGTATTAATGGAGTCTATTTCAAACAACACAGCACTCTAGCGCTTTAGAAAGTTTGTATACGATATGGCGTATTTACAATGGCATCGGCCCAAGCGCTGTAACGCTAAATGGTTTATTCCACCGCGCGATGACTCAAGCCTCGGTAAACAGTATGCGGGGCGATGAGTCACCGTTTTACACATTCGCGTATAGTGTTTGAGCAGTGTTGTCAGTCTACAGTTGAACTCGTCAAGTAGCCAGTGCTCAGTAGGCAACCGAGACGTTTTTGGCGTATAAGCGCAGGCATTTCTGCTATACGTCTAGAACTAAATAATAATAGACGAGGTAAATAACAATAAGACTAGTGTATGTTTGTTTAGTATAGGGACTTGTGTGAAAGTGTTGTTAGTTCTAGTTTATTAGCTATGTGTGCGTGTCAATAGTGAAACGGTCGATACGTTGATGATCGTTCTGGGCTATTTGTGAATACCTTACATACATTATAATATAGTGTAGTGACAATGCCGTCTAACAAGAAACTCATGTCCAAGATGAAACAGATTGCACAGTGGATTTTGGTGGTTCACGTGGTAAGTTTAACTTAATCAAACTCTTATTTATATATAATAGCACTTTGAGTAATATATTATAATATGTAGTACATTATTTATTAATTTCTATATCATAATCACTTATGTAACGAACGATTAATACTATACTTTAACGAAGAAGTCCAGCTTAAGCGGTAAGCCATATATGCTGAATAGGCAGGCACTACCTACTTCGCTATAGAACGCACGATGAATCATACAAAAATTTGCTAAACGTGACAATATCGTAAAAGTAATATAAATCTGTAAATATTTGGCCAAATTTGGATTTCTTTAGTGAGTTTTACTGCAGTTGAAAATTGTATCAACATAATTGGGTATATAAAATATCTTTGTAACCATTACTTCGTTATATCATCTTTGCAGCGAAAGAAAAAGTTTAATATTAAATCGAAACAGTAGTGGATATTGATTAGAAGAAGCCTCTAGCTATCCCAGGGGTTGACTTAACTCAGTTACAAGTTCAGAGAGCAAAGTTTGCTCGTCTTCCACGCAATCTTTTATTTGAAACCTAAAATAAGAGAAATCCTCACAAGTTCCGCAAATCCAAAAAAAAATTGTATAAATTTGGCAAATTTGTTTTATTTTGTAAAGGAAATGGTTTTATATGTAGGTAAGTATGTTCAATCGGTAGTAATACTTCAATTTGCAAAAACTTTTAGTCCTTCTGTCATCCAGTATACAGATGAGAATTTATCAAAAAGGTATTCACAAAAACGAATCCCAGACAGATTAAAAAAAATATGAATAAGCAGAGGTCTATATTGTGCGGACAATGTTGCCGTAGCTCCGTAAAAGTCCATTCACGAAAGTTGTCTGGATGTGAGAGCTAGCGGCAATTTGATGTTTTAAAATCTTATATATTTATTTAATATCCAACTATTAAAGTGTATTATAAAAAAATACTATGAGAAGTAATTATATTAAAATTATTTTCATTTTCCCGCTGTGATAGACAGGCGCGGCGTTGAGTTCCTCCTCTTAAGTAAAAAAAATATTAAAGAAAGTGTAGTAACGGAGTATCTTAAAATTAGATTTCCTCTGTAAATTTATGTAAAAAAAAGGTAATATATAAGAAATTATGTGTTAATTAAACAAGATTTCAAGTGCGATGCCCTTTAAAATAATACTTTGAACATTTCTTCCATAATTACTCTCTTCATTGAAGCATTTGTAAAGGTCTACTTAAGAAGACCCTCGGTCCTTTAGGCGATTTGGACTGGCAACTTAGTAATTAAGCTTATTTCCCGTCTCCGCTTGTTTTGTCATTTGCGACAATTGTGTTTAATTTTGTCACGTAAGCATTCTTAGGTACGTCCATAGAATTTGTTTCGTATATTACATTGTTCTAAAACTTAAGTAGTACTTTACTTACTGTATGGTAATAATCGCATTTTACAGTATGTATTTTAATATGATATATTTACTTAAGGCCTCCTGCAAAGATAAATTACAAGATTAGACAACAAATGATTGTGCGTTTCAAGGTATTGCATATATGGAGATGTTATCACAACACTCACAAGTAGTTATAGGGGAATACCAAAAAAAAAATAGTACACTTTATTGTACAAAACATTGCATCGAAGTAAAACACAGACTGGAAGAGTAAAAATAAATAGAAAATTTAATAAACACTATAAATATAAGGCTTCGAGCCAATAACTCAGTATAATTGAATAGCACGTTCGGGAGGCTTACGAAAGTGAAAAGAATAAAAGACAGTGTTTAACTTGGTTGTATAGAACCTGTTTGCTGCCCCAGGTTTGCGGAACGTGACGAGACGACCTAGCTGCAGGACTGGTCACGCCAATTGCAAATGCTGCGTTCCAAAGACTTTTCTTTTTATTGAATCTCAAATTGAAATATTACATAAACATATACAGATAATACTAAACATTGATTGTTTTAGAAATTTTATTTATGTCTAGTTATTATTTTAATGGTTACCTACACTTCGGTATCTATCATACGTGTGTATCATATAGTTGGTGATAGTAAAGTGAAATGTTGTTAAATGCATGCAATGTTATTGTAAACAATGTTGGGACGTTCATACGGATTAGTCATCCCGTCTTCAAGTGCCTTTATACCTACATAAATATCTTAAATTATGAAGATTTTAATGAATCAGCATAATATTGTTCTAAAGTATTTATAAACATTTGTTGATAGTTTATTACCTATTATTTTGGGTTTAACTGAAGTGTAATTAATTATAAAATTACAGATAACATATTTATCCGTTGAGATTTTTCCATACAGTCGCAATGACGGATCAAAGAGGCATTTATTATTTATGTTATACGACACTGCAGTGCACTATTTTAGGCTGGGCAGCCAGGAGGCGTGTCTCCGGTATTTATAAATCGCCGGGCTGACTCATGTGGCCGTCTGAAATCTACGTCTTGTCCCATATCCTCCATTCTGTTGATATTACTCATTGCGAGCGAACCCGGAATCGCACATTCTCTATATTTAAATCATTTATTTTATAACGTCAAATATATATGTAAATTTCAAAATCAATTATAAACTACATATACACACACGCACAAATAATTTGATAATGAATTGTGACTGTCAAAATATCATATCAAGGTTGTGTCGTGTGTATACGAGTATATAATATCTTGTAACTATACAATTTTGAACGGAACTGATTAAGAAGTCACGCGTTACGTACATAAATTTTATCAAATTATAATTTCCTTCGTAGATGCAGTATTTAAGAATATTTTGTATTCACTTTAATTTTTCTTAAATTGCAACTATTTTCTCTTTTTTAGTTACTTTTGCCAAAAATATTGTTATTGTTTTTCATTGAAAGTAAGAGCTGAAGGAACGTTTCCGCAAATCGAATCCAATTAAAGCCCATGTGAAACCTTGGTTTGATTATATTAACCATGTTGCGTATACAGGAAGTTAACTATTAGTATTATATGTAACCGTTGAGGAAGTGAGCTGTAGTTTATTTCCCATTATGCGATACGATTGATGAATGGCCAGAAGTGAACATGTGTGCTTGAACAGATTCAATCTGATCCCTTTCAACTCACCCCTTTTGACTCAATAGGTACATTGATTTGAATTGGTAAATAAAACTAAAAGTATAATACCTAATATGTATTTCTACATTATACTATGCATTGTACATAAAGGTTTGGTATCAATTTATAAGTTTATCTTTAGATAAACACCTCGGAAGAGGGAATGAGTCAATGTTATTATTATGATCGGTAGTCGATAATAAATTAGGTATTTAAAGATACTTTTTTGTATGATAATTTAAACACAGCTTTTACATTTGTTGTGCATAAGTAATGCCTTTTAACCGTAACTAATTAAGCGCCGGAACAAAATATGTAAATTGTGCACAAAATCTCGTAGACATCGCAAATCAAAACGAGGGTGGCGCGGCCGATGTTTAATTATGTGAATAAATTTTCATGCGTATGAAGGAATCGTTAAACAATGTACCTGATCAGGATAGCCCTAGCCTGAACTCATTGGTGAAGTTTGCATAAAGAACAGGCCTCGAGCTAGCTTCAAAATCAGCTTGTTTATTTTTTTAAAACTCACCCCTCCTATGTTCTTTATTTTTTTACTCGATTTTTTTTAATCGTACGCATATAGATAAAATAAAATCACTTTGTAGTCAGCCGAAGCTAGAAGATGGCTAGTATAAAATTACTATAATTTACTAAACCTTTACGCAGACTGGCTATACAAATATATTAACAGCCTTTATTGTATTCCCTCGCATTTACGTAAAGATCTCTCGAGATTGAATACTGGTAAATCCTAAATTCAACCTTAATGAGAGCTTAGTACCCTTCGTATCCGCAGGCGCGGAAGTGGGAACTCATCATAGGGTCTAATAGCGTGAAAAACCTTTACCTTATTAAGTGATGCTGATGAAATTACATACTCAGAACATGGAGCGTTTGATAAAACATATTTTCAGATATAAATATTTTTTGGGTTTTACCCTTATCATCATTGATATGAGATAGTATGGCGTAATAAGTTTAACGTGCCATAATACGCCATTGCCATGAATACAATTGATCATCAAAACACAAATATTAAGTGTAAACCTGGAGTAAAATTGACAGGCGCTTTGAATGTTATCACCTCGTAGTATCGTCAATTCTTGGATAATTTCTCATAATATTCTTTATCCTCCCTCACATAAACACAAACGGTCCTGGGTAATGATACCCCGTCGAGGGGAAAGAACGCCTAACCGACCGTTACGGTCGCCGGATATGTGACCGCTGCATTTTATTACCACTTTACTCTGCCACATAATCGGCCTTCATGATGTAGGGCTTCTTTCAAACTAATAGTCACTTGGTATGCGTTGGCGCTTGTTCTACATGTGTACTGTACCGTATACTCTATATTTCTAGTTCGCTTTTACTCTGTTTATCTATCCTTGGTGGTGCTCTGAGAATAATTGATGCACGCATGAATTTGTTAATAATACAATAAGCCTAGTGTTTTTCATATTGCTGTGGAAACCGTCAATGGAAAAAAAAAAACTAAGAAATTTAACGACAAGTCAGTGTTGGTTGGTGGATGTTTAAATATAGTTAATGTAAATAAGTGAAGAAGTAGATATCAAATAACATACATTTAAATGTCAATGTATATTTTGTTACAGGTTGAGTTTATAGAGGCGTATTGCACTCCACGCGACACAGCCCGTCGCTCACCACAGCGCAGTCGCCGGTCACGGGAACCGCGGCGTTCGCCAGATACCTCTAAATGGCGATACGATTCCCGTCGACACAATTACGACGTTGATTCTCGGCGGCCGTACGAGTACGAGTCGAGGAGATACTTTGGCAGAGAGTACGACGCAGATTCTGGAAGACGACCAGCTTTTGACGCGGAGTCGGCGAGGCGACGAGCGGATTACGAGTCGGCTAGACGAACCGATTTTGATTTGTCTGCACCGGAGGCATCCAGACGAAGTCCTGACAGTGCACCTGAGGGTTCAGCTGATTCTCCCCCAGAACCAGCGCCATCAGCTCCGTTGAGACAAGAACGACAACCAAGACACAGGAGCCAACCATATTACGAATCTGGTGAGTGATAAATTATATTTTCATTTAGTAGTTAATAAGAAAGAACATGTAGATAAAAAGAAACAAGAAATTTGTATTTCTTTTTTGATAATTATTTTCTATCCGTTCCTATTTTAATATGTCCATTGAATTAAAAAACAAGTCATTAAAAATGTTACAAGTCAGATGTTTACTTAGTCTTATATTTAAGTGCGACGTTGAGGCTCGTTTTCAAAGAATGTAAAAAGCCTCCTCTTCCACAACAATCGCGGTTGAGACTTGTTAAGGCATTGTTCCCGCGGCGGTATCTAGTCCTGTCCGGTTGTAATGAAAAGAAAAACTTACACTATACCTCGTTACACACATTCTTGGGGTAGGTTAATTAACTCGTTCACGTATGTTTTTGTAGGTTAAAAGTAAACCATGTCAGAAGAGCTTTCAACTAACTCGTATGCCGAGAATTGGCTTGAAATAAATTTGTGGACAACAGTAGCTTAAAAAAATTTTACTACTTTTAAAATTCACGAAGAGAATATAATTTTTTAAAACTTTTTTTTCAATAATATCTTGTACACTTTGTATTTAACTTAGCATAATGAGTGAAGCCGCAGAATATTCACAATCAGGCCGGAGGTAATAAAAGCTAGGCACTAGGCATCGGCAACAATGGCAACTTTTAATCAGCCCTTTTTGTGCTAGTTCGTCCGTCTAGACTGGGAAAAATGTCTCGACGTAATAATAAACAGAGTCCTGTGATCGCTATGTCGTTCATCTACTGACAAATAATAATTAATAATGATTATCCATTTACTTTGGCTAGAACTTAATTTTATATATTGTTAACTATATATATTAATAATTATTATAAATAAAGTAAAATGCGTGTGATACACAGTAATTTTGACCTACGTTGAAATATTGCGTGACGATAAGAATTGTAAGCAATCATGACTCAACTAATAGATACAATGAGCAGATTGTAAAATAAGTTAAATTCTAAATCGTCTCCTTTAACATTATTTCAAACGTTCTAGAATGACATTTAGCACGTTAATCGCAGCAATTTAACAAATTTCGACTCGTGAGGGCTCATGTCCATCCACGCGGAAAAGCAATTACTTCACCTAATGATGTCACTTTGCAACACTTAGTTGTAATGGACAATTTGCACTTTTAGTATTTGGGTACATATCATTATAACATATAATGTGGTGATGTCAGCCAACTGTTCTTAAAATTTAGAAATTTATTATGAAGATGCGAGTGAATATTTGCCGCAGCTTGAGGCTTTAAATCCAGACTTTTTTGTGTTCAACATGCATTCAGAGGGACTGCCTTTGTTGCGCGAATCAAGGAATTCTCATTAGGCTATTTCTGCGTGCCTTTGAAATAACGTTAGCATCGTATGCACGAGTTAAAGGGGATTTATTGCATTAATTAACCTTTGCGTGGTAAGGGCACTTCGGTTAAACAGAACATGTAAAGCATAGAAACTTCAAACATGTAAATAGTTGAATAAACAATGAAATTTACATACAATCAAAAATATTTTTGAGCTGAAACGAAAATTTTTGAAAAAATATGAAAATATGAATAAATATGAAAAAATATTTTTGAACGAAAGTATAACACTTAGCCATAAATTGTAAATATGAAAGCAAAATTTTAAAAGATACTTAAATTCGTTGAAAGTTTAAGAAGCGTTTTGACTCAAAACACATTAATATGATTTACCCAAGTTTATATAACAAAAGGGAAATATTTCGAGATTCTTTATGATCAACTGCGTTCTTGAAGAATCGTGAAAGTACAATTCCGGACGCTCATTTAAACGACGCCACTTGAGACTAACTGCGGCCTCAGACTTACGGAACGTTTGCGAACCTGTTTCTAGCTTGTTACCTTTATTTTATCTCTTAAATATATTCCAATATTATACTGACTGAAGTAGTTTATTATTTATTAAAAATATAAGTTCATTATTTATTAAAATTTTTCATTTTGTTTTAGAATCAAGTTCGGAGGATAGGTCGTCATCAAGTGAAGGAGAAGAAGACGAATTTGGAGAATTCGATCCATTTGCAACAGCGCCGTCCTTGCATTCACCAGACAGCGGTCGCTCCGACCCGCGCTACGCTAACGCCCCGCGTAGAAATCCAAGTCCATATTATTACGGTGATTTGTTTAAAACTGCTCCTCCACCCCCAGCTGCGCCCACTATTTCTTCTACATCATCCCGTGGACCTAGATATAGGAAATCGGCAAGTCTTGACGCACCACACGTTGCACAAAGACCGAACCTGCCTAAAAGATTTTCAGTGGCTGAAGATGGTTTTCGTGAGCTAGAGCGATCATCATCATCGTCAGGTGAGAGTGCGTGGATGCCACCAAGGCGTCGTGGGCGCGACGCAGCCGGCTGCGCATGCGCCGCGCCCGAAGATGTAGAGGAGCATACTTCTCGTAGTGTGTTTTACGTGCCAGCGCCATTGCCACGCTGGCCACAAGAAATGACAACGCGACAGATATATGAGACAGCCTTTGACTGCAAAATAGCACGTTCCGACGACGACTTGGATGACTTCGATCGTGTTAGTAATCATCCAGCTCTGCTACAAGCTGAGGAACGTAAGATTATTTCATCTGCGTCATCAGCCTTTGAAGCCGTTGAGCGAAGTGAACCAGACTATAAAGGTCGCCGTAAGGTGACTATGAAAACTGATAGTGTTAGACGCTCAAAAATTCCTACAATCCGTCAAAAGAGAGAAAATGAGAGCAATGCTTCAGCATTGTCAGAAGAATTGGAAAAAGTACACATTGAAGAGGAAGATCGAACATCTACATCTCAACTACCATTACGTGGTTATACACCATCTCCACCATCGACCGCGCCATTACCGACAAAATTTCAACAGAAGGATGGATCGGCAATGAATAGTATTAAAAGTGCCCCTAATTTGCCACAAACTCAGCCAGCACATCCTCGTCTAAAAGACTTAAGATTACCAGTAAAATCACTGCGGGCGAGGGATACTCCGACTAGTAGCGATGCAAGCATGACAGATGTTAAAGCTTCAGTATCAACTGAACTAGATGTCGGTCAACGCTTACGAGATTCCAGTCGTGAATCTCGCGACGGTGATGATGAGAGAGCTCAATCAAAAGACGGTATTTTTTTAGAGATTAAGGGTCGACCCACTTCCGATTCTGATACACCTGAACGGAATCGGTACAAGGGGCCAAAGGGGGTCGGCCCTATAATGGAATTCAAAGGAAGGCCTGGCGTTACTCGTCCGCGGCGAAAATATTCAAGCACAGAAAGCATGGCGACTAGCAGTAGTGGTGGGAGCATGGAATCCCTAAGGAGTAGCAATAGTGAAGGCGATCGTAGTAGTAGCAGTTCTGAAAGTCGGCATTCTTCGTCTTTAAGTTCACATAGCTCTGATTCAGGAAACGTCCCATTCATTAAATCACATCATATGCACCTATCGGGGTTTGGCCACCACACGAATAAATTGCACATTTTAAGCCCTATATCAGACAAATCTTCTCAAGAACCGGCATCAGAGACGTCGGACAACAATAAAAATAACAATTCTCAAAAAGTATCTCCTGAAGATGCTGAGACAGGAAATACAACATTGCAAACCACCGTAGAAATTTTACCTAAACCTAAAAGACGAGCTTTACAAAATAGAAATTTATTGAATCTTACATTCAGGCACTCTACTCCTGGGGATACGGAAATACAAGGTTCAGATAGCGGTATATCAATCCACTCCAGAGAGGGAGTGGATTCCCGCAATGCTTTCATTAACTTTAAAAACAGTAACACTGAAGAAGAACGTAAAGACGACGCTGTGGATCTCTCAGATCTTCCTTTTGATATGCCAAAGTTGCGAAGACGTCGTGCTGAAGCAGAGGTTGATTTACGTACTTTACCATTTGATATGCCTAAGTTGCGGCGAAAGTTGCGCGGGCAGTCACTACAATTAAATAGTGATTTTGGAGAAGCCATGTCTAACGCTTCCTCAAGCCAAAGCGTCCAAGATTTAAATCAAGGTGAGTAATTTAAAAAATAATAATCGATTTTCTATTTACAAACTTAAATGCAATGTATGGAATAAACATATCATGGGTTATTTGATATATCAAAAGCTCTATACAGATTTTCTTTTATAAATCAAAATAAAAATCCACTTTGTCCAATCGAATTATGCCGGAGTCTATTATGTCAAAAGGTTTTTACATGTCAATTGTATAAGAAAGAAATCTGTAGAGGGTCTGTCGTGTTCTATCTTTGACTATCGTTCGTAACTGCGAGTGACTTGTACGAAATTATGCCGATTAAGACATATGACTCTAGATTGTTGTATATACGCCCTCTTTATATTTAATTTACTTGAGTGCTTTCTGTGGGAAGTTTTATTTTTTCTTATATCTATATATATATACTGGCCAATTTGTAACCGCGCTTTTGAGTTCAGAGTAGATAAGTAGCGATTTGACATTTAATAACCTTTGACATTTTATACAATTTTAGCCCTTATGAGTCAGTGTTTTATTCGGCTAAATTATTACGATATGAGCTTATATAATATGAGCTTAAGATAATAATTATGTTGAGTTAACAGTTCATTTTTTAAATATTTTTATGACACACTTTAATTAAGCAAATTTTTTTAAAGTAATATTTGAGTTGGTGTTTTTGTAGATATTAACAAAAATACCTAATTTTAGATAAAAAGCATCGTGAAAAGCTGACGTTGAACTTCGATAGCGGGGCTGGTACTGGGAGCTCTAAGGGATTGCATTTGAACTTGGGTCCTATAGCTCCCCCACGGGATCTGGTTGACGCCTCTCTTCCACTAGACCGACAAGGGTAAGAATATATTCGTATAATATATATTGTGTGTTCTAAATGCTGAGCTTTAGTACTTGCGTTTTGCTACCTTAATTTGTTATGCATTATTTCCTTCCTGTCTTTTAAATATTAATAATATAGAAAAGAATAATGAAATTACAATATTATTTTTAAATTAAAGATTTTATTGCTTCAAATTTAACTATACAGTTGAAGTCACAGGAAACGGCTTGAAGTATATTATTATTCACTTTAAATTTATAAATTAAATTAAATCTTAATTATTATTTATATAGTGGATATTTAATTGTTAAATTTATAATTTTAGGTGGTATCACGGAACGTTATCGCGTTTGGAAGCTGAGAGTTTACTGCGAGATGCGGATGAAGGTGCATTCCTTGTGAGAAACAGTGAATCCGCTAAACACGACTACTCGCTTAGTTTGAAGTGAGTACTTCGTTTACTGTAAAACAATAATCAACTATATATGTTTGGCATATTCTGTCTAAGACATATTTCAACATTTGTCTTATTTGAATCTTATAAAGCAAGCATATTATAATGTAAACATTAAACATATGTAATTTAATAACCAACTACAAAATCTATACGTACGTAACAAAGCAGATAAATAATAATCAACTTTGTCTTTCCAGGTCTACCCGTGGCTTTATGCATATGCGCATATGTCGTGGTACCGACGGCTATACATTGGGAGGCGCTGCCACTGCGTTCCCCACTGTACCAGCTCTCATGCGACATTACGTCACTGCCCAAAGATTACCAGTCAGGGGCGCCGAGCATATGGCCTTATCTACACCTCTGCCCGCTGTAATGCTCTGAATTATCAATTTTAGAGGAATTTAATAGAAATTCCTTTGGGAATCAAGCATTCAAAGTGGGTAGTATGGATATGGTGAATCAAGGAATCAGGAAATGCGGAAACATTAATTTCAGTTTTTGTTGTGGAGATGACTTACCGGTGAAATAGCAGTATACCATTATGGTATAGCAAGGTTTTCGACGCATGTTTTTGTAATTTTGCATTTAAATTTTGAGTTGAAGCTCACATAGACAGAGTTCAAACTTAAAAAATGTAAACTTAAACAAGGCCACGTGTATATAAGACGCAATCTTTGAGTTTTGTGTCAATAAACATTTAAACGTAAATATAGCAGTTATTTATTGTATGTGTATAGTTTTAGTAACCAGTGAATGATACCAAAGAAAGAGTTAGTATAAGGGTAGCTAGCTATATGCTATGGGGCTTGGTGAATCTTTTGCTCGGAGTATAGTTAACCTCTATGAGAACTCCCATTACAAAAATGTATAAGCGAAAGCTTCTATTTTAACGCAAAAATTTAAAAAAAGCTGTAAACAAACATAATTGTTAATTAAATGTTTGTATAATTCATAAACATAATACCATTGTACAATCGATATTAATTTTTAATAATAAGTGAGCGTTTACTTTGATTTTTATGCTAGTCCCGACATCGCAGTAATATTTTATTAATATATAAATTTTTATATATTATAATTATTTAGTTCTATAATAATGTTAGCATTAATCATTTGTGTACCGAAGTAGTTTTGTTTACATTTATATTTACTCATCGTATCATAGCAAATTAGTAAGTTGTGTTATAATATATATATATATATATATATATATATATATATATATATATATATATATATATATATATATATATATATGTATGTGTGTGTGTGTGTGTGTGTGTGTGTGTGTGTAACGTGACGTGACGCAAGTGATAACGATAAACAAAAAGCATCGGTCAAAAGATCAAATAACAATATAAACATTTATTTAGTAAATATATCATCTTAGTTATGAATGCAGCTAGATTATGTAAAAAGGCCTAAAACAAATTGCTTACCTAAATTTTTTTCAAGTACGCCTTACGGCTTATGTAAATGCCAATGTAATGGATCCAAACGAGGTCAACTATATGAAAATGACTTTCATTAAATAAAACTTGTACATTATGGTTATATTTAATCAGAAAAGTAATATTCTGAATCTTGTATTTTGATTTATAAGGTTCATATTTGTCTAACAATTTTTCTGTGACTCATCCATTATAAAGTCACGAAAATCGTATCGATTTAAATACAAACTGGTACACGAATTGCGGTACACCTACGGGTTTAAGCAAGTATTTATTATCTACAGTAGAAATATTAATATATTAAGCATCGAATCATTCGCACTTAGAATACAATAGTTTTTCATAAATTTGAGCTTAGATTAAGTACAGAGTACAATCACATTTTCTAATGCATAGTACTTTATTAGTCCGTTTTACGTTACTTAAGGCGCGTAGACGTATTCGTTAGACTAGAGAGACCATTTTGATACTGCTTTCATACTATTTATATAAAATTTAGTGTTTCAATATTAGTAGTCGACCCTGGACACGCCATTAAATTACGAGCATAGACAAATAATGCACATGTTAAGTAAAATTCACATTGACTTATTTATATTTTTTGTTATCTTAGATTTAAGTAGTTTTTAAAGTGTTTATGGGCCCCTGGTATTTATAATCTGTAGCTAAGTTTGTTCTTTCGAACTGTCACTTCGTTTTCAATAGCAATAGTTAACGTAACTTAAATATTAATTATTAATAAATTAATTACTTATTTGTATGTGTAACAATTATTATATTAATTTGCTATAATTGAATGTTAACCGCCCAACTTGTACGTAGATACAGCATTTAAATTGAAGTGACAGCGGAGTAAGGTGTCAGCTATTATTTCTTATAGTTATTTCTGTGATTTAGTTTGTTATAATAAAACGCCAAAAAAATTAGTGTGTAATTGTAAAATCTTATGTGGAAAAACGCTTTATTGACAAAATTTAGTTCGAACTATAAAAAATTATTTCAATTTATATCCACCAGCAGAGAACCAGTTTGAGCTCTAAAGCTCTAAAACTATACTTGTGAACTAAATGTCAATACAGCAACGTGATCTCATATTCTTCCCGGGATGCTTCAGTTACCTTAGACTTAATTTCGATTAATTTGTACCTGATTTTGATTACTAACTATGTTTGAGACTTAAAATTACGTTTTAACAGATTTATTTTGTTACTATGTGGACATTAGTAATAACTGTAGTTGTGTATGGAACGAGCGAATTTCTATTTACGTGAGATATTGTACTTTAACCACCGCAAAGCAGCTTGTGCAAGCGTGCAACTAATTTTTAATATATTAATATAAAATTATATCACTAAGCGGACATTTTTTATATGAACAAGTCGAAAATACACTTGCCTAACGGATTCCATATCCTTTAATATAGAAAATTATGTATATAAATGTCCTTGCTTCAGAACTTACATATAAATAATTTTCTATATTCTACTGATATAAGCAGTACCTACCTGTAAAATGCTTTTTTTTTCTTGTTCATGTATTTATTTCCTTTTGTATTTTACGTAGTAAGTGCATAATGGAAGGTAGAATAATAAATTCCTGTTGGAAGTTTTGAAGTGTCAAAATTTTTTCATGATACGATGTATGTAGGTTCGGATCGTACGTTAGGTAAAATTATAGCTTATCGTAGTTATAATCAATTATAATTTTTGGAGGTGTAGTTTGAAATGGATGATAAAATAAAATAAAAATATAAAAAATGGAATTGCTTTTATTTATAAAATACCTTGTTTTGTATTTTGAATGATATTCCCGATTTAGTTGATCTGATATATAAGATATGAAGAAGTACTTATATTTCTTCAAAGAGATATTTGTAATATTACCGTTTATTGTTGTATCAAAGTGCAACTTTCGACAATATATTAATTTAGTAAAAAAACAGAAGTTTATTAATACTATTATTTGCTATAATTACATGCAATTGCAGAACATTGTAAAAATAAAGAATATTTATGATTTAAATTAAATATGAATTGAACAGAAATAAGGAAGGCATTATGATAAAAAAATATATAAAGAATATTTTATAATTTCATTTTGCCCGACGTACAGTGGATTACATCGAAACAATTACCACAAAAATACTTAATCAATTCGAATTAGTACTCCTGAGATTTATAATATGAGCTTCAATTTTAAAAATACACGAGCTATAGCCTTCAATTTCGTTTGCGTGGACTATAAAACTGAAAAGACATTTTTTTCTACATAACGCCCCTACTCTCCCCAAGGATTCATAATACCAAATTTTAGAAATTAAACGAAATAATTAATTTTCCCCAGGCATCGATCCTACAATCGTCGCGTTTATAGACAGTGCCGCTGCGCCACAACAGCCCCTTATTATATTAAACCAGTGGACGCTATGATCCTTACCCCTTTGGACTGCTATTCTTTTGTTTTGAGATCATTGAGATTGTATTACATGTTACATTTTTACATCTACATCGGGTGCTCCAGATCCTTGATATTATATATCAAAACGTCAAAATGATTTTTGTTATGCCGCCATTCCTGTATTTCATGTAGTTAATCTAAACATAATCGTTCTTCATGTGATGTAACGGATTCCAAATTTTAAACAATTTTTATCGTTAATTTTGTACATGCAGGTGAAGAGCATAGAATTGTAGTAACGTCAACGTAACGTAACATCAAGAGTCACACATAAACTAACTAAATAATTACATTAAAGAATAAAAAAAATCTCGAAAACTAGTCATCGTATTAAAAAGAAATATTATTATTTTATTTTTAGTAGTAGTATATACTAGGTAGATGCTAATCAATATTAATATTATAAGGCTGAAGTTTTTGGTTAAAATGCGCTCATCTCGGGAAGTACTGCTCCGATTAGAAAAAATAATATTTTTGTGTTTTTTAGTCCATGTGTCGTTATCATTATAGTTTCGATGGAATTCATTGTAACAGCGGTCAGAGCTATCTCGGGCATTTAGAATGTGTAATGTGACATACAGACCTCTTAGCTATTTCTATTTGATAACAGGGCAAAGCCGCAGTACCACATTATTTTTAAGAGAAGTGGCGAAGTATCATTGACACTTATGGATAACACTATTCCCATCGGGTCACCTTTTTTGCATCTTATAAATAAATTAGTAAATATTAAATAACTATTATTAACAAACAATAATCCCAGTATAAATTAATATAATTTAATCCAATAGAAACCATGAAATATTTGCTAAGTAAATAAACTTTCTAAAGTAAGCAAAATGTTTAACTTTTTGTTATTTTCGAGTTTTTTGCCGGCTTATCTTTATACATTTTACAAACTTCGCCACTTTTCTTTCTTCAACACAGATCTTTCATCTTAAGGTACTAACTAATCTTGCTAGATTCTCTCTGCCTTCTGCTGTGGTTTCAGAATCCTCGGCCAGTGGCCGTTGAGAAGGAACACCGTTAGGTTTAAAAAAAACTATGTTCCTTTTATCTAGGTGGAGGTTAATAATATAAAGTTTTTTAAAAGCGCCACCTGTACCGAGTATGCCGAGTCTAGGCGCTTAAATTTTGTATACACGAAGGCGCGCGTGTGGGGTGATTTAAAGTGTTTTGAAAAAAAAACTGTAGATGTCGCTGCTTTTCTATAATAAATTGAAATTCATGTATTATATACAAAAAAATACTACAGGATTTATGAACCACAATCATCATATATATAATAAAACTATTAAAATGAAAAAAACGTACATTTTAAACTTAATTTGGGCATATAAAATGTAACATACGTTGGTATATACTAGTAGGTACACTAATAAATAATTAATTCTATACTATTTTATATTATGTATGTAATATTTGTTTTTCTTGCACGTTGGCTGATTTATGTGAAATCTAACTAAAGTCAGATTGCGTGTAAATAGTATACTATTACTATACGTTATACCTATAATATTATACCTCACGGAAGCATTCCTGTCACGAAATCTAGATTCTATTGACAGCTGCCAAGCAAATAAACCTGCCTTTGAAGACTACTGATGTCTAGGTTGTTAGTAATTAAGCTTTTCCGACATATGTACGAGTATGTTGCGTACATATACAGTACGTACTATATACGTATATAGTACGGAGGTAGTGTGTTTTTGGTTTTCGACGTCAAATTCAATTATAGGATTTAGCAGGCCAAGAAATATCGTATTTCAAGTATATAGAAAAAATATATTAAGTATAATATAAATATTATAAACTTTAAATAAAAAAAATCAATTAAATTTTACTATTCTATTGATACTCAACTAAAATTAATAACCTTAGGCCAATGTGAATACAAATGCGGCAAAAACGAGGCATAGACACTTTATTTTATTTTTCGAAGTTTTTTTTTTTTTTTTGGATATTTGAAATTAATTTCAGCTCACATCCGTCTTGACCTATTCAGAGGGTGTCTAGCCAATTATCTGTCCGATATTTGGTTTTCGGCATACGGGTACGCGACCCGGGACCTCGAGCCACCACTTTCATAACCCGATCCAATCCATGTAAGTGGTGTCCCTCCCCTATATTCCAAGTCTTTCTGCCTCTTATTCCCTTTCCTTTCTTGGTTTCTCCCAGTAATGGGTTTGGAGGTCAGATGGCAATCGCTCAACTAAAAACCACTTCGCCACTCATATGGACCGATTTGACAAAAAGCTGGGTATGGCTAGGGCGTCGCCGTTAAACGACGCGCAGGCACATCGCCCTACACCTGCGATAAGTGGGCAAGGGCTACCGTGTCAAGTACGGGCACGGCTAACGACATCAGTACCCAGACGGAAACTCCGCTTTGCAACATGGAATATTGGCTCTCTAACCGGACGATGCAGAGAACTCGCAGATGTACTCATGAGACGTCGGATCCAGTGTGCTTTCCTTCAGGAAACTCGCTGGAAGGGCAATAAGTCTCGTAACATCGGGCAGGGTTACCGCCTTATATACACTGGGTCACCTACGGGCAAAAACGGTGTAGCGGTAGCGCTTTCTGAAGAGCTTCAGAATGGGCTTCTTGAAGTTGACCGTCGCTGCGACCGCTTGATGCGGATAAAGGTACTGATCGAGGGCGTAATCACAAACTTAATCAGTGCTTATGCTCCCCAGGCGGGTTGTAGCGCGGCTGAAAAGGAGACTTTCTGGGAGCAGTGTGAAGAGGTCCTACTCGCTATACCGTCTACCGAAGCAATCTTAGTTGGGGGGACTTGAACGGTCACGTGGGTAGGGTCGCTGAGGTGTATGAACGTGTTCACGGGGGTTTTGGATATGGTCTTCGCAATGCAGAGGGAGAAAATATTCTAAGAACCTGCATTGCGTCTGATCTGGCCATCGTGAACACTTTCTTCCAGAAGAAACCTCAGCACCTTATAACGTATAAGAACGGGTCCCACTCAACTCAAATTGATTATTTGCTGACTAGACGGTGCCATATAGGCAGGGTGACCAACTGTAAGGTCATTCCCGGCGAAAGCCTGACGGCCCAACATCCTTGTCATGGACTATAATGTTACCCCCGAAAAAGAAAGTAGCTGAGAAACGCAAGCCTAGGATTAAGTGGTGGTTGTTGAATGGGCCGATGCAGACAGACTTTTTGGCGGAGGTGGAGAGTCAAAATCTACTGACTAACACCGAGACCGCTCAGACTGCATGGGATCGAGCTCATTCAACAATCATTGCGGCGGGCAAGCGAGTTCTTGGCGTTACTAAGGGTGGGCGTGTCATCGACAGGGAGACATGGTGGTGGAATGACCAGGTGCAGGGGGTGATTCAGGAAAAGAAGTCTGCGTTTAAAGAATGGCAGCATTCCAACTTTCCTGAAGACAGACTGGAGTACATAGCAGCGAAACGGGCCAGCAAAAGAGCTGTAGCCAGAGCCCGCAGAGAAAGTTTGTCGCCATTGTACGATAAACTTGAAACTGTGGAGGGGCAGAAGCTCATATACAAACTGGCTCGTGCTCGAGATAAAGCGACGCAGGATATTACAAAATGTCTTTGCGTCAGAGATTCTCGGGGCACGTTGCTTTGTAGTCATGCCTCTGTGAAGGAGAGATGGAGAAGCTACTTTAAGGAGCTGCTGAACACTCAGCAGTCTTGTAGTCTTCCTCCTGAATTATCTCCTAACTTCGGACTTGTTGCTCCAATAACCCGTGACGAAACTCGTAATTGTCTTCGACGCATGAAGAACGGAAAAGCGGTAGGACCTGACGACATCCCAATCGAGGCGTGGAAATCGTTGGGCTCTCTTGGTGTGCTTATACTTACTGACCTGTTTAACCGTATCTTGAATACTGGAAAGATGCCACATCAGTGGCGGCAGAGCTTTATTATCCCTATTTACAAAGGAAGGGGCAGTGTTCAAGATTGCGGTAGTTATAGGGGCATTAAGATTATGAGCCACACCATGAAGCTCTTCGAGCGCATGATCGGCCTCAGGCTCCGCCAAGAATGTACTGTCTCTGAGTCCCAGTATGGGTTTCAACCAGGATCAGGCACTATGGACGCCATTTTTGCCCTCAGAACTTTGATGGAGGCTTACAGGGAAAAAAGGAGAGCTCTGCATGTGGCCTTTTGGACTTGCAGAAGGCCTTTGACTGTGTGCCACGTCAGTGTATCTGGTGGGCATTGCGATCCAAGGGGATCCCTGAAGCCTATATTGGGGTTATCAGAGATATGTACAACGAATCCGCTTCAGTGGTTAGGACCGCTGTTGGCGACACCAAGCCCTTCCCGATTACAGTAGGGGTTCACCAGGGCTCAGCTCTTAGTCCGTTCTTATTCAATGTAGTGCTGGATACTGTCTCGGCTCACATCCAATGCCAGCCCCCGTGGCTGATGATGTATGCCGATGACATAGTACTCATCGACGAGAACCGACTGATGCTGGAGCGTAAAGTGAACGCTTGGAAGGGTGCGCTTGAGAACGGTGGTCTCAAACTGAATGTGTCGAAGACCGAGTACATGGCTTGCGGGAACCCGGACTCGAGCACCATCCATATTGGGCCTGAGCCAGCCGTTAAGTCGGAGAAGTTCAGGTACCTTGGAGCCGTTATGCATGAGTCTGGAGGCATCGACCACGACATCCATGCCCGTATAAACGCTGCCTGGGCCAAATGGCGGGAGGTCACTGGTGTAGTCTGTGATAGCAGAATACCGCCCAAGCTCAAGGGACTGATATACAAGAGCATTATCCGACCGGTTCTTTTATACGGCAGCGAATGTTGGCCAACATTATCTCGGCACACTCAGGAGCTTCACGTCACGGAGATGAAGATGCTGAGATGGATGTGTGGCGTTACGCGGTCCGACCGCATACGCAACACATTCATTCGAGGTAATCTTGGGGTCCGTGACGTAGCGGATAAGCTCCAAGAGCGTCGCCTGAGATGGTATGGCCATGTTATGCGCCGATCTGAGAACTATGTCGGAAGGAAGTGCCTTGACATGTCTGTCCCTGGAGTTAGACCACCCGTACGCCCAAGGAAGCGATGGCTGGATGTCGTGACACAAGATATGAGAGCCAATAGATTGTCCACTGAGGATGTTAAAGACCGTGCAAAGTGGAGTAGGCTTAGTCAGAAGGCAGACCCTGGCAAAAGCCGGGACTAATGCCAAGAAGAAGAAGAAGATCCGTCTTGACGTATTTATTGGATACACACATGTAGACAGGGACAACAAAACTCCTATAAGGGTATATCCGTGTTTTTTTTCCATTTGAGATACGGACTCCTAAAAAAACCCAGAATATCTGTAGATACTAAATTTAATTTCCACATTTTTTTGTAAATCTATATCAAATAATAAACCAACAAAAGGGACGTGGGACTTCTCAGTATTTCATAGCATTCCATATGCTAAAATCTATATACATTTTCCGAGAGTTAACAACTAATTATTCATCCTCTCCAATACATACCGATTGTTTAAAGATTAAAGTGATGTATTTTAAAAGAAAATTAAACATCAAGGTTCAAGACAGTTTAATTTAACGAATGTCTATTATATCGGTACGCCGAGCTATTTCTTATTCGACAAGATCAATTTACCCACAAAATTATGTTTGGTTTTAATTTGCTCTATGCTACTAACTTAAACTAATACGAAAATTCAAATGGCAAATACATTAGTATTTACTATTATATATAAATATTTGGTAGTATTTATATATTTAGTAGTATTTATATTTAAATATTTAGTAGTATTTATATTTAAATATTTAGTAGTATTTATATAATTTTGTTTCATACACACTAACGAAAGAAAAAATATTGTGAAATATGTAATATCATTTTAACGTAGCGGGAATTGAACCCCTGCTTCGTCAAATATGTGATATCAAAATAAATATTTGAGTTGTTGTAGTTGTATATGTGAACAAACCTGTAATCATCTTTATTTAGTGTTTTATGTATAATAAAATATGTGTAGAATTTGTATGGCATACAAAAAAAAAAAACAACCGAAAAATTTCAAACCAAAATGAACTTTTTAAAGGTTCTATACCTAATTAAAAAAATGGAATCCGTATATGAACACTTTTTTCGTTTGTCTGTCAGACGGAACTGTCAGACTGCCATGGCCATTTGGTGGAGGTAACAAGCTGAAAATAATTTACAAAATATCCAGGCAGAGAAAAAAATCAAACTTTTAATTTAACGAAATCAAAAGCATTTTGTAAATTCACCGCGTAATCAAAACCTGTTGATCTAGAAAAAATCAAATTTGGCAAGCTATACTTTCCGCTGACCTATAATCAAGAAATTGATCCGGAATCCTTGGTCAACTGACACTTGATCAAAATATTCTTACTAGAAATAAAAGCTTTATCACAAATAAAACAATAAATTTTTAGCTTCTAAATTAATAAATGTATATTTCAATTTAATTTATTATCGATAGCAGAATAAACCGTCACGTTCACTCATCCGATACATATTTACGTCAAATGCAGATGGATACCCACGTCATGAAATTATGGAAGTGACAAGCGTACGGGTGACAAAGACTTTAAATGACATATGTTAAGCTTTATGGATAGATTAACTTTCAGATTATAAAAGATAAAATAATGAGATTTAAAAAAAAAGAAGGAGGAAGAGGTTTTTGAATTTATTTTTGTATTAAAAACATTCTATTTTTTTTTATAATAAAACAATGTGTTCATTTAATATTGAAAAGATTTATGTTTTAAAAGCTTTATATTTTTGAATCAGATTACTTATGTGTTAGTTTCTAGTTGGGTTTTGGAATCGCTGTAATAAAATCAAATTATTTTTACATAATTATTAACTAGCGACCCGTTCGCGACTTCGCCCAATGGATCGATGTTCTCAGGATTACTCTTAAATATTGGCATACGTATTGCTTATTTTAGATTTTTTTTTGACATTCATATAACTTTGTCTATTAAAAATAACGAAAATTGTATTAATATAAATGAAAATTATAATTTTGTACGCAACATTTTATCTGACCGGCGCAAGGGAATCGTGGATTTTGGATAAAAAGCACTCTATATAGTATTCCACATGCTCCTATATATTCTGGCGAAAGCCTCATAAATATCAATTCCGCTATTCCGGAATTTAGCCCGGACAAACTAGCAGACGAACTGACACACGAAAATGGAGTTTGATGTTTAAGTATTGTGAAAATGATAATGTGCTTGAAAACACACATATTTTTTTTTAAATCGTAAATTCAATTCAATCAAATGTACAGATATTGAGACCATCGTGGCGCACTGGGACGGCTTCTAGCTGATGCTGAGCTCGATTGTTGTAGGTTCGATGGTAATAAATTTTGCTCGAGGTAGTAAATTTTTTTATTTCCTGCAGTGCAAAATGCCGCATTGAGTTCCACCGCTATTACACAATATTTCGAATTTCTGATTACTGCCTGGCTGACCATTAGGTTTCCGTCACGTACCCGGACTGAAGTGTGAGGTTTTAAAAGTAGAGATATTCTGTTCAATATAAATTACATTCAAATATCGTTTTTTAAAGCCATTTGAAATTATAAAGTAATTTTTATTACTTTTTTTCTAATATTTCCAATATAGTAGGTAATTACCGGAAGGCACTTACTTGAGACCGATATTTTCAAATTAGGTCGCCCGGCATGTTGTTACCAACCCACTCATAATAGATATGAGAATAAATTACTTAATAATAGATTAACAGTATTAGATCCTTAGAACGAAAGTGTAGACACTTTTTTTATTTTTAATTGATAATAAATGAAAACATTATTTGAATTAGATAAGGATTTTTTATATTGCAAAAAATGAATTTATCCGCGCATTCTACAAGGCAAATTAGATATTTACAAGGCGAATAAAAAATCTAAAGTGTTTGTTTATTTCAGAATTTTACCGCAATGCTCATTTCCATTCTAAATGATATAATATTAGCTGAACATTGTCTTGTTACCAGAGCATAGGAAATTTAAATAATTAAATCTGCCCGAGTGAGAATCGAAATCACAACAGACGCTGTGCGTTTTTAGGAAAAAAAGTATAAAAATAATAGTGTAAAAATAAAACGAAACACCCATTGTATCACATACGAGTATAACGTAAGCACAACAAATTACAGTATCCCTACACGCAACAAGGGTCGAGAAAGCCCGCGGCAATACGTTACCCGGCGAAATATTGCAACTTCTTTATCTTGGAGCTTGAGTATGTGAGAAATTTTCAAGATGAAGTCTTAAATTCGTTGTATATAAAGTATATAACAATTTGTTTAAAGTATGGGTAGTTTGAAACTTGTACAAGTGAATGACATAAATATGTGCATGGCTTATTACCCACATATTTGCAATGACTTTAAAAGATTAAATCCGAGTTTTATACATTAACTCAGAAATTTTGAGAAATTCTAGAGTTTACTACACTATCTACAAATGTAAATTTCAATTTTCAGGATTTTCGCTAATTCCTAATAGTTTTCACTGTGTGACTCAGTTCAAGTCTATTACTAACCCAAGCGGAACCCAGAACCCAAAATTATTATGGAACTATGAAATACAAATATTTACATGATACGTATAGTAAACATTGTTTTGAAAGTTTGGATTACATTGGTATTAGTTTATTATTATATTAGATAAGATAAATTTATATCAACAAAAGCATGTAACCAGAGATAATGAGTTTGACTAAGGATCACTTATCAAACTAACTATAACTATCACACATAAATAGGAGAAGTTGTGAAGTTACTTTATGGATTCCTGCACAAATTTAAATTAAAATATTCTTCAGGATGCGAACGCGATGGCAATGTTGTGGAAACAGTATGGCACACACTACTGGAGTGCCCCAGATGCGATACCAACCGATTCGAACTTGAAATATGTTTATTGATATGTTTTTGCAAGTTTAAAAACTATAAATTTATCGCAGTTTCGCCTAATGTAGCTAGACTATTTCATGGGAGTACAATAAGAACTGCGGTACGTCAAAAATTATATGAAGCCAAGTAGTGAGATCAAAGATAATAATTGATCTTACTGCTCGACAATGGTGGACGAAGTGGATGTCTTTCGAGCTACTAAGGTGGTAGTTACATAAATAGGTGAAATGGCGGGACAAGGTGCGCGTGTAATAAGTGTAGATGCTATGGTGGTCAACTACATGAAAGGAGAAGTGGAAGATCGGCTTGGATGCGTAATAACCTCAGAAAAGTACGAGGTGAAGATCACAGTGATTCTTAAACATTCTGGCATCCAAGTGGAAAAATCATACTCAGTGCATATGACCACTATAAGTGGTTGAGGGCGCTTTCTACATAAAACGGCAGAAAAACAAATGAAACATCCAGTGAAAGAGCAAAAACCACTAGTTTTATGCGCCCTTATGTCGGTTCGGCCGTGATTAGCCTGTTGAGATTAGCAGAGTTCACTACAATGCCTGCAAAGATTTTCTCTATCAGAGCTCAGCCCAAATTAATCAGAGAATTCATAAACCTAGTAAATCCACCCTAGTACCGATATCGGATCACAAAGACTACTACAGGAACGCATTCTTCGAATTCCATAAACTTTATCAATCCTTTAAAAGTCACCAAACAAGTGAAGTTCAGGACCTTTGAAGAAATAATGCGTACCTTTCAGCGAGTGTCCTCGATCCTGGATGTTAGGCTAAGAGAGGTAGACGCTGCTATATATAACAATGATACTGCTCAAACCATCAAAGGCAACATAAAACATAATTATATGGCGGCGTACAAAGCTACATCTGACTTTATGGAGTTGAATTAAGAGACTAAACAAACGGATTGCGAAAAGATGCGGTAACACCACCTGGATCATTAAACATTTTACATATATAACGACACTATTACCACCAATACTATAGAAGCATTTGAAATGAAAGATACCCACTATGACATCAATGCTGGCTGAGGTAAGTAATTCGGAAACTTATGCAGCCTTAGAAGCTCCATGGATATCGCTTATATTAAAATAGATCTAGAAGGAATCCTTAACCACCCATGGATACGTGCGAACGTACTGATGATCCACGAATCCCAGGGTCTGACAAAAGTGACTGTTATAGTGGAGAATACGAAGTCGGTGAAATCGTGTCTCGCATACAGTTGTAGCAATAAAATATCACCCTGACAGATACTTCTACCACCGGGTGAGGAGGATGCAATCAAAAGACTGATCGATAAAGTAATGAGACCATCGTCAAATTATATTATAGGGATACAACTTGAAGGTGACCATTAAAAATAGAAATGAAGCAGACGAATATTTACCATTTAGTATTAAAGTTTTTAAATGTTGTTACACATAAACTTCTTTCGAGTGTTAATATGAATTGGCTTACAACTGTGTAAACTTGTAACTTGTAAATATTTTAACGGTTTAAAAAAATACTTTTAATTTATTCTACTGTCGAAAAGAACAAAAATATATTGTCCTTTGTATTTATATAAATCCTTAGTTAGTTCATTTCACTAAAAGTCAATTCGATTTATCGGCATATGATGTAGCGTTGCTCACAAAAAATAAATTGAATGGAATCTCTCACTATTCGTTGAAGCTAAAACAACCTTTCAACTAACTAAAAGTTTACGAAATATTTTTTTATTTTATTTTGTTAGAGCTTTTATAAAAGTTTTTATAGCTTTTATGTAACATTACTTACTAGCTATATTTATTGAAAAGATTTCTTTTGTATTGAAAAAGTTATGAAAACTTTTTGAAATTGATTTCTGTATATTATAAAAATTACTCATGAATTTTTGTCTCCCATAATATAAGTTATTTGAATGATCATACTAACAATCTTTGAAATTATTAAAATTAATTTAAATAATCTTTTAAGATGCAGGTTTAAATTTATCGTTTATCTAAAGTAACCAATATATGTATACATCTATAATAAAAGTGTCTTTTTGTGATTTCGAAATAGCCGTGTTTTTTTTCAAGTAAAAAGTTAATTAAGCTTTACTGAAACATTTATTAAACAAACACAATGTCGATTTTTTTGTTTGTCTGTCTGTCTTTCCGTTTGTGTGGATTGATCTGCGGAACTGCTTAACCAATTTAATTTATGGATCCTTTACTAAAAGATAGAGGAGGTTGTAGAGCAACATATAGGTTACAAATTATCGTCTTGATACTTCACCTTTCTTCTTAATTTATAAAAAGAATCTGCGACTGTATATGTCTATATTTTAAAGTTAGTAGGTTTCCGTACCACAAAAACGAAAAATACAGAACCTAAAAGATTGTGGCGTACTTCACACGATCACTGTATTTTTTACGATCATTTTACTGTTGCCATTTAATTGTTCCTAAAACGCAATACTTTAAGTCAAATGATTGTGACATCTGTATAACATTTTTTATAGACTTCCTACTGGTGGTTTCGACCGTGAATGCCGATAACGACTTTGTATTTTTAATTTTTAATGATTACAATACGTCAGTGTATATATTTACTGTGTATAAACCAAGGTATTATTGTAAGAAAGTGTGGAGATTTATTAATATATCATTTGGGACACAAACTGGTTTTTTGGGTTTTCAAGCCACAAAGGATCACTTTGTTGTCCATCTGTCATGACCATGTTCTCAAAATCGTGGAGGTATCAGTCACAAAATGAATATCAAATATCCTTAATAATCCCTTGGAACATAGAAAAATTTGACTTCTAAGTTAACGCAATCAAAAAATACTAGCATTTACGATACCTTCTCATTAACCTAGTATAATGAAATTTGGCATGAAGTTACAACTTATAGTACAAATAAGGGGAAAGTCTAAAAATGTATTATTGTTTATTTAAGTTAACCCATTACACCATTACAAACATCACAAACTTATGTATGAAGTTTATTTTATACAAAGGGTAGTTCATTTCATACAAGTATATATATATATATATATATATATATATATATATATATATATATATATATATATATATATATATATATATATATATATATATATATATATATATATATACATACGTACATACATAAGTACATACATCCGCAAAGTTACGTTTGTAAACTTTTATAACTGTACTTTCTAGTGACCTACAATCATGAAATTGATACCAAATCGTCGGTGCGCGAGTATGACTCTCACTTGACCTATGTTTTTCTTTTTGGTGCTTAAATTTGTTTTAAAATAATGTAGTTTTCGTGTAGGCGGTTTTAAATTGAATGTAGATATGGATATTAAACTATTAATTATTTGAATACATGTGCGATTTGACGGATGACGGATCATCTGTCACTCGTGGTCCGATACCCCTAGACCCGTAGTATCATACACCCGTAGTATCAGTATTCATATATAAAGAAATGCTTACTTAACAAAATATGCTAAATAACGCCAAGATAGTAGTCGAACTCCATTTAGATAAATTTATATTTAATGTCACCTAAAATATCTCAAAATTTAGTATAAAGTGGAGAGAGCAATAGACAATCTATTGCTCTCTCCACTTTATACTAAATTTCATTCAGAAGTCATTTGTAAAATTAAATTAAATATTTTAAGCTGAGGTGATAAATATATGATGAAGGTATGTTGAACTTAGATCACTTTGTCTGATCACTATCAGATAAAGTTATCTAAGTCCAACATATATATATTTTTTACAAATAAATGCATATTGTAATGTTATGCCGTAAAAACCTTTTCATTTTCATTCATAAATCTAATGGTGAACATTGCGCGACGGAAGCCGTAAGCGAAACAGTATTTCATATTTTATATAGAAATGTCAGTACAGATACTTTTTAGTAATTAAAATTATATTAATTGCTTTTGGAATTTAACCCCTGGTTTATAATTAGTGGTGGAAATTTATATGATAAATTATAGCCACATATCACACACACCTCCCATATAACGAGTACTCTATTAAAATTCGCGTACACTTTTAATTAACTTAAGCCATAGAAGCTGAAACTTATTATATGGCGGCGTACAAAGCTACATCTGACTTTATGGAGTTGAATTAAGAGACTAAACAAACGGATTGCGAAAAGATGCGGTAACACCACCTGGATCATTAAACATTTTACATATATAACGACACTATTACCACCAATACTATAGAAGCATTTGAAATGAAAGATACCCACTATGACATCAATGCTGGCTGAGGTAAGTAATTCGGAAACTTATGCAGCCTTAGAAGCTCCATGGATATCGCTTATATTAAAATAGATCTAGAAGGAATCCTTAACCACCCATGGATACGTGCGAACGTACTGATGATCCACGAATCCCAGGGTCTGACAAAAGTGACTGTTATAGTGGAGAATACGAAGTCGGTGAAATCGTGTCTCGCATACAGTTGTAGCAATAAAATATCACCCTGACAGATACTTCTACCACCGGGTGAGGAGGATGCAATCAAAAGACTGATCGATAAAGTAATGAGACCATCGTCAAATTATATTATAGGATACAACTTGAAGGTGACCATTAAAAATAGAAATGAAGCAGACGAATATTTACCATTTAGTATTAAAGTTTTTAAATGTTGTTACACATAAACTTCTTTCGAGTGTTAATATGAATTTGGCTTACAACTGTGTAAACTTGTAACTTGTAAATATTTTAACGGTTTAAAAAAATACTTTTAATTTATTCTACTGTCGAAAAGAACAAAAATATATTGTCCTTTGTATTTATATAAATCCTTAGTTAGTTCATTTCACTAAAAGTCAATTCGATTTATCGGCATATGATGTAGCGTTGCTCACAAAAAATAAATTGAATGGAATCTCTCACTATTCGTTGAAGCTAAAACAACCTTTCAACTAACTAAAAGTTTACGAAATATTTTTTATTTTATTTTGTTAGAGCTTTTATAAAAGTTTTTATAGCTTTTATGTAACATTACTTACTAGCTATATTTATTGAAAAGATTTCTTTTGTATTGAAAAAGTTATGAAAACTTTTTGAAATTGATTTCTGTATATTATAAAAATTACTCATGAATTTTGTCTCCCATAATATAAGTTTCCTTTGTCTTTCCGTTTGTGTGGATTGATCTGCGGAACTGCTTAACCAATTTAATTTATGGATCCTTTACTAAAAGATAGAGGAGGTTGTAGAGCAACATATAGGTTACAAATTATCGTCTTGATACTTCACCTTTCTTCTTAATTTATAAAAAGAATCTGCGACTGTATATGTCTATATTTTAAAGTTAGTAGGTTTCCGTACCACAAAAACGAAAAATACAGAACCTAAAAGATTGTGGCGTACTTCACACGATCACTGTATTTTTTACGATCATTTTACTGTTGCCATTTAATTGTTCCTAAAACGCAATACTTTAAGTCAAATGATTGTGACATCTGTATAACATTTTTTATAGACTTCCTACTGGTGGTTTCGACCGTGAATGCCGATAACGACTTTGTATTTTAATTTTTAATGATTACAATACGTCAGTGTATATATTTACTGTGTATAAACCAAGGTATTATTGTAAGAAAGTGTGGAGATTTATTAATATATCATTTGGGACACAAACTGGTTTTTTGGGTTTTCAAGCCACAAAGGATCACTTTGTTGTCCATCTGTCATGACCATGTTCTCAAAATCGTGGAGGTATCAGTCACAAAATGAATATCAAATATCCCTTAATAATCCCTTGGAACATAGAAAAATTTGACTTCTAAGTTAACGCAATCAAAAAATACTAGCATTTACGATACCTTCTCATTAACCTAGTATAATGAAATTTGGCATGAAGTTACAACTTATAGTACAAATAAGGGGAAAGTCTAAAAATGTATTATTGTTTATTTAAGTTAACCCATTACACCATTACAAACATCACAAACTTATGTATGAAGTTTATTTAATACAAAGGGTAGTTCATTTCATACATATATATATATATATATATATATATATATATATATATATATATATATATATATATATATATATATATATATACATACGTACATACATAAGTACATACATCCGCAAAGTTACGTTTGTAAACTTTTATAACTGTACTTTCTAGTGACCTACAATCATGAAATTGATACCAAATCGTCGGTGCGCGAGTATGACTCTCACTTGACCTATGTTTTTCTTTTTGGTGCTTAAATTTGTTTTAAAATAATGTAGTTTTCGTGTAGGCGGTTTTAAATTGAATGTAGATATGGATATTAAACTATTAATTATTTGAATACATGTGCGATTTGACGGATGACGGATCATCTGTCACTCGTGGTCCGATACCCCTAGACCCGTAGTATCATACACCCGTAGTATCAGTATTCATATATAAAGAAATGCTTACTTAACAAAATATGCTAAATAACGCCAAGATAGTAGTCGAACTCCATTTAGATAAATTTATATTTAATGTCACCTAAAATATCTCAAAATTTAGTATAAAGTGGAGAGAGCAATAGATTGTCTATTGCTCTCTCCACTTTATACTAAATTTCATTCAGAAGTCATTTGTAAAATTAAATTAAATATTTTAAGCTGAGGTGATAAATATATGATGAAGGTATGTTGAACTTAGATCACTTTGTCTGATCACTATCAGATAAAGTTATCTAAGTCCAACATATATATATTTTTTACAAATAAATGCATATTGTAATGTTATGCCGTAAAAACCTTTTCATTTTCATTCATAAATCTAATGGTGAACATTGCGCGACGGAAGCCGTAAGCGAAACAGTATTTCATAATTTATATAGAAATGTCAGTACAGATACTTTTTAGTAATTAAAATTATATTAATTGCTTTTGGAATTTAACCCCTGGTTTATAATTAGTGGTGGAAATTTATATGATAAATTATAGCCACATATCACACACACCTCCCATATAACGAGTACTCTATTAAAATTCGCGTACACTTTTAATTAACTTAAGCCATAGAAGCTGAAACTTATGATATGAATATAAATACAGTAATATTACAATTTTCAACTACTACTAAGATATGAACGAGATAAAAAACTTGGTAACGCTAATGAAATGAAAATTTACATAAAAGCGTATTAATTTTAGCCATATAAACTATATAAACATATAAACTCTAGCATATCATAACTATATACCCATATAAAATAACATAATAACTATTGCATTAATTAATGTAGTCAAATGTCTTTTATTTTAGCTTCACCCTATTCCTCATATAGCAGGGTGAGCAGCGGGAAACGGGAATTGTCGAGACATAACCTGTCGAGTTGTGAAACTTAATGCCACGCTTTGTCTTGTTACCACAATCGTTACGTTTACAGGCAGACGTTGTGCGGCTACGCCATAATTATTTTTCTAACTTGAGTGTTAAGTACTATATTAATGTTAATGTTATAGAAATATAAACTGCTTAAATTAACTTTTAGAAAATACAAAGTTGAATTTAAATGTTAGTAACTGGTTAGAATTGTAAAATTAATCTGTGTTGTGTTAAATTTTATATCCAAAAAAATATCGAGTACAAATATGTTCACAACATTGTAATGATACGCCATATAAAGCAATATACAATTTGGTTCTTGTATTCCAATGATAAACATACCTGCAGATTTCATAGTTCAACGAAAAAGTTATGAATAAACAATGTATTTCCTTTAGTACATAGGAAGGTCGTTATGTGTATGTGAGGAGGGAATAAGTGCATATATTTAAGATAAAGAGATACGTCTTGTATGTGAATTTTTAACAAAAAGGGTATCTTATAAGTATAAAAGGTATAGGTAAGGCTTATAGGTATAAAAGGGTAACTCGAGGTGTATCGTTCCAAAATGTCGTTCACATTATTTTTTTAGCTCTTTTAGAAATTGAGCTCATACATTTAAAGCAATTGTGCGTGGAGAAGTTCGTTGTAATAATGTATGTGAATAATGAGATTTGAATGAAGCATTTTTTGTTGTATATCTGTCTAGTCAGGCAGGATCTAGGCTATAATAGATTTAGGTGATATAATAGACTTGAAGCAGAATTATAGAAGACCAGCTAAATTATAAGAAATAATAAAATGCTGCTATAACAAAAATGATTGAATGTGATAAGCACTTTTCAATGACATAGAATCTGGAACACCTAATGTAGAAACATATTAAAATATCTACACTATAACAAATGAGAAAATTTCTCTTTAGTAAAAGTCTTTGAGCGTGATGAGCATTTTTCGTTGACATTAAAATATCCAAGATCTGGAACATCTCGTAGGATGGCAAGGATCATAAAGTCTACACAAACGAAGTTGCCCGCGTCGGATCAGTTCGCATATATCTAATGAAGCACAACCATCGTTACTTTAAAATATTATAGTCTAGATTAGGTATGGTGAGATGTTACTAATCTAAGTCTAAAAAAAATTGAGTAACTGTAAAGGTCATTCATATTTCATAGAATACAAACGTTCAATTCTTTTTTTTTCTGTAATATAATAGTTATAAGTTGTGGAGTGAGTGATGATATTTTTATCAAAATTAATATTATAAAGAGAAAACAGTTGTGTTTTTGTATATATGTTTGTAGGCTCTATTTTTTTTAAATAGGGATCCCTAATAGTACTTATGAAAAAATTCGGTATAAAAAATCAGTCGTCGCGTGCGCTGCAGACCCTATTGATGATTGAACAAAACAAAATCTGAAGTATTAAAAAGAGAATCAATATCTACAATATTCACCTTGCTAAATAGAATATAGAGTAGTTCAAGCGGGCGAAACTACAGGCGGGTCGCTAGTAGTATAACAAAGCAAAAAGCGTTGTCCGCATGTCCAATTGCTTTTAATTATTACAGCGAGCATTATTGATAATATAAGTTATGAACTGAAATTTTTAGTCTTTCAAGAATTCATGCGTTATTATTTTATAACTATCATACTACCTGCTGCCAGTTTCGTGGCCTCCTAAACCCTTTAATGACAAACGTTTAACTATTTCATTAATATTATATGGAATTCTTAAACTAGGTCAAAAGTATTCTGGTTTATTTGTTTATTTTGTCCTTTTATACTCATATATTTTTGTAAGCTATTTTACTATTTATTATGGAATATTTTTAAATCATTACTATTTTTGTGGACAATATCCTGTGTCATCAGCGTTGCTTAGGCATAAAAGACACGCTCATTTCGTTGAAGCATTCGAATGAAGTGTTATAAAATTCATAACGTACTGTAACGATATGTACAATTTATTAATATAGCAATCAAACGTACCATGGTACTTGACATAAATTAGAAAGTTACGATGCATGAGGGACATAACTTAGAAGAATGTAAAATCCCGTCAGTCTAAATGGAATATTAAAACAGACCTTTTCACACAAAACATATTACACTTTTATGCCCGAAAGGCTTTTATCATTCACAGAATCTGCTGAGCTGAGTAGAATAAATAAAATCTTAACTTCAAAAGATGACAGCTCGATTAAGGTGACGCGTGGTACGAATTTCTAATAAACTTCTTTGCAAATGAAATGTTGTAAATAATATACGAAATACATTTAACGCGAAGTTCAAGAATGTTACGCTTATAATAGCGTATAAACACTTTTTTTGCTCCGCTCGAATTTAAGACATTCCTCGTTAGGTGGCAGAACTGAACGCTGTACTTTGTATAAGTAATTATAATAATTCATTGACTTTGAACCTACGACCTAAAGTGTTATTTAGAAACATTTTAGATTTTTTCTGGTTCAAAACAAACAATACTTCAGATCACTTCACTTCACCAAACAAGCTTTTTAAAAAAGCTACACGCCCAGATTTCTATGAACATTTTATATGCATGTAAGTATTACACAGTAAACTCAATATACCATTTCTGGTAGCTTTTCCTATTCAACATAAACTTAAATTTACAACGACTTATATTAAAGTATAATATCGAGTATCGCATATATCAAAATTGGTTATTTAAAAATATTTCGAATACATTATGTACAAAATAAATAAATCTTAAATATAAAAAAGTTGCTATTGCTGAAGCGTAAAGCATGGCGTGTATATGATCTGTACCTAAAAGTTTGAATTTGGAACCATTACGAAACAATGTCATACACGCCATTCGTTTACATATTCATATCCAAAAAACATTGATAAGCATATATGGAGCGTTAATATATTTTGGTTTCATCATATATATAAATCTTATCTAACATAAATATATATAAAATATGTATATTTAAATTATAACATATACAGATATAATTTGTTATTATTTATTTCAAAATATAGTATTTGATAACTCAAATATTTTAGTTTATTAGGATGGACACGTAATTCCACAACTAAGTTAAACAAAAGAACAAAAGTTAAACATTATTTGTTCAGTCATAAAATGAATTGTGAGGTTAGAGGCCCTTTTGTAGTCGGCCCTGGAGCGGATGATTTGTCTCCACAGGTTTCTATCCAGCGCGTCCATCCAACAGTCTCATCGTCCAAATACTATAAGTTTAGACGATAAAGACTCCTTGACTAGGTCAGGCCATCGTGATGGTGAACGACCTCTCTTCTGATCGTGATTTTGCCTTCAGTATGTCATACCACTATAAGCATTTTCAGGTTTTCATCACTTCTGCGCCGATAGAATACGTTGTTAGCATATGGCAGACAAGCGAGTTTTTATTTGTATCTGTGTCAGAATTGATGCGTTGGTGCTATTCGTAGTCCAGGGTACTCTTAGCATGCGTCTCCACCACATATGTCAAATGCATCAATTCTGTGCCTTTCTCAGTTCAGCTTCAGTCACTACAGATACATACACTATATATACATAGCGGTCAACGTTGCAGATGGTATTTGGTAATTTTCCGGCTCTGTTCACTATCATCACCTTTCTTTTAGCTCTGTTGTAGGTCTGAGGTTAGAATAGAGATTGAGAATGTTGCATCACCATCGTGAGACTAAAAAATATTACTACACTATATGTATGGGTGTCGTTTGAAAATTTTGAATTTTTTTTTATTTGTAATTCCTCCATGCCATACGTTCTCATCAAGCTTATATGCGTATTACAACTTATTTATGTTGTTAAATTCCCTTTACGAGTTGAAATTCCGCTAAGTTACTTTAATATTTTCTTTACCTGTTTATACTTTTAAGTTGGGATGAAATATAACATAACTTATCTAGAAATTTATTGCAATTTGTATTAATAATATTCTATGTTAATAGAAATGAGAATAATAAAGACATTTTGTACTGAAGCCTTAGTAATTTAAGCCATTTAAATGCTTGAGAATCCGAGTTGTAAATTTTAACTTTGTGCTTTATCTAACTCATTAAAATCACGAACCTTCACCATTTAACGAAATTTTGTTACTAATATAATTTTTTGTGTTACCAAAAATAATCTGCTTATTTATTTAAATACTAAAATGGTCAGTCGTGGGAGTTGCAGCCGCACACCGATAGTTCCGTACCAATTTCATGATTGTGGGTTAGCGGGAAGTACAACTCATAAACATCGACGAGTCATCACCCTCTAGGTTTATTTTCATTTTGCACAACAGATAGAAGTTTGTAATTATTTTTTACTATTATATATGGCTATTTAGAATAATAATAATAATTGATAATTTGTACTGTAAGTTAAGTAGCTCACAGCCAAATTTTATCGCTCTAAATCAACGTAGGAAGTACCTACTCTATATGTTTTGATTACGCGACGAATTAACAACAAAATGATTTTCATATAATGATGTCTGAAATTTTCTGTTGTCCAATGAATTATAGACAATAATATTAGAATAACAATAGCAGCTCGATAGCTCCACGCAATCTTGAGAAAAATGTTGTTAGTTAGGCAGACAGGCAGACTAACAATCTTTGTCGTAAACAAAAATATGATACTATAAGAGTTCCGGTTTTTTCTTTTGAGAAACGGAACCTTAAAATCGAGAAGCCACAAAACCTTTGAAATATTGTATAAAACTATAGCATTTTTATCGAGGTCATCTCCTCTTTTGTACTGTACAAAGCGATAAGCCACAGAGAGGTAAGCAGGGAAATATTATTGGAACTTTATTGTGTCGATGATAAAATCAATATGACATAGCACAACATGTTAATATTACTGTATGCAATTAATTAGTTTCCAAGACTTTACCTTATATATATATATATATATATATATATATATATATATATATATATATATATATATATATATATATATATATATATGTGTGGACTATATAAAGGACTCTTTCGTGATGTATATATATAATATTTGGTTCACGCGTGTTAATAGTGGGTTTGACATTATCAAGGGAATTTTAGACAAAGCGCACCGATAGATATTTAAAATTGCCGCGTGCTTTGTATTTCCACAATGAGAAAATGAAAATAAACTATTCCCCTGAGTAGAGATAGAACTGATAACGATGGAACGAGCCTGAGTGATGTGATGCTGTGATTTCAACTGGAAGTGAGGAAAGATATATGTATATATGTATTTATTTTATAAGCTACTACTACTATACTATTCTACGAATACTATAGATTGTTCCTTATTTTCATTAAAAGAACAATACGCAACTCTAAGATACGCGAACCACCAAGAAAGGTCTAAACATAGACAAAAAAAACAGTTTTCAGTCAGTAAAAAATAAAAATTACAGGATACTTATACACAATATTTTATGCAAAGTGCATGTCTGTCAAACGATTTTAAGTATCAGTCGCCCCTTTATAAATATTTCAGTTGCTGTCAAGGTATTGTTCATCGTTGGTAACTAAAGAATCGATCCAATAGACAAACTAGGTCAGGTTAAGGTGTATATGCGTAACCTGTTTTTCGTGGGCCCTTTCACTAATTTACATTTCGTAATGATGTGATATAGTGTCCATGGGTAGGGTTAAATGGTGGAAAATTTGTTCGTTTTATTTTCTCTACTAAAAAACTTTTTAGTAAAAGACTTTTTTGTTATTATAATACGTTTTTTTGATTATATAACTTTGAATTGTGACTCATAAGCAGATCATATACTTATTAAAGCTACCTGCAATGAATAATTCGAAGAAAATACTGTAGATTTTAAGATTAAAATGAGAAAAAAATTACAAGTTACGATACATATTTTACGGTTTTATCGCCAATATTATGTACCGCAGTTTGGCACTCCGTTCCCTCTGACTACCCCGCTAGGGATAAAGCGTGAAGCTATGTATGTGTATATGTATATATGTATATATGCATTTATGTATATATGTATATATTTATATATTGTGAATTCAACTACCGATATTCTACTGTTTAGTTACAAAAAAAAACAATGTTCTACTTGTACAGATTTTATTTAGCTTTACGATACATCCCACATATAGCAGGATAGGCAAAGAGTGTAGAGCTAAGACACACCACTCTGTATCCTCCTTAAGTGTCGGAAATTAATGCCACACTTTGTCCTACAAAATTAGTAAAGTGAAAATAATAAAATCCAAGTGGTGATTGAACCCACTATATTTACAAACAACCATGTTTATAGTCAAACGCTGTACCGTTGCGCCACAGCACGTTGACATGTATACACTTTTGTTAAAACTATATAATATAAATAAAGAAGCTTTTACCTAAATGTAGCTGTTAAGAGCATGATGCGAGTTAAATAGTTACCATTCGGCAAAAAGTATGCATTTTTATGAAAAAAAACAGCATCGATAAAATATATCTACGTTTCAGCTACGTTTCTATGTTAGCAAGTTAATCTATCTAATAGCATTTGCATTATAATGATTAGTCAACTGATAAATGAACTCATTATAATTAAATGGATGTTATTCTTTTTAGGTTTCGTGTTTAATTATATATGTATATTATATATATATATATATATATAATATATATATATATATATATATATATATATATATATATATATATATATATATATATATATATATATATATATATATATATATATATATTATATATATATATATATATATATATATATATGTATATATATTTATATATAGTATTTAAACAAGGATTGGCAGACATCAACTAGTGTCAATTTAATCAATTAACCTCCGTGGTTAAATTGTAATATATAAAAATATACAATTTGTATATAGTAAGCTACAGTCGTAAGAGTTTTAATAGGAGAACTCACTTGACCTTCGAGAATACGGTAAAAAGCATGAAGACATCCTTGATGGATACGTATGAAGAGGTTAATGACATTGGATTAGGGGAAAGAGGTATGTAGTGACCGCTGCTTTTGGCGTGCCGTTTTCTCTTGCTACTCTGCTAGGGATAAAGCATGAAGCTACGTATACCTATATATGGTAGTGTGTCTATTTCATATGTTGTGTTATTATCCACTAATATTATCAATATGTTTTAAGAATACATATATGGCATTAAGATTCTAGATAATTTAAAAAGAGCATATATATCCACTGACTCTAGCGTAAATTATATTGGTACCTGAATGATAGGCCAGAAAAGAATTTAACAACAATAATATTATAATTATTAAAATTTTCAAATTAGATATCATAAATTTTATAGTTATTTACTGTTTGAACATTTCAAGAAATTTCACATCGACAAATCGATTCCACTCGCTGCATAGAAGTTTCCTTATCGATGCTAACAAAACTTCGTACATAATTTAAAGTTTCAAAACGGTTTGCTTCAAATAACTAACTATTGGATAAAATACATATGTTATAACATAACATATTTCAAGAAGATTCTCCTTGTATGATTATAAAACTTGGCAATTCATTTAAAATTAAATAACAAGCTGGTATGATACTTGTGCCCGAAAGTGGTAGTCAAAACTCTGGATTAGCTATTTTACTTCGTTAGTTTGGTCTTAATATATTCTGTCCATTTCTTCTGGTAAGAAGAACATGACAATGGAACTGAAGGCTGGTGTAATTAAGAGCATGTTTTCAGCCGTTTTTATACAAAAAAAAATAGTATTATTACAGCTATTTGGACTTACTTCTAGTAGTCTGTTTTGATAATGATAATTATTTGCACATTTGTTCCGTGTATATATAAATCTGTTCGTTAGTCCGTTATATAAATCTATATATTTTTATTTTATGTATATTATTAAAAAAATAGCTTTCAATAGGGTAAGGTAAAATCCAGCGTCACAGCGTCAGCATCAGCGTTAGCGAAAGGATAATTTACGAAAAAGCGTGTAATATAGAACAATGTGAGCCGTCGAATTTTGTGACCTTTTCAATGAGCCGAGACAGAGTAATTTAAAAGATTTATAGCTTAATTTTTCGCCTAACTCATATAATGAAAAATATTCATGAATATAACAAAAAGGAAGTGTGTCAAATATTATTTTACATATTGAATCAAATCGAAGTACTACAAGAGCAATTTCATTTCATATTTCTAGTTAAAGAAGGAAAATTTTCGAACGTCGATTTTTAAAGCTATAATATTTTTTAATGTTTATAAAATTTTAGTCTATTGGTAAAAGCTTGGTACAAATACGAAACTTCGGAAGCAGCATTATATCACGTAACGTAAGAACCTTCTATAGTCGAGGATGGCACATTTGCCACGCAAGATTAGAACTGAAATATTTCCTTTAAAATTTTTCTGATTTACGAGTACATTTCTATACGAATGGATAAGTCTAGCAGTAGGGATAATATTTGAAATGTATCATAATTTGAACGTAACGGGATTCAAAGTAAACTCTTGCCAATTGAGCCATACGTTCTTATCGAGCTACGTGGAAAATCCCCTGGTTACAATTTATTTTCGTTGCATCTATGTAGGATATTGTTGTATATTTCCGCTATCCATGCATAGTGGCATTTACATTTGACAAGTGAAAGTGCTTTTCCTTAAATATATTAACATTATGTTACATACATCTTTACTTATCCATTCCTCCGCCTTGACATTGTCTGCAACTTCAAGGAGCCTAAGTAGTATCTTGTGTTAGCCAAAACCTTTTGACTCTCTTTCTTTCCCAGTAAGTCAGTCTGCATCGATCCATTCAAAAACCATCACTAGATCCTTGGCTTACGTTTCGCGGATACTTTCATCTTTGCAAAAACGGTATCGTATATGACAAGGAGATAATGTTGGGTCGGCAACTTAACACTTAGTCACCCTGATTATTTCACACCATCTGCTCAATAACCTAATTCGAAAAAATCATTTGAGTAGAACCCACATTTATATGTAATCAGGTGCCAAGAACATTTTGACGTGCCAACGATGGCCATATCAGATGCCGTACAGGGATATTACGGGACTTATCCTGCCAGCGAGTTTCCCGTGGGAAAGCACACCAGATTGGGCATGTCATTAATACATAATATGCTAGCTCTATGCATCGCGAAATAACCCTTGACCACTTTTCGTAGATGTAGGGTAAAGAGCCTACGCACTAGATTATACATGGCGATGTAACATCATGAAACTACTTTAACTTTTTTTGAGTTAAAAGGTAAATACGTGCTATTATTTCAACAACATGTCTTTATCTTTAAAGTGAAAATAATTTCAGATTCATAGTGAAAATTGTCATATTGAGGATGTAAATACGTGCTATTATTTCAACAACATGTCTTTATCTTTAAAGTGAAAATAATTTCAGATACATAGTGAAAATTGTCATATTGAGGATTCAGTTCACAACATCTATTACTGCATGAGGGGCTTGATTGCATTGCAGTTGATTGCAACAATAGTCTAGACGCTAGCTTATACAACTAAAGCTATACTTCGAACTTAATTTAGGATAATGATTGGTGTGTTTGAAATGAATTTGTAATCAGGTAAAAGCTTGTGACAAACAAGAAATAATTTAAAGTCAAAGCCAATAAATCAAACTACTATAAAATGTCATTGAGATATCGTCACCGTTCAAGCAAAAAGGGTTAATCGTATTAGCTTTCTCTTTGTATTTAAAATATTATATTACTAAGTGTTTTAATTAAATAACATCGTAATGTAATTATTATATGTGATATAAGACAGAAATAAACTTTTTATAACATGGATGTCCTCGGCCTGGCTTAAAAGGTATTAATTAAGTAACCATTTCTCACAGCACTCCACTGACACAGAACACCCAGTGTCAAGACTCTCTGTACTCTGTTTTCCGCCAGAATTTGAGAAATTACATGTTGAATGGTGGAACTAAACGTAGCACTTCGCCAGAGCGACGAAGTTAGTTAATTGCATTACTCCAGCGATAATTAAACTCACGACCATAGTGTTTACAACCCGACACTTACTATTGTGCAAAGATGGTGGTAGTGGAAATTTTGACTTGAAACTTTTTGTTAATTAATTATTTTGTAAATAAATAGCTTTGTGCTTTTGCCCGCATAAAGCAGGGTAGACTGAGCCAATTGTTAAAACAGTCTGTTCCCCGCATCGAACCCACAACTGCCACGTTGCCAGTCAGCCGATATGCCGCTGCGACACGACGGTCCTTAATTGCTTATATACATGTATAAAAAACTTTAATTACAGAAGAGAAATTATGAATTATTGACAAGGGCTTATTCGACTATATCTATTATATGATATTGAGATTGGCATCAATCCTATTTGACTTGGTTCCGAGATTATTGGCCGGAGGCGATATTGTTGAGCGATATATTTATTGTTATACACAGGAACATATATTATAAGTGTTATAGCATGTTATTCATAGAATAATAACAACATAGAATAATACATATGTATATGTTGAATAAGATTTTTTGTTTATGTCATGGTACAGTTGTATCGAATCCTGTGATTTATTGAAGTAGTTAAACTGAGGAGCAAAAAAACATGCGGTTTTAAGTGAAGTAAGGTATTTTGCCTTCAGGTGAAGTAAAACTGTATGTAAACTGATATCTACTGATAAAAATAAAATATAATAACAATTTTAATACTTATATCTTAAATATTTTAGTAAAATTGAGTAAAATAAGTAATATTTAAATTAATTATGTCTTTTTGTAACATAGAAATATTTATGAGATATAAATGAACATGAATTTCAGCAATATTGTTCATTACTTTATATATTCTTTTGAAAATGTAACGTGCTTTTGTATAGGTCTTTTTATGTTGAACATATAGTTAGACGATGAGTTATGTCAGACGGCGGGAAGTTGCTTTGGCCAAATACCTGGTAAAGGTATTGCGGGGTGAACTAAACAGCCCTGCAATGCTGGAAGAATTAAAGCTCTCCGCACCGCCTAACATCGTCCAGCGACGTCGGCAACCGCCGCTGCTGGCGCTGCCAGAAGCGCTGCTCACGCGGGCGTTACGAGTGCTCAACGCAGCGGCATGCCATTTAGATCTGTTCAGTTGCACACTGGACGAGTTCACTAGAATTTGTGATAAATTGTGTTCGTCACAGTAACGTGTCTTGTTATTTTAGTCCTGAAATTGTATGACAGGAAATAATTTTATTTGGTATTGTATTAGATTTTTTGTTCATTATTGTTTATTATTATGTGGATTGATATTTATGGAATCAGCTTTACTAACGCATTAGGTTTCTGTAATGTTAGATATAAGTTTTATATAATGAATAAATAAATAAATAAATGTTGAACATTAGTAGAATATATTTTACGCGATTATAGAATAATACGTACAGATTAAGATAAAGTCTTAAAATGTCTAAAGTATGTCTGTCTTTTATACAAAATGAGTGGATACGACTGCGAGTTTAAGTTTGTTATTACCTAGAATCATGAAATAGGTACGGAACCCTAGGTGCGCGAGTACTACTCGTACTTGACCGATATTTTCTAAATTCGATTTGGTATTATTGTAGAATTAGTTTGAGTTTACGAACGTTTTATTCGGTTCCACACCTCAACAAGAAACCAAGTAGTTCTTATATTATCCATCTGTCCGTCTGTCCTTCTTTCAAGGCCATTTTTAACAAGATTGCGTAGAGATATCAAGCTGGAATAAATGCTATAGAAATTATCCAAGTCTATAGTGCCTTAGAGTACAAAATTAAACTTCTAAGTCAAAACAATTAAAAGATATGAATGTGTATGTATCCTTTCAATCCGCAAATGTAACTTTTTCAAATTTTATAAGTTGTACGTTTCACTGAGCTACAATCATGAAGTCGATTAGGCAACCATCGGTGCGCAAGTACTACTCGCACTTGACCGATATTGTAATATTTCAAATTGAAATAACATTTTTTATATACATTTTTTTTTGCATGACACATTCATATAATTCAAGAATAATATATTCAGGGGCAATGTATGCAATGTCAAAAATAATCAATATAGTGAAAAAAAAAAACATTTTTTACTAATAAACACAAACCATCAACATCTTAAAACAATAATTTAAAGTACCCATGGAATATAAACTCTCTATGGAACATGAGTATGTACAGAGAGGATTTTCTTTGAGCCGATATGCTCAACACTCTACAGAGCACATAATGTAATCCCATCTTATACTATTTGCTGTAGGATTCCCCTCACATATTTATATAGATAGTTATAATGTTTCGTTCTTTGTTTGTGAAAGTCTATGGAAACTTGAACTTGAAGAGGCAGAAAAATCGTAATTTTTTTTGTAGAGGCTATCATGGCAAAATGACCACTGACTGTAAACGACGGTTGTCGGTTCGATCTCCATTAGGGGGAACGAAATGATAAGGCTTTTGCTCGTATTCAGGCGGAAAGCTGACAATTGATTGACACAAGATTCTCTGTCTACCCAGTTATATGCAGTATAAAAAGTGAAGCTAAAAAACCCTGATAAAAAAATCAATGGTAGTAAAATGAATAAGTGCATTGGAGTCGCGTCGTCTGCACTAAAATTTTATTATAACATGATACAATATTAAAATGACTGTTCAAATATATTTTTATTATAATCTATCCCACTATACAGCCAACGATAATAAAATAAAAGCTTATGTTCTATAAATGTAATCTGCAGATTGTGCATGTGAAAATATAACGTAAGTATATTGTAAGTATTTCATAATTGTATGACGTATATGAATTTTTTTTAGTAAGCTTTCTTTTTTAATATCAATACATATACCAATAAAAAATTGTAACATTGATATTGAAAAGAACAGCCGTTGACTTTCTTACCGGTTTCTCTTCTTCTGACTTCTTACTTCTAAGCCAGTAATAGCTTTATGTTCATATGACAATTCAAAAGTGCTTTTAAAAGTCTATTTGAATAAAGAACAATATGCATTTGAATTTGACATACAGTTTAAAATAATGAATTTATGTTTCTTGAGACTTTCTTTGGGCTATACAAAATTGCTAATAACATTTTTGTATAATATAAAAACATAACATGAAAATATATTTAAAAAAACGATTGATTCTAATTTTGAAATAAAATATTCACTTACTTGAGTTTTTCCACTCGAAACGCAAGTCTTATTGGGGCGGAAAAAGGTCTTAGAGGTCCTTACATCCTATTTTCGTTATTTAATGAGAAGTGTTCTCAAATTTTTTATTTTTTATTTCAAGCTACGATTTATGTGATATCATGGCTATGATGGTGAAGTCGTATGCAATTAAGGGAATGTTTATGTTTGTTAAATTAGAAAGAAATGAATAAATACATTCGTTACTTTCTAACTTTACGATATACAATATTCACAATACACATCGTATTAGATAATGGAACTATGCTTTATATTCTGTATAACTACACAAATAAATTGATTTATAATACAAATAAACAAATCGAAATAGAATTCAGCAGAACTAAAGTTATCGAAATCACTTAAAGGATTATCAAGCTGAATTGATAGAGAACTTTGTCACTATTGTCGCAGAGCTGACAAACGTTGGCGTATATGTGTTCTGGACTGAAGTTTACAACGTAATGGTAGGACGTCCTGCTAGGGGAGTGACTATATATTATGTACAAAGTTTCTGGCAATGATTTAAAGAGAGGAGCCAAAAAGTCAGCTTAGTGTTGTACTATTGGAATGATCTTTGTTCAGCAAAGTATGATGATTATGACGATGATAATACAAATGATAATGCAAATGTAGAAATAAATATTTAAATAATAGTTGTTAGAGTGATAATATAAGTTATGTTAGAAGAATAATAGTTGTTAGAATCTGTTATTTGAACCTTCTGACATTGTTTCAATATCTCATATACCAATATTATTAAACTGATGAGATTTTCTTCTTTGCTTGTTGAGCTTGTTTTTTGGACGAACGCACACACACACACACATACACACACTTACAAAGTATTAGATCTAAGTTCACATTTTATTTTTTTGTGTTGTATATTCCATTTGTCAAAAAATGCTACAGACACTGCTACTTGCAGTTAAATGCATCTAGGGCATTTAGAATGTATAAGTCTAGTTCTCACGATTTGAGCATGCGGGATAGTCCAATATAAAATTATTTTTTTTACTATGGCGAGATGTAATAGGTATGTACATACTTTTTCTGATGGTAAATGAAATATTCAAAACATTTTCTCTTCTTTTGTTTTGCTTCGAGCTAACTTAGTTTCTTTTATTTCGACCTGCACCTTTATGACTGGTACATGACTTCTATAACAAAAGGCGAGGTCATCATATTTTTTATTCAGGACATTTCTGTGTAGATAGTTGATAGGTATATTTTCTTCCAAAGATATTATAAAATAAAACTAGAAATTTATATAATATATTAAATTATCTTAGAATATTCTACACTATCAATCACACTTATTTGAAATAAAGTAGATAAGTAACTGAATTTTATACTGAAAATTAAAAATAATTTAATTATTTTTTAGCTTAATTCAGTTAAATAATTTATAATATTTAACTGAATTAAGGTAAAAAATAAATAAATTATTTAACCAAGTACTTATGGTACAAGTTCAAATCCTGTTATATTATTATAAGAATTTCCCTCTCTACTTGGAAGATTGTATTACTTTTATTTTCCCCTCCAGTAACACAGTAGTGGAAAATTCTAGATTGTCTGTGTCTTACCTGCTAAGCGAGACAAAACTTGAAGATGAAACATAAAATTACCAAATATATGGTAAATTATATATATGGTATATATGGTAAATATATATATTTAAAAGGAAACACGTTGACTAATTTAGGTTTATATCACTTAAATTTAATTATTAAATATTACATAATAATTAAGGGCTTTTGTGAAAGTAAGCATTGAAAACTTTACTAATAGGGATGTCGAGAGCTGTTGTAAAATAATTATTCGTCGGTTTGTTGTTACAAATATTAGTTAGTAGTAAAACATTATGATATTCTTATTTATTTAAAAATATTAACACTACAGATTTATATAAGATAGAGTTATATATAAGACATGTTTAGATTTCTATGAAACTATACGTTACTATATATTGCACTAATCTATATATATACTAATAAATAAAATTGTAGCGTCTGTTTGTAATATTATAATAACCGCTTTTTACTACATGCATATAAATATATATACGGTATTTATACCAAAATAACACTTTTACTATTTTTGTCTTGCTGTCTGTTTGTTCCGGGTAATCTCTAAAACGGCTGGACTGATTTTAACGTGACTCACTGACAGGTAGACGATAAAATATATATTATAAGTAAATAAGAGTGTACTGAACATATACAATGTGATATAACATATCCAAACGAATGCTATTCAGTTTACTTAAGTGGCGATGCCGCGAGCGGGTCGCTAGTATATTATATATTGATTACTTATATTACATGAAATTTAAAACAAATCAAAATTGTGTAATTATTTTTTTTAAGCTTCTTGCTGACTGAATTGTATGTTGAGTGGCGAAACTCAATGCTGTGCTTTGTATTTACTAGAGCGGAAAAATGAATTTAATTCATTTATTAAAACTAGGTCGAATCTACAAACATCACCTTTACAGTGAGTGAAAGCTGTTCCATTGCCTCATGACGAGATCAAATTCACATTTTACGCTTTTTTATGATATCAATTCCTTGATTATACTTAAACTGTGAAAAAAAATATACTATTACTGAAAATCAGTTTAAATTGGTTACCAAAATAAGAATAACTATAGTGATACATAAACAATTTATATAATATAATAATTTTAATTACTAGCAAATAGCAAATAAATTAAGCCAAGCCATTATTGGATGCACGTTGTGGTTCCAATTCGATTCGCAAACTAACCGGAGTACCTGTCGAGCTTTGCCACACGACACTACATATAATTGTACTCACATCTGTCGAATACCGCAAGGCACGCTACGATGGTACATTTTAATTGTACGTATTATACTATATATATTATTAGTATTATTATTATGTACTCCATTTAAAAAAAAAAACTAAATATTATAGACAACTATCGATTATACAATATTTATGAAGTAATAAAAAATAACGGTCAAGTGCGAGTAGTACTCGCGCACCGAGGGTTCCGTACATATTTCAAGATTGTAAGTATTCCGCTGGGGAAAATACTACGTATAGAAATTGTCATACCTAAATTTGCAGTCTACTTATTTTATTTTTTAATTTTTGAATTTTTTTATACTTTATTGCACGCTCATAACAAAAACACACAAAAATCAATCAATCAATTTTTTGAAACAATACAACGTTTTGGAATGTCTAATTTCAGAAGGAAGCTTTCCATATGATCCCAGATTTCACAGTAAAGGAGTTGGAATAGAAATGCGTATGAGAGGAAGGTAGTTTGAGGAGGAATCGGAACTAAGGATACAAAAGTGATATTTCAGATAAGAGGGAGTAAGAGGATGGAATATATAGCATAGCATGCGGAAGTTAATGCACTTACGGATTGTAAACCATCCAAGCTTACGGCGGTGATTGGAAACGTTATCATATTTGCGTAAACCAAAAATTAATCTAATACATAGGTTTTGTAAAAGCTCTAGTTTATTTTATTTTGTATGATATTAACTACAAATATAAATGTGTAATAGTTTAAATATGAGATTTTATCTTTTATATATATACTGAAAGTTCTAAATCTAGGTCAATGAAATACAACTAATAAGTGTCGACAAACTTAAGTTTGATTTTTATACAAAATGCAAAAAAAAAGAGCATAAACGTTCATATCTTTTGATTGCGTTGACTTAGAAGTTTGATTTTAACGTGCCTCAAAAGATCATCGATTTGGACATTTAATATCAATTATAGCTTGAGTTTCTACGTGATTTGGAGAAAATGGTCTTGGTAGACTTGGTGGAATGGAATGGGACAGACAGACAGACAGACGGACAGTGATCCTATAAAGATTCCGGGTTTTTTGTTTTTTCTTTTTTCTTTTGAGTTGCTATACCTTAAAAATATATTTTTACGCTGTTACTGTTCGAAGATTTATAATATATTAATAAGGATATAGCTCCGTGCAAAATCAAATATGTGCTTATTCGCCGTCACATACATTTATTTATTTATTTATATAAGGCTCACCAGCAGTTGTTACAATAATGATCTTATAATTAATACGTGCAACAAGGTTTAGAAAAAATTGTACAACTATATAAAGGTAAACATAACATGCTATTGTTTTTGTAATTGCCATACATAGTATACTTAACACTAATATCCTTTAAAAAATCATATATAGTATTTATAGTTTTTAAAATGCTAATTCAAGCTATAACAATACAATATAACAGGAGAATGTTAATACAAACAGTGTTTAAAGATAACTAACTGTGACTTATTTCATGTGTTAATATATAATTTCGAAATTTATTAAAAGAATCATAAAAAACATCTGCAATCATACTGTACTTATTTAAACGATTGCACAAACGAGGAATTGTTATTATATTACATATATAATACGAGAAACAGCTATATTTGAAATAAATATTTCAGCAAATGCGACAAGAACTCGTTATTATTGCGATTAATCAGATTAGCCAACAACGAGCTAATGTATATATAAAACAAATTAATTTTAAATAATTGTCATTAACATTACAATCTATTCAAATTGAATAAATTTCAAGCAATCTATAATATGTAAATATTTAAATAAAGCCGAATTATTAAGGTTATTTCTTGTTTATTTTCTCTATTTATCCGTATTACGTTTGAAAGGCACAGGTAATCGAACGAAAGATGACTGCCCTTCACTTCTCGTCCAAATATTATATACTAGCGACTCACTCGCGGCTTCGCCCGCTTATGTTAGCTAGGTCGCGTTCGTTTTAAAATTGTATACCTACATAACAATGCAATTCGATTTTCACGTCATCTTTTGTTTAATCACTCTTGTATGTTATTAAAAATCGTGATTAATGTACCTATATGTTTATTGCATGTATATATTATAACGTAAACGTATTCGAAATTAACCTATAGTCTGTAAGCAGATGTCCTAGCTTTTCCACTTCCCACAATTGATTTTGAAATATATAATCGTACTAAGACTATTTTTTTTATTTATTGGTACACCATAATTAAAAGAATTAAATTTAATTATTTTTAGATGACTCATTTTTTTTAAATTACTCTGTTGTCCATCTTTCTGTATGTCAGTATGTCTGTGTGTCTGTCTGTGTGCCTGTCTGTCAAGACCATTTTCTCCAAATCACGTGGAAGAATCAAGCTGAAATTGATATCAAATATCCAAATCGATGACCTCTTAAGGCAAAGTAAAAATCAAACTTCTAAGTCATCGCAATCAAAAGATAAGAACGTTTTTGCTTAATTTTTCGCATTTTGTATCAAAATCCTAGAGTTTTGAAATCTGGCAATAAGTTAGAGCTTATAGTACAACCAAACGTAAAAAAACAAAAAGATCAAATTTATGTATATAAATTTAAATTTTACCTTATATATATATATATATATATATATATATATATATATATATATATATATATATATATATATATATATATATATATATATATATATATATATATATATATATATATATATATACATATATATATCCCATTATAAACCATTATTTCTACAGTAGTTCGTTTGATACAACATTATTGTCTACTCTTATTAGTTGTATTTAATTGACCTTGACTTAGTACTGAAGTTACAGTATATATAAAGGTTAACATCTTAAAATTGATCATTTATAAGTTAAATGCTGAACTAATTTCAAACAAAGTGAGTAGATACGACTGCAAATTTAAGTTTGTGATTTTCTATAGTAGTGTTTTCCTCATCGGAATACGTACAATCTTGAAATAGATACGGAACCCTCGGTGCGCGAGTACTAAAGTACTACTCGCACTGGACTGATATTTTTATTTTTAAATACACCCCCCTTCCTTGGCGTTCTTTATTCTAGTCCTGACAAATGTACTACTATTTTTAACATTGTCAATGTTTAAAAAAATATTATTATTATTATTAAGAATTTATTTGACAAAATCTATTATATAATTAAGCTTCACTTGCTAGTAATTGACGTAATTAAAATATGTCTTTTTTTTTCTACGTCAGGATGACAACTATTCTATATGTTGATTTTGGGTTTCAAACTGTCAAAATTTATTCATTCTGTAGTAGAGAGCAGTAATCAAAGTAATTATTTTTTAAGAAAACTGATGAAATTCCCATGTTTTTGGCCAGTAGCTTTTACGTGATTCGCGAATAAATAAACAAACATTCCGACAAATATCAAATGGTTAGTCTAGCTTATATTTATAATAACTATAACAATATTTAAATCGACCAATTAATACATTTTAAAATCTTTTATGAACATACTTGTTTTCTGACTTTGACTATTCAATACTTTAATACTAAGTCAATTTCATGTTTGGTCTGCAGGTGTATTTAAGATATATCGACATTATTACAAATAAAAAAAATCACGCCACCGTGATGCGGAAATTTTATTTTAATAAATAACGACATCTGTTTACAGATATAATATTACTATAGATTTTTAAACGCATTATATTTATTTTATTTATTTGTAATTATTTGAAGTTACCTACCAATAGATGACATTCCATCAAAAACTACTGAATTACCTTCTGATTGCTAAATGTCACTATAATAATTGTAAATCAAATGACTTGTAACTATTACTGTGAGACCTAGCTAGACTGTGGAAATAGTTTTCAAATGTTTTTATATTTTAAATTTTAAATAAAAAAACTTTTACCATTTGCCACTGTTACTAAGTGAGATTGGAATAGAACTACCTTACTTGCAAGTAATCGACGTAATTTAATCGTCTCTGTTTTTATTTTTCATTCGAGGTTTCAAATCAGGATAAAAACTATCCTATATATATTGTTTAAGGATATGAACTATTAGCATTCCAAATCTAACTCACTTTTTTCATTCTATTTAGTTTTTTAATTTTATTACTTTTTCATTTATTTTCCGGGAATAGCATGGAATACCGGGGTAAAAGCTTAAATTTATGCGGGTCGGAACTGTAAGCTATTACTGTACAAACATTCACTAATTTCTGTCCGGTAGTTTTTGCGTGATTGGAGGCCAAATAAACAGACAGAGAGACAGACAGCAGATTTCTGCTGAGTGGATTTTTGGCTTCTACTATCGACATATTAACTGACCCAATCAATCAAAAAAAAAAAAAAAAAAAATAAATATATACATATATATATATATATATATATATATATATATATATATATATATATATATATATATATATATATATATATATATATATATATATATATATATATATATATATATATATATATATATATATATATATATATATATATATATATATATAGATAATGTGTTCTACATTAAGTGTTTTGTGCCTTACTCTATTATATAAGCATTATTAAAAAAAAAACAATAATTCGCATAAGGACATCGAAAAGCACGAGCTTTTATTATTGTTATACATTACCTTGAACAATATTTAACCACTAACAACTCAATGACTACTTTTAATTAAAAACGAAATGCTCTTGTTAAAGTCGGAAAGTTCTATTTCTAACATGAGACACGGACTAAGTAGAAACCCTAGAGGCCCTTTGTCTCTTTTCATTTAATAAAAACGTGCACATTTGTTCCGTATAGCGTAAGCGTAGTTCAGTTAATTTACTGGCACTACTTTGTTACGGGAAACGAAAGTATGATGTTTTGTACTACTAATTGAGTTGTGGAAAATAAAGTTTGTTTGTAATTATTTATTTGTTTGTTCGAATTATATGGAAGGCTCAGTACGGTAGTATTATCAAATTAAGGTAATATCTCTTTAGAGTATATACGTATTTTCTTGAATGGACTGTCACTCAGAATTTCTTATGAACTTTTTTATATAAGCAACACAAATCTCAGGTTTCATATTATATGCTAAACCGGAACTTACCAAGGCTACTATATTATTATTACTAACAGTAAATGAACAACAAAGTAGATGTCGAAAATTTTGCACAGGGTGTTAAACACACGCATAGACAAACATAACAATTAGTTAAGTAGCATTTACCACTTTACATACAAACGCTTTTAAGATGTTAAAGGTGTGGTCTTGAAATTAGTATAAACATGCATATATATTATATGTAAATAATCAAAAATAATCTTTATTTTTTCCGATTTTTATAAATTTTACAATTTTTATAAAGTCCACAGGTCCAGAGTCAACCCTGAAATGTAAATATTTAATCTGTTTAAAGAATTTCACTTATGAATTCATAAGGTATCATATTTATAGAGATTCTAGCACTGTGATGTGCACGTTAGAAGGTTTTTGTCTATTTATTTTTGGAAAAATTCAAACGGAAAAACTGTGTCATAGCATAGTCCACTTTCCACGCAAGATACAGTGTGTTGAGGGGCTGACACCGCGCTTACTAGAGCAGGAAAATGAAAAAAAAATATCGAACTAATAACCCTTGTGTTTAGGAGTGAAAAATTGTTCCACTGTACCATGAAGGCTTAGGTACATGATTATGAGTTGAAATCTCTTTGATAATATTATGTATTTAAAAATATCAACAATATTACTTCGTCTTTGTATCCAAAATGTGAGAAAAGTGGAGTAAGGAGAGTGAGAGGAAAGAGAGAGATAAGTGACATTACTTTGTATCTGTTGTAAATCAAACAGATCACATAAAATATGTTTATATATGTTTATATATTATATATATATATATATATATATATATATATATATATATATATATATATATATATATATATATATATACATATATATATATAGAATAGTTGCTAGGTTCATTATACAATCGTTGCAATTTATAACGAAGTTTTAATTGATCTTCTCGGATAAGATACCAATTTAAGTTTTACAATTAAATAGAGTAGAGTATAGTACCAATAGTTTATGAAATATAAATGAAATATATAAAATAATTTGATTTATATAAGATTGTTTATATTTACTGTATAATAATATCCAACAAACAATATGACCATGTGTAACTTATTTTTGTCCAATTCACGCTTTTACTTTGCTAATTATTCTTGCTAGTTATCCGCTTTCCGCCCGAATTCGAAGTATTTAATGATAAGTGGCTCAACGACGTGTTTTGACTTACTAGAGCGAATAAATGATTTTTTTATTTAATTAATTACTTCGCCGACTACAGATCGAACCAACGACCAGTTTCGTCAGATTCTTTACATTAATATTGCATAACGTATCAGATACATAAGCTGTATGTGATGAGTATAACGTAAAAAATGAGCAACATCTATCTTCATTTAAAAAAAAACATATTAAAATATACAGACATAAGTATATACTTTTCATACTTGAATCCCCACAGAGACAGAGGAATGAAAAATTTAAAGACTTTCTTGATTTTTTTTAAGTCTTAATGTAAGATTATGTAAACAAAGATGTATAGCTAAAGGAATTAAAGTATAAAATATAAGAATATATAATATGGAAAGCAGTTTATTTGCTTAATTCAAATATATATGTAAAGTTATTAGTATGACAAATAGTTTCACATCCTAGGACCACTAAATTAGTTTACAGTGGACTATATCAGCGGATATCCTTTTTCTATAAATTTTCCTTTAGGTTAGTGTAAACTTCCTTTGATGTACGAAAGTCCATTATCGGATACGTTGTTATAAAAATATAGACGCATCGCATATAGTACCTATACTAATATTAACAGTATTGCATGTATGAAATGCGTTGCACTAAAATGCGTTGTGCAGTTGGTGCAGCGGCACAAATACTGAGTGACTTGCGGGTTCGAGTCCCACATGTGGAAATGAATGTTTTTATTTTTTCGCTAGTAATAAGATATAGAGCAGTGTAGATTTCCATTACTATACATTCTATTCACGTAATGTATTGCGTGAAAAGCGGTGAACAGCCTCTTATCAAATAAAAATATTCTTTATTCAAATGGGCAATTACAAGCAATTTTGAATCGTCAATTAATATAATTGTCAGTATTGTCAGTCCTACTAGAAGCTACCATCAGCTCGGAAGGCAATTCTGCTAAGAAGAAATGGTGAGAAACTCAACAGTAATTTTACAATATATTTGCAACTGTAGTTAACATCCCGATTGAGCATCAACAGTACTAAATAATAGGTTACGGGGGAAACAGCGTAAAGCATTTTTTTATATTTCTTAAATAAAATTAAGGAGCAAAATACTTAACTCATTTTTGTGTTCCTGCTTAGGTAATTATTCTATACAGAATATATAAAGAATTTATTTACAAATAATATTATATACTAACAATAAAGTATGGGCATCGTTTTGAATATTTTTATGAAAACTCATACATATTACACAAATAACAATCACCAAAACAAAATTCACGTTTGCGAAACATGAGCTTTCGTGTGAACATAGAATATTGAAAATACAGTTTTCGTTCACCGTTATAAATGTTTTTTTTTCAATCTGACTACATATCAGGCAATTTCAAGTCAGAAATAGAAGAACTAGAAGTAAATGATTTCACACATCGGGGACGATGCAGTCGGCGCTAAAACAAGTCACGCGAAAGTTCCTTCACCTCTGACCCGGCAATACCAGAACCAAGCAATGGCGGGTATTCTATTCTACATCATGCAACTACAAACTTTTCTTTGTTCCCATTAGATGTGGTGTTACTAGAATTTTAAATTGTATTTTTGTGACCTAGTTATAGAGTATAGTAATATGGGGGGATAAATGGTTATTGTTAATGGTATAAATTTCTACAAAAACCTTCTTATAAAAATTTTCTTTATGAATTTATTTCAAAAGCTTAACTTTTAAAAGCTTAGCTTATGTAAAAACAAGCTCTCAAATTCATAAAAAGTAGTCCATCAATATATTAAATACTGATTTAAAAAAATTATATTCCTCACTATATATACATAAGAATTTCGATATCGCATTTCTTCTATTAGAAATACCATACAAAGTAAAGCCCGTTCTAGAGAACTGCTTAAACTTTCTCAAGAACTTCAAGTTATATTACCAAACAATGTCGTCAAGCGGAGCTCTGTCAACTTATTGATTATATTGAAGTAGGTAGTCGGATTAGTGTCGCTATTTTCTTTAGAGATAAAAGACTTCATTTATTTAACATTTAATTTTATGTAATTAATTGTTGTTTTTACAGTTGTAACGATAGTATAGAAGAAATATTTTACAGCTGCAAGTTTATCAAGTATATAGCAGAGACAAACTAGTATCAAGACACTCTGGTCTTCAATTTCAGCTCTGTCTTGTGGTGTGAGTGGGGAAATACAATCAATTGACAGACAAACATTTCTACTTTCCGTTCTTTAGGAAAATTGTTAATTAAATAACATATCAATGTCCCTGGAATCCAGTTTGCTTTGATTCTATTACTATTCCATGTTTAATATCTATTAAAATCTTTAAAATTAAATATATAAACTTAATGCACTGTGTAAAGCTATAATTTTCCTTTATACAAATTGGAAGCCGATGGATAACAGGTATTATTGACATTACGCTTTAAAGACACAGTTAATTTAAAAGTTCGTAATTACAATTTTTTATATAGATATCTTAATTAAATTTAATGTTTACAGCTTATCCTTTTCATAAAATTATTTCAAGTTATAAACCATTTGATAGTAAAACTCAAGATAATGCGCATTCAGTCAAACTCGATATGAATTCGTATGATATCATTGATTATCATCTATGATGTTAAGTCGAAAATAGATTAATTTTGCAATAGCTTTCATTTTCAGCAAAGCGCGCACATCTGAGTATTTGTATGCCGGAAATAACCCATTGATTTGTTTATTTTTGCCTAGACTCTGACTTTTGCTTAGACTTCTATAGTTTGAAGTAAATTGAGATTCACAGTTAAAAGCACAGAGTCAATGAGCTCATTGTGGTAACTTTAATTATAGATGATTGATATATTTGTAAGTGATATTATATTATGTATGTATGTATGCAGTATTTTTTAATTCATATTTATTTATATAAGTGGATTAAATGTAGTCTCTAAGTGTTGAAACTTAAGTGGTAGTTGAATTTGTAAATGTTTTGTATGAAAGTTGTTCAATTTATTTCAAAATTAGTGAGTTTCATTTCAATTTCCATACTATTAATTCAACTTCGGTGGGAAAAGAACTATTCATATTGAAACTGGAAAGATATTAGAAAGTATATATATATATATATATATATATATATATATATATATATATATATATATATATATATATATATATATATATATATATATATATATATATATATATATATGTATATATATTTAACACCCAGGCGAACTTTACTTCAAAATTTTTGTCTTGAATTTGATCTAAAAAAGGAAAAAGGTCAAGTGCCTACAAAGGGTAAGAGTGGTGAGTGCTTTCAGGCATGCCAATGACACTTTTATGAAAAATAAGGGTACCTTGGCACTCCTTGATGAGCGACGAAAATTTTTATATGTACAGCACAAGGTTTTTGAAGTGTAGCATGTTTGCGCACATGAGTGTAAAGTGCGAATCGCAATAATGTGACAAGAACGTTGTAGGAAGTTTTCGCAGTGGCGAAGTGTCCATATATTATGATTCCCATCTGGTTACCTTTTGTAACTCCTATAAATACATCTAGAAAGATGAAATAACAACTCATTATTTATTAACTAACACCACAAAAAATTAAACTAATTTTAATAGTTTGTATTAATTTTCGATTTTTTTATTTTAATTACAATTAAATTTAAAACATATCTTACTGATCACGAGAAGCTTCACTTTTAATATGTGTACATTGTACGCACGTAATACTTAATATTTGACATGCATTTGGTGTAATTTTCTAGTAATAATTTCTAGTAATTCTATAAATTTGATTGCCATCTTTTTATTATTTATCATTTTCTTTAAATATACAGATAAATTATACTAAAAATGTAAAATAATAGTACTAAATCACATCACATGGTATTCATCTTTAAATTTTTTACTAATACATTAGTAATTTTAAAAAGGCGTTATTGTTAAATCATCATTTATTCGAATTCATAGTAGTTGCGTGTAAACCAAAGGTATTTTTTATACGATCTAAAAACGAAAATGATACAACGAAAACAGTAATTTATTTATTCAAGTTTCCACTAAGCTCAATTTGAATACATACATTAATATAATTATCCACTTTTTTCTGTGAACTACCCTTTACAAGCACAAATATAGTCAAGTTTAAGTAAATATATTATTGAAAATATAACAAATATTTATTTTTGCACACTTTTGAAGATAGTGAATATGTATTTTGATATATCATTTTCAAAAAAATGTTAGTATATAAATTTTTATTTTAAAATATTTTTACGTATGTATAAAATTATTCTAACCCTTAAAAATACGTTCTAAAATTTAGGATTGGGCTACAAAATATAAATAATTGTATAGCGTTCACGATTCGAATCTTAATCAATATCCGCCCAAAGGTACTGTAAGCCACCGTATTTATGCTTCGCCTAATCAATCCAGGGATATAGTTACTTATCCTGTCATTAATCTCCATACTAACTGTACCGCTACTTACAATATAGATATAACATTTTTCAAATAGTATTTTAGCAAACTTTAATTGAACGAAAGATTAAACTTCATTCTAAAGGAGAATGCATTTTCCGTAATAACACTTAGCCGGAAAGTCCATTCGTTTAGTCAACAAAGGCTTTCATGCCTTTATTCAGATTATTTCAATAGGTGAATATGGTCGGCAAAAACCTGAATAGCATACTGAAATTCTAAGAATTGTGCCTTTTTGTAGCTTCTGCTCTTACTTTTTGTTGAATTTATTATATTAAGTTTCCAGTGCATTTACTTCTATACTTACTTACGCAATATATATGTTAACAAATGAGTATACATTATTGTGTAATAATCGTTAATGTAAATAATCATGAAATTGATAATATAACTAAAATTACTAGAAGAATTAATAAATTCCTTCACTTGTAAGGGCACACTTCTAGTTACATATTAATGGATAAACAGTACCGACGTATATATGTTTTATTACACACTTCGTTTCCTTTTTTCCTTGGATTTTTTTTTCAAATATAGGCTTCCCTATTCTATTTCGACGTAGACTTGTGACACTAAGATCTACTTACTCATCATAAAATGGTTATTCCTTAGCGTAAATTGAAAAAAAGGCAAAAAAATGCACATTTAAAAAATATATTGGTTATTCGATAGTCTCCGTTATTGTTATACTTACGTGTACTTTAATTATATCACATTAATATACTACACAATACATATTGTCGTTATCTATGTAAAACGTTCGGTTTATCGCGACCTAAATCTTTTTAAATCACTTCCTCGCTTCGATTCCTCGTACAAAACTGAATTCGGTATTCTTTTTTAAATTGCCATTTAAAAGTTCTATAGATAGGTAAAACTTTTTCGATGTCATATCCAAGTTTTGCTATTACTACTTTTATATACAGTATTTGAGGCTTTGGTTTTTTTCTTTATAAAAGTTATTTTGACTAGCAATAAAATGTTTATCTTTATTATGTACTTTTATTTTTTTTTCTTTCATACACAATTAACACTTGTCAAAGCACTCCGTTATCTAATTTACACCAGAATTGCATTGTATACGGCCAAACGTGCAGCTACACTGACGTTGCAAACGTCTCAATTAATAATTGTTTACGTTTGTATGCTCTAGCAAAGTTATTATTTTATTAATAATAAGTTAATAATATCTGGCGCACCCTGGGGTAGGCCTAAGTCCAAAGCATTGGATACGAATAGTCTAAGTTATTTAACTTATCAATCATTTGATTTATTGAAGTACAATACCGCAAACAATACTATAATATATATATATATATATATATATATATATATATATATATATATATATATATATATATATATATATATATATATATATATATATATATATATATATATATATATATATATATATATATATATATATATATATATATATATATATATATATATATATATATATATATGACCTATATGATATATATATATATATATATATATGATATGTATATATATGACCTATAAACAGAATGAAGGAAATGCTTTTAATTAAAAATTACCGGTCATCAACCATCATTACGGTTGGGCCAAGGCCTCAAAATACAAGACGGAAATTGAGTACCGTTAAAGCAGTAGAGGTATAACGGAGCGTTTATTTCTTAAAATTTGTATATGGCTACGCAAAATATATTTAAAACATAAGATTGTGAGTTAGGTAGAGGTTGTACTATGTAATCAAGTAAGATCAAGTGTATAATTAATTATACATTTCATAAAAATATATAATTTTATACATAAGTTTTTTATTGTAAAACAAGCTGTATCAAGCAATGTCAGTGGTTTCTTCAGTTCTCTGGCAGTCAATCAGTAACTAAAATTATAATTTTAAGTTATTTATATACAAAAAGGCCAGTATATATATATATATATATATATATATATATATATATATATATATATATATATATATATATATATATATATATATATATATATATATATATATCTGGCCTGCTTAGGAATTATGTAGGTAGAGATAATTATTTCTTAACTTAAGTAGCAGACGATTAATAAAAAAGTATTAATGGCTTTGAAAGCTTTGACAATAATGTGTCCGTATAAGCTGTTATGTGACTGTAGGTGCTGACCCAGATTCAGAATAAATACTTATATTACCACACATATTATTTTGTTCCTTTTTGTACTAATAGAGACTAATTTACTGTTCTATACTATACAAAAACTCTCAGTGTGTCTGTGTATTAAATATTTTCACGAAAATATCATTTAGTGTGATTAAAAAATTGTAATAACATTTAAATAAAAAAAATATTAATTTCATTTTCCTAGTCTGAATAAACTACTAGAAGAGACGCCTCAAAATCGGCTGGTAAGAAAGATGGCCTTGACACCAGCTTCTCTCTTACGTGAAGCAAGAAAAAAAGTGTAGAGAATTAATTAATTACATTAATTAATGAAATCATACAGAATCAGAGAGAGATTCAGATCAGATACATTCATTCATATTTGCTATAGCAAATATAACCATTATGAAAATAGAAGGTCATTAAAGAAAACGTTTTAAAATGCTGTATTTATTATGACTTAAATTCTTCATTTCAACTCGAACCAATAATGCGAAATACATTGCCCGTACAAAATGACTCCATTGAACAAAATCAATCCAATTTATTTTGAATATTTGAATTCGAGCTTAAAGTTGGTATTACTTTCACATAAATTGTATCCAAACTTTACATGGATGTAGGGAGTAAATATAAATTTGTTAGAAACTTTTAGGAATTTCGACAGTTGCCAAGTATTTTATACTCAAGAATTGTTGTGTATATTGTATGGCGATAAACGAACGCTATGGCACATAGTTTATATGGGTTATTAAGTATACTAAGATCGTATAATATTATTGATAATAAGCTTTAGAGAATTACCAATTAAGTCTTGTTTTATATGGATAATAAATATAGTCCAGGATATTTAAGTCCTATTTATATATATATATAGTGTTAAGCTTTTATTAATATTATACCTAGCTTACTTACCTTAAAAAAATAATACAATTTTTTCCGATAAATAAAAGGTAAAATGATAAATTGATAAAATTTATTTGAATTTTGCTCACATTTCATTTAGCTTTTTCAATTGAAAATTTCGTTTTACGAATGTCGTTTACGAGCTTTGTAAATGTTCTTCCTGTGATGTCCATAGAGCTTCGCTAATGAATGATCTGTATTTATACTGTGTCACACGCTCAAAGGCATAAAGCCAATTAAGCATTTTGTTTATATACAGGAATCAATTAAGCTGTCAACATGTTATCAATTATATTCTCCAATGTTGTTTTTACATTTCAATATTTATTTACTTGTATAGATTTTTGTTTGTATTTGTACTATTCATAATCTAGATCTATTAAGACTGTTGATTCTTAAATAATAACACTATGTGTTAGAATTTACTTCGCCGAGGGCTATCTATACATATTAGACAAACGAATTTTATTTTAAATAATTATTTTATATAGTAAACTTACTACTACTTTCTAAACGTACCAAGACGTCTTTTATATTTTTTTAAATTTTATTTTCGTTGACTTTACTATAATGTATATGGTCATTGTCGATCGAGAAATGCACTATCAACGGTCAATTACGATGCCAAGTATCTGTTAACATATATAATATTGAAAATTTTTATATGTAATTATATATAATTTTTAATAATATACAAGAGTAATAAAAAATAGACGACGAGAAATCGAAAAATTGCATTGTGATGTAGGTATAAAATTTTAAAACGAACGCGATCTAGCTATCGGCGGGTCACAATTCCTAAATAAAATTGGTGTTAATTTTCTTAATTATTATAAAACGGCAGTATACATATATAAAATATTTCGATTATTATGAAAATATTCCGCGTATAATAGAAAGACGGAGAAGCTTATTGTTACTCTCTTTTCTCTGTTTTTCGACAGAATTTAACACATTGCATATTGAGCTGTGGAACGCAATGACGCCCTTTATTTTACCTGACTGCGGAGATGAAACAAAAATCATTATCTGAAGAGGAAATCGAATCCATAATCAACATTTTGACAGTCGGACAGTTTTATTATTTTATATAATGTAATCATAGAAACAAGATAAATACTCTTCTTTATCTTTATTTATTTTTCTTTCTTTTTATTTATTTATCTCATTTTACTTCCGTCTTAACCTAGATCATAACATGATTGACACTGCCAGATACCAATATACTTGTCATCCTAATCTTCAAGGCGAAAAGTTTATTTTTTAAAAATAGTTTCAAAAAGATACAGTCTTCAGGTTGAAATAAAAAATTAAGAATTGAGTGGACTGATAAATTTTATTCAGGGAAAGGTGGAATTTTACATAAACTTATATTTATATTTTGTGGACCGTGTAACAATATAACAACTAAATTTATATTCAATTAAATTTATAATCATGATGTTCTTAAGCGTCTCACGTAACTTAGCGGTTATAGCTTTTAATGTTGCGGTGGATTCTAATTGTTTGTGTATTATAGTGTATGTATATGTTTGTGTATTGTTTGTAATAGTTTTCAAGTAAGACTAACGATCACTGACAACTTACTATACGCCACACTTATGATACTTCATATAGAATATATTAATATAGTATAAAATGTAATTTATTTACAGGGAAATTGAAATTCTCGTAATATTATTTATAGTCATATTTGTTTATAGTAGAAGTTAGTTGAAGTCATCGTGGCACAGATGTTTCACTATAAGCGCGACGGTTGTGGGTTCGATTTCCATTCAAGGAAACGTTTTAATTTTCCGTCACTGGTAAAACAAAGTGTAGCGTTGAATTTCGCTACTTACCACTAAATGTCTTATGGTGGAAGATAGAAAATGGAGTGTCTTGATACTAAGCTCTCTTATAATCATTTGGGATAAAACATGAGGATAGTAGAATTTAAAATATAACAAACATTCCTACGTAGGAACAACATACACAAGCATTTTATTTTATGTAACATAAATTTAAATCGCTGAAAATTTTATCTTGTCAATATTAATAAAGATGTTTCAATGTTTACATACATTTTATTATGCCCGTTTGACAATGACCACGCTGCTATTGGCAGTATTGTAATTAAATTATATTTTGAGACTAACCACATCCACACAGTGTATAAACAAAATAATAATTCATAACGTAAATAATTTATACAAGCGACACGAAACATGCAGATATTGCTGTAATAACATCGAAAGTTTCGTAAATATAGGAAATAGATGTTTTTGTTTATTATTTTTTTCATTATATTAGCATAGCATTATAACAAATAGCTTGTGTGATTGAAGGCGTCAATTGCAGGTACTATTAGTTTGATTTGATAAAATATTTTCATGGTACATACGTCCAGTTATCAAGGAAGGCTTTAGGCTAAATAATATCACGTTAGTTAGTTAGTTAGTAGGTACTGTATGTAATATACGACATGACACGTGCTATACCCATTTTAATGTTATTTCCATCGCGGGTCGTCATATTCTACCTTCTAGAACAAAGAGATTTAAAATGAGCGGAAAGTTGCGAATTAAATTACTTATCATAAGGGCTTTACTGTCTGTGTGCTTGTGATTTTAAATTTACTGTGCTTTTTCACATATAATTATTTATACGTTATTTAAAAAATTATATTTTGAAATTGTTAGAATAGCTACGAAATAATCAAAAATGTTTCTATGAAATATGTAATATTAAATAATATTGCCAAAAGCCTTAAAGTAAAATTTATTTATTTAGCAATATAGGTCACTATACTATTTATTATAACCGAAAAAAATCCTAGAAACGCTTAAATATTATTAAATAAATGAATGTAAAGTTTAAGCTGGCGAAGCCGCGGCTAGGTCACTAGTATGGAATAAAGAGAAATATTATAAAAATGTACATTAACTACTAGTACACTTTTGCAAGCAAAACCGGACTAACAAAACGATTACTCACTATCCGCTTGCTATTAGACCTCAATCTATCCTTGTCACTTTTGGGTGTACGAATTCGTAAAAGTATCGCCCACATTTATAGGTTTTTTATACAATTCGTTATGAAATACTGTATTATTTAAATTTATCATAAATAAAAATCTGTAAATGAGACTATGATATAATTCCTTAAAATTATTAAATACTAGTAGATGCCCATAATACTGTGATTTATCCACCAGATTTATTCATTTACTGATTCTATAGTAATCAAAAAATGGATCAAAACTGTTTCTACCATATACTGTAACCACATAACCATTACGTCACATAAACAATATAATACATAGTTAATATCAAAATAGACAAATACTTAGGACCGAAATTTATGTACATATATTATTTGATATGTTGCTCCGTTCCAAACCTCTAAGTAACCTCATTAAGCTATCTAGGGAAACGACCGACGTTCAATTTAACATCTAGCAGACGTTGCTAGCTGTATTTCACATAACAATTATAATGCACATCATACGCCACTGTATTTGCCATAAGCTTTGTTATATGTCAATAGTATTAGGTTAACTTGAAAGTTATACATATGCTGATACAAATTAAAAATAATAATATTGTTCTTATTAGACATGAGACTTCTCGGGATACATCTCCTTAGTAAATATTTTTAAATTTTTACACTACTTGTAGTTGCAACCACATCTAGGTTAACGAAACAAACTTTGTGAGTACAATTTTTTTTGTCAAACAGATCCGCTGCACTTTGTATGCAATTACACTGCATTTTCGTTACTCTCATACTCAATTAAAATGTTTGTATTTTCCTCAAATTCACTTAACTATGATTATATATATATCACTTAACTATGATTATATATATCACTTAACTATGATTATATATATTTTTATTACTGTGTTCGTTGAGTGCATGAAGCTGGGTAGTCTACACCATACACAGCACACACCAGAGTAGGCAGAGAAAATTAAGGAATGCGTTACTCTGTTTTAATTAGTTCTATTGTAGAGTTGGGTGAAGAGTGGCAGAACAAATCATTGACAATATTTTGTATCACAAGTAGGATTTGAGCCCACAAGTGTAACGGGTACAAGTCATTACATTTAAATACTCCAAGACTGTTTTAAGTTAACATTCCCTATAATTTATCTTATAATTGGCATACCGATTTCAATATTATTTGCATAATTAAAACGACAGCAATGAAATGGCAGATAGAAATTTCAAATAGCAATCAAGATAAAAACGAATACACATTAATTAAGAAGAAGATTTATGGTTTGTGGACTGAAGAGATACTACAGTGGTTCTGCAGAATTCCATTAAGGAAAATGGCCCAACAATTAAGTACTATCAACTGCTTTATTAAACTTTAAAATATTTTTATTAAAGTGTATAAAATTAAGACAATATATAATTTTCGTGCAGTTTCTTGGGCCTATGTCCAGCAGTAGTCAATATAACGCTGAAGTGGTGCTTTTTTAATTGCTTCAAGCTGTATTTCGCATATAGCAGGGTAAGCAAAGGGATCCTAGTCTTAAAAAAATCTCTGTTCTCTGCTCTCTGTCCAATTTTGACATTGTGACATTGCGTATTGAGTGGTGCAAATAAACGCCGCGCTCTCTCTTGTTACCTGAACGACGATATGAAAATAACTAACCCAACCCGGTAGAAGTAATGATAATATAAAGTTAGACTGAGTTAAAAATGCATACGTGCACGTTACTTTCCTATATGTGAACTAAAACCTCTATAGTTAAAAATGTAACTAGATGGTAACACCATAAATGCTGTCTACTTCATAGGTGCCAAATTTTAGCTACATTTGCGTAATATCATAGACGCATATTAAAAGCTTAGTCTGGCGCTGACACGTTTTACTATTTCAGATCTTTTTTGATAATTTTCATAAAATTATACGTGTATCTTTAAATAATCTTATGTAATGTAACATAAATGTTAATATAAATTAGATTTATGAAACATGAAAACATCTTTTGTAAAATATAAACTTATAACTTGAAAGCTAAGTAGTATACTTTTATACTTAATTATTACTCATATCATCGTTTTCTCACATAAAGAACACTATTTTTTTCATTCATTCAACGCTCTGATTAAATCGTTACTCAATTTATTTGCAGCATAGTGTTATTATAAAAGTGGGACAGTCTATGAAATAACATGCTTTATAGCCTCGCCGTTGTTGAGTTATGGTTAGTTTTATTTTATTTGCGTAATATTATTATTTTACGATATAAATAGTTTATATAATGTTAATAATGAAAGCTTTATTTTAAAATATTATATTATATTATAATTCCTTAATATTGTCTGTCTCGTTTGATATTAAACTGTTTAATCATCATCTAGTCTTCTTCATTCTAAGTGATTTTGGTAAACTAAATTATGCTCAACTGGCACGCGTATAGACCATACGTATTGACTATATAAATAAATATGGGATTATCCAGTATATTTTTGAGCCGTCATTGTATCCCATAAATTATATATTTATTTAAAATGTTCTTTTTTTACAAATTACAGAATAATGTCAAATATTAGAAAAGGTCCCAAATATCAAAAGATTTCTATACGCTATAAATACAACCTGTGGCTGGTAGCCATATGCGAATACAAAATGTATGGAGGATATCGCTTTGCCAGCTGAGATTTTTAGGCCACTAGCCAAGTTGAAGTATGTAACTCGAACCTCAATTGGCCGTTAAACACGGAATAAATTCCTTTTCATTTTCTTTTTATCTTATATATCATATATTATATTTACAAGTTATATATTTTCAGTATGTTTTTTTATGTATCTTTCTTTGACATTGACGAATTGCAGTGCTGTATTCAGGTGTTCATATTAAAGCATGATTCAGTTTAGTTATATATTTTGTCTTTTTTTTTTATAAGAGTAACATCTCAAAAATAAAATGTTATTAATTTCAATATTAAATAATGTTTTATATATTTTTTTCCTAATTTCCGCGATTCCATTTGTAGGCCGCATTGACAAATAGCGTAGACAGAGAGAATATAATGCTGAAGCACTCATTTCGATACTTACTCAATTTAATTATACAAAACCTTTTTTTTTTGTCGCTGGGAAATGCTTTTACGCAGACCATCCCTGAGTGGGACACTTATGTCCTACAAAGGAATGGTACTGTGGGACTCATCGAACCTGACACTACCCACTAAAACTCAGCGGAAACCCTCTTCACATATATGAGATGCTGCAGGATCGCTTGCGCATGCCACTACAGCACCTCGGTTTAAGGCCCACCAAACGTGGGCCACTATCGCCTTCGGGGAGCCCCAGGGTTTCTTCCAGGGCGCCCGCAGTCTCGATGACTTGCGGGAAGATCTTCATGACCTTCATGCAGTAGCTCCTCTAGGGTCAGGGAAGTTGGAGATGCGCGTACCGCCTTTTCCTACCTCCTGGTCTACGACGGCGGAGCAGATCTGCGTCCACGCTAAGCTCGCGCGCACGTTCCGCGGCCTCCTTCTGTGCAATAACAGATTCACAGAAGGAGACTGCTACAGACCAGTTCCTCTCACTCTCCAGCATGGCTTCCATCATACTAGACAGTGAGAGATCCCTACCCACTACAGCCATCAAGGCGTGGCGTTGCGGAGCCCATGCTGGGCATTCGGCCAGAGTGTGATGCGCCGAATCAACGGAGGCATCACACTCGTGGCACGCTGGTGACATCTCCCGACGCGCAACCTGATGCAAATATTTGCCGAAGCAACCTAATTTTACAAAACCTAACTTAAGGCATAATATGCAAAATGTGATCTTTTTTAATTTTTCTAAATTGCTTATGCTAATTGCACAAAAAACATGTATCTGCTGTATATCTAATCTTATCAAAATGAAAATAATTTTAGGAACACACCGTATCCATTTTTAATCCATCCATCATTTGGACAAAGCGGCCCTGTACTGATACAAATCTTCTTAATTTTTGTTAGAATAAATTTAAAAGGTGATTTTTTTTTCATACAGCAAAATTTTTCAACATTTTGTTCCCAGAATTTTCCTTTATATATACGCAGTGAAGGACTCTTGTTAGCTTTTGTTCTCATTATCGGAAATCCCGCTTAAATTACGTTATATACACAACACACAAATGTTTATAGTCTCTCATATTACAGAGGGAAGATAAGTAAATACTTTATTCCTACGAGTTGGGTTTAGATTAATTGTCAGTTTCTGTTGGTATGCGATAGTTCTTTTAACCATTTTAGGTTTGTTTAAAAGTTATATACGAGTTTATACACATTTTCGAATGATACTTATTTAAACTTAAACATATTAATTTACGTCTTAATAACAATTAAAAAACATATATAAAAAAGATATGGTATATTTAATTTGAAAAGCTTTTTGGTTGTCCTTGTCTTCTAAATGTAAGCCTTAATTCTTGCCTAATGTTAGTCGACTAATGTTTAAAATACACGAAATACTGTATACACTCATATGGTTACTTCAAAATTACTTAATAAATACTTTTTAAGAAAGAAATGTTTTTTTTTGTTAATAAAACATCAAATTATAGCGGTCATTCTTACGTTCAATATATATTTACGCAAGATTTCACTTATTTGAGATTACGGGTGCGGTATAGGGGCGACCCTTATGTGACATCTACTAGATTAAATCCCTATATATAAAGAGAAGAGAAATGAACAAACTCAGATACATATCTATCTCGACTATATTTTTCAAATTCATATTTGAATTCAATTATAGTACACAAGGACAGGTAACAAGTCTTTAGTCCACAAGAAAAAAAAACGCTGTTGCCAGTAAAACGTCAAAATATCACCAGTCATTTAAATTATTTTTAATGTTAGCCTAGTGATTCGACACTTTCTTGATTCAGTACGATGATACGGGATTCTTTTTCACAACGTCTGCAGGATGAAATAACATTTTAATTTTAAGCTTTCGTGTATAAAATGTGTAAATTTCAATATATAAAAATATCACATAAATATCAGTTCAGAGATAATTTATCTTTATTAATGATATCTGTCCAATGAATAGAATTGTTTAAATTATAAATTACAATGCAAGGAAACTTTACTGAACTCAATGATTTTGGGTTCCAATTTTATTTCAGAGAAGGCTTTGTAATTTCCAGGTTTCATAATGTTGAGAGCTGCATATTTAAGGTCTCGTAATATTCGAGCTACAACATGAAATAGAAATAATAAGAAAGATTACCTTTTCTTCTGCTTAATTAAAAAAATGCCAAGGACTGTCATATGCTTTAGAACTTTTTAAAGTATTAAAATAATTTATAGAATTTATTAATGTACACATTGAATAACAAAGAAGAACCTGTAGGATTATTTTTTTTAATATACTATACTATTATTATTTGTCATGTGTATAAATGAGTAAACTAAAGTTAAACAGGGTTAATTTGGGGGCACGGAATTGCCCACGCCAAGACGAAGTAAGCGAAGCGCAAGAGCAGTAACTACCTTTTCTCGAAGCGCTTCGTCGTATTTTTGAATCTTCTTAATTTGGGTAATTGGGGTTTGGGATAATCTGGTATAACCAGATAAACAAAATTTGCATACCTCTTAGAAGTTAGATTTTTTTGATATCTAAAATACCCCTAACTCGTCACTGATTAACTCACTCAATGATTAATTATCATAAAAATTCTGAGGGTACTTCCTGAAATCCTAGAAAGCTGAAATATGGTATGTAAGCTAGTATTAGTATATAAACAACAAAAAAATCCTAGAACTTGGAACTTTTACCCCCCAACTCCTTAAACTAGGGGATTAAAAGTTTGTATATCATTTCCGCAACTTTTGATGCTAGAGGTCTGAAAATTATAAATTATTATATTATTATATATAATAAATAATACGTATTTTACTTGGATTTTTTACATATTAAACAATGCATTTTTACTACGGCATTTTACATTTAAAATTAACATAAAAAGTCTTTACAAAACTAGTTTAGTTCCGTTGATATTAATAATTTTCTTAATTAAAATAAAATTGAAATAAATGGTAAACCAGAAATTGATCAATAGTAACAATGAATGTAACATGCATACATACATATTTTCACGCTTTATTCCTAGCGGGATAGTCAGAGAGCACGGAGCTCCAAACGCTGCGGTCCCTGCATACCTTCGCCACGTCCACTGTCATTAACCTCTTCATACATGCTCTCCGGGAGGTCCTCGTGTTTTTTACGTGACCTTCCTCCACTAAATTCTTCAATGTAACAGTAACATTTAAATGAATAACGAATGTATTTAATTTGATAATTTATAAATAAATAAATTTAAAAGCTAATGTAATTGATGAATTGCGTCGGAGTGATGTGATATATTATGACAAAAAATATCTCCAATTAAATATTATCGGTATAAATCAAGTGTCAAATACGGCTCAAGCGATAAATATTTGTAGTCGTAAATCATTATACAATCGACGTCTCGACGCACTCGATAAGCTCCACTCGAAGGTGCCATGAATAATTTACAATCGAAAGCCCGTCTAGGCTGTTAATGTTAGAGTAGATAGCTCGTGAGATTTATTTTTTAAAATTCTGTAAAATAATAGTATACTTCTCTATATATTATATATACTATAAATTAAAAACTGTCTACTTGCTCTAAATATCAAAAATTTAGAAGGTATTTTCAAAAATAAATCAATTTAATTCCCACTAATTTATATTCGTCCACAATCGCAATCGTACTAGTTCTCTCCCCTCTAACTTAGTCAAGGTAAATAACTATCTCACTATCTATATAATATTTACAATAATTGAATATTTTATATTATTTTATTTGTAGCCTAGATATTCTCTAGTCAGTAGTCAGCCAGTTGAGATTTATGCATGTGACCCTAATGTATCAGTTACTTCATTACTTTAAAATGTAGATTACATGTTCACAACTATATATTAATACAGTAAACGTGTTAAGACTATTTAAAAAAAATTGACATTAGGTAATATATATTACGAAGACAAATCTGCCTTACGGACGAACGGTCCTGTAGGGCTCACCGGCGAGTAAACTCGATACTATCCACGATCCACGCAACCCCAGCGCAAACGTATCCACCTAAATGGAGAAGATCACTGGCCACTAAGTTGCCTCCTCTATTACTACCATCACCTCACCTTCGGGGAGCCTCATAGTTTCTTCTACGACACCATCTGTAGTCTCGACTTGTAGATCCGTCGTAGCTCTATGGTAAGGGGAATTAGAGATGAGCATACTGCTTTCTCCTAACCTCTGGTTTCCAAAGGCATACCGAGCCTGCAATCACGCTAAAGTGATTATCACTCGCTCTACGGTCTCCTTCAATTCCATGTCAGATCCACAATAGAAGACCATGGCAGATCAGTATTGTTTTTACTGCTTTAAATTTTTAAGCATTATATATTTGACGAATATTACATGACGAAATCATTCTGGTTTCATATAAATTTGTATATATTATGAGTCGTTAACTATTACGAAGTTCTACGAATTACTTACTTTTTTTTGGACAGTTGTCCTTCAGTTGTTTGTTTTATAAACGCAATTTAGTCAGTGATATCGGTATATTGAATATCGGGCCATTACAAGCAATTAATATCTAGCCAACCGTGACTAATTGCGAAAACGCAAGTGGTTTCACTGGAAATATCTATATCTAATATATAACAAATACATAACTCTTATCATATAATGTTGTGTACGTCATCACTAAGCTCTGCTAGTAGTACATATATAATAGTAATTAATTGTATAAAATCTATAGCTTTTAGTTTCTTTTATTATGTTACGCGACAAACGTAAGAAAACTGTTTGTTCAGATTTGTTTGAATAAAGGGCTAGTCACTCTAAAAGAGGTCTATAGTGAAAAATTAAATATATGTTTAGGCTTTTCCCACAAGCTTTGCACAATATGGAAGATATTTCAATGAAAGAGAGATTAACTGACAAATATCGAAATCAAGTTCACAGAATTTAAAGTAAAATAAAATCTCTTAGTCAGAGAGAATAGTATGTCAAACGCTACGGTCTCTATATACTTCTTTCGCCTCCTCCACTATCATGATTTTTACGTGAAATTCCTCCAGTACCAGTATACTGTGTTCTGAAAACCAAGCCAAGGTGACCAATGTGAACTCAATTTTTTATATTCCACTTGTATCACATATATATTTTTTAGCATTATTTCATCATTCATCCTCTCAACGTTTAAAACACGTGTCTACGTTGGTTCTTATTCTAACATTATCGCTTGTACCTGCCATTCTATTTTTATCTAATAAGTTTAATTATGTTATTGTAGTACTTGTTCTATTTATGTAAAAAAATATTCTTTTATCACTTAGTATACTAAAACAGAGTAAATATCATACAATTATGGTGTCTGCATTTTAGTGTAAGTATGAGAATATTGTAGATAAAAGTTTTCACCACTTAAGCATAATAATAATTTGCATTTTGCCCAGAGGAGTGAAGTAGGGCACAATGCGGTATGATTTAAATATTCAAACCATTATTTAAATGCTATCTTGTTAAATGTACTGAATTCTAACGAATTTACTTACTGAATTGACTATTAGATGACTTAACCTTTCTCTAATTTGCGACAGTCTCGGAGTGATCTTTTAAAAATGGATTGCCTAGTATATAGAAACATTGTATATTAAAATTATGTAAAGAATGCCTAATGGCAAGTACATGGTTATAGTAGTCTATCTAAACTGTGAATATCGTAGTTTTTGCTAGTGAGCAGTGACAGGTTTACACACATTTAAAACTATTGGATGTAAAGTTTTTATTGCCTTTACCTCTACAATTATCAGTTCCTAGATGATTGTGATAATTCAATTTTGCCCACATTTCATTCCAAATAAAATGAGGGGCAATTACTGTTTCGGGATGACAATGTGTTTTACTACAGAGTACAGAAATTTGCTGGACAGTTGAAAGTATAAATAACAACTAAGAAAGAAAATCCAAAATGTATCGCAAGCTACTTAATAAAACTGTAACACATAAATCTATTTAATATCTATGAGGTAGGTTAAATTTGTGCATAAAAAACCTGCATCTCTAGGACTGTGGGGAGGAATTGAAGACACTACTGTCGCATCTACGTAATCATAAGTACTTGTAACATGATTACAACTACAAGTATTTACATACATAAGTAAATAACAATTACGTAAGATAAATGTCGACAAAACTAGGGCCTAAATTAACTATATTTCAGAAGCGTCTGTTATTTATTATATCAGTATAATTTGTACTGAAATTGTCTCTTAAAACATTTATTACCGATTTCGATGTAATTATTGTTAACATCAATCAAACGTTCTAATTAATGTACATATAATCGACTCCTGGGAATTGTAACGTAAATTATTGTTCGGAGTACAATGTCAATATAAATTTTGTGTAAAAATGTTTCACACTTTTTCCCGCAGTGTAGAGAGATGAAACTTAGTGTTAAGACACTCCGTTCTCCTCTTTCTGCCTTACTTTTAAATATAAAAATAAAAATTGGGTGTTGAGTGGCGGATCTCAACGCCGCGTTTTATCTTCTAACCAGGAAATGAAATAATTTATTCTAATAACTGGCAATCGATCCAATAACCGTCGCTGTTAAAGTCAGACGCTATCTTCAAAACGGCGTAAAATATGCAAAACAATATTTTATAAAATATAATATAAAGTGTCGTATTGATGCAATGCATTATATTGGATCTAGTTATTATTATTTTATACACATTGTTCTATATGAGCTTTTACAACGATGACCTTGAATTTAAGTTTATTTTGGATTTCCTTATAGCCAAATATAAGGCATTTTTGTGACTAATTTCTACAAAAATAAACTAAAGGTGTTCATGGTGGTATAGAATTTAAGCAAGCTTTAATTAAGTTGTATACTATCTATAAAAGTTTTATACAATATAACACTAAGCTTCTTATATTACACTTCAGTCTTCACTTATCACTAGGTGACGTAAACGTTCGATAGCAATCTATTACGTAGGAGTTTCATAATGAGTTAATAATTTTCGTATCACTGATCTTAATAATGGCCAACAGACTACATACTCGCGTCGGATGCAGGTTCAATTCTCACTCGAATGATTATCTATTTAAATTTCCTTGTTTTTAGTAGGCAAAAAATGGCGATGAGTCTCGCCGAACATCACGCAATGCCAATGGAAAGTAGGAAATCCTCTGCATACACTGTTACAGCTGTATTTAAATTGTTAAAAATCTAAATCTATGTACTATTTATACATGCCTAGCTGGTCCAGATAATTTTCAAGATTCCTCTTAGGGATAAATGCCTTGAGCATGTCACGAGTTTCATTTCAGACAGTATCACTGACCTGACTAATTGAGACTAGTATTAGAAAAAGAAAAAAAATATAAACTTTATTTAGCAATTTTTTCAGAGTCTTATCACCAGAAATTTCACTTAATACTTTTCACATAAAGCACATATTTGTATTAAATCAGTTAATAAAAATATATGAACCCAAAATAAAAAGCAAAACTAAAAATATTTCCATCAAATATGCCTTTTACATTTTTATTATTTTTTGTTTTTTTTTCTCCAATACGTCATATCGCTTCGAACAGCACTTGTTGAATTTCTGACTTGATTTAATTAAGGCTAACAATTAAAAACTTTACAGGAAATAAATAACAAAAATAAGTCACGTACGAGCGAACAAGATTGGATAGTAAATGGAAGCGTCGCTACTAATACGATATTACGATATAAAGATACAATAATAATAATAATAATAGTATACTCTACATTCAAAGAAAATCATATATAATTTATAGTAATTGAATATACTCGACGGTATTAACAAATATGTATACTTTAATATTTTTTGATATATATTATATACCTGCTTTTGGTTTTGTTTACTGTGGCCGGTAACACCTTGGAAGAAGTCAGAAATCTTCGATATTTGGGTTGCCAATTAAGAAGCGATAACCGGCTTACTTCCGAAATACCTGCACGTATAGCAAGAGCTACTGCCACATTTGGATGATTAAAAGATCGTGTGTGGAATTCGCAAGATATTAAGTTAACAATAAAGCTGCATATATAAGACCGATTTAAAAAAGCTTGACCCTTTTTCACATCAAATGTCTTCGCTCTATCTTAAGAATCAAGTGGCAGGACCGTATAATAAATGCTGATGTGCTCCGCCGAGTAAAGACTCACGGCATGGAGGCTTTTATAATGGTCAACTATGCTGGTGTGGCCACGTCCAGAGAATGGATGACTGCAGACTACCGAAGAACTTCTTCTACTCAGTACTGTCCAGTGGGAAGCGCAAACCGCGTTAATAGCGCAGGGCAAGTCTACTGTGCTGAATGCGACCGGGTGGTGTTCGAGACCAAGTTTGGGTTCACCAGCCACATTCGACAGGCCAGGAAATAACCAAAGTCGCCATCGTCGGACACGACGCAGACGACATCATCAAATCAAATATTGTGACAGTAGAATATTGATATAAAACTTACATCCTAACATATACATAAACATACGTTCACGGTTAATTCATAGTTAAGGGTAGTCACGGAGCGCCAAATGCTGCGGTCCCTTTATTGTATTTCTTATTATTGTATTTATTGTTATTGTATTTATTGTATTTCTTATACTTTTAAATCATTTGCTTTACAACATGGATGTGGTCTATCATTGAAAACTTGCTTCATGAACAAGCCTAGACGTTGAGCTGCTTTTATACGAGTTTGATGGCGGTACGTGATAGTTTTATCTTGGAAAATATCTTGTACATTTTGGATATTAAGATTAATTACAGCTTAAAGCTTATGTTTCTTTTGTGTCCTTTTTTATGTAACAATACTATATTGTTGATTTATTTTGTCCAATCATCAGGGACGCATTTAGTTGTTAGGATGTCATTGAATGACTTATTCACATTCTCGTTCTCGTTCTCGTAATTATTCATAGTTACGGCATGAACGAGAGCAGACAGTGCTATATTTAATTAGGTGTTTAGGTGTTTCATCTGGGATTTTCGAACATACTTAGACGTTAATTAACATAGAGCAAACAAAAGGCTTTTAACTTTACATGATATTTTACTTTACACTTTAAAATAGGTAAAATATACCAAATGTTTTTGTAATTTTACGTTATTTTATAATAAATGAATCGTATAATAAATAATACATCTATGATAAGGATTATCGTACCAAAGTGAGAACACTTTAGTACAATAGTCATACTTATTTTAATGTCTCTACTAGTACTTTTATTACATGTACATTTTTAATATAGTTAATTAAAACCAAAATTGTGTTTTTTTAATATTACATTTATTTATACTTATTTATTCTTATTATTTATACTTTTTAATGGGCTAGTAGAAGTTTAATATTGTTTAAAGACTTTAATAAGTATTGGGACTTATAGGTGTGATACTTACTCCGATGAATTAATTATTTCCTTGCTCTTTCAAGGCAAAGAGAAAAAAAACAACACGTAATATCTCAAATTTCGGAAAAACAAGTTTCAATTGAATTTAATTTCTCACTTCCTACTTATTTCCTTCCAGATAGAGCGTGACGTTAAAAACTCTGTTATGAAAACAATAAAATTAGCAACTATTATTTTTTAAATATTATATAGTTATATATATAAGGTATACCTTACCTAAGTTATGTTTTAACTTTTACATCGCGATCCTAAAGAATTTCTTGAAGAAATAAGATTTCCCTTGATATTTCTCAAGATGATTAAGTGCTATCGATAAGCGATTCTTAAGAATTCATAGTCTGGACATCAGCATATTTTAATATTGTTTTCCCTTTTTTAAAGAGATTTCAATGACTCTTTAAACGTAAATCTTTCAGCCATTTTCACAATAAACGAATAAATTATTATGTAGATGATAATAGAAAAAATGAATTATGGTAAGAACATTTTGACGTGATTTTTTATTATTATGTAAGGCCTATAATTTAAGAAGTCTGATGACTAAACACTCTGTATTTTAATGTATTTTCCATTATATATTTTGGGACATTTGCAATTAGAAAAGTTTAGAACTGAACCTTACACGGTGAAATGTTCAGTTAAAAATAGTCTCATAATCATAATCATGCATATTGATTGAGAAATTTCCACGTACAAGTACTTTGACCACGATATATGTGTAGGGTTGCTTGTATTGAATAAACAGTAAACCCTCTATAAAAAATAATTAATATCAATTAAATGAGATAAGTTAATAAATAAGCAAAACCTAGAAATCAGAAGGAAAATGGGAACTTAGCGTCACGATATTAGAGCAATTTGATATCTGTGTATAGTTACATGAGCGTTGAGCATGAATACAATTTAAAAAAATATTTATATGACAAATTTTATATAATTATATACATATAAGAGACTTCTGGTCCGGACATGCCGCATTGACGTGCGGCATTCTATCGGCGTTTTATTCATTACCTTTAATACTCTAATAATAAGAAACTAAAAATTTTAGTCACGTTCTATCAATTATAAGATTTTTATGTCTATACTAGAAATTTCTTTTAATCTCTTATTTTTATTCATCCAACATGTCATGGTAAACAATAAAAACACTTGTAGATGGAAAGCTTAGATAACAGTAACTTTACTGGACCTTGGTGGCATATACTGACCTCGAGTAATGTTTATAATTTCCCACAGGAGCAAAGCTATCAGCTTGTCGCTTCTAATATAATTATTTTAGACAACAACATCCTGTTCATATATTATTAATATGAATTTATGAAAATATACATGTACCGAAGTATATCGTATAGTAAGGTCTTCGTGGTGCAGCGGGACAGCGTCTGATTGTAAGCGGTAGGCTGTTTAGGTGGTTCGACTCTAACTCGGAAAAATTTATTATTTAATTTTTTTCGCTTAACACATAATGAACAGAATATCTTAACTGTAGTTTATACCTTCTTTACTATGCGGCGTAAAGCGTCGGGGTGATTAAACAAAAATTGAAAGCGTTAAGAATACAGATTATCAAACTATTTCTGAACTTCAATCTACAGACGTAAAACATTACGAGATCCCATTTCAGTTGATGAACCACTGACAACTCACATTATACCATCCTAAGTTGTAATGTTTGTTCTTTATTTTTAATGGCCCCGCTATAAAAATTGTACGCATGTAAAATAAAGAATTTTTTTCTTTTAATATTTCATTATTTTAGAATACTAATAATTTGTGTTAACTGAAACTCTAATTAGAAATAAATTATATAATAAATATTCTTGGATGGAACACACATTCAACGATAAAGTGGAGCTGTGAGCTACATTAGTAATTTTAGCTCTTCTATGAACATGTATAGAAAGGTAAGTTAGTAAGTTATGCCATGTATAAAAATATTGTAGCCTAATACCATCACTACGTTTTGATATACACTATCTCTCCTTCGAATATTATCGAAGAGAGACAACATAGTGTCAAGACTTTCCGTTTTCCGCTTTTCGCTCGTATGAGTGGCGGAGCATGAGTATTCAGTGGCGGAACTTAACACCGTGAAAACGAAATACAATTGCTAAGTAAAGATATGTAATTAAATGTACTTTAATATTACTTTAAAAAAACTAAGTCTGTTATTCGATCTTTGTATTATATATTTTTTACTTTCGAGTTACATATATGAATTGTAATATAAGGAAAATAACTTTAAACCACCATAAAGAGATTACGCTTTGAAAGCGGACCACAAAGATTTGAAAGCAACGGACTTACTAAGAGCAAAGTTAAAAAAGTTAATCATGATACTTAATTTGCGAAATTAATGAATTATTGTAAAAGTTGAATAAAGTTTTTGGTATTATTAAGTAGCTTTAAAGTAAAAATCGTTAGCTATCTTAAGTAGTTGGTGTAATATGACTGTAATGTTTAGAATTTAGAAATAAATTGTATGAATTCACTGCCATGCAATTGGAATGGTACCGGAAACATTCATTATATTGCATATTTAATGTTTGGATAGACATGGACAAAAACTGCTTAAATTTTTTTTATATGGTGAAATTGTATATTTAAAATGTCAAAACACTATATTTTGTGTAGATTAAGGCACTAATTCGTCAACAATAACTGTGTATTAATTTAATAAGAAAATTAAACAATTGAAACTGATAAAAATGCTTGTACTTTAAAATATTATTTATTAAATTTCAAACTTTTATACACAACCTACCTTCTTTTTGTACCACTCATTCTTGCATCATATACTTTTTTACCTCTTCTTCTTTCATCTTTCAACCTGTCAATGGCCAATAATTGATCAGACCTGAAGAATTTTTTTTTAAATTCTTACGGTAACATTCTCGCTTATGCTTACCACTCTGTGGATTATAATGAATTTGTCTAGCTATACTGTTTCTGCATATCCTATGAAAAGAAAATCTTTTCAGCATTGTATTATTGTTACGAGCAACAATAATAGTACTAATTTCATATCCATTTTGTTCTTCATCACGTTTTATCTCTTCATTTGCTGTTCCATTTTTTCTAAAAATAGAGGTACATCTTCCAAGATGTACCACTAAATTAAATTTTCTCTGAAAATTCCCTACGAAGGCAGATGTAATTTATACTCTGCATACATACAAGCCACAGGCTTATCTGTTATGCATAGCTTGACAGGAACGTAACGGGGACTGGAGCGCGTCACTATGTAGCATGAACAACCAAATATTGTAGCGTCATAGTTTTAGATTTAAATTATATAAAGTTATATATTATATATAAATTAAAGAGAGAAAATCTCTGTTTTCTTTTGTTTCACTTAGCAGAAAAAAAATCATATTCATTAAATTGAGAACACACAACTCTTAACTCACAATGTCCCCAATCCGAGGACCATAGTACCGCCCATTATAAAATAACAGCGCCTGGACATTTTCTCTGCTTGCTATGCGTCACGCTGAACCCGTAGTAAAATATAAATAATCATAAAGTACCTAACATACTGGGACTTAACTACATTTTAACATATTTTATTATTAAAGACGAAATTATCTTTTTGCCATTTCTTAAAGTTTCACATTCTAAGAAAAGAAATATGTCCAGAGCTTAGGTGACGTGTCCCTTGACAAATACAACTTGACTCTTATATAATATTCATAAAGAAACATAAAGTGTAGATAATGTCTAGAAATCTGAGGAAAACTTTATAATACTTTCTTTAGAGTTCTCCCCACTGAATATCATTAAAACCTTTTAGTTGTTCGAGCGAAAAACGAAACTGATCGACGATTCTTTGTAATTTTGTTATTGTTCAAATACCAGTATGCATTTAGGCATTGATTGTTTGAAAATACGATTTTTATAGAATTAAGTTGTTGTGTTGAGCCACAAAATTTATTTATAAAGGTTTTGCATTGAGTTGAGTGGCGGTACACAACGCCGCGCTGTCTCGCTAGCGCAGGAACCTGAAAATGATTCATCATTCCGTTGATTGTCAGACACTATTTATTTGAAACATCGGAAATTATCTTTTTACATGTAAATATATAATTCTTGCTCGCTATAATACTATGTGTTAATAGTGAAATTGTATTATTTAGCAATATCAGCTTTGGTTGTTGAGACATAAATTATGAATGCGAAACGTCGCGTCTATTAACAACGTGGCGGTATGTCGAGAACTGGTCTGGCACTTACTCGCTTCAGCACATATGGAAGTATTAATTAATGATGTGAACATTATGAATAAGCCTCATCTAGAGAAACACCGGTAAGATTTATATCATACAAAGTATAAATAATTGAAATGTTGATTTATATTTTCTTATTTATTGCAATGAGGAGAAAATCTACAAAAAAGCTCATAAGCCATGTAATTAAAAAGCTTCATGAAACAAATAGAGATACATACAAAAAATCGTTTTATTTTAATGTAGCTGAGAATTAATGTAATTAATAGTTAAACTTAAGTTCTAAAAGTTTCAGAATCAATTTAGAATTCAAATCTGGGCCCGAATTCGACCATTTAGATCTAAGTCTATAATTATATTACGTTTAAAAAAACGTTCACACAAATGTTTCGCTCGTCAACCTCCGCTCTCTACGTTTGCTGTAATCTTTCTGAAGGATAATCAAGTAATTTACGATATTTTTATATTCATATTGAAAACAAAACACACAAAACTTACTTACAAAACATTATGTTATATTTTTATGTAATAGAAATAAAAAATATCATAAATAAGATACCGGTGTTGCAAAGTCGCACAGCGTCAGACTGTAAACGCGACGATTGTGGGTTTGATTTCCACTAAATAAATGGGAATAAATGATTTAGTTTCCTTTTTATGATAAAGCGAAAAAGCGCGGCGTTAAGTTCCGCCAATCAACTTGCAATATTTCGAAAGGAATAAATTGGGCAACGGAGTCTTAACAGTACTCTCCTGTTTACGGGATACAGTGTGAAAAAATATCGGTCAAGTGCGAGATGGACTCGTGCACCAAGGGTTTCGTACCAATTTCACGATAGTAGGCCAACGGTAAGTAAAATTTATGTAAGTTGACAGATCTTAATTTGTGATTTCATTCGGCACTTATTTTGTATGAATTTAACTATAGATATAAGCTTGTAATGGTGTTTTCCGTGATCTTATAATTTTTATATTTCAGATTCAGAACAGAACAGAACATATTCCCTACGTCAAAAGCAGAACCCTAAAAACTGCTATATATGGAAATATATTAACTATCTTATGTGTGATCTTCCCACAGAATACTTATTACGTTTGTATATACGAATATTGTACTATATTAGACAAAGACTGTATTGAATTCATGATTTATGATGTTGTAGATTGATTTGTGACATCAATATAAGTATTTGGTACGCAATAACGCACAACCAGGCGGCCGGTATGTTAAATAAACACACGACACCTATCCAGCAGTCGCATCATATGATGTTAATTTAAACTAATAGCATCACATACCCAATCAACATACACTAATTCGTAAAAGAACTGTGAAAGATGTTTTATAAATTTATGGTGTACTTCCGAAAAGCACATACCGACGATCGACCTAAAATTTGGTAGACTAACGTATTTTGACCTCCTGATCATGAATATCAATATAATCTTAATCTCCGCTGTTCACACGCATACACACACACACACACACACTTTCTGGGGAAAGCTAAAAAAAATTAGTCTAAATCGGTTAGGAATGCGCGATCTTGCAAGCCGAACGAAAAGAGGTTCTCCTTTGTTTTTCTTATGCAAAATGACGTTTGCGCCAATTTTCGTGTCGTGATCAGGAGGTCAAAATACATTATTCTACCAAATTTCAGATTGATCGGCGGTATGCGCTTTTCGGATGTTTATTTATAATTTTCTATTACCCCTTACGCAATGTAAGGTAGCATGATGCATGAAGTAACAATCGAAAATATTTCGCTAAAGCGTACGTATCCGCCTCAGCGACGCTGAGCAATATCTTGGCTTCGTTAGGTCGTGTAACTGACATCGGCTATCAGCAAGCAGCCCGTAGCCCGCCGGACCCTGACAATAGCAAAATAGCATATTGTATCCTTCGTCCCATCAAACGACATTCATAACAGTGGAATAATATTTTAATTTGTATTAAATCTCGCTTTGATCCGCAATGTGTGTCGCCCCTATGCAAAATAAAAGATTCTCTATTATAAGATAGTGTAATTATAGGATATGAATAACATTTTATCATATTAACTTTATATTTCCATTTCCAATGCATAATATTTATTATTATTGTATTACACTCTCACGTGAATATTTCACGCATCTGCGCTTTGCCGACGACACAGTCATAATGGCTGAAATGCACCAGGACCTGCAAAACATGTTGTCGAGTCTAAATACTACCTCGAGGCGTGTTGGACTCGAGATGAACTTGGAAAAGACCATCATGTTCAATCAACACATTATCCCCGAGCCGGTCTCCCGCGAAGTTGGGTAGAGACAACTTTGAGGCCGAAATAACCAGAAGAGTGCAGCTTGGCTGGGCAGCATTTGGGAAGCTACGTCATATCCTCGAGTCATCGATAAAGTCCGAAATGAGATTATCTGCCAGAAGACCAAAGTAACAGATATAGTCTGGAAATGTAGCAAATTGAATTGGGCAGTGGACTGGTCACATCTGTCGTAGCACCGATGGACGATGGACTAAACGGGTACTCGAACGAAGACTACGTCTCGGCAATCGTGGCGTTAGACGTCCTCGGGCCGGATGGACCGATGATATAAAAAAGGCGGTTGGTAGCGACTGGATGGCGCGACCGGATGGAAATGAGAGATTGTGCCTTATGGCGTACCCTGGGGGAGGCCTATGTCCAGCAGTGCACTGTTATAGGCTGATAATGTAAAATGTTGTATTAAATTAAAAAGTATCATAGAATTGCACGTTCCCACCGTTGGTTTTGCTTATACCTTAGAAATCGAAGTCAGGCACTTACTGTAAAGGGTCACTGTTTAACGTTTCTTCCAGCCTCCTCAGGAGTGCCTCTGGGTTCACATATTGGCCAATTTCTCTTTAATATATTTATTAATGATGTAACTTCTTGTTTTCATAAATCTAAAGTCTTTCTTTACGCTGACGATATAAAAATATTTACGTCAATTATAGCTTTACATGATTGTCATTTACTCCAGGAGGATTTGTGTAGATTAATATCTTATTGTGATTCCAACCACCTGTATTTGAATATCAGAAAAAGTAATATTATTACGTTTACAAGAAAGAAGAATCCCATAGTCTGAACTTAGTGAGCTCCGTGATCTTGGTGTTCAATTGGATGAAGGATTGTTTTTTGAATCACATTTTAACATTGCCATCTAAAAGGCATACAAAATGCTAGGTTTTGTGTTACGTGTGTCCAAAGATTCCCTTTTACTACGAAATAAACGAAATAAACCTTTATTTGCAATATCTAAATTTAATACAAAATATGCTTCAAATAACTTTGTGTCATGTGCTTACAAAACTTTTAATTACAAGTATTTTGATTTAAACATATTAATAATATAGTATACGTAAATTTAAAAAATTGTATCAAGAACCGTAACTTTCAGTGTAGTTAATTGCTTTAGTCAATTTTTATTGTTGAGTGCGTTAGTTTTATTTTTGGTATTTTTAAATTGAGTTTTTACTAATATTATTATATTTTATAGAATAATTATGTACATTATAATAATTAGTGTTTAAGTAATGTACGTTTTTATTTATTGGCATTTATTCTATTTTCTATGTTTTTTGTTTTTAATCATTTACTGTACTGTTTGTTTCCCTGAAAAATAAATTAATAAGTAAATAATTAAATAAATTACTCAATTGTTCAACTCAACTGTTGCAGGCTGTCTCCTTATATATGCCTAGCGGCTACTGTGACACGGCCAGGAAAATTAAAATAATTCATTCTCCCCAGTGGGAATTGAAACGAAAACCGTCGCTTTTATAGTCATACGCTGTTTATGTGTAGAGCAATTAACAAATATAATTGATCTTTATCCTCCCTCTCTCTCTATCTACCTTGATATATGCGGGAAACAACGTGAAAAAAAAACATCTTTTGGAATGGCATTATATATGTTAACTGCTCCGTTGCGACCCGGGGGGTTCTATGGGTGACTTTAAAGCCGCCGTGCAGAGCCAGAGCAGAGCCAATGTGCTATATTTTCTTTTGTTAAGATTACCAGCAATAGATATGGTGGGATTGATACCGCTCGTTTACTACCTCTGGGTGATATTAACAGAAAATTGTTTAGACTTTTGATTGGTACTATTTATCCTTCTGGTGGCACTACTAGCCTCAATGATAAAAGGTTTTAACCAATAGAGCTAAAGCACGATTTAATATCTTATATTTTACAGTAGTGTGGAGGCAGTTGTTAATCTGACGCAGTCCCAATGCGCCCCGATGGCATCAAACTTATTCGATATAGAAAATTGACTTACCCACTTCCATATCTCACTATTTATTATTACAATGTATATACATGCATAATGCTTGTCAGTTATAATGTAAATAGAGTTACGTTAACTACGAGCTTTTGTTTACAGTGTATGACATCGGAGTTTCAATTAAGGTGCCAAATTGCTGATCGAAATCGATTTTAACATTCAACACCTTTGTTATATAATATATTCAGAGGAACGTTTTGCACGAATATTTAATCTGTTTACTTTATAAATATTATTAATTTTGTATATTTGCTTGCCGATATTATAAATGGGCTCTTGACCTATAGAAATCATCACCAGCCTTATAATGTCTTGGATGTGACCTAATATTGGAAGATTAAATCAATAATATGAATCAAGTCACAAACGAGACACTTAATAATAAAATAGAAACAAGCTCAACTTACCTGTCATGGCCAGTAAGTACTGGTCAGCTTACATATATATGCGAAGGAGAAAACATAAATAAAATTTAGGTCGTTTAACAAATCGATATGAAATACGAGTTAAGTATAAACTTCTAGTCCAGTTAAACTAAATTTACCTTGCAGTTGAGTATATTCATTATATTTTCAACATGTCGAAACAATTTCGATACTACTTTTAGATACGTAACCTTCTTTTTAAATTAAAATTTTATACTTTAATTTTATTCTTTGATTTTAATATACAGGAGGAAACCAAATTGTCAGTCCTAATGTGTTTTTATTTAATCAAAGCTAAGAGGTGGTTACACTGAAATATTGATATACTTATAACTATTAATATTAATAACTAGCAATTGACAAGGCAATTAGTCCATGAATGCACAATCAATCTGTTAATAGAACTTTTTCGCATATTAAGCGAATAGGATAGGCAGGAGAAACCTCCGTTATCCACTTTTAGCCTTTCGAGACTTTGTCGACGTTTTTGTTTGTTTGACGTTTTGTCATATTACTAGACAGAGGAAAACGAAAATTATAATACTTCTCTGAAAAAAAACGAACCCACAACCGTCGCGTTAACAGTCAGACACTGTGCAGCCACGACGGACTTTATATGAGATATATCTAAGTACTGCTACTTATTTGAGTTCACTCTCAAGGGCATCGCCTGAAGACCACCTTTACTTTACAGTATTACGGGAATATATGTTTCACTAAAGAGATTTTACTCTTAACTCTATACAAATTGACTAAAGTCAATGTGTATGCATGAGCTTCAGTTATGCATTTTAATGTATAGTTATGCTCAGTTTGCGTTTGCACGATATGTAGTAAAATAAATTTTACTTCAAGGAACTATCTGGTTTATTATGCATTTATTGATCTAATTCAGAATATAATTAAAGTCGTAGTATATACGATAGTACAATATATTTGGTTTAGTAACAGATTATTGGGTAAAGAAAAGTAAAGGCCAATTCCCAAGACCACGCTAGACAAGAAATAATATACCTATAAGCTTTCTTTGACATATATCATATGTTTATATTATTTGTATTATTGTAGTATTGTGTTGATCGTGATAACATAACACATTAATAGAAAAATTATGTATTCCGCGATAACATAACAGTTACGTAGAAAATATACGGTAATGTTTGTTCGGGAAAATTAGTTATTTTGATTGTGGCGCTCTCACGAGACGAAGCGTGGCGTTAAAAAACGCCACTCAATTAAAATTCGGGCATGTATAAAACGGAGTTTCTGGTCACAAGCTTCTTGAAAGTTAAATCAATTTTGATATTTCTTAAAATATTGAATATCAATTTAACATTTTAAATGTATATTTTATAATTATTACAGGTGAATATTGTATAAAATTCAGGTTTTACTATGTCAACTCTCTCGTCGTCGTTCACCTTAACCAAATTATGTCTCAATCACCAGGAAATACTGTCCGACCGTCCTATATTTATAGTAAGCTATTATATAAATTATATATTTATAGTAAGCCAGGCTACATTAGGATGAATAAGATGTGATCAATACCTACATTACTGATATTATTAATAAAGATAGTTGTATGTTTTGTAGTAGTGGATTAAACAAAAAAAAATCAATACAGTGCGCGTAATACTCGCGCACTCAGGGTTCCGTACCAATTTTATGATTGCGGGTCAGCGAATTGGACAACTTTAAGTTTTTAATATATTAAGTAAATAAATTTTATTTACTGTGATCGTATTCACTAATTTTGTATGAAATAACTATAAATATAAGCTTGCAATATTTTCTTTCTATGATAGACTTATAAGTTACGAATTTCAGATATTTATTTTATTTATAAACTAGGGTTTTTACGTCTTGTCAAATTTCAATAGTCCGGGTCAACTTTTTTTGCTGTCATTGAGCGGCTATAGAACTCGATATTTAGTATTATTTTCAGCTTGATACATTTTGATAAAATGGTCTACATAGACAAAGAGGCAGACAGCAAAGTGTATCAATGTATAAGAGTTCCTTTTTTTTCTTTTGTGTTACCCTATGTAAGTAAGTATTTCAATAAGCTCAAGGCTTTGTGATAACATAGCGCGGCGTTGAGTTTCGCCACACTCACGAAATATCTCGAACTCGAGCGGAAAGCGTTTGACATTGAGTTTTTGCCGACCCTACTATGTGGTATAAAATGGAGAATATTAATCATTATTAAAACTGAACACAGTTCTATTAAAATAATACACATCCATATAACAAAAAATATTTACAAAGACGCCCTAAATTATAATGCTTATAAAAAAATAATGAAGAATTTCCATATGAAAACTTTTCTTTTATATACATTTTAATTTGCTCCTCCAATTGAATATGTTGTGAGAGTAAATAAATAAACATATTTGAATACACTCTTCAAAAGCTTCAACCTCATAATTAGATGCCAAATTGGTATAGGAACGTACCGCACTAGAAATTTTGTTCGAAAAAATAATTTCATTCGTATAACAAAGTGAAATTAAAGTAAGATGCAATTAATTATATTGATTATATAAATTTATATAGTATATCTTAGTATTATAAATTTATAGAGTATATAGTTTATCTTATAATACAATTTTAATAATTCAAACGTATATTTTTATATTATTTAGTACAGAATTGCTTGTTCGTTAACAACAACCGCTCTCGTATACACTCTTAACAATAGCAAAAATATGCAGAAATATAATATTCTTTTATGCGGCTTCTGAGAAGAGCCGCATTTGATTAACATCAAGCATATATTGTTATATTAAAGTTTTTATTTAACAAAAGAAATAAAAATAATAAAAAAAATACAATAATTAATATTTCATTTGTTTTTGTGTATGATTATGACAATTATCGTTACATTGCAATGATGTAAATACTGTGTTACTATGATGTGAAACATTAAAAAAAAAAAAATCGTGATAATTAAAGTGACCTCTATAGTGTACATAATACACATATAAATATAAAATATATTTTATATTACATTCCAATTTAGAATTATTATTATTACGAGAAATTATGATTTATGTAGTTGTAGTTTTTTTATATATTATATATGGTACTCCATTTGAAATTCAATGCAATTCCTAAATCCGACCCGCTAGCACAGTCGATTTCATTAAGAGGCTTACGACCATTTCAAATCTCGGTACCTCTAATTATCATATAACCCATACATTAATGACATACTCGTACATGTATTCAGAATTATAAAACGTAAAATATTATTAATACTTCGATGAAAAATAAATATAACTAGGTAAATATTGGTCAAGTCTGGTCTGATATTGGCGCACCACCACTCATTTTGAATGAAATAAAGTAAACACATAAGTTGATTTTTCTTTTTCGTAATATACTTATAAATTTACATTTTTCGGATTTGTTTACGTTTAACTTATTGCCGAATTTCTATAAGTCACAGGGAAGTACCCTGTAGGTATTCATTACGCGATGAATTTCATACAAATATGGCAAAAACGTAGCATTAACTCTCATATCTTTTGATTGTGTTGACTTAGAACCTTGAATTTTTCCGTGCTCTAAGATATTTTATTATTTAAGATAGATAGATAGCTAAAGCCGATTATCTTCATGTTTGTCATTAATTGCAACTCGATAACGCCACGCGATTTTGAGAAAATGGTCTTGTGTGACGGACATACAAACAGACAGACGGATAACTAAGTGATCCTATAAGAGATCTACTTTTTTTCGTTTTGAGATATGGAACATTGAAAACAGATAGTATTCTATGTCATAAAGCTATTAAAAAAATGTAGGAAATGAGTTCATGTAAAATAGAGTAAACATAATTATTATGACTTTTTTCCGAAGTAAATTTCATTTTGTTGCCGTCTTTTTATGCCCTATCGTTCGTTTTGATGAAATCACAATCTATCCAATTGTTAATTAAGTCAGTTGAACGTGCTCTTTGACATTAAGCGAAAAGTCACCAGCTTCGTATTTTTTAAATTGTAATTTTAAAGTATTTTCTGTAGTGATTGTACTTAACAAGTACATTAGAATTCTTAAGGTTTTACTAGAAGTATGAAATATTGATTTTGATGAAGAATATATTGTAATAAAAGCAACGCAGCTAATGATTGGTTGTATATATATGACCGAAAGAGAAGAATTGAAAAATGGAAAATAGTTTGGACTTACTAGATTAAGTTTAAATTCAGTCAGTCAGTTCAGAGGTATACGAGTATACTATACATGTCATGCTAACTTCAACACTGCACCTATTCCTATAATAACTTATAAAATCTATAATAGAAATAGATTTTCAAATACATAAATCCTTATATAGTTAAGATAGATGGCGAATGCATTGTTCCTACAGTTGCATAACTTAAAGTAACTTTTACATCGTTAAGTAGGACTGTGATCAAAGGTTACTTACGGATCGAGTTTCCTGCAAGTTCAGTTAAGTTGAATATATTAATATTCAATGTTAAAGTGTCGCTAAAGCGTCTCAACGCCCCGTTATATTTAACTGTTTAGGCCATGTCTGTATTTTTTTATTTACTTATTCATTATTATTTATTTATTTATTTTCTGTTTGCAAACGGTTGTGGGTTCGATTCTCACTCGGGAAATTATGAATTATTTACATTTCCTTGCTCTGGTAACAAGACAAAATTTGGTATTGAGTTCCGCCACTCAACATGAAATATCTGAAAATCGGGCGGAAAGTGGGGAATGGAGTGTCTTAACACAAGGTTTCCCTCTGCCTATCCTGCTACATGCGGGAAGCATGAAATTACTTATTTTATTTGTCATTAATTATTTTTAAAATTAGGAAAGTATTTATTATTGTTGGTATTTTTAAAATTAATTATGTTTTTTATTTTATCTTAATTCTAAAATAAGCTGAAAAACTCACTGTATATCCGCATATAAAAGTCAGGTTGTTAAATAAATAACAGTGAAACATGCTGTCATAGTTTAATATGGTTTCAAATAACTCCTAAAATTGGATTATCTTTAAGTTCAACTTTACATAAGTAAGTACACGAAATGCGATAGAGAACCTCATAGTAATAGTATTAAGGGGATTATTAGCATTAGTAACGGCCATTAACCTTTACGTATATTCTATAGAATTACCAAGAAAATGGAAATATCGAATTCGTTATATTTTATGTAAGACTGGAAAATACATGTGACGTACCAGATGCAGACGATTTCGTGCATGTTTATTTTGATATTAACACCTTCGCATTTCCTTTTGAGATTCAAGCATGGTTCTAAAGATGTGATTGACAAATATATACATCCCTTTCACGCTCGTGTAAAGGCAATTAGGCGGTGTATTCAGTTTTTCATGCAAGGAGCGACAATTTCAGAAGTAAAAGCTTTCAGTCCGCGGTCGGGCGGCACGGCGGGCGGATGTGTCTCATCAGCGCAACCGTGTTTTAAACATCGCTGGTCGTATCTACGTAAAAATATTTTTTTATGGAAAAATGGACGCCGTTACCACTTGTGTCATATTGTAAAAGTTATCTCCAGTTTCAATCGAACGTAAAATAAATATTACCGATTGGTGTGTGAAAGTGTATGCATTATATTTAATGTAAATATTCACTTGCCTATCATCTTTTTGAAACTAATAGTTAAAAAATACTTTTATGTGTTAAATATACCTGTTGGGCCAATCAAGTGACTTATTTTAGAACTCCTTTGATATCAAAGTAACAGAAACTTCATATCACATATACCTATCCCTTTTTGAACTAATATTAGACTATATCTTATATTTGGACCAAGTTTGGATGAGCTGTAATATATTAGTTTAAAGTGTATACAGTAGCCTATATAGTATTTTAGCGTATATAATAGACGTATCTGTTCGGGACTCCTAGCAACACTGACAACGAAGTTTTTTTATCTATTATTCAGGTAAGTGTTTTATTAATCATTGAGGTTCTTTTTCAGCATTAATTGAGCCATTATAGAGCCAGCCAGCCATTATAGTGACATCAAATATTAATGTATACCGTACCTAAGTTTGATTTATACATTGACCATATTATTATATACTTTTTAGGACAAAAGTATGTTACATACAATATGTTCAGGTTCCTTAATGATAAAAATAAAATATTAAAAAAAATGCATCCAAATGCATTAAGCTTGTCAAACATTTACAAAAGCTAGTAAATGATATATTGCAGGCGCTAATTCGAGATTCCTAATAGAATACATCATCGATTTACTGATGTATTAGTATCTTAATCTAGCATTTCCAATATTTCAGATAATGTCTTTACGATAAATGTATTATAATGATATTTTAGCTACTATGTGTTCATAATATGATATATTTAACAGACATATTTAATACAATGTCTTAAGACACTATCACTGAGTTTTCCAGAATTTTTAAGCGTTTTATACAATATCTGGCATTTTATAAAATTGTTTAAAATATTTACATAATATGGGTACATGATATACAATAAAATAACTTTCCAAGTTTATGACTACGTAATGGTTTTTTAAAGGTTTTCATTATAAGACTGATTTCTTTTAAATAAATGTTATATTGGTATAGTTCAAGCAGGAAAAGCCACGAGCGGAACACAAATTTTATAAAAAAATTAAACATTTTTTTAAAGATTTTTTAAGTATAAGTAATTGCATTTTTACAGAATTATTATTAAAGTAATATCTGTGTTCTCCAGAAATTTTAACAGTTCATCTATCTTCTTCTCAGTCTTTAATTCTTGGCGGAGACGTCGAGTTATTGCTTCGATGGCACACTAACTAGGCTGATGTACGCGCACATGGCCGAGTTTTTGTATCGTTCTCTCTCAGTCTTCTTATCTCGACCTGTTCGAGTTCCCTAGTATTGTCGTCTTTTGATATCCTGCGCACAGCCCTCTCATTTAGATATATTGGATCCGATGTATATATAATTCGGAACAACATCATAGTTGGCAATATTACATGTACCTGGTATGTTTTGGTCAGGTTCACGATAATCATTTTAGTGTCTTCTCTATTGATGGAAAGATATTTTCAATGTTTATGGCTTCCATTCATGATAACAGATTTTCTATATCTCCTTTTATCTCCTGTGCGAACAATGTAATATCCTCAGCACATCTTAAGTTGCCTATTATTCAGCTCTTTTCCAGGCTTCGAGAACAACCTGCATAATGTATTCCGTATAGATATTGAATAACAATGAAGACAGAATACACCCCTGCTAGATGCCAGCCTCAGTCTTAAAGTCCTCACAGTCATCTATATCCCTCCAAACATCTGCTATGCCCTCCTCATACAATTTCTGCATGAGATGTGTAACATGTTTAGGTGTGTGTGTGTGTGACTAAAGTTTATCTCATTTAACTTTGTCGAAAGCTTTTTGAAACTAGAGGAAACAAAATTAGAGTAGAGTGTTAAATTCTCTTTATTTCTTTATAATCTGACACTATACTGAAATAAGTTTTCTTTTAACGTACCCAATACCCGATATTTGACGGAACAAATAAAATTTGATATTCTTGAGTATAAGATTAAAAATATGTTATAACAATATTAATAGGTGAACCATATTCTATTTTTGTATAGAATACGTCATAGAGTGAATTAAGATGCGTTTTTAGATTGGAAGTACGTTACATACATTTATTTTTGTAATAACACGTGGTCAACATTATGGGAGCTGCGTGTCCGTTTTATAGAGTAAAGTTTAAAAGTGTTATGTTTTAAATTGATAAGATTAAAATTTAATCAATTTTTATTATTATTTGTATAGTTTTGTTTAAAATAGTGTTAAGAAATTCCGCTCTTCACTCTTCGTTCTATTTAAAGAACTGATTTTGAAAGGTTAAAGGTCATTTTCTCGAGGGATTGAACTAGACCATCGCTTTCCAATTATGTCATCAATGACTTGTTGATATATTTGTAAATGTTATTAAGTAGTCTCTGTATTTTTCAAAATTATTTTCGTAATCTCACAACGCCATTTTATATTTACCTTAGATTTTTTTTGGTACACAAATTAATAATTCTATTAACAATTTGGTAGTAGCGTTAGAATTGTAACTTTTTTAGTTTATCAAAGCACAGTACCAATATAACCGGTAGCCAAATGGTAATTGACAGTTCGATGGAATGCCGGAAAGAACCGACGTACGGTCGATTTTAGAAACTAAAAATACTTTAATTATTAAGTGTTAATGTGGGATCGGGATATTCAAACGCGTAATTGTTTACAGATAATTTCTTTGATCAAAATAGCTCAATAAAAGGCTTATCAATTGGTTTTGGTTTTATTTTATAAATGCGGTTTTGCTGCATGACCATGTTGTGGCATAGCATGTGTGTGTTTGCGGTGTGTGTAAAGCAAGGATATGTAAGACTATACGATATACACGATGTGTGTCAGTTTCAGTTGGGTTATTCCCTTTATAAGATGTTGCTTAAGTAGGCGGAAAGTTTTAGGAAAAAAAGAAAAGAGAGATTGCGTGGTGAGTGGCGGAACTCATTGCCGCGCTCTGTCGTCATACCAGAGAGAGGAAATTAATAATTTATTTTCCCCGACTGGAAATCGAAGTCCTTATCGATAACCTTATCGTTTACATTCATACTCTGCGAAGTGCACTGCACACCCCAGTACCCGAAATGAGAGATGTACAAAGATGTTTGAAATTATCCTTAAATACCTCAAATAATAAAGATAAAAGTTGTAAGTGGAAAATTACACAATTTTTTATACAATAACATAGGAAGTGTAATATAGGAAATTATGTTACATTTACCAATTTGAATTTTGTACTACTGTTTATTGAAATTATTACATACAATATCATCATATTTGATTTGATTCATGATTAATTTATGGAAAACAATGGAAAATTTACAGATTTAGTATTAAAGCGGCACTCTATTTCCATTACATAGTAAATGAGCGAACAAAGTGACACACCTCAGTCAGTTGGAGATGTCTACACAATGGGTGGTGTGCTCACAATGGCGCTTTTTCTCATAAGAGCACGAATCTTTACTGTCAGTATAGGTATGTCTGGTTCGATTGATTAAAAATGGCTTAAATCATTTAGCACAATTAGTTTTAGCCAGTTTTATTTCTACTTGAAGTAACTAAAATCGTTGTTATTTATATCGAATATTTTATTTATATCGAATTTATATATTTATATCGAACGTATTCTAAATAATAAAAAAGGTGGGTAAATAAATTGCTACCTTTTAAGTATTCTATACAATAAGTTAGTTAATATATACTGCATTACATAATGATTGTTATGAACGATTCATATAATGTAAGGAGTATTTCTCGTACGTACGCTTAATAAATTAATGTCTATAAAGAAAGTACTTATATATTATTCACATACTTCATAAAAAAAAGTATATACATACATTGAAAGGTTCACTAACTTAGTTTGTTTCAGAATGTTGCTTAAGGAGATTTACATAATTCATTTTTTTATATTAGAAGTGTAAAGTTTGTAAGATTATTTCATTACAAGATTTTATTACTTATAGTACAAGATTATTCGTAGATACTTTTTCATTTTAGGGTCAGGATTTTTGTTTCGTTATTCATAACAGAATATAGTAATACAGTTTATCTCAATTACTTAGTAAAAAAATATTAAACCTGCTAATATTGCCATAGTAAAGGACTACCATTACCATAAAGTTTAAATATATTGTTGTGAACGTGGTCACATGAATAATGTAGAGACAACATAAGCCTACAAAATACTTTGTCTTATGGCATACATAATATATTTCAGAATTTTATAGGTGGTACGATAAATATAGCTTTATTCTATACACAATTTATCTTTTTGTTGCGTGTGAATTATGCTTTTAACATTCGTCAGGCACATCACATTAGTATTATCGTTTTTATATGACAATTATGTCACCGTTTTCAAATACTATACCACGAATAAAGAATCGGTTGGTTAGGTTAGTTAAAAGTTTACATTTACTTTATGTAATTCCTAGTTAAATATAATAATAATCAGAAATTTACTTTAACTTATAAAGTTAAAGTAAGTTTAGTAACATATTTCTTTATGTATAGATTCATTAATAACTGTTATTCTTAATAGTTTTTGATATTTTTATAATATTTTTTTTCTTTTTATGCACAGAAAAATTGTACAATTCTCATTATTATGCATAATGATAAATAATAATAGTTTAAATATATTAAGTTAATCATATAAAGTCAGCACAATTGTTGTAGGTTGATTTAGTGGATTTGTTTCTCCTATTCTTCTATCTCCTATTTTTTATTTCTCCGCTGCAAGAAGACAAAACGAGGCTTTCATCTCCGCCAATCACCATGGAATGTTTCATAACCTAGATTATCTTTGACAAGATAGTCAAAGATATACGCTATTTGTGGGACATAGTAAAATGTTAAAATTTTTTTTTTTTTCTTATGGGCCTATAACTTAGTGTTAAGACACTCCGTTTTAAAACAATAGGAATAATCTTAACATTAAGACGGTCTAAAGTTAAGTTACTTCAATACATACATTTTACTATTTACTGTTCAACCCCTTTGGACGCGTCCTCTAGGGTGTGATCGTGATCTGTACGTGACCTTCCTCTCGTATAATTGAAATTATGCCTGCGTAGGATAGGTAAGCCCTATATATTGTTTTACCAGTTCATCAAACGGCCATTTTATTTACTTTAGTTTATTTACTTACTTACTTTTTAAGTTAATTTTAAGTTAATTATTATAGTTAATAAATAATAAGTTAACTTTACCAACGCGTAAACAGTTTTGACTCATTTTGTTCTTTAAATTATACCCATTTTATTAGACCTGGAACATTAATATAATTAAAATTAAATCATTACACTTAGTGATAAATAAGCAAAGCAAAAATCTTAGCATAAGCACCTCTTTTTTAAAATAACTCGAAAGTAACTGTGTCTTAACCAAATGTCAGATATAAATTACAAAGCAATATTTTGTATTAGACAATGCATTTTCTTATAATAAAATCGGGCAAGCGAGACGGTAAATTGCATGCCCCCTGGGTGACCGCGTCTGGCTTCCGTTGGTTTATGTTTCTTATATTTTGTTCTCATATTTTATTTGAAAATATTTTGATTTACTTTATAATAAGGATAAATATTAGATTTACATTTTTGCTTATAAAATTGAAAGTGCCTTTAATTTTGTTATTGGATAATAATTAATCAGTCGTTACCACACACCATCATCACATCAGTCTATAGCAGTCCACTGTTGGACGTAAGCCTCCCCCACGGTACGTCATAAGTCACAATCTTCCGTTTTCGCTATCCAGTCACTACCGGCCGCCTGTATTTAAGTCATCGGTCCATCTGACCATGTCCAACGCTACGCTTGCCGAGGCGCGGTCTCCATTCAAGGAACCGTTTACTTCATCGTCCATCGGTTCTACGGAAGTGGGCTGGTCACACCAGCCCACTGCCGCACACACACACACACACATATACACACATATATCATTCTAATTAGTCATCTTCTTATTATGCTTTTATTAATATTACAGCGACACAGAGTCTGACTGTAAACGCGAAGGGTGTAGGTTCAATTCCTTCTCAAATATTTTTTTTTGGGGGATGAATTTTATTTTACTTTTTTTGCTCTGGTGGTTTATACCGCTACATAGTGAAGCTACAAAACAATAAATAAATAAATAAAATATAGCCATAATAAGAAACATTTTAGTATAAAGTACTTCCATTTTATGTATATTTCATATACGTATTTTCTATAATCAAACCTTAAAATCTACTCAAATGATAAACCTATTTTCAGATATAAAGTAATTTACAAGGTTTGTTTAAGATTTAATCTCCCACAGATTTGCATTCTGCGGCAGTAATATCAATTAAGATGATTAAGACAAATTAGGCGTGAAATGGCGGAATCATAAATGTGACGGCAACTTAGCTATACCTGTATAGGCGGGGTAAGGGACGGTGATAAACAACATGAGTTACAGACCTACCGTATTATTCTATATATTAGTCATTAGTCTATATACCTACATGACGTAACTATGTTGAAAAAATTCTAGATGTTTCTTTTTATGTTTATGTATTAGCTGTCGTTTTGCAAATTTATATTTACTTTATTGCAATATTGATTATTGTAAATAATTGATATTTACAGGCTTATATTTTATGTGGCCGTTGTGGCACAGTGGCGCAGCAATTGACTGTTATCGCTACGGTTGTGGGCTCGATTTCCATTCTGGGATATTCCCCTAAGTCTGGTAACAAGAATAAGACGAAAAGCGGGCAAGTTTACAGTAAGTTCCTTTTGCCTACCCACTACTTCATGTGGGAAATTGCGTGAGACTTTTAACTTTAAGTTTTTTAATTTTTAATTATTAATTTAGTGGAAAAGCTAGTGTTTATTTTACGTTTTCCACGTCTCTTGATGAATGAAATAAATTAAACAAACATACTATATATAGGTAATATAGCTATTACATATTGTAATAATATTTACTAAATATGTCCACAAATGTACAGCAAAGCATAAATCAGAAAGACTTCTCTTGGAAACCATAAGTACCCCTTCTTTTATGTGTATCAATCATTAATTCATATGTAAATTGTAATGGATCGTATGCTACGACATTGATCGATTCGTAAATAAGTACTGCAAACTTCAGCTGAGATCACATTACATTATAGTAACAACTTATATCGTATTTTTTTATTTCTATTTATTTTTTTTACCTCCACGCTGTATCTCACACGTATCAGGTAGGCAGAGGGAACCGTAGGTAGAACAAAGCTAGTGGTAATATAGTCCGTTCGCGGCTTTCCGCCTTTCGATGCATTGTTGTGTTGAGTAGCGGAACTCAACGAATGCAATTTTGTCTTGTTGCCAGAGCGAAGAAAATGAAAATAATTTATTCTCCCTGAGTGGGAATCGAACCCACAAACCGTCGCGTTTACAGGCAGACGCTATGCCCCTTCACCATGACGGTCGTCAGTACTATTTTTATAATTTATTTATTTGCTCTCTGCCTTGTATATGTATAATTTATTTCTTTTTCTGAGGTTATCTCTGTCTACATGTTCAGTAGAAGGACATAAAATATTATTCTCAAAGCTCATTAGCAGAGCATTGATTCAGTGCACCTGAATTATAATAGAATTTCAGAAGCTGTACGAGCTTCTTTGATAGTTTTTGTTAAAATACAATCTGCTAAAAAATAATATTGTTCTAATGTTTCGAGTTTTCTTAAATCTCTTTAACTACTAAAAACTGCTAAATATACATGGGTGGTATGTATATTGATTGGTTTTATGATCCCCTACTGGGATCAACGGTTATTCTAGATCAAGTTACATCCTGTATAACTTATTAAAGAAACATTATTTTATAATATCAAAAAAAACTTTAAAAACAATTTTCACACTTCCTCCACTTTGCTCGGTCTTTAACCTTGACTATCTATTGTCGCTCATGTCCTGCGACACGACATCCAGCCATCGCTTCCTCGGGCGTCCGAGTGGTCTAACTCCAGAGACAGACATGTCAAGGCCAAGACCATCTCAGCCATTGCGTACGCTCTTGGAGCTTATCCAACCTTGGAGCTTATGAACCCCAAGACTACCTCGAATGAATGTGTTGCGTATGCGGTCGGTCTGCGTTACGCCACACATCCACCTCAGCATCTTCATCTCCGTGACGCGAAGTTCCTGAAAAACAATTTTCATACATATTCCATTATGAAATTTATAATCTAGATTACAATTATTTGTCTAGATTTCAAAATCAGGTTTAAAATTTAATAGTACCAGTATTTTATATCTTTATTTTTACATAATATTTAATTTTGTTATAAGCGTTCCGTTATATTCATAATTCATGTCTCACTAAAAATATAAAATATACTCTATATAAACTAATGAGCTAAGTTTCTTTCATCATAACCGAAACTAAATATTTGAATTTGCTGACAAAACCGACTTAGTTGCAATAGTATTTGTAATCATCGTTGTTTGCTCATACAATGTGCAAATATTGTGACAAACGTTACTAAACAAATATTATACTGCAAGTTTGACGTACAAAAACGTTTCAATTTATACTTATTTATTAGTATATACATATATACGTGTAAAATTGTATTACGTTTTCGTGTACTATTGTTATATTTAATATATAACTAAAAAAAATTACATAGTAAACTTGCAAAATATATGTTTTAGAAACAAATAATACCAGTGATAGTAAGTAACAAGCTATTATTAGATTCACTCATCTAAAAAAAATTGGTTCACGCTGTTTTTCATATAAAGCAGGATAGGCAGCGACAGTGCAGTTGAGACACACCGTTTCTCGCATTCCGCCTGTCGAGACGTTGCTTGTTGAGTGGCGGAAATAAACACCGCGCATTTCTCCTATATATGTAACAAAATTGCAAAGCTATTTTGAAATATTCTTGCCATCAATTTTTCTTGTTACTTGCATTAATTAATTCTTGAACTTCTCGATATGATATTTGTATAGGTCAAACAAGTGAAATAAAGAATACTAATTGTACTTTGTTTTTTCGCCTTTATCTGGTTAGGTATAAAAAAATATAACCCTGTCTTTGTTTATAATATAATCAAGCTTGGTTCACTTTTTACGTTGTCAAGTTCGAATCAAACTCGTGCATTAAGGACTCTGTACTAATTTTATAATTGTAGATCAATAGGAAGTACCACTTATAAAGTTGACAAACTTAATGTTGCGGACGTGTGCACTAGTTTTGTACAGAATCAACTACATATATAAATCAGTAGTGTTTTTTTTCTGAGATTTATCTATAAATTTCGATTTTTCGGAGTTTTGTACATTTTTTACAGTTAATATGAACTCCTTGGCAAATTTTGTAAGTAGGAAGTACTGAAATGCATTATGCATGGGAAACAAAACTAAGCATAAAAGCTGGCATATTTTGATTACATTGACTTTGATTTATTCTGTGCTCTAATGGATGATACCTCCACGTGATCATGAAAAAAATGATCTTAACAGATAGACAGACATACACACAGATATACAACAAAGTGATCTTATAAGGATTCTCACCTTTGAAGTACGGAACCTTTTAAACGGAATTAATCTTCTAGTGCCTCGTAAGAGACACTCAACATATTTTGCGTCAAGTCGCAACGCAATTTTATTGACTTTCAAAAGCAAATTTATGAAAGGCCATTTCTAGAATATTAGAAATATCCCGCTATATTTTATAGAAGTGTTTTTCATTATTTATGTGTCAAATAGTATTTAATTTTGTGTTCTAGTTTCGACTATAAGTGTACGTTATGTTTCAATACACATAGCAATTATTATTAATTGCTACACCTTACGATATCTTTAAGATAATTCTGATAGATGCCGTCGTGGTATCTACACTCAGTATCTAACTACAGATACGATGATTGTGGGTTCGATTTCCACTCCAGGAAATAAATTATATAATTTCCTCGCTCTGGTAAGAAGATAAAACATGGCGTCAATTTCCATCCCTAAGCATGCAATTCCCGTAAATTGTCTATCTTGTCTACTGTCTATTGTTTGTCTTGTCTACCCTGCTTTATACAGAGAAACGCGTGAAGCTAAATTCTTTTCATTTTAATTTATGTAAAAAAATTAGGAGCATTACCAAGGTTATTTTTATACTGGTTCAGTTGATTTGCAGAAACATACATTTCAAAATTTTAACAATCATTATTTTACAAACAATTTTATGCATAAATGATGTTATAACTATTGCTATAATTATATAATAATATCTTTTCCATGGTATGATCGTAGGTTTTATGGACAGTCTGGCGAAATACCAGACACATTGAAATGTTAATAACAAAAATAGCAAATGCGTAAATACTATGTAAGTTTGTTTGAATATTATGGTACGTTTTCTATATATCAATCAAGAATACGGAATAAATCTCAATCCATCTTCGACTTCACCGATAAATGTCTATAGTTTATAGTAGAGATGCTATTGAACGTGATTTATATGTTGTAGTTTATTTACTAGCCATTGCGTACGGTAAATACGCAGTCATGAAAATAATTATTTCTGTTTTATTTGTTATATATTCCATACTATTATATTATATACTACAATTTTTTGTTTACTTTTTTAACTTTACCATTCGTCATACATTAATCAAGGTAGGTAACCTTAAACCTAGTGCTACCTGCTGAGACAGTCTATTCTCCAGTATTCATCCGACTGGGATCAAGGCCAACCATTGCGACTATGACTGTAAATCCTCTGATAAAACGCTGCCTTATTGCTCCACGATCGCCTCAATAATGTTTATTACGTTTGTACTAACATTTAGTAAAATATAGTACAACGAAAAATGAACAGCTGTTTAATACTGACAGAAAAACATAAAAACATGACAGAGATGACCGAGATGACAGAGATGACAGAGACGACAGAGATGACAGAGATTACCATTTAGTACTAACCTACTTTATTGTGTGTATATATATTGTAATTAGTATGTGTTTAATTTGTTGTAGGTGAAGGAAGAATTTTTATTGAATCTCTTTTTTTACATGCATTGTATTATTATGTAAAGTAGGTTATCTTTTCACCGTACATTCTCCTTCGTGTATTCTCCATACAACGTGACATTTGCGAAGTGAATTGTGCTCAACCGGCACGCTCGAAACGCCATTACTGCGGTACAGAACAGAACAGATGACAGAGATGACAGAGATGTTAACAACATATATACTTTTTTCCATAATGTGGAATAACACTTTAAAGAATAATTTAAAAGAAAACAACTGATTGCATATAATATATAAAATATATATATATAAAGCACATACAACTAAAATGGATAAAAACTGTTCAAACCTTTACCTTTATTGTTGTTTTTACTAGGAGCTTTTATATTGTATAGCATAAAGCAGATTGTGTGTGATTGAAAAACGTGGCACATTGCGTGTGATTGAAAACACTAGGCAACGTATCGTGTAGTGAAATAAAAATGAAATGAATTACCTTCCTGTGTAAAGAGTGATACGATAGATGAATATACGATATCCACTTTGTTATATACTTAATAATAATAAATTGTCAATTAAATATTTGCTAGAAATATATAATATTTCTACGTTCTGGCTTAACATACTGTTTTTTTTATTTTATGTTTTATTGTACAGAGTGTTCTGATACTCCATTCTATGTAAATTCGAGATATTATGCGTTGAGCGGCAACTCAACGACGCTCCTTATCATGCCAGAATAGAGAAATTAAATATTTCATTCCTTCTATGGGAATCGAACCTACTACATCGCATGTCCTCGTTGCTCACCTATTATGTAAAAACACTAATAAAATATGAATCTATGATCGTGGAATTCTTAGCCGTCTGTTTGTCACAATTTTTTTGAATGAATTTTTTTTGTTGTATATTTGTTAGCTATGGGCAGGTACAAGGCTATAATTTATTTTGACAGACTTCATGCAGCAATATAACAGTCCAGCTGAACTAAAAGAAATAATGAAATGATGCCATAACAAAAATAATTGCTCTTTCCATTGACATATAAATCAATAATATGGAATACCTGATATAGAACCACAATAGATCAGCTAAACTATAAGGAGTAAGAATATAGCTCCTTGGTAAAAGTTGTTGGGCGTGATGAGATTGTTGACATTTTGATACATCAAAATCAAGAACATATAAATCAATACATAAAAATTAAGAACCTAATCAAATGGTAACGAAGTTGAGGACAGTATAACATGCGTAAAACACAAACATATATATATATATATATATATATATATATATATATATATATATATATATATATATATATATATATATATAGATAAAAACTGTTCAAACATTTACCTTTATTGTTGTTTTTACTAGGAGCTTTTATATTGTATAGCATAAAGCAGATTGTGTGTGATTGAAAAACGTGGCACATTGCGTGTGATTGAAAACACTAGGCAACGTATCGTGTAGTGAAATAAAAATGAAATGAATTACCTTCCTGTGTAAAGAGTGATACGATAGATGAATATACGATATCCACTTTGTTATATACTTAATAATAATAAATTGTTAATTAAATACTTGCTAGAAATATATAATATTTCTACGTTCTGGCTTAATATACTGTTTTTTTTATTTTATGTTTTATTGTACAGAGTGTTCTGATACTCCATTCTATGTAAATTCGAGATATTATGCGTTGAGCGGCAACTCAACGACGCTCCTTATCATGCCAGAATAGAGAAATTAAATATTTCATTCCTTCTATGGGAATCGAACCTACTACATCGCATGTCCTCGTTGCTCACCTATTATGTAAAAACACTAATAAAATATGAATCTATGATCGTGGAATTCTTAGCCGTCTGTTTGTCACAATTTTTTTGAATGAATTTTTTTTGTTGTATATTTGTTAGCTATGGGCAGGTTATAATTTATTTTGACAGACTTCATGCAGCAATATAATAGTCCAGATGAACTAAAAGAAATAATGAAATGATGCCATAACAAAATAATTGATCTTTCCATTGACATATAAATCAATAATATGGAATACCTGATATAGAACCACAATAGATCAGCTAAACTATAAGGAGTAAGAATATAGCTCCTTGGTAAAAGTTGTTGGGCGTGATGAGATTGTTGACATTTTGATACATCAAAATCAAGAACATATAAATCAATACATAAAAATTAAGAACCTAATCAAATGCTAACGAAGTTGTGGACAGTATAACATGCGTAAAACACAAACATATATATATATATATATATATATATATATATATATATATATATATATATATATATATATATATATATATATATATATATATATATATATATATATATATATATATAGATAAAAACTGTTCAAACCTTTACCTTTATTGTTGTTTTTACTAGGAGCTTTTATATTGTATAGCATAAAGCAGATTGTGTGTGATTGAAAAACGTGGCACATTGCGTGTGATTGAAAACACTAGGCAACGTATCGTGTAGTGAAATAAAAATGAAATGAATTACCTTCCTGTGTAAAGAGTGATACGATAGATGAATATACGATATCCACTTTGTTATATACTTAATAATAATAAATTGTTAATTAAATACTTGCTAGAAATATATAATATTTCTACGTTCTGGCTTAATATACTGTTTTTTTTATTTTATGTTTTATTATACAGAGTGTTCTGATACTCCATTCTATGTAAATTCGAGATATTATGCGTTGAGCGGCAACTCAACGACGCTCCTTATCATGCCAGAATAGAGAAATTAAATATTTCATTCCTTCTATGGGAATCGAACCTACTACATCGCATGTCCTCGTTGCTCACCTATTATGTAAAAACACTAATAGAATATGAATCTAAGATCGTGGAATTCTTATCCGTCTGTTTGTCACAACTTTATTGAATGATTTTTTTTTGTTGTATATTTGTTAGCTCTGGGCAGGTTATAATTTATTTTGACAGACTTCATGCAGCAATATAATAGTCCAGCTGAACTAAAAGAAATAATGAAATGATGCCATAACAAAAATAATTGATCTTTCCATTGACATATAAATCAATAATATGGAATACCTGATATAGAACCACAATAGATCAGCTAAACTATAAGGAGTAAGAATATAGCTCCTTGGTAAAAGTTGTTGGGCGTGATGAGATTGTTGACATTTTGTTACATAAAAATCAAGAACATATAAATTAATACATAAAAATTAAGAACGTAATCAAATGCTAACGAAGTTGTGGACAGTATAACATGCGTAAAACACAAACATATATATATATATATATATATATATATATATATATATATATATATATATATATATATATATTATAAAAGAAATAATGAATATAAAAGAAATAAGAAATAATGAATATATATATATATATATATATATATATATATATATATATATATATATATATATATATATATATATATATATATATATATTATATATATATATATATATATATATATATATATATATATATATATATACACCTTATAACGTATAAGAACGGGTCCCACTTAACTCAAATTGATTATTTGCTGACTAGACGGTGTCATATAGGCAGGGTGACCAACTGTAAGGTCATTCCCGGCGAAAGCCTGACGGCCCAATATCGTCTCCTTGTCATGGACTATAATGTTACTCCGAAAAAGAAAGTAGCCGAGAAACGCAAGCCTAGAATTAAGTGGTGGTTGTTGAATGGGCCGATGCAGACCGACTTCTTGGCGGAGGTGGAGGTCAAAATCTACTGACTAACACCGAGACCGCTCAGACTGCATGGGATCGAGCTCATTCAGCAATCATTGCGGCGGGCAAGCGAGTTCTTGGTGTTACTAAGGGTGGGCGTGTCATCGACAGGGAGACATGGTGGTGGAATGACCAGGTGCAGGGGGTGATTCAGGAAAAGAAGGCTGCGTTTAAAGAGTGGCAGCATTCCAACTCTCCTAAAGACAGACTGGAGTACATTGCAGCGAAACGGGCCAGCAAAAGAGCTGTAGCCAGAGCCCGCAGAGAAAGTTTGTCGCCATTGTACGATAAACTTGAAACTGTGGAGGGGCAGAAGCTCATATACAAACTGCCTCGTGCTCGAGATAAAGCGACGCAGGATATTACAAAATGTCTTTGCGTCAGAGATTCTCGGGGCACGTTGCTTTGTAGTCATGCCTCTGTGAAGGAGAGATGGAGAAGCTACTTTAAGGAGCTGCTGAACACTCAGCAGTCTTGTAGTCTTCCTCCTGAATTATCTCCTAACCTCGGACTTGTTGCTCCAATAACCCGTGACGAAACTCGTAATTGTCTTCGACGCATCCCAATCGAGGCGTGGAAATCGTTGGGCTCTCTTGGTGTGCTTATACTTACTGACCTGTTTAACCGTATCTTGAATACTGGGAAGATGCCACATCAGTGGCGGCAAAGCTTTATTATCCCTATTTACAAAGGAAGGGGCAGTGTTCAAGATTGTGGTAGTTATAGGGGCATTAAGATTATGAGCCACACCATGAAGCTCTTCGAGCGCATGATCGGCCTCAGGCTCCGCCAAGAATGTACTGTCTCTGAGTCTCAGTATGGGTTTCAACCAGGATCAGGCACTATGGACGCCATTTTTGCCCTCAGAACTTTGATGGAGGCTTACAGGGAAAAAAGGAGAGCTCTGCATGTGGCCTTTTTGGACCTGCAGAAGGCCTTTGACTGTGTGCCACGTCAGTGTATCTGGTGGGCATTGCGATCCAAGGGGATCCCTGAAGCCTATATTGAGGTTATCAGAGATATGTACAACGACTCCGCTTCAGTGGTTAGACCGCTGTTGGCGACACCAAGCCCTTCCCGATTACAGTAGGGGTTCACCAGGGCTCTGCTCTTAGTCCGTTCTTATTCAATGTAGTGCTGGATACTGTCTCGGCTCACATCCAATGCCAGCCCCCGTGGCTGATGATGTATGCCGATGACATAGTACTCATCGAAGAGAACCGACTGATGCTGGAGCGTAAAGTGAACGCCTGGAAGGGTGCGCTTGAGAACGGTGGTCTCAAACTGAATGTGTCGAAGACCGAGTACATGGCTTGCGGGAACCTGGACTCGAGCACCATCCATATCGGGCCTGAGCCAGCCGTTAAGTCGGAGAAGTTCAGGTACCTGGAGCCGTTATGCATGAGTCTGGAGGCATCGATCACGACATCCATGCCCGTATAAACGCTGCCTGGGCCAAATGGCGGGAGGTCACTGGTGTGGTCTGCGATAGCAGAATACCGCCCAAGCTCAAGGGACTGATATACAAGAGTATTATCCGACCTGTTCTTATATACGGCAGCGAATGTTGGCCAACATTATCTCGGCACACTCAGGAGCTTCACGTGACGGAGATGAAGATGCTGAGATGGATGTGTGGCGTGACGCGGTCCGACCGCATACGCAACACATTCATTCGAGGTAGTCTTGGGGTCCGTGACGTAGTGGATAAGCTCCAAGAGCGTCGCCTGAGATGGTATGGCCATGTTATGCGCCGATCTGAGAACTATGTCGGAAGGAAGTGCCTTGACATGTCTGTCCCTGGAGTTAGACCACCCGGACGCCCAAGGAAGCGATGGCTGGATGTCGTGACACAAGACATGAGAGCCAATAAATTGTCCACTGAGGATGTTAAAGACCGTGCAAAGTGGAGTAGGCTCAGTCGGAAGGCAGACCCTGGCAAAAGCCGGGACTAATGCCAAGAAGAAGAAGAAGAAGACATACATACATATATATATATATATATATATATATATATATATATACATAGATATATTATATATATATATATATATATATATATATATATATATATATATATATATATATATATATATATATATATATATATATATATATATATATATATATATATATATATATATATATATATATATATATATATATATATATATATATATATATATATATATATATATATATATATATATATATATACTCCTACGTAGATATATATTCCTAGGCATTTATGTACCGTAATTATTTTAAATTGTACCAGTGCAATTTAGCACTAAGCGTCTCTAAATGTCCACTTAAAAGTTTAAGAAGAGAGGCAAACATCCAAGAGCCAACAGTGGAAAGATTTCCTCTGATTGAAGTACTCAAGTGGCAATCGTCATTTTTGTACATTTTCTATTTTTAAAATGCAATATCTGCGTTATACAAGAGGTTATTATTTGCTTCAAAGTAATTTATATTGCTGTTGTATATTGTATATGAATAAGTATTGTATATAATTTCTATTTTATCTTCACGCTGTATATATAACCCGTCTAGGCAGAAGAGAACACAGTGTCAAAACTTTCCGTTTTCCTATATAATAATACTTTTTAAAGTATGGTATGGTTATAAAAACTATAGTAAATATTTAAGAATGCTCAGCAGCTTTATAAAATTGTATTTTTAATCGAGTGTGAGCTATTACGATAATGGAATATTATATTATTAATATCTAGACATTGGCAAGCTATGTTTTTGCAGATAAAAATTTGAATAACGGTGAGTTCAACAACTTTTTGCTTTGATGTTAACTTAGTTAAGTCTAGACAAGCGATAAGAAAACATTTTGTTTAAGATTGAACTGAGTAATTCAAGTGTTTTATGTAAGTGATTTGTTATTATGAATAGATTTGGTTTTTGTTTTATTTGTAAATCTTTTAGACCGACTAAGTAAGAGTACTTATTAGTTACCGAGAATTTATTTTTTTCGTTAAATATTGTGTATCTTGTACAGTAAGGATTAAAAATAATAATAAATAAGTTATACAAGTATTACATAGTGAAAATGTTTAAAAGGCGCCAGTTCTTATATGTCCTGCTAGACGTTTTTGTATATGTTTTATATTATGATATAAGGGTGTATTCATACACTGAATGTTTACTTTTAATTAGTTTTATAGAAGTGTAAATTGTGACTGTAAACGCGATGATTATGAGTTTGATTCTCATTCGGAGGATTGAATTATTTTTATTTCCCCACTCTGTTAGATAATACAGCACGGTGAGTTTTGCCACTCGACCCGGCTTGTCTAAAAAAAATAGACGAAAAGTGAGGAACGAAGTGTCATTACACTAGCATCCCTGTTATATGCAGGAAAAAGCGTGAAGTTATATATCTATATATTAATACGTGAAGCTAACATTTTAGAGGAGGAGTATGAAATTTGGCACACTTATAGTTCAATAAATAAAACATTATACACACTACTATATGTTTAACAATATAACTTTTGTATAAAATGACATACACGTTGCTATGGCAACGCGTATTTCAAGCGTCAACGGGTCCTCTAGTATATGTAAAAATTATAGTAATACATAAATTCAATTAGGTATATAGACCTGAATATTTCAAACTATTATATTAAACTTTACAATGTACGTTTGAAGTAAGATAGCCGGACTTTCCTTTTTCTTATTTAATCTTGATCTTTCAAACTTGCACTTGGTAATAAATTGGTCTATTCCGTGATATGATAACATTAGATTTAATCCTATTATTCTATTTGAAGACATCGCTTCCGAATATTTTTTTGAATATCAGTCAATGATACACTTCTTTTTTACAATCATTAGATCATTCTGATTGAATGAGTTAAATATTTATTTTAATATCAAATTTAGATTGTATTATAGTATTGTGAATTCTGAGCAGAGAAAATTACTAGTTAACAGCTTTGAAAAGAAATTACATCATCGTAAGTACTGGCTGGTATACTATATCTGACATAATGTTTAATTTTAGCCAAAGAGCTCATCGGACTGCTTATTCTAAAATTAATTGAAAATTCTTATTACTTTATTATGTATGCAGAATTAGAATTTAAGTAGTTAGTTAATAAGTAGGCAAATATAGCGATACAATATCACTTGGTTCTTCTTTTTCAACGATAGCCTATAGCCCATAAATATACCAACTACTCAACATAAACATTTTTTTTCAATTCGAAGAATAGTTACAACAAACAAACGTTTCAACTTGATAATATTAGCAATTGTAGTAATGATATATAAATTCGTATACATTTGTAAAGATTTTCCTTATGCCGGAGACACGTGGATATCTATTTATTGTATTTTAAGCTTATTATTTCGCTAATTTTCCTTATTATATTAATATTATGATTAATTATTATCTCTACAGCCATTGTGTTGAACAAACGCAGAGACAGATGTACAAAAATATTTAAAACTATTGTTTGTGATTCAGCAACGTGTAAAGCTATTTTTATATATCAAACAGACGCTTCAATTTTATTTGTATGTATATATTATGAATGAACTTCGACATATCGAAGGTTTACAACATGAACTGTACAGATCGAGATAACATAATGACTTATGTTTACAAAATCAACATGTTTCCCATGTTTGTCTGTTTGCTAACGTTGTCGTCTAATTTATTTGAGCGAAACAAGGTCGCAATTGGCATTGAGATAATTCATTTCATCGCCGAATTCTGAGCATAATATAATATTTAATTTTTTTCGGTACGATATATATGGAATTTTGGTTGAATGTAATAGAGAAAGGAGTATGTGCAGAACTATTGTTATATTTCGGAAAAATCACATTATAGACATAGTTTTAGCTTTTAAATTATAATAATTTAATCATAATAAAATTTCAAGATTTTAAGTAATTAGATATTTCCACAAATATATGACGGACGTATAACACTGAACCAACAGTTAATATGTTAGTTTGTATGATAATATCTCGTTTTTGAGATACTAGATTAGCGTTATCATTCACCACATAACATATACAATGGCTATATCCAAAGCCGCAGTTTATCTATTTAGCTTGTGAAAATGATAATAATATTAATATAAACATACTACCGGCAAATTAAAGCCATAACCGTACTATGGCTTAAACTAAATATATTTTAAATACTTTATTCTATCCTATTATACTATGAATATAATACACTTATAGTAATAAGGCTTGACATACAAGGAATATTCATAATATTATAAAAATGATTACCACTAGAGAGTAGATCTCGCTAGAGTGGTTCACTAATTAATTGCTGCAATCCCTAGTTGTATAAATAATACGAGTTTGTTATTGTTGCAAGATATATGAAATGTACTTATAGTATTTAACCTCTACCTTTTCTGAAATGAATTATTAAAATTGAATGTTACCCTTAACAATAAATTTAATGAGAAAAATATCGGTCAAGTGCGACTAGTATTCGCGCATCGAAGGTTCCGTCCCAATTTTATGATTGAAATTTTTCCGCTAAACGTAATAATAAGTAATAAGAAATGACAAACATAAATTTGCGACCACTCCTTTTATACGAAATGAACTTCAAATATAATTTTTTTTGGGTTATCCAATCTATCTCAGAAATCTATAAATTTCCAATTTTCAGATTTTTCTTATATTTGACTGTTGTGGCGCAGAGGTAAGTTTTTCTAGGTAATATTGTCATCTAATACTGCGAGTAAGTGGTAGATGAGACAAAATTATTTCAATTTTGACCATGAAATAACTATATGTGTACTAATATTATAAAAATATTGTTTAATTGAACGTTCTTATCTCAGGAACAACTGGTTCGCAAAGAAAAAATGTTTTTTTGTAAATATTACATCACGTTGATCAGTTCTATATAACCTATTGTACTTGAGAACTACACCGGCCACTTATAATGGGTCAGGTGTCATACGAGACTCTTGTTTGACTTCTCTAAGCAGACAAAGCTGCAGGAAGAAATATGTATAATATATAATAATATATAATAATTATTATAAAAGCTAATATATAAATATTATTTCTATAGTTGTGTGTTGTACTACATTCATTTTTTTATCTGTTTAATGTTGAGGGTTGGTCGACATTAATTTTATAAAGATACATTAAAAGATGGCCCAAAGGATGAACATCTCAAGGTAAAATTTTCAATATGCAAGTTACACCTGATATTTCTTATCAGCTAGAATCTTTTGTGGTAATGGAATTTATGGCCTTTTTTTATTATTTGGTCTTATTTGTATTTTTTATTTACAGAGTATTTGTTATTAATTTAGCAATAGGCAACATTATTTATTAAAATATGATAATGTTAAATAAATGTAAAAGCTGAAGAATTTCAATTAAGTTAGGTACCCCGTACAACTAATTGCAATATGTAAAAATTGTATTACATCATTTAAAATTAATTGCAATCAAGTTGTTTAAAAAACACATTAAATAGCATTATTAAAGAACTGAACTTAACATAAATCTTATGGACGTAGAAAAATTATTTCGTTATTTTGCACACAGTACTTGTTTTCATTCCGGGAGCAGCAACGCCGTTATTAGTTAATTCCCAGAAACGTCCTCACAGAGAGCTGTTTCGAGTACGTTTTTGTTTAGTAAAGCTTAAATTACAACAGACGTAATAGTTAGTTTTTTGTTTACGATTTTAGTATTAAAGCACTTTGAATAACGAAATATATGTGATAATAATTAAGTTTCTAAAATTAAAAATGTAGGCTAAAAAAGAAATGCTTAAATTAATTTTACTATTTCATAAAAAAGTTTAGTGATGATAAGGGAGATTTTTGCATAATAGAGTAATTATTCTTAAGAGTTTTTTTATCATTATAGGGCCAAGCCTCCTCATTTGTTGTCAAAATGAAATTTGACCAATGTTACTGTACGTAAGATATATAAAGTTAATTCAAAACTTTTCGCCTAATGATTTTATACCTTAAGTAGAACGTGGAAATTTCTTCATAGAATAGAACATAGAAATATTCCTCTGGTTGCGATTCACACACGAAGCCACGAAGGCGTAATATCTACAAGTAAATACGAAAACGAAGAATATTTTCTTATTTTGAATAAAATTATTTGACTTTGACTTTAATTTTATATGTAAACCACCCATTGAACGGTGGTGTTGGTATAGTGGTGATGAGTATAGGTTCACTTGTCACAGCCTGGGTGTCGAATTATAGGGATACCGTACAGTATCATGGACCGCGGCTACTTTCCTGGTAGGTGTTCCGCCTTGACAGTTACAGGCGAAAGTGCTATCTAGGGTGCATACGTTGCGTGTGAGAGAGGTCGCGAGGCGTACGACTATTGCTAGAGGTAATCACGTGGATTAGGAGGAGAGTAGACGAAGCCATGCTCCGTTAGAAGGAGGACCTGGGGTCCCTGGGAGCATGCTCTGTGACAATGCAGGCAGTCCACCCTCCTCTAGAGTGCTGGTTAAAAGGGATTTTAGCAGGTGCAGGTACTGGTACGTCAGGAATAATCGCCAGCGTGCTACGAGTGTATTAAGCCCGTCGACTCTGTGTATCAGACTCTCGTCGAATGTCCCGCGTAGGCCACACAACGACACGCTTTGATGGCTTTAGCGGGTAAGGACCTCTCTCCACCAGTGTGGTGGGGGTCATGCTGGTGAGAGGAACTGGTCTGTAGTGGTCTCCTTTTACAAATCTGTTATCGCATTGAAGGAAGCCACGGGGATGGCACGTGATACAAGTGCGTATGCAAGGTGGTAAAGAGAGTTTCCTGGGTTTTAGAGGGTAGTGTCTTGGCAGGTACTATATATACTAATTATATATACTGTATCGAGGTGTTACTCACAGTACTACCTATTCCTCTATAAATAATAATTCCTCAAGTTAAAAAAGCTCACGGTTCTTATATTTATGGTTTATATATATCACTATTGCTCTACTCTACTTTTGTGCAACTTGTGTAACATATATTTCATATCTATTTGAAATTTCATAGCTAGTAGTATCTATCATTCGTGACTCCAATTTACAGGGCAAGTTAAGAGATATTTCAACGTCTTAGAAACTTAACAAGGGCCGCTTGACCCCCTTTTCTAGATAGTACGACGCGTCGTTACTTTAAATGATAGCGCAAATACACTTAAATATCAAAATACTTTAGGTTATACTTTAGGAAAACAGGTAAAATATCATATTTATATGAATAATTTTGTATTTAATTTATTAATTAGGTTTTAACCTCATTATGGTTTACCAAGTAGTAACTTTGGTGTGTTCAAGGGAAGGAGGTATACAGAACTGTTTCTCTAAGTGCCCTAACATGTGTTAGTCGTAATATATTATTCAATAAATATACTAGAGGCTCATAAATCATGTAAAGCTATTGAGAGGTAATTCTGCGTATATTAAATTCAAATGAATAGGTAAAGTTCGCCTATATGAAAGAATTTTGACTGCAATCCAAGATTTTATTTTTTATAAAGAATACTAGTCGCTTTCAAATGAAAATTAACTTATCTAAACACTTCATTTTAAGAGTTTCATACCTAGTCAAAATCTATTACTATTACTAATCTAGTAGTGTATGGAATTATGAAACTTAGAAATTGATAGTACAACCAAAGGAAAACATGTGAATATGGAAAATTTATAGGTATATCTTGTTTTTTTATATATACTACTCTACAATTACTCGCTTGACTGATATTTATTTATCCATTAAAATTAACTGTATTCATGAAAGTCTGAAAATATATTATGTTTTACTTATTGTCTTTCATCTTATTTCTCATATTTTTAGGTAGTTCTGATGTATTTTTAAAACCATTGTGTAATTTCAATATACGTACATACATAGAATATAATTATACCAATGAAAATTGCGTGACAAATAGGGACAGCAATTTAAATAATATGTTAATTTCACGTTGGAAAATATTTAATTTTATGTACCTGCTATACATTTTAAACGAAGCCCTTTATATATTCAATCCAGGTAAAATCAATTGTTGAATTAAATTAAATACACATTATAGTTTGGTTTTGAATGAATATATTTTAAATACTGGTGCCCTGAAGTCCTGCCCCTTATGATGAACCCTGCTGGAGGAGCTGACGACATGCTTCCATGCCACACTGTAGCCTGCCAGAGTCAGAGTATCGGTAACGTAATCGGCCTTTAGGTCATCTCCCCGTCAACTTTGCCAACAAAAATAATTTTGTTGAGATTATCAGATTGTCTTTGATTTGTATGGCTAAAGTATAATAATAATAATAATAATAATAATAATACTTTATTGCACAAAAAATATATATATATATATAACATTTCACAAACATAATTATGTGTATATTATGTGCAATGGCGGCCTTATCGCTGAAAGCGATCTCTTCCAGGCAACCATTATGATTAATATAATGATGATATGAAATCAGTAGCACAAGTGCAGAAAGGTGCAAAAAGTATTACATTACGACTATAAATACATTTAAGGTATTATATATAAATATACTAAACATACTTACATATATAATAATTTATATAGATATACATACATACACATACACATATATACACATAGATACACAACATATATAAATAAATAAAAAAAAAATACATAAGAGGATACCATGTACATACAAACATATAAAGGTATATATTATACACTTAAATAGACATACATACAATAAATATGAAATTATAAGATATAATTCGAATTATATAGATAGTTCCAGATAGTGTTCTTTGAGACGGCGTTTAAATATTCCAACAGATTGGGACTGTCTTACTTTGAGTGGCAACTCATTCCAGAGTTTTACTGTCTTAACAGTAAAAGAGTCACCATAGCATTCGTACGGCACAAAGGTATCTCTAGGAGGTTGTTAGTCTGAGAGCGGAGTTGTTGGGAGTGATTGGTGCTTGACCCTAAGAGCTTGAAACGTTCCTTGAGGTACATAGGAGTAACAGGATGGTAGAGGATGGTATAAAGGAGAGTGAGGGAGTGTAAGTTGCGTCTGTGTTGTATCGTCAGCCACTTTAGCTGGCTGCGAAACTGCGACACATGGTCGTACTTTCTCAGTCCAAAAATAAATCTTATTATAAGATTTTGCAGACGCTCGAGTTTATTAAGTAGCTGTTGAGATAAGTCGAGATAGCAGGAATCAGCATAGTCAAGGATTGGCAGGAGAAGGGTGTGGGCCAAGGATATTTTGGTTTTTAAAGGTAAAATATTCCCCCATCTTCTCAATCTACCTATGGCGGAGAAAAGTCTACGACTAAGCTCAGAAACGTGGGGTGACCAGGAAAGTGTGCCATCCATCTTCACTCCCAAATTCACAACACTCGTACTAGGCTCTAAGCGAACATTGTCTAATAGATTGACAGTAAAGGAGAATGAATTTTAAGCAGTTGTTTAGAGTTACCAAATATACATACCTGAGACTTACTTGGATTTATCGATAACCCAAAAGATTTACACCACGTACTTATTACATGTAGATCGGAATTAATCCGAACGACTGCACTGGTAATATCGTTGACGGCTACTGTGGTGTAAATTTGTAAGTCATCTGCGTAAAGGTGATAAGAAGACGAGATGTGTTGAGTGAGATTGTTAATGAAAATGGAAAATAGTAAAGGTGAAAGCACACCACCCTGCGGGACACCAGCGTTAACGTAGCTCGGCGAAGATTGCCTGCCATCAAGCCTAATGCTTTGTCTGCGACCATGAAGGTAAGATGAAAACCATTCAGTAGCAGTTGATGAAATATTAATGGACTTTAAAATTGCTAGTAAAATATCGTAATCAACAGTATTAAAGCATTCGTAAAGTCTAGTAAGACAAGTAGAGTGACTTGCTGGTTATCAATACCAAATCGAATATCATCACAGACTTTATTAAGTGTTGTGACTGTACTGTGTCCAGGACGGAAACCGGATTGGAAAGGTGACAGGATATTATTAGTATGTAAGAATAGGTAAAGCTGTTCATAGACAATGCGCTCGAGCACTTTAGATAGAAAAGGAAGTATAGAAATTGGTCGATAGTTGGAAAATGAAGTTGGATTGGATATTTTCGGAACAGGAATCACTAGCGCATGTCGCCAGGTATCAGGAAATTGACTAGAGGAAAGGGAGTGGTTAAAATGTGACATAATACAGGAAGAATCGAATTAAGGCATAACATAATCATACGGCGACTTACGTTGTCATAGCCAGTAGCATCCGATTTAATAGCTAGCACATGCTTACGTACTTCTGCTCTTGTAATAATGTTAATGTAAGTATGAGTGTATTCTTTAGTTACTTCTTGTAGTGAAGAGGCTGGTTTTGATTTTCAGCTAGCTGAAGGTTGCCATGTTGGTCCTTTTTCCTGTGTGTAGCATCTTCCTCCAGTACCACTCTCTTCAGCACGGATACGTAAAAGAAAAAGATCCATTATTTAGTTCCCAAAAAATCTTGATAGAGAGGTTCACTAAAAATATATAAAAATCACGCAAACAAAAGATCTTATTATTTGCATTAACAACCAAATTTTCAATAGAATTGTTATACAACGAATATAGTAGTGAGAAACATTGATAATTCTATTAATAGGATCTTACGTATTCGCACTTACGAGTCTCGGAAGTCAGATAGCAAAAATTACTTTTACATTTCTAACCATCTAATACTGTGAAAGCTATAATATTATATTTATAGTTGCGTTAAAACATAAAAATATTCCTTTTTTCACATTGAAGTATAAAGACACGGAACAATATGTATGAAACTAATAACATTTAATCGAATATCCATTTAGTGTTGATCTTGAAACATACTAAACATTAATTAGCTTAAAATACTAAAACATACTTTGTAAAACAACAAAATTTGTTAAAATAAGTCAAAATAAAGCACCGTCGTTTTAATTTTCTTCGCTCTGGTAACGAGTTCCGCCACTCAACACGCAATGCACGAAACGCGGAAAACGGGTCTTAACACTAGGTCATACGGTTCCCTTTGCCCCTGCCATATGCGGGATAATGCGTGAAGCTAATTTAATTTTTAATTTAAGTAATTTAAACAAAATACTACAAAAACTAAATGAGATTACCTGTAGACGTTCCAGGAATCATTTACGTCTTCAACTCTAGCAAGAATTAACAGAATATATGTCACGTAGGAATAAAACGTAACTGACTAACAAATCTTTAAGTCTTAAAGGCTTTACTAATAGACCTAGAGTTTCGTCTCTCACCCTAGGGCTCCATCCTCAGCCCAGTTCGATATTATTTTATTTTCTACTGATGCCATATATTTTTTATCTAGCCACGTCAAAATCACCAATTTTTATTGTAATGGTTATACTAAGATTTTATTAGTAAGAGTTTTCATTTATCAAAACAAAATGTTATTTATTTAATATTTTGTAATTTATAAATTGAAAATGATTTTTTTATGTTGAATGGTAATTATAGATGTATAATTGCTAAGTTGTTGTAAGTAAATAGATTTTTTTTATGCAGAGAGTATCTTGTGTAAAGTTCTTCGCGTACCAATTCAAGATATAGCGAGAAGAATTATATAATGAATACTAACAATAATACTATTAATAAATATTTGCACGTAAAATTTACTTTGTTGTTTGTTTGGTTTTTTAAAAGTTAGCAATATCATAGTTGGCACTAGTTACTCGTTTAATTAATTAATGTAAGTGTTACGTGTTGAAATACGAAATTCAAAAGAATGTTTTAAAGTATGCGAGAAAACTTTGTTGATTAAATAACGTATTAGGGGCGGTCATTATTTAAATGAAATTAAACAATTTTAGTACGAGAATTTTCCGGAATTCATTTGTTAACTTGTATTTTGCTTTGTTGTGTTGATAAATGAATTGTTTCGAATCTTAGCTTTAAGCTTTATCCCGGGTATTGCAGGGAACGCAAGATTTCTCTGTTCTTTATCATAAGGAAATGTGCTACTTCAACCGAGCGGGGACTCGAACGGGTTATGTGGGAATCGCACACCACACGGAGCTCCTCCTCGACTACCACTGGCTGGGCAAAGAATTCTTCAGCAAGTCCCAGCGACAAGACAGCCTAGTGTCGAGATACTCCGTTTTATTCTACTTCAATTAGATAATTTGCATGTTAAATAGTGAACACATAACTACTAACTACTAACTATTAACAATTTGTTTAAAAACTTCCTATGATATTGTTTTACAGGAGTGTAATTTTATTAGACTATAATTAAGTTGAACTTGTAAATTAATAAATATTCTGTCTACAATATTAAACAAATAGAAAATAATATTATATTAATAAAATAATATAATATTAGCTGGAAGTAGCACCCAAAGAAAATAACTCAAATTAGGAATATCAAACATCTGTTTTAGACAATACTAAAAGTGACGTTGTCAGTCTCTTGATCTAAGTAAGGTAGAATTTTGACTTGAGTAAATAAAATAATATATTTGATTTAACAAGAAACGCGTCTTCGCAATTCAAATGTAATAGCTTCAGAATTTTGTACATTAGAATTCTACAAATAATCCACAGACATGCAAAAAAAAAATATATATGTGTATATATATATATATATATATATATATTATATATATATATATATATATATATATATATATATATATATATATATATATATATATATATATATATATATATATATATATATATATATATATATATATATATGTATGACGATGGTTTTACATTTGGTGATACGGTGTTTTTTCAAATTTGTAATTATAAAAAATATAGTAACCTGCTTGGAACTATTTAGCATTCCATGGATTCACCGTATGGTCCCTGGGTTCATCGCGTAAATATTAAACCATATAAATCCAAGCTATATAATTTCTTTATTACTTATTATTTTTCATAATAAGTACACTAATATACTTTATCGTATAGCGTAGTCCGCAAAACCTTTGGGCAAGCTACTAGTATTGTGTCGTGGTATCTTGTATGAGGTCTTCTAATGTGTCTGTTTCTTCTAGGACTTTTCCACATGGATATACTTGTATAGTCAGATACTCGCACTACATGCCCCACCTATTTCTATTTTAGTTTTTGTGCATGGATTAGAGCGTCTGTGGCTTTTGTTACACTTTTTATTTTTGCGAGTCGAATTTTTAGGCCTTTATTGATGTTCGGCATATTGCGTTCGATCACATTGGAAGCTAACGATCTCGTTTTTAATTTTATTTCATGATTTTTCCAGTCTGACAGATGTACGCTAGGCATAGTATTTTCGTATTTACATGTGTATTGCTTTTAAATTTTTCTTTCATACTCCAGTATTTATAATCAGATAGTATTATGTCGAAGCCTATTTGCTCTTCTATGTAAACGTATATATGTTTATTATAGTAGGTTGCTAGCCACGTGTATTCTTATCTCTCTACTAAAGCTTTTAACAGAGTTTTAACAGAGTTTTTGTAAATCCATTTCCAGTCTAACGTCTTTACTAGCTCTATTTAATGATTGTATTATATGGCGTACTAGCATGTATTCCGGCATAGGAGTACCAAGTCAGCTGCGAGGCTGTAGTGGCTCAGGTAGTAACCGTCGATATTTACTTCAATTTTTATCCAAAGCAATTTACTCTTTATTGACTCCAATGTGACAATAAATATTGTCGGCCATAGAAGGTTTCCCTAAAAAAAACCCTTCAAATGTTGTTAATATTGTGTGTGAGTGAACCACATATTTTGCTATACTATGCACCTATAAGTATATGACAATAAAAAGAAATATGCTCAAAAAGCTCTTTATTGATAAAAAATTGACATACTTGCTGTATATCGAAATTGGATGTGAAATTTCCTAACGCAATATCATGCTAAAAACCTTTTACTTGGAATTACACCCGTGAGACCAGAAATCTTTTGGTTGGTCTAATATCTTTGATATTATGGCAAAGTACATTCGATATATGGCTTGATATTATAATATCACGCAGAAGCACTTTATATTATTATGATAAATATAATTTAATTTTAATAAAACATGTATATAGTATCACATTAAAAAAAAATAGTTGACTGTAAACGCGTTCAATTTCCATTCGGGGTAACCGATTATTTTTATTTCACAACTTTGGCAAGACAAACCGCGACGCTGAGTTTCGCATTTCAATGGGCCATTTTGAATGTGAATTAAACCGAAAAGTGCAAAACGGAATGAATTTCACTAGGTTATCTTTGTCTTCTATTCGGAATATAGTATGAAGCTAGACATAACTAGAAAACCACTGCTGATTTGATGAAAACAATGACTTTATCATTAAAATAATTGAAATTTGACATTCTGATCTTGGCACCTTTTTGTAAATTTGACTAGTTATTATGATTACGACTTCAAAGTGGAGGGCATTTCTGTTCAAGATGAAGGTATTTCCGTATTAGTACGGCTTTCGGTTCCGCTGTTCAACACGCCATAAATCTAAGTCTACAGGAAGTAGATAAAAGAAAGGGTGATAAGTTCCTAAGAAATAAAACTCTTTTATGAAGATTTTAATATTTTTTATCTACATCTGAAGAGAATTACATTTTGGATGAGTGGAAAAAAATTACACTACACGTGTATTTCGTAGCGGAAAACATTCTTAACTTTACAATATCTTGAAGAAAGTAATCATTAGAACAAATCTTGTGGGGATAGTAATATTGAAATTTATATCTTAAAATAATATTCAAGAAAATATTATTATTTAGTTATAATTAATGATAAAAGTATATTTCTTCTATCCTCATATAGTATGTATACAAGCACTATATGTACATTGTACATATTTCATACATACATATTGTATAATAATGGTCATGAATACCTAATCGCTACATCTTACCATGTTTTTTGCTTCACATTTTTTTCCCGCATGACAGTCTAAGTAGAAATCTTAGTGTTTAAACACCCTGTTTTCCGCGTTTCAAGCTGATTGGAGGAACTCAATGACGCTATTTACTTTCTTTTTACCACGACAGTGAAATTAAAATAATATATTGATATTAAATCAAGTATTAAAGATCGTTCAAATTTTATTTTTTCAAGGAATATCGTCGTCGTCGAAAGTCGTCGGAAAATGTAGTGGAGCGTCAAAAGAAACTTTCCAAAACTCATACAGGAACGGGAAAAAAATTTACGGGATATTTCAGATATTAATTTACGGGATTTTACCTTTTATTGTCCACACAAATTAAATAACGGGCTACCTTATTAATATATTATATAACATATATATACAGTGTAGCTGTGCCTATATTTAGTTTATACAGAATAAGCACTAAACTAAAATTAACAGTATTTATCACGTACTTTTTGCGACTAACCACATTACGCCACACCTGTTAAGAATTATTGTAAGTCATGTGCTAATAATGTTTCATGGCTCCAGAGGGTCACTGCCATACTTACCTTGAACTTCGGTGTACTTCCATATCGCTTTATATAATAGGACGTTCTGTAAGTAATTGTTACAAAAATATTATGTTAAAATAACATTATTATTAAAATTAGTCATATAGCTTTATTTACTTAGCCATTAATGAAATTTTGTTATAAATAAGTACTTTCGTTCGTTACTTAATTAAAAATAAGAAGAGGTAAAGGTATTTATTTTTTTAAATAGTCCCTTGAGTGAAATTTTAATGAGATACCAATACAATTTATCAGGTAAATCTTAACTGCGATAGCCTAACGTCAAGCGAAAGCATAGCATAACAATAGCAAGTCAAGCAGGCAAGCAAGCAAGGATATTTCATTTAATATAATAATAATTAGGAAGAAATTATCATTAAAAGAGAAAGAGATCATCAAAAGAACAATAAGATTTTTTTTCTATTTAGCACTTTTACCTGAATACGAAATATAAAAAACCCTAGAGCTAAGAAAACCCTACACTTTGTTCTGAGGTGAATACTTGAGCAATAAAGTGAAAATAATTTATTCCTCCGAGTTAAAATCGAACCGGTAACCATCGTCTGCGCTCGTTTACAGACAATAACACTGCGTCAAGATCGCCTCCCATAGAAAAAATACTTTAAAGAGAGCTTGCGCACTATATTTATTTATGTAATAGAACATATTTTAGTTATTTTTTACAGTTTATATTGAATTTAAAATTAAAATACATTTCAAAGCTATGTAAAGGAAACAAATATTGTACGTTGATAGTGAATAGTTGGGCATAGTTAAAGATCGATCTAAGTTAACAAATCCGATCGATCGAGTGCTCGTCGAGAGGTCTTTAATTAACACATCGTATCGGCGTATCTCTTTGCTTATCGTCTGATAATGTAATTATAAATGTGATAAGAAGTTGTCCTAATATATATATATATATATATATATATATATATATATATATATATATATATATATATATATATATATATATATATATATATATATATATATATATATATGATTAGGACAAATATATAAATATTTGGCTTACAAACTACTATATTACAGATTATATGACTGAATGTAGTGACTAATAGCTGCGGCCTTTTAATATTACAAGTCATTTTAAATTTGCCAATCTATGTATATACATTATAAAGCTGAATGATATCATAATAATTTTATTTTTACGTTATTGTAATATTGAATCAATATTTCTACTACCTGTTCGTCACACAGGTTTAATTTTTTACATGCAAAGGAAAGCTATAACTAAAATGCTTAATATATAAATATATATAAAAATGGAAGCTAACCTATTAAATCCATATGTTGCTAGAAATAGCGACACAGGTCACATGGCCATTGATTGCAATGGCATAGCGATATTATTATAATGTTTTTCAGCTTTACACTATTTCCTGCATACAGCAGAACAGACAGAAGGAACTTAGTATCCGTTCCCCAGTTTGTCTTTGTTACTAGAGCGAGGGAATGAAAATAATTCATTCAATCCGAGTGGGAATCGTACCCACAACTGTCGCATTTACAGTCTGACGGTGTGCCGCTGCTCCACGACGGCCTCTGGTAAAGAAGTAAATATTTAATTTCCCTGATTGAACTGATTAAATTTATCTACAATCATCATAATTACAGTCATATATTCATACATTGCCTCAATACAACAAGAGGATCTCATTATAAGTATATACTATCATTAAGCTGACGATATTTACAATACTTTTATCTTCGAATTACAATCACTATATAATAATGTCAAAAAGACCCCCTGAATCCGCGATAAGGTTGTTTCTATCTTTTTCATTACGCGCCCTTAATGTATTTCTATAATATTTTTTCATATTATACTGAAGAAAATGTAATCCCATGGAATCTTTTAAGAAAAATCTTATGTGACCTGATGAGATGAGGCTGGTAAAATGATTTGAAATATATATTTGGCTGTAATAATTTTATATGTTGTTGTTGCTACTGATATTGTATTTTATACTTTATAGATTTTCAACTTCAATTAAATGAAGTAATAAATATATAATATATCTTGTCTCGTACTTTCGTACCTTTAGAAATACATTGAAGAAGTTTGAAAAACGCTCTTCTCTTCTAGATATCCTTGTATGAAATAATTATACGAGAGATAAAATTCGCGTGTAATTTAAAAAAAATTAAATAAAAAATGTTGTATCCCGCACATGGCAGGGTAGGCAGAGGGAACCGTGGGAACCATAGGAACCTAGTGCTAAGACTCTCCATTCACTGTATATATATATATGTTATATATAGTTTTGCTTAGTCATTAATATAATTTAGAAGCAATCTGCTAGGTAACTCAGTCTAAACAAAGTTAGGCAACATAACGTTTTAATATAAACTTTCCTCTAATTTAAAACCCATAACGCCACGGCGGCCTTAAAAACTTGCCGGTTAACATTTTTGTTATATAATTTTATCATGAGGTTGCTCTAATTTAGTTCCTTTTTTCGACAAACAAATCTTTATTTTTAAAAATTAGTGAAATTTTTGTGCCTAATTGTTTCATGAAACGATTGAAAATATTTATATTGAAAATAAAAAAGGGAATGTATTACACATATTTATTATATACTAACGTGTTGAAATGCAATGTAAACTTTAATGAACATTACGTACAATTGACATTATAATCATAATTAAATATACATATGTATATATATATGTATTTGTGTATGTACATATATATATATATATATATATATATATATATATATATATATTATATATATATATATATATATATATATATATATATATATGTATATATATATATATATATATATATATATATATATATCTATATATATATATATATATATATATATATATATATATATATATATAATATATATATATATATATATATATATATATATATATATATATATAAAAAAACATTACTTTGAAATCCTATAGGTCGCATAGACATAGAAGCGATTGACACAATAAAAAGGTTTCCTAATTGAAGCAAACGTGACGAACATATTGATCAAACGGTCATCGATCGGTCTGGCCTTTGCACACTTAATATGCTTGTTAAGTTCAATTACATTAGGTACAACGCACACATTATGACTAATGGGTACATAAAGGGCGTATAAGTCACTTTTATGTTATTACTTCACGTTAAAACGTATGCCCCCTGGAGATGTTGTGGGGAGTTATATGGTGTCATATAATGTATGTACTTTTGTTTTGTTTTGTGATACGAGTATATCTTAAGTTTAGTGTTTCAATATATATATATATATATATATATATATATATATATATATATATATATATATATATATATATATATATATATATATATATATATATACATTGTAAACAATATAACTTAGGTGAACTAAATATTGAAGATTATATTTTATTTCTGTTGTTATAATAGTAAATGGATAGACGTTCATTAAAAGAAATTGATGAAATTATAATACATTGATACAATGAAACTACTTTTCAGTGTTTCGCGGAAAATCCAAAAAAATGCAAAAAAATCAATTATCAAACGTCCAATTTGACGTGTTCTCGTGAATGTGTGTTACGCAAGACGAAAATAGATTGCAAGGGGAAAGTGTATTGGCTAACTTCAATAGAAAAAATTAAAACAAGAGTCTTTGGAGTGATAATTGTGTAATTTATATGTTTGTCAGTCAGTTATGGCTACTTTTTAATTTATAAATAAGGCTATTTCTCTTATAAAATATTGAAATTCTTTATTGTATTTATTTATGTTTATATTGTTAATCAATAGATAATTACTTAAAATAATTATCAACTGGCTGTGCAATTTGTACTGAACATCAATACTAGCATCAACTATATCGACATAGTTGAAATACAGGAGGGAATAACGTTATCATGGAGTTCCCTTTACTTTTAAAGTTTTGAGGGAAAGTTAAATAAAATATGTACATATATCCAATCCAAAAACAAGAAACTGTACAAAAGTATGTAAATCATTTCATTAATTAAAACAACAGTTAAAATATGGTAAAAGTTTAAATTGGAGTAACATTTTATGAAATATAAACGAGCACCCTATTAATGGACCTGTTTCCTGGTAAAGTAAGACAATGTTTTTGATTAATAATGTCGAATTAATGTGTTAAATAAGACCTGTGGGGAAACCAGCCAGTACCTTTATAGGTGGGCTATATTGGCTAATTCCGCGTAATTGACTTTTCCGTTTGCTTTCTTATTCAGAAATATTTATTTATTTGTTATTACAGCTACTTCAAAGTATCCGCAATAATTAATAATGAGTAAGGTTATCGTTCAAATAAATAACGTAAAAATACCTAAGGGAAACATTATTTATATATTTAAGCATGTTTCAAACATTTTTGTGATTCATATAAAGCGAAATATTAGTATAATATAAAAAAAAACTTACATATATAAATATTGTTTTCTCACTTACTGTAAGCGCAATGGTCGCGTGTTCGATTTCCACTCAGGGAAAATGAATAATTTTCATTCTTCTCGCTATGGCAACAGAAGAAACGCAGCGTTGAGTTCCACCACTCAATACGCTATGTTTGGAAAGACGGAAAGCGGGAAACGGAGTATTCTAATACTAGGTTCTCTCTGCCTACCCTGCTATATGCAGTATATAGACTGAACCATAAAAAAATAGCTAAAATAAACATTGTTTAGAAATATAGATATTATTTAGTTAGGTCATTTCTTTTTTTAATTATTATTTTCACTACATAGGCGTTTGAATGGAAGCCATCGTGGAGTGGCCTCAACTGCAAAGACGATGGTTGTAGTTTCCACTTTGATAATGAATTATATTTACTGTTCCGCTCTGCTTAAACATACTGCGGCGTTGATCTCTGCTACTCAAAAATTACTCAACTTGACACAAAGTTCTCATTGCCGACCCAGCTATGAGCGGGAAAAAAATATTTAAGATTCTGTCACTTAAACATATATATGTAATAGGTATAATATAAGCTGGAAGAAGGCGCTAGTATATTAAGAGCACATTGTGAATTTACATACTTCTCGATCTTTTCCTTTCAACCTTCAAGCAAAGTATTACAAATACTTGAATCATAAAAATAACATTTCTCGTATAGCTCCCGAAGTGTAAGGAAAGGAGTTGTTTTCCACCCACGTTTCCATCCACGAAAAAACCTTTTATGCGAGGTTTTCGAATCCGTAGTCCTTGACATTTGTGATTATATTACTTTTGTATTACATGGTGAATATTTAACAATTACAGCTTATATTAGAAGTTTAACAAAACATCGTGTGCTGGTATGAAAATAAAAAAAAATGTTTTTTTATTCATAAATATCAGGTAAATAGATGACATACAAATTGAGTTAACCCTCTTATTTATCAAGTTCACCTTTATAGACTTCAAGTTCATCTTTTTACACATCAAATTGACTTATTGAATCTCATTTACGTATTTGAATTTATTCTTATAACAATAAACTAGTTTTTACGTGCAGCCTCGCCTCTGTATGTTAATAACTAAGTAATCTGATGTAATATAGCCTATAGTCTTCCTCGAGATAAAGTTAGTAGTTAGTTAGGTAGTCCCTAACGCAAGTTATTTTAATTCGAACCAAAAAAATATATATATTGATAATGATTTAATTAGTCAGTCTGTACTCAAATATGGCCTTTTAATCAATATATATTTAAAATTACGGGACTCAACACCGCAACAATTTGTCGCAGTTACCCTACCCTACCCTAGTTACTGGGCATATGAGACTCTTGTGCGTCATTCATAAAAAAAAATTGCTTAATGTTATGAACCTTCCTGTTCCTGTCGCTTTCACAAGTATAACACATAACATACTCGTAGAACATAACAAAGAAAATCTTCCTGAATTTATTCTCGGCTAGTATTTTTTTTGTACATTCATCGCATGAATATTTCTATAGTTAAGATATTTTGCCTTCTATGAAATAAACGTTGGCAAATAAAATACGAAAAACTGTAGTGATTAGTAAGTAGCTAGCTTGTGAAATATTTTAGATATATGTAACTGTGATAAAACTTTGTCATATTATAATCTATCCAGGCCCTCTACCCAAAATAAAACGTTAGATACACGTTTATTTTTAATCTAGATCCTTTAGTCAATTAGTAAATTTATTACTAAAAAGTCGACGACAGACCATACAAAATAACTTTTATGAAATATCACAAGAATATTATTCCAAGTGAGTAGCAAACACAATTAATAAGTACCACGATAATAAATACGGTAAAGCATGCAAGCAATTCTTTGGTTAAATATAGAAATCACAACAAGTGCTTATTTATATTCGTTCGGCCTACAAAAACTATTTATACTATACTGGTATTTTGTAATTCTTGAAAGGAATTTACGCGATTTTTCTTTAAATACTATTTTTACTATTATATAACATTGTAATTAGAATTCTAAATTACAAGTGATGTACATATGCGTAAACGATCAGATGTCTCACAAACCGATAATATTATAAATAGAAGGTTCAAACTCAATTTGGAGTACATTTTGCCTTATAATTCGGTTTTTTTTTAGTAAAATCAACAAAATACAACCTATGTTCCACTATCAAGTTATTAAACTTACGCTTTTTAACGTAAAGATGAGGAACTAAATCACTTACTATTTGTCCTAGATTATAAAAAAATATGAATATAAGTTGACAAAGAGTGAGTTATGGAAAAGGGGTCGAGTACTCGTTCGTTCTAATAACTCGTGATCGATCAGATGTAGGCGTCCGTGTGTGTTTCTGTGAAATTTAACTAATTCTTTACAGTTCAACGAAGCTAGTAGACTCATACTCGTATTATATTGAATGGACTCAAATTTTTATACTCTATGTATATTTATGAATACTAACAGCTGGAATCAATTTTTATTTTCCACGAAATTACAAAAATGCCAGTTTTTAAATTGAGCTAATTAAATATTCCTTATAAATAGCATCATATCAGCTTATAATTTTTATGAATAATAAATATTTAGATATAGATTTTTTCCTAAGCAATATTAAGTTATGCTCTCGTCATTATCTTTAAGCTAATTTGTATGATTTGAATAAGATTAAGTGCGTGAAGACAGTTTATGCGTTACCAGGCGCGCTTGTTCGATCGTAATATTCATTTTTCAATATAATTCATTGTTTATGGGCTCTACGCGAGTCGTTTCAGCGATATTGATTTATATAAAACTGAAAATCGTAAATGCTCTCATCTGTTATAAAAGTTTGTTCAACCAACACAAATAAGATTTTGTTTTTAAAGCCTAGTAATACTAATTATTCTCGAAATAGAAGTTAAGTAATTGTTTATTCCTTCTAGTTCAACGCCACAAACGATTATGAATCAATTTATTATAAATTAAACTGTTTATTTTTTTTATATTTTGTTCTCAGAATAAGTATAATACTGTAATACTTTCTTATCATTATTGTGATGTGAGCCTAAAATATTATAAAAATAGATTGTAATCTAAGCTCTGAATATTTATAATATAAGTAACTGGCGGAAATTATCTCAAATAGGGTAATCTGTTTAAAAGGAGGCACACAATGTATTTTATACTAATCTGCACATGGAAAGTGGTAATTATAAAAGAAAATAACACAGTGTATACATTCTTTAAAAAAATATATAAAATATACATTTATAAAAATATTTATTTTATATTAGCATTACCTATAAAGAGCGTCGAAGTGCAGCGTCTGACTGTAACGGTTGTGGAATCAATACCTACTCGAGAGTATTCTCTCGAGTAGGAATTCGAGAGAAAACTCTAAAATTAGGAAGGTGTGGAGAACGGAGTGTCTTAATACGAGTTTCTTTTTGTATATCTTGCTATATCCGCTATACATAAAAAAAAAACATATATATAATACCATTTTCATTAATTTACTTTAAGATAGAAAAGGGGTTTGATTAAATACATTACTAATCCATCAGGAGACCCTCGTTAATTAAAAATCGTATTTTAAAAACTAATCAACTTGATCAAAGCCCAAGCCTGCTGAGTTATTAGAAATATATCATATTTTAATCATGATCATTAATTAGTAAATGAAGAGTACATTACCATCGTAAATTTGATCTTTGTACAAATCATTTATGTTGGACATACATATTGTGTTTGTTATAGTCCTTTAAATAGGTCGATCTTTTTTCTAAAAGTTTATAATAAAATCGCAATAAGATAATAAATTTTGAAACTGACTTGGCGCAATGGATTTGTGTCTTGCTGTAAACTGAACGGATTCGATCCTCGGTCGGAAAGTTAGGCGAAAACTAGGAAATGTTGGGCTTTAACCCCAGACTGCGACCTACATTAATATATGTGAGACAAATGTGTGAAGCTAAAAAAAAAAAAAAGTTCACCTACCTATGCGTAAATTCATAGTTTATATATATAGCAGCATAGCATATATAGCAGAAATATGTTTTTTTCATTTTTGTATACTCAATCAAATACAAATAGAAAAAAAAGTAAAAACATATTGGATAATATCAATAAGTAAGTTCTATATTAATCATAACAAAATGTACTCGTACATTTTTATAAATTTTACATCTGTTATATTTTTTTTTACCTTCACGCACATAGTAGGCAGAGGGAACCGTAGGAATCGGATGAACCCAGTGTTAAGACACTCCGTACCCCGCATTCCGCCGTTCGAGGCATTGCGTATAGTGGCGGAACTGAACGAAACATGACAATTACTGTGTGCCTTTGCCTGTGCCTTTGCGCCACGACGTCATATTAAATATAATATAATACATAAATAATAAATATTTATTTTGTTTCGTCAAAAATTCTTTTGGGTGTTTAAGAATTAATGTTGCGAGAGAAATCTATCAGACGCCGCGGCTTTGAAAGTAATTACAGTGAGTTGACGACATTTTCCGCACTTTGGTTGTAAAATTTTGTGGAGAAGCTTATTTTAGTTTAAACGAGAAAGTACATTGCTAACTTTGATACTAGATACGTTTGATTGTCATACATATTATATAATATTTTAATAGTACTCATTTAAGAATAAAGTAGCACAGCAAAAGATACAGCACTCGGAATTAAATTTGGTCACTGGAGTGTTGTAATTGTGTATGAAGTGAGGACGAGTGTTAATAAAATCATTACTTTACTTACTTAATTATTCCTGTATAAGACGTACATACGTACTTATTAAATAATTAAAACAATTAAATTTAGTACATATATTAATTTAGAACCATCAATGGTATAAATCCGTTCTTTACTTACAAGTCCTCCCGAAGTGAATAAATTGTATGTTGAATGTCGAATATTACTTAATGATCATTATATTAATATACTATATTGTAAGTTGAAGCATATTGGGTATAAACTCTATTTGGCTTACCGCTAAACCTATTAGACCTCGCTGAAATAAGATTAATGGTGCGCTAAAGCAAACAAGATTTATTTTGTACGTTCTTCCATACGCTTGGCTTCATCGGCTAACGCTTTTGAGACCCACGTCAGATTTAATTTAAGAAAAAAAACTGTAGTAGTAGTAAAATATAACACAAATATATATATATATATATATATATATATATATATATATATATATATATATATATATATATATATATATATATATATATATATATATATATATATATATATATAATCAAGAAGTAAACATGTCAAATAAATATGAATATAAACAATATATAGATTAATAGCAATGACGAGTTCCAATCAGAACAAAATAGATTAAATCGTAGTCTTATTACTTGGACGTGATGTCACTTAGAAATTGTGTTTGTAAAGGCTTGACTGGCATTGAGAAAGATTGACCCAGCAACTTATTAAATAAACAAGTATAAGACAATATATGTATCTATATTGTCGATATATTTGAAGCATGGGAAACGGTGTGATTTAGCAATAAGCCTAGTGTTAAGATACTTCGTTCACATAGAGACTACCGCCTCATAGAGAAAAGAAGAGAGATGTGAGAAAAAGCGTAAAGCTATTTAATTTTAAGCAAATTAAATATTTGTACGCTGCGAAAAAAACGGATATCTTATAGGATCATTTTGTTGCCCGTCTATCAATATATAATATATATGTCTTTTTTTGTTAAAAATACGACGAGATATTAATTCAGCTAAAAGTATTAACAAGTACTTAGGTCTATAGTTCATTTTGAGCGGACAAAAAATATAACTTATAAATCGAAGCAATCAATGGCCGTTCAATTTCCATTTAGCCACATATTCTTTTCGCTCGCACTTTAACCTATAGCTTGTGAACGCCTACAAACATTGAGTCCCGTTGATCTAGATTTATTAAATTGAAGACAGGAAGTGAGAACTTACAATACAACTAAACGAAGAAATCTGAAAATTGGAAATTTAAAATATTACATGCATCATCCATCGTATTTATATTATACAATATAAAAAAATACTATGTAAAACAATCCTTTGAACTGCTCTAAAAATTATGACATATCAAGTTATAGCGTGTGGACCTGAGTGTAATCTAAGTGTCGAATCCGAGTGTCCAATTTGAAATTTTCATTCATTCTCTTATGTAAGCTTACACATATCTATGTATAGTATACAAGGATATATACATAAACGTGTAAAATATTGTATATAATAAAATTTGTAATATACTAATTTTGTTTGTAATCCCATAATACACAGAAATTCAGAATATTTTAAACTAACACGCGCAGAAGAAACTGAAAAAGAAATAGAATAGAAATCTGGTACTCAGGTAAAAGATTTGATTTTAACATTAAAAGTCAACACTTCGCTAGATTCACTGAAAACAAGAAATGTTTGTTGTTTGAACTTTATATTGGCCATGTTTTCCATTCTGTTATTGTAATTACTTACTTGTGTAAATACAAAGCTTTGTTATTCCAAGTATTTTCTCATGTACTTGTTTTACTGATTTTACATTTTAGATAGAAAGTGATTATAAAATTATTCTTTAAGTAATTGTAAGGTTCTGTACACGTCTATATATATATATATATATATATATATATATATATATATATATATATATATATATATATATATATATATTATATATATATATATATATATATATAAACACACCTGTTATGCTGCACATGGTTTACGATACCAATTAATGCTACTCATTACCATGTACAGAAACTATTTCGATTATCGATCTAAATTTCAATTGAATCGTAATGTACAGCAGCAAAGGTCTCTAATAATGAAACGTTCATTACTGACTTCAAAGCCGTACCTTTAGTATGTATTTGTAACTAACGACTAAGCGACTGAATTGCTTACGGTTATGTAGAATATTATTTAAATAGCGATTCTCGCAGTGTATTTAATATTATTTCTCTTTAATGTGTTTTATTTTCTTCAGTATACATTATTATTTACAGGAAATATATGACTTTGGCGAAAGTTTATGCTGAAGTGGGACACATGGCCATAATTAAAGAAATATTAAAATTCCAATGTGATATAATATATATGAATTCTGTTTTTGTTTGACTTTATCGTCAACGCAACCATTTTCTACTGTGGACTTTAGCTTCCATAAAAATTGACCCCTACCCTTTACACAGGTGAATCAAATAAAACACTTTGTAAATGGACAAAGCAAAATGGTTTTACTCATAAAATGTTATATCTATCTTATTTTGTTTCTTTGTTTATCTTTACTTTGTCTTTTTATTTTTGTCTATATAATACATAATTTATTAAATATTGTTAAGATATGAGAATAATTATCGGATAATAGGCATGAACAAAAGTAAATACCATTTATTTCACTTATTTATTTAGAGCGAAGAAAATGAAAAGAATTCACTCTACACCAGTGGGAATCGAACCCATAAACCACGCTTACAGGCAGACACTGCCGCCTCTGCGCCACGACGGTCCTATATAACTTTATATCAATAAAAAACACAATTATGAATGTCAATCTGTGCCGATAAAATTTGGACAGTTATTATGTTATTTAAGCGACCTATCACGTGACGTTCGTGATAATAAGAAGGTTCTGGTAAATGTAAAGCGTGGCATTTCATTCATAAGCATCGAATATGTGGGCTTCTAAGGTCATACAAACATTGAAAGGTTAGTTAGTTTTTAAGACATATTTTTATACAATTTCAATAAGTCTACTGTAGCCTTTGGTCATGTTATAGGGAAAAATTTAATTAATCATAATTTTGCTTTTCAATTTCCACTCTAATCGATATTATAATATATAACATTTCAGCTTCAGTTGTAGTAGTTAATTAACAGGCAGTCATCAACTTTAATATTTGTAGGAATATACTGCGTTCGACTTCGCATTAATTTGAACTTGATATTGCATAAAAAAATATCCTAAAACATGTATGTACAAACAAGCAAAATGACAATAAAGTAATAAGAGGTCCGTTTTTTATTTTAGCTACAGAACCTTACAATTACTCAAAGAATAATTTTATAATCACTTTCTATCTAAAATGTAAAATCAGTAAAAGTACATGGGAAAATATTTGGAATAACAAAGCTTTGTATTTACACAAGTAAGTAATTACAATAACAGAATAGAAAACATGGCCAATATAAAGTTCAAACAACAAACATTTCTTGTTTTCAGTGAATCTAGCAAAGTGTTGACTTTTAATGTTAAAATCAATTCTTTTACCTGAGTACTAGATTTCTATTCTATTTCTTTTTCAGTTTCTTCTGCGCGTGTTAGTTTAAAATATTCTGAATTTCTGTGTATTTTGACATTACAAGCAAAATTAGCATTTTACAAATTTTATTATATACAATATTTTACACGTATACTATACATAGATATGTGTAAGCTTACATAAGAGAATGAATGAAAATTTCAAATTGGACACTCGGATTCAACACTTTGATTACACTCAGGTCCACACGCTATAACTTGATATGTCATAATTTTTAGAGCAGTTCAAAGGATTGTTTTACATAGTATTTTTTTATATTTTATAATATAAATACGATGGATGATGCATGTAGTAAATAAAAAAAAACAGTAACACAAACGTTGCGTTTGCTGTCGTATACATACGAGTATATGTATATTATACACAATGCTAATTTCAGCCATGATCTTATTGAAACCATTCAACTAATTATGCTACGAACACAATAGTGTACACGTGTGTACACACACATACACAAACAGATATTGTTTACCAAATGATAAACGATATTTACTGAATTAAAAATATTTAGTATTTGTGTGAGTAAATACATTTATTTCCCCAAATGGGTATCGAATCAATGGGTATCGGTTTTCAACTTTAACTTTATAACGTAGATTTTATAATTATCGTTTTAAAATAAAAAAAAATCATATTTGAAAATATTCCCGTAAAAATAATGTAACCATTAGTTAGATTATATAAAAATATCATTATTTTATTGGACGTCTTAAATATTAATTTATATATTGTATTTAAAAATCCGTTAGGATGACGATTTGACACGAACTGAGTAAAATTAAGCGCAATAGCTTTACGATTTAATTCTGTCTTAATATCGTTACACAAAACCTTGTAATATATTCCTTTATAGATCCCTATACAAGAATATATTACCCACTTCTCACTTTGCTGTGGTCAGTTAATTAAAGTAACCAGCTGAAGTCTAGAACGATCTTCATTGTATGAATTATAGAGATAAATGTGCCGTATTTTATTAAGTTCTGCGGAATATATTAAGAGCTTAAGACTAGGTTCACTATTTGAATATATTTTCATTTAAAAAAAATTGTTTTCATCTTCTAACAATTATATTAACTTTATGGGAAAACATATTTGTAACTACAATTTACATCTCGGTATAATCTTGTTATACACATTTATTTCCCTCTAAATACTTTATAGAAAAATATTTAAAAATAAATAAAGAAAAAATATGAATATATTATTTTATTATTATTAATATATATTGTTTAATAAAAGTAAATTCACTCGTAAACATACTGTATATATGTTATCAACCAAAATACATGTGTCAACATAGAACACGGTTAATCTTCACACTAACAGTGTTACTATTAGTGACTAATTCAATTTATTATGACAATGGAGACAGCAGGTACAATATATATGTTTGAAAGCAACTTGATTAAGTAGCGAAATCACTAATTCAATTCTAACAGCTTAATGTGAGGCTTACAGACGTATCTTATGTGAATATATTGTTTCCTTCAGATAATTGAGGTCATTATTTAGCTGTGATGTAAGTTAAGTTGATTAAAGTTGGTATAAGTAGTTTAATTATTTTGTACCTGTACTTATTTAGCATGTGGGTCTCATGGCATATTATTATAGTAAGCACGATTTTTTTATTAATGTACACTTTAGACACAGTCCGTATATTTTGTTAGGTAAGCTTTAACATTTGTTTTTTTTATGAATGTTTTATTTTGATAAATGTATTAAAATTAGATATACACGTATATATCGATATTATTTCTATTCTTAAGTCTAGTTTAATTATATTATGGTCATACATTAATATGAACAAAAATACGGTAATACGGTAGTTATAGGTAAGATCTCAATGCAGGTAATGGCTAGTTTTCATTGCCCAGCAGGAACGGTGTTTAGCCCCGCCACTCAGCATATCATATCTTGTATACGGAAAAACCAAGAACGGAGTGTATTGACTCTAGGTTCTCTGAACTTATTCATTAAATAAACATTAATAGTAGAGGGAATCTAAGGATTGCATACGTTGCTGCCGCTTTGCCGGTCTGCCATTAACCTGCTCAGGAAAGCATAATAAAAATATTGATTTCAAATATAATTGGAGCACGCAACTTGAATCGAATGTTACGACATAAATCAAAGACAAAATATTCTTTATTTAAGTAAGAGGCCTCTTCAATTCGTTCAAGAGATTTCGAGGAGCTGTCGCCATCTTGGGCGGTAGCTAGTTCTGCTGAACACAATCGTTAAGAAATTCAATTGTTGCTCTTTAAAAGTACATTTCTTATAATATTTTGACAGCGATCAACTATATCCATAATATAATAACTATTTACGTAGAATACAGTTACATCCTTTAAATCTTTAAGAAATTAAAGCTTTATATGAAATACAGGCATAACTCTCTTAAGTCTTAATGCACTGTGAGCACGCTTTTACACTTAGCTATCTACTGTTTAAATATATTAGTAAATAATTTCAGTATACTGGGATTATATTAGATTGTTATTAAAAATATAATTGTTATTTTCATTTACTTGACGTGACAAATTTGCTTCGTCTAGCAATTTTTCACACACAACACAAACACACACACACACACACACACAATATACTCATTAAGATAATATCCTTTTTTTTATTTAATATTCATTTTGACTAATATAAATCAAAACAAAAAAAGCCCGTAAAACAAAACCTCCATCGTATAAAACGTAAGTCAAAACTTTATACAGTAATTTGTTTTCTTAATTATCGTAAAGATTTTATATAAAAAGAGCTCAAATGGTTATGTTATTTAAATATATTATAATAAAATTTATGCTGTACTTATATAGTATAATATATTGTAAATATTGTGTACCTATAAGTTAAGGAAATTTAAAATATCAAATTATTATTTTTGTTTCGTGAAGTAATGAGTTAAATGAGCTTACTCATAATAAGATCCTGAATATATGAGCAAATTAGTGAATATTTATGAGGAATAAAAGAAAAATCTCATAGTTTCTTGTTTCTTTATCTGGTTCTTGGTTTGTCTGGTTTTTGAAACTGAAGAATTGAGTGTCTTGGCACAAATTTGCCTGTGTCTTTACTTAGTATTTGTGGATTAAAGGCTAAAAAAAAAGATGTGTCATAAATTGAAGCTGTTAAATCGGACCAGAACCTCATTTTATACATCCAAAAGGCTTTGAAACGATTGCGAATATTCTAGTTGAATAAAACTCTATCCTAAGATACCAACTCGAAAAGGGTTACAAATGGATTTGGTAATCTGTTACATTCAAAAGCAATTCAATTTAGATAAAATGATAGAGTATTAAAATATCCTTTGTCAAAACCTTTGAGAATGTTTTTAGGAGATGATAACCATTATCGGTAAATGTTTTTATAGTTGATTTTTTTAATAATAAATTATTGTTTTTTTTTAATTTATTTACAATCAAATATGCGTTATACTACTTATTAAATATCAAGCTAAAATAATCAAATAATAAAACTAAAAGACGCACGTAGCTTTATCTTGAGTGCTAAAATAGCATACCCTATATTCTACCCAATTTTCGAGACAATGCGTGTCGAGTGGCGAAACTCAACACCGCGCTTTTGTCATCTTACCAGAGTGTGTAAATGAAAATAAATCACTTACCTGACTGGTAATCAAACTTACAATCTGTGCAGTTACCCCATGAAGTCATTCTTTAACTATTTTGCGTATAAATATACATTTTTTAAAATTGTCTTATAATTTTCTGCATAATTTTTGTAATTAAATTATTATTATAAGTTACTTATCCTTAGTGTAGTTATTAGTTAGTTAAGTTATTTGTTAAGGCAGGAATTATATATGCGCTTATTCATTCATTTATATGGAATTATATGATAAAGTGACATATTTATTTTGCATCACATGCGTCGTAAAGTCAGTCAAGAAACTTAATCTATTATTATCATAAAAAAATATAATGTTGCAGTGTTTTATAATAATAATTTTGTTAGAATCTGCTCTTTATTTAATATTTGAGTAGTTAATATATTTGAGAATTCAATTTCAATTCGAATTCAATAATCAATATTTGCATTGACAAAGTAAGTTTTGCCAATTGCACATATCTACTAACTCTAAGTTCATAAGACTTATAGTTCGTCATAGAGTGACATCTTTATACGTCATCAAAGTATATCTTTAATTTATCGTTGGCGATACAAAAATATTGTTATTTTATCACATACATAATTTATATGTTCCTACCAATTATACTTATAATTATATAATAAATAATTAATTTATATGTTACAATCAATTAAAAATCCTAAATAATTATATACGAAAATAAGATGCAAGCAGATGTTAGTATGGACTATAAAATTATATAAAATATTTTAAAATTTGGTGAATAAGATTGAATTGTTTTCATTTTGAGCGGATGTACATTTTACACTTATTTGTATAAGCTGTAAAGTACAAGACTAAACCCTAAAAATCGGAAAGGTTATTCTGATTCTTTTTTGTTTTACGTAACTATCGTACGTACGCTATCTGTGATATAATACGTGTATCATTCTAACAGACGACCTCGTATTTCTGTATTTGCTATATTCGAGTTTCTATAGTCTATAAAGTCCGCCAAAGCTTGAACTTTCTTAAAAAATTATATACATTCTTACCTGCTTAAAACTCATATTGTTTGTTTAATTTATTAGATATTCATTTCACTATAATCATTTATTCTGCGAACTTATATATTACAGATGTTAATATTTTTGCTGTCAATTTGTTTTCCCTTTTATGATCAGGTCTGCTAGCTTTCAGTTCGTCCGGTTAGTCCCCATGTCATGGCTTACAAATTCTCTTCGCAATTGCCTTAATTTCATATACTATCAATCACAAGTCACCAACATTTCAATTACTTATTAATTAATTTTCAAATGTCAAATTGTAAGTTAGGAATTTATATGGTTATTCAAGATAAGAAATGAGTATGAGATGATTCAATTTTTAAACGTTAAACATATAATATATACATTAATTTATTGAGTTCTTATGCAAATTTTGTTAAATATTTATTACTTTAAAAAAATCACATTTAATTTTATTAATATTTGCGCTATACTTGTAAAATAATAGCTTAAATAAAACAATATGTACATAATCGAAGTGGAATGTTGACCAAAATCACCTGTGAACCATTATTGATCGCTCGTGTTCACAGTAAACTATAAATAATTCATGTCAGTCCACTCAATCGAAGGGAAGGAGAACTAAGTTAAATTATTTAACAAATAGGTGGTATGATTTACAATATTATAATAATTTTGTATCTAAATACATTACGGTAACATTATGCTTAAGTATTAAGCAGTAATAAAATACTATCTTTAATTTTAAAAGTCTGTATTATATTATATATTATAATTATTACAAATTTGTAATATTACAAAATAAAAATCGATCATTAAACTAAAAACTTTTTTCAATTAATCTAGAAACACATTTGTTACAGTATTTTACAGTATTGTTAATTTGTAAGCAACATATTATATTACATTAACTGGCAATAACACTAAAGTAAAATATTTTCTAAAAATATATTAAAAGCTCTTTCACTTGTGATGAAAATAGCATACGAAGTTTTATTTTTTCTTATCTAACAAAACTTGAAAAGAACTTTCAATATAACTGCACAAATACATTAATACTCACTATTTCTTCTCTACAATTTACAATGTGATTTGTAGATATATGCCACATAGATATCTAGAATAATGCGACTATTTCGTTCTCTTGTCTAGTCAGTTGCTGGTTTTTAACGCCCAGTTTGTTTTTCTAGAGTGTAGAAATGAACTTAATTTCAATGTTTATTATTCTTTGTTCATTAATTTCCCTTACTTGCTTAGGTATAGAAGCACAACACAAGAAATGTACCACGATACATTAATAAAGTTTTATAATAAAAATTATAAATAAAATATTCGAGAATTTTTTTCTATTTTGATCTTAAGTAATAATAATAATAATAACACTCTTTATTGTACACCCATAAACAAAAATATGACACTCAGAAACACATAACAAAATTTAAATGTACAACCTTGCCTTATCGCTAAAACATCTATCTCAGGCAACCGTAAGTAATGTGTATTTAAACACTGAAAAATAGTAAAACCAAAAATAAAGCTTTAATTGATAATAAATTGTATAATTTGTTTAAGTACTTTCGGTCTTAAACATAATTTGGTCGTTCATAAATTTCAATTGGAACGTGATTCGATTATATATTACGTAGTGTGCACTGCCCTTTATCCCAGTACAATTACTTCGAGAGTGTCATTGTGGTATTGGTTTATTTATTTACTATAAGTGACAATTTCAAATTTGGGTAAAATAATGTATGCTTTATTCTACATATAGTATATGGGACCAATAATGAGATGAACATATATATATATATATATATATATATATATATATATATATATATATATATATATATATATATATATATATATATTTTCTTCCATGTTCTGACCCAATTAGAGATAAAGTAGTTTGTTAGCAGAACTTTGCCTAACAGACACTATAGTAAAAATATTTTATAATAAAACATTTCCGAGTATCAATCGATCCAAAATCGACGTGACGCGTGTGCAATTATATATGTTTTAATAAACAAAGTAACATTTTTATATATTTTATTATATGTAACATGAAACATCAAAGAAAAAAGTGCTTAATGAATTTCTTTATTTTTTCATAACGTTTTGGTCTCCATCATTAGAATTTTACGTAATTTGCTATGTACTCGTATATACATAAAATAATATTGTAAGTGATCGATGTCTGTACATGTAAGATATATGGTAAAAAACTAATATCGGAGGCATTCATTAATGAAATACTCGTAGAATATAGAACAATAATTTTAAAAATATATGTCTATTTGTTAGTGCGTATGTGCCCGCTAATCTCAAAATCGGAATCTATCGGCTAATCTAAGAATCTATTTAAACGCACTATCTATTTTCACTACGGTATTATGGTGAACGTTCTGAAGTAAAGTGATAACAATTTAAAGTTCTTTGTTTGACAAAATAACCACCTAGTAAATATCCTATTAAATTTAATATATAGTCAATAAATATCAAGTATAATGTATTTAAGTAGCATTTTTTTATTCAAAATAATAAAAAATATCGTATAATTAAACCGAGCGAAGTCGCGGGCGGATCGCTACTTAGATATATATCATAAATTATATTCTTTGGGCTAGAGAACATTTATATTTAAATATTTTAAAATTTATTCTGACTAACAAAAAACATCTAAAACAGTAGAGTAGTCGTATGTAGACGCTACGTGACTACATGACTACTATCTACGGACCACAAAAGTGCTTTCAAATGCTGAGTGTGTTCTTAGTTTAAAGGTCAGGTCAGGCAACATTATAAAAATGAAATTTGATATTATAAAAACTCCATGTTGTGAGTTAAAGTTATTATAAAGTAATATGTATATTATGATGGCACCGCTTACATATTTGAGAAATGGCATTAGAAAGTGCTGTTATTTAAGTTGACAGTTTTATTTTTTATTAATTGGATTTTGTTATTAAATGAAATTGTTTTCGTTTGAAGCTTTCGTCATATTATTTTTGTCTAGTTAAGGGTTTGTTATATAAAAAAAAACACTCTAGGGGAAGCAAAATAGTAACTTGATAGTAATCATTTTTATACATCATCTTTGATCTCCACTCGGATATATAAATTATTTAACTATTACCGCTGTAGTAAGAAAAATTTGGCGTGTTCCGCCGCTTAACAAGCAATAACTATACTTTGGGGGGATGGCGGAGCATGGAATATCTTAATACGAGGTTATATAAAGTGAGTAGCTAATAAGAATTCCATTAAAATGTCATTTTTTATTTATAAAATAAATACTGTACGCCATTTCACATTTTCACAAATACTGTACGCCATAAGAATTACACGTACAATAACATTATTATGTAAAAAATATACATATAAGATTATTTTAATATTGTTCTTTACTCCAAAGTAATATAAAGTTATATTTCTTCACGTCGAAGTTATGACTTCGTTATTAAAGTAAAAATAAAAACTTTCATATCACCCAGAAACGTCTCCAGTGAATTGAATTACTTTAAGAATTGTATATTTAATATATTTTATATTATTTTCCCTTTTAACATTTCAAAAGTTACAGAAACAAGAAGTGATTTGAACATTTTAATAACTTTTACCAAGTTTCTTCTCTAAAAAGCTTACTTCGGATTAAGCAAAGAAAGGCTTGCAGTGCAATTAAATTAAGTTATACGATAGAAGATTTTTAAGCTTTTAATTTTATAAATAAAGCAATGTACGTTTCTAAAATAGTGCTTATTATCCTATATTATATATCTAAAGATAAAATAAAAAATATTTCAACCCACAAACGTTGACGTTGTGGGCTCCATTCCCACTCAGAGAGAATGGCTGGCTGGCATATAATGTTCTTATGGAACAGTGACTTCAAATTAAATTCCCTTTAGCTTCCCTGCTTTATGCGGAATACAGCGTAAATCTATTTCAGTATTCCTTTGACCAAAATTTGTTATCTTTTGGTAACTATGTTAGTAGCTTCATATCAATTAATGTCAATTTAAAGTCGATATTGAAGTAAAATGATAATTTTATTTGAGTAATTTTAATTCTAGGCTTATTTGAACTAGGCTAAGCGATAATACTCGTGATATAATTTACGAGAGAAGGGTTTTCCTTAGAAAATATGCACTAATAATAAAATAATAACGCCCAGCTATGAACACATGAATGAAGTTTATAGTCCTATAATAATTTAATGGCCCCCTTTGTCTAGTCTTTTATTATCCAATTTATTTCTTTTCTCACAAGCGCATATATAGAATACTTAGCTAGATATTAGGCTTCCATTAATAAAATCTTGCTTTTTTTTTAATAATTTTGAATTTTTAAAGTATCAAAATTTAAATATAAGTTTCTTAACTGATTTTTAATAGGCGCGAGTTTTTAAATTATTATTTTCAATTTTTCAAACGATATTTTAATATAATATTAATTCAGTCTTTAGGCACTTGTCCTTATGGGCACTATATACGCGTTTCCTGTAACAGATCATTTTAAGTTGTACACAAGTTGATACTAACAATATATTCCTTTTATTATTATTTAGAAAATAGTTCTCACCTACATACCTTATTTAACTTACATATTTACATGTGATCGATATTTTGATAAATTAAAATGACTGTATAATTTTCAATTAATTTAATTTTGAATTAATATATCGCTTCACAAGAGGTAAATGTTCATAATGAGCCTATATTGCCTATATTGATATTAAGACGAAGCGTAATTTAGACTCTTCTCTCCTAATTGAGGCTCTTCAATATAAATATCATAGGCAATACTGATGTTTGCTCTATTAAGCTATAATGAAGGTAATATGCTTCTTCTTCCACTTAGCATTATCCCAGCCTATTGCCAGGGTCTGCTTTCCTACTCAGTCTACTCCACTTTGCACGGTCTTGAGCATCCTCAGTGGTTAGTCCATTGGCTCTCATGTCGTGCGTCACGACGTCCAGCCATCGCTTCCTTGGGCGTCCGGGGGGTCTTACTCCAGGGACAGACATATCAAGGCATTTTCTTCCGACGTAGTTCTTAGGCCGGCGGATGAAGGTAATATGCTATGTAAATATGAGCTGTAGCCATCAATTTAGTTAATGCTTACTATTCATATAATCAAAAGCCAGCTCAAAAGTTGCGATTGTGCGTTGTATTTAAATTATTCAGCTAATTTGGTAAAAAAGTAATTTTATATAAACACAAATATATTATGTCGTTTTAAAATTAAATATTTTAAATATTTTTCATGTCAATACAAATTTTATCTCAAAGTTAGCATTAACTCACTAGTGGATATAATACTATGAGAGCGTTCAGCCTTAAGACTTATTCTACCATGTGTGCAGAGTCTGATATGCGAGAACATGTTAAATGAACTGTACGTTTTATAGTCTACGATACCTAATCAAGTATGTGCTACAAATATTTACTTCGTGTTTAAGCAATGTCCTTAGACACCTTCAAGAAATATCGCTAACCTACGCGAGCTCTAAAATTCAATTCTCAAAAATTTCTATATTTGCTGGCAAATTCAATAATTTTGGAATAAATTTCTGGAATAGACTTATATTTCAACAATAAAATAATGTTTATAACATACAATAACATATTTCCTACTATTTATCCAATTTAGTTGGTTCAATTTTGATATAGTTCACTAGATAACTATCCCACAATGTGGAATATATTTGTAACATAGTTATATCAGACTTACATATGAGATATAAATAAAACGATATATAATATATTTATATCAGTTACATGATGTTATATTTAAATACGCACACTACTGAGTGATCTAACCCTTTACGTATTTTCTAAACATTCCAAGCAGTATTATTTATATAGTAAAATATATCGTGTAATAGAATATAAAGGGGCCACTTTGCTCAGTACTACAGTTTCTAACAATAAATTATTATTATTAAAAATTATTTTTTTTATTTAATTACTTAAAAAAACACATGTACTATGAAGTTTCCATTGTCTATTATATTTCCGTAATATGTAGTCTATATCCCGAGGAACTGTGGTAAAAAGCAATTTCCGTTCGGAACCGTGTACCTGAAATATTCTCAATTGGCATAAACGGTTCGATCGTTGAAAGACTGCCAGTTATTAATTTATCATATACGTATCCTATATACATAATAGTCAGAATTACATAATATAATATTATCTTTGGAAGTCATGTAAAGTCAAATACTTAATATTATTAATTAATAATTAATTAATACTTAATGTCACTAATATTTGTTCTACACATCTGTAATATTCTTAAATTTAGTCATCCACCACCCATCACATTTTTGATTAGTAAGACCTTAACAGAAAATAAACTTATACCATTTCCATAAATCTTCCCGAAAATATATGTATACTTTAGATTCCTAAGTTAAATTTTCATTTTAAAATTGGAAAGTATAATTAACAATGATTTATTTAAATGAAACAATTCCTTAATTGATTTGATACTCAGTTACGCCTTCAAAGAAAATTTAAATATTTTAAAGAATAGAACAAAATCTTCTATAAATATATATAAAACTCATCCGTTACCAAGTGATTATATAAAACTGTGAAATTATTATGCGTAAAATACTGAAATTTTACATGTACATATTATTATATAAGTTCATTGTGGAGTGTAGATAAACACTTAGAAAGGAAATTTCGATAAGAACGAAACATATTTGTATTCTACTTTTTATAGTTCTCGCAGTTCTCTAATATAATATATTTATACATGTACATTGTACGTATATCCATAAATATTTATTTATGAATAGCTTACAACAACTATTAAGTTGTTGTGAGCTATTATTTTTCTAATAGAAATGATTATTGACATTATATTTGGAGATATTATATAATAATATAATAATAACAATGATTTATTTCATAAAAGTGCTGTAGTACAATATGATAGACATTACATTTTAAATAAAAAAAATATATAAAAAGAAAACACTAGGTACACTACAACAATTGGTTGAGATAATGTCCTCTAAGATAGGTTACAGAATAACCTGTAATAAAAAGGAACAGTGCCGTATCCCACGGGGTTGTTGATAAGTGTTACTTTTTTATACGGTTAAAAAGTCGTAACATAATAGTGTACTTATTTATAATTATAATATTTAGATGAGTAAATGTGTTGTGTGTATTGAGTATGTGTATTTGTATTGAGTATGTGTATCTTTATTTTGTGTGTGTGCGTGATAAGAGATGCATATATGAGAAGCATCATCTTCTATTTCCTAAGCAAGATATATAAATTTTTTAAATGAAATTTATCATAAAGATATAATTACATTGACAAAACAGCTTAAGTTATATTTCAGATTTAAAGTAAACTACGAGTAATAGTTGATTAAACTGGATAGGTAATAAAATACGTTTTTGTACAATAAAAACTTACCTGAGTATAAAATGTCAACCTTGGCGTGCGTGGTGACACGCATTTCCCATTGCTCGATGCTACGACGCTATCGGGCTTCTCTTAAAATACATTCATACATCGTACATACATATACGTCTATAGTAATAGACATTTTGAGTGAAGATTACGAACAATTTTAGTTTATATGAATAAATATTGATGAAAATTACTTGTTACTTTAACTCAGGTACCAGTTTAACTTAAGTGGTATCGCAGTGGATACGTGCTTTAGTTATATATTTAAACAATAAATCAATGTCTTCTTGCAATAAACACATAAAGAAATACATTTTATTTCAGAAACCTATAAGTTTCTAACCGATTTAGAATATAAGAATCCTGTGATCTATCACTCTCTTGTTTACCAAAGAATATGTGAAAGGTCAGGGAAAATAAAAAATCATATGATTTAGTACACAAAGCGCGGCGTTAAGTTATGTCACTTAAAAATTTTATTCTCATACAAAACTTTGATTGATTCATCAATTATTAAACTTATTAATAGTGTATTAGTAGGACGTTTATGATAAATGCTTAGTTAATTTAAATACAGCTCTTTTTATATTTTTATGTGCTGTTTGATATATAATATTTTAATTCAATAGCACCTTCATTGAATATATTTCAATAGAAATATGAAGCGTACTTTTCGAATTCATACAAAATATTCAGTTTTAAAATACAACATGCACGCTCCAAAATTTACATATGCATAATATTAAACTAATAAATGTAATGAAATCAAGCTTTATAAATACGTGATCTACAAATTAATGAAATAATTTCAATTTCGCCGGCTTATATTTTCATACGTTTGCTGAAATGAGATATTGACCAAAATAAAATTAAAAATATTTTGTTATGTTGTGTATAATTATTGTTACTTTAATGTAATACGATCTGTAGCGCGCAATTTATTCGCATGTACTATAAAAAGTAAAATCTCATTTTTTAAAACTCTGTTAGGTTTTTGAGAAGTCCTCTCTTAGTGAACACTTTTTAAGGGCAAATTAAAGGTTTCAACGCTGCACAATAAGGCTGTGCTTAATCTCGTCACTCAGAAAAGGGAAAGTTTTATGTATATAGATAGATTGGCAATTCCATACAAACATATATAAACCTAATTTAAGGTAAACCTAAATTAACTTAAAATTAAATATTATATTGTACTTAATGTATTTAAGTAGGTAAGGTAAACCTAATTTAAGGTAACCTAAGTTAAGGTAAACCTAATTTAAACACTGGCAGTAATATTTTTGTGACTAGCTAGCTCATGTATTTAAATGAATAATAGTTTTGTAGTCGCATGGCTTATGAAAAAATAAATAAATAAATAAATAAAAATAAATAAAATATATTATGTTATTTACATTTATTACTTGTTTAAAAAAAGGTTATTTGAATCATAATTATTACATTCAAATTGAAGTAATTGCGTTTTTACCTTCACCTTTTTTACCTTTTTCAGATGTTTATAAACTAACTAAGGAAATGAAAGCAAACTAAAATAAATTTGCCCATTTCTCAAAAGTATTATGTGGACCTTCTTATTTCATATTCATTTTGACAGTCAATCGGTTCTTAAGTGCATTACAATGGTTATTATATACAATATACACTTCTTAAATATACATAATTAATAAATACTTAAGAAATGTTTGTTTGGCTAAACACACTAATCTCAGGAACAATTGGTTTGCATAGAAAAATATTTTTAATTATATCCATTTATGGAGAAACGCAATAAGTAATAAGTATTTAGTTTTATACTCTAGTGAACGTTTTACATATTAAAAAGAATATATATATATATATATATATATATATATATATATATATATATATATATATATATATATATATATATATATATATATATATATATATATTACACTTTTATAACTGATATAAAAGAACAAAATTTCGGACTTGAAATCCTTAAATCTTATTCCTAGTAGTTATCCTTTCAAAAGTACAATTGAACTAATTTTTTATATTGTATTTGACCGTAATGACTAAATTGACTATGTGAAACTCTTTAATTGGACTAAAATAAAAGTTATAATATAATTATAAAGTACTTTTTTGTTACTAGTATATGTATTATAGTATACTATTTAATATAAATGCCATGTTTTTAAAGTATATATATATATATATATATATATATATATATATATATATATATATATATATATATATATATATATATATATATATATATATATATATATATATATATATATATATATATATATATATATATATATATATATATATATATATATATATATATATATATATATAATTAGCATAATATGAGCAATAGATATTAATTTAGTATGAGTGTTTCTATCATAAAAGTCAAGGAGCCGCCGACTGTAAAGCCAACCATTTTCTATTAATTTGAGAAATTTTAGTAGGTACATTTTACGGTAAATCTTAACGGGCAAGATTTACGATACCAATAATCCTTTGAAGATCGTTTATTTGTTTAACGAGTGTAACAGAGCCAGCTGTAATTAGCGATTGTATTTAATTGCACTTGCAATTAACAATAAACTTTGTCTTTGTATTATAGGAAAAAAAAGTGAAGGCAGACAAAAGTGCAGGATACATAGAAGATACTCAGTTTCCTACATTCCTCCTTTCCAGGCATTGTGTATTGAGTGGAGTAGGGAATCGAACCTACACACCGTCGCGCTTACAGGCAGACGCTGTGCCTCTGCGCCACTATAGTCCTCAAAAAAATAATTAATCTGGAGTATTTGGGAAACACTCCAGGACACGATCTGGACTATTTGGGGATCAAGTCAACGTTAAGTTCCACAATGGTGTATCGCAATTTATCCAAAATAGACAGAAACATAGAAAAATAAAACGAATACAAATACTGTTCGTATTTTATTATTTCTGACAATATTGAATTAATATCGATTTAAATATCGATTTTTATATTTCAATCACAATTATATTAATGTTGATGATATCACGTCAATTGTACAATGTAACTATACCAAGATGCTAGCTGCGAATAAAATTTTAAATTGTTTACTTTCGCTCATTTGTTTATACGTAGCGTAATCACAGTATTTATGGAAATTATTTTTAGAATCCATTCGACATCTACCAGGAAGCGTAAACACATCTAGTGTATTGTTGATTTCAAAAAATATCTAGTGCTAAGTCACACTGCTGTCAAAGATTCAATTTAATATTTGATAACTTATATCAGCATTAACATTTACATTTTTTTTTCCGTTTTACAATTTCGAATCGAGTTGAGCTGCGCTTCGTCTTACCAGAGGGAGAGAATGGAATTATTACCATTTCCCTGATTAAGGTCGAAATCAAAAAAATTAAGTTCATGGGTATTTTCCTACTATGGCTTGACTATGACTGATGGCATTTTTTATTACAATTTATTGTACACCACTGATTAATAAATATAATTGGTATTATTATAAACATTAATAAAATGTTCTGTTAAGGTTTTGCAAAGAATTATATAATGTTTTGGCAGATGTTACATGAATAGGCCGATTTGGTAGTTTAAACAATGCTGGAAGATGAATGTATTTAAAATACTCACTGCACTGCATTTAGGGAGTGATTCGTGTGCAAAATACTGTGATTATAAAATTTAACAAGCTTTTCATAATATCATCTATTCATCTTTACAAAACTTATTTTTTTTAATTTATTTTAATAATAAATACAATATATTCGAAGTCGTTAAATTCTTAAAATCAAGTGCGAGTTGATCTCATACACCAAGTATTCCGTACCTATATTATGAAGTAGGAAGGAAGGAAATAGTGCTTATAAAATTGACTCAATCATATTTGTGTTCGTATGAAATCTTTTTTTCTTTCTATGATGTACTTGTAAGCTTCTAATTTTGATATTCCAACATTTTTCCTATATTAGTACTGTAAGAACAAACTCCTTTCTTAACACGCATTATGTCTTTTGTTTGCGTTGACTTAGAAGTTAGTTTGATACCTTCACGCAATTTTGGAAAGATGGTCTTGACATACGGACAGATAAACAAAGAGGCAGACCGACAAACAAACAACTCTCGAATGATCACTTTGTTTGTTTGTCTGTCTGCACAGAACAGAACTCTGTTCTGTTTTACCTTTTGAGTACGGAACCCTAAAAATACATGAAAATACGTCACCTTTATGCGTGCTTGTCTAAGTGTACTGGTCACATATAAAGCGAGGACTCTCCAGCCGCCATAAGTGTAGGAGATTCACAATTTTTTTTTAAATATAGTCAAATAATTAATTGCCATTCGAACTTTTTAACAACTATTTATAAATTATGCTAAATGCTATTTCTGATAAAAAAATTTAAGTAAGCTAAAAGCATAGGATTATTTTAAAAACCTTTAAATCTTTCTTTGAAATAGCTACATTGAACGATTGAACGTTGCTCGATTTACATACAATTCTATATTCCAATCATTATCAATAATGTCACTGTTGAATGCTGAAAGAAAGGTCATACGGAAAAGGAATTGAATGAGAATTTATTGTGTAAATTATGCCATTGTTGTAATTGTCACTTAAATATCTTATTACGAATATTTTTTTTACTTTATATAATATTTTATAATAATAATAAAAAAAAAAATAATTAAAAATACATTAATAATTATAATTATTGATGTCTTCTTAAATTTGTTCTCAATACAGTAGGTACCTAAAGCCTCAAACATTGAGTAGACGATAATTTAAATATATAATTTTCTGCATTCATTAGCTTTATCTTCGATTGTCTTAATTGTTTATTAAGTTTCCTTTGAATAGTAACTTCTGAAGATCAAATGATTACATTGCTCCATAATTAACATTATAATTAAAAATTAATGAAAGTATTCGAAGTCATGTTTTGTTTGTCAAATAAAGTCAAATGTCATCATGTGAAATAAAGGAATTAAAATAATTTTAGAGGCCATAATGGCATAACTTGATCATTGGCAACGGATTTCGATTCCAACTCGGCCCAAAGAATTGCGACAATAAGTTCTGCCATTCAATTCCGGTTCTACCTATCTAACATGCTATGAGGAATGCATGAATGGAATCAAATATTAATATTTAAATTATATTCATAATATAATAAAAATTAAATATTCCGTCATAATGACTAAACAAAGCCAAATCAAACTCAGATTGTCTATAATTTTGCGTTGTTGTTGTCCTCTGTGCGATACTGACACTGACGATTACATTGTGCTTGTATAATTAATGCTACGGTATTAGTGGCGGCTTCGTTTGTGATAAGAATGTCTAAATTCTATTGTCTCATGAAGTACATCTCCTTTTCGTTTCATTATTGTATATATATATATATATATATATATATATATATATATATATATATATATATATATATATATATATATATATACTTTCTAATATCTTTCCAGTTTCAATATGAATAGTTCTTTATATATATATATATATATATATATATATATATATATATATATATATATATAATATATATATATTATATATATATATATATATATATATATATATATATATATATATATATATATATATATGTCAAAACATCCGTTCTTCCTTAGTATTCTCCGCTTCTGCTGTTCTCAAAATATATAAATGTATTTTATTTGTAGGTAGATTTTTACTTTTTGCAACTCGAACGTGAATTAATATTAATTATATGAAACGTGACGTGTTAGTCACAATAGTAATTTTTTATCTTAGCAAGAGAAATTGAACACAAACTATAATATTGTTTATTATATATACTATATAATATATTTTAACAGTATACATTTATTATTTGTAAATTCAATATTTATATGAAAAAATAATAAAGTTCAATAGAATATGAATTTATGATTGTTTTAATTTTTGTCTGTATGTGTGTATATGCACATCTCCGAAGAGATCCGTCCTGTACATTCAAATCTACTGGGCGGATTTAAATGAAATTTGATTGTTATATAGCTGTTAGGTCTGAGCAGGATCTGGGCTATAATTAATTTTTAAAATAGAATGTCTGGTGTAGAATTATAGTGGTCCAACTAAACATTCAAAAACTATAAATTGCCTTCTTAATATTTGTTTTTATTTGAAATAAAAATGAGTAAAATTGTTCGATCTGAAACATCTTAAGAGAAAAGCTAAAATATAAAGAATATGGAAATGGCACCTTATTAAAATTAGCTCAGTATGACGAACATTTACCAATGACATATAAAAAAAAAACATCTGAAACATCTTAATGGAGCTCTAGGAATATTAAAAGCTTAGCAATTAACTCGAAAAGTCCACACCAACAGAAATGTATTCCTAAATCCCTTAAATCAGAATAAAAATATATCCCTATCTAGAAAGTAAAAAGGGAAATAAGTTATATTAGATATTATAAATACTATATTTCTTCTAGTAAACTATATAAGAATTCGACTTCATATGTATGTTCAATATAATTAATCTAAATGTAGGTGAGACTAATCTGTTAAAATGGAATAGCTGTGAGTTTTAATTAAATTACTGCCAGGTGTTCCACTAAGTAAATTAGAGGACTATCGCGTCAAACATGTATATATATATATATATATATATATATATATATATATATATATATATATATATATATATATATATATATATATATATATATATATATATATATATTATAGCTTCATCCATGTGGATATAAGACATTACCTAAGTGCCATAGTAGCACAATGTAGCATAGCCTATAGCCTTTCTCGAGAGTTGGACTATCTAATAAAAATACGTTATCGTTATCAATCAATACGATCCACTAGTTCTTGAGATTAGCGGGTACCTATAACTACATAAAACATTTTATTTAAAATTATCACTTTTTGTAGTGTTAATATATAATATATGTTGTCACACTCGCGCACCGGGTGTTCCATACCACTTTCATGGCTGTAGGCTAACGGACTGCATAACTTATTAAAGTTGATAAATTTAAAGTTATAATATGTACTGTTAGCTTTCACTTCTTGCCAAATTTGAAGATTTGAACTTCAAGAATTTCAAGATTCCAGGTTCGGCGAATTTGATACAAAATACGGCGAAAATAAACGCTTTCTTCTTTTGGTTACGTTGACTTTGTATTTTGATTCCTCAACGCAATTTTAACAGACAGACAGACGGACAAGAAAGGTATCTTATGTAACCCAAAAATTTATACATTGTTACATTAATACCGTTATTTAAACTAGGCTGGCTTAGATGGTAAGAAAACAAACTAAATATTCACTCACTCCGTGGTCTTTGGCTTCCCCGCTAGGGATAAAGCGTGAAGTACTAGTGACTATGTATTTATATATGTACATTTATCTTAGTGTTGGTCTAAACTAGCACTCAATATTGCACTGAGTCTGGAGCTGAGTTGCCACGTTTTCGTAAATAATGCTATTTTATTTGTCTTAAACTTAATGTCTAATACAAATATATAGAAGCAACTATCGTAAAATTACGATTAAATTATTATTTTATTTGAATTTTCACTGCAGATATTCTATATGAATCAGGTCATAATATTCAATTTCACTTACAATTATTGAATAAGTAATTAATTAATAAATAAATTAATATGAAACATAATTCTACTGCAAAGGATCGTTTGACCATTTAATTTCGATTCGCAAAAGAATGAATAAATATATTCAATCATTGCTTAACGAAAAAATAAATATATTAATTAATTATTTTGCGAAACCAAATCAAGGGGCTCTAATTGGCCACAGCTCATCAGCGCTAATAGAAATGTTCACTGTTGTCTACAGTAAAAAAAAATTGTTTACTTGGAAAAAATGGAAAATCGAAGCCATAATAAATACACCTACGTTAATATCTGTTTTTCATAATTGTAAAATGTTAGGTTGAACGTTTAGAAAACACTAAATAATACTAAATATAAATACTTTAATACAAAACACATTACAGCAATATTTTACTTTAATAATTTATTTATTCACTTTAATTTTTACCTACAGAATGATTACAGACAGTCAAAATTCATACGAAAATAAAAAACAAAAGTGTTTTTCTTAGAAAAATAAATATATATAAAATAAGATGCTAGACTAATGGCATAATTTTAGATTCTAATCAAGAAAAGTACTTTCAATATATTATAAGAAATTAATAGTGTGTAACAGTTCCATTAACATTGTATATATGTAATTATATACTTAAGTAATAGTAATGTAAGCAGTTCTCGTTTGACGGATATGAATACAAGCATAAAACGTAATAACTTAACTTCAACGTTGTTTATTCCTTGAAAGAAGAAAAGGTGTGCAAAATTATAATATATTAGAGGATATATTTGCATTAAATAATAGGTTAAAAAAATAGCGTTATATTATACAAACTAATTAGTCTATTTAATTTTAAAAGACAAGATAGTCATTCCATATAGAGATTATCAAAACGGATATACAAATCTGTAATTTAGTAGTTATTAGCTACAATCTAAATAGGATTTTCTTACTTAAATGTACAATAATCTTTTACTACTACAGAATTTATGTGCATATTATATCATAAGACTTGACACTTGATTGAAGCCCCAGGTGTAGCAAGAATGTCTGACGTCGACTTGAATGTGCAGAGATTTCTTACTTACGTGATCCGAGTAATTTACGTGTAATAATATACAACATATAATATTGGATAATTTAGAGTAAGAGCTAACATATAAAGCCAGTAAGCCAACATATAATATTGGATAATTTAGAGTATAATATTGGATAATTTAGAGTACAGTAATAGCCTAGTATAGATGTATTTGACTAAATTTAGATAAAAAATGTATTGATGCTCTATGGTCTATGGTTTTCGGTCTGAGATCTGTGTGTCTAACCGTGCACTTGATGATTACGAGTTTGATCTAGCTCAAATAAATAATTTTATCTATAATAATTTTGATCTTCCTGCTGTAATAAGACAAAAATTTGAGTCGTCACGTTCCCTTGACTTAGGCAGATTGTGGTATAAAATATTTTGATATATAGTTATTGCGAATATAGCCATATCATGTTAGTTCCTATGTGGCATTGGAGATACCTACAATTTGGATCGATTTTAACGATTCTTACCTAAATCGTTTTCATCTTGCTATGTTACTAATAAATTGTATGACAAAAATACTATATTGTCAAAATGTAAAAAAAAACAGTCTACTACGTCATGTTTGCCTATTTAAACATAACTGCGATAGGTGTTCAAAAATAACTGTTAAGTGATTTTCATAATTTTTCCATTTTGGTTAGAGTTTAGGTTCTATAACGATTTAAAATCGTAAATTTTATATACCTTTAACATATAAGCTACTTTCAAGCATTTAATTATTTTGCTTTATTAGTAGCGGTAACCTATTGTTAACTCCAGTATAGCAGTGGACTGTAAAAAAAGAGATCAGGTTTAAATTTCCATAAAGCTAGGGTTAGCTTTATGGAGGGAATCCTAGTATCCTATAGAGTATGAACTAAAAAGTACTTAGTAAAAGAAACAAACTCAGACAAAACAAACATATCAAATATTTTTCAGTAAAATAAAATGATTTATGACATTTATTTTAAATATTCTTAAATTATCTATAATTATTCTTATTAAAATTACTTTAGTATCGACTAGTTAAATAAACTGCAACATTGAACGATTTTATTGTTGTCTTAATACTAGGTTCCTATTATCGACCCTATCCTGTTATCGTGAAGCGTGCTAATAGCGTGAAGCTATTAAAATTGAATATGCACATTTACAACTACAAAGTTACACATAGTATAATATAGATAGTAATAAATTATACTTTGTACTCTCATTTTGCAACGTATGCTCTAGTTGGTAATTAGACCTTAAAGTTGTTCGCATTTTATAACGTTTTTAGAATTAAAATGGTCTCTAGTGAAACCACACAATTGAGATCCTCTTTAATTATGATGAGCTGCACACCAGCTCATATTTTGTGAGGGCGCAGTTGACAACGTTTTAATTAAGGGCCTTATATTTTATTTATTTATAGTTTTTTTTTATTCTACGTATGTTTCAACGGGATCAGAATATTTGATTTGGAATATTTATTGGTAAGATAAAATGATAAAATGTTTGAGTTAAGTACAACGAGATTTTTTAATGTACTGCAAGTATATATTTCTTGTTAAGTTTTTTTTTATTTCATGATACAAATTTATCTTTATATTTAATACTTTTTTTATACATTTCTCTTTAGTATGATAAGGAGCTACACTATAGTGTGCGTGTTTTCAAGTATGTCCATAAAGTTTGTCCTAAATTATTTTATTATAATGGTAGCTGTTGAGTTATATAAATTTGATAAGAAATATATGTCCCTGTGACATATTATAAATATTTTTCATTTAGTAATATTAAAAACTACAGTCTCACCTTCATATTCTAATATAATTATATTATGCATGTATTTTGTTATAAAAGTTTCACTAAGATTAGGATTATAAAAACCACTACAAAATTTGTTATGCAGATGCAGCTTGAAAGATCGAATTTGAAATATGTAAAAACCTCTAGTAGGTCTCTTATCTCTAGGTATTGTACATTGAATAACGAAAATCTAAGCCGTGCTTTTTCTGTGTAAGTAGGTCTTATGTAAATTTTTCAAATGTAAATGATGCCATAAATGAAAGTCGGTTTTGGGGTTGATGTTTGTGGTTCCGATAGATATACAGACAGATATTGCCCCACTGTGTCACTATTTAACATTTATTACTGGATGGATTGATATAGAAGGATAGATAGACGGATACCAATGGATGAATAACGTGTGATGGAGGACGGATGAAGTGTGACTGTTTCTGGATGTCAGATAATGGATGACCCGCCGGCTCACGTGTGACTAATGTCGTGGCAACTTAATCAACGACCAAACGTAATAATAATATTTTTTTTCTCAGTTTACTAAATCTCTATTTACTATGCATTTCACTGTATAATGTCATATTATCTCCTTCGTGAGTTCTCTATATAACGTCACATTGGCTCAACTGGCACGCTCACAATGCCAGAATAAAGAAACTTTAAATGCGTTCATTTTTCAATTTCAACCAGTACTTCATACTAGATCAATATTTAGGACATTTTAGGTCTCTTAGATATAAAAATTAATTCATCCCTCTTCATTAAATAAACAAATAAAGGACTAAGTTAAGCATGTATCTCACTCGTAAATATAAGAAAAAAACTTATTGTTATTATAATTTAATTTATGTATTACTTATTTATAATTATTTAAAACTATATCAGTATGCTAATCATAGTATATAAATAATATTTATGAAAACATTTTTTCTACTATGAACTAGAAAAAAATTATAAAAAAATCCATCTTATTTATGGCAATGTTCTCAGCTTACTGGCTTTTATATGATTCTCTCAAGTTGCGCAAACGTTCATAAAGAGTTATTGTGGCACTCCTTCATGTATTCATAAATAAATGGCACAGGATAGAGTATCAAGAATAACGGTCTAATTTTAACTTACTTCCTTGATATTTGCTTGCGCGTATTTTTAAAGTTGTGACTCACTTTTTGCTTTTTCCCAAAGTGCATCGCACTTGCAGTTAAAATAGACTGTGATTCGTATATAAAGTTTCATCCGCTATGAATAAACTACCGGTTTAGTTGTACCGTCTATTTTTAAAATCTTTATTACAAAAGTGCTTATGTTGGAAAATATTTTTCATGAAATATTTTATGTAGTTACAAAACACTAGTGTCACGCTCGCGGCTTCGCCCGCTTGGATTATAATTTACGCTGTATCTCTCTAGAAAACCACAAACCGTTCTATACAGACCACCCGAAATCGATACATTGCATCTTGAGGAGTAGAACTCAGCGCCGCACTTTAACTACACAATTATGACTATGTATTTTTTTTCTGTTCTCTGTAAGCGAAGATTTATTAACATATAATATGCTTTGTTTGTATTAACATATAATATGAGTTATTAACATATAAGAGCAGAAACATGACATTACACCGAGTGGGGAACCCCAGGTTTACGTTATCCCACTGCGCCACGAGGACCTCATGTCAGGGCGGGTAATTATTATTAACATCAATTTAAAACAATTTCCGTAATTAGAATTATACAAAATAATATAAAGACTAAAACACAAAGCTTTTCAAATCGAAACAATGGCTATATAAATAAATTATATTCGCAAATATAAAGTTGGCCGATAATGAAGTTTCAGTTGAATTAAAATTACTAATGTAAGAGATAAATATTCCAAGCCTAATTGTACAACTTTCCGAGCTTACACAATTATGAACTTTCTATTTGGACTTAAATAGCGCACAACGAATGTAAAATTTTACATTTTATTATAACAAAAGAAATACTTATTTATAATTTTATAGGGCTTTTTGAAGAGTAATTTCTTTGTGATTTTTTTTACAGATGAAACGCTTTAATGTGACATGAACGAGGTAGGGTGTTTTAGCAGTGGCGAAGTTTCCATATAACACAATTCCCGTGGGGTAACCTTTTGTAAATGTTATAAATACATTAATAAATACGTAATAATTAAGTTAACTATTGACTAGAAATTATAATAATTTGTATGAAATTTCGAAACCTTTATTAATTCGATTACAATTAAACTAAACTAACATTAAATTTCTTACATATCTTCCTTGTACCCTCCAAGTCCCGGAAGTCTAAAGCTTTAGATTAGTATAAATATAAACGATATTTAATTAGTATGCCAAACAGGTTTCTATTCTGACAGGTACTCGTATGATTTGTACGCACGTAATTTATTTTTTACTATAAGTTTAATAAAAAAATGTATATAGTAAAAAATACCTTCACGTAAGTACCATCACGTTTTTTCCCGTTTGACAGGGTAAGTAGAGGAAGCTAAGTGATAAGACAATCCGATCCCGATCCCAGTTTTGGGACATTACAAGTTATTTAGCGCGACTTAACGTCGCACGCACGTACCAGAAATGGATACAATTTATATAATTATACCTCCATTTTCCCAAGTTCGATTATTTGAATTACATTGTGCATCTTATTTTAGGTTATATATTTGACCCAATTAGACTAATTTCTTGGCGAAAGTAAATCTACTTTTATTTTAAGCAGACAACTAATTAATTTGTATTACAAATAAACGTGAATACTTTTTCACTATTTGTAATCGTCATTCAGGCATAATCCTACTGCACGACATGTATGTATAATTACAGTACCTGGTCCATTCTGTTCATTCAGCAGTACTTTCGTCAATATAGATTATATTTAATTTGCAAATCAATTTTCAATATAAGTCGTTGTTGAGATACGCTCAAACCAAATTAATTGCTAGAACTTTTATTTATTCACAGCTCTGTGCAACTTTATTACAAAAAATCATGTAAGTCGTTTAAAAATTGATTCCGAAATCAGAAAATACATAAATAATATAGTAATAAATATTTTATTATACTATAATAGAGTAATTTCAACGAATTTTTAATGAAATAAAATTTAAAATCAAAGTATAATTTTCAGTCACCTTAAATATATTAGCATAATAGATGTCACATTTTGTGAGACAGATTATGAAAATTTGCATATAATTGGGCCATCGAGCCATAGTGTGACAGCGTCTGATTCTAAAGACAATGACTGGAAGTTCAATGTCTACATGGGAAAATTTATTAGATTTATTACTAATTAATTATTATTAATTTATTATATTATTATTAATTTATTATATTATTATTAATTTATTAATATTATTATTAATTTATTAGATTTATTATTGTCAAGACAAAACGCGGCGAAGTGCGTAAAATTAAATATGAATAAAATCTATTAATGTAATATCACCAAATAAAATTCTGATCTCACATTACTCCTTTGTACCTATATCTTACATAGTCTGAAGCTGTCGTTTAATATATTTCGCTATAGCGAAAAGATCTTTTCATTTATCTAATTTTCTAAGTACAGTGTTTTGTTTTACTTAAAGTATAGTAGACGTCGTTTACTTTTGAGTGAGAAAAAAGTTTCTACTGTTAGAGTTAACATCATAAGAGGACTATAAAATACTAATGACATTCGTAGAATTGCATGACTTACGTGAGTTCTATTATTTATTTCTGTGTATTTTTAGTATATTTAGAGTTTGTTTAAGACTTTTAAAATAAGAACTTTAAGTTAAAATGATATCACAAGTTTACATAGATGATAACTATAATAATCTATACAATGTATTAATTTTAACGGTAAGTTCTTTTTTAATATTAGCTTCCAAATTAAAGTTTGACCTCAGTACTAGCTGAGTATTGCTACCATACAAAAGAAAATTAAATAACCGCAAGCAATCATTTGTTACCAATAACAATATTAGAGAAAGCAGATATAACCTCCCAATTTCAAGAATAAGTTTCAACAGCAATTTGAACATCGTTCAAACTTTAATCTTTTGAACTCTTAGTCTTGAATATGTCTAAATAATAATTTACAACAAAGAGAGTTTAGTCATATACATTCTTTGTAAGTAGAAAGCTCTCAACTATATTACGGCAACACTAAAATTATATTGAAATATATATTTTTCATTACAACTACTAGTTCTGAATTTAATTTATATGGGATTTTGTTAGCCACTCGTAAAACGAGTGCACTCAAGCAATCATTTGTTACCAATAACAATATTAGAGAAAGCAGATATAACCTCCCAATTTCAAGAATAAGTTTCAACAGCAATTTGAACATCGTTCAAACTTTAAGCTTTTGAACTCTTAGTCTTGAATATGTCTAAATAATAATTTACAACAAAGAGAGTTTAGTCATATACATTCTTTGTAAGTAGAAAGCTCTCAACTATATTACGGCAACAGTAAAATTGTATTGAAATATATATTTTTCATTACAACTACTAGTTCTGAATTTAATTTATATGGGTTTTTGTTAGCCACTCGTAAAACGAGTGCACTTTACGGTTGTACACTTACTTTTATAGCGTAATGTGATGGCCGATATATTAAGATATAAACTGTATAAAATGTCTGGATTGTGATATTTTGGATTTCAAACTATGAAGCTTTATATGTTGCTTTCTATGTTATATATACTAAAATACATATATAATTACATTTTAATATGAACATAGCTGTGTGTCATTATATTACTTCCTGGCTTCCAAAATTGAAATTGAAAATATGTAATATGTTTAAATTTATAATTAAAGATTAATTATCAACTTTATTATATAGCAATTCACGTTATAACATTATAAGTTGTAAATACAACGTTATATTAATAGTCATATCGCGTGACCGTCCTCGACATAGTTTTGATGTAGCACTGGCCATTTTCGATGATAATACAAGTAATATTGATTCTATATCTATAGAAGTATCTTAAAGATTTCAAACTTTAATTTAATTTAGAATGTGTAGCATTGCTTTGAATGTAAATCATACGTAACGGTATATTAATCTGACTGACTGTGACGAGACGGTTGTGGGTAGATCCCACGAGGGGAGTATTAATTATTTTAATTTCCTCGCTCTAGTAACAAGACAAAGGTGGCAATGGTTTCGCTACTCAACACGCAATGTCTTGAAAGGCGGAAAAGTGGGGTTGAAAACAACGCTGTGCCACGACATCGTCGTAATTAAAATATATTCATAATGCATAAATCAATAAATTAATGAATGACTGACAATGCACAGCCGAAACTACTAGGCGTAGAAAGCTTAAATTGGGCGTGTCGCGAAATATTCCAAGAGGTACAAGGAAGTTTCAATTGAAATTAAGAATTAATGAGCTTATTTTTAAATATATTTCGCAAAATTCGTACAATATATGAAATACTATAATAATAGTATAACCGTTATCGCGTAAAAACATCGGACAAATCGAAACGAAGTCTACTCCAATTTATTAAAGTAAATGGGGAAAAACTTCTGAATGAAACTTATTCGGTGAATAGAACGGTAAATAAAGTTACTTGTAAATTTCATTGGAATAAAAATCTATTTGTGTTATTTCTTAGTATTTTCTGAAGAGAGTGTATTTTTTTTATATTTACAAATCTCTTATTTTGCTTATCAGAAGTGAGTAACTTATTTTTTTGTTCGTCCATTACAGGACTTAAAGCCAGAATTTGGTTAAAGCCTCTAGTTAAGGAAACCACAACATTGTAAATAGAGATTTATAATTATAACATTATATATAACAGGATGAAACAATTTTAATAATTTACTTTGTTAATGTTTTGTTTATTTCATACAAAATTAGTGCAAACGACCGCAAATTTGAGTTTATCAACTTTTATAAGTAGTATTTTTCGTTGACCTACAAATAACCTTGAAATAATACAATTTTTGAAAGTGCATGCATTATAGTTATTTACTCGCTAGTAAAACACAAGCAAACGGACTATATAAATTTTAACTTGTGTTGCTTGCTTGCTTGCTTGCTTGTAACTTGCTTGTCTTCACTTTTGTCGGTTCAATTTCCTGAAAGCTGAGAACTGAGGAAAGCTTTACCGATTTCTATGGGACTTTCATCAAAAGATAGTGAACATTATGGAGCAACAAATAAGCAAATTTTTATCCCATAATTTTCATAGGATTACTTTACCGTGCTTGAGTACCTTCGTCGGATAATAACAAAATATTTCATATAAAATGATAATTTTTATTAAAAATAAAAAAATACTTATATGTACAATATATGCATATTACATTAGATTAAATCAACCATCGATTAAGCGGGTCGTTGATAGTTAACATTGTATGATTTACTTTTTAAAATGACGATTATTTACAACGTTCACTAATTAATTGAAACACTATAATTTTTTTAATTCTTGGATAGTTAATATTTGACTATAATATTATAGACAAGATTAGTTTATAATCAAATCAAATATTAATAAAGTTTAAATTGGCATAAAACTTTAAAAATAATCTATTGTAATCTAACAAAAAATATACAATTCTAACGTAGAATAAAATTTATACTTGTTTTCTGAATTTTTTACAAGTAAACGAGTTCCTTATATTTTACTAGAAAATTAATTAGCCTGCTATTGAAAGCTTGTTAATAATGTACTTTTCCTTTTTTCTTTTAGTTCAAACAGTCTCTTTTAAAGATAAACATCAAAAATGCTGATTCAATTTTAAATCTACATTTTAAAGTTTTATTAAATGAATGTTTAAATTAACGCCTCAACCATATAGTTTTATTAAAAGTTTAATTGAGCTTAGAATATTTGAAGTAAGTTATAAGAAATATTGTCTAATGCGAGTGGTACTCACGAACTCAAGATTCCGTATCAATTTCATGGCTGTATTGTAACAGATAGTTTAACTCATTAAAGTTGACAAACTTAAATTTGCATATGCACTCACTTTGTATAAAATAACCCACATACAAACACAAATTTACTATATATATTATTTTTGTGATACACCTATTAAATTTCAATTTTTGGAATTCAATTCTTCAAGAATTTCAATTCTTTATATTCTCTGTTAGTTCTTACTTCTGGCAAAATAAGAGAGAATATAGGCTTAGAACGATAGGTATAAATGCTCGTAGCTCTTGATTACACGTGGATGTTTCATAATAATTTCAACTTGTACATACACGTGATTTAAAGAAAAATTGTCTAGACATCTAGACAAATAGACACACAGACGAACAATAAATAGATGCTAAACGGATTCCGATTTTTCCTTTTGAGGATCGGACCCTAAAACAATGTCTAAAAGAAAAATGTTGACTCAAATATCATTATTATAAGCTTAAGTATTATCTGTAAAAATAAGTTCTTTCAAATTTTCAGACACTGACGTAAACTGGAAACCATTTTAAACTTAGTCTTTGACGTCGTAAGAAATTAACTTTATGAACAACAGAGAACAAAGATGAAAATCTCCTGGGGATTTATACCAAAATTAATATTGAACATGAAAAAGTATTCTATCATCTTTAGAAGTTCAGCAGTGGTTAGTTGACATGCGTTGCTGTTTAGATTACTACTTCAGAAAAATAAAGAGCTAAATTTAAGAATATAATTTTATATTTAAATTGTTCTTTGGGACTCTAATAAAATAAAGTACAACAAGCAGTTTACCAACTAACATGCATCTTGATCTATTTGATTGAATTCTAGGCACATATTGATAAAATTATACTGTGTACCTTATTATAAATAATATAAAAATATATAAAAAAATATTATAATAATAATAATTTCTTAACTAGAAGTCTTCACAAATTCATTATAATTTTTTAATTATTTTCTACTATTTAAAAATAAGATACGAATATAACTATATATACATATGAATATTACTATATATAGATACTTTAACAACAATTTATGTATACAGCTGTAATGCTAACTGTTGAGTTGTAAATACTCAGCCATATTGCTTTTAAACAGCTAACCTGCGGCGTCACGAAAAATTGCCATTAGCTGTTTGTTCCCATTGAATAGACTATTTAGATTATTATTTTTTTAATTACACTGTCCTTTCTTAATTTGTGGATTAAAATGAAAAATAATATAAAGTTTTGTACTTTTTTATATTTTAAATATTTTGCGTAGTATGATTAGGTATTGGGCTTTATTCTTATTTAATTTCAACTGGATAATTTTCAAAATATGGAATTAATTGATATTTTTTTACATACTGGATTGAATACTTGATTACGGATAAAAAAAATATTTGAAGAGTAGGTATGTATAAATATAAGCACATACATACCTAGAAAATGACAGATTTTTTTTTAAGACACAAAATTTAATACTCTTTCTTGTACATTTTTGAAAGTAGCTGGTAGAGGCCGCTGCCGTGGCGTTGCGGGTTTGATTCCGAAAATTATCCATTTTTTATTTATTTTATTTCCCCACTTTGGTAGAAAAAAAAATGACGTTGAATTCCGCCAGTCAATAAGCAATCTTTCGAAAATTGGGCGGATATTGGGGAACGAAGTGAAGTTACTAGGTTAACTCTGTCCCCTGTTTTGAGGGTGAAACGTGAAGCTGCTTATAAAAAATTTTATGGTGTTCAATATTTAGTGCAGTTGATTTGTTAACATACAAAAAAATACATGAACTTTAAATGTATGCTCGATTTCATATCGAAAGCATATCTTAGGATGAATGATTTATTATAGACAATATTCTTTTAATTATATTTTTCCATTTTCAACAAAATGATTACTTATTTCACCAACATATGAAATCCCATCCCAAAATGGGTAAATCCCATAACGAGGATATTAATAGAATTTTATATTCTACGTAACATTATAAATAACGCTTATGTAATAAACATACGATTATAACTTGATATTAAAAAAGGAATTGAATTTTTAAGGTTTTTGGAAAAGTTAAAAATTTCCTTTCTATTTTAATCTCATTTATTATCAATAAAGATAGCGCGTCGCTGACGAGAAGCGGGTGACAGCTAAGTAGATTCAACTTGTCAAATACGATTAGTAAATACCAGACAATTATAGGTTTCTCTATAAACAATAGACATTGTACGTAATTTCATTATTGCATGGAATCAAAACAAAGGCTAAGTTTTTATTTTAAAAGTAATAAGTAATAAATTATGCTAAAGTAAGCTAGTATGTTTTAATAAATTTTCACTCAAACTTCACCTTCTTTAGTTATGAAATTTGGTTTTCTTTAGTGACAATGACGCTCTTTTTCTATAGATTTAGATTCGAATCCACAATCATTGCTTGTTTCTTCACATGTTTTTTTTTTATCTTCACGCTGTATCATGCACTTGGCAGGGTAGGCAGAGGGATGGAACCTAGTGTTATGACACTCCGTTACCCGCTTTCCGCCTTTCCAAGCATTGTGTGTTGAGTGCGTACTTCATAAATAATTAGTAATTAAATGAACCATACGTAATAATTTTATATGTTAAATAGTGAATGAATGAAACTATTTAAACGGACCCGACGTTTCGAACACTTACCAGTAGTCGGAGTTCACGGGTAGATTGAGGTGGTCTTCGTCAGATACAATTCAATTCTTTGGATTATGGCGTTCCAATCGTGCTAATTAAACACTATTCATTTCGCCAATGCCTTCCACCATTCATCTGTATGGATTAGTATCAACATTATTATAAGTATTATATCAAACTACCGTCAACGGTTTCTGAGTAGCCTCGTGTACTGCTCTGGATTCCTGATGAGAATGAGCTGACTGTATCCTGCCTCGTGGTGTTTTAAATTTGAGACTTCAAAGATTTTTAGAGATGTTTCCAGATGGTAGAAACCTTCCAACCTTCTTCTCAATCTGATCTAAACATTCCATTCCCTCCAAGATTATAATCTCACACTTTAAGTAGTGCTGGCCTTAATTGGTAATGTTGTATATTATATTTATATATTAATTTACTCGTTACACCACTTCCTGTTTCATTACTTGTCACATCTACCCAAAATTTGCCTGGAAGTGATAAGACCGCCTGTTGTACAGTTTAAAATTTTAAGACATTTATATTTATGGAAGATGTTTAATTGTTTTAATTTTCAACAATTGTTAATACCAGGCACAGCGTTGAGTTCCACTTATCAATATGCCAATGTCAAATTCGACTTAATGCTGAGTGTTTTGACACTGCCTAGTGTCAAAACACGTGCAACAGTGTCTTTGTGCGTAACTAAATTATTTTAAAATAATTAATAAATAATCTACCATACGAAAGGACCCTTCCGATGTACAGTCTCTTTACAGACATCACTCCGCCTGTGGCCTTAGTTTGACATTAATCAGGTATAAAACAAGGTTATGCCGTGTCAACTTGGCTGTATTGTAATTTGTATTTGCATGGATGGATGGATACTCCAAGGAGTGAAACGAAGGAAAATGAAAGTGAAAGTAATAGAAGCCTGAAGGTATGGAAGGTCTATTCTACGCAGATGCATTGCATCATCAAAATGTGACTTGTACCACTCGACTCAAAGATATTTGTCAAAATAATATAGTTGTTTACTTAAAATGATGAGTGAATGCAAGTAAAACTAAGGTTTTAGTATTTCAAAGAGATGAAGAAAGTGCGGAATGCTCACTTAAGATCAGCATAAATCAGCATAAATGGAAATATTTTAGAACAAGTGAATAGAGTGGTATGACAATATACGTAAAAAACGTGAGTACCCGCCGATGGACACGACTGAAGAAATTAATGACAGTACACAGGGCGAAAGAGGTGTGTAGGAACCGTGGCGCTCCATTCTACCTGACTAAAAAATAAATTAAGTATGGACGCTACTTAATTTAAATATTGTATATATTACTGAATAATTAACTAATAATGAACAGTTAATTTACGATAACAGTAATAGTTTCTCTAGAGATTGTCATATATGATTTTCAAACAGAATTTGCATTTGAATCTTGATTAAAGGACCACGGAGGTTTTAACTGAGTTACACGTTCTTACTTTACAAGGAATTCCTAAGTCACAGTATAAATACTACGGGTCACTTGCTGGGTTTGCAATTTGTATGTAAATCGATGTGGTGTGGTATATTTACTGACATTCTAAGTTTTTGGTATACATAGAAAGTTTGAAACAATTTTAATTAGGTATAAGCAAATAATTGAGGGTATTTTCTTTCATAAAGATTTTGTGTGATAGTATTTTAGTTTTTCTTATATACATTTTTTACTGAGTAACGAATAGAAAGAGAAAAATTCACTTTCGAAAATTCACAAAATTCACTTTCGAAAATCATTAAAAGCATTAAATATATATTTTTATATGATTTTATAAAGTATTTATATTCAATAAGTTTATAATTATCATAATATAATCTCCATATAATTTCAATAAATTGACTTAAAATAAAAATAAAAAGAACAAAAAAAAACTAAAAACAGGTGTAATAAACCAATGTACTAAAATTCTATATCAAATGATTTCATTTGATATAAGAAAAATAAAATTAGAAGCTTTAAAGTTAGTGTTTCATGTTCTTTTGAAATGTTTGCAAACATATTTTGAAAAGGCGTAAAACGCTTGAAGCGCTGACTTTGTATTGTTTGTAAAATTGTAAAAGAAATTTTTCGTTTTCATTTTCCATGCTGTGTCAACTTTGAAGATTTTCCTTCCTTTGGATTAATTTTTCTTTTGCTTACTTTTATGACTACAAATTGCTTAGATGGAACCTCATTAACTTTACCATAAGCTAAGTTTTATTTTTATCCGACTTCAAAGAATTAGGAGGTTCTAATTCCAATATGTATAGTTATATATTTAGGTATGTCCCTCTATTTCTCTTGTGTAGATATGAAAGTTTCATTAACAACAAAGTGTTATTCTTATGAAAAAATGTACGTAAATTATTATTGTTAAATATTATTGATATTTATATTTAAAAAGATCTTATATAATTTTAAATTCAAGTAAATATTTATATATCATATTTTGTATGTTACAGATCATAAACCGCGATGTCCGTGCCAACAACTGACAGTACTGAGGCTATTACAAATTCAGGCTATGGTAGCAGTGATGAGACGGCCAGCCTTCTCGTCTCAGGCCCATCAGTCACCGTCATAGTACCTACAGAAAACAGAAGCGTCAAACCAGTATTGCAAAGGCAGGATTGTACCACACACTTACGACCCCAATTGTCTGGTGGACCAGGTAGCGAAGAGAGCGCTGCTTCAATTAGAATTGAAGACGGTACAACAAGGAGTGTGCCAGATATAGAATTACAATGTCGAGAACCCCCTGATCGACCTCAAACCCTGGTGTCCCCCATAGCCACTTGTTCCCATCGTGGGTCAGTTACATGCCAGTTAGTTCCCAAAGCATACGCAAGCTGTCGTGTATGCGAAAGAAGGCAGTCCACAGCACCTATGTCAGCGTTACAACTAGCGCGCTCTATGTCGAGGGAAAGTGTACGTTCCGCTGTTCACTACCCATGTGGATGCAGCTCATTACATGCTGTTAGCACGTGCCCTGTTATACAGCCACCGGCGTTGTTGTTACCAGCTACTAGTACTAGAATAATCCGCCAGAGTTCTCAACCTGAGTCTAGCGCATGCGCGGCGCACTGTGTCCATCACACTCACCACCCCAGCGCCTCTTTACGACAACTAAGGGAACCAGGTGACGGAATCGCGGGAATTGCCGCCGATTCTCTACGTATAAATGGCGGCATGCGACCGTTCAAACAGGTAAGTAGTTCACCCGCTAGATGGCGTTGTAGTAGGGTAAAAGCTAAAATAAAAGTCTTGTTCAGTGAATCATGTTATAGGTATATAATTAAAGTGGTCCGCTACTTGTAAACTATATAAGGTAATAAACTAAATTTAAACTTAAAATATCTTATAGTGTACAAATTCTAAGTAACACATTTGAAACTATAATACACCTAAAAGTATGCCGTCATTAAAATAAACTCGTTATATTTTTATTTAATTTTTTCATGGAAACAATTTAATTAATTAAGTAAACTGTATGGTAAAATATGAAAAGTAAAAGTAATACTTTCAGCCCGAGGAATGTTGTAATTAAGGATAACAAACAGTTAAGCGTAGCCCTTGTAAACGCTAGACACGCAAGCGACCAGCACTGCAAAAAGGCTATCTAATTAGATCACTAACTAAATTACAAGAAGAAACAGCTGTATAATTGCTTAAGCGGCTTCATTTAACTATGTTTTTTTTTATACATTGGTCCACTATTGCTTCTTAAGGATTTCTTTGTGCGAAAGAAATTGGCCATAAATTTTCTCTTTTACTATTGAATTTATCAATTTATAAAGCAGACTGCAATATCCCCAGAGAATTGATATTATGATTCAAAAAATGGTTTCTATTACAAACTAGATCCTTACAATCTTACATTAAGATTTTGACAATTAAAATTTTAACAAATTTAACAACTGAAGCGGTGTGAAGAAATCCTTATTTAATGTCGTCACGAGATGAACCTTCGTACTTACGGGAGTCACGTCAATTTGACTCGCCTTATGTACGTAGAAACGTTCTTGCATAAATTAAGGCTACGGAGAATTTTGAGTGCCTCATTCATACATAGACTTTATGAATTACGTTATTCAACAGTACATTAGCAATTTAAATTAAAGAGTGCGTACCGCTTAGCAATTCCAGATGTACGAGTATATAGGCCGGCGTGTAAGTGCTGTGTAAGGGTCTTGAGAGGTTCCTTTCAAATCAAATCAAATCAAATTTGTTGATTTGATTTCTCTTTTCAACCTGCAGGGGCTGCTCCTCTGTCCACAAACCCTGTCGCAGACTCGCCGGGCACGACTAAGGCGCGCGTTTACTGAAGCCACAGGAGACACGGTCAACTACGTTAGAACGGTGGGCTCGTAATAATGCATTTTGCACCGCCACCACCGATTGATTGTACAATCTCTCTTATATTAATTCGAAACATTGAAGTTACCCTGTTAAATAACTAAAAGTGTAACTGGACTTAATGATTATTAAAATTTAGTTTATATTACAAAAGCTATATTATAAAAAATAAAAGCTTATGATTTAGTACCCTGCATGATCAATCTATTTAGTTTAATAATTTTTCTTAGAAATAGGATTAGCTTTCTTTATTAAGTTCAAATATCAGATTGTACAGTCAATGATCGGGCAACAATTGTGGATTGATCACAAAATATATCAATTTATTAGTTGGCGAATGTGATGTAGCCTCCTTAAATGCATATTTTATCACACGCCACTCTTTAGCACCCAATAAAGCTTTTCATATACAAAATCATTTTCTATATAGTCATATATAGAAAACACATCATGGCCCAGCAATGTGATGATATATTATGTAAGTTAAATGGGGTATTGTAATTTTTATCATCTCAAGAGCATCGTCATGGTTATTGCGAACATTGCCAAAAGGGCGTTTATCATGCTTTGGGAACCCATCAACTCAAGCAAAATACACAGCACGTACACATCATATAGCTGCCCGTTTCACAATGGATATAGAGCGTTTAAATGCACTTAGATCAATGGTTTGCACTTAGGTTGTGAAGTAAATTAGATAATGTACATACTGTTTTAGCAATTAAAATGTTCTTTTATGATATTTATCTGAAATAAAAATATTAAAAATATTTACTGTACATATAAAATCTAATATAAAATATATTCAAGGAAATATTATATTGCAACTAACTTTTGTGGAAATTCTCAAGGTTTTCTGCGAAAGAATTGGCTCAAAGGGATTTTGGCAAATAATATATTAATCTCTCAAGTATAAGGCGCTGAATTATTACATTTCTCCAGATTTATTTTAACTTCTGCAATCGTAATCGGTTTAGTTTTAGAAATATAAAAAGATTACTTTATTATTATGATTTATAAAACCTGTCTATTTTAGGGTTCTATACTTCAAAAGAAAAAAAAAACGGAACCCTTATAGTACCACTTTGTTGTCCTTCTGTCTGTCTGTCCGTCTGTCCATCTGTCCGTCTGTCCGTCTGTCCGTCTGTCCATCTGTCCATCTGTCCGTCTGTCCATCTGTCCGTCTGTCCGTCTGTCCGTATGTCCGTTTGTCCATCTGTTTAACTGTCAAGATTGTTTGTTTAAATCATGTGGAGGTATCTAGCTGAAACTTATATTAACTATTTAAGTCTATAATCCCTTACAAAAAGAACCATCTCTAAGTGACCAAAATTTTTGGTGTGTAATTTACAGCGTAATCAAAACATATAGGGATTGGGATATTTCTCCTTGACCCACAATCATAAAACTGGTACGTATGTATCTATCGGCGCGCAAGTCCGACTCACACTTGACCGATATTGTCTGTATTAAATATAAAAAAAACATTCTTCTATCCTAAATTGATTTAAAGCCTAAAATATATTATAGCTTAAAGGGATCAATATAGCAAAGTAAGTAACCGTAATATTGGAGATTATTCTGCACCGAGGAACCAAGCAATTTATCATGTTTGGTAGAAACAAAGTGTTTTTTTTCTGGCAGTTATTAGTTATTCAAATTCCTTCGGCTATCCATCTTCATATAAATGATATCGGAATTTCTGACTTTCACATTTCTTTTTCATTTAGCTGAAAGTATTCAAGATTATTATAATTTCTGAAATGGTTATTAAAGTTTATAGGTTTAGAAAAGGAAATAACTTGGACTATTTATTAATATTAATATTTCAGATATTCAACCTTTAAATATTGTAAAAGCAATCACATAAATATTGAAAGTCTTGCTATGTATGAAATAATTTAATAAAAATTCATAAAAACTTATAGGTAACAGTAATTATAGCGTGATGAATATTTTTTAGTCTGGACACAATTGAGTAGAAAGTTTCACAGTATCACTGTGACTGACTATTATCTCTGGATAATATTACTTTTCTATATATATTCTCTAGGTATTAAAGATAAACAATAATAGTACTATTTATATTCCCATATTACTACTATTACTATTTATATCCCAATAGTAGTATTTATATTCTCATGCCACAAAAGCTTGAGTTTGTTAAGCATAGACGCAGTAGCCATCAACCAGTGGCATAACATTAAAAGCTATTGTGAGAAGCTGGTGTCCGTAATGGGTATAAGACCACTCTTACAGAACACCAGGCAGTGAGTAAGAGTGAGTCTTACATACAGTGGTGGTGATATAAATGGTTTATAAGAAATAGTTAAAATTAAAACAGTATAGATCTTAAGTAAAATGTTTGCTTAGAGTCTATATCGAGCACTAAAATATATTAAAATATTTCATATATAGAAAATTTTAACAATTTGGACGTAGCAGGATTTGAACCCACGCCTCTCGGAAACCATCCAAGCTTTTTTACGAATAAAGCAATATGTTCTTATAGGTCTACGTTGAAATTCTTATACTTATATGAAATAAATAAGTAGAAAACATGCTTTCATTTTAAGTTTTCTCACAACTAGGCAGAAATTAGCGTCAAATTAACGTTGATATTATTTACTTAATATGTTTATATAAATATATAGATATTTAAACATTTTTTCAACGATTTTTATTTAACGTGACGAAAGCTTTTAAAGTTTTTGAAGACAGCTGAATTTGACATGTATCTTTAGTACTGATATCAATGCAATTACATATGTATAACAATAATCAGTACTGTTGTTATTTCAATATGGTCGCCGTAACTAATTCGCAGATGGTTATTCTTGTATTACCTACTGACTATAAGTAAAATAAACAATTGTGATAATTTCTTTATAAATATTTTTTTATTGCGTAATATTGCACATTTCATGTACTAAAGCGAATATAATCAATTTTGTTTAGACAACTATCATCTTTAAAAAAATCTTGTTTTTAAATATATATTTATTTGAAATATTCAGGGTAAAAATCAATATAAAATTTTACAATTTTTCAAGGTGAAAGAGAAATTTAATAACACTGAATTGCTATTTCACAGTATTCCTATTCCCAATATTAAGTTGATTGAAGTATTTCGGACATTTCTTATAATAAAATGACTATGAAAGACACCTTATGAATTGAGTGCCGACCCATTTTTACTTTGTGTGAGGACTCACATTGTTTTTGAAATTAAGCAAGTGATTCATTGTGCTCACTTCTTTACTTACCTTGAATAGATGCTTACTGTATACTACAGCTTTTCAGTGTTACTTTAAAAATAAATATAAATTACAGTACTTTGCTAACTGTTTGTAGAGTCTATCTGTCTGTGTATGTATTTACGAGGTTTCACTATATATATCTCTACGTTCACTTTGCCACTTCTCATTATATAAAAGAATGAAAACTATAGAAACAACTCCGTCTAATAAAAGTCTTTTATTTATATCAAGAACACACGTAACTTGTTTTCCTTCAATATATGACAAATATGATGCTGATTGTTGAATGTTATATATCATTGTAATTTTGTGAACGATGGATGTTACTTGAAGCTATAAAATTGAATTATTGTAACTGAATGTTAAATTAAGTTATCAAAGAAATGTTTCCATAACACGCTCCTGTATAAATAAAATATGTTGTTTTAAACGTGATTTATATTTCTATTAGTGGAATAATTTTGTGAAGTTGTTCTTGATCTTAAGAAAAACTGGGTATTAAATATACATAATTTAAAACAATATTTAATCATAAATTATTTAATATAATTGTGGTGCCGTACGTCAAAAGGAAAACTTGAACCGATCAAAAATAGTATTGCTTTATTGTCTGTTTGTTTGTGTCTGTGTACGTCTGACCATCTGTAAAGACCATTTTTATTAAGAGTATCAGGTCGAAACAATATCAAATGTCCGAGTCTAGAGTTCCTTTCAACATAATAAAAATCAACCTCTACGTTACACAACAAAAAGTTATGCCACATTTTGTATTAAATTCGCCGCCTGATCAAAACCTAAAAAATAGGGTACTTGCGTTGGCCAAGAATTATCAAATTTTGCTAAAAATTAGAATATACAATATAAATAATCTGGAAATTAGTAATTTATAAGTTGTACTTTACATAGACCTACAATCATGAAATCGGTGCAGAGCCCACGATGCGCGTGTACTACTCGCACTTGAGCGGTGATAAAATAATATTGTAGAATTGATATTTTCTTTAAAGAAATTTACTGCTTACTAAAATTTTTAATATATTAACATCTGGCTTATTAATAATTTAATTTCTAAACATAAATTTGTATGTATGTTGTTATATACTCTTTTTTTCTGGTATGTACAATTTTCTACTTTGACAGTTATTATTTTTCATGTGAAAGCTAAACTTAGGTTATAACCTAATATCTTAAAAGCTTGGCGCAAGAATAGAGCATACTGTATATAGTAAGCAATTTCACAGATTAGTTTACGATAGTATCGCGTAAAATATTCTCATTCATTACCGAGCGAGACTGCCTTACGTAATGTACGTGTAGGTATAAGAACATCCTTGTGTAAATGATCCTCTTCAGATTCGCAATATTCAGAAAATATATTCTTGCCATAAAACTGGTACTTGGATGTCTGCCCATATCCCATGAAATGGCATCTTTGCTTATGTTCCGTCATTACCATGGAAAGTAACGCGTCAATCACGCTGCAAGTTTTGTTATCGCTTTTTGATACGAAATAATTAAATCAAATATATAATATATTTGACTAATATTATATAAAAAAATAAATAGTAGCTATTATGATAATATATATTTCGTACATTGATATTAGAAATATCAACAAGCAAAACAGAAATGAAATATTTAAACTTTCAATTATTGAACTGTAGAAAATAAAATAACAATAGTTAAAAAACTACTGAAGAGTAAAGCTACTTAACCTTTATATACCTATGTATGTATAAGGATTGTAAAAGCATTAATAAATTTTATAGACCCACTGGACGCATAACTTATTTGGGTTTAGTTTAACCCCGATTTGGGTCTTGGATATAACATTAAAATTAGCCAACGGAAAAACATGTTTACATTTATATTATATTCCAATTTATTGTTACTGCGCTTACTATATTCCGGTTCCGGTTTCAAGATATAACGTTTTTAGTGACGGAGCTCAACACTGCGCTTTACCAGAACGAGGAAATTAAAATAATTTAGATACAATCTTTTACTGTGTGGAGATAAAGTCCACAGCCATCGCTTACCCAGCCAGATGTCATCCCATTGCACCAGAATGGCCTAAGTACATTAAGGTTCAATTATTATTAACACAAAAGGTTTCTTATTTTTCTGATTTGTATATAAAAAAAATAAATTCACTTTTTTTTAGAATACGAAAAAAAATTAGAAGTAGCGCATATAAATATTTTTATTATTTTATTGACCTTTTTTAATTCTTAATTAAGATGCAACAGCAGAAGCTCGAGAAATAGCTTGATGTATTGTTAATTTTTGTTTAGATGATGACCTATATTACCAAACTGACATTTTGGTTAAATTTATACAAGAACTAATTAAAAATCTCATAACGAAAACGTACATGATTCTTAATTATATAAGAATGCAATAACGAAAGCGAGCTTAATGGGTAAAGTTTAGCACACGATACATTGGCATTGTTTTGTTCCATGTTCCGGTTTTTCGCAGCGGAAAAATTCCTTCATAACTTGTATGGTGAACCGTGCACACTAAGTGTGAGTGCACTCGAGGAGAGATGCAATTTTGCGATTGCTTTGAAAAAAGGCTTTATGGGTTTTCCATCGACATTTTCATTTTATTGTTTGCGATTATGCGTGTATAGTGTATCTTGTTTTTTTGTTTTTATATTAATAATTTAAATCGTTGCCACGTTTTTATCTTCCTAATAAAAAAATAATTAAAATGTTTATAAAGTAACTTGTAAACAGAAATCGAAACTCACAATCATGGCATACCTATAATCAAAGAATTCATATACATAATATACGAGTATATTAAATTTATATATCTTTTTTCTATATTTCTATTTTAGATAAATGGTTTAAAGGGTTATGTATATAAAAATTTAATTTATAAGATTTTTTGAAAATATTGAATCTTTGGTACTTGGTATTCCAGTTTGACCTATTTTTGTCTTATGGTACGATTAAGTTCGGAATTGTTTTCAATAGCAGGAAGAAGGAAGGAAATTCCTCAAGAGATATAATTTTCGTAAGTTCTTTGAAAAAGAATTGTATTGTTATCACTACGATTCAGCTTTAGATGAGCTCGAAGCGTTGTACTATGAATTAAATTTTCATAATACAATACAATATCAAAATAAATACATATTTTGTGTTTATTCAATTCAAAATTTTATTCTAATAAAGTAAATTAACAATATTTACATTGTAAGCCAATTGCTAAATATTATATATAATAACACGATTTTAATTTTAAATATATATATATATATATATATATATATATATATATATATATATATATAGATATATATATATATATATATATATATATATATATATATATATATATTTATATATTAATATATAAAAAAGATTGCAAAAATATATAACAAATATGTTCCTTCATATAAATATTTCCGAGATTAGATTAGATTTTTCTTAAAGATTTTTTGGCAAAAGTCACAAAACACCACGCGAGCTGGAATTAGGTACCCGGAGAAAGGGCGGGTCGCAGTAAATAATATAAATAAATTCACGCCTTATCCCAGTGGAGCACATACATATTTTTTCTTTTATTTTTCTTTATTCTCTTAAATTTAAGGCAAACAAACTAACTGTATGTGAAAAACTGTATCAATAATAAAAAAAAGTATTTTACAATAAGTAACATTCTTTGTATATTAGTTCATGTTCAAACCTTCCTTTCCAATGTGGAAAGGTAGCGGAGAAGAATTTATAATATTCTCTATAGTTATTATATACTACTTTATATATTATTAATATATAACTATTCTTATAAAATAATTATTATATAAGAATAAAAACAAGAATAACATAACATGAAATAATGTAATAAAATTAAATTAACATTAATTTCGGATAAGCGTAAATTTTAAATTCCAAGTTGAAAGCGTAAATATCGCTACATTTTTTTATTTTTACTTTTATTCCGAATAGAATGTTGCGTAAAAGAATACCTGCCAATAATTAATTCATATATTAATTTAACAATTATATTTAAGCTGTTTCAACGAAATATCGATGGTTATTTTGCCATTATGGCGCTGTTCCAACCGGTCAGCCATAGCCGGAACAACTTTAACCTGTCAAATAAATTACTACATTGGCGAGAACAATAATATGGTTCATATAATCTTTCCACTTTTAATAAATCTCGTGACAAATGTCTTCCTAGTTTCAAAATAATTTTTAATTAAGTATTAATTTAATTTCATATGTATATGTAGTAGAGTATTAGTGTCTATATATAGACGCGTTGAGTGGTCGCAGGTTCACTATCAGTTTGAGACCAAAGAAATAATAGTAGATGACAACATGAACTATATAGTATTTTTTTATATTATCTAAAATATTAATACATTTTGTATAAATGAAGGCTATGTTAATATTGCTACAAAATATACATATGCTATTAAGCATTTATTAATTTGAGTACTCCACACTTTGAAAAGGAATGATTTTGATAAAACAGTTTTTAATAGATACGTTTTTTAGTCTTTTTCTCAAAATGTTTTACGTAGCTCGGATTTTATATATAAATTAAAATTAATATAAATATTATATTTACTTCATTAATTAACTGACTTAACTGACTGACTTTCATGACTGACTGACTTAAGTAACTGACTACCCGCTAGGGATGAAGCGTAAAGCTATGTATATATGTATGTTATATTAACTTAACCTTACATATTTTTTGGTATGTACATACCTACAAAAAGATGCCATAAGCATATTATGATCGACGTACATAATATAGAAATTATAAAAAAATGTAATTCTCATACATCAAGTACATTAAGTAGGCTTTCATGTTTCACAAAGGTTCTTAAGGTCCAGGTTTAGGTCATCCACTTACATTGTTGCCTATACTGAAACCTGTAAAAATTCAACTTCATTTTTAGACTTACTTATATATTTTTGCATATTTTATAGTGCTGAACTAAGAAGTGATAATTTGTATAATAACTATTTACTATATTTAAGATTGTATATGGCCATGGTGGTTCAGCGGGAGAGCGTCACATTTTATATTTACCAGAAACTTCTTATTAGAAGACGGCCCGTAGATATTAATATCAAACATCTAAGTATCTGATGTCTTAGACCACAGAGAAATTGAACATCTATGTCAACGCGATCAAAACTTACGAGCGATTATGCTTCATTTTTGCAGTATATTGTATGGAATTTGCAAAAATCTATAAGGTATTTCCTTGACACAGAATTGTGAAATTTGCCTGAAAGTGAGAATATATAATATAATCACGGAAAAAAAATTGATATTTTATAAGTGTATCACAGAATAAGCTTACTGTGAGCTTCGTGGTTTATTGCAAATTTAATTTTATCAACTTGTACAAATTGTACTTTCCACTGACCAATTAATCTAAGCTAATCACGAAATCAATACGAAACCCTCAGTGTATGACTCTGATTTACACTTGACCGATATTATAATTATTACGAAGATTTCTTTAAAATAAATATAAATACACATTTACATAGCTAGGTTAACCATGATTTATTTAAGACTGCCGTTCTATGTCAAAAGGAGAGCTGTCGATGCAGAAGTCGGTGCAGTGACCGCAGCCAAGCCGACTTGTCGCTGATCTTTTGATTATTATAGTATAAAGGAAAAGCTGTTTAATTACTTTGGAATTGATGGAGTTGTAATATTTTTAGAATATTATATTTGCTTTTGGAGCCATTGATGCACGTTAAAGTATCTGAAAAATCTGCAATGTAGGCGAAATGTAAATTTACGCACTAATTTTATTTTAAATGAACTACAAATATAAATTTGTAATAGTTTTGTAATACTATCCATATAAATTACTAATCTTTGGAATTTTCTCTCTATTTGTACTGTAAGTTTTCATTTCTAACCAAATTTAATAATTGTGGACATACATGTATAAGGAATACGGACAGATAATTAAGAAATCCAAAAAATAACTAAAATTAATAATTCGAAAACGTAACTTTATATGAACTAGATGCAGAGAGAGAGAGAGAGAGAGAGAGAGAGATGCATTTTTTTCATTACATTAAGCTAAGTTTTTGTCCATCAAATCATTAAAAATACAACAATGAAATATAAATCTTCAAAAAATAGAAAGCTATCTGTTCGATAGATAAGCATATCATACAGACATGATAGGTAAAACTTTTTCGTTTAAATACACTGCGTCTTGGCACATAAACCAAATTTTAGATACTGCATTGCTTCTAAGCTCTACGTGCTTTAAAGTAAAAAAATATTGTATTTTGCTTTTCTTTGTTGTGTAAAGCTGATTTCTGTCCACTTTCAAGTTTAATTCAGTTTACGAATATTTTGTGCTGAGTTGAGAATTGAGGCGTAAATATACACACAACGTAATATTTATAAATAATATTTCATCTTGTTTAGCAAAAAAAATTATACATGGTAATAAAGATACATCTCAATTACATTTTTTTTGGTAATTCTAAATCTAAAGGCAAAAGCGCTAAAAATAAGCGCACATTTAAATGTGTCTGGAAATTTACTTAATTCCTAGAGCTAAGACGAGACATCTTTGCATTCGTCTTGCTTACTTTAAACCTGCATTTGCTTTTATGACTACTTTCGTTGTAAAATGTAAATATTTATGAAAGAATTTCTTCACGTATTTTTTAAAAAACATTGTACGAAAATAAAGCAAGATCTATTCTAAAAATTTCTTAAAACTTTGCCAAGAAAACTTTTGAAACAAATGTTTTTGTTCAAAAAAGTTATTCTCGTTTAAAATTTTTATAAGAATGAAATTGTTATTATTAATCAGTTAAAATACATGTTCAAGATTCATTCACAGGAAACTACTTTTGTAATCCATTAGGAAGGTCTGATTACGAAGTTTGTGAGTTCAAATCTCACTTGTTGGAATATTACATCTATAATAATTTATCTATATTGTATTGAAAGTATTTAGTTTCTTTGAAACGCTTGAATCTCAGGAACTCCTATTTTTTAAGGTGAAAATATGTTTGAAGACATTGGACAAATATCAGTGTAGTAGTAGTAGGTAACGCTCCTCAGCATGCAAAGTAACGCTACTCAGCATGCAACGGAAACCGAACACAAAGATCACTAGGTATATGTAGGTGTATGTCTGTCCAAAATTTTATAAAAAATCAAATAAAATTTAAGATTTATACAATTTTTTGAATTATTTTATTCATTATTATATGCATAAGAAATGGTTGAATATTTAAAGAGGCCTCAATGATTTTACTTATTAAGTACCAATCGTTTTTACCACTTAATACCTACCTTGGTCTTCAGTCGACAGTTTAAAATCACATATTGATTGAATGTTAATTTATTAAAATGAAATAAGAAATATGTTTAAATTGCTAAATCAAAATTTAATAAAATCAGCGGTAACCGCAATTTGTTCGTATGGGTAAAATAAACTAAGTCGTTAGTCTGTAATCATTGTTGATTCGATCCCTACTTGAGGAAAAAAGTTATTTACAATCTAAGGCTCTAGGCTAAAGGGTAAAACAAAGCACGGCATTAAGTTCCCCTTAAAACATAAGATTTGAAATTCAGGTGCAAAGTGAAGAATGAAATCTCTTAACACTAAGTTATTTCCATACAAAATTTATTTGCTATATGAAGTATAAATAATCACCTACATTATTTCAATAACATACTTTGCAGGTTTTTTAAGTATTATGAGAAAGCAAATAAACCCACTGTTTACTTCTTTCATTGTATTATGTCTAAACCAATCAACGTAAGCGTGTCAAGGCCACCATGGGCAACCCCACTTTATGGCAATTGGAGTCTATGATTTTTTCTCGAAGGAACTGTTATAGTAAGTTTATTACATATATTTCATATGTTACCGTTACTTTTATTTATGTAATATACTATGTATTAAACATAGTGTGTTGTATCACATATATTATATATGTTTAATATGTTCATAATAGAGCATTGTTTTTGTCATATTCACTAATTTTTCACAGAATATTTGGTTTCAAAATACTAAATAGATTGATGCCATCGTAGTGCAGCTATAGTTGTCAAATAAAAAAAACGGAATGACTAGAAAATAGGTTTTACGTATGTGAGATACATGCGGGATAAATCGTGAAGTTCACAACAAGTCATATTAAATTTTAACATAGGGCTAAAATAAAGCAATGCTACACAGAACTGTATTTTGTCTAATGTAACTGACAAAATTAGACTTATAAAAATTTTATATTCTTCTGAATTCAATTTTTTTATTCAGAATTGAAGATATTTGTCTTAATAGATATCGTGATACTATATGATTTATTGGTGAATATGAACATTTACGACTATTCATTTCACTCTTATGAAACATAAAATAAAGACGGGCTGGGATTACGCTTTTAATGCAAACTTTCCCGGATGGAATAATGTAGCTTTCAAAATCATCCTGCCAATAACTTTAATCTTACTAGATTTTATTACTATATGTCGATGATTATTTGATTGATTATATCTGCTCTGGAAATATTAAAAGCTAGTTTAAATTTTTCCGTTGTTTCGAAACTCCAATGTTTCGAATTCGGGAGAAAAGAGGGCGGAATGTTTTGCTTTTTGGGATTTTGTTGTGTGTACCATATTGTTGTACGTTTGTACCTCGGTATATTTGAGTTCATAAAGGATGGAATTTCTACTCAGAAAGGGATACCTTGAGAGGTGGCGACATACCGACCGTTTTCGGAACGTGTCCAATATACCTGCATAGTATACGTAAACGTGAGTTAATTAATATTAATTAGTAATTTAAGTAATGTAAGTAATTTATGCTTTCACCTGGACTATGTAATATAACATCCCGTACCGAGATAATACTACTAAAACTAATACTAGTTTCGATTATGAATTGTCAGTCAGTCATTTAATTTAAAAAAATATGAAATATTAAAAATACAATGCCAATTGAATTTTAGAACGGATGAAATAGTTACCACTTAATCTGTAAGATGTACAAAATTCGCAATATAAAATCATATTAAAAAAATATATTCTTTGTTTAATACTATTGTAGAGGACATTTATATTCATGTGAGATTAAACCAACTGTCAACATAATCTGGGGTCTAAGGACATTTAAAGCCAAATATTTTGTCAAAGTAATACATTGGGAAAGAGGAATTAAAGCTTCAACCAAAATCTTAGCTGCAAATTTTGGCAGCAATTTTATTATTAGTGTAAGATAGAAATATTTGACATAAATATATGATGATATATGTTTTTTACCGTCAAAATATAACAAAAATGGTGTGATTCAAATTTAAGTTGATATTAAAAGAAAACCTTTTCTCGTAAATATTCTGATATGTGACATTTGACTTTGCACTTTCGATACTAGAGAACTTTGTTTTCAGCAATGATATTTGTGAACCGACTCAACTTTTGCTATACGAGTAGATTATATTGTTGTGAAAGCTCATAATATAATAGTAAATCTTAGGCTAAAATATTATCAGGTAAAATTGACGTATATGATATAGTAAATGTAAGATTTCTTCTGATTCTTAAAATATAAGATTTAGTAGTATAAAATAGGTTACTTTGTTTTTAAATTAGATTTAGTAAAGTTAACATAAAGCTTTTATAATTTAATATACACGATTAAGTTTCGTGGTCCATTTTATTGAAATAACATTTAATAATAAAGTAATTATTATTTTTACTTAGTTGTGTGTGATTTTAGTATGAAAATATTTTAATCGTTTAGCGAATCGTTTAGCGAATTAACGGTCGTACTGTAACAGTCACATATTCCGAGAGAACGAATCGTCTCTCGGAATATGTGACTGTTACAGTTGTTTCAGATAACTGAATAGTTATGAAGTAGATTCCTTTTAGTATTCAGTGAAAAAGCCAAGCCTATCTATCTCTTATACGTGAGAAGACAGTTAAATTTTTTCATATAAGGTACGTTCTACAGAAATTTAGCATTTAAACCTTGCAAGTATTTTTTTTAAAAAGGTTATATTTCAATTCATACTTTTGTTCATAAAATTCATTGCTCATCATATTGAACTCTAAAATGATATCCACAAACAAAAACAATCACGTTTGCCACAATAAATTTTTTATTCATACGTCTCACATCAAATACGTAATTTTAGTTTAAAAATGTTTACCAATAAACTTAAAATTTATATACATATTTTCTTTTCCACTGTAATATTATGCCAAGGCCACGAAAGCCACGTTTTTACTCTATATACTCATTCATGTATCTTCTTCTCTCTTAAAAACAAATGACGAAAACTCTCAATGAACTCAGAGAAATATCATCGCTGTCATCTGTGTTTTCTTACTACAGCCGCTCGAGGCTTGCTAAAGTAAATTGCATTTGTTTATTACATTTATTCTCATGTATAAGCTATAATAATATAGCTAGCAAATAGTAGCAATAGCAAAGTTTCATCTAAATCCGTTCAGTAAGTTTAGTTTTCAGTTCTTAGTGTTTAGTTTAGTTCAGTAGTTTTGTGTGAAACCGGAACAAAAATCCACTCTCACAAACTTTCACGTTAATTACATTATATTATATATATTATTTAAGCTAAGTCACATTGTACTATATAATAGAACCCATACGTTGGTACCAATATAAGTTAATAGGCACACAAACCAAAATTATATATATATATATATATATATATTATTTATTATCAATGTACAGTAATGTTTCTCTTGTACAAGACAAGCTTTATCAGATTAGTAACTTGCTTCTAACAAACTTCTCGCTACCGTAAACAATTAAATTAGTCCACACCAAAAAGGACACTGGAAAGGCGTAAAGACATTACCTCGATGAAAGTTAGACTATAAGAGTAAATATTGAACAAGCGTTGAAAAGCCTGGTTTTTATTTGTTCTGCTGCTATTAACTTTGATGACTACGACCCATTTTACATGCGTATTTCCTTCTGAAAAAAGCTGGTATAAAGGAAAATTATTATAAAAAAAACTTCGTGTTGTTTGCAGCGCTGTACAATTTATTTCCATGTCTATTTGTAATGACGAATGTTTGTACGAAATGTTGCAATACTTTTTCTTTACACAGGTATATTTCTAAAACATGTAGGTACTATTTTAAATTAAAATTTTGTCAACGAAGTCAAGTCAACGAAGACATCCTAATCGTTTGACAAAATTTCTTTTTACCAGAAGCTTTATTCGTTCGGAGTCCCGACATTTGATTCCGCCACAAAATCTGTCGTGTCAATAAAAGCTTTAAATCCTAAAAACCCGATAGCCATTTGCAAACTCGCTGACTGAACAAATGAGGCTGAACAAAAAAGTATATTTTTTTGGGTAGCGAGAAAAGCTTTGAAAAATGACCAACATGTAAATGTAAATTACTATTAAGCAGTCTAGATCGAGTTGCCAACGGATCTTGACGGATTACGGACAAATGAACGAACTTATTGTCCTCTGCAATAATCCCTATTGAACGAAGTATTATTTTAAATGAAGCGTGCCATGTTATTTATAAAACTGAAAAAGATTTTATACCAATTATTTTTATAATAAGTTTTTTAATATACCGTGACAGGCTTATATTAAAATATATTTAGTTTTCTTCTTTCTAACTGTCATCATTATTATTTATTATCAATCAATTTGGAGGAGGACAGATAAATAATCAATGGACGAGGACAGATTGATAATCAATCTGTCCTCGTCCATTGCTAGACATAGGCTTTCCGATGTCACGTCACTGAGCTCGATTAATCTCCAACCACTGCCAGCCACTTTGCGTATGTTGTAGCCCCTCTTATCTGGAGGACATCCTACACTGCGCTTACCGAGGCGCGGTCTCCACTCCAGACTCGTTAACCCCAGCAGGCTCTGCGATAAATGTGACCAGCCCACTGCCACTTCAGCTTGCTAATCCTTTGGGCTGTTGATAAATTTGGTTATCTGTCGGGTTGCTTCATTTCATATCCAGTCCTTCAGAGGTGCAAGCATAACCTTATTCATAACACGCTGAGTTACTTTAAACTGGTGGACCAGTCCGTGATCGTGAACGAAGATTTGATGAAATTGTATATACGCTACCCTTCTATGACTAACATCAATGTTGAGCTACAAAATTGAGGAAAGTATTTTTTTCAATATTAATTTCTAAAAGATATAAAATTAATCTAAAATTGGAGAAGTATTTGCTTTTGCAATTTAAATAGCTTTATATGTCACTGTCAATTTACAGTTTTATATGAAGTTTTTTATTTAATATTTTAATATTATATTAGATAAGTAACTAAAAATAGACCTACAAGAGGTTTCTATTAAAATAATATGTAATAATATGACAAAGTAACAAAGCAAACGACTATTCTAACTATGAAATTCACAATAAGGCTGAGCTTGCCCCTAACTAACGATTGTCACATGAACTCTGCCTTTGAACAGTTAGTCAGCTTTAGTATGGACATTAAAATATAAAACTTACAAAACAAGAAAAGATAAATTAGTTAAAAAAAATAAAAAAAAAACTTAATAATGTTAAACGTCGACTGCTTGAAATTTTCAATTTGATATTCAACTGAATTATGTTCTATTGAATTTTTATGCGACATCACATTAGAAATCTATGATGTTCTCGTAGTAAGTCTAATATAATATATTATTATATATTCACACACACAAGGTTTCGAATTAGGATATTCTTTTTAAATTTTTATATTAATGAGAACCTACAGTATTGAATTTATTTAAATAAATAAACTATTCCAAACTATTTTGAGACAGAAAACTTGATATGACGTCATGTCAACTCGCATATAAGACGTAAAGCGTAAATTTATCATTTACACTATGATAATGGCTACAATTTCTACAAGTAAATTATTTAATGCACGATATTTTAAAACTATAAACAAATAACTTAGTACAAATTAAACTACTAATCCTTAACTTATCTTAATTCATTTTCAATGGTATTTCCCGCATAATTTTGTGATGAGGGTTGAGTGGCGGAACACAACGCTGTTCTTATGTTTTGTTAAGCGAGGGAAATTAAATAATTAATCCTCTCCGAGTAGGAATTGAACCCATGTCCTTTTACAGTCAGACGCTGTGCCGCTGCTCCATATCAGTCTCTAGATATATTTATCTAAATATATAAATTACTGTTTACACTATTTCATTTATATATTATAATATAAAATTGAAATATATATTTCCTGTCACGATAAATATGCTATGATATTCAGTTAGATGAACTGTAGTTTTTGTTTTTTTTTTATTTTCTTTATTATTTATTTTATATTCATCATTTTTACATTAAAGTGATTACAATATTATTTAACACATTTTCATTTTCCTTTAAGCTTGTATATATAGGTTCAGTTCTGAAATCGATTTATATTTTTTATTTCAAATTAACTTTTTCTATTGTATTATTTCCGCTTTAATAAGAGAGTCGCGTGAAATGCAAATACACTTATTTAAATTTAAAACAAAAAAGTATGTTTAACCGCTGGTTGTAATTTCTGCTTTAGATACGCCACTTCCTTAAGATAAACTTTGATTCCGTACCCATTTATTACAAAATCTTGGCACTACCCGTACTCCGAGATCATAATCCATATCATACCCAGCTTTTTGGTATGATGATAATGTCACTTATGGTGAGTGTTTCAAATTCATTAGGAAAATTAAAACAGATTTTTTTCACTACATAAATGTTACGTGTAAAATATTGATTTTGATTTTTTTATTTTTAAAAAAGAGTTATATATAATATGCCCATTATCTCTAGTGATACAGGCTTATCTAATGCCAAATAATATAAAATAACCTATGAATAAAAATATTTTTTTGTTGCATACAAAACAAGTTATTGTAATTTTTTGTACATTTAATTTTTAAAAAATTACACGTCGTGCTTATACCTACATATTATGTTCTTTCTCGTAAGTGATAATAAAAAGGATATGAGAAAAATTCGAAAAAATTTCATAGAAAGAACTCGGTGTTATTTATTATACTTTAGAGAGATATAAGTTTGAGATCATACTCCATAATGGTCCAGTGCCACATCATTTGATTGTAAAGTTATAAGTTCAACCCGCATTCAGGGAATCAATAAATCTTCTAGATATCTCGTTATTTTTGAAGCCTTTATATTTCCGTTATTCGTGTTATTCGATGACAAATCAGGACGGGCTATCTTAATGGACACTAAACTAGATTTCCTTTAGCCTAAGTTTTTACTTCAAAGTTGTTTACTACGGAAAAGGTTAAGGACTCGGCAAAACTTACTATTATACTAATAAAATAGTTAGTGCTAGTAATTTATGGAATAACATTATCACACTAATTAATATGAAAATGCACCCCGTGTAGAAATTAACATAGATTAGCCTGCCTGTATGTCTATTGATTTTGTAACAAATACACAAATTTACTGTTCGTTTATTTATATACCTATATAAGTTTTCGCAAATATTTTTCTATCCTTTATATGAACTGTTACTGTTAATAAACTCTCACTGAATTATAATTTTTATATTATTCTTATTAAAACAATATGTAATAAGCGTATAAGTATATCGAAGTAGTTCGTATATTAAAAGTTATAAAAACGTAATATCTTAGTAGGTCGCTTTTGCGGTTTCCAAGAGACGCACGTTCGTCTCAAGGACGGAGAGAAAGAGGACGGTCAAATTTTATTTGCTTTATACAATATTTTTCTCTCCGTAGTTAGTTTATAAAGTTTATACACACAAAATTATATCAATTAGATGAGGCAGCATTTATGATCGTAGCAATAAATCACTTATAAACATTACGGATATTGAAAATCATTGCCACAATTTACGTAATTGGACTTACTAAACATTTAAATAAATATTAAAAATTAAAAAAAAAATATCAATATATAAACTGTTTAATATTGTCTGACTGTAAACGCGTCAGTTATGGGTTCGATTCCCGCTCGGGGATAAAATTATTTCATTTGCTCGCTATAGTAACAAGGCAAAGCAACTTAATGTTTCGAAAACTGGGTAGAATATTGAACACGGAATGACTACCCTGCTATTTGCGGGTAAAATCGTGACACTGTTTTTACCTAGTCCGATTTGATCTTATATGATTCGTCGTCAGTCATATTTGTGGTAACCATCCCGCAATAATATCAAGAGTAGTGTCATCGGCATAGAATATTTAAATAATATGTTAAATAATTCAAATTTAGTAATGTTTTTTAATGATTTTTATCGACGCATTAGGACAGCGATATACTGTACACGTGACGGTTGTTGATTCCATCCTTACTCAGGGGAATGATTTATATTCATTCATTCACTGTAATAAAGAAAACGCATAGTTCTGTCGTAAATTTGGCGGGAAATGGGGAATGGAGTGTCATAACACTAAGCCTTCCTCACTGCTAACGCTTCTGTATGCAAGATACAGCGATGTGAATTTGAAAAAAAAAAAAATATTTATAAATCAAATTATTCAATTATAAATAATAATATTTTTTTATACAATAGAATTTTGATCGGTTTGGTAAATTAAATAGCGTTGGTCTCTGCTTACATTTGAACATACGAAAAATAATATACAAGCTAAGAAATTAACACATTTATATCCTGTATAAAATATATTAAAGCAAATACATATACACATGCATAGCTGGAAATAGTTACTATAACAGTACTTATCCATACCATCCATATGTGAAGCATCGTACTCCTTCTAATCAAACTTCTAAAGTTTAATGTTAGGTTTGCAGAAACTTGAAATAGTCTCGTTTGAAATTGTTAGTTCTCGTAAATCTTAAGACAGATAGCGTATGCTTAAACTTTGAAGCTATCACAGCGGTTTGGGACAACGTCTGACATTACATGCGCAGATAATAACTCACAGGTTCAAATTATATGCATTTCCTCGTTTGGTACGACAAAGTACAACGATTATTGTGGCCATTCAACACGCAAGTATCTCACTTTTAGGCAGAATTGTGGCTAAAATGGCTCTTTACAGAGATTTCTATTTTACTAGGAAATTATTCATGAGAGTAGATAAAAATTTTGTAAAAAATAATAATCTTACATTATAGTATTGCGCCTAATTTTGTAAATAAAATCTAAATAATAGTTGTCAGATCTAGCTTCTTACTTAGGGAAATGTGAATACCTTCGACCCTTTTTCCTAGTATATTATTATGTAAAATAAGTACTAAGAAAAAGAACTACTCGGACATATTTTCCTATTTATATTTTAACAATACTTATCAATTTATCTTTTTCGGGTCAAAGTGTCTTCAAGTGGACAAAAGAGCTATAAATATTTTTTAGGAGGGGAAATGATAGGTCGGTATACATTATAGGTTCTAAATCTATATATTATAGTACTTGAGACAAATTGGCAGATTCGTTATCTAATGTCGTCCTTTTTAAAAGTTTATTTTACATGGCAACAAAATTATTACAATTAAATTAAAATTAGTTCATGTTGAAACTGGAAAATCTACTGTAAGACTTTCTTATATAATATTATAGCTTGTAGAATCAAATTGTTTCCACTACAAGCTAATTCCCAAGTTGCCTGGTTCTAGAAAATAAATTTGTTTGCTGTCTGTAGAAAACGATCGTAGTATTTTATTATTTTTGTGTATCACAAATTGTTCCTTTAACATATTGTTCCATGAATCAGGGCCTCTTTTTTTCGTTTTAGGCATCTATTTTGTACTATAAATAATTAAATGCATGTATATTTCATTAAAATAAAATTTTATAAGATGTCACTATCAATCAAACAATAAAATAAAATTAAGCTGGTTTCAATAGAAAAAATACAAAAAACAAGATGCCAAAATATCTGACATTGACAAATGTATTGCGACATATACATATAAAGGGGAAAACATAAATGTGAAATGCTGCGTATATGTGAAACATATATGTGAAGTGTAGTCTTATTATACTTGTTCGTAAATTTTTATCATATTTTATAAAGAAAACAATTATATATAAACAATTTATTATAGTACTATAGCAAATAAGGTACTCAAGGTTAAATAATTGAAATTATTAAATTGTTTATTCTCAAAAAAGTAGGCTATAAGGTAAGGTTAGAAGCGATTTTTTTAATTATTTATTTATATAAACATAGATTATAGAGATTATAAATATAAAACCAAATTTAATACAACCAAATTTCACTTAAGTAATTAGGTTAATCCGACTACCTCTTCAATCTCAACGAAGTCCGATACGAATAATCCCTCAACCTTCAATATAAGGAGTGGCATCATAAAAACTCAAAGAAATGCGTTAGAATAAGTCAAGAAGTTTGTTCTCAAGTATTTACTCTGTTACGTGATGTAAAGTTGAGATTCATAAAAATGTAAAATGTAAATAATCGTTAAGTTTGGGTGTACATATATATAATAAAAATGTAACTGACCGCTCTGTACATGTGAGATGTATAAAAAATAATATTTATAAATATATATAACATTTATCAATGAAATAAAATACAAAATATATATTTAAAATTGCGTGCTTGTCTGAATCCCATGAATGGGATAGGGTCCCATGAATAGAAATTGAACCTACAACCATTACGTTTACTGTCACATATGCTGTGCCCTTAAGCCATGATAATGGCCTTTATTAATTATTACAAAAACTTACGCAAACTTCTATACTGCGTAGTTCATTATGAGACTTGACATATTTATCTTAATAACTAGGATAAGTTTAGCTGAAGTTTTATTATATAAGCATATAAAAATGATAGAGAATTGAAATTGTTTATAAAAGGAAAAAAAAATCTTGCTTTACAAGATTTTTACGCCATAATTACTTAAAATATTTGCACGTTTATTCCAATGCTAACTGTAATTGATGATCCGGCTCTTGAAAGAGTATATTTAGGTAAATTAAAAATAAATCATATTCGAATTGATTGATGAATTACTGTGAATCTCCCGAGAAGGAAATGTAAAATTGACAGTTTTCAACATCATAAAAACATTTTAAATTTAAAATCTATCCATCATAATTAAAAATCATATAGGTATTTTAATACATCTAAAAAAAATTCAGTTAGACCCGTTGTTTATTGTTCTTAGTATATATACCTTATAAATCCTATCAAATGATTTCGTTACTATCTGAAGAATATTGAAGTTAAAAAAAATACCCTAGTATTCTTGTTCTTGTTGACTGTTAGTACGCTAAAGCTTATGGTTCTATTTTTCCTATTGCAGGTTTTTTTTTATAGACCGCAATTTTTTTAATTATCTACGTTGTCATAGTATTTAAGTATGGGTATTAATATATAGGCACCATCACAATTAAAATACTCTAACAACATCCGCCTCTTTTTCGTTATGTTGGGGAAGTTTATACGGAATTTGTTGTAAGATATGGACATTTTCCTTTAGATTTGCTTAATTTATTTACAAGCCCACTATAATGTCAAAGCGAGAAATATTGTGAAACACCCTAATTAGCAGTAGACATTCTTCATCCACTTTAGGTTTTATCCAATTATGACAGTTAATAACTTATTAGCGTATATAAGTATTAAGGGCACTTAAGAAGGGAAATTAAACAAACCCTACATTAAAAATCTTTAACTGTTTTTATTTACGTATAAGTGTTAATAATTTAAAGTATAAAGTTATAAAAACGTATATAATGAAAATATTTTGTAGTTTAACATTTTGAAATTTTACTCCTAAAAAAAACATCAAACGCGGAACTTATCAAAGCTTATCAAAGTCCGTCGAAACGCTCTAGCCGGTTAAACTTTTTTCTTAAAGAGCATCGACAATTTTCTTATACGCTTGCATTGTTATGACTTATTTTTACTGTCAAGATTTACACCTTTTATAAAGTGTCTACTATCCAAAAATTATTCCTTAGAATAATAATTTGGCAAGAGAGAAAACTTAGCTTTTTAAATAAAAATATTTTTTAAATATTTGAACAAATAGGACTTGAACCCGCAACTCTTGGATACCGTCCAAGCACTCTGGCCTATACTAGTATAATATATTTAAAAGTATATTTGAATTGAAATTAAAAACAAATTTATGTACTTATATATGATAAGAATAAATGTATAATTATATAAAATTACCATAGGTCACATGGCAAATTACTATAATATATTATACAACAGATAGACATCTCATTTAATGAATTCTTGTAACTAATATAGGTAAAAACGCAGAGAAGGATACCAATCTTAGATTACACTTTTATTGGAGAGAAAATTGAGATTAATGGAAGCCATCAATCGCTCAGTTCCCTACCAACGAGGAGTGACGTAATTTAAAATGTATTTATAGTCTTTAAAAATTGCCAATTTAAAAGACGTTCTACGATATATTACTATATAATTATACAGTAACATATATATATATATATATATATATATATATATATATATATATATATATATATATATATATATATATATATATATATATATATATATATATATTGGTACTCTTAAATCACCTGATTCTGGCAGGTTTGTAGATCCTGCCAAAAGCAAACTACATTTATTATTACAATGCAAAACATTATGTTTTATTTAAACACCATAATTATTTCCCTAAATTTAGGATTAATACGTCTTAATATACCGAAGTTACCATATATACCATACCATATGTACCAGATATACATATATATATATATATAATATATATATATATATATATATATTATATATATATATATATATATATATATATATATATATATATATATATATATATATATATATATATATATGCATATATATATATATATATATATATATATATATATATATATATATATATATATATATATATATATATATATATATATATATATATATATATATATATATATATATATATATATATATATATATATATATATATATATATATATATATATATATATATATATATATATATATATATATTAGACAGCGTCAGGTTGAATATTTAATAATTCTCATAATAATTAAATTTAAATTATTTTCATTTTCCCACTCTAATACACAAAGTCAGGCGTTGAGTTCCGCCAGTCACGTTTGCGCAGAAAGGAGAGAACGAAGTATTTGGACACTAGGTTAAAAAGGTTCTGCCAATCCTGGGAATACGAAGTGAATTGGAAAATATAAATTAAAAAATATTATTAAATAAATTGAGAGCTCTTACTTCTCACTTTGCGAAGCGTACTATGTAAAGCACTCTGTACTCGTGTACAAGAGACAAAATACTTAAATATGCAACTTTAAAATGCAGTCATGTTTGCATTACGTAGAATATGATAAAAATCCATTTCCATTGTAGCTTCTTGGCCTCGCGCCAGTTTATGTATGTATAGGAGAGAGCACCTCTCGTCAAACGGCGAAGTAAGACTTCTTATTATACAACATTTCAAAGTATAAGCGTTCAAAATAAGTTTTAGAGTAAGTAATGATAGCTGAGCTTTTGCATTTTCGATTTGCCAAAACTGGTGAGATAACTTATTATGCATACAATGCATGTTGAGTGACGACTATATGGATATAACAGTATAATTATCAAGATTTATGCTAAGATTTATTATTATTATAGTCATATATTGCATGGTGTATAGTGGAATTTAACGACGCACTTTGACACTATCCCGCATAAAGCAGGATTGGCAAAAATAACATAGTTTTCTGTTTCTCATCCAAATTTGAATCACAAAACGCCGCACTATGATTTAATTTGGCATAAAAAGCTATATATCAAACTTAGTATAGCATCATATATTTTTAATAAAAATCTGACAATGCAACTCAATGGTACATGGTAACTTCGGTATACTAAAACGTATTAATCCTAAATTTAGGGAAATAATTATGGTGTTTAAATAAAACATAATGTTTTGCATTGCAATAATAAATGTGGTTTGCTTTTGGCAGGATTTACGAACCTGTCTCTGTATTTTGGTATGAAGCCAGAATCTGGTGATTTAAGAGGACCAACGCCAAAACAACAGAACATACGTTAACTTAGATGTACTATAAAATTAAAGCATGCTTTACTCACAATTCCATAGTGATTAAATAAACATAATAAATGTTTACTACGTACGTACGTATGTCTATGTCAACTATTGAACCAATTTATTTTCTTACGAACCATACAAGATTTTTTTTTCATATGCATGTGACTTTATTTGTATATAATATGTATTGGTAGCTTAATTAAATACATAATTACATATAGAATACATAGAAAAAATTAGCTTAAGCATGATTCTGGATTTTTTATGTTCATTAGATTATATAACAAGGTAAGTAAATTGGTCTTCTTATTGAAGGTAGAGGAATTATTTAATAACCATCGCTTCAAAATGTTAATTAAGCTGAAAAGTCAAATGAGATTCCAGTGATCACTCATTTGAAGTCGATATACATTGAACATTACCAGTCTATAAAATTACAAGCTCCTTTTGCTTAAATTATGGTTTCTACTAAAACAATCGAATAGCCACTTTTTAACTCCAATAGAAAGTTAATCCAAAAGAAAAATGTTTAAACAAACTAGTAATATCAATTCCAATAACTTTTTATCGTAGCTTCGTAGAATTTCTAATATCTTTTGTCATTTGACAGGTGACTAAAAACCAATATTTATCCCGAAATTTGTAAAAGAAAACTTTGAAATTTGTTTTAGGCCTGCACGGGATCTCGCAACCAGGTGACGCAGGTAAACTAGATCAACTTTATTATTAGTTTATGTGTTGATGTAAAAAGTAATTCAAATGGAGTTATTCAAAAGTTATTCAATATTAATATCAAATTATGTAATATAATGTAGACTGCTGTGTATTTATACATGGAAAGAGCGTCCACATGTAAAATTCGATTTGAAAACTTGTAATTTTTTTTGTTTCCTTTTTCAGAATATTATATAAAATTATTACAATTATGATTTTCTTTGTTTCATCTTTGATATAATCTGAATAATTATGTAAATTCTAAGAAAACATACTTTAATAATATTGTACATATTCTTAGCTTTGTTTGGCTTCAAATCACAGGTGTTGCCCTGTCCTTAATATAGAAAACAGGATTACCGCCGATTCTTGTTATATAAATTGTGTCACGTTAAGAAGCATGATGATAGGTTTATGGAAGAAATATTATAACACATCATTAGAACCTAGATATATAACCCTTTAATAACTTGATATACTATATATAACGTATAGTACAAAATATGATATTACAAAAATATGAGGTAATTGTGGGACGTCTGACTTCAAAAGCGATGGGAACAGAGTGTTTTAATATCAAATTCTAAAAACCTAGTGTATACGAAAGTTTAAAAAATCTGAAGTAAGCCGCTCAATAATATTTTCACTTAATATTGATGCCGTAGTAGTTTTGGAACTAAACAAAGCTAAATAAATATTTAGGCATTTCAAGATTTTAAAAGTTTTTATTACTATGAGGTTAGTTCTGTTATAATAATTAAGTTATAAGGTACTTGAGATTATCTTTTACATTAATTAGTCTCTCGTTTACTGTACTTATATCCAAATGACAATATAGATATCAACGGAGATTTTTTAGGTTTCTTCAGGAAATATATCTTATAAATGTATACTTTTCCTTTAAAATATGTAAATTTAGATTTATAACTTGTCCTTAAAATAACGAAGTAAATAAATTATTATAGTGGCAAAGCAGTATCTTAACACTATGTTCTTATTTATTCTGCTTACCTTGCTATATGCGGGAAATAGCGTGAAGCTATATATTTTAAATTAATATTATTTCTAGCAGTCTAACAGATTTTCATTTTACTTTGTAAGCCTTTAAAGTTGCCCATATAATTTAGTAGTTCATTCAATAGCGACATACATTTATAATAGTTTTTAAGAAAACTTAAAATTGATTTTAAAGCTATATCTTTAAGCAATAACTTTCATTATTTGAAAACAAATATAATTAAAATGCAATTTACGAAATTATTAATCTTATATCTTTTCCGTTATTTTTGAAGTGGGATTGGATACAAAAAAAAGAAATTTAGACAAATTGATGACCTTCTTCTTTTAAAGTCTATTAAAAAGTTAAGATTGCATACATTTGTGTTATAGGTAAAGTAATAATAACTACACACATACTACACAACATACACAGGCATATATATATAATAATTTTAACAACTGCTAAAATTCTAATGATTACCTCAGTAAAAGTACATATTGGGCCCGTTATATATTGAAAGCAATTAAGAATTGTCCCAACGCTGGATTTAATATTTTACAAGTAAATACTTATTGGAAGTTTCAAACCATTTCAAGCCTACACCTTTGATATCGCCTTTATTATGAAGTTAGTCCGTGTTATCGTAGCCTGTCAAATTTGAATGACTCTGATTTTGTAAAGGCCTTGAGTGTTTACATAGAATTGAAATAAAATTAATTTGAAATATATTTATATGGTGCCCTTATTACAGTGGGAAATAAACTATAAACTCGATTTCAGTCACTCAACACGCAATTTCTTAAATTCCGGCGTAAAACGTAGAAAGAAAGACTTCACGCTTAAATACAAAAAGACAAACGCTATTTTTTATAATCAAACGATTTAAGTTTCACAGTCACAAACAATGACATATTTTTAAAAATATATTACGATATTCAAATAAGAACATAAAAATCAATGCAATGATACCAATATTACAATACGTTGAATGAGTTATCTTGCCACTAAGTACTTTCTCTCTGGGTAAAATTACAATAATTTCTTCCATTTATATAACCACCTAACTTAGCGTGTTATCTAATACACGTTCAGTTTAAAAATGGTGAAACGTAGCCCAATTTTCCGGAAAGTAGAACGCTGGCGGTTGACCGATTAATTATTCGTTTGCGCTAGTGAAGCTACCATCGTCGAGACTACAGCACGCCAACGACATCGATTCCCAATAGTCGAATGTTACGTAAAGTAAAGCTAATCGCACACTACACGTAACTTAACGTCATGAGTTAAATACTATTGTTACTACAGTTTCAATAATTTGTTTGAAGCACATGAAATTCTTCTGCTATACTGGCTCTAATATTTTCTAACAAAATTAAGCAAATATTAGAGCCAGTATAGCAGAAGATTGTCTGCCTCCTTATAATGTGGGTTAAAAGAAAGAATAAATTACTGAGTTTTCTACTCCTTTAAAATCTGTTTTACATTTAATCTAATCAAAATGCTCTTGCATTATTTTGTTTGTTATGTCCATCATGGTGCAATACAACAGCGTCTATGATGCCAATTCTGGGAAATAAGTTGCCATTCTATATCTGTCATACTATACGCGAATCGCAATTTTTATAAAATCTAGTAAATATTTTCAACTAAAAGATACCTTACGTTACATAACATAGTAAAATAAATTTAAATATACGTAGAAATATTTTTTAGCTTTGAAAGCTTAGCGTTAAATAATAAGAAGGCATTCACTTCAGCACGGTCACATATTGCGTGCTGCTGTGTTTATAATTATGCCCGTTTTACTTACTCCAATTATATTATTCTTTCTTCACCTATATGGTACTTAGTCACGCCATAATATGTTAGTTGAAACAATATTATACAAAAGGTTAGATGAATTGAGGATATGAATTTTATTTTATTATTACGTATTATTATTTTATGAAAAAAATTGGTTTGTAGTATTTTATTGTAACAATATGACGTGAAATACTGTTCAACGTTTTCACGTCTCTATCTTGTAAGATAGAGATGTCAAATTAATTCAATTAAGTCAATATACATGTCTTAGTCATACTATTTAAATATAAATTTAATAAAAATTTAGCAGTTTATATATAGGTTTCAAAGAATTTACCAAAAAAAAAGCTTTTTTTCTTTTTTGCCAATATTAGAAACATTGTGTAGAAGAATGTATATTCTTCTGATTAGAAACCAACTTCGAAAGTATACTATTACACCGTTAGAGAGACAATGTAGACTGTATAAAAATATTTAATGTATCTCGAATTCCACTAACAAAAGTAATCAATATTTTATTATATTAATTGAATGTAGTGTGCACAAAACTTATGTTAGAGATTTCCGACATTCTTAAAATCTTAAACGAGAAAATTGCATTCGTCGATATAAATATTCGCCTCGCAGTGGATTATAGTACAAAGTAAAATGTATTTATCATTTATATAACGCTCTACATCTTATTCTTATGAAATATAAAAAAAACACTTTTTTGCTATACGCTTCTTACTAAAGCACGCTTAGATGTCTCACACGTCGCAACAGATCTTAATGCAGTTTTTACTTATAGATACAGTGATTCAAGTGGAAAGTTTGAAAAACGTATGTCTAATTTATGCATATTATATTAGTAGTACTATAAATTTATAATTTTGTATTTTATTGGCTCAAAATTCAAATTAAATAGTAAGAAAAATAAGTGGAAGAGATATATTTAAGCTGATTCATTTTTTATTACCTAAGAAACTTCGCTCTACAATGTTTGTCAGATTGAAAATCGCAAGAAAAGTGCATATATACGTTGATTCAATAAAAAAATCAAAGAAAAAAAACTGTCTAGCTATTGTCAATTGTTTTAACGACTTTAAATATAAACATTGAATAACATTTCTACTAACAATTGAAATAACGCGCTATATGAAAGTAGGTAAATGTAAATCGAAAGCGCGATCGTCGATGGTAATTTTATTGACTGAATAGTTTGAAGTTGAATTTTTTTTATTATAAATGAATAATAGACGAATGATATGTTAAGTAATGTATATATTTTTAAGCTATAACATTTCAATCCACTATTTTTATATATTATTTCTGTAAACTGCTGAACTAATCCAGACTATTTTAAATTAAAAGTTCTTACTACAAACTTACTAAAAAATTCAAATTATCGTGCATCTATTTTATATATCAAATTCAAATGAGTCCATGGTGATGAATGAATTATGCCAATCAATATACAATGTCTTGAATTCGAGCGGAAAGTAAAAAGTTATTGAAGTTTACGTCAAATTTTGTGATTTTGTTAACCGCTTAAAATAAAAATTATATAATTGTACAATTTATCAATATCAATTAAAAAAAGTTATCTTTTATTCACATTACACCACTCGTATATTAGTGTAGACTAAGTAGCCATCATAAAACAAATACGAGTTTTTAAACAAAAGACATCTTACTTACCCCTTGATATGGGAAGAACAACAAATTCCCCTATATAAATTCTTCAAAATTCCTTCTAAGCCGACGCTGACATCATAATAGTTTTGTGTGCCAAACTTCAATTTAATCCTTTCTGCTGTTTAGTTGAGCGTTGACAGATAACTTATTTATCTTATCCTTAAATTTTATTTATTTATTTTATTGATCTCCTTTTTATTCATATAATTCTATAAAATATATAATATAAATAAATAATAGAAGAACTATTAAGGAAAACGCTGTAAACGCAATTTATAGAAGTTTTTAACAATCATTATATTCTGTTAAAAACGTTGAATAACTAACGACATAAATAATTCACTGCTGTCTCATTGCTAAACGAACCATAAGAACCTAGTAATTAATACTTTCCACTTTATTTACATCTAGCTTCTGAATAGCTAATTCAAGTCTCAAAGAATTAAGCTTATCAGGTTCTAGAGGAATTTGACTCTTAGTTTAACTGCCGAAGGTTGAATTTTCAGTAAGCAACAATTGTTTTAGCTTTTTGTAGAGTGGATAACTGTTTCATTCGGGTGGAGCTTTAATAAAACGACTGCCTGTCGATAGCTCGTTCTGCGAAAATATTCTACTTGCAGCTATTCACTGTACACGTCAAGCCAATGTACTTCAAGATAGAAGGATTATGTCGACACTCACTGAAGCTTTTAATATTGCTATTTTATTCTGTCCCAGTTGCTTTAGGCTAAAGCTTTTAGTTAAATTCATCACTTACTAGAACTGTATTTACTTGGAACTGGACTTTATTTTTTTATATTTCAGTATTAAAATAAAAACATTTGTTGTGTCAAGTTCGTCTGTTTACATTTGTTTATTAGATAGCTGAGTTTTTTTTTTTCGCTTCTAAGTAAATTAAATTGTAAATGAAACGTGTACGCTATATTATTGTAGCATATGTAGCAACCTGGTATTTTAAATAGAAACTCTAAGTGAGGTATATAGAGTTATAATGTATTATTTTTTTTAGAGTTCCGTATAAAAAACGAAACTCTTATAGGATCACTTTGTTGTTGTCTATCTGTCTGTTCGTTAGTGGAGTTAGAGGTACCAAGCTAAAGCCAATCTCAAATTCCATAAGGCATAGAAAAAATCAAACATCTAGGACAACGCTCTCACAAGACAAGAGCGATGATAAAACCCTGTACTCCCTGTTCGCCTAAAATTATGAAATTTGGCAAAAAGTTAGAATTTACAGTATAAATAAAGGATAGAAAATTTTGAAGATTACCACAGAAAAACTCATTGTAAACTTACATGTATCTGTTGTTAATTTTATACAAACTTGGTTACTTTCACACCCAAATTTATCCTTGTCAAATTTTAGAAATTGTACTTCCCGTTGACCAAATAATAATGAAATTGGTATTGGACCATCGGTGGACCATCGGTGTGGGAGTTCTACTCGCACTCGACGCTCGTTACGCTCGTATAATTATATCCAAGTAGTTATTCATTAATGTGTGTTTTTTTTCGACGGTATGAGCATACAAAATATATAAATAAGAATACATTTTATTTAGTAATCATAATATACTATTCGTCTTTGGCTATAGATGAAGTCATACGTCAATTTTGCATTACTTTGTCTCATTCATGTATTCAGACGCTTGGACTTGATTGAACTGAGGAAGTTGTTAGCGCTTACTTGTTACTTCTACAATAACAAATATCGAATCGATTCAAGTGTATGCATATTACTGATAAAATGAAAATAGATACAGACATTGTGATTCATTTAGTAAGCAAGTATTTTAACCAATAATACGTGCTTACGAACGGTTTGATACCCTTTCGTGAAATTTTTAAAATCCTTGAATTTAAAATCCTTGCCCTGTTTCATATATGCCAGAGTAGGTAGAGACAAAGAATCTAGTATCAATATACTCTTATGTTTGTTTAATGCAGTACCTACGATTTTATTTTACCATGTACGTAGAAATTATTCGCATTGAAACACTACTCGGGAGTGAGGATCAAAGCCAAAACAGCCATTGTTCCACTGCGCTACGATCGCTCCATTCTACGGTTGACGCTCGATTCCACTGCGTTTATATGAGTTAAAAATATAAATTTATTAAAAATTTAACTTATCTTATATCTAAATATTGTATTATGAGCAGACAATTAATTATATGACGCGACTAGGTTCTTTACGTCAGCATAAATTAATATTGGTTAGGTGTTAATAAAAAAATAAGAAACATAATTTATTCCCATTTATTCCCATAAATTACAATATATACTATAAAAAAGCATCTTCACATTTTTTCCCATATAGCAGTGGGTATCGCTTGTTGAGTGACGGAACTTAACGCTGCCGATTTATCTACGTGAATGGGAAAATGAAATGAAGATCGAACTTATCAGTTAGATAATTTTAGTTTACAATCACCACTGCACCACAACGACCTCAGCAAGTATAGTAATCGAGTATATAAATTTGTGATAGTTTATAGCTGTCAAGTTTTGTGAATATAAACAACCAGCGATGTTTCGATAAACTGTTTCGTTTGATTTGTTGCCTTATTTTACCGGGTGAAAAAAATATAATATAACATAACAGTTTTTTTTATTTTAGTTATATATATTTTTGTACTTTAGTATAATCGATATACTTACTTCTATTCTTCAATACTGTGCCATTATAGGTGACTAGACGTTGAGATTTATCCAAAACTCGCATTCATTTTTCTTGAATCCGTAGCGATAAGAAAATACACCCCTTTCAACTTGTATATATTTCTTTCAGACTATAAAACTTTATGAAGCTAAGGTAGGTAACGGTAAAAGTTTTAATATTAACAATAAAATTTTATTTGATTACAGTAATGACTGTTCTTTATTTATTTTAATGTAGACTATAATAAAAAAAAACAATGAAAATCAATTAAAACAAAACAAAAACAACTTCAATACTACTACGATATGTATTTAAATCCACAAATTTAAACAAAAACTAAAAATGTATAAAATAATATTTTAGCTAACGTAAAGATAATTTAGGAAGAAGTAAAGAAATTATTAGGTATTTAGTATTTAATAACCGTTATTCTTCAATATTCTTCAAATTTCATCCCAATGGGGATCAAAAATTAAAACCTAAATAATATGTTATATATAAAGAAATTACACATATAATATTATGTAATTTTATCGAAGTGTCAAGAGATATGAATTGAAACATAATATACACAGATTTATATTTCCCTGTATCGTTATTCAAAATGTTATGACAATGTAGCGCACATTTTAAAACCGAAATAAAGAGTCTTTAAATATTCCTGAAAGCTACCGGAATAACTGAGATCGGATACCCGGCTTTTACCCGTCTATTAGCGTTCCAATTATGGATTCGAATTTGAATACTTATTTGTATTCACCAAATCAATTGTATAAAATATGTTTGACTTTATAGCTTTTAGTAGGTCGTGTCACTGCGTAAGTAGAAGTTTTATTTAAGCTAGCTTATATCTGCGACTTCGCCCGCTTGATCTAACAAAAGTAACAAAGAGCTGTGTATGACACAATACATGCCACATTCTAAGCTACATTCTAAGCCATTCTAAGTCATATGGAGACTATTAACGAGATGTGATAAAACCTATAGCCTCCTCAATATCTAGACTATTCTGAGATTATTCTGAGATTATTCTGAGATATTGAAGATATTAGCGCGTTCAACCAAACAAATTCTTTAATTTTATAATACTAGTAAAGTAGATAATACTAGTACCAATACTACTAGTACTAGCACTGCTAGTACTAGTACAACACTTCATTACTACTAATGGTACTATAAAACATATGTACTGAATATTATAATACTTCATTCTCCATTTGTATTGAGCGGCGAAAGCCAACGCCACTTTTTGCCACATCAAAGTGAGAAAATAATTATCTACATATATATTAATACGTGAAGCAAAATCTTTGGACTCAATTTTACGAAAGTTGCGCGGACGAAGGAGTGATGAAATCTGGCTCGCTTATAATAATGTATGTAATAATAATCAATACTAATGCTTATAAGTACATTAAATTAATAAATAAAATATTACACACACTATCACAACTTTTGTATAAAGTGACATACACGTTGCTATGGAAAAGCGTAAATCACGCGTCAACGGAAAATAAATAATAATAATAATTTCTAGTAATTTTAGCAATATATTCATGTGGATTGAGACCACAACTATCTTATATTTAGTCAAACCCTTCACCGCCGCGCCACTATGACCAATCCAACCAAAAAAAAAACCAAATGTATTTTTTATTAAACATTGTCATAAGTAAGTATACAGCTCAATCTCATATATAGATAGCTATTATAGGTACATATATGTTGAATATTTGTTTTTCTTTATGTGATAATAAAAATTTACAAATAGAAAATCGATATAATATATAAATAAATACTTTTCGTTTTAATAAGCAATTGATGATGATAAGAGTGTTTTTACCTAGCACGCATTATATAATATTTAAAGTTAAGACTGAAATATTATTGACACAGTTTTTATACTTAATGCTTCTTATATACCTCGTATATAGGCCAGCAGCCAAAGTAGGCCAGCCCGTTCATTCCCCGGGGGCAAGCCGAGGTCCGAGCCCCGCAGAGAACTCCCTTGCCGCCGACTCCTCTCAAGGAGTGCTTGCTACTTCTTAGGGACAGAGTACCCTCTTCTATACCCACTCGGTATCGCTCGCAAGGTCAATAGAGCTAACAGCATTAACCTCACATCAAAAAAGCAAGATACGCAGAGAGAACCAAATGTCGAGAAGTTCCGTTCTCCGCTCAAATTCAAGACATTGCATGTTGAGGAGTCGCGCATTATCGCACTGTTTTAACAAATAATTCATGCTCTGAATGGGAATCGAATCTTCGACCAACAAAAGTTATTTCACTGTGCCACGAAGGCCTCAACTTTATAAATAATACACAAAATACTTAAATTTAAAAAAACAAATTCTTTAATATACAAATGGAACGTATACAAATAACGTTTAAAATATATTCCAATATAAGCATAATGTAGTTAACATCTAAATACAGGACATACAAAAATTCAGGATAAAATCTGTGCAAAGTTAAACTAGACATTTTTAACCGCAAGCTAAATTAAACTGGAAACGACGGAGTGCCGTTTTGGAGTTTTTTTTTGCGGTAAAGTCAGTTGGTACGCCACAGCGGACACTGTCAACAATTTCCTTCCCAACAATTGTAATGAGCTCAGTACTCGTACACTTATATGTATGTAGTAAAAATAGTATTTTTTTATATAAGATTTTAAATCACATAACAACGTGTAGGTATATTTATGATTAGGCTGAGGCTGTAGATTCCAGGTTTCAATCTAAATAGGCATATATCACCTAAATTGTATATAAGTCAAAGCAATAAATAGCTAGTATTATAATACAAACGCTTCGTTACTTGGATGCGATTTGTGTCCTTTTTTGTTTTGAACAATATAAGACAGATCTGGACCAGTCATATTTTCTAAATGGTTGCACTGGCCATGACATAGACTTAACAGTGTTTTCTCAATAAAAGAACTCTGTCCAGCAGTGGACATAAAAACGGCTGATGATGATTTGAAATAAATAACTAAGACTCATTTATTTGGTAATAAAATTTTGTATTTAAAATGTGTGAAACAAAATTTAAATTGAAAAGAAATTGATACTTGTACGTTTTTTAGACCCACGTCGGTTCACCACAATGGACTCCGTTGACACTTTATTATTGGATTTAAAGCGAGCATTTCAACTCTCATTGGTTGAATATTTAAATTCCCGAATTATGTAAAATGTTTTAAAGAATACAAAATGTTTTAAAAACTGTTTATGTTAAATTTTACTGATTATTAAACTTGTTTCTTGTTCTATGCAGATACGATGTTTTTGATTTTAATTTTTTATTCAATTTCCACCGCAATAATATTCTTATTATGACATTATATTTAAAATATATATATAAATTCTTATAATTTATATTCTTATCTGCAGCATAAGTGTTAGAATACAAAATTTCTCAAAAATCAGCAGAGATTTGACGCCAGCGAAGTGTTTTATAATCGCCTATTCGTATACAATGTGTATTTTTTAAAGATTTCTTAAGAGAAAAACATGAAAAAAAGTGGGAGTTTCATAATGAAGTGTTGAGCAATGTCCCTTTCATGTTTCAGCACTAAAGAATAATACGGAGATTAACCTACCACGGCGCCCCACTTGCCGGTTGACGGTTGTGACACGTCTCACATTTCTTTCAAAGATTTTTTTTCATTATTCGGAAGTTTTTGTACTACAGTTAAAATATCACAGTTATTTATGATTTCTTTAACAGAAACATTTTAAAATATAAACTTTTATTACTATATATCTAAAAATATTAGGATATTTGTGGTTCTATATTCTGAAAACTTCTAATCACTTTTCATATAAAATTTGGCTTTATGCAAGTTGCCTCTTTTGAACCTTGCGAGAATAGTGAGGGAATTTCTCTGTGTTTATTCAAGTTGAGTCTGTCTTATTATTCATCATATATATATATATATATATATATATATATATATATATATATATATATATATATATATATATATATATATATATATATATATATATATATATATATATATATATATATATAATAAACGACTTAAATAGCTAATTTGCTAAGTTCTTACTCTATTGTAACATTACATACATTCATAATATAAAACAATGACTTAATAATTCCTGTAAAGTATAAAATGGAATACAATGACAAAGGGACGAGTACAATGCGTGCTCTATCGCGCAATCAAGTCTGAGTAATGAGACGACTCTAATACGGTGTATTAAAATTATACCAACTACCAGTCTACGTACTATCAATGAATTACAATGCCTTAATTTGTAATTCTCTTCTGTTATATATTTTAGTGATTTGCCTTAAGAGAAAATTAAAGTTTCCATTTTTAATGTTGCGAGTGTTATGCGAGTTTTGGGCGAAAATCACTACCGATTGGATTCCAAACTCTAGAAGGCGAATCGGTAGGCCAAAACAGAGAACAAACCTGACTGGACCAAAACAGCACAAATCAGGGAGGAGTGGAAATACTGGAGAGAGGCCTTTGCCCAACATTGAGACAGTTCAGATTAATATAAAATATAAAATAAATTGTACGCCATAACATTAAGATAAACTCTTTGATAAATAATATTAAATTCCGTAATAAATCCTCAGCATTGGGAAAGCATCAAATCATATTTTGTATATAATAACATATAAAACGTAATATGGCATGTATATTACCTCGTTATTGCTCGGCTTTCATAAGCTTTTCTGTATCGGAAGACATGACGTCACTCATACCAGCGGCTCATGCGTGTTGTTACAAAAGTCAATTTGTCACTTTCGATATGAAACACGCAAGTATCACGTATTAAGGAAACAGCAAATAACATAGTGTAAGGTGTAGTAGCACATGTTATATTTAAATAATATTCAAGGCCGTAGTGGCGTAGCGGCACAGCATCTGACTGTAAATGCGACACTAGTAGGCTCGATTCGGACTTAGGGGAATGAATATTTAATTTCCTCGCTTTGGTAAGAAGACATTCTCGGAAATTGAGTGGAACGGAGTGTTTCACCACGAGGTTCCCTCTGTATTCTCTAATATATGTGGGAAACTGAAACCATTTATTAAGTACACAAAATGTATAAGAGCAATGTTGAGTTGTCACTTGTTTTCTTAACAAATATTCATCTTTTAAATGTTTTTTTAGAAAGTCCATAATATTTATAAGATGCATACAAATTTTAGTGACTTTAGAATTTTAGAAATTTTAGTGACAAAAAAACTGTCACAAAATGATTTCTTTAGCTCGACCTTGAAGTAGTATCCCACTCAAAACGTGTAGAGGAGTGGCAAATAAAAATAACTTCTCATATACATATGTAATATACGATTGCTAGCATTCAGAAGTGAATTGAGGCGTAATCTACAAGGCGAATAGGAAATGAATAAATTTCCCATTCTGTCCTTGAGTGATGTGCGGACGGACCACATGCAAATTACATTATTATGAATTCGAACATGCTATTCAGAATGAGCTTGCATGATCATGGACAGAAGCAGATGCCCATGTTAAATTAAATTATACAATCATGAACATAAATATGATTTACGATGTTTTTGAATTACCTTTTAGTTCAAGCTTTTTCCTTTGTATTTTATTTTTTTATCTTTTTAGACAATTGGTGTAATGACTCTATAATTTTTCTATATTCAATATTACAATATTGCAAAGTCTGTTTGATTGAACGCACAAAACTTAGGAACCACTGTTCCAGATAGTTGTTCTGTAATAATATATTAAACATCTTGTTAATCGTTTTATTAGACACTAATATATCTGCGGTTAGAGGCACCAAAGGCACTTAGAATATGTCCAACGCGGGCGAAGGTATGAAAAAGCTATGAAGCTATGTAAAAGTTCGTTATATATAATAAATTACTGTCGTTCCATAACTTTCATTTCGAAAATTACGAAAATTGACAATATTTATTAATTGGTCCACAGAATTGGTTTTTTTAAAAAAAAAATATAACACGATAACAAATAAATTACGGCGTTAACAGTACAAAATATATGTGTGAAATAAAAATAACTACTAGTTTATTGATTTTAAATGTGTGGATTACACACTAAGGAGAGAAAAAATACTTAAAGAAAACATAAAAAAAATTAATAATTGAAGAACGCATGGCTTAGTAGTTAGAGCGCTTGGATGGTTTCCATGAGGCGTGGCTTCAAATACCGCTGTGTTTAAATTTTTAAATGATTTCTTTATAAATTTAAAAAAAAACTTCGTTAAAAAAACTGATTTCTGAAACTTAAAAGCAAAAAATAACTTTATAATTAAATTTAGGATACTCTTATGCATCGACTTGCCGACTGATACCGATTTCGATTGATACCGAATTTACACTGATACTCATTTCTATATCTATATTAGTATTTGCTACCTATAGTAGCAAATACTAATAATAGCATTTGTATTAATATTGTTAAAGGTAGTTAGGCTTGCATAAGAAGTGTTCTGAATTAAATTTTTTGCTTTTTTGTCAGTGAGTCCGTTTTTATGCATATTAGTTTTTTTTAATCATTTAAGTGTCTGTAATATATAGTATTGCTGCTGAGCTGAAGTTTTCTAGATTAGATCAGGTACGTTACGTTATTGTTCACTGTCATACATTAAATAGAATGTTTACAAAAAAAATCGAACGAGAACATCATCATTTTTTGGGATTTTTAATGGAAAATTTGAAATAAATAAAAATTTTATGAGAAATAGGGACAATTTAATGGGAAAATTAAAACAGAAAAGTTAACAAAAATGCTCACAAAATAAAAACTACTTAACCAAGCTGAATAAAATTTGACCTTAATATAATACGAGTTATATTCCATATTCCACATAAGCTAGCTTGGGATACAGTAAAGTAATTTGTGCGACGTCTTCTTTACTACTTACTTAGATTAACTAAGTATAGACAAAGCAAAGACGACTTTGTATAACGTTCTAAGCTTAAGTTTAGAAGACGTTGTGCAAAGTAGCACTTTGATACAAGACTTGGACTTTTCAGTATACATAGAAGGTGGACAATACAGCAATTACCCAAGTTTTGTCTGTTTAAACTGTAGACTGTAAGTCTAATATAAGTTGAATCTCGGCTAAAAGCTCTGAAACTGAGACTAAATTAATAAAATTAGCTAAAAAAATTGCTATTTAGAATTCTAAAGTCTTCAATAGCCATGGGGTATTCATATATTAATGGGGTTGTCTATCTATACCTATCCTTTATGGCATATAACATGAAGCAAAAATAAATAAATTTAAATGTCATTAATGAAACACAGTAATCTCTAATTTGATTTTATTAGGTATAATTTTTAATTTGATTTAATTTAATTTGATTTTTTTAAATAATTTGTAACAAAATCTTGATCATACTAAAAAAAAGTTGATTTTATTAAAATCATTGGTTTTACGAGTATGTAAAAGCAAAGTATGTAGGTCGCTTGAGGAATTGACATAATTATATTTATGTACTTTAAATTAACGCGATACGTCATACACGTTACTAATTTCTATATAATAATTTTTATTAGAAATATCGATAGCTAAAAATTCGCCACGTTAAATATGAAAAACTTACCAACTATGCATTTGGTAACATCTCAATATTATATCTTTTTTTTATAATGTTAATCCACAATAGAAAAATACTTAAAGAAAACATAAATATTTGAACGCAGCATGATTTGAACCCGCGTTTCGTGGATGGCCGTCCAAGCGATCTGACCACTAAGCTATGCCTTTTTCACTGCGTCGCAATGCTTATAATATTAATTTATCTATCCTTAGTGTTAACTTTAAAAATATTTAATAAACAGTGTTATTTCTTGCTCAATTATTATTCTTACCAGGAATCTTTGAGTAGCGGAAATTTGTAAAAATCTCCCTACAGAGAAAGTAAATTCTTATTAAGAATTTCGACGCAGCTCGAAAGGAACGCATGGCACTAAGCATGCGTCAGAGCACTTGGACGGTTTCCATGAGGCGCGGGTTCAAATTTTTATGTTTTTTTTAAGTATAATATATTTTGTATCTGTAGAAAAAAAATCTTATTATTTATTTGCTTAGACATATCTGTATTCATTTTTTGTTATTTTTATTTCTTTATAAATGTAATTCTGATCAGTATAGCCCGTATTAACTCAATGACATCGAATTTCATCAACGAAATCGGATTTACGCTCACTAACGCGTCCTTGGCGTGAGTAGCATAAACTTTTATTTGAAAACAATATAAAAACTCTTTTTTCTGATGTATTACGACATATATTTCAGTTTTTATTAAAGATAAAAATTTATCTGTTATTAATAAAAGGCCATTGTGGTGCAGCAGGATAGCATCTGAATGTAAACGCGACGGTTGTGGGTTTGATTCCTATTTTAAAGGGTGAATTCTTGTCATTTAAATCCTCTGTTGATAGCTTCACGCTGTATGTGTATCCCGCACATAGCAGGGTAGGCAGGGTAGGCAGTGTACGGAAACCAAGTGTTAATACACTACGTTCTCCACTCTCCGCTTTTAGAGCCATTGTCTATTGAGTGGCGGGACTGAATGCCGCTTTAACCCCAATTTAACCCTTCTTGTAAGACTTAAGGTTTTTTTTTTTTAATATAAGCATTGTATTTCATTATATACATATATAAAAACGTCACGTAACACATATATAAGATTAATTAGACACTTTCGACACTTTTATGTAAACATAATAATTTTTAATAATGCAATATAGCTTGCAAGATTCCAATAGATGTGAAAAAAAAAACTGTACATAAAGTCTTAATCAAAAGTATTCTATCACAGTGCACATGGAGCGCAGTGTCAGCTATCGGGTCCAATTATATTTTCAATCCGTTTACATAAAATTTCATTCAAATCGTGTGTGTGTAGTGTACAAAATTATTATACAATATATAAAATTATTAATATATTTTTATAATAGGTAACAATACAATATAAATATTGGACCATCCAGGCACCAATAATAATAATAATAACGATTATTTATACGATACGATATAACGTCCCACAGGTATTATTTTCTATTATTTTTTTAAATAACCACAGTAAGTAGTAACTTCTTTAATATATATATATATATATATATATATATATATATATATATATATATATATATATATATATATATATATATATATATATATATATATATATATATATATAATTATGTTATCGAGTTATACATAAACGCAGACTGTGAAGGGTCTAAGACCACTTAAAGCTAAAATGTATTTGGAGCAAAAGGCCAACGACTCTCAAAAGGAGCAAATTGAAGAAATGTTATATCTTCAAGTTAAGATTGAAATCCTACGAAAAAAGTAATTAATTATCCTAATTAAAAAATAATTGATTGAATATTTATTTAGAAAAATAACTTATCAATTTAAATCGTGTTCTTTGTTGTAAACTTTAACAGATACAAAAAAAGTCCTTGAACTCTAGAAAATCCAAATGTACAAGGAAACTATGCCCTCTATACAAAATTATATACATTATACAATGTCGTGGACATGCGTATTGGCCGCTTGGAGAGACCGAAGCGTGAATCTTCTCCACCATGCTACACAAGTCAAGGTGAACGGAACCTTAGGCGGCGGAAATAAGTTTGAATTTCAATATAGCAAACGGTTGAGCAAGCGCTCTATGTTGGGCGGAGGCATCGGATCGAGGGTGATTCAGTTGAAACCTCGCCGCGAAAGGGGGTAGTGTCGTGTTTTGCACCCCGTTTTGTACATAGACTATGAGTAAAATCCTCCGAAATGTCACTCTATAATACAACACCGTACCGTTTTCTGCGCGTAATGACTTGTTTATAATAGTAAAAAGTATGGACTACCGCGTTTGAAATGCTCGCAAAGCCGGCTGTCACAATCGTCGAATCTAATATAAATAGTAACGTGCCACTTGTCATAGTGTTATTTTAAATACAATGTAAATATAGTTGAAATGCAATTGTGAGATCGTTCAAGGGATCTTAGTGTTTATTTTAAAAAATGGTAGATAATTAAAGTTATTATTATTATTAAATGCTAATTGCAATGGCTGTGGAGTGAATTAAAAATGTTATTTTATTATGTTTATATTGTTTAATCACTTCATATAGGTTAATTGAGATAATATATTTGAGATTCAGTAATAACGTTTATATTTCCTAATATATAAAATATGCTTATAATATATGTATATGTATACATTTTTGTATAATATAGTATGTTCAAAAATATTGATTAGCTTACAAAGGTTATTACTAAATAGTTTTATTCCTTCATTAAAATAAAAGAACTAAGTAGCACACGCTTTAGTTCTCTTTCATTTGTAAATTCGCCACGTACTAATTATTACGCGTTCCGCACTTCAGTGACCGTAAAAAGATCCCATAATCGTGGTTTCTAAGACTTTAACGACTAGACTAAGACTAAAACTTTATACGAAAAACGTATTTCATGTAAAAAATATATTTTTAATAATAATATTGCCATCCGCTTATTACTACTGGAATACAACAAAATAAATCGCAAAGTGGATGAGTTTTAATATTGTAAATGTTTATATGAACTTGAATTAAAAAAAAATAAAATATATGTATATATATATATATATATATATATATATATATATATATATATATATATATTATATATATATATAGATATATATATATATATATATATATTATATATATATATATATATATATATATATATATATATTATATATATATATATATATATATATACAGAATAAAATATATATAGTTTAATATTATATTTAATTTTTAACTATAACAATATATATTTACTTAGTACGCTCAGTTTCACTCATAATTTTAGAGCATAAATTTAGAGCAATGCTACAGCTATTTATTAGAGAAAATCGATCATTTCCATTACGATACTGTCACAAACACACAAAGTATATATTTCAAATGTATTTGAAGTAAAATTAACCTTTAACTGTACGCCAGATCTGTAGATATTTAATATTGAATAGGGAATTAGATTATAGCGATGATAAATTGCCGTAACAGGCATTAATAGAGGTGGTCAAACAAAAAATACCTACATACCTATTAGAAAACAATTATTTTCACGTATTTGTTTCAACTAAAGTATGGACAATTTTACTACCGAACCATAGTTCTGAATGTTTTATTTGATGAAAAAGTTTTCTACCGAATGAAACAGGGTCGATTCAATTCGTATATGGCACATTTCCCGAAAAGAGTTGTACGTTGTGAAAGCTTTCATTGCGCAAAGAATCAAAATTGCCAAGGCCGTTTGATCAAGATCTCAGGGCAGATTTCTTATTTAAATAGCACATATACATATTGTTTTGTTCATGTATATTTAGATATAATAAATACATATATCCTAAAAACAAAATTAAAAAAAAGTTACAATGTTACAAAATTTACGATGCAAAAATTTTTAACTATACTCTTAAAATAAATTACGTTATATGTATATTATTCATATAGAGTAACAAATTAATTATAACTTAATTAATAATTTGATAAGCTTCTTCTTTCTAGTATTACTAGAAATAAAATAAATGTACATTATAAAATTTAAAGCTTTTCGTAATATTTAACGTAAGTAGAAGTTGTTCTGAATGTTTTGTGGCGTACATCGACCGTCACTGACGCCGGCTAGTCTGCTACGAATCTTGAATAGCTACAATAAACCAAGATCATTATACAGAGGTGTAACTTTGACTGTTTCATGCATAAATCATGAACATTATACTATATTATCGTTTAACATAATGTATTGTAGAAATTTCGTAGTCGATTATATTGTTTTGTTTATTAACTAAAAGTGTTAAATATATTTTTTCTTCCTCACAGCAACAAGGTATTGTGTGCTTTGACGTTCCTAATTAAGTTGTTAAAAAAAAAAAAACAAAAAAAAAATGAGCGAGAAATAAATCTTTGAAAGAGGTCTTGTTATCTCAGTTTCATTTTCGCCTTCTACACTCTAATTATTTTTCAATCTGATTTTATTTGATAAATTAATTGTAAATATAAACATTAATACGCGTACATATTTTTGTTACTGCGAAATTAATTTATTAAGTGAATTAAAGCATACACCATCAAAGCTAGGGCAAGCAAACTGAACAAGGCATGGTCTATGTTTGCGTAGCGTGTGTGCTAACGTGTTCTTCACATTACTAATATTGTAAATTATGAATGATCTAGCAAGTACTTTATAACCGTAAATATTTAATTATAAAATGCGCATTTTAAAATATACCTTTGAATATATGAGCTTTTTTTAAATTTTTACACGAAACTGTCACAGAGCGAAATCGACATATCAATTATGAATACCAATCCAAGTAGTGTTATATTATTATATGACGCGAATATTAATTCAATTTTTATATAAAATTGTATGCAAGAGAAAATATATTCCAGGGAAAAACGCTATCGGGGTGAAACAGGACAGTATCTGACTGAGCTTGATAGTTGTAAGTTCAATTCTCACTCGAAGATTTAATTATTTAAGCGCCCCGGCTCTGGTAACTAAATTGCAGCATTGAGTTCTGCAACTCAACACTCGATGTCTCGATTTCACCTTTGTCTAACCTGCTATATGTAAAATATAAGTGAACAGTTTTTAGAAAATCATATACAAAAATGTTAACTGAGCTATTTATAAAATCATAAATTTAATTTGACCGATTGGCGCTTACAGTATTTCACGCACGCATGCACATCAAGTGAATCGAGCTACCAAAATCCACTTTATTGGAATAGTTCGGATGCTTAATTTGTTTTAATTCATTTCACACGGCGTAAATGGCATTTTTTTTAAAACTTGTTAGTTTTTTAATTTGTTTTATACATTACAGACAATTATTGTTGATAATGTTAAATATAATATGATAAAGATGTCGAGATATGGCATGTTATCAAACATAAATATCAGCTACATAGATAAAAAATCATTCTTCATTTAAAAAAAATAATTAAAAAACATAAGAGTTGTCCATTGTTAAAATATTAAAAATTAAACTCTCTCTTTTGCGTTTAAATAAAGCAATTTTAATTTATAAATATTTATATACAAATTAAAAAAAACTAATTAAGACAATGACGTACAAAACACGTTCCTTAACACGAGTATATTGCTTTACAGGCTAACCGTAGACATGTCAATTTAATTAGCCGCCGCCTTGCTATTTGGTGTACCGCAGATGCTATAGCTAGCCATACTGCCCTGGGAATCAAGTAAATTGCTTCTAATATGAGATATATTGCATACTTCGATGAGAAATAAAGTTAATAACAACCTATTGTTCTTAAGAAACGAGTTTTGGAAGTTATATAAAGTTTACATTTGCCATATTAAATTTCGCTTCCGCTTGACTTTGCCGGAATAATAAATTATAATCTTGACTTGACTTAACAAGTTACTATTTATAACTTATCCTTGATATGGCTATAATCAAAGTGTAGTCAAAGGAAAAAAGTTATAGATAAGATATTGATCTTGTTGCATTTGGTCAAGTCAGAGTATGAAAACATTGATATTAAAAATCAAATTAAAATAATACTAGTCAAGTATGCTATGCCAAATATTTTTGTGAGCACAGAAAACGATATAAATATTACGTATTACTATATAATGGAGAATGTTACGATAAAGGTGCTTAAGTTTGGCCTCGTACTGTACAAAAATATAGTATACATTTCAAACAGTTAGTACGTAAATATGAGAACATTCATTACAAGTATGAATTACAAATTGCATTCCATCTTGGCTTCGGAATACATAGAACTTAATGTAATATGTTAAAATATTTAGAGTATACGAGTGGTTGGCTTTTGGTTATAGCGAATTTTCCTCCCCTGATCGATCCTCACCATTCAACCGCCGTCAACGTGAAATGAAACGCATTGCTGCCTTTGAAGTAACTACGCCTGTAAAACTCACGTATGAAAATTAAATTTACATAAACTTTCAGATTATTTATTTTTTCATTGGAAATAGTGTTTAGAATTAATTTAAATAGTTATAAATATTCGTAAATAACAATCAATAAGTGATAAATTCTATAGTGTTCAAATTATGTGCGCAAAGTGAATAGATTGAGCTGTTAGGTTTTAAGGACTTTGGATTCATGCATTTTACTCTACGCCTCCAACAGAATATGCCCTGTCGACGACACCGCCGACTTGTTTATAGCTCTAGCTGATGCAGCGAAACACTGTCGATGATAGTCTGCTTTGTTGCTGAACTCTCGTCGTTTCAGGTCAGTAATTAATATTTATGGAGTTCACTTTTAGTTCTATTGACATTCATTTGGATGAAGGTCATATTTTTTATTAAAAGTTATTATATTTGTGACACGTGCTTTAAGTAAATTCAACTTTATTTTTATCTTATTTCCAAATTTATATTTTTGAAAGGATGTAAAGGATACATTTGAAAACAAAAAAAAAGAACTTGAAGTACAAAAGAGTGAATTTAAAGCTTATACGACATTTCAACATGTTTATTATGTCCAATATTTCAAATATATATTATAAAACAGTATTATATATTTTTTAGAATTTTATATTAGGAGAAAGTTTTTTATAGATAAAATCAATATACACGGTTGTAAATAAGAAATGAAATGACGCTCAAAAGCCAAGGCAAATGTTCACACCGTAGCAAATCCAAGTAAAGGCAAAGTTAAAAGGGTAAACATTCAAAGCCTTGTCACGTCATCTAAATAATAGGCAAGTCGTTTTACCTTTCGCGACAGAGTTTTGTTAAAAAGATAAGAAGAAAGCTCTCTAAGCGTTTTTGGTGAAACCGCGGCAACGTTGAGGCAGATCTTTGTGAAAAATGGTTGGTAGCTTACAGGTTTTTTGTACAGCTTTTTTATATTCTGATTATACAAGTATAAAATATACTATCTTCGATACTATTGTTGTGTTGTTGTTATTTAAAAAAATCTAATTTTACTCTGTGAATTTACTTATTTTTCTTTCTATATATTTTTTTATATTATTCACAAACTAAAAAAAGTGCTTAAAATTATTAATAAATAGCATTCCCTTTTGTTAAAAGAACATTTTAGAAATAATTTTTAAGCAACTGTAATAATTTTCGTAATGATCATCTTTGTTGTTAGCATCTACAGCAAAAATAAGTATATGCATATAAGAATTTCAACGTCGCTCACAACGCTCGCAGCGTATTTCGCGGGTCGGGGATTGGGCGGAAAGCGGGGACGGAGTGACTTAACACTACGTTCCTTCTACTTACTCTAATATATGCAGATTTCAGTGTATTTCTAAAAAAAAGTATTTAAAATTAAGTGACTCATTAATTTGTTCTATTAAAAATAACTTTTTTAAATACTTAAAAAAAAAACATTTAAATTATATACTTTTTGAAATACATATAAAAATTTGAACTTAACGGGATTACACTTTTTACAAGGTAATAAAATATTAATATATTGACATATATTTGGATAATCACAAATACAAAAACGAATAGCTAATTATAAAAAGTACAATAGAAAACTTTATTCATCACATTTTTCATCAAAATGGAACACAGTTCCAGAGGGAAGTTGCCAATAAATTTATAATATGGTGTAGAATTTATACGTAGACCTGTGGAATTAACTTACAGAACTTATAATAAACTGAAGCTGCGGTCGCATTTCTTATAATTTTAAAATTAAGCAACGTACAACTTTTCCGCGGTACTTTGTAATTGCAATTAGCCTTGTATTTATAAAGATTAAAGTTTTGTTATTATTATAGGTTATATATATATATATATATATATATATATATATATATATATATATATATATATATATATATATATATATATATATATATATATATATATATATATATATATATATATATATATATATCGAAGAGATTAACGCCGCGCTTTGTCCTCCCAGAACAGATAAATAAAAATTGTTCTAGTCGTCGAATTGAAAACACATTCGCAAACATCTCGCTTACATTTAGATGCTCAATTCATACAGTATATATAATAAATTCATACCAAATTACCAACAACTATTACTTTAATAACATAGACTATGACTATGAAATCCATATGTTACAAGATATCATATAATTAAATGTAATCCGAATATTAAACACGACTAATTATTATTTATCGAATATCCTCTGTATTCGATTATTTCAATCTTCTGTATTATGCTGACAGGTCAACCTGAATAAGTCATTTCTCCGTACCTCCTTGTAACTTAAGTAACTAGTTGGCGCACTAAACAAGGTCAAGTTTACTTTAAGATATGAAGCCATTTACATTTTCCTTTGTACGAGATTTTATTTCTTATTTTTAATACGTTACTTGTAATTTAAATTTATTTTTAATAGTTAATTATAATAATTATATGAATTATTGTCGTTGCGTTCGTTACATTTTGATATATTCCATTTGGTCGCGGAATAAAGCATTAATTTGCGTTCTTCGCTTGTCACCCATATGTAATATCATATGTTAGTAAATTTTAGTTCTTTTTATAATTTAAAATAGTACTAAAAACTTTTCATATTCTACCTAACATACTACAATAAATATTAAATACCAAAATACTTTAAATAGAATAAATAGTGTCCTTTACATGAACATGTGGATTATATGATCACTTAATCCAACCTGTCCCAAACTAGTAAGGGTCGGTTAACTAAACATGGAGTGAACCTAAGGGAAGACTTACTTGAGAGTTGAGTAGGTGGTTATATTCACGTTTAGTAATTCTATCTTAGAACTAAGTAGTAAGTTTGACTAACTTAATTCGATACTATAAAACAAAAATGCGATTATATTTAATACAAGCGACCCTCTCGCGACTTTACCGCTTATATGAAACTTAAGTGCTTGAAACTTAAGTTCGTTTGATAATGTTATGAACATTGTACATCTTCAGTATACTCGGATTTACTCTAATACTCTCAAAGCATATCAATAGTAACAAAACATATGATATCTTTATATATAATGTGTAAGACACTTTTTTCTTAAGACATGGTGTATGTGTGGGTATATTATTTTGGAAGTGCGACTATGTAGACGTTATACGTCCATTTGAAATCCTTGATAACTTTTAGGATATATAAGGATTTTGCGTAATTAAAACTGTTTCCGTAGCGCACGCAACGCAAAATTATTATAGTTTTCATACGGATCCCTAACGTTTTATAAATATTCTATCGCCTATATCAATCACAGATAATGAAAAATTCTAATATTTAAAGAATCGCTGTCAAACAAACAAACAAACTAATCTTTTCGCTTTATAATATTAGTATAATAAGATAATAATATTAGTATAATAGATATAATCCAAAAACAGATAGATATTTAAAATAAATTTAAGCATGAGTCTCATATACAGTACAGTACAGTACCTTATAAATACACTGTATGTTAATATGTAGATACTAAGGTGTACATTCTTTTAAATATTTTCAATCTATGATACCCTACACTTCGATCAGTTTTCGTGAAATTGGGTATAGAGTGGTGGAATTTTGCACCGCCTTTTGTCTTCTTATAAGAGTGAAGAAATTATATATTTTATTTATAATATATTATTATTCTATAATATGTATATTTATATATTTTTAAAATATATATATTTTTATTCAGCTAAGAGACAATCGAACCGAAACCGTTGTGTTACAAGTCATACACTGTAATGCGCCACGACGGCCATAAATTTAATAACGTACAAATTTATATTGCTACTAGCGAGCCCAGTAGATAGTGTCCTGCCCGGAAAAGAAACGTCACAACAAAAACTATATAAATTATTAATCAACCCATTCATTATTAATCAGTGGGCAGATTAGACTTTAAATTAATTATATAATATATATATATATATATATATATATATATATATATATATATATATATATATATATATATATATATATATATATATATATATATATATATATATCTATTATATATATATATATATATATATATATATATATATATATATATATATATATATATATATATATATATATATATATATATATATATATATATATATATATATATATAATATATAAGTCAATCTGCCCACTGATTAATAATTAATTAGCTAAGCAGTTTATTGACTGTACAAAGGTAGCATATTCATTAGTCTTTTAATTGAAGACTTGTATGATTTTATGATTTGATGACTTGTATGATTGATGAAATATGAACTGTCTTTAAATTAATTTTAGAAATTAATTTTTGATTAAAAAGTTAAAATAAATTAAAAAGACGAGAAGACCCTATAGAGTTTTATATTAGTCAAAAATTTGAGTTAGGTATATAAATATAAGGCGTTTAGAAAAAAAACCCATAGAGAAACAATATAAAATTATCTTGTAATTCTTTCAATAAAAGAAAACAACTTCTTATTCAAGAAAAATATCTAATATTTCTTATAAGATATGTAAATTTGATGTAATAAAGTTAGTATAAAATAAAATATTGATAGAAAATTTTCGTAATGCGGATGTACGAAGTCATTATTTTTTATTAGAGGCGTATACGAGCTTGCGTTAGAATTTTGGTGTTCACGCGATATGACTGTTTGTCATTAGTCCTTCGTGAGGAAGCTCAGGGGATTTCGTATAAACAGAGCACGCGTCCTTGCTGGTTCCTTTTTAATTAAATGAATGCTTCTATATACCAGCGCTTGCAGCGATATTGCTTTGTGTTGTGTTTATAAAGTTTTACTGAGCTTTTTTTATACGCTGTGCTTTTTGAAATTCCGTTTTCCTTTAGTAATGAATAATGTTATATTAATACATCATTATATATTCTGTAAGAAAATCTGTTTGGAGGGATCGAGTTTTTGATAAATTGAACATATTCTTCTCTCAACACGATTTACACGAACAATTAAGGTATTGTTACACTATGAATATTTTAGTACAAGTCAAAAAATCGCATTTGCTTCCTTCGTTGTTACTAAACAGTCTGACATTTTAAATGCAACAAACAATGTAACCCAAGAGAATAAAAAAAGCAGTAAACGCATGGTCCCAAAGTGAGACAAAACAAATTTTTCCATCGCACCACGACCGGACCACGTCCGGACTTGGTCGTACATGACTAAAATATTCAGGGCAGGTTCTGCTTGCGCACGCATTAGTATTTAGGGCAACGAAACACGCAATAATAGACAGCCTGAAGATACCTTTAATTAAAAATACATTTATTATATATTCTCTGATGTTTTTTGTTATGTTATCGGAATGGGATTTAGTATTACTACTGGAATGGTATATTTTATAGTACTTTTATTATATGTTCTATAAATTAATTAATTATATTTTCATTTATTATTATATATCTTGATATGATCATCGTATATTTGATCATTTGATATTTAAATATTGTGGAACACATTTGTGTGCTTTAAATATTACTAGTTTCATGTCAAATTTACAAGAATTTTTTTTAAGTCTAGTACATTAGTTTTATATTTACTTAGTTAGGATTAGTTTTCATAACTTAATTGATTAAACGAGGAACCTATTAGAAATTTATATGAAGACAAATGTCAAAGACGTATAAATCACATATTTATACTACTGAAGATGCTCAAGACCGTGTAAAGGGGAGTCGATTAAGTTAAAAAGCATATCTTAGTGTAGTGTATAAGTGTAGAGAAAATATTTTGGCTTTTCTACAGTAAATCAAAATTAATATTTATAACATAAATATATGCAAATGTATGTATCAAATTCAATTAAAAAAAATCGATGAAATTAATTGAATTGTAAGTATTATGTTCGATATTATTTGAATTAATTCTTAACAATGATCACTAGATATGATCATTTGGCCACGGAGGAAAAGCCGCGGTTAAAAGCTACGAGTAATATTATTAGCTTTACTAACGATAAAAAACCTCGATATTAAAATAACACAAACCAAGATTACTTTTCATTCAACGGAATACCGACTTCCATCAAATCAAATGGCATGCTACACTCAAATTTGTTTCTATCAATAAAAAACCTTATAAATCCTCACGCCGCTCATAGGCTTAATAAATCGTTCACCTTAAGAAAACAGCCATTCATTTTGCTGTCGTAGACGACTTTATTTTGCGGTTCGAAAAATGCGCGAAGGTAACCGGTTTATTGCTGTAAGGAATCTATTCTGAATGCTTAACCTTTTATCTCCACGTTGATTTTCACTTGTTATCTTTACTTTATCGATATCTTAAATATGATAATTATAAAATCATTAATTTATAATATTTTTAGTACTTTGCTGTCATTAAACTAAACAAAAGATTTAATTTTAATAATTTTACTTTTATTTCAAACGTAGTCGTAAACTCGGTGTATAAAATTTATTATTTTTACCGTCACCATACTTGTTTTTTTATATAAAAAAGCTCAATCAATTTTAGTGGCATGATAAAATCATTTAGCTATAATGGAAGTTAACACATGAATCAACATCGAAAATTCTATGAATATCATTTAAAAGAATAGATTTTGTAGTATAGGGATAATATATATATATATATATATATATATATATATATATATATATATATATATATATATATATATATATATATATATATATATATATATATATATATATATATATATATATATATATATATATATATATATATATATATATATATATATATATATATATATATATATATATCTATATATATATATATATATATATATATATATATAACACAATTTGAAATGATAAACTTTCAATAAGTAAATAATCACTTATTTTAATGTTATGCTATATAATATATAATATTATCAATAATTGTATTGGATTTTATATCTGTAAAGTATTTTTAGTAGAGGCGAATAATACGAAATGGATCTGGAAAGGCGTATTGATGCCGATAACAGATATTACAGTAACTGACAGTGCTATGTCGAAATGTCGCCATACCTACACGTTTGGCAGTACTAAATATAGTGCTGTTATAGGGTAACAAAACGTGGATATCACAGCAGATGAATGAAAGAAAAATTAACGCTGAAAATTGAAATTGTATGATTTTTAAAAATTGAATTGAATTGAAATGTTCTATAATTTTAACTTTTTATAAGGTACACGAAGTCACTTTGGCTGACCGAATTCGCAATGAAAAGACACACAGATTTGCGAGTAATAATAATAATAATGTAGATAACGTGATTCAAGGTTAAATTTCAAATTCAAAGTACGTTGAGAGAATGAGTGATGAAAGAAACACCTGGCAATCTTTTCTACCACTCTTTTACCACTGGATGGGTGGTTACCCACTTTAATCTTTAATAATAATAATAAATTTATTTCTCACACTTGAAACCACTGTGTCGATGACACTGAACCAAGGATAAGAAGCCTGGGGATCCTCAGAGAATAAGGTTTTATTTGAATGACAACACTAAAGGAACGACCCACACCTTTACCACCACCACGATATACCTGTTTTATACTTTAGTTCAGATCTATAAAAATAGTTATTGGACTTCGATCGTGCCTGTTAAGCACAAATCACTTCGACAGTAAATATTACGTTGTATGGAGTGCACACGAAGTAGATTGTACAGTAAAAAGAGGTTAAATAACACTATAGAAGAATGCATGTTAAAGAGAAATCCAATTTGAATACATATTTTATACTCAATTATTTATTAATAATGTCAGCATTAGACCTACATAACATTAAAGTTTTAGTTCTAACTGTGAATAGAGTTAATAATAAACATTTACGAGTGCGCCACTTTAATCTCGCTCAGGTTTTTCGATACCGCAAACTAACCGCACTTAATACTTTTTATATACTAATTTAGTTGGATTATTCGAAATTGGGACAAAGATTTAAGTCGACTGGGATGAGACTAGCAGGATTAAGTACGCTATATAATACACACTAGATATGATATGTATGTAAGAGTACGTATAGAATCATTGTATACAATATATAAGCATTTGTGCTTCACCAACCCTCTATCCGCCGTCTCTTTTCTTTGTCTTAATCATTTAACAGGAGTATAAACCAAATGTAAAGTACTACTTGTAAGCAAAGGAGGATGGTTCGGTCAAGTTAAGCAGCGTGACTGAGGCAACTTTTCTAACATCTAAGTGGTATAAAGATGTAAAATCATAAACACGAGTTGAATTAACCGTATTAATATCGTAATACATTATTTATTATGTTCATTTATTTGTATAATACAAGCAGAAAAGCTTAAGTTTTCATCGGAAAGACTGTCCACAGAACGATAAATTAGTCAATTCTTTAAAATAAAAGATAAGATTTAAAATTATATAAAAGATTTTTTATTATTTCTTTATATAAAATTTGATAAGCCGTCAGAATTTTATAAATAGCGACACAATTCAATTTGATATTTTAGTGACTAGTTTGAGAGACCCTCATGCAGTCGACATGGTCGTTACTTGGTTCATTAAAGCGAGGACTCTCAAAGCTTAGTATTTCGCAAAAACTGCTGAGTTAAAAATATTCACTGCTTTTAGAAATAATAAAAATTAAAGTAAAAAACATCTTTTAGTAATGTCTTTTGTTTATTAGACCTTTTTTATTTATTTTAGGCAAAAAATTAACTTTATAAAGAAAAAATAAATAAAAAATATTTTTAAGTTGCTTCGAACTTCATCTTTGGAATAATATTTCAATTCATAAAGTTTCGCATTAAGTGCAAATGAAATATTACATAATATATTTACCTTCAAACGTTACCATACAACATATTCGTTGTATATGTTGTATGGTAACGTTTGAAGGTTAAAATGACCAGGACGTTTACGTTCTTTATCTTCACCATTCCATTCCACTTTCATTTATTCCTTTATCTTTTAAATTGTTTATATTTGATTATTTTGTAGGATTCTTTTGTTTTTCCTTTTGAAGTATCAAATACTTAAACAAAGACCCGTATAGATTCACTTTATTATCCGTCTATATGTCTGTTCGTACGTCCGTCTCTCAAGATATATTTCTCCAAGATCGCGTGAAGATACCAAGCTGAAATTAATATCAAATATTCATATCTATAGTCGCATGAAACATTGAAAAAAATCTAATATCTATGCTTTCTTCTTTTTCATTTTTGTCGTATTATTTTGTATGAAATTCATTGCGTAATCAAAACCTATAGTGTACCTCCCGTTGACCTAGAATTATGAAATTTGGCAACAGAATTTAGAGTAAAAAGAAAATCGGAAGATTTGAAATTTATATATATATATATATATATATATATATATATATATATATATATATATATATATATATATATATATATATATATATATATATATATATATATATATATATATATATATATATATATATATATATATATATATATATATATATATATATATATATTATATATAAATCATGAAATTGGTACTAACTCTTCGGTGCGCTAGTGCGACTTGAACACAATCAATTTTTTTTCTTAGATTATGTTACTATCTCAATTCTCAGTATCTTTAATAAAATAAAACCGTTAAAAAATGAGCCCATGCTTTAATTATATTTACGAAAAAAATATTTATTTACATTAGTAATAAATAGTTATTGAACACGAATCTATGGTATTAGTTTTTTGGCTGTGTGATTGTTTATTTATACGATTATCTGTGGAACAACTGGGCACATTTGAATGAAATTTTGTTTCTTGTATGACTATTAAGCCTGGGCAGGATCTATGCTATTGTTAAGTTGGAAGACTGGCACCCCTGATGCAAAACGTAGTGTATGTAGTTTCTATACAAATGTACAGAAAGTTGTCTTATAGCTTTACATGAATCATTTATATACTAATATATACGAGCAAGTGAAAATTGTTATTTTAAGCGTTAAAGCTGAATTTTCATTTGCAGATTGAAATTATGTTGCAGCATTCACCAACTAACGATTATTAGGAATTGAAATGCTATTAGTTTGTTTTCAAAGCCGACAGGTTGAAAATCGATAAGCTCTAAAGAGGGAATGAGTTTAGTAGGCATTTCATTTATGAGTGTCAATTACATTTAAACTGCTTTAATACAATTATTATATAAAAGACTAATATATGTATACTAATACTATATGTATACTAATACTATATGTATACTAGTACCAATATATATCAAAGATATTTAAAACAGTAAAAACCTTCACGAATTTCTTCTCCATCCTTATATTCTTAAGATTGTGAAAAATAGCAAGATTTATATTAGTTTTAGATAATAATTTACTGTAAACTTTTCACTTTTTAGTATGAAGAGAACAATTTATTTTCATTGCCAGTGAATTCGGATACATACTCGTAGATATTCCTTTAGGACTTAAAAGCGAGTAAAACTTTTAATGTTGTTCAAATATAGGTAATAGGATTGACACTAATTACATAAAACTAAAAATTTTAGATAGTAAAGTTAAGATAAGTTTCATGTAGTTTAGTTAGAATTGTGCATAAATACTATGGATGTTGATAAAAATCCCATGAAAACAAAATCTATATATTAAAGAAAATCAATACAAAATATATATATTGCTATACATTTATATATATATATATATATATATATATATATATATATATATATATATATATATATATATATATATATATATATATATATATATATATATATATATATATATATATATATATATATATATATATATATATATATATATATTGCTATACATTTAAAATTGTTATCAAATAAATAAATTAGAGTGAACATTTGGTTTGTTGGTTTTGTGTAAGGGCTGGGCAGGACTAAGGCTATTATTGTTTTGAAAAAGGGCACATCTTATTCAGAGCTATAGTAATGCAGATACCAGCGACAAGAAATTAAATTCTATCATAGCAAAAGTTATTTAATTTATTTAGTGAGCAATTTCTATGAATTATAATGTATATATATATATCTTTGAGGTTCACTCTCCAGAAATTACTGGCAATAATACGGTCGATTTGTAAGTTAAAGTGAAACGATCCAATCCTAATGACTTGAACTTGTTCATTATAATAGGACCGAAAACATTTTGTCCGGGAAATTAGAAGCTGTTAGGTCCAAGACCAAGTTGGTAAATATTGGTTAAATAGAATTTAATTATATTTTAATATTTAGAGAGGAATAATAAATTATATATACATACTACAAGCCCACACGCGGTTTTGCTCGCGTTGATGAGTTGATTGATGTACTTAAATTACTGTCAATGAAAATAAAAATAAAAAATTAATTTAATTCAAATTAGTTTAAAAACAAGCTGATATTCACAATGTGTATAATATTCACATGTAATGTTTTAAATATGAATTTTCCTTAATGTATTTATTTGTCTTGTGTACAAAATCTGCTAATGTACGATTACAGGTTACTGGTGAAAACGTGACAAAAGAACAAGTTACTACAGTTTATACTACTACTACTATTTATTTTAAGTTTGTATTAGGATATAATTTTTATTCTCGAACTAATAAAGTATTTTGTTAGCTCAGGTTTTATTGTTTTTAAAAAAGTTTAAGCTATATTTTCTTCTGTACAAAGTAACACAATCGAATACATGACAAATAAACGGATGAACGGTTATTTGGGGCTCACAGATGAATATACCAAGTACTAGCCACGAAACCTAGTGGATACCTCCCCATCTTATATGGAGCCTCGGTGTAATACGTGACTATTGAAGCACACCATCGCTTCAGGGTACCCCAGTGTTACGTCTAAGATACACTTCAAAGCGTGGTGTTGTGAGACACATGTGGGGAATTTAGTCAGAGTATGATGCAATCTGAACGTTAGTACCCCCAAGTTCCTCTGGACCTAGTGTTTGAAGTGGGGCGAACCACTTCCACCATCAGTAGGCCTGCCGCTGAGGACCCCTGGGTCCTATCTTCATTCACCGGATCAGGGCTTCGTCTGCACGTCTAGTGATAGGATATCCTCCATCGACGGTCGGTCACCTAGCGATCGCGATCTATATCAGTAATATAGAATGTGTAAATATTTGTTTTAATTATGTTTACGTTTTATTCTGGGTAGATATAAAGAATTTAGCGTTAGTACATTCCATATTTCTCCCGGTTATAAGACATTGCGTGTCATGCATTGCGCATAATTCAGTATTGTCCTCTGTCTTACGAGTGGGTATCGAATCCCCAACCTTTGTGTTCGTAGTTTAGCGTTCTACCGAATGATGATCTGAATGATACGTACTTATCTCATTATAGTAATATTTAATTATATATATATATATATATATATATATATATATATATATATATATATATATATATATATATATATATATATATATATATATATATGATTTGAAATATAGCATTATTTACACATTACTTTAGGTAATGAGCATAAATTAGTTTACGCGTGCTTAACTAAAATAAAGTGCTTCGTATATAGAAATAATATTGCATGTGTCGCGTGGTATCCGTGGAGGGTACTGTAAAATAATCATTAAACGTACTATATGCGAAAATGAATGACGTATGATGCAATAAAATGTAAGAAAATAGATGACAAAAAATAATGAACATGATTTCATCAGATTTCTTTATTAATTAAAGTAAAAAAAAACCACGTCACAAACCTTAGGGTCGAATTTTTGTTTTGTGTTAATTATTATTCGCATTTTTTAATGTTTCGCAAGCCACGAATTATTTTTTTTACATAAGAATAAAATTTTCAGATTACCCTTACCTTTTAGTTTGTTATTGCATTTTAGTCCCTCAGTTCCGTTGTTGCTGTACATTTCCTAGGCTCAGAGACCTCGTTAGAAAGTTTATGTTTTTTATATTTTAAACGCAAAATTCATAAGTAATTTTGTAAAGAAATTTTACGTTTTTCATAGGGTTATCTTTTTACATTATCTACATTGTCACACAAAATTACTAATTATTATTACGTATATACGATGATTTTGTGTCCGCTACCTACTCCGAGGAATGATTATATATAAATTATTTTCATTTTCTCGTCCTGGTAGAGTTGCGGTCCTTAGTTCCACCACTCAACACCCACTGTCACAAAATATAATATAGTAACTAAATTTGTTGGTCTAAATATTAAAAAAATCTAAATAAAATGTAAGAAGTCCAAGCGTCTGCATAAAACTTTTAATTCAGTTGCGTTCTAATTAACATTGGGCTTCAAACTTAATTAACTTGTCAGTAATCGGACTTAACAATCTTATTTGACAGATTCAGATAAAACGGGTTAAAACTTATTATTCTAATATCAAATTAAAAATATATTTTTTAAATTAAATATATCATAGACAATTTTAAAGGTTTGTATATAAATATTTAACATAAAAAATTATTTTTTTTTTCATACGCAGACAACAATGTCGATTGTGGTGTTTAAAATAAACAGTTTACATATATTTGAATTCCGTGGTAAATTTGTTTTTTAATGTTATTAGGTTTTGTTTCGAAACACCCTGTTAAAGTTACGGTTATTTGAGTTGCAAAACGTATTCTGTATACAGATGTGCCATTTAACAATACAATTAATGTTTTGCTTACTTTGTACAGTGTATGTACAATATGTATCTTATTTTATAAGCGCAAGCAAGCTTGTCATCATAGTGACTACAATATATTATATAACATAGATAACTAAATAACTTTTTAAATTTTAAACAGTTGAAATTAGTAAACGTTATATATTAAAGATATTAATGTGGGTAGTCAGACCCTACGCGAGTGCTACGCAGGAGCTACGTTATTATTAATGTTACGTACTAACATTACGACGTTATGATACCTGCATTATTGCTTCGTCCACTATCATCTTTACACGTGCTTCTTGGGGTATAGTACTTTTACATACCTTCCATCAGTATCAACGATATTTTGTTCTCGAAAGGTCCCCTCACAACTCCCTTCCTTACTGTTCACTCGTCATTTATCGTTTCTAACAATTTTTTATCCTCTTATCATCCGAAACCACCTGAACACGTTTTATGATGTTAATGTGTGAAATTAAATGCTGTTAATGCTTACTTGGAAAGCTAATAATCGTCATATGCTTATTATAAAATTATATTTGAAAATGACGGCTTTTCGGAGTAGAACTTTCTGAGTTGTTAGTTTCTGAGTTCGTTTCTGAGTTGTGCAACTGTTTCCTCGTACTCTTTAAAATATTCAATCATGCTCATGTATGTCTAGTGATTAAGCCATTACCTTTGATCGTTATAACTGTGAGTAATCCAAAATCTTTTAGAGATTCAGAGGTAACAGAGTAAAGAATGTTATTTTGGTCAAAGCTCATTTTGAGTCACCATATGTGTCGCCCCTGCACATATTTGCATCACAAGAGATTCACTCTTATAAAGTCGTGCCATTAAGCAATTTTTATATATTAATTATTCAATCTTTGACAACTGCTACGTGGTTGTTAGGATATTCCGGAACGACTTAAATTACTATAATACATGAACAACTCGTATTTGTTACAAAAACAACACTAATATATTTGTATATAAAATGATATACAGTTTAAATTTATTTATGTTTCTTATTGTATCAAAGTACCTACCGTCACAGATGGATGTAGCTTCCTGTAGGATTTATATTTTTTGACAGTACTGAGTATGAAAATACCCTATATATTTTAAATACACAAAAAATGAATAAAATAATTTTATTTTACTTTGTTACAGTAAATATAAGGGATTTTATACTCAAAAAGTTCCAAGGGTTCCAGCCTGTTCTTAAGCCACTACCAACCTTTTGTCCACTCAACTGTACGATTTTGTATGGATATATCATTTGAACCATATTAAGCACTTTTGTTAGAAGTAACGTGGAAAACATTTTTACATATCTATATATATTATAACTCATATATATAATATAGCGTTTGATTATAACATAACGATTGGGGTTTTGATCATCGCTCTGAAATTATATTTTATATTCAAATTCCACAGGTAAGACAAAGTGCGGCGTTGAGTTCAGCCACTTAGCACGCATTGTCTTGAACTCAGTTAGAAAGTGTAAAGCTGAAATATATCTTCAAGCATTGTCTCGAACTCAGGTAGACAGTTAAAGTATCTTTTATTTGCTAAAACTTTACAGTTGAACTTTATTTATTAGGTAGCATAATGACTGTGCTGCTACTTTGGTAAGTAAAAGTTCAATGGTGCGCTGGACATCAGGTGCGCTACATTTCTTATTATTATGAGAAAATTTTATCGGTATATCATAAAATGGAACGACTGCACCAAATTCGAACATACTTAGCTATACTATTGTTTTTTATGATATTCTATTTATTTCACGTATAGAACAGTCACCTTATTACCTTTAAGAGTAAATAATAATTTTCAGATAAGATTTTTGAAAAATCTCTTCATTAGCCTTGTTTTGTGTACTAACTTTTTTACGAGTATATGACTACCCTCGTGGGTAAATTTTAATAACACATGATTATTACACCCAAAAATTAAACATTTTAATGATGAAACAGTATTTTGATATGATTAAAAATTCCATACATTTTTGTTCACTTTATGATACAATTTATAACATTCTCAGATAAACCCAAAATTCCACTCATAGACCCTAAGTTAACTAAGATTAGATTTAGATTAGTTAAATTAGATTGGTAGCACGTCATTCTTTGATTTCACAATCTTTTTCACACAAATGTTTGTGAAATGCTTACTCGGTGTCAATTGTTTGTGAAATGCTCACTTGGTGCTTAGTTGCTAATATTTTTACCTTAATAATCATAGACTAAACTTTCTTTGTCCAATGATAATTTACTTAAATTTCATGTTTAATATCAAATGTAAATAAATTGAACATGACAATATCGCTGTATATATAAAAAAAGTTACAACTTTGTTAAGGCTACATCTTCACCTACCCGTTCAAGGTTCTAACAGATCAATTACCGTCCAATTCAACCTATGACTCTCACACAGAAATAGAATGTTTTCATTTTGTTATTTCATAAACTTTTACTAAAGCGAAGTTGTCTACATATCTGAAAGGAAGCTAAATCTCAGTTTACCAGTAACTCCAGGAAAGTGTATAAATTTAGAAAAATATTTATTTTGCTCACAGACCAACGCCCGTGGTCAGGACGGTCAATATCGAAACTCGGACATATATTCTGTTTTAAGTGTATGTAATATTGGCGCCATCGTTTCTTATATCACATTAAATGAATAATGCCAATAAAAAATACTTAGGGAGCTGCTGCTTTTTAGGGATCTTCCTTCAGTATCTTCGACACTGTATTTTCAAAGGCAAGCCGAGATCGCCCCTTCACCTCTTTTGCCACTGTGTTTTGTTTCATATATTAGTTTACCATTTTTTCATTACTCTTTCTCTTGACGAACCCCAAACATTAGCATTCTTCTTCATTCTTACTTTGACATCCTGGCTAATTCCTACCATTCTGAGTCTCTCTCTCTCTCTCTTTATTGCAGATTCGGTCAAATAAATAGTCTCCGTATATCCACGAGAGATCCCATCTCCACATCGTTGATATTACTTAAAAATTTCTTATGAGTTCTCACGTTTCTCTATAATACAACAGTGTCAATATCAGATCAAACATACATAAACATGTAACAATCACCGAAAGAGCATTCCTCTTATTCAGAAAGTTTAAGCAATAAATTAACGGAGAAAGGAAAAGAATTTAGGTGAAACGAGGCGATAAGGACTTATGGTTGTTATTCGAAGTATAAATTAAACTTATCTCCTTTTTTCACAAAATTATACATTATAAAGAGGTTTACTTAAAAAGGAGTTTACTATAAAGAGGTTTCCTTATATTATCTTAATATCTGTGTTTCAATAAAATCTATACACAGTTTGTATAATTAAATATTCAAAACACAAAGTTGATTTATAAAACGTCAGTATAAAATATAATTTCACTAAACACTTAATACAACTTAAAACATTTTTTAACCAATTCTATTTAGATACTGTATATACGTATATCAAAAACGTTTAATAATATAAGTATCCCGGTATTATTTGTAATATAGTCAGAAAAGAAACTCACTATCGGTTATTTACCGTGCGGATGCTGTACCCATCGCTTAGCAGGTAGACGAACTCGAAAAAGCGCCTGGATCTTGCGCCCCAAGCGTAAGCGACCCTTTGAAATGCGCATAAACGCTTACCTCTCTCTACCTAATCCAATTTGAAATTACCTATAATAATTTGAAAGTATTCAATTTAAAATTTCTAAGAAAATTCAATTTTATATGTACTATTATAAATGTTAATCAACATATTATAAGAATAACCGATTATAATTACCCTATTAATCTTATAAGCTTTGAGGATACCATTAAAATTTTCGCTGTATAATCAATGCCCTTGAGGGCTTACCACAAAAGTTAGAATGTCACCATGTACTTAGACAGAGTTGCTGAAACACTTTGGTATATTGTAATATATGTATACTTATTTATATACTTACTTGAAATAAAATAATAATTAGTATATGAAAATATATATTTTTTGGGTCCTTATTCAAACAAAGCATGGCGTTGGGATCAGAAAGGGAGAACCACATTTAACATTTCTTAGCTTTTTTCTGTTTATCCTGCTAAGTGGGATCAAGTGAGAAGGTGAAAATATTTAAAGTACAGAAACGATATTTCGCAAGTAATCATATGTTATTAGTTATTAAAATATTGTGTTTGTTCTAGGTGTAGGTGTTTTATTGAACTGTTATTTTTGCAGAAAAGTGAAATGAAATTCAAAAAGTATCTTATCGCATTTTCTGCATTTTGGACAGTTGCCAAAAACATATTTAAATAAATTAATAATAAAATAAATTATTAAGATTTATAACTATGAATTTACAATGATTTTATATAAAATATAAATATTTTTCCCAATAAAATCCATAGCTAAAAATACTCCCGCTGAATTACTTGGTATAGCAACCACTTTATGCTAATTCTTTGTCATACAAATACATGCCTTACCAAGTATTAATATTTCATAATAAATTCAACATAAAATCAATGTAATATCAATAAATTATGCTATTAAAGTAAAACTCTTACGACTTCATTAACCATATATATGAATATAAAACTCGGCATTTATATCACCTTACTCAATATTTTAGGCTCAACGTCTCGTTATAAGACATTAATTCCAGCCGTACCCGCGTTAAAATGATGAAGCACTCAGTCTAAAATTAATTTTGTAAACATTTCCTCTTCGAATGAAATTAAAATTTAACGATATTGAAGTTTAATTAATTCATGGTTTCCTTCGAAGGTCGCCAAGGGCCTAATCAAATTGTCCATTTTTATGATTTCTTAATTCTTCGCCAAAGGTAGTGAGTGCTTTCAAAGTTTGGACTTATATTTTAATTTATTATTATAAGTTTTCATCAATAAATTCTAAAAATTAAATATAAAGCTTTTAAAAACTCGAAGTTATTTTTTAATAAGAAATTTCCTACTGGGAATTGTTTACATTTTGTGAAGAATTCAAAAAATAATAATTTTCGACGTTCTCTACGATCCGCCTAAACAAGACACTACAGGCAGATATGTTACAATATGCCGTCTTATTATGTAACTGAAAACTTATTTTGCATTGAGTTCATTCTATAGATTTGATCAATATCATAACTGGCTACTAAAACTTTATTTGCCACTTCAAGCATAATAATACTTTATATAAACATACATACAATAAGTATCAAGCTAAATAATTATAAAGTTTGTTTTTTGTTTAGATTCACGCTGTATCCCATACATAGCCGGGTATAATAAAATATAGTATATAATAAAGTATAGTATATAATAAAGTATAGTATATAATAAAAGATTTTTAAAAAATATTTATTTAAAAAAATCTGGCTGTTAATATAAAAACGAAAATATATACGTGAAAATAATGTACATTCGAGATTATAGCTGCGTCGAAATGTTCAGGAACAATTTCTACCTTTCAATAGCCTACAATATAGTAGGTGATGTACAGTCAGCAAGAGTAGTAGAATATTCAATGATTTTTACTAAAACTCTAGGAAGTCACGCTTACGCTGAATAAAAAAAAATGTATTTGTATAGTTAGTTATTTGATTTAAATTTTTAATTGAGTTTAACAAGTTTATAAAATAACTTACATATGTGAATATCTACTTAGTTAATATATATTATTTATTATTGTATAATATGGTTAGCTATATGATTTCACATAGTATATGAGTACATACTATGTATATGAGTCATAAAGTATTTTATAATAGAAAACCGAGTCAAATAGTCGGAAAGAATTATAAAACCTTTTTCTCATTTACATAAAATATTGATGATTTGTTACTTCAATATACTATAGAAGAATATAAAATATTATACATTTGTATAATATTACTTTTAGCTTTATTTAAAACCGTTCGCGGCATCGCTCGCTTGACTATTGTTTTCAGATTTCCTCTAATATATTATGCATGTATTATACTTATTCTTTTTTATCTTGGTGGCTCTCGACCTCACTCGCGTTTACTTAATAGGTAAAACATTTTTGCCTGCATGCATCTCGATCCCACGGGAATTTCTGGAAAATTTCATTAAAATCAGTTTAGATATTCCAGAGATTAGCCCGGATTAACGGAAAGAAAGACAGACAGACAGACAAAAATTTCAAAAATATTTTAGTAATACTATTATGTTTTTGTAACGTGTAAATAACTATATATGCAGTCGAAAAAACTCAGTGATGACGTATAAATGACATAGCCGAGAGTACCTACATAATGTTACTTTTACAGTTTACCCTGCTGTCGTCGGAACCTGTTTACATCAACATACTGTCTGGCATCATGTTATATATACCATAAATAGGAATGTCCAAAATATAAGTTATTTATAGAAAATATGGCTTTGTTTTTGTTACACAGTTCATCGTCTCGGTCGTTTTTATTTATCAAGTTCTCTGTTTTTCTTGTAATCTTATTAAGGGAATAGCTTATGACAGCACACCGTGGTTATATTACCAATAAAACTTTTACTCTAGTTCTTAACTAGAAAAATATAATCAATTAAATATTATAATACTTATATTATTTTCACATTTTAGTATTAAATAATAAACAGTTTATAACGATATATAATTAATAATTATGGTACTTCCAAACTGTGTCGCAGTTAATATAGAAGATAAGAACAATAATATGAAAATATATATTCCTGATTTATAACCTGGATATCGATGACATACGAAATTTTTTATTTTCATATTTAAAAAAGGCTTAACAAATCCCAACAATTTATATTAAAAAATATATATTTCCTTCAAAATTGCAGAATAATATTAACTTAAAGGCAATATTTTATTACCAAATATTCTCTTTTGTATTTACTGAGAAATTTATTTTAAATACTAAACACGGATATATAAATTAAATATGAAGTAAAGGAGTGACAGCGTAATAGCTTATAGTCTCGGCAATAGGGTGTTTTAAAGTGAAAAGCATTCAATAAAATTTCAATTTCAGTTTCCCCATACAGCTCTCCACTCACGATGTGGCGCAAACGTTCAAATTGATATACATTTAGCTATTACTGACTATTACAAAACTTTAAGTGTTTATGGGAAGTGTATTTCTCTTTGGCAAGAGTCAAAATTCAAATTTATGATCGTTCTAAAGTAATGATGGGTACTCTTGATCCATGAAGGGATATTTACAAAAGTAATTCTGTACCAATTATGGTTGATGGTGAAATAACCGTCTTAAATATAAATTAAAAATATAATATAAACAAATTATATTTTAAATTAATATTTAATTAAAAAATATAAATTAAAGTAGCATTAGGTTCTTCACGAAAAAAAAGGAAAAGGTAATAATAGAATAGAATTTATAAAGTCATCAACTAGCTTACATAACACAAACATATTCTATGGAATTACCTTTAGACATAAAAATACACATTGTACGTAAACGTGGTTCATCTGACATTTTACTCGTTCAAGTATTCCTTTCAGACATGCATATTGCAGGTTTATGGCCACACAAATCGACGAGCCCGTATAGAGGATTATATGAATAAATTATTTCAAATAGCCTAGTAATTGAACGGAAAAACCATTATGAATAAGAAAAGTGTTGTTTTTTTTATAAAACCTTTTATTTTTCGTTCGGTTCCTTATTTTTAGAAGCCATCCATCCATTTTGTGTTAAAATGACAATTTACACCTTATACCTTTTTTATTTTATTACTATATGTATATTATATTGTAAATAAAAAGTAAATAAAATATAACAAGTTTTCCGTGTAAGTACGTTTACAGGTATACGCTTACTGCATCATGATTAGCCTCATTATTAGCTTAAATTAATAATAATATGTTATATGTTTATTAAATTTAAAGCAGTTTAAGCGAGTATAACCTCTTTATTGCATTTGGCGGGTGGAATAAATGTAAATAAATCCATCTCTCATCTCTATGCTTGCAACATTGTTAGTTAAAAACAACGTAGCCCAATTATCCACATTAAAAAAAAATGCACATTATAAACAAATATTAACTTTATTTCATTTCTTCTTTAAGCTTCTGTTTAATTTTATGTATTTTAGTATAATATTACTGTTATATGCTTGAAATAGAAAAAAAACTAGATTTTTTTATATAAAACTATAAAAAGAGAGGACATTATAATGCATACTTAGTGTTATCTAAAACCTAAAACCAATGTAAAATTACAAAATTTAAGCAATTCAAGTGCAAGTGAGATTCCAAGAAAGCTTTTAACTTGGTTTCGTAATGTTACATATTAAAGTTAAGCGTTCCATTTGCTTAGAAGTGTTCTTTAAAAGGCCAAGTGTTGAAAAAGTTTTAGTTAGCTTGCTTTCATATTTTTTTAAATATACTTAGTCAGGCTTAAAACCACTGTAAAATCATAAGAACAATAATAACTCGTAAAGTTCAATTATTATTTATTACTGATTCCACTACAGTACTACCGTTAAACGGAATTTTTAATACTTCCGCTTAGATAATTTAGCTGTACGTATTTTTTCATAAACTTTGTGATGTATAATTTATAAAAAAATATACGATTACGTACATTTGATTATATTTTTAAGAAAGTACTTGATTTTTTTCCGGAAAACGATGTCATAACGCCAGTTGCACTTCTTCGTTTCAACATATGAACATATTATACAATTTTTATATGTTTACAATGTTATATGTATACAATTTTGAACTTTATAAAGCTATGTAGCTATATAGACATCAATCTTTGCCTGTTTTTTCTTCACGGATCGAGTTGTTGTCGTTGTCTAGTTAAAAAATATATTTTTATTATTGTCTTATTCTCATATAAAAATATAAAAGATTCTTGCAGGATTCAAAGCTTGATCTAACTGAAACATTATACAAAAAATATTTAATGTTTAAGATAGTGGAGAACGGAGTGTCTTAAAACTCGGTTCCTTCTACCTACGATTCCCTCTGCTTACCCTGCTATATGCGGGATACAGCGTGAAACTAAAAAAATAAATAATATTCGTACGTTAGTTCAACTTTTATAGTTAATATGGCTATACTTACACTAAGTATAAAATTTGCAACACTACGCAAACGCTCGTAGTAATTAAAATGAATTATTACCCATACATGTAATTAAGTTACGTTATACGTTTGTTTCTATTCCGTTTCAAATTGCATTTTAGGTGTTTACTTGCTCACTTGCCTTCATTGCTTTCCATACTTAATTGAGTTTATTTTTGTACCTAATAACAACTAGCTGTATCAAGGATATAGAATTGTATATTCAGCCTATTCTTTATTTTGCGCACATGTTTCTACACGTGTATTAAATAAAGAATAGGCGAGCACTGACAGAGGTTTTAATGCATTTTTTTAAGAAAGCGGAAGAAAATGATACTCAAAATTGTTAGTCTGTTTAAAAAGCCCACGTAAAAGGAAAAAGGTTTTTCTATTTCAACGAAAAAAAATCATTACGCCAAACAACATTTACTAAAGAGCCATTTTCTTATTTCTTATAGTTTAGCTGATCTGTTGTGGTAGAACTAGGTGTTCCAGATACTTGATTTTTATACGTCAATGTATATGCTTCTCATGTTCGATCATGGTGGTTATGGCAGAATATCATTATTTCTTTTAGTTTAGCTGGACTACTATATTTCCACACCAGATGTGCTAGTCTTCAAAATCAATTATAGCCATATTTTCGAGTATTGAACTGAAGTGTCAGTTGCTATTATTGTAAAACTCTACTTACTACCGTATGAGATTCTGAACACCGAAACTCTGGCTTAGCGCCGTCATATAAATACAATATTATAGAAAAATTATAACTTAAAAGAGTGCTTTATTTTTTTTTATACTAATAAAATTATATGAACGTAAACCATTTACTAAAGTCAATAAATATAAATTTTATTATAACCAAATATTTATTCCATAAAAAGAAGATCCTCGTAATAAAGTAATGTAGTAACAGATCAGCCACTTAATTACGGTATCTTGTTCCATAAAACCCTTATTTCATAGGAGATTGATTTTATCGGTGACAAGGGCAAAGAAAAAGGCCAAGCGATATGACCCACGGTTATCCTTTCCTATGCTATGTCGATAAGAAGGAATCCTCAATTTTATTTATTTTTATTGCTGACTATCTGTAGATACATCTTTAATTTATATAATTTTGGATAATATTTAAGGAAATATAATTTAAAATTAATTCAATTATGTTAATGACAATAAGATAAAGTTTTTATTTATTTGAGTTTTGTCCCAAATAGTAGGCAATAGGAAAAGATATATATAAAAAAAGAAGTAAAGCCTAGTGTTGATTAGCGGAACTAACGGTGTACTTTGTTTCCTTACTAGAGCAAAAAATAAAAATATAAATTACTATAGGTGGAGAGGGAACCCACGACTATCACGCTTAAAGACAGCTGTCGATTCACGATTCTTTATCTAAAATTCATCAATCATTTAATGACTTGAAGAATACTGTCCGTTTTATTATTTCACATTTTGATAAAATTTACAAATATCTAACCAAAATGGGATCTGAATACCATAAGAAAATGTAACGCAGCTAAATTTAGACTTGCTTTAATAATGAAGAACACATTTCTTTATATATATGCATATGCGTAACAAGAGCAAAAAAGATTAACCTATTTCTTAACACAGTGCTTAAGCTGCATAGTAATACAGCTATTATAAGCTTCCACTACAAATGAATCTCGGAATCCCTGATGCTGTAAAATTTGTATGAATAATTTAATTACGTTATGTTCTTCTCTCGGATCTGGAATGTCTGTATATATTTTTGCGCATTTTTATTTTTAATTATCGTATCGTAGTATTGAAAAGAAAGTTCTATATAATACAGTATGTATATATATATCTCATGTATAACTTATATTTTTTGCTTCACGCTGTTTGATGCACGTAGTAGGCAAAGGTAAAGGTAGGCAGGAGAAACCTAGTGTTAAGACACTCCGTTCCCAACTTTCCACTTTTCAAGGCATTGCATGATAACTGGCGGAACTCAATACCGCGATTCACCTTATTGGCTAGAGTGAGAATCGAACTCATAAACGACTCGACGCGACGATCCTACTCGTTTAATTTTCCTTAAATAATTGTGTGTATATGCAGTACCTTACACATATATTTAACTCACATATTTTCACTAGTGCTATGACACATGACATATTGGTGTAACTCAACACCTTTGTCTTACCAGAAGGAAAATGAAAAAAAATATCTTTAACTGGGGTTTGAATTCACAACCATCAAGTTTACAGTTACACGTTGACTCGGTCCGCTACGGACACGTAGAGGCCATTCTACATATTGGTACTATTATATAACTATTTCTTACTATTTTCATTCAATTTATCATATAAAATTTAAATATTTTACCGTAGACGCTTTAAATACATATTAAAGTGGAGTAAAATGGTCTAACCTGCATACAGAGACAGCTAGTCTAGACACAGTTACATATTTATTAGTCTGTGTGAAGTATACAAACAGTACAACTGGAAAATTATTTTACAATCAGTTCAGTTATTACAGGGAAAATGGTAAAATACATTAAAAATACATTTCAACTTTTCTTATTATTTCATATTTTAGGTTATTTTTATATAATTGATTATTTTTTTCCAAATGAGACAATATTTTTTGCTTCGGATTCTAAGACCTTCCATCTTTTTTATAAGTTTTCTTCAGTTGCAAGCTTTATTCTGTATATAAAAGGATTAGCAGTGAATTGTACTCAACTTGCACGCTCGAAACGCTATAAATAAACAGAGGAAGAAGAAGGGTTCACAGAGATAATCTAGTGGCAACAGACCCTTCGTTCTCCACATTCCAAGAGGTGGACCTCAACGTCCTTCGTTTCACTAATATCGCGCTAGTGAAACTGGAAAAATATGGTAACTAAATATCTTTTTTTTAACTGAGTAACTAATTATAATAGTCTAGGTATCAGTTTGTTTGGCAGTTATCTATTTAATTATGATTAATACTAGTACAAAATGAACGTTAATATATTTTATTTTATTTTATTCGAAGTAGAACAGTGTCTGATAGTAAAGGTGATAGTTCTAGATTTGATTCCCACTTGGAGACTCTTTATTTTATTTATTTTTTAATTTTGCTATTTCGTTGAAACAAAAGGCAGCTATGAATTCCACCATTAATATTTAATCTCTCGGAAGCATTTTGGTTAAAAGTAATATATGAAATTGATAAAAAAATCAAATATTTGAAACGTTAAATGCAAAGTCAAGATGGTTGAATAACAATTTTAAAAAATGTCATGCTTATTAAGCCATAAAGTATCATTTCCTTGGCTATTATTGGGTAGTATTGAAACGCCTTTTATATTAAACTCCACGGTATTGACCATGTGACAAGGTAGTTTCATGGTTTGCATTTTCTACGCTCTGGTAAAAAAAACACGTGCGGCGTTAAGTTCCGCCACTCACCACGCCATTGCGCCTCGGAAGGTGGAAAGCAGGTATCTGTTAACACTAGGTTACCTCTGCCTACCCTTACCTAACTAGTGTTATGTATTCCCCATATACCATATACACGGAGTACAGTGCGAATATACAAAAAAAACGAAGAAACTTATGTAAGTGAAAAGCGCAGCGCTCAAAATACTCATATAATGACATTTTTTCTAAAATTCAAAATAACTTATTCTTCTTGAGTACTTTATTATTATTTTATGTCAAATATCATTGATATTGACCAACGAATAAACGTATAATATTAGCACAATATTAACCACATCCATGGCACGAACGCTAAGAAAATATTTTGTACTAAATTATATTTTGCTATACAAGTAATTCAAGGCTGTTTGACTTTGAGGGCTTACATTGACATAGCGGCTGTTTATTTTAGTCCAATGTAAATATATGTAATTGTGCGGATTCATTACCTGTGTAAAGGATTGCTTTAATCTAATGTGATACTTAAGGATTAAATCACACTTTAGCGTAATAGAAACTCAAAAATGTTTATATAGGAAAGTGCTTATTCGTACTTAATTATTTTTACTTCCCTACCCTGGTAAGACAAAGTATGATGTTGAGTTCCAGGATCTGGGTGGGATGCGGAAGATGAAGTAACTTGACACTATGTGTAAAAGTGCGTGAAACTGTTATAAGTAACGATTAAAATGTACTCTTTTTTCATAGTTCTAAATTAGAATTGGAATCCCCAAAGAAAATCTTTTAATAAATAAGTTCTTATTGAACCTTTACAAACACATATATACTAAATGCTCAATGTATGCCTACGATTCAAAGTAGCTTCTCATTACGATTCAAAAGACGTTAGATCTGTGATAAATTGATAGGAAATGGAATTGGTACTAGACATATTTTATTTGGCATATGAAATAGTTGAACTACAGAAATGTATTTATTATTATATATACATACACATAATAATATGTGATAGTTAACAAATTATTGGACAAATTTATAAAAAAAAAAAGATATAAAAGAATTTTTTGTTTAAAATTCCTAGGTTTAGCTCCACAACGCTCTATAATTTTAACACAACGCTGATAGCTAGCTTACCTTGTAGTAAAGCAGGGACAAAAAGTAAAAGGAATATATCGTAAGAATTGTATTTTTCACTACCAACAAAATATAGCGTCACAAGCATTAAATCTGAAGCATAAAAAGAGGAAACTATAACGTGGCTGAATTTGCGAGGTACTCGTACGTATTTTCATTGTGAAAGAGCTTTCAAACAAGTAGGCAGGCAGGCATACTTGACATTTTTACATAATAAAATTATAATAAAATTGTAATTTGGCTTTACCTTTTCGTGAATACTTTGAGTGGTTACGCATACGCACTTTGAAACTTTAAATACGTCGTGTGAGTTTGACATTTGTTTTATTAGAAAAGCAAATTGTATAAAATATATTATTAATTAATGTACTTAATTAACAATAAAAATAAGATGTATATGTATATATTTTTTTTCATCCACTGTAACATTTCGGTTTCTAATATTATATGATATCTGAAATAAGCATATAATGCTTTGATCCAGTTCATTAATCCTACACAACAATGTAAGCAGAGTGAATTCAAAAAAAATAGTATTGAGGTCCATTTTGCCACTTTTGCCTGACACAATACGTTACGCCTTAAGTCGTCTTCTAGCAGAATGCGAAACTTAAATGTTTGACCAGTACGTTTTTCTACTATACCACAAAATCTTTCTGTAAATACCTCAAATGAAGTAAAAACAGTACATTTTATATTTACTGAAATACAAAAAACAATTAAATTTTAACAGATTACAATGCATATGTGAATAAATTTCGTATAACAAAGGAATTGTTCATATAAAATTTATGGCTTATCCCAAAGAACCTGTACCCTTTGTGATAAATTAAGAAATTATTGTGGCCATATCGATTAAAATTCATGACATGACTTGTATAAAGCTTACTCACATTCCACAATTTTTGACTCATTTTATCTACGGAAACGTTTTTACCGGGATGAAGTATTTTTTAGCTGCTTTGTTACCAAATTTTAAAGGTTACCTAGTGTTTAAACACTATGTCTCTCACTCTCCACCCAATTTTCGAACCGAATTTTTGTGGCGTGACTCTGTGCCTCAATGCTTTGGCTACAGCCACTAGAAGGCGGAAATGGAATAATTCATTCCGGTGAAATTGTAGTCAAAACCGCAACTGTTGTTTTAAAGCAGACACTGTGCCATCGCACCACAGCGACCTCATACATAATATTTCATATACCTCTATTACTATAAATAGCTAACAATCGAGACATTTACAATACAATAAAAACCGAATAATAACATAAAGCTCTTTACGATAATATTTCATCCACTCTAAGTAATGACCAAGACTTCGTTAAGACGTAAAAAATTTACCGAATTTTCTCATTCTCCCTAGTATACTCCTACCTACTTCAGTTAATAAGAAATTACGTATGTGACCCGTGTTTGATAGATTGCTTGCGAGGAATGATTGGTATCTGACCTCCGTCCAAGGGTAAACCAAGTAACACAATAGGTGGGCTAATTAACCAACAATGCTTAATGACCCGTATCAGATGTAAGGTGGTGACGAACGTTGCTTGAATCTATTCAAATGTATTTATTTTCTAACTAAAGTAACTAAGATTTGTATTTAATGCCACAGTTTATTATGTATTTATTATTTTTTAATAATTTTGATGATGTTTTACTAATATATTAATATAAAGATTATATGTACGGGTAATTTCTATAGGTTCAAAGTCCTTTCTTTTTTTTAGTTATATATTTATATTTTTGATATGTTATTTTCTTTTTTAATCTAAGCTTAACTTAAACTTACGTAACTTCCGTGTACATAAAGTATGTAAAATACGAGCTGTAGCCCGCAATTTTATTTGCGTGAATTATAAAACATATAAACCCACTTTCCCTGATCCCGTTGGAATTTCGGGAAATCCTCTTTCACTCCCCAATGACCTTATATGCCAAATTACAGGTATCTACGCTCAGTAGTTTCGGCTGTGCGTTGTTTATTAGTCAGTCAGTCAGTCAGTTAGCCATTCAGGAACGGAAAGGAAGTGCTTTATATATATATATTGATGACTGTTGTTGTTATTATACTTCGGTATATAGCAAAGAAGGCAAGGTCTTGAATGTTGGAACTCTACACCGCGCTTTGTCTTGTTGTCAGAGCGAGAAAAATCAAAACAATTAAATCTCCCTGATTGTGACTTGAACCCACAACAGTCGCGTTACAGTAAGTAATAACGGCCTAAACAACAATTCATTTATAATAAATTACAAATTATTAATAAGTTGCGGGTTCGATCTGGGAAATTAATTAAGCTTGTTACAAAGCGTGCTCTTAAGTTCCGCCACTAAATAAACAATGTCTCTGAAATTGGACGAAAATGCAAAACTGGGTGTCTCAACACTTCTTTTTACCCTATATTTGATACAAAAAATCGAAATGTTATAGTATAAGAATAAACCAAGTAATATCTAATATATTCATATTTTTTTTACAAAAACTTATAAGTAAAGACGTATAGTAATTGTGATATTATTATTGTATACTCAAATAATATAAAATATTACATTACATACATTTTTGACATAATTTTCTTTATATGGATTTATTTTCCCAAAAAAATATTACATAAATCATGACTGATGTAAATAATTTATGGAAATGATTTTACGCAATTCATGGCCAACCAGAAGCCAATTAAAGAAATAACTCGTGAAGGATATATATATATATATATATATATATATATATATATATATATATATATATATATATATATATATATATATATATATATATATATATATATATATATATATAATATATATAATATATATATATATATATATATATATATATATATATATATATATATATATATATATATATATATAAAAGCTCAGAACACATTTTCCTTTACAGAACATTAAGTTAAGAAGATTATTATTTTTGCTTTTAAATTTACATCTCTAGAAATATACTGAAATATAGAGTATATTACAATTGTGAAACGGATTTTTTGTTATACTCCAATGAATATCACAGTTCATACAAAAAAAAAATTATATATAGCACGATATTTGAACCAAATAAATTTCCTGCTTTCCCCTAAAGATTTAACAGTACCAAGAATAACAGCAACATTATCACTATCGGTAATAACCACATTATACAATGATACGTTACGAATATATACTCTCCAATACAGAATTCGCATCAGACCGCTCGTAAACTCAACACCTGCCCTACGTAATAAATGTCAAGAATGAAACACTTTATCAAGTTAGAAAAAATCTTTTAAGAAAAGCATCTAAGCCGCGGATTTATTTTATGTGTTTTTCAAGGAAAAGGAAGGAGTAAAGTACAGGGTCCAGGTTATAAAAACTAATTAATTTTATTAGGCTCTTTGTTTTTTTTGTATAGAAATTTACATGTTTATATCTTCACATTTCTAAACAGTTTTCTCACATCTAACAGGGTAGGTAACGAGAAGTTATTGTCACGACATATATTTTCATATTTATAATATAGTTTTTACATAGTAAAGAGAATATTTTCTTTGAGCTTGCTTGCATAGCCATTAGGAACAAGATGAAGAATCCTCACGCTGACGAATCATTTTATTTTATTTCTTTTTTATTTATATTATTACTGTTAAATTATATACATTATTTAAAGTCTTCAGTGTATGTAATAAGTAACAGATATTGTTATACATGTATAACTTTGATTTTAATAATAATTGAATTTTTTAAATTTTATACCGAATATAGCAAGGTAGAGAGAGCCTATTGTGTAAGCATTGTATTGTCAAAATTTTGCGGAACTCTACGACACATTTAGTTTTTTTCAAGTCTTTAAAATTTATCTCTATTTCTCATCTTGTAAACTCCGTCAAAAGATGGTTAAAATTTGTATTTTAATTGTAATTATTGTTTAAAAATTATAGTGATAAAATACTTTAAAATATAAAGTAAATTTTAGAAATAGATTCCAATATGAGCGGTTTGCCACTGCAAAGTTACAATATGCTAGGTTCCTTCTGCCTACCTTTCCCTCTGCCACCCTACTATATGCGGGATAAAGCATGAAGCTAAAAATCGATTTAAATAAAAGAAATCGATATTTATTATTTGATACTAGTAACGATAGATATTTATCTAAATGATAACATCGTATTACGAATAAACAAGGCATATTTATATGTTATTAAATATACATACACCTTGAATAATGAAATACGAAAAAAATCATAGTTCGTAGTATGACAAAAATACTTTATTTAGAATTACGCATATATATATTTTATTTATATTTATAATACTTTAGTAACAATAATTTCAATCAAATCTTTTTTTCCAATATCTTCTATATATATTTATTGTATATTTAAATTGTATTAGACATTAAAGCGATCGAGCCCTACGATGTCCCTCAAGGGACCACGATTGGACACACAAAGCACAAGAAAAATGGTCAGGTGTTCTATTGAAACATACATTTTCATAGTTGACCTATTTTATTTATTCATACATAGTTTCTTTTGAGTTATCAGTATATTTATGTTATATTTCATCATCATAATGTACTTTTATTCTTTTGGAATTTTTTTTTCTTACAATATACAAATGTAGCAGAGTCATTATAGATAATTAGATTATCTAATAATCCGGGTCTAATATGTAAAGCTAGTTCAACATGGGTCTAATATGTTATTAGACCCGGTACATAAAAATAATTTTATATATGACTTTTCGCAATGAATGTCGAATTAGCAAACATCCTATTTCTAATAAATCATCGATACTTTATAAACAAGAGAATATTATTAAATTAATAATCCATGAGGAATGAGCGGAACGAGATACGATAAAAAAGTTGAACAAAATTAACTAAATATTTTGGTAGCAAAGATTGTGTTAGACTGAATCATTATTTCTATTGAATAATGTAATAAAAATGTCAAATGTAATTTAGATTGACGTAATAATAACAATCCAAAATGACATCAATATCAAACCATCGATCGCACTTTTCCCCATGCATCCTCCTTTGTGTATTCTCCATACAACGTGACATTGGCGAAGTAAATTGTGCTCAACTGGCACGCTCGAAACGCCATTACCGTAGAACAGAACAGAAGCCATCGCACCACAGTGGGAGAGCGTCTGATTAGGTTCGAATGATTTCAATTTCAATTTCAATTCAAATTCATACAAAATTAATATGAATTTTAATCTAGTAATGTATATATTTAGCCATGCAGGTATTTTATATCTGTGCAGAATTGTGCTAGTAAGTAATCAATATTTCTGTTGAAATATTGATTACTTACTAGTTCTAGTCACCAGTCACCAGTATTGTGGCAAGCTGCTCACATTAAAACCGAATAATATTGACATTTAATATTTTAATAATATTAAATTATGTTTTTCTTTTTAAATGTAAAAATATTTGTACTATATAACATAACATCACTTAAAAAAGTATTATTATTATTATTATTATTATTATAACATCACTTAAATTTAAAATTGAATTGAAAATTAGATTATCAAAATAAGTGGGTAAGTATAATAATTTTCACAATTCATCAATTTGAGCGAAAAGCGGAGAACAGAGTGTCTTGAAGGTAGATGTCTCCGCCCACCCACCGTACTATTCACTATAAGCCATATAATAAATATTGATTGAAGTTGTATAAAATACATAATTGATATATATAGGTTGGGGAAAAAGTAATCCATTATTTTTTCGGTAGATGGTTGTAGTTTTCGATATCTCCTAATGTAATAACTAATTCCAACTATTAAAATTTATGCTAGTTGTCAAGATAACGGTTTACACAAAAAAAATTGTTTTGCTGTTTTTTTGTTTGGTCCGTCCAGTTCCAGATTGTTAAAAATGGAACTCAACAAAGAAAAAAATCAGTACATTTCTTCGATAAAGGCGAAAACGCAAGCCAGGCTGTAATTGTAAATGGTGTTTGTGGTGCTTCTGCACTGTATTATCTAATTACTCGCAATTTTGATTCCGTCGATTCTAGAGTCATTTCTGATGCTATAGATGCATCTCGCATCTCGTACAAGCAGATCTGTCATCGATAAAATTACAGAAATTATCGAAATTACGTTAAGTATTAAGTTACATTACCGGCATGGTAGTAGTGGTAGCAGCGCCCAGGAGCTGAAGATTGACCACAAAATAGTTTAAAATATGACAATCCGAAACGTGTTATATAAAGTTTCGAATATATATCAGAGACGTAAACGCTCTTCAATATATAAAATGCTGATTTCGAAGCTCCATCTATTACATTGTACCATTTAAATATAGCTGAATTTGAACCCGCACCTCTTGGAAACCATCCAAGCGCACTGCACACGTTATTTTTTTTTATTTTTCTGTAAAAATCATTTTTCTTTCACGAATAAGATTTTGAACGTAATAATAAAACCAGGAATAGTGAAACATAGGAATGGTGAGATAACACTTTCATATCAGGCGCTCGTTCATTTAACATTTTGTTCGAAACTGGAACATGGAGGTAAGACACTAATAGCATTAGAATCAGCTTCACGACTGCATAATACATTATATAAAACTTGAATGTCAAAATGGAGTCTGCATTTTGAGTTCTCATATGTAAGCAATTCTACATAATATGTTCAAGCATCGCTTTAATATCATTGTAATATTTTCTATGTACTAGGAAAAAAATGTGGCTTTTTCAGTGTAGACAAAATACGTGATAAAAAGAACTGCTTATTGAAAATAATAAAATAAATAGTAATTATTATTGTTATTTAAAAGTATTTAGTAGCATAAGCTATTTTGTGGGCTTTTTCAAACAAAACAAAACACCGTTGTTTTAATTTGTTATAGATTTTTAGCCGATCTGTTAATTTTCAAAATCGGTCAGTTAATTCTTTATCTTTGCCCAAAACAGGTCAGGCTTACGCGGTAATTACTTTATATTAAGGAAAAACTTATAAGCATTGTTGGCATAATAATAAAATATATTCTATTCTAATATAACGTGATTGAAAAAGAACTTATATATATATATATATATATAATATATATATATTGACTAACTTAATATATATATATATATATATATATATATATATATATATATATATATATATATATGACTAACTTGCACTAACTTACCTATACTTACAATATAATCTTTTTTGTATTACGTAAAATCACACCGAGCACAGATTATTCAGTATCGATATAAAATTATGATCGTCCTTGGGCCGCGACGTAGACGTATATTATTTATTATTCCTTAACAATCGATGACATTTGACACAGGTCAGTAGGAAACTTGTTTTATACAGTCGCCTTATTAAGTATTTGTGAAATTTACATTATATTTATTGTTAATTCATAATTTATATTTATTTTGTAAATAGAACAAGATTTTTTTAAAATAAGCCTTTTTTTTCCCCGGCCTAGATCTAGCTACTTATCGTAACTTAAATGTCGTACAAAAATATTGGGGGAGCAGGATTTCCTGGATATCGTTCAAATAATTTCATTAATCTATATATTGCTGTATTAAATAATTATATTAAATTTATTGAATATTGAACTTAATATAATTATTTAATATTTATTTATTTATATAATATTTAACTTTATATAACAAAATATACTTTTTTTAACAAATTATATTATTCTTATATATATCTTGGTATAACATGAAAATATATTTGTTACAATCACCTAAAATAGTAGAATCAATATTTCTCATATTTTCATAGACACTGAGGCCAATTATAGTGGTGTTTACGCTACGAAGATTGGATTGTATATCGGTTAAAATCGATGACATTTGAAAACCTTTTCCGATTCACTAACCGCTATCCACTCGTTTATATCGTAAACAAAACGTATGGGTGGGTAATTACTAACTCGAGTGTCTAAATAGTTCACGGTCTTTCTAATATTTTTGTGAAACATTGCTTAAAATAGTTAAACTTAGCTGCTGCTACTCACTTAGCTATAGCTATAAAAAGGCATATTTCAGGATAGAAAGAGGGAACCTAGTGTTACGAAACTGCGTTCCTAACTTTCCAAGAAAAGCTGTGGCTAGAAGAAGCTTTATAATAGGTTTATATAGAAGTCCTTTACAAATCCTGAATGTAATCCTGTACAAAATAACAAATTTAACATGCATTTCCCCTCTAGTAGGGTAGTCCCCTCTACTATTTTGAACCTCTAAAAATTCATGTTGTATTGTATAAATAATATTTTATGTTATAAATATGACTCAATTTGATAACAATATAAAACGTACAATTCAAAAGTTACGATAGTACTGTACAAATGGTGAAACAGAGACGGCTTGTGCTATGAAAGGATTTCAGTTTGTAACGAATAACTTTTAATAGTGCTGGAATGAGTTTGTTCGAATATTGCAGTAATCCCTTTTAGCTTTTAACATTTACTTTTGTACCGTTTAATTACTTTTTGACGCTTGGATACACTTTGTTGGGCAGAATATGTTTCTATAAATAAATATCATCAAAAATGTGATACAAATTAAAATATATTGTTTGTTAGTATATTAATAGTATATGAACATTTGACTTAGTCTAAAAATAAATTTTTATAGCGAAAAAATAATACTTTTATAAAATTTTTCGTTATATTTAAATAAAATTTATATTAAAATTAACATTTAGTATTTGAAACAAATATTTTGAAGGACAAGTCCTAGCTTATTCAAGATAAGACTTGACTGTAATCAAATGGTTACATCTGACGTTCTCTTTATAATAGGTTATATTATAATAGGTTAGTTGTAAATGTTATTGAAGGTAATCTCGGAGATATTCTGTGAATACTAAATTATACATTTTCAAAAGCTATTATTATTGTAGAATCGTGAGTTACGAACACAGTGAGCACTTAGTGTCATATTTCTCTTTTTACATTTCCCAAAAAGAAATAAAAAAAAATCACAAATCTGGTTTGAAATTACAACAATTGTGTCATTTCTATTATGCCAGAACTGACGCAACATCACATAGTATATACATATATACAAATATTTTTTTATAATATCATTTGGATATGAAAATAATAAAACTATAATCGTTATCTTTTTCAATTTCCTTCACATTTAATATTGCGTTTTGAAAAATACTGAAACAAAGGATTTAAAATAAATATATTTTTTATATGCAGATAAAATAAATTTATATTTCTAAATATAAATAAATTTATATTTAGAAATATAAATTTATTTTTATCTGCATATAAAATATTATAAATTAAATATTATATTACATATAAAATATTATATTTGAAATCTGAATATAAAATATTAAATATTATAAATCGGCCACGGCGAGTGTCTGACGATAAAGGCGAAGAATTTAGGTTTGATATCCATTCAGGGGATCGAAAGTAGATAGAGAATACCTCGTCTTGAAAATTTAGAAAATTAAGCTGAATAACAAAATAAATATTATATTTTTAACATTAGCTGATCTCCACTATCTATTCAGATAAAGAAAATTAAATTAAATAAGGTTCCGCAAAACAAGCACATTTTTCCATCTTCTTATATAACAATGTTCATAATCTATCATATGTAAAATGTGTAAAGTAATAAAAAATATTGCGCGCTCTTTGTTGCGAGCACATAAACTCGCTTAAATCCTTTGTTATTTGATTCAAAACATTTATACTAAGTTTGTAGTTAAATTTCATTTTAATCTTCTGTATAGAACATATTACATTATGTACCATTTTGTTCCTTGTATAACCCTAATATATGTATGTGTTTTATATATGCTGCCACTCAATATGAAACATCTCGTACTCTAGAGGAAAGAAGAAAACTGACTTGACTCTGATTTTTTCTCGCATAATAAGGTAGGGCGAAATAGCCCCGTGGCAAACGCTTTTGTGTGATGAAACTTAACCTGGTCTCATCAGAGGGATATGTAATTTAAATAAAAGCATTGAAGCAACAGCCATTGACAGTTAGATTATATTACACTGTGCTACGAGTATACGATCAACAATTTAAATATAAATAACATAATATAAGCATATATCTACGAAATACTATATAAAATCAAATTCTAATTAACTTTTATTTATTAAGATACTCTTAATTCCAAATAAAATATTCATACGTTGCGCATACAAGTTGAATCAAAGACTTACCTCAGCTTTGTGTAACTAATCCCCTTGAAACCTCCGTGCCTTTACAGAAAACGACTCTGGTATATATTGTATGTTACACTCCACTGCTAGCATATAATATCAGATAAAAACTTAACTTCTCGCTTTATTCTGAGCTCATCATCTAGCAATATTTTTTAACAAACACAAAAGAATATCAACAATTGGAGTCTTATATAAGAAAAATAATGTACTTATAAAAAAAAATATTCTTGCCACAATAGGAACTGAATTTTAAATCGTCGTACAAAAGAAAAGTTTGTTGGTGTTTCTTTTCATTTATAGAAACTCACTGTGGCGTTATATCATTATTTTTAAAAGTAAAAAAAGATTAGATTAGATTTAATTAAATACTGTAATATATTCTATGAATAATAACTTACATAATTACATAATATTATATTGCCCAAAAATTAACACGAGAAATCCGGCCCAGATCATTCGCAGTGTAAACAAACACAATTGTATTCCACAGGCTAACTTCTTGATTTATAACGACAGTGTAATTTGTTGAATGTTCTTACGAAGTGAAACCCTTGTAAAATCGTTAAGTCACAAATCGTTATTTTCATTTAAATTTTCATCAACGCGCTCATTTCGGAATAAAATATACTCTTTCAAAATATATTATTTTGGCGTAATAAAGGTTTCGATTTTATTAATTTTTGTTGTTTTAGCTTCACTGTGTATCCCGTATATAGCAAGGTAAGCAGAGAGGGTATCTAATATTAAGAAGTTCTGCTCCCCACGATCCGCCCAATTTTTGATACATTGCATGTTGAGTGGTGGAATTTAACGCCGCGTTTTTTTTCCTTGTGCAAGAGCAGGGTAGAAAGTCTATGACACTGCACTACCACTACTATTCGTCTTTCCATTATTTATATAAGCTATTCATACATATATAAAGTGTTAATTTAAAATATATGTATGGACGTATAAATTATATTCTAAATATCGTAACTTGGCAACTTAAATAAAATATAACCAAGGCCCAGCTTGCATTAAACAACGTACTGTATCAGCGAATTAAAATCGTTGAGGAAATACTCTTTCACTATTCCAGGAGTGTCGCCAGCAACCTAGTTTGTCTTGGAACTTTCTCTGGCAGCGCGGCCAAGCGGCTTTATTAACCCGACGTATTCACCGCGGCTTAAGTGAAAAGAGAAATAATGACTTGTAAGCGGCACTCATACTAAGATGTTATTTTCATTAAACAATGTTATTAAACGTTGTTTTTATTGTGTTTTAGCCTATTTTAGTTTGATTCGGAGTTCAGGAATACAATATTACATGTTTGTTTGTTTGTTTGTTGTATCTTTAATTAAATTAGTTATACTTAACTTTATTATATATTTAGGATAAATAATAAATAATGAAAAAAAATATTTGAATATTACAAATATTGTATGATCGGAGTATCTTAGCCATTTCTAATAACCACAATAAAAATAACCATTGTGCAATTCTGATTTAGGTTCATGCTGTAGTAGAAAAATAAAGAAAACAGAGTAGTCCACTTTGTTTCTTTGTACCAGAATAAAACAGAACCTTGTTTATACCTGGATATTCAAGCTATATACAGAAAGTGACAACTTGGTAAATCATATATTATGGCGTATATCGAAATATTTTGGCGTATTTTTTAAAGAAAATAGAAGAAATTGAAAATGTTCTACAATAAATATAATAAATTAAAGAAATATATTGGCATATCGATTCCTTTTTAAAACCAATTTTTATCTGAAAGAATACCTACTTGCCCTTAATTACTTGGAGTGGTTCAAATTATCTAGTAAAAAATTTACCTAAGTTAACTAGTTCAAGTTACAAAAAAGCTTTATAAATTACTTTCGTACCTTTGAAAAACGCCCCTTCATCTTGAATAATGTAAATATTTGCTTAACTTACTTTTTTCTTTGTATAATACTTATCTTCTTTTTATATGTTGCCATTGCCATTTTAAATAAATATTTGTACGTACTGACAAAAGTTATTTCTACTGAAAAAATTGGATATATTTTCAGTACGAACTTCATGGACAGATTGTATATGGAAATATTCCGGAGATAAATTATCTTATTTTCAAGTCACAAAGTTATGTTCCCTCAATAAATACGAATTGTCTGGAATTTGGGCAAAAAGCGGAGAACGGTGTGTTTTGACATAAGGGTCTATCTGCATACCTGCCTCGTAGGCTTGGAACAATTAAAAAACTATGGATTATAATACAAAACCTTTTAGCGACATACCTAAATTTATAATATTAAGAATTAATAAGGAAATGACAAAACTTGCTTGTTCAGTCCTTATGGTGTCCGAAAACATATTATGCTGAAAGCAAATCCACACCTAAAAATGATATGGGCGTTAACCCGTCACGCATACGAGATTAATACTACAACATTCGTATGTACATACGTATATGTGAAATGTAATAAATATTGTATAGTACATATATATGTATTTATGATTTAATAATGAGTAAAATAAATTGTCATACTTTGTTTTACTGTGGCGTTAGTATGGTGCAGCGTTGAGTTACGGCATTCAACAATGTCTCAATATCTCAAGATACAAGATTTTTTCTACCATACTAAGTTTGTATATTTAAAAGCATTTATATGAATATTTACATAATTTTCTTAATGTGATTATGGTTTACTTACGAAAATATATAAAACGACAAAAATCTGCGTGAAGCTGAAATAAAAACATATTAATGTTTTTTTTTCAGATTTAACATGTGGCTTATTTCATGGTCAAACGAAAATATGCAACAGTTATTTATTTCACATGACACTTTCAGCAGGACTTACATTAAGCATCCACTGGTTACATCGAAACATTTGCCTATACCATCCTCTATAAATGGACTATTCAATAAACAAATCAATAATTCCTGAAATAAGCCTGTTCAACTAAAATAAATTTGACAATTTGTAAATATATATAGATAGATGGATTTAAAAAAATATACTCACAGACATAATTTGTATATCATAAAAATAGCACAGATTAAGTATTGCGGCTTAGACTATTTTTGTACGACGAGTAAATATTTTTACTTCATATTTATGGTCTCATTAATTTTTCCTCCGTGACAGCAGTTATAATTAAGCGACTCTACTGTGTTGCCGTTTACGATTCTGTACAAAGAAGTTAATGTAATAATCCAAAACACATTCTATAAGCGTAACGAGTCTGAAAAATATGTAATTAAATTTTAAAGTTTTTTGTCATATGTAATGTTCGATTATTTATTACTTATAAAATATGTGTAATTGGTAATATGAAAAGACTTGTATCAAACCTTCTTAACATAGTAACACTTTACTTCATCTGCCAGTATGACGATGTAAATGTATCTGCGTAGTTTGCAAATATACACAAAAGTAAATTTATAGCTTTGGTTAGCCTAATGATAATTAAATGTTAAAAAAAGCATAAAATCTTCTCTGTGGTTTAATCTATTATAAATATTTCTGTAATAGTCAATTAAATGATTATTAAATATTACATATGCTTATCTGAAAATAGAATAGAGAAAAGATTTTCTTCCTTCTATCAAAAATGATAATTTAAATAATGAAATAACAAATAAAACTAGAACGAAAATGTAACCGGCCGCTTCAGCAATATCATTTTAAAGTAATAACAACATCTTAAACCTTAAATTGCTCGTAGTATCGAAGTATAAACAGTCTGGCTGCATCGTTTGCGACATTAATCAAAATTTCCGTTTGCTTATTGCTCGCTCCGGGCACACCCACGGGCATTTTTCGAATCATTGCGTACTAAAAGTTATCTTTTAAACGTTCGTACTTTTCGTTTAAATCAGATCAAAATGAAACAAGGATGTAATTTACACATGCGTATATAAAATCCGCTCTAGCGCCCGGAAAATACAGTAATTGAAAATTGTAATTGAATTTTACGTTGGGTCGCGTGTAAATAAGTAATGATATAGTACTGTTGGTATTTTTAATGTTATTTTGCTGAATGTTTTATATGATTATTACATTATAATTTTCATATTATAAGTTCTAGGTTGATAGGCAAAATGGACTTACCTAGTGTACAAATTTACTATAAATACATAATTTCCTTCCTTCGTTTGACTTGATGAAACACATTTCAGAACATTTCTTTTGATTTTTTTTGTTTCAAATTCAAAGTTTTGTTAAGTCAAAGTACGGTGTTAAGTTACGCTACTCAACTGCACTTTCTCGAATTTTAGCGGAAAGCGAAAAATGGACAATCTTGTTAGATAGGATATACAATGTGGGATATATTTTTGCAAAGTAATTCATTATGACAGATTATAACGACCTACGTAATAGATACCAACGTGACCTTTGGTGTCACTGTAACGAGTAACATATTTTTGTTTCAAGTACAAACATTCTACCGCAAAGTATTTGAATATACAAATTAAACGTTCTGTAGACACGTCCGAATTAGGCTGACACGTCGTTACAGCATACATTACATTTTTCTTTATAGCAAAATTAAATAAAAATTATTTGAGTATCTTATTATATATATATATATATATATATATATATATATATATATATATATATATATATATATATGTATATTTGTTGATATTAATCTTAACAGTGTGTGGTTTCTTAAGCTAAAGAATTTGTAAACAAATGATGAATGAAGCAATATAATTATATAATTGTCACTATGGTATAAAAATCGACAATATATTTTTCTTTACTTCAATTAAATATAAACATTGTGGACGTGTTATAGCTGTGTCACGGTGGCGTTACAAACGTTATAACTACAATTACCCATAGTATACGCTTTGAAGAGTGAAGTTTTATTTCCATAAGAAATTGTAATCCATCATCAAGAGTAACGTGTTTTGATCAATGTTGCTTTCCTTTGGACAGGGATCGATGACTACTCCATTAATATGGTTACAAAGCACTTTCATATAACTCTTTCGTTTACAAACTCACAGAAAGTCATTAATTTTTGCTATTAAGTTAAGTTTTGGCTTTAGATATCGTTTGTAATTACTCGTTCGTAGACAAATGGTATAAAGGGAGTTTTAATGCCTCGATCAATAAGGTGTATATTTATTTCACAGATAAACATAATATATATATACATACAATGTATTATATAATTATAAAAGTCTAAAGTATAATAAATTTTTATGTGATTTGTAATCTACTCGTAATATTTATATAAATATCATAAATCTCTCCTATTATCTCCGTTACTAAGTCGTATTTCATACGCGACAAGCGCAATCCTACCGGAATTTGCACGTGATTTGAATTCTATTTGGTACAAAAGCAATATACATAAGTAATAAAAATATAGAACATACGCTATTATACGGCGGATGTCATATAGCAACAATATTGATGTGAATTTATCCCTACTAAGTAATTCTATACTATATATGTACCAATAATACTATATATATATATATATATATATATATATATATATATATATATATATATATATATATATATATATATATATAATATATATATATATATATAATATATATATATATATATATATATATATATATATATATATATATATATATATTATATATATATATATATATATATATATATATATATATATATATATATATATATATATATATATATATGTAGGTATATCGATGCCACGTCCATGCCACGTTGAACACCCCGGTTCTCGTCCGATCACCGAAGTTAAGCAACGTCGGGCGCGTTCAGTACTTGGATGGGTGACCGCCTGGGAACACCGCGTGGCGTTGGCATCTCAGAGGGTGTCTAGCCAATTATCTGTCCGATATTTGGTTTCCGGCATACGGGTACGCGACCCCGGGACCTCGAGCCACCACTTTCATAACCCGATCCAATCCATGTAAGTGGTGTCCCTCCCCTATATTCCAAGTCTTTCTGCCTCTTATTCCCTTTCCTTTCCTGGTTTCTCCCAGTAATGGGTTTGGAGGTCAGATGGCAATCGCTCCACAAAAAACCACTTCGCCATTCATATGGACCGATTGGTCTTAGTCGGAAGGCAGACCCTGGCAAAAAGCCGGGACTAATGCCAGGAAGAAGAAGAAGAAGATATATATTTATATATATATATATATATATATATATATATATATATATATATATATATATATATATATATATATATATATATATATATATATATATATATATATATATATATATATATATATATATATATATATATATATATATATATATATATATATCAAAAACTGCAAAAGACATCTTATTTTTAAACCATCCTGAACAATTTTTTATATATTGTGATATTAAATAAAAATTAGAACTGCCATAATCCAAGGGTATATTAATTTTATACACAAATTTATTTTTTAATAATAATAATAAAGTATTATTAAAGAACTATTAAAATATTAATAAAGTATTATTAATCCACTAAAATTCAAGCGTAATAAATTTTTACTTTTACTGCTATTTAAACCGTAAAATATACCGTGCTCGATACACGTTGTGATAATCCAATTACTATCATCACTAATTCGTATCATTATCGCGGTAGACAATTTTGGATGTACTTTATGAAATACGCGAACCGATAGAGACGTTATTTTGTAATCATAATGTATTTTGCAGTAAATATAAACCATAGAGCCATGCAGTATAAATATATTTATTTATTTATGACAGAATATGTTGTGTTTTGGACAATTATCATTGAAAATGTGATACAATATAATTTACAACAGAACTTGTGCACCTCAATAAACCTCAGGATCTACATTACCACTGTATTATATGATTTTTTTTATCTAATATTTTATTTACGCTATTTTATTAATAAGTTAAAAACAAATCATTATTATTTATATTGAACATCTCGAATAGATACCAGCCAGTATAGTATCCACTGCGTTTCCATCATTTAATCATTATTTTGCTGCGGAGTTATTTCAAAATTGTAATATCATCTAAGATATACATTGAAATTCAATAATATAAAATTAAATTTTATTTGCATAAATTATATATTTAATACACCCTTGAATAGCTTGTACTAGCACAATAGCACAAACGTTCAAATTTTCTGACTATGATCCTATACTTGGGAGGAATGGGGCTATTACGGCCGCATCCGGCAAGTTTAGCTGAATTGCCGACGTGATGTCGCAATTCTATTCCTTATTACCGTGGGACTACTCAAGGCTTGCTTTCAGCATTGAAAAGTTCCCAATTTTCTGTTATATAAATATCAAACTGAAAGGTATTTGAAAGCTTAAAAGCTATATATAAAATGTTTCTTTAAAATTGAATTCTCAAGTGATTTCTCTTATACTGTATATACTGTATAGAAAAAATATTCTTAAGACAAAATATCATTGAATGCCTTAAGAACTAGTTAAAATAAAACGACATTTATATTTTCTTATTAATATTTTACAAATAAGTAAAAATTAAAAATTCTATTGAAGTTTTTATAATATTCTAAATAATATTTTAGTAAGCCATAATATATATTTTCTAACATTGATCGGAAATTATGATACATTTTCTAAGTCCGTTCAAGACATTAAGTATTGAGTGGTGGAGCTCAAAGCCATACTTAGTCTGTCAGAGCAAGGAAAACCAGATAATTTATATATAATAATTCCCTCTATTGGGAATCGAATCGTATATTAGAAAAAACACATATAGCGGTTTATTTAAACGTTTGTACATTGTACAATGTACATAAGCAATAGAATTCGTAACAGACAAAGATAACGAACACAACGATTTATTCGATTTTTATGGTATCAAATGAACGTCAGTGACATTTTCATAATGACATTCGTCATTAGCTAACTAAATGATTCAAATGATAGAGGACGGTTGTTATACGAGTAGCTTGGGTTAGTAATATGTACAACATAAGTTCTACATATGTTCTACTTCATTTTAATTCACTATGAAATTAAATACATTAAGTTAATTAAATACGTTAATTTATTGGTAATATTATTAATAATATGAATAAGAAATCGATTGACATAATAAAAAAAACAAAAGCACGTCTGCCTAGTCTAGACTAGTTGATCTAATCGGATAAATAAAGAATGCCACTATGTGTTAAATAATTAATTATAATAATAATTGATAAACCATTTTCACATTCATTGTATATTAAATAAAATAAATGTAAGCGATCCAATAGGGATTTTAAAAGATAGTTTTACATTTATGCTTTCTAATATTTCAATTAAAAACCAAAAGTAATGTCATATTGAAGTTATGAGGCGACGAACTAAATAACGGATTTCAAATTAAATTTCGTGTCGGGTAAAAATGCAATGAAACTTTGTATTGCTCTTCTCAAACTTTATGTTTACTTCGCCCAGCAAAATTGAATTTTTCACATTTCAACAGAAATTGTTCTCTGCAGAACTGGGTAATACTCAGTGTGCTTATCAGTCCATGATTTATATCGCTTTTAGATTTGTGAGAGTCTGAGATATGGTGGATAGTTCATTCAAAAAATGATATATTTAATATATGTATATTCTTATATATTATTCATAATATATAGATAGTTATTTTGTATCGGAGCTTGTTTTTTAGTTATTAACTGTTGTCTTTTCATCTTACTGGCTATTTATTATTTTTACATTGTTCTTCCGCATTAAGAACAGAACTTTTTTATACGTTTTCTATAAAAAGAATATCGAAAAATATAAAAAAATTAAAAAACAATTATATTTTCATCACATTTAAGTAAATATTTAACATATCAAATATTAAATATGAACCAATTTATTACAGTTGCGGAAGCCGGTATCGACGCTCTCGATCCCCGGTGCGATGAAGGCGTACTCCGGGAGAGACGGAGCAGCGGAGGAAGCTGGGGTCGCGCTAGTCGGTGTCCACAGCGAGTACCCGCGTTACGGTGAAGAGCGTGCGTTAGGTGGGGGCACGTATAAGGGAGGGGGGACAGCCAAACATAAACCTAACATAGGATATAGGTAAATATATAAATATTTAAAATAAAGTATAATAAACGACGTTGTGATGCAGTGGCTTGTGTTTAACTGTAAATGCGACGGTTGTCGGTTCTATTCCCATTCGGGGAATTGAATTATTTTCATTTTCTACGCGCTAGTAAGAAGATAAAGCGTGACGATGAGTTCGGTCACTCCTCACAATGTCTCGAAAATTGGAGAACGGAGTATCTTGACATTTAGTTACCACTGCCTACCCTGCTATATGCGGCTGTCAGCGTGAAGCAAAAGAAATAGAAGTTTGCTATAGTAGTGCAGCATGGGGGCTATCTGTAAACGTGATACTTCTGAATTTGATTTGTGAATCTTAATTTGAACCCAATATATTTTATGGATTTACTTTATTTTTTAAAAAAGAGATTGTTTGAATAAAAACTACTTACTTACTTACTTACTTATATATATATATATATATATATATATATATATATATATATATATATATATATATATATATATATATATATATATATATATATATATATATATATATATATGTATATATATATATATATATATATATATATATATATATATATATATATATATATATATATATATATATATATATATATATATATATATATATATATATATATATATATATATATATATATATATATATATATATATACTCGTAATAATATTCTAATTTTTTTCTCTTTTTGTACTCTTTATTTTACATCGCTACTAACAATCTGTGACAAAGTAAAGGTAGAAAAACAGTTCATAATTATTCTGTCAAAACTTAAACATACTCTTTTGTCGTTGCAGAAATTACATCGCGTTTTAATCTCAAGCTACTTAAGTATTTCCTTTTGAACTTGGCAAGAAAAGTCCAGTACTGAAGTAAACTAATGGCCTCCTTGGCTAATAACAAATTACAGTAACTTTCTACAACGTTAACCGCGTCTAGGTTTTAGCTCCACGAGGAAGACAAATAAGTTCCTTTATTAATATTTACTGTCTCTTATTTTAAGAAATAGAGTTGATTATGATCAAACATTAAAAAAAATACTGAAGTTTGCATTAGCTGTATATTATCTTTTTTTTTTATTAATTTTGTAATATTATATATTTTATATCAGGTATATAAAAAGAATATTACTTATAATGTAAAAAAATGTGTTATAAGTTCACAAGATATTCACTTAAATAATCTAAATTGCATATTTGAGCTCGATCTAATGCATTATTCTATTCAACTAGACTACGTGAGCATTCTTATTTAAATATTATTTCTATTAGATGAGATTTGAACTCTGACTACACAATTCAGTTAACTGCTTTTGTATGTATAAATAATTAATACAAAATAAATAAATCTTTTGAGGACCGTCGCGGAGCAGAGGCACAGCGTCTGTTAGCAAACGCAACGGTTTGTGAGTTCGATTCTCACTCGGGAGAATTAATTGTTTTCATTTTCTGACACTCAACACGCAATGCCTCGAAAGGCGGAAAACGGGGAACGGAGTGTCTTAACACTAGGTCCCTTGAGCCTACGGTTCCCTCTGCCTACCCTGCTATAAGCACGATACAGCATGAAGTCACAAAAAATAAAATTAATCTTCTTACAGTTGCACTGTTGCTAATTACTAAGAATAAAATATGTATTACAGTTTCTCACTATATACTTCGTATAGTGTGCTTAGAGCGGAGAAATGGCAGTATTTTTTTTCCGTTTCCTTACGTAATAGAACCCCCAACCATTGCGCTTTCACCGATCACATGGGCCACGACGGACTCAAAAATACATATAATAATTTAGTAGTGTAGTTCAATAAGAACGTCTGAGATAATTGCCTAGAGAACTTGAACGGCTTCCAAGAGGTTCGAGACTTATTACGCTCAATTTTAATACGTTTCTAAATCTTTTTATTTCCTTACAAATTCAATAAATATATATTTAATAAAATATTTAAAAAAAAATCAATAATGAAAATATTCTCTCAATCTTTTTCAATACAAAAGCCTACCCAATAACATGCCTATGCCTTGCACCCGGCGTCACAAGAGTGTCTGGGACTAGCACAATGCAATATGCAGAGACCAGAGATTGCTTATCAGCTCACTAATTAAATTTTAATTGCCCAACGAGGTCAAGAATCATCTATATTAATGAAGTGAACATCCATTTTTTTTTCTATTTCATTATACACAAAAGTGAGTTTTTTAGAAAGTTATTATACAATTTTGTTGTTAGTTTTATGCAAATTGACTTTTATAAAAAAGTAAGCTCCTTTTATACCCAGTATACGAATTGCTAGACAGACAATGATTCTGCTGATTGGTTTTTTTGGCTTCTATTATCGATACATTAAAAGAATAATTATAATTATTAATTAATAAAAAAAATATATCAATTTTTTTAATTTTTCTTGTATAGAATTGACTTTTGTAACCTTTTATTGTATATAGAGATAGAGATTAATATTACTTAGATTCGACTCCCGTGCATTATGTTCCAATTAATTATTAGGTATCATGTACACCACATCAACAGAATTTTTGATGTTCATTACTGAAGCTTCGATGGAGATAACTGATTTCTATTCTTGGTTAGTACTCGTTTTATGTAAAACAAAACATTTCAGGACATCATACAATACGGAATTTCCTTAAGGAGCCGATAGCTGTGCCATTTCGGTTATATATTTGCAGGACTAAATATTAATATCAGCATACATAACTTAAGTATGAATGTAAATGCAATATGACTTGTATATAAAATATTCTCCCTACAAACACGTTGTCAAATACTTAAATCTTTAAGCTTATTTTATTATTGATCTATTATATTTAATACATCAGTTAGTGAGCAGCCAAATTTTATATCACAACGGACATTTTATTACATTTAGTACTAAATAGTAAAAAAAAACGTTGAATTTTTTATTTATTTCATCTGTCCGTAGTATTGGAACTTACCGTTCCAATTTACGCTATTGTTAATTGATTACCTTTTTGTTTCTATTGTTAGTAATCCAATTATGGCGAAATAGAATATAAATCACATACTGTCCAAATATTAAAGTTACTTATTGAATCCGTGAAGTTGAATTTACTGAAATTAAAGGCTGTAAGTGTGCGTGTGTGAATGGTGAAACTCGACATCTTTGTCTACCAGGGCGGTCTTTCCTCAATTGATAATTGACTCCACAATCATTACACACATGATGTTTCTACAAACGGAAAATACATAGGAATATATTAAAAGGTACAAAAAATGTACAATGTACATATATACATACATATAACGTGTATATAACAAATACAATACTCACACAACAGTGGAAAAAGATAATAATTTTTCGCTGAGTGAATTTTATGCCCACTACTGTGGCTTCATACAATGCAAATAGAGCAGAGTTTTGTATTACATTTCATATCTGATAGAACTAAATTGAAACCCGTAAACCAGAATAGACTATTATTTTGTTATAGTCTATAATATTTTGTATACAAAGGTATATTTTCATTTGGAAAAGATTTTTAAATAAAACTAGTCGTTTAACTGTTCTTGCTTAAAATTCGCAATACTTGAATCACCTGTGTTTCGTTTTAAGCATATTCATAGATGTTTTTTGTTATATATAATAAACAAGTCGTCGAGCACACGTTCATTCGATAGGCAATCTTTGTTTTCTTTTCTTGATATACTTGTACGCATGTTATGTATACTTTTGGTATCATCAATCATAAAAAAGTGATATTCTTACAAAAGAAATGTTGTCGACAAGAGAATAAACTTGGAATTAAGTACCTTAATCTTATATTTTCTGATAGTAACTTATATTTATAATGGGATCAGGATCTGAGTGGGATATGGGTTTGATGCTCATACGAGGCTATGCTGAATAAAGCGAAAAATAATCATGATTAAATGTTTGATTCCTGTGACGAAGCGAATATATACGGTCTTTCTCAATTACTTAAAGTTTTAAGTGACCATTTAATCGTTTATGACTCTACCCTAGGTCATAAAATGATAAGGTTTTTCGGAAAACTTTTTTAATTACATTTATTGATGTCATTTTGATGGCTTTGAATAAATGTTTTTAAAAAATTAACCGGATTTTTTAATATGTATTCTTGCTTTTCTAGCGTCATTAAATTATTTTTTTACATACGTGCATATCTCACATCATGTAGTATTGGTAGTGTAAACATTGTGTACATGTGCACTGTATTTTCTGCTTTACTTTTTAAAATAAATTGTAAACGTTTTGCAGTTGTGGAAATTGTACTCAAAATTACTCAGTCGAATTATCTCAAAATCATCACATGACATCAGTGGTGTGTTTAAAAATACTAATAACTTAGTAGTTTCATACCGTTTCTTTTAGTATGTCTAGTGACTATATAATACTAAAAAAAACGAATGGCTTTTGGCGAAGAGGGTTATACGCAATGCCTGTGACCTTTACGTGATCAAATTGAATCGAATAATATTTATTCCCTTAAAATAATATTCATAAGTTTCCAGTACGACAGATATATTTACCTTATCATATAAAAAACGTGTCATTTATATGGAAATTTAAAACAAAAAGTACAATATTTTATAATATAACGTAACATTTATTAACTATAATTGTAAGTATGTTTAAATTTTACTCGACAACATTATTGTCATAAAAATATAAAATACAGAAGTAGGATTAGGATCTAAATAAATAGCTGTAAATATTATAACGTAGAAAGTGTATATAAAATAAGGCCTATACCAATCAAACGTTTGGTGGACAGTGCCCTTGAACGAACGGAAATAACTTGCAACGAGTGTCGAATCGATTTTGTTCGTCTTTACCATTTATTGGTGCACATCTTGTTATTTATTCATGATGTACGTCGACAGTTACAGTGTTCTTTATAGATTTTTTAAACATCAAATTATCAAGTAGCAGTTATTATTAAAAATTACTTTTTTTCATATTTATAAATTATTCAGTGTATAAAGGATCTAAGGGATAGGGGATCTAATCAAAGATAAAAACAATATAACAGTAACAATAACAATAGCGTATGCAAAGAGAACCTAGTCGTAGTGTTGAGTGGAGAGTTTCAAGGTTGCATTTTGTCTTCAACCAAACGTCACCAAAGAACGTAAGAATCACGGAAATTAAATTAATTCACACTTCAAAGTATCTATACATATTACATTTATATTGAACATTCAGCGAATTGCTTATATAACATAATATGAATATAATTAAAAGCGGGAGTTTATATCAAAGTACGTACTCAAGTTTGGTTTGCGTAGTAATGAAACTAATGATTTCCAACGAGCTCAACTTTTAAAATGTACTTGCGCTAGCTACTTTGCTACCTACTCCAAGATTCATAATATAAATTTAAGCTTAAATAATTATTGTAGCGTAACGGGTTCCATGCTTTATAATATTTTAACACAACTAATAATACATAAAGATATACTATTTTAGGAGTACCTCATTAATTGTATATATTCGAATACTGTCAAATAAACATATTATTATTATTATTAAATAAATGTCATCGTTCATCTTCAATGTCATATTTTAAAGTAAACTATTTATTAATTTAGACAAAATATTAATATTATTGATATTGACCCTAGAAAGAATAAATGCTGTAAACTCAAATATTGCACCAAAATTAACTTACGTATTTTTACATATTTTCAATAAGATTTTTTTTGTGCATCGAATGAGCTAAGTCTCCTAGGCCATTTAAATTTTTTTATCAAAATAAAAACTTTTCTTAGATTTTTTTCTACTTTACCACAAACACTATTTTTACGATTTTTATTTCAAAATCTAAAATGTTTTTTGGCTCTAGTATAAACTTGTGTTATGTTATTTTATGTTATTTATTTTTACTAGTTAACTTTATTATAATTATAAAATTACATAAGAATAACTAAAAAATCACTCATTTAAATTTTAGATATTCTCAATTCAAAAAGACCCTTAAAAAGCACTTTTGATTCCTCAAATGAACTTGCTACCACTGTTTCGGAAACCACTTTTGCTAAGAAGAGCCGGCAAGAAGCTCAACATTTTCTCTATTCAATATAAAAACTACAATTGTATTGTTGTAAATAATGTAATTTTAACCACCACTATATTATTATACTAGCGACCCGCTCGCGGCTTCGCCTGCTCAAGTTAGCTAGATCGCGTTCGTTTTAAAATTTTATAAAATGCAATTCGATCTTGTATGTTATTAAAAAACCTATTTGTAATTAACATATTGTCTGTAAGCAGATTATGTTCTAGCTTTTCCACTTCCCACAATTGATTTTGAAATTCAAAATCGTACTAACACTATTTATTTTTTTTATTGGAACACCATAATTGAAAAAAATAAATTTAATTATTTTTAGATCACTCATTTTTTTAAATAACTCTGTTGTCCGTCTATCTGTATATCAGTCTGTCTGTATGTCAGTCTGTCTGTCTGCCTGTGTGCCTGTCTGTCAAGACCATTTTCTCCAAATCACGTGGAAGAATCAAGATGAAATTAATATCAAATATCCAAATCGATAACTTCTTAAGGCACAGTAAAAATTAAACTTCTTAGTCCACGTAATCAAAAGGAAATTTTGTATGAAAATCGTCGCGTAATCAAAACCTACGGACAGTTATGGAATGTGGCAATAAATTAGAGCTTATAGTACAACCAAAGGAAAAAAACCAAAAAGTTTAAATTTAAATATATATATTTAAATTTTATGTAATGGTTTTTATCTGCGATATATATCCTAGATAAAAACCAATAAAAGTTTATATTGTAGTTCATTTCAAACAAAATTATTGTCGTCTCTTATTAGTAATATTTAATTGACCTAGACTTAGAACTTACAGTATATGTAAAGGATAAAATCTCAAATTTGATTATTTATAAGTTAAATGCAGAAATAAGCCATTGCAAACTTGCATTTGTTGTTAATTTCATACAAAGTGAGTAGATGCGACTGCAAATTTAGGTTTCTCATTTTCTATAGTAGTGTTTTCATCATCGGAATCTTCCACGAAATTCAACTGATTTAAATTCTACACATTTATTTTATATGAATAACCTTGAACAGAGTAATCAGCTTTACTAACTAAAGCTTTTTTGATACTTACTATGAATTTTGCAACATCTTTTATAAAATACTTGAAGGAAACTTATAAAATTTTCACGCAGCATGATTTCATATAAACCATCCAAAATTCATATTTAAATTTAAATATTTACACATTTTTTCAAGTATTTCATCTATCCTTAGTGTGAATTTTAACACTACACTTTAAAAGTAATAAAAACATCTTTTATAAAATAAAATTTTATAATACAAAGGTAATAAAACAAAGAGGACATACTTATATATACATACAACAGGATTATTGGTAGTTCCTTTAATGTGAACATCGTGCCTTCATAAAGATCGGACAGTTAATCACAAATTAAATCTCCGAACGTTAATTACTCGGATTCAAACTTCACTAAACTGTGTCAGTGGTGAATATTAATGAAATGGGCAGCGATCAACTGTTATAGTATCCCATCAATAAGGCTAATCCAATGACACCGAACTTTTGGCACGAACTCTATAAAGTTAAATGAATTTTGTAATCCTTGCGGCAATCCTCATCGGTTATATCCGAACTGATGGTATAAATTACTAAGGTAATAAATTTTGGTTAAAATTTTCGTTTCTTATCGATTTCCATATATTTTTATTTATTTTCTCAAAATACAATGAACACAAAATTCATTATATTTAGAAGTAATCTCTACCTAAATTATTTGAGTAATATAAACAAAATATGCCTTCTTAATTTATTTGTCTACACCTCTTTTTGTCATAAATAGTTTCTTTAGAGAACTAAGTATCGAGAGATTCCGTTCTTTGCTTCAACGCCAATATCGAGACATTGCGTTTTAAGTGGCAGCATTTAAACGTGAACGCCGCGCTTTGTCATACCAGAAACGCGAGATGAAATTAAATTATTTACCTGGGTGGAGCGCAAACCTATAACCATAGCGTTTACAGTCAGATGCTGTCCCACTGGGCTACCATGGCATCTTATGTAGTTCTCATTCATTATTATTTTATATTATATATTCTATACATATGTCATTTTCACCATATTTTTTATCTTAATTTTCAGATTAGGTAGACGAAAGGCGCTATTTGAAAAAAGAAAACGAATAAGTGACTACGCATTAGTGATGGGAATGTTTGGTATCATAATCATGGTTATAGAAAATGAGCTTTCTAGTGCGGGAGTGTACACAAAGGTAAGAAATTATATTACTTAACCATATTATTTTTTAAATTTGCCACAGACTTATAACGTACATGACTTGTTTGCATATATATATATATATATATATATATATATATATATATATATATATATATATATATATATATATATATATATATATATATATATATATATATATATATATATATATATATATATATATATATATATATATATATATATATCTATATATATATATATATATATATATATATATATATATATATATATATATATATATAAATATATATATATATATATATATATATATCAGAGATATATATATATATATATATATATATATCAGAGATTCATACAGATGCAAAGCTTCTGCTTAAATGTTTAGGTAATGGACAAGTGATTTTATTTTTCAGTAAAAAAGCACACTAGCCTTTTTCATTTGTGTTGCTTTTAGTTCCTATATTGTGCCTTTGTGTGATTTAGGCACTCCTAAGAGTCTATTCAGTCAATTCAGTGCTGGTTGGTTCTCGCTTTTTTTTTTCATGTTGTATACTTAGTTAACGTGTATGGCCTAGCAATGTTTGGTGGTGACGAGTTTCAAGTGCTGCCAATAGCTTCTGGGTATAATCATATTATTTATATACGCGAACTTTCATATACGAGTCTTTACCTGAAAAAAGAAAACAGTATATCAACAATAAGGCTTACTATCCTGTAAAAAAGTCTTACCTGATACAATTTTGTGGAATAGATACATATTATTCCATATATTGAATTATTGAACTTGATTTTCCAGCCTTAACTTTCTTAATTCCTAGCTTCCACATGAGGTGCTGGAGTAAATCTAATAGAATAAATCATAATATATTCAATTCAGTATTTTATCATATATATTTCTTATATTATATAATGTTTTTAACATATTTGTTTTGATAATGTTGTTTCAGGCGTCAATATATTCTCAAGCTCTGAAGACGCTTATATCAATGTCAACTGTGATTTTACTCGGCCTAATCGTGGCTTATCACGCTTTAGAAGTACAGGTACTGTTTACTTTGTTTAAGAAAAATATAAAAATTTCATTATATTTAACAAAAATATAAAATTATATTACGTAGATTTTAATATGACTGATATGTATTCCTTTAAGGTTAGTGATTTTAAATAGTAAGCTTTTGTTTATCTGATTAATCTAATAATTTAGTCTACTGAATTTAGCCATTCAGTTCCCAATATATTTAAAGTGACCAGAAAAGCGAGAACAAAATACCTTAAATCCACTTTGTAAATGCATTAGTATTGAATTCATTTTAATTATTTTTTTTCGCAATTCCAGTTATTTATGATAGACAACTGCGCAGACGACTGGCGGATAGCAATGACGTGGCAGCGGATAGCGCAAATTGCCCTGGAACTAGCAATATGCGCAGTCCATCCCATCCCAGGGCAGTATACCTTCACTTGGACCACCAAGTTGGCGAATAAAGGCGGAGTCATAGGTGTTGAAGTAGTAAGTTTATTGAGCATTTCATTTATATAAATATTCTTTTTTATTTAATTTACATTATATTTAATCTAGATACTAGTAAAAAATTACATTTATATTTTGATATCTAATTTTCAATGCATTGATTCTTAACTTAGCGTAATTTGTAGCGTAATTTTGGTAGCGTAAAAAATAATTTACGCCAGTATGAATTTTGTTAATAGAATAAAATAAAATTAGTGTATCATGATATTATTTGATATTTATTTTTTAATTTTCTTCGTAGGGTGCAATTTATAAGCAAATTCAGGTCTGTATAAATAATTTGTATACTGACTAGCATGTACTTGTGTATATGTACTAAAACTGTGCCGTAATAAACTGTTTGGTTTGTATTGTCCTATTTGATTAATAAATGTATAATTACTTTTTTTTATTTAAATTATTCAATAATATAAAAGATAAAAATTTACAATAGTTCTAAAATCTTATTTAAAAATATATATAAAACAGTACCATTTCATATTCTCCTTTAGATTTTACATCATTATAAACGCAAAACTAACTAAGTGGTATTAACTAGATTATAATTTGTATTTACAAACGTAATAAAAAAAATTGGTTTATATATTAAGTGTAGTTCAAATAATTTATAAACAAATGTGAATTTTAAGAAATTAATAACAATGATACCATATATGAACTGAACGCTCATTTCCTTTCTCTGGTAAGACGACTAGAGTTCGGGCGGAAAGTAAAAGTGTAAAGACACTCCACCCTGTTTTTTCTTTCTATGCATTGACATTCTAGGTTCAAGAGCTTAAGGCTCAAGATATCCTCTATGCCTACCTTGCAATATGCGGGATACAGCGTGAAGCGCGAAAACGTGATGACATGCACATTGCATATTAACGCAATCATTGATATATAAACATTTAACATATAAAAATAATTTATGATATATTTCAGGTTCCATATGACGTAACACTATCTCTTCCGATGTTCTTTCGCCTGTATTTAATATGCAGGGTCATGTTACTACACAGTAAGCTTTTTACAGATGCTTCGTCTAGAAGTATAGGCGCCTTGAACAGAATAAACTTTAATACTAGGTAAGATATATATAAATATTATAAAATCGGGATTCAAAAGAATTAAATAATATTTAAAAAAAACTAGACGTTGTCTATGCTTATAAAACTATACAAATATTTATACATGAGGGAGCGTTTTCAGTTAGCACCTCCAAGTAACAACCCTGTATGCTCCTGCGTTACTATTAGAAAGCTTAAATTATAAATTATAAATACTTTTTTCTATGGAAAATCATTGATGGTCCAGGGAATCCATGTCTAAACACCTTTAATTGAAGACCATTTTTAACCTCAATCGATATTATCAATATATGTTCTCTAATGGCTGCTGATGTTATTTTGGTTGTGTTTAATTTTTTTCTTATGTAAATATTTAAACCGTTTTATTTTCGTTTCGTCTGTTTCTTTTTTTATTTCTATTATGTATTTATTTGTATTATATTGCTTTTCTTATATAATTTATATAATTTTATATCTATATATATTTATATGTAGTATTCATGAATCTAGTAATATTTATATAATATATGTACAAAGATACTGTATACGATTCTCGTTAATTAACAATATTTCTCCTAGCGATAAATTTATACACATTTTTTTTTCTATTCTTATATATTTACTGTATGATTTGTTGTGTTACATAAATAAATAAAAAATATATATGTAATGCGGTAATCTCTTCTGTTATTTTTGTTTATGAGATGATCACACAAACGTCAATCATAAATGGAAAGTCGTATCTACGTTTGTTATTATTTTTAGAGCTTTAAACAACACTAAGTATCGAAAAAAGAAAACAATTTTTCATATGTATTCTGTTAGTATTTTTGTATCCTTAAAAAAAAATAACAATTTATTAAAAATAGCATTTTCTCTTGCCAATTATTCTTACTAATAATCAATAATAGAGATGCTAACAACGTAATAAGTTGTAAAAAGCTAATAAGAATTTCGATGTAGTTAGATGAGAACGCATGGCTTAGTGGTCAGAGCGCTTGGACGGTTTCCAGCTGACACTGGCTCAAATTCTTGTGTTTTCTTTAAGTATTTTAGTCCTATCTAAGATTAAATTCCGGTAAAGAAGTAAAAATTGTTTTACATAGTTTTTCAATCTTGTATTTGATAATGTATAAGACATAAAATGAAATCTAAATATAAAATATAATGTAAGTTCTCTGTGTCTACCAGATTGGCCTACCAGATTACTTTATATACTATAAAGCTTGAACCTAATATATGTATCCGTGTATAAATATGCAGAAATCAAAGTTTCTAGTATATTCTATGTCATAATATGAATAGCATATAGAATTCAACATAATAATATTAGATCTAAAATAATAATAATAATATAATTTTGTATTAATTTCCAGATTCGTATTAAAAACACTCATGACAATATGTCCTGGGACCGTCTTACTTGTTTTCATGGTTTCGCTTTGGATAATCGCAAGCTGGACACTAAGACAATGCGAGAGGTCAGTAAGAAAAATATATTTTGGCTCACGAAAGCTAACTTGTAAGAAAATTTCCAAACGTGTAATTTTTTTTAGTAAAGTGAAATATATGAAAATTGAAGTATTTATTTTAGTTTGTCTATGTGTATTAAGCTAATTGTTATCAGTATTTGAGTCATCTGTATCGCTTTCATTTTTTTTTATTTGAACACATGTCTTTTTTTTATTTCCACAAAATTATTACGAACTATCGATGTACTGCCTAAATGGGCATGCCAATGCTTTTGTACTGTGGCGTTATACAAATATGTTTTGCTTATTATCCTCTGTGTTTTTGTTACGATTATTCTTTGGATAAACAACAGATATTAATGTAGCAATTGGTAATATTCACAAAATATAAGAGTTTGACTTTGAATACTTTCGCTAATGTAGTCATCAAACAATTGGAACACAATGCTGTATATAACAATCAATTAAATTAGATGTGTTAGATTTAGTTATATATCGTTCATGGACGAAAATGCTTAACCTGCTGCAAGTGTTAGTAAATTACATGTTGAATACTAATGTGTGCACAAAATGTTTACTGAGAAAAGTGCTGTGTCGTAGTCACTTGCAACAAAACACAAACTCACAAGTGGGGGAAAATACCATATCAGCTATGACACGAAACAAACATAAAGAACAAGTGTCGGTAAGATATGGCTATAATATTCTATAATCACGCACAAAATGGCTCTAGGTTACAACACATAGAACAGCTTCCAATTAACTGGCAAGTCTTAACTCGCACAGAACCACTGCACTTTTGTCACTTTCATGCATAAGCGTATATCCGCTTCACGATAAGAGGGCTTTCAATCCTTCCTCTCTTCTGATTCTGTCTTTTCTGTCGTATTACGTTGTCTTTAAGTGTTCATTATCTGTGTTATCATATTACCCTACCCTGTATTGTCAAGTAAGTAAACAAACAGATTCACAGCATGGCTAACAGTACATTATATTTGGTATTGACCCCAAATAAATGTTTAGTCTGCACGTTGTATTGAAATACGATATTAGTATTTGTGTAGTTCTAAATTTATTTTGTATCGTTCGAGAGGCATGCTAAATTATTATTTTTGATAATATTATATTTGGCTCAATGGCGTTGTGACAGTTGAAAGTCCTATCATATCTCGATATGGACTATAAGACTTATATAAATTTCGCTTTTAAAATGCAAACCATTGTATTATACAACCGGTTATCTTGTGGTTCTTGTTGGGCATTTTGGCTCTCAGGTTCCACGATGAAGACCATGCCAATTTGCTAAACTCAATGTGGCTGACAGCTATAACGTTCCTCTGTGTTGGCTACGGCGATATAGTTCCCAACACTTACTGCGGCCGTGGCATTACACTCACCTGCGGTATGGTGGTATGTATGATTACAAATGGTAGGCTATGGGTATCGTCTATGTAACCGTAAGCCGTGATGTACGCGTTATTCAATAGCCTCTGTTCGTGTTCTATAGGCATAGCAAGGTTTGTTCAATGTTATAAAGCCGTACTATTCGTTATCTTGCTTTGTCTAAGATTATTGTGATAGGTCGGTAAAGGTGAGCCATTTTATGTGTCATATTATACTTCACAAATGACTGAAGCAATTTCAATTTCATAATCAAAGTCAAACTCTTCAAGACAATACGTTCTTTCTATTACTTCAATTTCTTTCTGTTTTACAAAAAAATCCTTTCACTTATGCAATGGGATATGCTTGCGTGCTGTACTGATAGGTAGGTAATAAATAGGTTGTACACAATACTTAAAATGTTTGCCTTCAACTTGTTTGGAGGTGAGACGTACTGAGTAAAGCGACGAAATTTATTTTCAAAAGGTTTCACGATGAAGAACATGCTAACCTACTCAATGCGATGTGGCTTATTGCGATTACATTTCTCTCCGTCGGTTTTGGTGACATTGTGCCAAACACATATTGCGGCAGAGGTATCGCCGTTAGCACCGGCATTATGGTAAGTTTCTTAAAACCATTTATGTTCGTGTTGACTGACATTTATTATTGTTTCAAATTGGACTTTCTTGTTTATGATTTATATTTACTTATTATTATTTGTTCGCCAGAGACTATTTTATTTGTTTCGTTAAATAATTTGTTAAATAATGTATTCTTTTTAAGTTCCTCCTTGTCACCAAGTCAGTCAACACTAACATCTCGTTGTTTTCAACAGATGACACTCCACACTAAAATAAATGTACACACTTATGTAACAAACATATGAAAATAACTCACCGCTGTTGTACTCGATGTTGTCATTGAATTGTATACTCACAGAATCCGTAACTAAGTATTGATATTGTATAATTGATCGTATATTAAATGTTGCATATTATTAAATGATAATATTATTGTCACAACCGCTTAGTTCAAATCACAACTATATTACACACAAATAAATAATTGATTTTATCCCCATATTTAGTACATGTACTTGAAGGATAAATAAATATATCGGAAACATAAAAATGTATTTATTAACAATAGAACGTCCATTTCCCTGTTAAAGCCAGCTATTAGAAATGTTTAGTAGAATGGAATGCTTCATTTCTCCTTACTATCTCTAGATCTCTCTTCACTTAACTCTTTCACTGAATTGCACAATACGTTTGTTTTTAAAATGGCTCACTTTTCCTAAAATAATTTATATAAATAAAAATGATAATATTTTGCACTTTGGTACTGTTTATGTATTATATAAAACGTATTTAGTTTAATAAAAATGAGATATAATAAATAATATTTAATAATGCACTTCTAGATGGATATGCACTGTGAGATGAAATGTTACAATCATTAGAACTTTTGTATGGTTCTATACTAAATCATTAATGATTGATGTGTGAATTGTTTCAGTCAATTACAATGTAGATATTAGTGACGTTTTAGCTCGAACTAACATCATGTTATTTCGCTAATATCTCTAGAGTTTGGAAGTTTATGCACTATTTAAATAATAATATATAATTTTAATATAAATACTAATAATAACAACGCTACTTATATGGCTAATAAATTAAAATATTTTATATTTAACCAGTAATCAATTTTTAAATAAAGTAATAAATTACGAGGTATTCGACAACGCTACTGTAAATCGTAAACTATCGTAGTTTCTCTTATCTCTTCTCTATACAATTATTTTTACAGCTTGTAATAGTAATAAATTTAAATGTGTCTGATGTCCTCGCGCTATTTAAATTTTCAACTGAAGGAATACCACGTTGCTCAAGAATATAGTTTATTTTCATTTTTAGCCTGAAAATGCATTTTTTATTAAGGAATGTGAAATATCGATTGCTTGTACACGTTCGCTTGCATTTTACATTAAGGTATTCACTTAACAGGGAGCTGGATGCACTGCGTTATTAGTCGCGGTTGTTTCAAGAAAATTAGAGTTAACTAGAGCCGAGAAGCACGTACATAACTTCATGATGGATACACAACTTACTAAAAGAGTAAGTATATTGTAAGCGTCAGTTCACCACAATTGTTGATCTAATTAACAGGGGGCGGGATGTACAGCGTTATTAGTGACTGTTGCGTCGAGAAAGTTAGAATTAACTAGAGCGGAAAAGCATGTACATAACTTCATGATGGAAACTCAGCTCACCAAGAAGGTAAGGTAACTGTTGCACTCGCGACAGACGGACTGGTGAGGTAAGACGAGTTTGAAATAGATCGCAACTGTAGATATTTTTGAATAGTTCTAGGTTAATTAGCTGGTTTATATTCATATATGTTTGGTTGAGGTGTTTCTGTTTCTATTTTAATATTGAATAGGGAAGTTTTCTGAGTTTGGTTCAGTTTGGAGCAGTTCAAATATAGAGCTAAGTTTTGACTAAACGCTTGTTTGCGGTATTTTCTTTTTCTTATTTAATTTCTATTAAAGGAAGCTAAAGTATCATTATGGGATTTTTTAATATTTCAGCTGAAAAATGCAGCGGCCAATGTATTAAGAGAAACTTGGTTAATATATAAACACACTCGACTCGTGAAAAGGGTTCACCCTGGTCGTGTAAGAACTCACCAAAGAAAGTTCTTATTAGCTATTTATGCGTGAGTAAAATAAAATTATGAATAATGCATTAGAACCCAAAGTGTTTTAAATAGAATAAAAATTAAATGGAAGTCATTATTTCAGATTAAGAAAAGTAAAGATGGATCAAAGAAAACTAATGGATAACGCGAACACCATAACTGACATGGCAAAGGTAATTTCAGTTTGTATTATAACTCACTGGCTGATGCTATTCTCATACACAAATTCATTTAGATAATTAGTTAGCACTTGTTAATATGAAAAAATAATCCCCAAAGTATAGTGTACGTTAATTAAGAAAATCAAATTAGCGTTCAGTATTGTTATGTAATGTATAAAATAGAAGCATGTTTGTTAGATTCATTCCCATTTGCTAGACGCATAGAGTTATATTAGTTTTATTAATAGATAGCATGTTACATACCCTTTGTTATAATTACAAAAATTAATTTTAAACTACATGACACATACACTCAATACAATTCAATTATTTTGTTTATTTACCTAAATATGTTGATCGTAGTTAGCATCTTTTGTAAATAAGAAACATACACAGAACGATACTAAACAATAAGTTATGATTTAGACCGGCAGTGCTTATTGAGCTGCAATGCGATTGATAGTAGGACCCCTTTTTATTACAGACGCAGAACACGGTCTATGAAATCGTGTCAGATATGAGCACAAGGCAAGATACCATTGAAGAGAGACTAACTAGTTTAGAAGAAAAATTAACTACACTGCAGGTAAATTAAAGGAATTAAATTTTTTATGATTTTAACACATATACATATATTTATATTACGTTAAAGGAAAAATTATCATTTCAAATTAGATATAAGAAAAAGATTATAAAAATTTTATTATTCTTAAAATTAAAATTCTAAACAACTTTATTTTAGGAGCAAATGAACAATTTGCCAGATATAATGGCTAGGTGTCTACAGCAATGTTGGGAACGCACGGAACAAAGGAAAAACTTCCTCCATCCCGACACTGCAGCTGTTCCTACGCCACCTGCTTCCACTATTTCCCCATATTCTAGGTAAAATAAAAAATGGATATTTATTTATCAAAATCCCAGAATAATATCCCAGAATAAGTGAACAAATTTCGAAAATTTTAAGTAGTTCTTATATCAGATTTAATTTTAAAGTATGAATAAAATTATCCTACTACAGTTAGTACAGAATCATTTAATTATTAAACATTGTGGTTAAAGTCAATAGTTTGTGTTATCATTAAAAAAAGATGTAAGTTGGTTGTTTTGAAATTATTTTAACATTATTTCCATCTCTTAGAACACTACCATCAGCAACTCATCCATGGCCGCCGAGCCCAGTTCAGACGGCGGCGCGAACACATTCTGCTCCAGAAAGCGCGTCTGGTCCTTCTCCGTCAGCAGCAAGCCCTCACGCACGGCCGCCTCTACCCAGCTGAGTACTGCCTTCCAACTCCGAACTCCTATGCTGAACTCGACGAAACTCGGCGCCCCTCCTCTAACCCCCTCCCCTCATTACCAATCAGGCCATCGGGGAAATTGTTTCACTATGTTTTTGATGTAAATACGTCTTTATTATATAAAATATATTGAGAACAATTATTTCTTAAACCGTCGCGTTCTGGGTTGACATCTTATGGGTATAATATTTTACCAAGTTCACATATCTGTGTTGTTATAACCTGATAGTATGATTTTTCTGAAAGAGCGTAATTCATAGCTATTTCTGGCAAACTGAATAGAAAAGTTATACAAAATAAAAGAACTTGTTAATTTGATCTTGACACAATATTGTGTCAAGATCAAATTAACAAGTTCTTTATATATATATTTAGATAAATACGTACAAGGCGCATTTACTTCATCAGCATACAGCCGTATCCCTACGATTTTTTTTTGTGTAAAATTCTATTTTCTTGCATACTTTTTCAATCACAAAGTTTACTGAAGATGGTGTTCAAGTATCAAGAATGATCAGTGAAATAATTATCCCGGTTAGCCAGTGGACCACGCGAGCGAGACAAGGTCAGCCGTAGTTTTCTTCGCTGTTCCCAAAAGTTTCGGATGTGTCAGACTGTTCTTAGTGATATCGTTTAGGTAGTGAATGAATATTGAAAGGACAAGCCGTTGTGATTCTACAAAAATGCTTTATTGATAGACGCTTTAGTCAATACGTTAGATGATATTTTTAATACATTATCAGCGTTTGTATTATTATTAATTAGATAAACATTATCTACACCTCAGTTAAGATTTTATCAAATATTCGAGGAACCAAGTACAGTGTTTTTAATCGAATGTTTTTACTTAACTTTATTGTAAATAGCACTCAAGGTTTTATACCTTAATCTAAGGATTATCATAGTTTTGTCACATTAAGGAATCTATGAATATTTTAAAAGCAGACTTCTAGATTCGTTCATGAAATTAAGCAACATCAAAAATAAAATGACAATCGTGAGAATAATTCAAAAGGAAATAAAATTCCACATTGTTAAAGACACACATCTTAGGTACAAACACTATGTGTACTGTACTATCATATGTTCATATATACAGACAATACCACCTATAAAGTTATATCATATTAAGGACATAATATATGCATTATACCCCCATTTTTACCATTAACTTATCAACTGAGATTGAAACATAGTTTAGGTTGTCACAGAATGTATAAATACTGTATACACACTTTTTAGATAATAGATGAGTTGTATTGTTACTACCTGCCTATTGACATGTGGATTGTAAAATGTTTTTATAAGAGATAGGTTAAGTGAAGCTTTTTAATAAGACATTAAGATTGATGGCTGTCTAAATAGTGCCTAAAACACTACGAAAAATTTCGATAATTCAGTTTTATTATCTTAACAACTTATGAATATGTAAATATATTGACTAAGATTTGAAAGCGTAGTTTTAAATATATAATACCTGTTTTGTAGCTTGTATGAGTACGAGTGATGGGATCAATTTCTTTGTAATTTCAGTTCAATATGGACCCTTACTTGAAATTTACTCTTAAGTATGATATTATTGGTCGTAATTACCATAAGACCAATATTTATTTGAGCAAACTATTTGCATCAAATAGAATCACAAAGATTAGAACATCGAAGTACCATTGTATTTGAAAACTTATTTATTAATATTATAAAATAAATATCACATTGAGCTGGTATTAATAATAAAAAAGAGCACAGCAATAAGCTATTTTTAGTTAAATATAAAATATTTCTCTAAAAAAAACCTTATAAATCATATGTTTAAAAAGAACACAATAAATTTAATTAAGTATATCTAAAAACAAAAATAATGGTACTAATTTTTATATAATACAACAAATTCTATAAAAAAAATTGTAATAAAAAATAAATATACTTAGTAATAATTTATTTCCGTTATCTGAATTACAAAGAAAATAACAATTTTTCTGCTTCGTTGCGATAATTTAGTAATATATAGATCACTATTAGATCAAAAGCTTCAGTTTGCAGAATTTATTGCTGTAACTATACGTAGATAATAAATTCCTATTAGTAGTTCGATTTAAAACACCAACTAGAATATTTAGAATATTAGAATTAAAGATATTGTTGAATTTTTATTAGTATTATTTTCTAAAATATAATGTTGTTCTTCACTAATGCTCCAATTATTGCCACTTTTCAAATTATATCAGAAATCAATTTTATAAATTACTATACTATATAAATCATATTGCTTTGTATGCCAAAATAACCATTTAGCATAATTTATGTACATTTATAAATTATACAAATTTCATTTATTAATAAATTTGTATTATTACTTATGTGGATAAATAAGTTTTAAACATATATAGGCACATTTACTTACACCTCGTTTCTGATAATAATTTAGAAAATTATTGTTAATAGTACAATATCATAAAAAAGTGTAATTTAATTTTTTTTTGTATGTTAAGATTTTATTTTGTCACGTTCATTGATATCATTGAACTAGAAATATATTTATTTTTAAGATGAATTGACCAAACGTTGATTAAGATTGATTAAAGTATAGAATGTAAATATAAATTAATGTTGATAAGATATTATGTAAAAAAGTAATTATGTAAAAAGTTGTATTTGCGAATTTTAATGTAAATAAATAAATAAATGAAAAATGTTTTCGGCAGATTATTTTTAAATGACTAGATTCAAATATAAATTGAATTTAGTTTGTATGCGATTGTATGTATATTCTATGCGGTGCGTAAATAGATGAAAACTTTTTGTGATCATTGTTAATGAAATGAAAGTGTAACTTCGATTATATGAGCTGTAGTATTTTCTAATATATGTCTTTTATTTGTGTATTTCCTCATAAGATTGGCATACCACTGATGTAAATTAAAAATATTACAAAAACGTATAACTTATATTTATTTCTTGAGATGTTGCTGAGAACGTTAACAAGAACGAGAACGATAACAAGTGGTCGTATAGAAAGATTTAGAAGTAAAATAAAATGAAATTTTTCAATATTATTAAAAATTAGTTCAATGCTATATTTACTTCCAAAACAATTAATTCCTGGGACTTCTTATCATTTAATGATTGGGCGACTGTGGGAATTCATAAGCGTAGACAAACGTTATATGATCTCTATAGTGAAAAAACATACAATCACAATTAATCATTTTTTAATTGTGTTATAGTTTATTCGAAATTTTTTAAAATAAATATATTGGCAATAATTTTACATATAAAAAATAAAATAAAAAAAAACTCGTAGTACAATAAATACTTACAATTAAAATGACATGGAACATACTTAAAAAAACATATAAAAATTTCAACACAGCGGGAAACATTTTTTCTATCCTTAATGTGGATTGACACTTTAAAAATCATTAAGAAAATAATAAATTGTAAGACTGGAAAGGCAACCACGAATTTAGATTAAAAATCTGACAATGGTTTTACTAGCTGTGATGAAAAAAATTGCACGTATTTTTGAAAAATTCTTTGCTGATATTCCAATTTTTACAACTAAAACTCTTACATCTTCTACAAGCATCGGTGCATCTCTAAAAGAGAGAGAGGGTACAAAAATGTAAAATACATTTTAAATTTAAATAAGTCAGTTTAAGAGACATTATTAAGACATTTAAGTCCCTAGATATCAAGAAAATCATATTTAACAATTGTATAGAGAATTTTTCGAACACCCAACACGATTATGGTTAAAGCCAATGTACTCTAGAATGGTGAAACCTGTAATTAACAACTAAATTACAGTGGGAATCTCATATTCATGGAATGACGAATAGACTTAAATAGAATAGACTAAGATAGACTTAATTTTGCGGTAAAAATATTATATTGTTAACTGATATAGAAACCATCGCGCTAGCTCGCCTTGTTTACTTTACCTTCTTTCATAGTATTATGTACTATGGCATTATACTTTGGAGTAATGCAGCCGTTATCAATTCAATTTTTGTCCTGCAGAAGCGAGCTGTTCGCTCAATCTATAACGTCTGTCCAGTCTCAAATGACAGTTATATGTTTAATTGCTATAAACAAAAAAAATAAAAAAAACGGCGCGAAAAAGGAAAATTATATTTTCTTTAGTATTACGTATCGAGACAATATAAAAAGTATATATTTTTGGGATCTTTGACAAATAAGCATATAGAAAATGTTAATACATTTGGTTTGGGAAAAAAAGATTAAACGATATGGAAAATTCGAGGGTGGAAAAGCCTAACGTGAATTCTCCTAATTTATTTTAAAAATCTGTATATCTTCAAATTCTGTATAGTTCATATACGACAATATGAATTTCTTAACAATAACGAATCATAAAAATATGTAGCTTGGTACATTTTTTTCAAACCACAAGCTTATCAATGATGTACATTTTTTAACGACTCTTAACGAAGCAAAAATATTGTTTACTTTGCACGTCAACACACTCATGTTTTGAGGTTCAAGGGGCTATAAATTTTAAATAAGTTTATAGATTGGTTTTTGTTCTCAATAAAAAAATAGTTCATCTTCTATAAATATTTAGTGAAATATAAATAAACACGCATCGATCATACACATAGAAATAAGAGCCAAAAATAGATGGTCTCAAACTTTGTATTTTTATCAAAGTGTCCATGATTTGTTCTTGATATAAATTTAAATTCGTAAATATAATGATATTAGCTATTTAAATTATATAAAAAAAACAGTAGTCTTCATACTGAAAAATTATAGAATTCAACATCCAATTTTACTACAAAAAGCTGCACTTGGTTTACAGCTCCAAAAGTATGGATTAAAACTATGTCGACATTTTTTGCTCATTTAAGTCATGGAAATAAAAAAAAATATTATATGAATATAAAAAAATATAAAAAGGAAAACAAAATAAGCAAAAAAAAATAACTATAACACATTTCAATAAAAAATTAAAGCTATGTATAAGTAAGTGAAGAAAAAAAGAACAAGGATTAAAAAAAACATTAAGTTAAATTGAAAAATACCAAGAAATTATTTAGGACCTTTGCACTTGAGCGTGCTAAATTTAAGGTAAGGAAAAAATACATAAAATAATAGAGGCTCCAGTGCGGCTGCGAGGGGAGGACGAGGTGTGGAAGTTTAGATAAAAGTTATCTTACTAAACATAATCTTAAACTTCTATGGCTAAGTGGAGTAGGAGAAGCGGAAGATGAATGAATTTTGATGATGAATTCTGTTGCTATCCCTAAACACCATGATATGTCGATATCTCCCGAAGTAAGAACAGTAAGGTCCCCCCGACACATTTTATTTCTAGTGAGACTGTGTAGGGTTTAAAGAACAGACTTGCGGTTTTTTCTCACCGTGCCTACACAGTCAAACTCTAAAGACTTAAAGTGTCGTGCCAGTACAGGGGAATTATAAAAACTGTCCATCCACACGGTATTGATATTCTCGATTCATATACTCGATATCATGTAAAAGTCTGAGAACAAGAGTTAGTATGAATGTGTTTAATATATCTTTATGCAACTGTGGTCGGGATCTTTTATGGGCATGATATTGAAACCACCATAAATAGCCTGTTTGAGATTCACAAACCTCATAAATTTTGATTCCTACCCCACCAGCTTTATTGGGTATCAGTTGATTTATACTAAGCCAACCTTTCCACAAAAGAAGACTTATACTTAGCTTGAATTTTGGTATTTAGATGTGTTAATATTGGCTAAATTTAAAAAAAATGGCATTTGAAACATCCGTGGTTAGCGCAAACTTGTCATTATTGTCATTGAAGTATAAGCATTTTAATAACATTACAAATCTACTAATTATGTTTGTGCGAAAATCGTGAGTACAAAAATGTCAGAAGTACTGCTCCAGCATTCATCCAATCTGGGCTTAACCATAATTCACTTTGCGATAAGCATTCTAAAGTAGACGTACACTTCGTTGACGCTTGTTTCACGCCAACGGCTGATACGATATTGTGATGGAGGAGATTGTTGTTATTGAATAACTGGGCAGCCACTTACTGAGCATATTTGTTTGTTTTGATGCAATGTCCATAATTGATCACTCGAATCATAATTAAGCGATCCCATATGACAATGAATATGTCATAGGGCATCGACACATAGAGTTGTTCGACCAACATTGCTATATGAGAAGCATTCACGCCTCAATTCAGGTGAAATTGGAGTGCTAAGAAATCCCAATGAAAACCATAAGCACTAAAGCGCGGGTAGGTGGCTGAGGTGGCGTCTGCGGCGAGTATTACGGTTGGTATAGAGGGCATTACGGTTTCTTCATCAACAATTTGTTCCAGACATCAACGCGTGGCTCATGGCAGGAAAGGTTGAGCAATCCAGTTGTCCTCGTCGCTCTTGGTAGGGCTTAGATCACTCCCTACAACAAATCATCGTCTAGTCACACTGGCACAACGGCCTACGAGAATTCTTGTCATATAGGTATTTTCCCAGGGTTCTACCCTTTCTCCGATTTTATACGCACTGTACACCAGCGACATGCATCGTACAAAATTAGTTCACCTGGCGATGTACGCCGACGATACCGCCCTATACACTACTTCTCGCTAATCTCGCCTTTTGACTGAAATACTCCAGATTGCGGCCGACACCCTTGGCGCTAACAGTAAAGCGTTTCCTTCCTTATATCTACCACGAAACGGCCTATACCGTGTATATGTTAAACCGACCTATTCCCTGGAAACCCCAGGCAAAATATCTACGAGTAATCCTAGATTCCAGACTCTCTTTTAGCCTACACATCAAAAGAGCCAGAAACAAAGTTTTCTTTATTCTCAGTAGGCTTTATCCCCACTTATTTGCAAGCAGAGTAAATTGTTACTTAAACATAAGCTGACACTACACAAAACTTGTGTAAGACCTGTCCTCACTTATGCTAGTGACGTGTTCGCACACACTAAGCTGAATGCCCTTCAAATAGTTCGGAATAAATTCTTGCGAATCGCATTAGATTGCCCCTGGTTCGTTTGCAATGTCGACCTACATAGAGACTTCGCACTGGAATTGCTTCAAGAGTACTGCAATGGACTATCCAGGCGCTACTTCGAGCACGCAGCTATTTACGCAAGTGTGACGTGTGACTACACCTCCATTCGCTAAGCGTAAGATCAGACGCCCGCATAGCGTTCACACGTAGCTCACACCGTCTTCGACGGAAACTACAACGGAGTTCAGCATACTTGACGGCTCGACCGCCCGTTGGCGTGGCCGGGTCCAGTGGCTAGGGACTGCTAGGTTCCTTTAGATTAGTCAAAGTGTCTCCAGTCGCGTTCTCTACCTTCACTGCCTCCCATCCCTCCCCTATCTTCCAACCCTCCCCTTCCTAGCAGCCAAGCCATTCACGATCGTGTGATAGCCTTCTATTGAAAAAGGAACAGCAAAAAATAACTTAAATAAATAATAAGCAGTCAATAAATATATATATATATATATATATATATATATATATATATATATATATATATATATATATATATATATATATATATATATATATATATATATATATAATACATATATATATTTTATATTTTAATAAATATCTAATTGAAATTATACAAATTAAATTATATTTAAGTCACTACTATAAACATATCCCAGTCACAAGAATGACTTTATTATAAACAAAGCGAAAATGTACAAGCAATACGACGTCAACATGGCGAAATATGTACGATGAATGTAAAAATTAAGTCCAAATTTTTAACTAATGGGTTGTTTATGAATAAAAAAATATTCATTAGTTACCTTTCTATGTTACACTGAAAAATTATCAATGAAAAATTTGTTTCTTCAATTTTTACATTGACAAACGTGCCGTGCGAATCACTGATTTTAAGCTGTTTAAAACGTTTCAACTTTAATTCTTTCTAAAAGAAGTCAGCTTTGCTGTTGCATTATTGTGGTTCCTTGTTTAACGCTCAATATTCGTTTATAATATGGAATTAAAAGGTATTTTCAGTTAAGAGTAATTTGAATTTTAAAATCAATAACAAAATATGAATTAAAAAACCTTCTGAATGTTTTGGACAGATGACCTATTGAGACAAATTTAAGGAAATTAATATAATGACAGTTGCGTCTCAATATATCCTTGAAAATGTTTTGTATGTAAAAAAATATCAATGATTTTACTAAAATTGGCGATGTAAACAATATTAATACTAGAAATAGGCTAAAACTTACCCCGCCTGTAACTCGATTGAATCGAGTCCGCAATTCCTTCATGGGACTGTGTGTGCGCTTTTACAATTGGATCCCAGAAAACATCCGAGTATGTTCTACGTTACAATTTAAAATATTATGAAAAGACGTTTGTATGTTAAAGGTTGTTACCTAATTAATGATTTTGTAAATGATAACACGGAGTGATATGCTCGCTCCAGTATATAGTCACCAATGAATAATTATAAAATTGTAAATGCCTTGTAAATAAAATGAATTAAAAAAAATCCCGCTAAGTTTCCTGCGCCGGTTCTCCTCAGGTCTGAGGCATAAGTGAACCGGTGGTAATTTTATTTATGTTAAAAACTAATTAATCATGTATTCTTATTTTGTATAAAATTATTACATCGGGATTACATTCAGAAATAATCAGAACTGTCTGTTTGATTTTACAGTGGTTCAAGTCATTCTCATTTTCTATTAGGCATCATGGTATACAAGGACGAGAGATCAACAGAATGAAAACGTATTTCTTCAAAAAATAATTAAGAAAATAATTACAAAAGGCACAGGCAACTAAACTGTGTTGTAGCATTATTATTGAAATATATTTTTTCTCTTTAGTTATTTAAAAAGGAATTAGGGAAGGGAAAGGGGAGGGATGTAGGTAACAATATGAAACCAATATAACTTATGATACTTGCAGTGTGACTTATTTTTTTATGTTTTAATTAAAACACATGTAAAGAATATCTAATGTCAGTTTTATTTCATTACAAATAAAGCAAAATTAAAAATAATGATGCTAATGTCTTACTTGAAGTGCTATGTGCTCATATTATTTGTAAATACGTGAAATTTTATCAATTTTCAGGTCTGAATATTGAAAAACGATACTGTACTGCTACTTTTTCTCAATCACTTAATTGTCAGCTAAGGTACGGAGCATTATGAAATAAGACAGTGAAGTTTTTATGATCTGAAATAAAAGAAAAGTAATTTAAAATGAAATTTTATTTATATAACAAACTTTTCTATTTATTTAATAAAGTCTTTAATACTTACAGCCGCAGCTGTTTGTACACCGACGGCCACTAAGCCCATAGCATTAAGCCTTATAGGCGCCTGAACATTATATAGAAAAAATAAGACGATTCTTTTATTTTTTTCATCCATGCACTCCCATGGTAAACCATAAACTGCGTTTTTTATAAGTTCACTCTAAAATATGAAGTTACAAAATGAATTAATAATTTAAATTATGTACCCAAAATATTACCTCTTGTTCCTTATATTTGTATTATGAAGACAAATTACCGAAGATCTAATATTTTCTTAGCTTCACGCTTCATAACGTATGAAGTGCACTTCGTTCCTCATTTTACACCTAAATTTGAGACAGCATGTTACGGAGCTCAACGCCACGGCTAGTCTTAAGAGTGGTAATCGAACCCACAACTATCGTATTTACAATCAGATTTTTCACTGGACTACAAATCACTCAATGAATCTAGTATTTAAATTTATAATATAGTTTTTTTCATCAAAATGGAAAAGAAGAATAGAAGAGGTAATTTCTGCGTACACGTTTTCAATATAACTTGTGTGTGTTCTCACCTTAGATCCGATAAGTTCAAATATGAGAGATGTTTGTATTAACTGTTGATACATAAAGGCAGTAAGGAGACCATAAGTAACAAAAGCCTCAGCATTCTGAAATAAATGTAATGATAAAGATAATTCTAATTGTAGTATGTTCTAAGTACAATTAATTTATCATGGAACATGCTTACCAAAGCTGAAATTTCTAAAAGTAAAATACATCCTGTTATTTGGTGAAAAATATAGTACACAAACATCATAACCCCAAACGCATTCGAAACAGATCTCATGAACCTTAATAGAAATATAAAAATTGCTCATAAATATACATATATATATATATATATTATATATATATATATTATATATATCTATATAATATATATATTATATATATATATATATATATATATATATATATATATATATATATATATATATATATATTATATATATATATATATATATATATATATATATATATATATGTTACAAATAACACATGGTCTATATAAAAATAATTAAATATACTTCTTACTCCATAATAAGCTTATGATGTTCAATGTTTTCTTTTAACATGTCAAATATTACTTGGGATTCTTTCTTATTGTACATTATATCCCCATTTTTGGTCTTATCCGCTTCTGGTCTTGGAAAGCTTTCTAGGTGGTGTATTAAAACTTTCAGATGCCCCCAAACGTGAATTATTATAGTTGACATCAAAAGATCATATGTACAGAAGGCAGAGCCAATGTCAAATATTAATATGAAGGTGACAATGAAGATTCCAATAAATATAATATTGTTTTGATCATATGGAACGTAAAGATACATCGCGTAATCATAATGTGTACCGTTCCCTGCACTATGATCACTTTCAATATATACTCCTGATTGTATGTTATTGTACAAGGGAATAAAATGAAATGACGTAGTACCAAGATATAATTCAATTAAAATCCATGTTGTGAAGTATTCTAGTATTTTATGAACTTGATTATATACCTGAGAATAATAATAAAAAAATAATTTATGAACAGGCTTTCCTTATTAGGTGTTATTTATCAATAAAGGTATGATACATATATATATATATATATATATATATATATATATATATATATATATATATATATATATATACATATATATATATATATATATATATATATATATATATATATATATATATATATATATATATATATATATATATATATATATATATATATATATATATATATATATATATATATATATATATCTATATGTCTATATATATATATATATATATATATATATATATATATATATATATATATATATATATATATATATATATATCTATATATATATGTAGATATATATATATACACATAAAAAAGTAAAATACTGCAATGGAGTAATTTGTGCACCAATCTGATTAATTTTAAAAAAAGCTAAAGCCATAATTCTATAAGTGGAACACAGGTGATCTGATAAAGTAGTTATTTGAGCAATCAAATCGAATTCAGAGCAAATAAAGCATGTCTTATTCGTATGAAACCCATTCATACATAAAGGCATATCTACTGGCACTTTGTTAAAGACTGTGAAGGTTTTTAAAGAATATTAATTGTCTAATTTTGGTAGATCTTATATTACGTAGGGCATGGGCAAAGAATGTGACAATTTCTGATTTTTATAAAGTTTTGACTATTTACGTGCATGCGTGTGTATACAAAATAACAAACAAAAAAATTACAATATTGTCTTACTTTCATAGCATAATTAGATCTATGCTTATGATGAAAAAGATGTATTTTTAAAACAAAATCGGCAACTGTCTTTCTATATGATTCCATAAACGGCATTGAAACTCTTTGCTATAGCAGATTTAAAAGAAGAAATGATATAAGTGCTCATTAGTTATATTTCAAATATTACGCGTTAATAAATTACAACACTGTCTAGGAATTGAATTGTTTTTGTTTTAAGAAAGATATAAATTTATTTATCTGTAAGTGACAGAAAACTATCTAATTTTTGGTATTATTATAATGTTAAGTCAGCACTTAATTTGAACGATTTTATTCTCTTCACCTTTATAAGCAATTTCTTATATTTTTTTACCAATATTTACTATATCACTATTTTAGAATATACATACTTTTGTAATCCGATGAAATTATAATATTTCCATAGGATAACCTGGTGACCCTAGGAAGACAATTCGAAAGACGTTATATTTTTCGTTTAAATATTTTTCACAAAAAAATTATGAAATAAATTAATATCGTCACCTATTTATACCTAATAGCTTATATAATGTTGGTGTTAAATACTAGTAACACAATACAACGAAAATTTATCTTTACAAATCGTCTGGATAATACTTTAATTTTCCGTATATAAATTAATCTAATTTGAAAAAACATATTGTATTGTATATGTAATACATGTGTTGCTATTTCTGTTCCTTTATCAGAAAAAAGCTACTCACCAAAGCCACAGCATTCATAAAAATAACTATATACACTTGTCCAAGTTTAAAAAAATCAAGCGTATTAATATTTAATTTTAAGTAACATAATGAATTCAGAAACATTGAAGACCAAAAAATTAGCAAAAATTTATAATGTCTTAGCGTAATATATTTTGGCTTTTCATCGTGTGCTTCGTGTATTTCGTTAAACGGCCATCCGCCCATTAAATGTAAGTGAAATTTAATCCTCTTCATATATCTTAAGTCCATTGGCGAAGAGATTACATAGTTGCTATATGAAATGAGATAATTATTCATTAATTTTTGTTAAGAAAATAAGAAAATTTGCTACGTGTATTTTTACATATAAATTCAGTATTTATATATAAAGTGATAAAACAATCGAATTCATGGAAAATAGGTGAAATTGTAGACAAATAAAAAAAAATTGCATTACATTGCCATCTGCGCAAATATCACCTATAAAACATTACATTTTACATTTGAAGTAAAATTTTGGCACGTATTTACTGAATTACATTCTTAAGAATTTTATCCAACTTTAACTTACTGCGAGAATCGGCTCTTATAGCAAAACAGGTTACGACTCGACAAATTTCCTTACTTTTTAAATTATATGTCAAAATTTAATTTATATGGCAATATACTATATTTATTATATTTACATAGCAATATAGTATTAAAATGTTATTTTTGCAAAATATAACAGATACCTACTTTTGTTTGTTATTGGATACCATTTTATACGCCGTGCTATATCAATGTCTATCCGCAAAGTTCACAGAAATTCAAAGAGGTATAATATTTTATTCATAATTATACAGAAGTCTTCGTAAAAGCTAAGTATAAAATACGACGCAATGTTTAAATCTGCTATATTTATAAAAATGAATGTATATCTGTCTGTCATTTATTATATTTCCTTTGAATTATTTAAATCATCGTACGATTTTTGACAAATCTTTGAGCATAATTCTGTGAACGTTTCTAAGGTAACATAATATTTATACATTTAATTAAATAAATAGTAAAAACAATTAAATGTAATATTGTAAGAATAATCATTTCAGCTAACGGCTTAATCTTAAGAGGCTATCGTATAGCTGGTGGATAAGGAAATTGATGCTGAAAGCAGTATTTCTTTAGAGGGCGCTTATCATAAGAGGTTCCACATCCTGGACATCTAGCAATCCCGAGCCTGCGATAAATGGCCTGGACCCATATCCTACTGTTACAATTATAATTTTACTTATTAAATATATACATATTTTATTTAAAAATATAAATTTGTAAAGCAAGGTAGCCAGAGTTATCGAAAGTTCTTAATTTTTCATCTAATATTAGTGACCTAATGTTAGTAAGTGGAGCAATCGAGCGTTCTGTCTTATCAGACCCAGTCTACATTAGTAGTAGTTCATATCAAATAAGAGAATTACTTGTTAGTATTTGGTTTGAAATTCCTATCTCAGTTTTCACTTGTCACATTAATCATACTAATAATCGTTTCAATTTGAATGGTATGCTTGAATGCCTTTGTTAGCATCACACAGCAGTTTTCACTGAAATTATTTTAATAATAATGTTTTTCATGATTTTTCATAATAAATTTAATAAAAAAAAAGTTTACACTCAAAACATCTATTGGGTGACCGATTACTCTACGTACATGCAAAAAATAATACTCTAGTCTTGTAGTCTTATACATAACATACTTCAAGGAACCTTTTTTTCACTTTCTCTCAATCTTGAGCTGAATATTTTTGAAGAGATTTTTTAGATGAATCTTTAGATTTTTGAGATGAATCTTGTAATGATATATTACTCCACTCGTAGATTCAACGTAGGCTTTACAGGTATTATGACTATTTTGTTCTTTACCGTTTTGGCAGAAAAGCGCAAAAAAATATGATTTTTAAGCCGTCTCATTAGAGTCTTCGATAATAATATCCTCTTGAATCATTCTGTCATGTAAATAGCATTAAAATAAGTTCTGTAGGCTAAAAATTAAGTAACTTTGTTTCATACCATGTAAAGAATAAAAAAAGAAGAAAGTTAACATTTTGAATTCCATTTTGGAATTCCTTAAGTTATGCTAATCTCGCTATTGGTGGAAAGGCGGATAGTGGGGAACGGAGTGTTTTAACACTAGCGCGGGATACACCGTTAAGCTAAAAAAGAAGAAAAAAACACATAGAAAGATATCATGATTGCTAGAGAATAATATAGGTCATGGTTTTTTTTTACTACATCACACATGGTCTTTTCATATTGTGCACACATAATTTTCAAACAGAATAAAAGGGAAGAATGATTTTTTGGTGTACATAAGCTAATCTTACGCTGAACTTTAGCTGGATGTGCTTTCCGGCAGGATTTTTTCAATATTTTCTTTTAAACGTCACGTTAAAGTAGTAATTTACGGCTAAGTTCTTATCTTCAATATATGCAAATTAATAAGTATATTAATAATTTTAAATTTTCATATATAAATGTAACTCTTCCACAGCCTTCGAGTTTAGAAGTATTTCAAATGTGCCTGTTCTTACTAACTAACTTCTTAACATAACTCTATTAGTATAACCGAATTCGGTAATCGTATCCTGGATCTTCTGAAGATTTTGAAGTGTCAAATAGGATTCCAGCGACGCATATGCGGTCCGCCATTTCGCTGCTACTGTCATCACAAATCTCTTCTTTCAAAAATATAAGTATTTTTTCCAACGATTAATTATGTATTCGCCATAATGTTAAACGTTACTAAGAAAAAAATTGATGATATATTACAAATATATATGCTGTCACTGTACTCACTTTTAGTAGAAGTGTTAATTTTTTTTTTATATTTTAAATTTTACTGTTAGAAAATATTTTAAATTTCACTTTTATAATCAATGTTTAATATTTATCAAAGAAAAAAGTCTATAAGATAGACAATAGAATACTTTTATCAAATTTTTAAATTTGAATTAATTAATAACAAATATATTTTTAAATATTACATATCCGAGCGAAGCAAGGGTGAGACACTATATATTTTGTAATTGCAGGTAAGCAAATTATTATAAAAAATGTAAAATACATAAGGCAGTTTCCGTAGATTAATTTGGATTATTTTTTATTCATAAGTAAACTACTAAATAATAGTTCACCCGATGTGACTTGCATGCGCTTCGTTTGATTGTAAGTACATACATAAATATATGTTATTTTTAAAATAATTTTTAGACTTAAATTATGCCTTTTTTATTTAGACTACTTATATAATTAAGGCCTATATAAACTATAATTAAGGCCTTCGTGGCATCTACTTCATCTCACTGCAAATGCAACGATGATGGGTTCGGGTCCCATTCGGGCGAAAGAATTATTTTAAATTCCACGCTTTAGTATGAAGACAAAGCGCAGCGTTGACTACCACTCAACGCAATGTTTCGAAAATCCTGCTTAAACTGAAGAAGGGAGTTTCTTAACACTAGGTTTCTTAATAGTTGCACTATCTCTTGCATATAGCAGAGTAAGCGGAGCTGGGCTATATGGGTTCATAATATATGCTAACAACCGACATCTGGCTCATCTTGAATAGAGACACGCGGGAATTCTAATCTAGACAATATATGTTTTTACACTTATTAGATAACTATTAACGAACCTCGAATATTCCTCTCGGATTTAATGTAATCTTTTTGAAGTATAAATTGTAACATAAATAATTACTCAGTTTTCCTAGGTATATATAGGATGTATCAAGTTGATATTATGCAACCCAAATGTAGCCTTAATTATATATTAAATTTAAATGGTCCCTTTAAGATGCGCCCATTAACACTCACCTCCACTTTCCAAGCTCCTCTATCTACCTAACCAAATTCGAAATAATTATACACGTGCCACCTTAGAAGTACGTTCATCGTAAGTTAATTGGTGATAGCTCTAGACAGACCCAGTGCCGCTATTCTCAGGGATTTTATACTATTTCTCAGACTTGTCCATCATAAGAGTCTAATTAGGAGTTGATTCTAAAATTGAAAAAGATTTATGTGTAGATTTTTTAGACCAGCATTTTTGTACAAAATCTATTGATAGTTTGCTGGTTGTTAGGTTTCTCTATACTGATTAACCGCTTCACGTATAATTTCTAGTACATACTTTGTTATGACGCCGAGAGTACTGACCACTATCTAAGAGTAAACCTCCTTATAGATGTGGCAATATTTTTCGGCTGCTTTGTCCCATTTTACCAAGTTACTTAGATCTGAAAGAGTCATTGGGAATGCATTAAGAATTGTAGGAGTGCTTCTAGTTCGCCACTCGTTTTGCATTTCTAAGCCCGTTGCGTGGGTATAAGGTATAAGTTATTCTCGTCCTGCCTAATAAAAGCTTTTATTATGTATATGTCTTGAACTTTTATTTTCGATCCTAGCCTTATTTTATTTGATTGTGCTCTTTTCATAAATTGTTTGTGAAATTTAAGCCTCGACTAGAGCTCTAGGGCACTTCTATGTTTTGCAAGTGATGTAACAATATAATCGTGTTTTTTTTTCTCCAAAATATGTGTTTTGGTAACTCTTAGGTATTTATAAAGCTCTGATGGTTACTTTCATTTCATCCAAAAACTATTTTTGTCTCTAAACAGGTTTACAGTATCCAGTGAAAACACATGCCCTAGCAAAACTTAAATATTTTTATGACGCATCCTCATTCGCTCAAGTCAAATTAGTAAACTTAATTGGCAACGTTTATATACCATCATGTTAACCGTACTTTGCGTTCCGCAATTTCAAAATTGTTATGGAACGCACAGATTTTTTACTTAAAATTGCTCGACTTACAATATACACATATATCGTTATTTCTATTATGCTACTAATAGTTTGGCCCAATTATTATTTCTATTTTGAACGACATTATGTTCCTTAGTTATATTAGTTAAATATTCATAAAACAGTGAAGCCTAAATCTTTTTTCTTGTCCTTTATATATTGGTTACTTGTTTAAAGGAATTTCCATAGACATACATTTTAGATGCTGTTAGAAATAAAATTTATATAACAGTAAATATAATGCTTGCAAATAAATGCATTTTCTGAGCATTTGTTGTTGGCATTTTTTAAAACATCAAAAAAATGATTTCCTAAGAATTATGAGAATATGGCTATGGAGCGAGCTATGCTCGGAGTCTCTTTAAAGGATAAAATCCGAAACAAGGTTATCCGGAAAATAACCAGAGTTACCGACATCGCTCGCAGGATAAGTACGCTGAAGTGGCAGTGGGCTGGACACATCTGTCGAAGAACCGATGGCCGTTGGAGCAGACGAGTTCTAGAGTGGAGACCGCGAATTGGCAAACGGAGTGTAGGGCGCGCTCGATGGACCGACGACCTAAAAAAGGTAGCCGGCTCTGACTGGATGCGGAAGGCGGAGGATCGGGATCTCTGGCGCACCCTAGGGGAGGCCTATGTCCAGCAGTGGACAGTAATAGGCTGATTTGATGAAGAATTATGAGAATATAGAAAAGTATATATTTTTGGATCATTATTAACGAACTTGATAGAAAATATATAAATGTTCATGATTTGTTTTACAACATTCTGTAAATTCGAGGAATAAAATACAAAATGTCAGTATTTGCTAGTTTTCTAGAATAAAATAAATACAAATAAAAGGCTTTAATTACGATTCTTTATATTAACAAAAACGACGCTACGACTCTATACAAGAATGAATCATAAAAACAAGCTTCTCCTTGCTTTTTTTTCATACCACAAGCTTCTTTATAATGAGCGTTTCTAAATACCCGCTCCCGGTGCACCCGTGAGAATCTTTCGCGTTAGTATACTGAGGTTCCTTTGCACCCCGTTCCCTTGGTTACTGGTGGTAAAGTCAAATTTGGTATCGCTGGCTGCTCTAACAAAGGCTGGGTTTTTTTTCTTATACAATATTTCAACAAACATCCACCAAATATATCTACTGTTTAACGTTATGAATTTTAATGTCAAATTAGAAAATCAGCCACAACGGTTTTGGTTAAGAGGCATTTCAACAAAATCCCGTCAAAATGGTAAGAATGATCACAAAAACATCATTTTTATCAGTTTTACTATTCTTAATTTTTCCTTATATATATATATATATATATATATATATATATATATATATATATATATATATATATATATATATATATATATATATATATATATATATATATATATATATATATATATATATATTTTCTTTTTCTTCCTGGCATTAGTCCCGGCTTTTTGCCAGGGTCTGCCTTCCGACTAAGACCAATCGGTCCATATGAGTGGCGAAGTGGTTTTTTTGTGGAGCGATTGCCATCTGACCTCCAAACCCATTACTGGGAGAAACCAGGAAAGGAAAGGGAATAAGAGGCAGAAAGACTTGGAATATAGGGGAGGGACACCACTTACATGGATTGGATCGGGTTATGAAAGTGGTGGCTCGAGGTCCCGGGGTCGCGTACCTGTATGCCGGAAACCAAATATCGGACAGATAATTGGCTAGACACCCTCTGAGATGATATATATATATATATATATATATATATATATATATATAATATATATATATATATATATATATATATATATATATATATATATATATATACAATACAAATATACTTTATTGCACAACATAAATATACATATATACATTACATAAGAGCTAAAAGGACAGAAGTACAATAAGGCGGCCTTATCGCTAAAAGCGATCTCTTCCAGGCAACCTTTGGATGTTGGAGTTGTACAAACATGGGTGGTACATTAAATATAACATATACATAAACATACAAATAAATAAAAATAAATATAAATAAAATATGAATAAATAAATAATACAAGCGTACAAAAATACTCATATACATACATACATACATTCATAATATACATATAAATAAGTTCAATACATACACACTATACATACAAATCATTAAAAACAATTATTATAATAACACAAAGGCAAAATTACTGGCTTAAATAGTAATTTTTAAGTAATTTTTTAAAAATGTGCAGGCTTTTTGCACGTCTAATTTTAAAAGGTAAGGAATTCCATAGTCGGGCAGCTTAATAGTAAAGGAATTAGAGAAAAAGGAAGAAGAATGAAGAGGAATTTCAAGCAAGAAGTTACTGTTGGAGCGTAAGGAACGTGAGTGGGTGTCATGAAGAAACTTAAATTGTTTCCTTCAAGTATGGAGGAGTAGAAGGATTAAACAGCACTGAATAGAGAAGATGAGGTATGTGAGTATTCCTGCGAAGGCTGAATGGGGAGCCACTTAAGCTTATTACGAAACTCGGAAATGTGTTCATATTTACGTACACCAAATATGAACCTGATGCAAAGATTTTGAAGCCGCTCAAGTTTATTCAAAAGCTCCTCTTTAATATCAAGATAACATATATCAGAATAATCAAGAATTGGTAAAAGGAGTGAGTTTTCCAGCACAATTTTGGTGGATATTGGTAGGAAATTGCGCAGTCTACGCAGGCACGAAGAAGCAGCATAAATTTTTTTGCTAACTTCTACTTGTGGTTCCCAAGATAAATGCTGGTCCACAACCAACCCTAGATTCCTGACTGATTTACTAAATGGAATACAAGCTCCATTGATTGAAACAGATGTTATTTTACATTCATCAATTTTCCGCAATAATCTAGGACTGCCGATTACTATAGCTTGACTTTTGATAGGATTAATCATGAGCCCAAAATGTTTACTCCACGTTGAAATTTCTTCAAGGTCATTGTTTATCCTTTTGATGGTATTAGGAAAATCCGTGAGAGTACTTTGTGCGTAAATTTGTAAATCGTCAGCATACAGGTGGTAGTGAGAAGAAATTTTATGACAGATAGAATTAATAAAAATTGAAAATAAGAGAGGAGACAACACGCCACCTTGAGGAACGCCAGCAGTGATTGAGGACCATTCAGAATAGAATTCTTCAATTCGTATGCGCTGCCGGCGTCCGAACAAATAAGAACGAAACCAATCAATCACCTCAGGAGATATATTAAGAGAAATAAGTATAGCAAGTAGTATGTCGAAATCAACAGTGTTGAAAGCGTTACTGAAGTCTAATAATATCAGCACCGTCACCCTCCGATCATCCATACCCTGTCTGATGTCGTCGGTGATCCTGACTAAAGCAGTAGTCGTACTATGACCTTGACGAAAACCGGATTGTAAAGGATTTAAAAAATTATATTTTGATAGGAACATGCTAAGTTGCTTGTGAACAAGACGTTCAAGCACTTTTGATAGTAGCGGAAGAATGGAAATAGGACGATACTCAGAAAAAGTAGAAGGATTAGATTTTTTAGGCAGGGGAATAATTTGAGCATCTTTCCAGACTGACGGAAAGTCACCTTGGAGGATAGAGCGATTTAAAATGGATGTGATAATAGGAACCAAGAGGTCAATTATAGGAATGATCATTTTACGACTAATGCAGTCAGCACCCACTGCATCCGACTTAATAGCTATAATATTTCTCCTAACACCACATACAGTGAATTGAGTAAACTTAAAAGGAGGAACCTCAGGAGTTGATAAAGTGGAAAGATAACTTAAGGTGTTTAGTTTATTTGTACTATCAATTGTATTAAAAGAAGTGAAATGTTGATTAAGTGAGTTAATATTTATATTTTTGGGAAAAATAACATGTTTAGTTTTACCAACTCCGAGGGTTTTGAGAAACTTCCAGACTTTGACTGGATCATCTTCTTCAATGAAAAGGTGCTCAGCACATGCGTTACTATGTGTTAGTGATGTATTCACAACAGAAAAAGGAATATGAGCACGCAAGTAGATCGCAACACCTCCACCGACTCGTCCCATTCGATCATTTCTAATCAATTGAAAACCCGGTAATGCGTAAGAGGTAGACTGTAAGCATGGTTTAAGCCATGATTCAGATATCAAAATTGCATGTATGTGTTTACTAGTGAAAGTTGACAACAAATCCGGATAATGTGCAGGAATACTCTGAGCGTTGATATGGACTATGTTAAAATTTTTCGGAACATCCGAGAAATAGGAACTAAGATTTTCGCCGAGTGATGGAATGCTATGAAAACTTTCAATGCTGTCAATGCCTTCAGATCTGGAAGATAGGGATAGAAAGGAATCATTATTGCTATTATTAATTGCCATTATTTTGTGTATAAAATATGTATATATATATATATATATATATATATATATATATATATATATATATATATATATATATATATATATATATATATATATATATATATATATATATATATATATATATATATATTATATAATATATTATATATATATATATATAATATATATATATATATATATATATATATATATATATATATAATTATAAATAAATTTTATAAATTAATATTAAAATAATAAATATAGATAAAAAAAAAGATCAATAATTATATGATAAAAAAAAGAAATAAATAAATAAAATAAAATAAAATAATAAAAATAAAAGTTTGTTATTCAACATACCCGCCAGTTGCAAGAAAGAAATCAAAAAAAAAAAAAAAATTAAAATACACACAAAGATAAAGGAAATTAAAACAAAAAAAGAACTAAAATTAAAAAAAAAAATACATAAAAAAGAAAACAAAAAAAGTAATAATATTAACAAGATATCACCAAAGCATAATTGACGAGATAGTACAAGAATCCGATCGTGGCACTTGTCTTTAATAATCTGTGCTACAAAAATAATAAATTGTGTTTCACAAGTTACAATTTTGTTACAAATTTCAATGATTAAAAATAATATTGAAGATAAAATTTTAAATAAATAATTGTATTAAAGGCAAATGTTCTAAAAACAACTAATATTCAAAAACAAAGTAATGATCTTATTTATGGTGACATATACTAAATAACATATGCTTTTATACTGAAACAACAAAAAAGAAAACAAAAGCATCACACAAGAAAATTAAAAACATGAGAGCGTAAACTATGAGAAAAATAAAAAAAAGGAAATAACGAAAATTAAATAGAACTAAATAATAAATATTATTTCTTTACCAATCTTTTGGCACGCGGTACCATCACTTTGTCGGTTGCTTTTGTTATGGTGTTTTGGACAACGGGAGACTTATTATTGGTACCCGAAAGAGAAATAACTTCAGCCTTTGTTTCAACGCGATGTCGAGATCCATCCGGACCTATGATGTGGATCCATCCATTTCGTGACCAACACTTGCCAACTCCAAATCGCTGTCTTGCCTCAAGAAAAGCATCATGACGGTCTTTGGTGAGGAATTCAGACTGAGTGATCCCACTGCCCTTTAATTTACCTTTTGCGAACCAAACCATGTCCCGTGTTGACACATCAGTAAATTTTACTACAATGGGCCTAGGCTTATCAGAAGATCCACCCAACCGATATGAGGTCTTTATGCAAGAGGATGAAAAATTGGGTAGCATCAAATGTTTACCTACTAGCCCGGTGATGCTCGTCTTTAATTCTTCAGCTTTTTGTTCTGGTACACCATGAAACAGTACAATTTTGCGCCTTCTTCTCATCTCCTGCCTATCCATCTCAATTGCGAGAAACTCAACCTGACGTTGCAAGGTGCTCAGGAGTGAAAGAATGAGACTTTTAAATAGATTGAATTCTGCTGCTAAAGTCGATGTCGAGACTGGTGATGCTGCCTTGTGAAGATCGTGTTGGAATTCACTCATTTTTGTGGTAAATAAGTCAGTTAGTGCAGTCATTGACTCTTTGATTGATTCCATGTCTTCAAAAAATGACGAACTTTAAATTAAATGTGTAAATTATATAGGATTCTTCTTGCTGGTGGTTTCGAAATTGCAACCTATTGAAGATTTACAACATAAATTCTTGCAAATATATTTCATGGGAATATGGAAGAACTACTTGACCAGCGTCAAGTGATCATCACAGCTACGAAAAGAGCAATTCTCCAAGATCTTTCGGTTGAATCAAGCTAAAGAGTGTTCGGAAGAGTATATTCTATGATGATGATATTCGATGATATTCTATCTACTATCTACTACTATCACAACTAAAGTGAAAGGAAACGATTTGTAGTTGACAACAGTAGGATCGTGCCATATTCGCCATTTTTTTCCAAAACATGCAAGGCACTTTGTAATGTTGAGTATTGCAATTCGGTCAAGTCAATAAATTTGCAAATATGTCACGAAAGGGAGCGAAATGGTATCCATCCATTGGTATCCAAACATCCAATATCAACGATGAAATCACGCGCTATCAAGTTGGTAGATATGTGAACTGCAATGGAGCAATTTGGCATATATTCTCATTTCCTATTCAAGAACGTCATCCCACTGTTGTACATTTGGGGGTGCATCTAGAGAACGGTCAGAGAATATATTTCACAGCGTCAAATGCTGCTCAATGTGCCGGAACACCTCCAGCAACAACACTGGCTGGTCAGTCTTTGAGATTTATCAAAGTGATCCGTTCGCACGAACGTTGCTTTACTCGGAAATGCCACGTTATTGCCACTTGGAACGCTACATCGAAGAAATTTCAACGTCAGAAGCAAGACGACGCAGTTCCTGGTATACAGATATACGTTCTACTGATGCTATTGGTCGAATTTACACAGTTCATTCAAAGAATGATGAATGTTTCTTTATTATTTGCTATTATTTGCTATTATCATTTCAACATGCTTCCCATCGAAACCGCGTGACCTGTGGAACAATTACAAAGATAACATGTCAGAAGACATTTTACTTCGAATTCGTGTCAGCCCGATCTTGGGGTGAATGAGAAGAACAGCATAACCAGGCTTTGCTCATGATCGACGATACTCGTATGTGTTACCTCATGTGCGGCAGTTTGTTAGTTAGGTTAGGAATGTCGGCGCCACATCGCAGAATGAATGATGCACCTAATAGAGAATTGGAACCGTGAGCGTAAATATGATCCACATAAATCCAATCATCCAAATTGTTGCAATTGATGATGGTGGTTTATTTTTTGGTGGCTTATTTTTTTTGGATGTCCCCGATGGAACTGGAAAGACATTTCTCATGTCATTGATTTTGGCCACTGTACGTGCGAGATCTGAAATTGCGGTAGCAATTGTAAGACGGATGCCGTACGGCTTAGTCAGCGTTAAAATTGCCATTAAATCTTCAAACTACTGAACAACCGACATGTAACATTTCGAAACACTCCGCAATGGTTTGACCATTAGCTTTAGTAGCATCAAAAATCATCATGTAGGACGAATTCACAATGGCACACAAACGCGCATTGGAAGAGAACCAGACCGAACATTAAAAGATCTGCGCAATGACTGGAGATGTTTTGGTGGTGCAATGATTTTATTATTGGGCGATTTCCGATAAACACTACCAGTCATCCCAAGATCTACTGCTGCCGACGAAATAAACGCTTGCCTCAAAGCATCAAATCTGTGGTGATATGTAAAGCAACTTCAACTGTCTGTAAATATGAGAGTTGCATTGTTGAAAGATCTATCTGCTGATGATTTCTCGAAGCAATTGCTGACGAATCCTGTTGACAAATCGAGCGGTTGATTTCATTTCCTCCATTTTTTTGCAATTTCGTCTCATCAAAGCGAGCTTATCAACAAAGTATTCCTGAATATCATTGCTAACCATAAAAATACTAAATGGTGAAGTGAGTAAGCAATTTTGGCGGCTAAAATTAAAGATGTAGATGACTACTCAATTTTAAAATTCAAAATCAAATCGTAGGTACTCTGTATTCATTCAAATCTATCGACTGTGTAACAAACGAAGAATAAGCCTCTAATTATCCAACTGAATTTTTAAACTCCTTGGATGTGCATGTTGGCTCGGTAGTCATCAAGCTTAGAAATTTAAACCAACCAAAACTGTGCAATGGAACGCGTTTGGTGATAAGAAAACTGATGAGCAATGTGATTCACACGTCGATACTTAAAGGAAAATTTAAAGATAAGAAAGTTCTTCCAACGATTCCGATGATCCCAACGGATATGCTCTTTGAGTTTAAACGAATTCAATTCCCGATTCGTTTTGCCTTCGCCATGACGATCAACAAATCACAGGGCCAATCCTTGACTATTTGTGGCCTCAATCTAGAAAATGCATGATTTTCTCATGGTCAATTGCACGTGGCATGCTCAAGTATCGGCAAACCATCCGCTTTATTTGTAGTTGCATCTGACCAAAAAACAAATAATGTCATTTAGCACAAGGTGCTTGAATGAAAATCCGATTAAATAATTAATCCGAGTGTACACAATCTGCACAACATAGTATTCAATCATTTTTTTCTGACATGTGTTTGAAGTACTTAGTTATTATTATTTTTTAATTTTTAGTCTCATTCTGAACGTATTCATCATCATTCATCATAATAAAATACTTATATATTTATGTAAGTTTGTATCAATGTATAACTGTATCCTCAAAGCCTAAATTAGTTCAGCCAAAAGGTAACACGACAATCATTGACTGTTAGGCGGTACGAAGTTCGCCGGGTCAGCTATATATATATATATATATATATATATATATATATATATATATATATATATATTATATATATAATATATATATATATATATATATATATATATATATATATATATATATATATATATATATATATATATATATATATATATATATATATATAGATATATATATATATATATATATATATATATATATATATATATTATATATATATATATATATATATATATATATATATATATATATATATATATATATATATATATATATATATATATATATATATATATATATATATATATATATATATATATATATATATATATATATATATATATCTATATATATATATATATATATATATATATAGTATATATATATATATATATATATATATATATATATATATATATATATATATATATATATATATATATATATATATATATATATATATATATATCTATATATATATATATATATATATATATATATATATATATATATATATATATATATACATATATATACATATATATATATATATATATATATATATATATATATATATATATATATATATATATATATATATATATATATATATATGTTGATAAAACAATATTTATGTACAGCAGTCTTACGGAAAAAAACATGTTGATAATGAAGAAGATAGTGCATTGAAAGCTGGAAAATAATTTAGAAGGTAACTATCGTCACAGCAATCTACGTAATTGATGTGATAATAAATAATAAAATCTTTTGGCGTAGTATTTACATATTTACTCTTAAATATTTTGAAAGAAGAGTTTTGAGCGTAACCTCTTTTTATTACTTATTTTGTTTCAATTGTATAAAGACACATCAAAAGTGTTTTATGACCAGAATTCACGCTGAAGCTGACCAATATGTAAATGTTTTTTATTTGATAAATCTATTTATTTTCTTTTTGAAATTGTAAATAGTAGCATCTTCGTATCAATTATTTTATAAATATTTTAACATGAACGACCGCCGTATTTATTTTCAATATTGGTTTTTCCAAGAAATATCGAGAGAATCATTATTAAAAATAAATATAATAAAATATCAGAAACTATAGAATTTCATCAGCATGCGTATTAAAATCTTCATATCACTTTCTTTTAGGTAAAAACGTCAGAACTATACTTAAAGTATAGGATATATAGAACTCCGCTGCATGCGAGAACTACTTTATATTTTAATCTACTGGACAATGACATGCTAATACCAATAAGTTGAATGTATTACATTCGATTTTATTACATTTGACAAGCACTTATAATCTTGAGGTGATGAAGTGAGTAGGGTACAAATTAAACGAATTCTTGATTGTAATTTAAACAACTATATTATTCGACGTCACGCAGTGTTATTACTTAAATAATTTTCTGTACATTTTGTCTTCGTATTTTCCGATTGTGTCGATTGAAGAGAAAAAAGATAAACATATAAACATTAGGTAATATTGTAATTATTATATAACTGTTAACAATATTAAAGTATATTTAATTACTTTATGCAATACATTTAATATTATTTATATAAAATGCTGAATCATATACGTGCTTGTCATAGTGGTAATTATTTAAAGTATTATAAAACTTAATGCAATTAAACGAAGGTTAGTGTGATTTTTTTGACATTTTTAGTATCCCTCCTTCTTTCTATTGGTCCGTTAAGGTGCGGAGCATCAAAAAATATGATAACGAAGTTTTCAGAATCTGAAATATAAAATAATAAATTAAATACAAATATGTCTACATTTTAAACTGTTTTAAATAACAAATAATTTAAGCAACTCACAGTTGCCGCTGTTTGTACTCCAACGGCAACTAGGCCCATAGCACTAAGTCTAATAGGTGTTTGGACATTGTATAGAAAAATTAAGACAATTTTTTTATTTTTTTCATCCATACATTCCCATGGCAGGTCATAAACTGCATCTTTTATAACATCACTCTAAAATTTTAGAAAAATATACTTTATAGATATAAAACGACAAAATATAATTTCGAAAACAGGTCTTTACTTTAGCCTACCGCTAAAGTTCCACTCGCTTCGCTCACTTTACGCGAAAAGTAACTCGTTTAAGGCAATTTTTTTTTCTAAAGCACACACGACATTGCTTAAACATAAACTATATATTCTTGATTGTTTTTTTTTTATAAAAGAATCATATTTTAGGATAGCTTACCTTAGATCCAATGAGTTCAAATATAAATGATGTTTGTACTAATTGTTGATACATAATGACAGTGAGGAGGGTATAACTTACAAAAGATTCAGCATTCTGTTAATTTTAAAAAGAAACATTCAAATATTACATTTATTTTAAAAATATTTATAATATAAATTAAATTACTATTATTATTATTAAAATCCAAGAATGTACCATAAAATGTATATACATTTATATTATTTTAGTATGTTTAAAATATAAGCGGTTTCTTTTCTATTTGTATAATAATATAATAAGAATAAATTATATTTAACTTTAAGTAATATTTTATCTACACAAATATAAAACAGGCAAAAATCAACAAAAAATACTTATAAGGGGTTGTAATATTTTGTTAGTGTGGTTAAGACAAATATGGTGACTCAGTCAGTCTTTTGGTTATCCACTTTTTCTAAGAAATTGCGTGCTTTGTGGCAGAACCAGGAAAACCACAACCGGCTTCTATATGAAGTTTTGCTTATATATATATCCCTCGATGTTCTGTAGATAGTCTAATAAAATTTGTAATTAAATTGCTCACCAAAGCTGACATTTCTAACAGTAAAATACATCCTGAGACTTGGTGAAAAAAATAGTACACGCACATCATAACGCCAAATGCATTCGAAAAGGAATTCATAAACCTGGATATAGTTAAAAGAAATAAAAAACGATATATAATTAAACATTATTACGTACATTACATGTACATATATCCAAACAATAAAATAATATATTTCTTACTCCATAATCAATTTATGATGTTCAATATTATCTTTCAACATGTTAAATATCACTTGAGATTCTGTTTTGCTATACATGATGCCGTTACTTCTACCTTTACTTGCCTCTGCTTCTGGTCTAGGAAAATTTTCGAGGTGGTGTATCAGAATTTTCAAATGACCCCACACGTGAATCACAATTATAGACATAAGAAGGTCATATGTGCAGAAGGAAGAGGAGCCATCATATATTAACATTAGATTAATAATGAAAATTATGGCGTATATAATATTATTTTCTTCGAATGGTATGTAGAAGTAAACAGGGTATTCATAGAGGGTACCGTTTTCTATACTGTGGTCGCTTGCACTGAATACTCCTGATCGTATGTTATTGTGCAATGGTATCAAGTGGAATGAAAATGAACCCATATATAATTCCACTAGAATCCAAACTGTGAAGTATTCTAAAATTTTATTCACTTGCTTGTGTACCTGTAAATGCATAAAGTAAAGCAGTTTTATAAATATTAAGAGAATCTCTGTCATGTGTGATATTATTGCGATTGTCATTGTAACGACTATCGCTTAACGTTTCTGTTAACGGTTTAATTGTGTAAAAATTTCAACCAACATCTCAAGAAGCGAGTGCATCAATAGTAATCGGAAGTAGAAGAAAATTTTACTTGAGACAGTGTGTATTGTGAAGAGGATTGGCTAAATATAATAGTCCTTAACGTGGATACGTTAAGGACTATTATATTTAGCCAATATAAAAACGTCACTATAAATAGCCAAAAAAACGTCAATATAAAAACGATAATTTTAATAAACAAATAAAATCAATAAACAAAGTACACTTTTATATAGAAGTATGTTTAAGAACATAAAAAGTAAATCATTTGTATGACGGATGATTAGGTTACATATACCTACATTTTGTTACATTTGAAATAATATTACTTATGCAAATTTTTGGATCTTTGCACACAGAAACCGACTTAAAATTGATTAGTCAGCTGACCAGTATCTATTTCTTGTAAGACCACTAATCAAATTTTATATTAATTACCCTATACTACGGTATGAATTATAAAAGTGTGTATAAACCTCAAAGTACTATTTTTAAGTTTTTAAACGATTTTAAACAATTTTGTGCCATCTAGATTGTATGTTAATTTTAGATTGTAAATTAATTATTAATAATGTCATGATATGTGGTTAGTAAAATATTATGACAAGTACGGATAAAATACTAAAAAAAAGTGAAACTGCACTTACAAATACAAATATAATTAAAATATAAGCATTAGTTTACCTTCATAGCGTAATTTGATTTATTCTTGTGGTGAAATAGATGTATCTTTAAAACAAAATCCGCAACAGTTTTTCGATAAGATTTCATTAATGGCATCGAAACCCTTTGCTGAAAATAAAGTTCTCTTGAAGATGACACGATGTAAACAATGACATTACATTGTCTATAGATTTATTACTTGCGAAGAATTATAATTATTATATGATTTAATATATGTACTTTATAAAAGATGATATATATATATATATATATATATATATATATATATATATATATATATATATATATATATATATATATATATATATATATATATATATATATATATATATATATATTATCTTTTATAAAATACATATATTAAATCATATCTTGTAAGCTGAAAGATTAATATGTAACACTAAAATTCTTAAGAAATATTTGAAAAACTAAACATCGAGACGATAGCTCTATGACAAGTAATACAAGTGTAGATATGTAAACGGTAACTAAAGTATCATAAACATTCTATTATCAGCCAGAGTTCTTCCAAAGTAAAACCCGACAAGTCTCGTCTATTTCTGAATTATAGCTATTTATTAGATCTAATTTTACACATTGATTTTTTTAAAAATATAATTTTTAACCAGGTAGTACTTTATTAGGAATTTTAAGAATTACCAAAGACACAGCATTCATTAAAGCAACTATATATACTTGTCCAAGTTTGAAAAAATCAAGCCTTTTTATATTTAATTTCAAATAATATAAGCAGTTTAGGAGCACCGCAGTCCAAAATACCAGTAAGAATTTATAATGTCTTAGAGGTATATATTTGGGCTCTTCTTTGTACGCTTCGTACAGTTCATTAAACGGCCATCCGCCCATTAAACGTAAGTGATGTTTAACTTTCTTCATATATATTATATCGATTGGTGTGGAGACTTCATCATTTCTGAATCAAATAAATATGATTGATATTAACAAATAAATTTATAAGCCACCAACATACTTCTGCATACATACGTATCTTTTCATCTTCTGCATACTTCTTTAGCTATTAAAATTTCTTAAATGATTCAGTAGATCAATGTTTCAGTTTAAAAAGGTATTCAAGTATAGAGACAAAAACTCCCAATATTTTGTTTCTCTTTTCTGTCTCTATATCTCCTAAAACTTTACTTAAATATGCTAAATTTATAAGTTTTACGCTTATAATTAAGCTCAAAATTTTAAGTAAATATAGTTTTTATGTAAGAAAAAATTACATTGAAACAATCTATTGAAAAGTTAATGTATAGTAGTTACTAGATAATAATTGTAACCAAAATTCAATGCTATTATTAAAGTGAATAAAAACTAAATAAGTAAGTACATACTTCTGTTTTTTGCTGAAGAACATTTTGTACGTTTGTCTGTATACTAAACAGTAAAGCTCGTATTCACGGAAACCGAAACGTCGTATTAATTGCAATATCTATAATTGCACAGTAGTTTCATAGAAGTTAATTGGAAAAAATATATGACATAGGTATTTAACTATTATATAATTACCGATCAGAAAATTAAAATGAAAAATGTACGTATTAAAAATTTATAATACATAAATTGCCTTCCTTGGAATCATTTCTACAGTTTTTATGGAACATTATTAACTGAAGTAATTATCAACGTCAATAATTGTTGTTGAACTAAGTTTACTAAGTTCACCCGATTCCGCCTAGATACTGTTTATATATTAATTAAAGTATAGACCATGTAGCATAGTGGAAAGCAAACTCGACTCTAAATGCTATATGTGTGTTGATTTGACGACACTTTCAATGAGCAACAAATTATACTATTTTCCCACTTGTGCAAGCGTGGCATTCGAGCATCTCACTACTCAAAATCCAAATCTATTATCTCAAATTTATTGATACACAGTGTTTTGGCTCACTCAGCTTATCCTGCGATAATCAGGATAAACCGTCAATACAAAATAAAAAGAAAACAATTTGAGATTATATTAACATTTATTTTTTACATATCTCCTCCGGGGAAAGGGTACAGAAGACAGTGGTACGATCTATTTCCCGATCATACTAGTGATTTGTGTGTGTAAGTGAAAGATAACGTCGCTATAATTTAAGCCCGTCAAGTGCGAGCTGGACGCAACAACGCGAAATGAGTGTTGCGTACATATTTATGATTGTACGTCAACGGAAAGTACAGTAACTTAATTAAGTTGACAAAATTAAATTAGCAAACGTATGCACTCATTTTAAATGAAATAAATTACAGATATGAGATTGTTATAGTTTTTTTCTATGATATCTTTTCAATATTCGGCTTTTTTTTTAAATTCACGTTGTTAGTTAAGGAGGTAGCTCCTTGCCAAATTTTATAGCTACAACGTCAACAGGAATAGCCTTATGGGTTTTGTCCAGGCGGATATTTCATAGAAATTGGGGCAAAAATGTATCATAAACGCTCGTATCTCAATTGAGCTGACTTACAAGGTAGGTTTTTCTATGTTTCAAGGGAATGTACACCCAGGTCTAGCCATGCTCGCGATCTTGACAAAAATCTTGATTGACAGACAGGCAGACGGACGACAAAGTGATACTATAAAGGTACAGAAGGTTTTTAGGGTGCAGAACCTTAAAATATAAATGAGATTATCGATCTTGTGCTCATTAACAAATTGAGATATCTTAGAACAATATATTACGAAAATAAAGTTTAGATAAGTGTAATCAGAGATTTAGAAAACTCACCAAGAGTAAGCCTTAAGGCTTTTTTATTGTTCGTAATATAGAGGAAGTTTAACTGTTAATCAGATTTGTCGACGGATAAAAATAAATTGTCCTAATTGTTAACCTTTTGTTTCCGTCATGGTGGTTTCGGATAGCGTTTTATTGTGAGCGTGATGGTTGTGAGTTCAATTCCTATCGGTGGGACTAATTATTTTCTACTCTGGCCTGGCAAAATGTGGCCGTATTAGGAGATCAAACATGGGTGATGTAATACGCAATGTCTCGAGTTCAGACGAAAAGCGAAATAACTTAATATCTAGATTCTCTGTATGTCTGCCAAATGCGGATACTAGCGTGAAGCTAATAAAAAATACTTACAATTTTAATATAAATTAGGGTAAAATTTTTTATGCTTTACATAAATAATTTAAAGTAAAAATACCGATTTTAAAACTTGCAAAAATGCATTGCATTTTTACAAGTTTTGCATTTGCATTATTTAATGATTGGCATAACGTGTTTTCATTATTAAACTTCAATATGTGGCACTCTAACGTATTACACAAAAATAGCATTAATTATTGTACGTTACATTCAATTATTAGCAATACCGTTCTCGCGGACTTGGTGATCCAGAGCGAGGATATATTACAGAGATTATAATTATTTAAGTACCCTCTAGTGTTGGAATGAAGTCCACACGTATGATGGGTACATTTAGAGACTTTTGCACTGTGCCATGAACTTTGAAAGTACAGAATTTATTTTTAACAATTGCAATAATTTATTTCTAAAGTGCGCCTTAAATTCGGACGGAAAGCTAAGAAAGGAGCATTTTGATTCTATATTCTCTCTGTCTATCCTACTACGTGCGATATGATGTTAGAAGATGGTGTACATTTTTGATTACAGTTAGTCAGTCAGTAAATAGCTTACATATACTTCATAGTAGTTATTATTAAATTCTACAACAATAAGGCACAGTCCTCAATAGTTTCAAAATCATATACTTATTGACATTTATATATAGTTTCCAATAAATTACTCATTAATATTTTTTTTTAATATTAGAGATTCAAACTAACCAATAGTAAATTCAAATAAATGCTTAGTAATTTGGATAAATGTGCAAAAAGCTATAGAAGTAAACCAAGTCGGTCACTAATTTAATCTTCTTAAGCCTAATTAAGATTGACAGCGCTAATTGTATCCCCAACTCAGTTAATATGCACAAGGCAGAACTGGCCTTAACAGAATTGCTTTTACCCACTTCAAATTAAACTCTCATGTGACCCAAAATAATAATACGTAAGTTAATATAAATGATCATTTTAAGAATATTTTTTTAATATAAGGATTTGTGAGGAAAATAATATACGGCCATGTCAGGTGTCATTTAATGAGGTTGATAAGAATTCGCCGAATTGTTCGATGGAAAGATCAAAGTAGAATGTTGGAAAATTATAAATTATGTACATTATGTATGTATATTTTTTTATTATTTTACAAGCCTTTTTTTATTATAATCTCATGTTTTTCCTGTTCACTTCCACGTTGACAGAATATTTTTCGGTCAATTTTTATAAATGAATAAGCAAAGCTTACTAAGTTTTCTTTTCATTAAAACAAATTGAAAATTGGCGCAGCGTCTACTAAAAACGTGACGGCTGTGGGTTCGATTCCCGGATCGAATTAATACAATTTCCTCGCTCTGGTAACAACACAAAACGCTGCATAAGTTCCGCCAGTCTACACTGAATATCTCTGAATTGGGCGGAATGTGGGGAATGGAGTATCTTAGCACTAGGTTGAAGGAAATAGCTCGACGCTATTTATTTATTAAACTAAAACTATACAATAAATTTAATTTATTTACATGGATTATTAATAATTTTATGTTTATTTTTTTGTTAAACTTAACTTAACTTAACTTGCTTTTTCCCTGACGTAGCAGTGTAGGCAGAGGGGACCGTTGATAGAAATTAATGACTTCACCTATATATATAATAAAAGGATAAAAAAGTCATTTCTGTACGTAAAATATTTAAAAAAAATATTATTTGGGTCTAAAAGCTAGCTAGCTAAAAATCCACTCAGGAGAATATTTCACTGTCTGTCTGTCTGTCTGTCAGTCTTTCTATCTATCTGTCTGTTTATTTGTCCTCCAATCAGGCAAAAACTACTGGACAGAAATGAATGAATTTTTGTAAAGGTAGTTTTATTCCATTCTCACTTAGTAACAGTGGCAAATGACATATTTTTTAAATTTAAACATAAAAGCAATTGAAAATGATTTGTAACTATTACTGTAGTAGTCACAGTAATAGTTACGAATCATTTTACTTACGTCGATTAATAGCAAGATATAATAGATTTTATAGAATAAATTACTTAATTTCATTGTAATATGAGCGTTTTTTAAGTTTAAATAATGTTTTTTTGAATAATATATAATTTTAAGCATTGCAAGGCGATGTTTGAAATAGAAGATGGTAGTAGGTAGTAGTAATAGAAGATGGTACACGTATCAGAACAAGAATAAAGAACGCGAAGAACGCGGTGTATTTAAATCAATTTACTTCGAATTTCTAAAAAATAAATAGTGTTGGTATGATTTGGATTATAAATTTCAAGTGTGGGAAGTGGATATTGTATTTTTTACGCTATGATAGAAAAGCTAGAACATAATCAGTTTAGACTAATTGTTAATTAAATATACGTTTACATTTTAATATATACATACAAGAAACATATAGGTACATTGATCGTGATTTTAATTAATAGACAAGAGTGATCCAAAAAAAGACTACGTGAAAATCGAAGAATTGCATTGTGATGTTGGTATAAAATTTTAGAACGAACGCGACTTAAGCGCGAACTTAAGCGGGAGAAGCCGCAGGCGGGTCGCTAGTATAAGAATAAAAAAAACATTTAAAATGAAATATGCCATAATATCGACGTATAATCGACTAACAACCAACAAAATGAATAGTTATTGTAGTATGTAATTGCACTGCATTGTATAAGCCTTTCCATTTACGTAGAATAATAGAATATTTCCACTTGCTTCAGGTATGATAAAAATTTTAATTTCATTTTTATTTTTTTTTTAATTAAATTTTTTTTTATAATTTATAACAGCAACATAAAGAGCTTACTTACTTACTTACAACAATAACTAAATTTTAATTAGAATTTTAGTATAAGACGACTTGGATTCCGTCTTTCGGACAATTAACATAAATACCTCCTCCATTTTGTAATCGGTTAAAAGTTAACTTAATTTTTTTTTCTCTCTATTTTTAATCTTTGGTATACAAGAATTGAAGGTGAGGAATTGTACCTTCGTGATAGTGGAAGCTGGACTTAAGCGAATAAATCATATTTAAAGAATTTCTCTCATATCTCTATTGTAGTATTGAAAAATTGTCGCCTGCCGTCATCAGCCTATTAATTATCATATAAATTATCAATATATCATTGATGATGACTGCAAGAAGCAAATATAATTATATTTTTTTAAAAAAATTACGAAACACCTACAAAATATGAAGGTTCTCCTCGATATTCCTGGGATTACATAATCAGGTCCTGGTGTAGTAACAATGGGATTACTTAAAGGGGGTACCCTTTTTTACTACTCTCTTTTTAAAGAATACAGAATAACTTAAATTGGTTCACAAATGGCTAAGACATCGAGAGATAAAAGAAATATATATCGAACATAGAACCTCCTCCTTTGTGGAAGTCGGTTAAAAAAGAAAGGAAGACATCCTTAATACACTCATTTTTGTGGAGAAAGTAAATAAAAACAAGGTAATATTATTGGCATTGTTAAGGTCTTATAATTTTAAATAAGTATAGTCAGTAAATAATATTTACCGTAATTACAAATCATGATAGAACAAATTGATAAATGTAGTAGCAGTCCCTTTATTTATAATGTAATTTACTCAATCGTTATATAAGGGTTTCGAATACAGCAAAATTAATTTATAACAAGCTTTTGATAGTAAAAGTTGTGGAGAATTAGCAGCTGAAAAAGAAAATGCCTTTTTTAAATAAATACAAGTAATAATGTTTTTATTTTATAATATTCGTTAAAACGTCTAAATTACGTATTGAAGCTTTTTATATGATCACTTATATTGAAGTTTATATTTTAAGCTTTTTTAATTATCTGCTATGTATATCCTACAGACGCGTACATGTAATTTTCATGACATCTCGCTTCTCCATTCAACATTTAATTTCAAAGAGTAATTTTCTCATTAATTAATCTTTTCGAATCAATGCTTCCAATATACTAGAAAAATAATCAAAAGTAATAACTTATAGCAAAAAAGATCCTTCAACTCCAATGGACTTGAAATATATGAAGAGAATAAAGTTTTATTTAAATTGGCTGGGAGCTTGGCCATTTGAAGATCTATACAAAGTGTATAAGGAGGAACCAAAGCGTTATCCTTTACGAAACAGCAAAATTTTAACAATATATTACGTCTATGTATTTATAAGTGGCTTCATATATGTCAAAATGCATAAAAATGAACTGAATTTCTTCGAACTTGGACACAATTATATAACACTCTTAATGAATGTTGTTAGTTTAGTAAGTGTTTTATTTTTTTTAAATTGCTATTTCACATTGCATTACAATATTTCTAGTGATATTCCACCTGGGGCGGAATTTTTTTTAGTTAAAATTTTATTGGTTCATTTTATGAATAATAAAAAAATTAAGAAAAATAATGTTAATCTTTTAGATATAATCACATTTATAATGTTTTTGACAAAGGGCGGCGGCACACTAGGACGGTTTACCTACCTAGGACGGGTACCTTTCCTACTATATATGGGGCATAGCGTGTAGTTAAAGAAATATATATGTATATATATATATATATGTATATGTGTGTATATATATATATATATATATATATATATATATATATATATATATATATATATATATATATATATATATATATATATATATATATATATATATATATATATATATATATATATATATATATATTCACGCTATGCCCATATGAAGTATTTTATTTTTGTTTTTGTATGGATTTTTACAGACAGATCTCACAACCAATGTGTGAATATCACCGCTCCTAGATGTATTTGCTCCTAGGAATTTTTGTTTTTTAGTTATTATTAACTTCTAATGTTTTTATTTTAGCAAAGACTCATAATGCCTCTAATGAAATCGTATCACAAAGCCATGGCCCATTTCATATTAAACTTTCATTTATTTCACCATAAACACAGATCAAATTATGCAATGGAAGTAAGTAAAAGAGTATAATTTTTATGTTTAAACTGTAGTACGTAATTGCGTTGAGTTTCTAATAATTTTTGTTTTATGTTAACATCTTTTAATATATACATATGAAAAGTTTTACATCGTGCTAATTTCTCTTTTTCAATTTAGACGTACAAAAATTTATATTACTAGTAATAACTAACAATTATTAAATAGTAAAGCTTTATATATCTATATTGTCATGAAACATAGAAAAATATTCAGAATAATAAAAAAGCACTTATAGAATAAGATGTTTCAAATTTCCAGCTGTAGCATAGAAAACTTCACAATGAGATAAACTTAATTTCTTTACAGGTGTATAAGCAAGTAAACACATTATCCTCATGGTACACAATTTATCTTTATTCACAAATGTATATCGGTTGTATTATGTTCAATTTACCTCCACTTCTAAATAACATACTATCCGGTGCATTTCAAAACAACGGTTATTCCCCGACAAATGGCACAGCCCCGACATATGAATATTCTATGTACTTATACTATCCATTCAAAATTACAAATATAGAATATGGATTTATTGCAATTTTCAATATATTAATAACAAGTGATGGTGCCTACTTATTTTGTACGTTCGACGTTTTAATGTCAATCATAATATTCCACGTTTGGGGTCATTTGAAAATTTTAAAGTATAATCTTGAAAACTTTCCAAGACCAGCGATAGATAAAACTGATCTAGGAAATAATTATACCAAAAACTCTATGTATTCAGAAGAGGAATTACAAAATGTCTTTGAAATATTAAAAGAGAATATTGAACATCACAAATTAATTATGGTGTAAGTATATACCTTTTTTTTAAATGTACAAAGTATTTAACCTTTTTGAACTATAGTATACATTCATACATACTAACAGGTAGTAGGTCACCATCTTACTGTAAATTCAATTGGATTCAATCTCCACAGAATTAATTTTTGATAAAGAGAAAGAAAATAGAAAACAGAGAAAAGGACGAACAGAGTGTCATGACACTAGATTCTCTCTGGCTACAAAATATGAATCTAAAGAATCTCAAATATTCAATAAGCCTGCATATTAATTCTATTACAGTCGATTTTTACCATGCTTACAATTATTTATTCAAATTAAAAATATTAAAATCATCCAAAAATATGTTGTTGTATGTAAAAATGAAGCAGAATAAGTTGAAATTATATTGTATATAATTATCATTTAATATGTGACTTTTTATTTATCTCTAGATTCAAGAATCTCGCTACAGATGCTTTTGGTGTTATGATATTTGTGTATTTAACATTTCATCAAATCATTGGATGTATTTTACTTTTGGAAGTATCTGCGATGGTAAAATTTTAGTTTTTTTAATAGATAATTACTGTAATTTTATTGATTTATTGTAATTTCATTTAGGTAAGATACGAGACCTTTTTTTAAGTTTATTATATTATATTTCAATACATGGACTGTTTATTTTGCAAGTTGTGTCCATATTTTCGTGTTTCACCAGTATGTACTCCACCATTCCATGAAATCTGGTCTATTAGTTACTATTTAGTCAATATGTAATTCAATCATATAAATTAATTTTAGGTTTATTAAATTAAGTTTCATTACGATATATATATATATATATATATATATATATATATATATATATATATATATATATATATATATATATATATATATATATATATATATATATATATATATATATATATATATATATATATATATATATATATATATATATATATATATATATATAAAGTTACATAATGTTTAGAGGCTGGACGGTAAATAGACTAAGATAAATGTAAAAATCGTTTAATTTCAAAATAAAACAACATTTGAAAACCAATCAAATTTTGCTTACAAATATTGACACATTATAAAATTGAAGTAGTATTTTAAATTTTAGACATCAAATAAATTGTTAAAATTACAAGACATAGATAGTATTTACTTAGCTACCAACTACTGGATATCTTTATATCCTTAGGGTGATTTTATTTTTATTTTAGCGGTCTTCCATAACGTGTGGATAGTAATTTTATAGTTTTTATTTCGTTGACAAAGGGTCAATGTTTTATTTTTATGTAGAATATGGTGTACGTTGATAAATTTCTTCTAACATACTTGGAAAATAATACCTTTTCTCAGTTAGTGTTCTTTTTTATCTGCTTTTTTAATTTTAAGTTAGTTGCGATAAATTAATAAATTGTTTAAAACATAAAAAATATATATAATATAAATTTATAACTTTAATAAATTTATAAATTAGTACATAGCTGTTTGTTTTTATATTAATAACGTACAAATAAACTTATTATGTATATTAAAAATGCCTATAATTACATATTGATTACTTAGTTAATATTCATTTTGGAACATTTATATGTATATAATAAAAGTACATAATATTTTATGTGTCGTACATAGATATATTAATTTATTTTTTATTAAAATCAATAATATCATAATTTGGCATTGACTCGCTAGTAGTCACTTTGTTAATTTATCAATATCATTCATTCACACATAACACTACTCAATTTTAATATGGTCGTCCAGATCAATTTTTTTTAATCAGTTTATGACCTCAGTTCATCACCCCTTATCTGTATAAAATTTCACTCTTTGCCATTGGCAACCTGAACTAGTAAGTCTTGACACGTAAATAAAACAAATTTAAAAATACAGGCTACTGATCAACTACCATCTTCAAAGGCCTACCTTTGTTAATCGGAATAATACCACTTTCGTAATGACTTATATATAAAATTACATATAAATTAAACAGAAACTATCTCATTTATTTCAAAAATGGACTTGCACCACTTTCAAAATAAACTTTTAATATATAATAAACGTTGTTAGAATGTATATGTCTGAACAAGATTACTATGAACTAAAATTTCACCCGAGGGAATATCCTTGTTTATAGCATAGATATCCTATTAGTTCGATTAAACAAAGTGCGTGTTTCACCGTCAAACGCCCAATATCTTACAGGGTCCCCCCTGTGTACAAAAACATAGAATGTGTTTTCTCTAATAACACTAATTACAAATACAATTTCAATAAAGTATGTATGTTTATGTATATAGGTAAGTCATGAAATAAATACATATATAGAATAAGATAGACTACATACAATGACTTTTTTCCAGGATATGGATTCATTTGTAAGCTATGGTGTTCTTACCTTCGTGATGTTTCAACAGTTGGTTCAAATATCAATTATATTCGAACTTATCGGGTCTAAGGTACTTTTAAGAATCACAATTATTTATCTATCACTAAATTAATATATTATGATTTAAATTCATCAAAGAATATAAAAGCACACCGTTATCCGAGTCATTGTGTACCAGCGGGAATATATGTTATGCTATGAAAATCATTAATTTTTCAGAGTCCCACCACCATTTTGCTTACAGTCAGAATTTTTTAAGATAATTTCAATTAGTTATTTAATTTCAATTACTTATTTGAATTTTAGAGCGAAACAATAAAACACGCAGTGTATGATATGCCATGGGAATGTATGGATTTTAAGAACAAGAAAATATTTTTGTTTTTCCTGTCCAACGTCCAGGAACCCATAGCACTGAAAGCAATGGGATTGGTATCAGTTGGGGTGCAAACCATGGCTTCTGTAAGGCTTCCAAACATTTATTATAATTTTTTGAGTATCACTTTTTTTATAATTTTTTTTAACTTTATTGAAGGAACCCTGTTCCCCACTTTCCTCCTTTCGAGGCATTGCGCGTAACCTTCTTAACACTAGATTCCGCCTGATACCCTGCTATGTTCAAAATATAGCGTGATTGAAAAAAAAACCAATTATATACAACCATAATTCAAAAGAAAAACGCGGACCCCTCATACATTCAAAATCGTGTGGAGGTATCAAGCTCAAATTATAATCAAATATCCAGGTCCCTTGAAGCACAGAAAATAATAAACTTTACTTACTTTAAATACTTTTAAGTCAGCGCGATCACGCTTCGTCAACGAGACTCGACGAGGTCAACGAGACGTACCCTATAAATTTCATCAAAACTTATAGGGTACGTCTAGTTGACTTAGAATTATTACGATATTTGGAAAGAAATTAGAACTGACAGTACAAATACAGGAATAATATACGAAAACTTAAAATTTATAAAATGTTTTACCGAAATATATAATCACAAACTTATGTCAATAATCAAATTAAATTATTCAACTTTCATAAGTTATACTCATATAATAGCTACTTGACATACAAATATTAGATTGGTACGGAACCCTCGGTGCACAAGTTGAACTCGCAATTAGCAGATTTTTTTACTAAATATAGTGTGATTTTGTTACAGATTCTTAAAACTTCATTTTCATATTTTATAATGCTACGCACTTTGGCTGAAAATTAAAACCTGTTTATTTTATAAAACGCGTTTCTAAATGTATGTATGTTTTTAATTTATTGTATATCTCAATAAGCTTTCACAGAGAAGCACAAATATAAATTTAATTCATCTATTACATTACCTTGTTAATGTTCAAGACGTTTTTTTAAATTATATTTCAAAGTGACCATAATATGTACTTTACACAATATCAAGTAATCAATCAAAAAGTCTTTATTGCACTTACTCAAGTAAAATAGTTTGATATAAAATAATGTGTTACACAATATAGTGCAAAGGCGGCCTTATCACTTTAAGTGATCTTATATATGTACTCCAACAGAATAATAATATACATATATTCTATATAAGAAGTTTCCTCGGTGAAATTTGATAACAAAATAAGTTTCTAACTAAGAATTGAATAATGAAGTATCAAGTTGTATGTTAAATACATATTATATATATATATATATATATATATATATATATATATATATATATATATATATATATATATATATATATATATATATATATATATATATATATATATATATATATATATATATAGCAATAGGATTCATTGCTTGTTCGGAGAGTGCAGTTATTACAATTTATTTTTGTTGTTAATAATTTTCATATAACATTTTTTACAATGATATAGTTTTATTTATTTATATTTATTTATATGTACATAAGAACATATGATTTAACTGGCTAAGGAGCTTGCACATTGTCAAGGAGGCGCAGGTTCAAATTTCGCTACGTTCAAATTTGTAGAAATTTATACCTCAGCCGTATAAATAACGATTTAAGACATGTTAAAATACACTATATTTCAAAATATAAAAGCTAATATCTTAAGCTTCAAGAAATAAAAGTAATATACCACTAATAACGTAAGTATAACTAACTTTTGCGTTGTGTACGGCAGTTCCTGTCTTACTTGAGAAACTCAATTTCATGAATAGCCGAGAGTAATTTTAACAGTTCTCTATTATCAAGCTCAAGTTAATTAAATAAGAAATTATACATTCAAATTACATAATATATCACCAAAAAATTGATTTTATTTAAAAACTAATAATATATGAACACAATTATTTTTAACTATGTTTTTATCACTTAGATCTAACATAAAATTCAAACAACTTGTTGAAGACAATGAGCGGAGTGGAAAACATCTGACTTCGTCAGACTGTCGTCGTGGTTGTGTGAATTATTTCCTCCATCTGGTAGGGTGATGCTGATCAGATCAGGTTTGACCAGAAAGCTGAAAAGTACTGTTTGTTCCTTTTACCTAATCCTATTCATTTTACCTATTTTAAGCTTGATCAATTAGCTTGGTTTTTATAAAGGTTATAGTATTTTTTATTTTGTTTATTGTGCATTTATACCCAATATGGGTAAATTAAAATTACTTCTTCACTTAAATAATGCATTTGTATATTCTTCTTAAATTTACATTGTATGTGAATAATTTTCTGTGAATATCATATATTATCTGCACAGCTACGAGTTTGAGACGTGTTGTGTATAAACAACATATGCTGTCTGTCAGTCACTGCTGACATTTATTTATTAAGCTGGTATATTTTGTAAAATGCAATTACGACAATGAGGATAATATACGATAGATATTTCGCACATTTCGACGAGGCCTTCTGGTTTAACAAAACCAGGGTTTCAATGAAGGTCTCTCTGACATTATCGCTTTAAACTATTTACTACGTTAGATCACCTTGTGAGATCCTAATCTTATCATTTAAATGTGGGTCCGGGTCATGAATTTTATGTCTATGTAACATCAAAATTGAGCCGAAATAAATTGAGTTTGAAAATAATATTAATACTGCAGCATTATGTCACAGATGATATTAAAATATTTTAAGTGGTTTCTCTTAAGGTCTATAATATGATTAATACTATTATAAATGGGAAAGTGTATTTATTTGTTTGTCTTTTTTTACGTCGCAACGCGACGGTGCAATGTTATGGTATGACTTTTTGGAAGTAGTTAGGAGGCTGGAGTGTGAGTGTGAGTTAGGCTACTTTTCACCACGTTAAAAAATCATATTTCTAAAACATTGAAATGAATACAATTAAAAATTAATGCATGGCTGTTCCGATAGATGGCGCCACTCGATTTATAAAACGCGATATAGTTGTATCTTCCCGATTGTTACTTAGTTAGAAACATATGTCCACACTTTATTCACTATGCGGGCGAAGCCGCGAATAACAGCTATTAGGTAATAATTTTCAATGTACTTGAAAATTGTGAAAGAATCTCCCACCCAGAGTCTTTCCTGAGTGTTACAGTTTGGGGGGTAACATGTCCACAATACCGATAATGTTGATGATGAAGATCAACAGTGAAGATCAGCCGTCATCTCCTTCTGCCTCCTTTTCCCAATAAAATAAAACAAATAAGTGCTAAGTTCATTACTTTTGCAAATCATGAAAAAGAGCCACAATACGAATATATATAATTACGAATATTAAATAATTTATAAAATTTGGACCGCATCTAATTATTTTATAACTACACATTTATAAACTAATATGTGAGCGCGTACATAGAATTTCTCTTTGAACTGCTTTAAATAGTTTCTTGCAATCCTTTCATTGGATATTGTCATATGTGATCAAGTTGTGAGGTGCTGTATTTAATAACCTTTTATCTATGTCGTATACTTATTGAGATAGTTTGCTAAGCGTTATACTTATTGTGAACTGTCTATAACGCTGGTACATAAGTTAATTGTGTAATAATATTGATGATTGTTTTTCCAAAATGAAATGGTACTAACTGTAAATAATTAATTATAATTTTGTAAATTTTCAAAGAAGTTCATAAATATAAATATGCTAATAAATTTAATCTTTATTTATAAACTAGTAAATGGGGCAGCATTACTTTCAGCGGCATCTTTGTCGTTGCTTACTGGATATTCGGAATCGTGAACGATTTTGGCTTCAGTTAAGAAACTAATTAAAAGTTTAATTTTTGATAGACAGTAATATAACATTTTTCATTATTAATTTTAATTAAGTTAAAAGGCTTATCACGTTAAATGTACTAAGTTTTTTTATGTAATTTAAGTTTCTTTTAATGTTTTTTACACCTAAAGCTTTTATTTATCTTTCTATAACGATTCACATTAAAAAAATACCATTTTAAAAATGCACTATTTTATATATATTCCTTTATTTTTTGAATAAAATTCTTTATCACCATAACGTTAATGTCAAAATTAATTTAGGTATTATTATAATAGTAAATTAGTATAAACACAAAAATACACAAATATTTGAGTATTTTTGATAGAGTGCGAGTCACGTTATAATTTACGGGCATATAGTATAAAATCACATTGTGATATATCAACGTAAGCATTTATATAAATTGACCTCATAAAAAATTGACAGCCTATTGTCCAAAATATATTTATTTTTCAACTGTGCCTGCATATTTTATGTTCCAACTCCTGTGTTGTAACTTCTATCTTATAAATCGTAAAAGTTTTTTTAAAACTTTTCTATTTGGGCTTGAGATTTTGCTAACTTAACAATTTATTCAACGTGTTATTAAAGTTAAGATGGTTTTGAGGTAAGAAATGTAACATTTATTTTTGCTTTAAATAAGTATCGCCATTTTTTTATATCTAGGATATGTTAAATAGAATACTAATTCTGTTTATCCTTATGCCTTCTTTAGGCATGAAAAATGTACTGTCTAAATAAATCATACTTCACTACATGACTGATATCCCTCCCATCCATAGAAATACCTACTTGTAATTATTCTGTTCTGGTTTCACAAATAGTAGGTTTAGATTTTGCCATTTTTATATAATGTTATTATTACAAAATTATGTTATGTTTTTATTTTTCAACAAACCAAACATGTATAGTTATTTTGATGTCAAAGTCTATAATTTTTTTTTATAATGTATATCGGTTCAAGTACAGTTTTATGTAGAGTTAATTATAGTTATAGTATAGTATAAAGAACAACTTTTGGAATGCATTTGAATCGAATATTCAACATAAAACCTGCAAATCAAAATATAAAAATCAAATTATTTAAAAAAAACATATAAATCTTAATATTTATTTAGATGTAATTAATGTGGAATTTAATACGAAAACCTTATCCTCAAATATTTATTATAACCATCGCTAATAAGATTAAGAAAACTGACATGAAACAAAAAGAATTCCTTAGTAGTAAGTCCATGACAGACGTCTAAATCCAACCTCTTAATTCTATAAAAAGAAAAGGTTTTGCGGTAATCCTATTGAATGACAATGGTATTTCAATGGGAATGAATAGGACCCATTTTGAACCCATGAGAATGGCCTATTTTTTATATTTTCGTAACTGTATTTACAGGTGTTTTGGCAGAAAATCTAACAAGCTTTGTTGTACACCACACAAAGATAAGTAAAATGTACATCAGGCGACCTGCCAAGCCACTTTAGAGTGTAGTAGTTTAATCAGTATATAATAGAAATACGTACAATCTCCACGTGTACATAAATACACGTAATATGAATGTACATGACATACATACACACATTCATATATACAAACATACTCTAAATTCTAATCACATTAAACATACTTGAAATCTGTTTGTGATAATACAATTTCTTTATTTATTTATTTTTACAAAATGTAATCACAAATACAAATAAAAAATATAAATGGAGAAAAAAAAAATATACAAAAGGCGATCTTATGGCTTAGTAGCCATCTCTTCCAGATAATGATCTTTAGGGTGAAAAGAAACAACTAGAATTATAACTTGCGGCCAGACATTCCTAATCTACGCCAATTTAATATACTATTATATTACATAGTAGTTTTCCTTCAAAATTGATTGGCAAATGATATTTTCCTACCTATTTCAACCAAAATTGCATTAGCACAATCTCTCCTATTACCGATTCTGGATTACGCTGATTTTTGTTATCTTGATTTAAAATAGGAGCAATTAAACAAACTTGATCACTATGCCATGCCATTCGGTTCGTCTTTGACTTAAAAAAGTACGACCACGTCTCCGAATTTCGTAAGAAGCTCAAGTGGCTTCTATCTTTGCAGAAATACTCATATTCTCAATCTTCTTTACTGTTTGATCTCCACTTTTTATGATGATTATTTACTGTTTGAACTCCACTTTATCTAAAAGAGCGTTTTGAGTTTTTGGGCAATCCCATCCATGAAATCTGCGCTCTGAACAAAATTTGACTATAATAGCTCCTTCACATTTCTCTTCCTTTTTCAGCATTTCCTTTACAGTAACAGCCTCTAGACTCTGGAAATCCTTGCCTCTAAATGTCAGAAGGACAAAAACATTGCCTAGTTTTAAGAGAAAAAAAAAAAAGAAAAATTACATTTTTAAGCCCTCTAAACTTTAAAACTTTATCTGTATACATGTATATATATATAATTTGTATATGTGCACATGTTTGTGTATATGTTATTTAAGCAGTTATGTATTTTACATAAATCTAGAACTGTAATGAATATTTACTTCATACAAATATAGTATTATTTAAATATTTATATGTATATATTGTATATAATTCTAATACATAATTATATTTATTGTTAGCCCTATTTCTTCCCCTTTACGTCCTATGCCTTAAAGTTACCTGGAAGAGTTCGCTATTTTAGCAATAATGTGGCCTCTTGTACATTTCAATTTTGTTATGTGTTTCTGATTGTCATATTTTCTTTTATGGGTATACAATAAAAGAGTGATATTATTATTATATTTTTTAATACGGCAACTTAAATTCGTGAACTCTATTTTAGCCGACGGATCAGTACAATATAATAAAACTGTGTTAGCTTAGATTAGTGCCTACTGCTTATATGTTTGTAAAACGTGTTTTAACAAAACGTATGAATATTCTCGAATTGGCTATTTTGTCACATTTATATATTGTATCATAAGCATTCGTATGGCTCCTTATGAACGAAAGCTGTCGACCAAGCCATGACGGTGTTGTCGCGTCTTCGTCATCCCCTAGTAGATGACAAAAATCGACCTACGAATAACAGTCGATGCTTGCAATTCAATGCGTTCCTTTTATTTTCACTATTATTTTGTTAGTATTATTATTTATCATGGTTAATTTTATGTTATATGTTTGTGGTTAATTTTATAATAACTATATTGTGTTTAATTATCGTGTATTACTGTACTACTTATATGTTTAACCAAAATTGCATTAGCAGTGATAACCCTGAGTAGACTTTTAATTCTCTTCATCAACGCTACATATATATTACAAAATTAGTCTCCCAATGGAGATATTAATGTTTATATCTATAGTATTTTATCCTGTTTATTCGAAAAGATAACTTATATATGGTATACAAATAAATTATGACTTAAAATATTGTTGGTATAATATGTACTAATTAAATATATTTTAAGAAAATTGTAGATCGCAACATTTTTGTCTAAAATCTCACGTTTTTTAGAGAACTCATATTTAAACTACAGGACTTTAGGCCAAGTTCACGTCCAACAACTTTGTTTAAATTTAAAGTGTTTTATCACTATGTTAAATTATGGCAACTTTGCTTGGATTGCTCGACTAATATTTGTTAACGTACATACTACTGAAATAGGAATTTAATACATTACATTATGGATTTTATTAGCTTAAGCCACGTCCTGAAACAAAGGAAATCTTTAAATCACGATCCGTGCCGTTGAACTACTGTTCAACGGCACGGAACTACCCTGAAACTATTTTCAAACTTAATTTCCTATCGCCGAATTTTTCCGAACAACCTTCAATGCCATTAGTGTAATCACAATAAATTTAAGCTAGATTAGGATGTATACAAATACATGCATAGATAAGTGTACAAAATAATGTTCTTTTTCTGTATCACACTTTTCTGTAGTGAGTAAGTAAAGTAAAGTAGTGTGGGCAAAGACAACCTAGTGTCAAGTTACTCTGTTCTCCGTCCGAATTCCAGATATTGTATTTCAAACTTAAGTCCGTACTTTTGCCTTGCCAGTGCGGAGAAATGTAAATAATTTAAACCATATGATCCCGAATGGAGATCTAACCATCAATCGCTTTTGCAGTCAGATGCTGCGAGATGATTATATGCCTTTGATAATAATTTAATGCTTCAGCAAATTTTATAATTTATACATTTAAGCATGTTTTTTTGCTTTAGTGACAGTGTGACGTTAGTGACATATATTTAGTTAATAATAGAAGAAAACTAAAATAAATGAAGTAAATTCGAGTGTTTATAAGGATGAAATTTGTATAATTTAATTTAATTTAACATAATTTTAATTTATAAAGTATTGATCCACACTAAGGATGGAAAAATACTTAAGAAAAACATAAAAAATTGAACGCAACGGGATTACAACCCGCGCCTCATGGAAACCGTCCAAGCGCTCTGACCACTAAGCTAAGCGCTCTTTATCACGGAATAAGTTGTAAAAATTATATAAAATTTACACGCAGCATTTAAATATATGATTTTTTTATTCATTAATTTGTCAATTGTAATCCGTCACCCGTTATCCCTCATGCGTCATCCATCACCCGGCAGCTATCGCCCCTCGTCCATCATCGTCAGAACTCGTCAGAAGACATCGCCGTCAGGGACGTCACCCTCATACATGATATTCTTTATTTCACATTGTTACAATCGTTTTATATCTATACAAAAACATATATATCAATCAGTTTATGTCAAAGAATATCGAAAAATATGTTTGTAAGATGTTTACCAATATCATTTTAGTTAATTTTAAAATTTTAAGCTCATATTACATTTTAATTAATTCTACAAAATGATTTTAAAGAACTAACCCACTTCACGCTACTAACAAATAAATTAAAATATATACCAGCTACTAAATATATACTAGCCTCTAGCTAGTAACAAATAAATTAAAATATATGCAATAAATTAAAATATATATATGCAAATATAACCAGACAGCTATTTATTTTACTTTCTTTTAGTTTATGGCAATATTGGAGACATTTTACATTTCAGCATATTTTTATACATTGGTACGAACTAATGAACGGACAGCATCTGCAAATAAAGCACCTGTATACAATGGTTTCACGGAAATTAATTATTTAAATTTTCTCGCTCTGGTAAAACGGCGGCGGCCAATGCGGCGGAGAGTTGCGCTATTAGTGACTATACACACGCAGTGTATATACTTTATTTTACTGCACATATATTATCTACATATAAATTACAATATTTTATACTTAAATAAAGAAATAATTTAATCATTTCATAGCTAAAAACTCTAGTATTTTCTTGCAAACCGTTTTAAATTTTACATAATATTTCACTTATATCCAGTAGGATATAAGTGAAATGCAGTAGCATTGAAATCGCAATGAATAAATTTGTCTTATCTTATCTCTGTGTGTCAGGTAAACTGTACTGGACTTCAGAGTATCTATATATGTATGTTTATGCATAAATAAGGTAAAAACTACACTTCTATATCACATGTTTACCTATATCACATACATTTCGAATACCTTTAGAAATTTCCAATGCCACTTTAGTAAATAGCAAGTGGGATCTTGCCAAATCGCTTGTTGTTTATTGTTTAGATACATTTCTTTAACAGTTAAGTAATATTAATGTATGTACTGAATATTTCATAAATATTATTATTGTTATTTAACTGTAAATTTGTGAAATCATAACAAGAACTAATAGTATATAATTACTAATGTAATTATATAAAATTATATATCTTTATTTGTATATAAATCTACGAACATCAACTGAATTTTTATTTAAATCTAATAATTGAAAGTACGTGTGTGACGTTTACTATTTACTAGCGAAATATATAAAACAATATATATTGAAAACTACGTAACTGCCTTCAGACTATTTCGAACAACAAAATAATTGCTACATAATGTACAAGCAAAAAATGGCGAAACAATCTATTTGAGCTTCCTTCTCTTCCCAAGAGAGGTGTTATTTTTCCCAACCGGTGGCTGAGTTAACTCTTAAGGAATAAGATGTTATAATACGTCCGTATTGAATAAAACACTTTAATTTACCTGTGAGTTCTGCCTTTGTTAATAATTGAAAGCTAATACACCATTATTACAAAAAACAAAAACAATTTTTTTTGCTTACGTAATACTATCCACATTATGAAAGTAGGTAATCTAAATCGATTAAACATATATATATATATATATATATCTATATATATATATATATATATATATATATATATATATATATATATATATATATATATATATATATATATATATATATATATATCTATATAATATATATTATATAATATATATATATATATATATATATATATATATATATATATATATATATATATATATATATATATTATGAATTACATATAATCGATCAAACATATAATTAAAATATATTTTTATTAATATGATATATTAATAAAAATATATTTATTAATGGATGATCCTCTTTAGGCTAAAATGTATAATAATTTTTTTATACTGTATGTTAATTTAAAATTATTACTATTTAACGTAGTCCGTTTTTGAAAACTTTCATACAAAACAAAATGTCTAACGAGTTAATAAGGTAAGTAACTAACTTTAAGTAAAGCGAAGAAGAAGGACTTTAATCGTATTAAAATTAAGTTTTGATATTTCCCGAGTGGCTTCTGTATGACGGCGAGATTCAAAAAGTACAGATAGCAAACAATTTAAAAAACATTAATTGAAGGATATATAATTAATAACATATTGTAGGTAACTGTAACTCTTCTCCTTTCGTTATCCCGTGAGAAATGACGAATGCGTAACTAATTAAAAACTTATCTATTTATCTATCTAACTTGAACGTTTCATTGCGAAAAGGTCTTCTTTCGTCATAATATAAACTTTTTAGTTTCACAAATTCTCTGCACTCTTCATTTTCTGTTTATTAATATAAAATTATTATTTATTTAAGTTTGTTAAAGATTATACAAAATTCTTACTTTGAGGTGTTGTTGGCATGAGTTTAAAGATTTAGGAACGGCCATGAAATTTTTGTATGTTTTATCTTCGAGATAAGTCTATTTCTATAAACAAATCTTATAATAATAATTGAATTTTATTTTGGTCTAAAATATTTCTTGTATTTAGCAGGGTACACACACACAGAGATAACCTAGTGATAAGACACTCCGTTCTCCACTTCCGCCTTATTTAGAGACGTTGCTTGATGAGTGGCAGAACTCAACGCCCTGCTTTATTTAGTATCTAGTGTACGAGTAGGAATCAACGACTTTGACTCTATAATCTAGTTTAAATCTATTAAAATAGTATAATATATTAAAACATTCTTCAAAGAAAAAAGATAATATCAACGAAGTTTTGTTTTAATAGTAATGATTCCTTACATGAGACAGTTGCCAAATATGAGTTAGTTAGGTTTTGCGGAAACTAATCACTGCAGACATTTGGTGATACTGTCTCTTGAAACTGAAAGCAGCTCGAAGCCTGTGTTAGTGGTTCCCAGCCTGAGGTGATGTGAGGGTATACAGGTGCTACTTTTATGAATCCACAAAATAAAATGTTCAGGAGTCAAATAAAAAATCAGTCAAATAAAAGTGTAACATGTACATGTTATTAACACAATGAAATATTTAAATTTCTAGTCAACATATCAATTACATTATTAATTTGCACCTTTGCAATTTATATGTATTTACAGTCAGTTTTTATTGAACATTTACATTCAGCTATTGTGTTAAACGTTGATGTTTTTCTAATATAAGACACTTGGCAAACCTTAAATTGAGATATTTTATATTAGGATGTACAAAAATATTGCAACTAAAAATGTTTGTTCTAGTAAGATAGATTAGCTAGATTCATCATCACTGTTGCCATGTGATGCAGAATATTCATACTGCAGCGGAAGGTTTTAGAAGATAAGTAAGGTGAAAAATGAGCTACATGTAAAAGCTGTTCCAAGTGGACTCGTGCGAATGGTAATGTAACGACAAATCGATTTTTGTGCTCTCTATGTAGAACTAGATATCTTAGATAAACGTATTCTAAATAATTCTAAAAAATCATATTTTTCATTAATTCATATGTGCCATTCAAATATGAATAATGAAAATTGTCATTATTGATATTTGAATTATTATTTATTGATATTTAATAATTAAGACTTATTATTTATTTATATTTATTGATATTTGAATTTCATACTACAACTAAGTAATAATACTTAATTGGAATATACACGACTGAGATAAAGTTAACAAATATAATAATATACATACAAAAAATATAACATACTTTGTGTTTCACAGTCTTTTATGGTTAAACTACATTAAATATTTTGTTATTTTCATAGCTATTAGTGATATTAGACTTTTTTTACAACCAAAACACAAATATATAACATATTGGTAAATAAATATAATCTTGCTTATAGAAAACATAAAAATATGATCGCAGCGGGATTTTTTGATTTGAACCCGTGCCTTACGTAAACCGCCCAAGCGCTCTGACTATTATAGTTGGAGCTCTTGAGGTCATGATCATGCGTCCTCTTCAAGCTACGTCGAAATTCTTTAATGCTTTTTTACAGCTTACTTACGTTGTTAGAATCTCTGTAGGGAGATTTTTCCAAATTTCCGCTACCCAAACATAATTGTTAAGAATAATAAACTTTCAAGAGAGAATACTATTTACATTTTTTTGTATTATTTATAATGTGTTAATCCACATTAAGGAAAGAAAGAAATACTTAACGTGGTTCATAATGTGGATTAATATTTCAAAAACAATAAAAATATACAACACTTATAGTACAATTTACTGAAATATTATAGTACTTTCAAATGAAAATACAGCCTATTATTTAAGTACCTATTGATCTTGCAACTTTCATAATCGTGTAAACGAAGGCTTTTCAGTGAACCGCAGAAAGTTATCCCGGGAAAAGGCTTTCTTAAGCTTTCTCTTAATAGCCCCGATTGTTTATACTATTGAAATATATTTACGCAATTTGCTACATTACGATGGTATATAATATATTTTGTTCTAAATATATGTATATTGACCTAAAAGCGATGGACAATGGACCAAACGGGTTCTCGAATGGCGACTGCGTCTCGGCAAGCGTAGCATTGGACGAGAGATCGTGCCTTATGTGCGTACCCTGGGGGAGGCCTACGTCTAGCAGTGGACTGATATAGGCTGATAATGATAATGATGATATGTATATCAATTTAATTATCTTTGATGTAGCCGTATACTATTGAATATTGATTACAAACAGATTATAGATAATAATCTAATAAACAATTTGTGCTGATACACGTGCTCGATACACGTTTTCTTTCGGCTATAAAAGGATGAAAAATAATAAATTACCTTATACAAATATAAGCATAAGAGTTTTATTTATTTATTAAACTAAATTAAATAGCTTACGTTCCCTAATTTGTGTATGTTATAGGCTGCAAGTCCTAAGTCATATTTTAAACTACGCGACATGGTTCTAGGTACAATCTTCATCTCCCGAGATAAAATCTCTTCGGACAGGATTGCTTCAAATTCTTCTCCTTACATCTGTGAACGCCTGTTTTGTACGATCACTGGATGGCCAAATATTTTTCTGTCACAAACAAAGGAGGTCATTGTACAGTACTACCAACAACCCGGTATGATATTCTAATACATTTCTATTGTTAATGCGGACGCGAGGGAATTTCATTTATTTGAGTTGGGTTAAGTTAATCTCAGTGTAGTGATGTTTGTCCTATGCGTATTGACTATGAGATTAGAACTAGCCGTTTCCGTTTTAATTTAAATTATATTCAAATATGATGCTGAGGATCGGTTCATATATGTGAGAAGTAGGTACATTTATTACTTTATAAATATATCTGTACAGAGGTCTGTACAGAAGAATATTATAAATTTACTCCATACATAGCATATCAGCAACATAAGACACGATACCTGTACATGAGGTAGTAATGAGTTCTCGTTCACTAGTTACAATGAGAGAAAAATAAATTTCAAAATATATTTAACATTAATCGATAATATACAATTAATGGTATATAGGGAATAATTAGGAGTTAGCTCCTAAATTAGTAAAAAGTGTGCATTGGATGCTAGTGATGTCTCTATAGTAATGAAAAAAATATATAGAAGGATCTCTCTACATACTCTGCTAGCGTGATACGTGAAGCTTTAATAAAATTATCTAATTGGCATATGCTAAGAATTTGTTATATAAGTAATACAATGTATTACATAAGAATTTGTCAATTATTTCAGACAACTAGTAGTCAATTAACTATAATGCCTTTATTATGTTGGAGGATAAGATTTTTTATGTGAGAAAAAGAATTGCTTCAATTTTGCTTGTATGTTCTCCACTTTCCGCAAAAATTGTCACTAGAGCGAGAAAATGAAATAATTCATTCCTCTCCGTGTGGGAATCGAACCTACAACCGTCACGTCGCGTTACAGTCAGACGCTGTGCCACTACGCCACGACGGCCTCATCTGAACATTTACGCAAAAAATTTAATTAGTTTAATATTTTAAAACGAAAAAATAACATTAAATATAAATGAACAGTATAATGGTCCAAAGATACGAAAAGTAAGATGTTTAATACATAGGTCTGTATTTGACGTACCATTGGAGCTTACAACATTTCCATTTAATGAATTGCAAAAGCTCTTTAACGTTTTACAATTATAATAAACGAGTGTATAATGCAATGCTGAGCTGAAGCTTTGATCATTTCAAAAGAGCATTTCAAATAATTTCAAGTCATTTACTTAATATGTCCTCTAAAAGAATTAAACAAATGAAATAGATAGAGATATATATTATATATACAAACTTTTTTATAAAGTAGTTTTAGGAATATACTTTCCTAATAAATTCATTTGATTACTATGTTTAGCATTTATGTCACTAGGTACAAAATACTTATATACAAAACTAATATTAGTTTTATTTCAAATTTCAGCAGAAATTTGTCCAATTTTGCTGTGTTTCTAAATTCGTGTTGCGTCAGTATCACATATGTGAAATGTGAAACATGTTTCGTTGTCTGGAATGTACTGGAATGAAATGTTCTGAAACAGTCATGTCAGTGATATATTTACTGTAATCCCCTTATATGAATTCATATTCTAATGAAAAAATCACAGTTCAGTGAGTTGTGTTTTATTTTATTTTATTGTAGCTTTAAAATAATAGCAATAAAAGGATATTATATAAATTATGAGTCAAATAGCTTTCTATCTATGGGCAACGCTATTAACATATCATTTTATTTACTTAAAAACGTTACGTACGTTAGTGTATAAAAAATGTATTACAAATTCATGTAATATAAAACTAAATATTTTTTAAAGTACCTAAGTAATATTTTGTTCTCATCCATTTTACAGACCGTTTTCATACATATTGACTGTATGAGTAATTCTATAAATTTATAGCTTAAAAGACTATATATTTTGATATATTATACAAAGGAAAACTGAACTAGCTTCTAATATTTTTTTTTATATTATTATTTAACCGGCTTGTTAGTACGGGACAAATCTTGCAAGTTTAATATGACCAATTTCCCAATTATTATTAAATATATTACTTAATATTTAAAAATAAATAAAAATTTATCACATACCTTTAGAATTTTCAAATGCAATTATATGAATCCAATACTGTTGTTAATCCAATATGGCCGCCGAAGCAAAGTGGTGGATTGGATATTTTTGTACGACGTAACGAATATTCGATTCGATTCGATTATACCAAAACATATAAATACCCATATGGAGAATAAATAAAAGGGCTTAATGAAGTATTATGTATCGATATCTATCGATATATAGCGACATTTTTATCACTTTGGTGCTAGATCGTGGATGGTAGTGATTACTTACAGTCAGATGACCCAAATGACTGAATGACTGAATGATGAATGCTGTCTTACAAAAAAAGAAAAGTACATATATGAAAAGGCTCGATTTGTTTTTACAAATTGTATTCTTAAAATAGTTATTTATTATAAAATGTAATTTATTCCTTTTACTACATTACGTTTCAAAAACGCTTATATATATAAATAATTTTCAGTATTTTTTTTTTATTAATATTCTATTTTCATGTCACGGTTGTAAATGATTAAGACGTTTATATCCTTATTTGATTTTAAATATCTATCTTTACTAAGAAATTGTTCAATAGAATTTTTACAAAATAATTCTAGGAGATTAGATGAACTTTTTTTTTACTCAAGTGTAGTCAAGAATTCAAAGTTAGTAACTTTGTCTATATTTGTCATCTTTTCTTAAAGGATCCAGATAAAAAATCCTTTTGTATATTTTTAATATTTTTAAATTGGTTTCTCAAACTTATGTAACTAATAGTTACCCCGTAACATTGATTTGTCTGGCTCTATAATTTAAAAAGTTATGGAACGATAAAATAATCACTTTCAATTCTATAAAGCAAAAAAGGCAGAGAGATTTTTCTCCGACAAAAAAATAAAGTCCTTGAGTGCATGTCATCATGCCAACACCATTACACCACTTAGGACTTAGTAGGTTTATCATTAGAATGATTCTAGAAATTTTTGTTTCAGTATAATTAAGTGCTTCGTGAGCACATTTAAATGTTGTATCGGCACAATTATCTAATCTATTGATATATATGTATAATATAATTGAGGTCGTCGTGGCGCAGCGGCTCTGCGTCTTGTGGATTTGATTCCCACACGATCCAAATGAATTATTTTTACTTTCTCACTCTGGTAACAAGACAAAGCTCCGCCATTCAACGCGCAACGTTTCGAAATTGGGCGGAAAGTGAGAAACTTAACGCTAGGTGCCTTGACGCTAGATACCGCGTGAATCTGTGTTTGATAAATTTTATTTTTGAATATAGTACGTTATTCCATGACATTTAAATAATTGATTCTAATATTAAAAGCATTTTTGCTACGTCTGTACGAATAAGTGATGAAGCCTAATTTTAATATTTGAAGCTTCTCGAATTGAGAAAATTGAAATTTGTGAACTGCGTATATACGCAGTAATGAGAGCGAAATGCGCGTCTCCTATGACTTTGATGTTAATCTGTCAACAAATAAGTCAATTTCGAAATTCGAGTTGTCTTGTAAAAGAGCGGAACTTATATTCATATTATATTTTCTTTTTTTACCTTCACACTTTACCTCGCATAAAGCTGCCAAAAGAATCTTATTCTCACGACACAACATTGCCACTTTTTACCAAAATTCAAGAACGTGTCATTGATGTTCAACTTAAGGTCCTTTAAGGTTTTATCTTACCAGTGAAGTAATTTAGAATGATTCGTTCCCCCGAGTGGGGTTTGACCCCAAATTATCGCATCTACAATAAGTCCCTACTACATTGCGCCACATTGGTCTTAATATATATATATATATATATATATATATATATATATATATATATATATATATATATATATATATATATATATATATATATATATATATATATATTATATATATATATATATATATATATATATATATTTTGAGAACTCTAATAAATACAATCACTTTTTACAATTTATAGAAAGATAAAAGTAGGTATCAGATAAAAACTGTTAGAGATTCATTTTTAAGGTAATGACATTGACTGTTAAAGTTGTGTATAAAATCAATACGATTTTTTTTTTGTGTAGTCAGTAATAAATTTTATCGGTAATTATTTTATCGCATCGCAAATATTTATATTTTCGTATAAATTTTCTTATAAGTTAGTTATACGATGCTGGAATTTTATCTTTTGGAGGCATAAAATAAATCAAATACACGATGATAGCTCTTGGTGTGATCCAAACCTAATGTTTTTTACTATCAACCATATACGTTATTTTATTTTTTATTATCACAATAGTAACGAGAAAATAACAAAAATGACACGGATAACCAAAGTGTGTCTATAAGCATAACTATAGAAAAATAAAAAACAGACACAAACAACGTTGTAACAAGCAAGTCTAAGAATTTCGACGACAGCATTGTCGCTTATGACGGTTTCTAAGTGGTATATAATTGCTTATAATTAGGATAAACTTAACTTTGATAAGGCCAGTAATTATAATTTCTTAAAGTTATAATATATATAATGTTATATTAATAAATAATTTGTCACTATTTCATCGAACAGAATGTTAAATAGATTAGAGATTACGAGAACCGAGATAAACATTCCAAAACGTTCGTGCCATAGGTAAAATACAAATTGGTAGGTTAATTAGCGCTTCGTTTTGTTGAAATTCGGTAAATCAAATTGTCTGTATTCACGATAACGTTGATTTCAAACACGAAAACTGTTTACCGTACTTATCTTTTAAATTCAATGGGTCTATTAATTCACTTCATTATAAATGATAGAAACCAAAATGATTACTTTATTGAAATAAAGTTATAATATATAATTATCAAAGTATTTAAACATTATCTTTTTGATACATTTCTCCTTTGTTATTATTATAATTTTGCTTTTGAATATTTTGCATGATTCGTTATTTAGCAATATATACAAGTACCAATAGGTATGCATAATATATAGTATATATAATTATTATTTAATGTTATAAATATTCATTTATTTATTGTTTTAGCTTCACGCTGTATCCTGCATATAAAAAGATAGAGGAAATTTCTTATTTTATGATTCGTATACAAATTGAGGTAATTATAGAAACCAGTCAGCGGTACGTCATTTTATCCCAGAAACAATATAATTAATATTATTATTATATATATTCATTATTATAATAATATGGTTTATGTATATTATTATAATTAATAATAAACAAACAATAAATTTAAAAATATTTTTATTTACAATATTACATTAGAATTTTCACATTTTACAAGGAACATTTATATTTCTAAAGTTAAATTGTATTTGGTTCAAATTCTGTTCAAAGCAATATTTTAAAACTATTTTATAATACTTGCACTAATGACTAGTTTAATATCACTGTAGCTAGAATTTCATAGTTTTCAAGTAAGCACTTGCTTAGTAAACCGTTTATCACTTACATTCCTTCAACAGCTTACAAGCTTTATTAAGTCCAACATAACTGATAGGTTATAATAAACTTACGTTTTGACCATTGGAATATTTCGCAGATGATCTTAACGATCTTATTGTGGTTAATCGTACGGATGAAGTGTGATCACCACGGCGCATTAATGAGGCATGGCGACCGCCGGATTCCCTGTAATATAAAATATGTTTTAGTATGAAATCCAGATATATTGCAATAGATTATAGTTGCCTATTAGTAGGTGGTTATATATAATAGATATAGTGTCGATTTGAGAGCTTATATTTAAAATATTTTTTCACGTTTATACTTGTAATGTTGGCAGAGTAGACCTAGTGAAGACACTCCGTTCCCCACTTTCTGCCCAATATTTGAGTTCAGTTGAGGTCTCAACACGCGGTGTCTCGAAAGAAGTCTAAGTGAAATATTTAAATATAGAAATAAACGAAAATAACAAGTAACATTTAAACTCCTTTTAGCATTCTAGGTACTGTACGATGCTTGAGTAGTACTTGTAAGGGTTGCACAATACTATTACAACGGCTCATCAGTAGGCTTCCTGGCTCTGTTAGGAAAAAGGTTCAGTTGGTTTCTTTGTATATTCTACTTTATTTTATAAAATAAACATCTCCAAGAGATCATGAAGGTATAAACAAATGGGTAATTAATGTTCAAGCAATTGTAATCTACATATAAGATGATTAAGACGATTAAATTTAGTAAGCCAATTCCCTTTCGTTTCCGAGGGCTTTAAGATATCAAATTGCTACATGAGAAATCTAATATCTTAGAATTTTACATTTACACCTTTTATTTTTATTTGACATCAGAAAATGCTCGACAACTTTTGTTATGCGATTTCTTTATTTCGTTTAGTTAAGCTGTCTATTATAGTTCTACACTATGTGTCAAAAAATACCAAATAAAATTGTATTATATACTTATATATATTATATACTTATAAAAAATAAATTATCCAGAATCCAGAATAATTAAATTTGTCCAGTATTTCTGAAGATATACAACATGAAGATATGTCTTCATTAATAATAATATTGTTTTTACTGTTTGATTATATTATTGTAAATTATAAGTGTTTAAAGATGTTATTTTACAGCTCAATTAGTGTTCTAAGAATTCTATCGACTTCATTTCTGTGAAATATTATAACATTGTTAAGGAAATCTTTGTAACAAAATTTAAACTTGTATTATTTATTTCTATATCTACATTTTTGTATGCTTAACTTAATAACAAGCAATAACGTCAGTTATTTTTGTTATAGGCATTAATCACATCATGAGAAATTCCTAGAAAATCCTATTAGCACATAAGAGCAAATAAATTTATATATATATGAAGAATATAATAAAATAATTACTAGATACACATAACCTATAAACGATATTCTCACCTGTCGCTGTTCCTTGAGCGTTTTTTCTTTGGCCATAAATGAAAAGCACCGTAAATAACAGGGTTGACTAGGCTATTTGACATTCCGAAGAAGAAAATCCCCGATAGAAGATCTTCACTTTGCTGAGTGGAAAATTTTCAAATGTTTATTTTGGCGTAAGTATCGAAAAGGTACTTACCTAGCTTTACCTTATTTATCTTTATTATTGAAGGTAATAATTTCAGTAAAAAATTTAATACTTTTTTTGAAAAAGCTTGAATACTAATGTAAATATAAAAAAAAATATTACTAAAGTAGTTTCTTCGAGTCTATTATTTCTTTAAATACAAAAATATGGTTTATAATAACAAAAGAACTACATGACTATCGACCTTAAGATGTATGTTTCTTAAGTACTTGTACTATACTAATCTAATCATTTTATTTTATTAATTTTAAACTGTAATTCCATTCCAAGGGAAGAAATTAATAAATAAATTTGAATCGTGTAATAACTAATCTAAAACATGTAAAAAGCGGGAATAAAACCGATGCCTGTGCCTATTGAAAGCGGTCTAGCCCTTTATGAGTACTTTCTTATTTGCTGTTTGGACAGTCACAAATTGTGCTTCAGAACATCTTTGATATTCTTATTTATTAGTTTATAAATTTAAGTACCTGTTATTTAAGTACCTATTACGAACAAAAAAAGTCCGCCTTATAATATAAATATAGAAAATAGCTTATGAAAATAAATCACTATTATTATTGTAACGCATATATTTACTAACGTCTTTATCAGGATTGAGGAAAGTAAAAATTATCATCATCACGTAATAAGGTGTCCACCATATTATAAACGCAGCGACAATGACCACAGACATTCTGAGAGACTTCATTTTAGCTCTATCAATAAGTCTACGTCGGTTCATATCTGGAGTTAGATATTTTTCTTGTCTCGTAACTTCCGGTTGAAATACTTTCTCGCTTTCTGCAAACATAGTTTATTTTGAGAATAAAATATTCATAAAATATATGTATAATATTTAATTTTACATGAAAAAAGTAAATAGATACCAATCTATCTATAGTGTAGATAATTCAATTCAATGCAAATATTGTTCTTCTGTTTAGTTTCAGTTTGTATCCCGCACATAACACGGTAGGCGGAGGGAACCTAGTATTAAGACACTCCGTTCTCCGTTTGTGTATATTTATATTTTTTTATTTGCTTATATTTATATTTAATAGTATTATATAACTACTAGTCGAGCCCTGAGTAGCGCAGTGAGACAAAGTCTAGTGTTAAAAGCGATGACCGTGGGTTCGATCTCACCTCGTGGGAATGATAATTATATTTCGTTTTATCTGCACTGGCAAAACAAAACGTGGTATTGAGTTCACCGCTCAACAGGCAATACTTTGAATCCAATCGGGAAGTACCCCTACATAGTAGATTCATAAACTAAAAATACTGAAGCTTAAAAGCTATTTCATAGAGAAGCGTAACCTATGCTTGAGAAAGAAATCAAAATTTACTGTTCCATCTAAAAAAATTTAAGTTGCAATATAAAATGGATCTGGTCCATTTTTAAAAATAAATATTAAATAACAAATATTAAATATTACGTAATTTCATTAATTTAATATTAATTGATTAGTAAAATTTACAAAGCTTTCCTAACTTCACATTTTATCACTTATATACAGTAGGATAATCTTGAAAGCTCGCCGTTCCTTTTTTTCTACTTAAATACGAAACGTTACACGTTAAGTAGTATAACTTAACGCTACACTTTGCGGAAAAAACATAATTCACTATCTTGAATGGGGATCGAAAACCATCATCGCGTTTACAGTCAGTCTGCGCCGGAATTCCACGGGATATTTCTAAAATGTAAAATAATATCTGGACATAACGATATAGCTTAGCATAAGCGCCTCTTCCCTACAACTTTATGTTTGATTCATAAAGGTATTTTTAACATTCTTGTCAAAATGTACAAAAATATTTCATTTTACCTTTATATTACAGAACATTTTAAGTATATCTTTTATATGAACTGATTGTAAACTGCGTCCAGCGGTCTTTCAACACAGGCACAAAGTGTTTACTGAATTTTTATTACAAGGTTATTCTGTTCCCAAATGGTTGCAATTGAACTCAATTATTCACCTAATGTAGGCTTTTCTTAGGGTTGAAATCGATATTACTTTGTTGTATAGCAATGCGATATCATACATGAAAATGTACGTATATCTTTTATATAATCTAGAAACTCACTCATTAATATTAAAATAATAAAACTTATCAAAAGTCACAATAGCTAAATACGAAAGCTTCTCTAGAGATGTCCTATAAAGTAATATATATGTATACATATATGTTTGTATTACAATGTATTAAAAATATTTTATTATAAGTATGAATTAAATTACTAAGATAGGTAAAAAGATAGTTAACAATTAATTCTCAAGATTTTATTCTATTATTAAATATTATTATTTTTTTCTAATATAATATACATACTCACTTGCAATGGTCCTCACAGTAGATACGTAAGTAGAAATCAAAATAAGTAATGGAAGGATGAACATAAAAATGAGCGACAGCGTGGTATACGCTTGTTCTTGCCATCTATCCGTGTAAAACCCATGTGTCACGCATTGATAGAAGTCTTCAATAAAAGGTCCTTTAGCCAATCGAAACACTACTGTCTAAAACAAAAATCATTAATAATCAAATATTTTTCAGCTTTATAATGTATCCCAAATATAGGAACCTAGGCTTGCTTAAATTTAATACCTTATATCCCTTTTTCACGGAATTATTATTTATAAGGTTATACAATTTTAATCATTCTATCTCAACACTGCACCCTTAATTAAAACAAACACTACTGTCTAAAACAAAAATCATTAATAATCAAGTATTTTTCAGCTTTATAATGTATCCCAAATATAGGAACCTAGGCTTGCTTAAATTTAATACCTTATATCCCTTTTCACGGAATTATTATTTATAAGGTTATACAATTTTAATCATTCTATCTCAACACTGCACCCTTAATTCATAGCTTTTTTAATATTAACACAATAACTCTGCCTGTATAAATTCAATTCAGGGGCTGCCTGTGTTTGTATATTTCTATGAAATGAATTTATATTTTGTTACTTTTTTAACCACTTCTTAAACTCCAACATACAAAACATTTTCTTAGTACAAATTTTTGATAACGTTTATATCTTACGACTTGATGTATATATAATATTCAAATTTAAGTTACTTTCAAGGCTATACAAATACGAACGAATTATTATATAAGATGAGTTGACATTAAAATTTTATTTCACTCCGCAACTGTTATAAATATGACGCATTAAATATTAAACAATGAATAATAATTACAAATCTGAAATTATACTTTATTCATTACACTTGGACACAATAAATATTCATATTTGTAGTTCTATTTATATGATTCAAAATGTAATATAATACTAACCTGAGGTACGCTTAATATGAAACTTAAGACCCAAGCAATGATCACAAGCCTCCCATTCCTCGTCGCAGTGCCCATACTCTTCATTGGATATTTGACAGCTAACCATCTATCAACTCCAATTAAAACTAATATAAAGGTGCTAAGGTATAACGCAAACATTTGCAGAAATTTAAATAATTTGCATCCTATATTTCCGGCATACCACTGCACTGTAAATGACCATCCAGCTTCTCCCAATATACAGAATACTGTTACGAGTAAATCTGCTATACTAAGTTGAAATATTAGACTATATATTGCTGTCCATGACGGTCTTGCACGTCTTCGACACCGTTTTCCTCTCTGAACGCTTATCATTGTTGCGAAATTTCCAACAAAAGATAAAATTGCCATTACAGTTAGGACACTAGCTCTAATTAAAGTGTTTTTGGTTAAAGTAGGCGCATGTTCCAGGCAAACGACTTGAGTACCGTTGACAACGAAAGCATGGCTCGTTGAATCGTCACCTATGGTATTATTTATTAAATGTGCTTCCAAACATTTTTCTATAGGCCACGTATTTACATTAGTTAAGATATCTGTGAATTCCCTTTGTAGTGTAAACTCACTTGGATTAAGAATTTGTTCGTCATATAATGTGGTATTGTTGCCTTCGCTCCCCATGTTTTGTCATACGTAGTCAAATTAGAATAATTTTGTTTGGGATCTGTAACAATATAAAAATAAGAAAATTAAAATAATTACAAATTATTAAAAAATCTGTTAAATAATACTGACCAGATTATTTAGAGTTGTAAGGTCTACTCGTGACCACAGGCTACTATAAAGTGTACAAATATACAATATCAAAATATACCCGACAAATCCGGTAAAATCACAAAAATTAAAGATCTCCTTAATAATTAATTAATCTTGAAGAAACGTGTTATGAAATGTTAGCAACATAAAATTATTTGATCTCTAGGAAAATGAATATAACATTTTATCAGCTTCAAACAACAAATCAGATTGTCGCATAATTTACAGCTTTGTTTGTAAGCTGAGCAGAGTGAGATGGAATTGATAAATGGTTGGGTAACAACGTAATTTCTCCTATGAAAGAAATAACTTAGGTTCTCTAAAATAATTTCATATAATATAATGTATCTATATCTGTTTCTTGTTATTTTAGATATCTACGCTTTATTAATAAAAATATCAGTTAAATGCGATACTACTCGCATTCCAATTTTATGATTGTATGTTTTCGCTGAGGAAAATATAACTCATAAAAATTGACAAAAATCCACTCATTTTGTATGAAATAAACTACAAATATAAGTTTGTAATAATTTCTTTCTGTGCTAAATTTATAAATTACCATATTTTGATCTTTTGTCAAAGAACTTTTAAGAGTTGACAAACGTAAATTTTGTGGTCGTATACATTTATATTGTACGAAATTAACTACACAATTTCCAATTTTCGGATGTTTTTCTTTATGTGCACTATAAGTTCTAAATTATAGCCAAATTTCATAACTCTAGGTATACGGAATTCTGAATTTCAAAATTAAGCATAAACCGCTCATCTTTTTGATTACGATAACTTAGAAATTTTCTGTACTCTAAGGTACCACCGATCTGGATATTTGTTATTTATTTCAGCTTGATACCACGGTCTTGACAGACGGACAGGCAGACGGAGAACAAAGTGATCATATAAGGGTACTGTGCTTTTTTATGAGGTATGTACTCTAAAAAAATGTATTATTGGTAATAGGAAAAAAGAATATTAGAAAAAATCACGACTGGTTTATGTTTACCTTGATACAGGTTGGATTAATCTGTACGCATACAAGCTATCAAGTTAGTAGCTCTAATAATCTAAGTGTTGATAGATCAAAATTACACATACAAATCATAACGACATTCACAGACATGATGACCGTCGTGGCGAAGAGGTGACAGCGTCTTCCTGTAAACGCGGTTTGTAGGTTCAATTCCCGCTCGGGGAGACTTAGTTATTTAAATTTTACTCGCTCTGGTAACACGATAAAGCGCGGCGTTAACTTCCGCCACTTAACAAGCATTGCCTAAAAAGGTGAAAGGCGGTGAATAGAGTGTCTTAACACTAGGTTCCATTTGCCTACGACTCCCTTTGCCTACCCTGCTATGCTATGTGCGGGATACAGCGTGAAACTTAAAAAAAATCAAAATGACATCTATTTTAAAATATGAAATAACATATCATATATTATATTATTAGAAGGCGCTAAAGATAACAAATATCATTATACTGTAAAGAACAAAATAAATAAAACCTTTTACTACTCCAATGTTTCTTGAAAAACAATACGATGAATGCTTTGTATCAAATGCATAGAAAATTGTGTGAGAATTTAATAGAATCTATAGTAGAAATATTATGTTTCACCAATTTCTAAATTGCATTTGAAAAAAAGTTCATTCATACGCACCTTAATAATAACTCAAAATAAATTTTAATATAAGAATAAATAATTTATTGCCTTAAGAATATTTTTATTGAACATTGTTTTTTTTTAATGTCACATACAATGGAAAAAAAAACAATCAAAACGAACAAAGTGCCCAAATAAAAATGAAAATAATAAACCGTCAACACAGTATTGACAATTAAACTTTTGTATATGATATAAAAATATACGTATGAATCTTTAAAAACACTACAGAAAAATCCTTTGTATAAATATATATAAGTATCCGATTTTTATGAAATCACAAATTACTGGATATTGCACTATAGTGTAACTTCTGCCAGTGTCGATACAAACTACTTACTTACTTAATCTAAACTTTTTCTTTATTATAAAATACATATTTTTATTTTACTACAAACATTTTAACTTTAATTTTTTTTAAATGTTCGATATATATTATTTTTGATGTTTTATATGTTATATTTATTTTACGTAAATTGCCCAAATATATAATTTTTTTTGTTATAATATATACGAGTACTTATAGAAAAGTTATTTATACCTTGAGTGTGAGTGGAAAATTGTTTATTTTCTTTTTTGTTGTTTTTTTTTATAAATTATAATTTGATCGTATGAAATTATATAATGAACAATAAGCTATTTTAATACTCAATTTACCTTCAAAAACAAGCTGATCAAAGTTATTTTTCAGTATCTAAATAATAACCGAGCCCGGTTACCGTGATCGTATCGTTTACTCGTACGTCAAAGTGCTCTGCAAATAATTTGTGAATCCAGGGTTACAAGTGTTGAATCTACGTTAAACGCGTTACTAATGTTTATAAAAAAGACTATAACACCATAATGATATTGGGTCTTTTTTATAAACATTGATAACGTATTTAACGTTTAGGAATAATAGCGTCTAGGAATTATTTCGAAGTTTTTCACGAGACAAGTGTAAGAGATGGTCTAGGCATATGTTTCGGTATACACATAACAAATAGAGCTCCATTCCACCCGTCTCAGATTGACAGACTCTAGAGACGGCAAACGAAGCAGATGACGCCAACAAATGAGATAAGAGGATGACTTAAAATTGACCGCTGGCCGAAGGGTGGCAAGATCTAACCTAGTGGAAATAGTTAAAGGAGCCCTTTATCAAGAGGCACACTGAATTAAAAGATAGCAAAAAGAAGAAACGAGAGAATCTACCAATTCAGTATAAAGAGCTTTATTATTATTTATTATAAGTAAGTTAAATTTTTTATGAAAGCTTGAAAAAAACAGCCTTGTTCCTAATTACGCCTATTTTCGCAAACAATATCCATTTTATATGGAAAAATGTTTTTGTTTCATAAAAAGTGTATTGTTTTTGTTTTGTATTCATTAGCATAATATGTTAATAATATTTCTTCTACAACATTACTGTTATTCAATTGGTTTTTTTTTTTAATCCTTACGTTTTATTCCACATACAGTAGGGTAAGGCTGTAACACCAATCGTTTTCCACTGGAATTCAGAACATTACGTGTTGAGTTGCTGAACTCGAGGCCACTCAGTGTCATAATTGCTTATAATCGGACTTAAAAAAAATTACTATCTGAGAATTATTTATTGAAAATCGGTGAAAATTGTAAAAATAATGTATAAATAATAGTTTTTTCAAGAAATCCGAAATATTTATACCAACATAATTAATTAATTAACAACATAACGTACACAGCTGCCCATTTTTAAATAATTTTGTCAACTTAACAAGTTCTTTTTAATACTTAATTGCTGTCGTTATTGAGAGTGGGTGTATTGCTACATAGAGCGTATGTATGGAAGACAAGTTAAGCCAACCAAAGCCAAGTGATTTCGATGCTTTAGGGAGTTTGTCGTTAAATGGTGTGTACATTGTACTTATTACAAAAAATTGCATAAAAAATTATTGTTTTAATATATATATTACATGCAAGAAACATACATTAATCACAATTCTTAATAATAGACATGAGTGATTCAAAAAGATGTACATCCGAGAAAATCGAAGAATTGCATTATAATGGAATGCTAGTATAGTTATAAAGTTAAGCAAGATGATAAATGTAAGCACTCACCTATGGCACACATTATACCAATATTATGATATTATGATGCTAATATTTCTATAGATAAATCTCATCAGCATTTCGTGTAAAATATTATTTTTTGCTCAGTCGATTTTGTAAGGAACGATCCTTCTCCTTTTGAATTTTTTTTCTTTTTTTGATTTTCCTTTCTGGATTGTTAATCTTTGATAAAATCTGTTATGAGTAATTTCATGACATATCTATAATTAATATAAAATGTTTAAGCAATATACGTAAAAAGTTTTAATATAATTTTTAAGATCTTAATGATGATAACTTGTCTACTACATTAAATCAATAAGACAAAATTTTAAAATAAATCATTAAAGAAAATCGCTTCACTGAAACTCTATATATTTGAAGACACTTGTAGAAAACATAATTTGATGACGAGACGTGTTTAGGTTCAAGCCTTTTTCTTGGATATGAATCACTGTCATATAATATGTATATATGTGGTAAATATATATGGTATTGAATTCGGTCACACTTCACGCAATGATTCAAATGCAATTCACAGTGTTCAACTCTTCTACATATGGAATAAAGCGTAAAATTGGAGAAAAGAGGAATAGCTTAGTAAACTATGCAAGTTGACTTGTGACACGACACGAGTACGATAGCTGCACGTTTGGCCATACTCTATACAGTGAGGGTACCGATGCTGTACCATAACGAAACGTAGGTTTTATGATGAAAAATTAAAGAACAATAAATACTGTAAAGATATGATATATTTGCAGGATATGCGAAGTCAGATTAGAGGAACCTATGCGCAACGAATGAATGCGTCAATTAATGAATGAGTCCAGATTATTAGTTATGTAAGAAGGGAAAAGTTATAATCATCGCTACACACATATAATACAATTTTTTTATCAGATTACAATTTCATTGTAATGATTAAAAGGCATTGATATATATTAATTCTTTTCCCCCCGCATAATCACGGAAAAATTGTTGGCTGTAATACAAAAAGTTTTCAGCGCTTTTGTGGACTTGGAGAATGTGTTTGGTAGGGTAGAAAGAAAGAATTTATGGAAGATACTGCTCCGGTAAAATGTGAGCGGAATGTGAGTGATGCAATGCTTATTGCATCATCAGAATGCGAGTTGCAGGCGTTAGTCACCATTTTCAAAGACGGGTGTGAAAATAATGGTCTAAGCCTAAATGCAAGTAAGACAAAGTTTCTCCTATTTGAAAGAGACGAAGAAAGGACGGACAAGACTTTTGTGAACGGAAACTTTTGTTCTATTGAACAAATGAATGAAGTAGTATATCTGGGAAGTTAAATAGAAATGGAAGATACGAAATGGATGTGGAAAGCCATATTGTTGTCGGTAACAGAATGAACGGTGCCTTAGCTGAATTGTTGAGATGGCGAAACGTCAGTGTAGCCGCACGGTTGGCCATACATATTGCAATTCTGATGCCGACGCTGTTAATAAAAGAAAAATGAATGCTGTGGAAATGTGATCACTTTGGAGGATATGCAGAGTCACCTTAATTGACCGAATCCGCAACTGAAGAGATACACATAATGGTAGGTATCAGCGAGGATGTCATAGTAAGAATGAAGAAGAACGTGCTTAGGTGGTTTGGGCACGTCGAGAGAATGAGTAATGAAAGAAAGGTAAAAAAGATATATGAAGCAAAAGTGAATGGTAAGATAAGTAAGGGGAGACCTCGGTTGATCTTCGAAAACTCAGTGTCGAATACTGGAGAAAGGAGACGTAAAAAGCACGAGGACGCCCCGGAGAAAAGTATAAAGAGGTTAATAACAGTGGACGAGGCGAAAGAGGTATGCAGGGACCACAAGATTTAGCGCTGACCGCGCTCCGTTCTTTCTGACTACCCGCTAGGGATAAAGCAGACATTTCACAGTGACCATCTCATCCGTCAAACTATGCAATTCGGTTGCAATCAAAGATCCTGAACAAAGTTCATCTATTATCATGTATACATACACAACCTCTTTATCTTCTGCAAATTTTGACTTTAGGACTTATGTGAGAATATATAGATATTATCACTAACTCAAGTTAACACGAAGGACAATAATCTTCAAACAGTGAAAATAATGTCTTGTCCATGGAGACATTATTTTCTTTTATCACAAACAAAAATGTTCTGTGTTTATGGATTTACCTTTATAAGAAGGTAGATATTAAGTATATTTTTATATGTGGACTTAATGTTCTGGGAAAACAGTAGCTAACGAAATGAGTAGCCAAGTACTAAAAAAAATTAATTAAGTTCGATAATGATGCAGGCTAAAATATGATCGTTATAGTTATATATTCGTTAAATTATGTAAAGGTTTTGTTGTTGAGACTTTTCAGTATTTGTTAATGTCCTTAATAGTAAGAGAAATTCTAAGACTTACTAATTTACATACGCACAACATAGTAGAATAACCAAAAACTAACCTACTACTATATTAAGCAATTTATTCAAATTCATGATATAGAAGCTAACAGATATCTTATTTTTCTATCAAAAAAGAATTGCTAGTTTAAACAGGTTGGGAAGAAAATAATCGAATATGACTTTTTAATTAAAATATTGCTAATATGAACCGATTAAAAATAAGGAAATATTTCGATAATTCGATATTTTTTTGTACAGACACTTGTCTATAAATGATCGAAAATACCGGTTTCATTTCTAGAATAATATCGTAACTCAAATTTTTACCTCGTATATATATATATATATATATATATATATATATATATATATATATATATATATATATATATATATATATATATATATATATATATATATATATATATATATATATATATATATATATATATATATATATTCTGTTCTGCAACAAAGTATATTTGTATTGTATTGTATTGTTGTAAGCTATTCAAAATTATTGATTTTTGCTGCTGTATAAAAGTTTATAATCTCAAAACTGCTATGAATCTAAAATATATATATTATCTAATACATAATTAACAAATAATTACACAGAAAATAAACTTCGAATCACTCTTCAGTAAAGTATCATTTTTCATACTTCTTTCAATACTTTACTTTACCGTCAATATTTATGGTTTTGAACTTAAATAATGTAAATTTAATAAAAAGAAATGAAAAAAATTATAAATGTGTTTCCAAAGATAAATAACCTATTTTGTGACCTAGTTTATATTTTAATTAAAAAGTTTACATTGACCTTTCAAGTGTCCGCATTTTGCTAATGCTTTGTTTAAAGTTTAGTGTAAACTTTTTCTGACATTTAATTTCTTCATACGTACATAAATCCCTGACTGTACTGAAAAACTGTTTTGGATTGTATATTAAATCATAAGACAAACTTCAGCGTTACTTTTCGCCTAAGTGCTATGTGCGAGCAAATATTTTTCCATTTTTAATTTATTGTTATTTATTATCTATACTATCATATAAAAATTGTTTTTGTACACTGTACTTCTGTGCACATTTTTATGAAAAAATTATGCAGGGCGATATAAAAACACTAACAAAAATTATCTATCACGTACATCTTCGGATCTACTGGACGGATTTGAATTAAACTTTTTTTTGTTGTATATCTGTTAGGTCAGGGCAGTACTTAAACTGCTTATAATAGGACCCAATTGCGGAAAGCGCAGCGGGTCATAGCAGTGAGGTCTATTCGGGGTTACCGTAGAGCGCTGGTTGAAAAGAAGGTTTGGGGTCCTGACGTTTAGGCTGGTGCTAGTTTTGACGGGGCATAGGTTGCTTTGGTAAATACTTGCACCAGATTGCACGTCGGGAGATGTCGCCAGCGTGCCACGAGTGTGGTGCCTCCGTTGATTCAGCGCATCACACTCTGGCTGAATGCCCCGCTTGGTCTCCGTAATGCCACGCCTTGATGGCTGCAGTTGGAAGAGACTTTTCACTCTCTAGTGTGGTGGGGGCCATGCTGGAGACTGAGAGGAACTGGTCTGCAGTAGTGTTTAGTAGTAGTAGAGGCCACAGAGCGAGCGCGTGAGTTGAGCGTGAACGCAGATCCGCTCCGCTGTCGCAGACCAGGAGATGAGAGAAGGCGGTACGTGCATCTCCAACCCCCCTTACCGTAGAGGAACTACTGCAGGATGTTTTGATGAGGCTGCGGGTGCCCTGGAAGAAACTCTGGGGCACCCTGAAGGCGATGATGGCCTACAATAGGTGGACGTTCCACCAAGGCGCTGTAGTGGCATGCGCGAGCGATCCTACAGCGTTTCTTATAGGTGAATAGGATTTCCGCTGGGTTTTAGTGAGTAGTGTCGAGTTTCGATGAGTCCCACAGTATCATCCGTTTGTAGGAGATATTTCTCCTATACATGGATGGTCTGCGTAACAGCACTTCCCAGCGACAAAAAAGAAAAAAAAAAGTACTTAAGCTGTGATAGATTTTTTGTCCAACGTGTCCACGTACATGATACAGAATCATAGTAAACCAGCTGAAGTATAGAAAATAATGCTACCACAAAAAAATAAATCGATGATTCCATTGACATTTAAAAATCAAGGAACACCTAATGTAGAAGTACAATAGAACATGTGATCTGTAAGAAATCAGAAAATGGCCCTTTAGTAAAAGTTGTTGAGCGTGATGAGAATTTTTCGTTAAATTAAAAAAATCCATGATCATCATCTAAAGAACCATAATGTTAAGCTATATGAGATAAAGAAATTTCGCCTAGGCACAATTATTGAGAGTGATAATTTAATATGTAAAAATCAAGGATCTGGAACACCTAATGTATGGGATACTAAAGCATAAAAAATAAAGGAAGGTATCCTTACTGTATGTTGCTGGGACTTTTTGATAAAAATAAAATAATCGGTAAATGAAAATCTGGTAGCAAGCTTCAAAGGCCAGGCTAATAAAAATTGTAGGCATCTACTAGTTAATAATAAATCAATTTTACATTATACAATTTTCTATCCTATTTTGTTTGTAAATCGTACTGAATTTTATTTTAATTATTTCATAATGTGATAATTGCAGCATTGTTGTTTAAATTTAAAATTATTCTATTTTTGCTTACTTTTCAAAATTATCTCACTGGCTTGATATTGATATCGTTTTAATATTGGGTAGCTCTTCATGCATTTTCAAAAACACATTTAGAAATTTTACACTGTAATGGTTTATATGTGGGTAAAATAAAACTAGCAGCATTTCATCACAAGTAGAATATTCAAGTTTCCTATTCTAGTACAGTTTCTGTACACATGTTTCTGAACAGTTTCCATATTTGAAATTATATTTCATTGAACTACTTTCATACGTATTTATACGGCTTCTAAAATAAAAGTAATTTCTTATTTATATTTTAAAAATGCTCATGTAATTATTTATAAAGTTGATAATTACTAAGACTTTATGAACTTTGGATTGTAGACTTAAAGAGTACCTTACTGGAAAGTCTACTAATGTATTTTAAAACCTAAAAATTAAATTTTTGAGATTCTGTGGTGTTTTTCCATATAATTCTGTACTTTATATTAACTATTAACTTTAGAATCTATTCTAATAAATTCTACCTACTTATTATAGCCATATATCTTAAAAAATACAGTTACGTCCTCGTCACAAATGTAGCAAAAAATATAAGTACAATTTAGCTGTAGGACTTTATGACTCGTGGAAAATATCTATGTAAATTTTTATATGAAATAAAAAATAAGTACAAATTGAAACAATAATTTATATTCAGTAATCAAAAACTTAGCTCAATCAACTTTTAAGTCTTAAGGGTTGTGACTATTGACTATTACTTTTGATTGGTGTCAATTAAATAAATAATATATTCAATGACAAAAGATACTATAAGTAAATTATAGTCTTGTAAATTAAATGACATATTGAGTTGTTAAAAGCTAAATTAATTTACGTCACCTACTATGTTCTTGATTAAACTTCGTTACTACTAATCTTACATTCAAATAAGTACTTTTGTTTATGTTAAGCGCTCTCTACATGTGAATTTCCAATTCATTTACATGTTTAAGGACATTGTGGCGCCATGACACCTGAATGTAAATACCACGTATGTGTGTTCGATACCTCCTTGAGGGAATCATTATCACCTCTCTGTGCTGGCAAGGCATTATGAAATATCTTAAGATTTCGGCGAAAAGCGGAGAACACTGAACGCTCTCTTCTCACATTTTGCTTTATGTGGTACAAATCGGAAATCTTTTAAAAATTAAAAAATGTTCATGTTGGCTACAATAAGACAGTCTCATTAATGATTTTCTTAGGATAAAGAAACCAATTCATTAAATAAAATAAAGTTTTTAAATATAATCTAGAGCATTTAGTTTTAAATAAGTTTTTAGGATAAAAAGTGTTGTTATAATTCATGTTTTTCAACTGTCGTCCAGTACACAGCTGTGACCGTGAAGGCACAGATGTGAACAAAAGCGAACAAACCTTTACATTTAATCATTGTTTGTTCAAATGTATTTATTCAGCATATCGGCTTAACACTGAAATTTTAATAATTACATTCTTTTATGTACAACATTTCTTGAAAAATAATGATTATTACTCATTACATAGGAACGCTGTTGAAATAGTGAACTGTTATTATTTTTGTGTATCTATGATTTATCATCAAGTTGCAATATTCTGTTGTTCCTGTACATATATAATATTTACAGGAATTATGCATTTTGATATTTTAAGTGAAACGTTATAATGATTCATAAAGTTAAATATTTACTTACTTATCAAGAAGAAGGGTTACCTACATAAATGTGTTGTTGATGTTGTGATGAAAGAGAACCCATGGTGATGTGAGAGTGTGAATATTCTGTCTCGGGTGACAATGTTTGACTAGATTTAATTCATTGAGATCTTATTGAAAAATGTAAATATCATACAAATAGAAACTAAGTCATAAAAATAAGATAAGTCAATTGTGTTGTTGTTAAACGCCCAGATAATAGAAATTTACAATCATTAGCAGTAAACGGTATTTATTTAAGGCTTTAGGTAGCTTCTTTGATTAAAAGTTACGAGGCAATGCAAAAGTAAAATGTCATTTTGAATACGTCAAAATGTTTTAGTTCAACCAAAATAAGCGATTAGTCTAAGTACCGTAATTATAAATCGTCTTAAGCGCATTTTAGGTACAGTATATCTCTAGATTATTTTTATTTATCTATTCTGGTAAAATAAATCGTAGATAGGAGTATTATTGTTGTATGTTCTCTGTAACTATCCAATTTCAATTATTTATGTTTTATTTAAACTATTTTTTTTTATAAAACAATAATTCTTACAACACAACTTGTCAATCTTACTGCTCCTATATGGAGCAGAAATATAGTTGCCACGTTCTTCAATAGGTATATAATGTAGATATTTGCTTAATTTTTATATACAGGAACAAAATATATTGCACTTTATTAGTTTCATTTCCAAATAATGTTATAAATGTTACTCAGCGGTAGCTGAATATCATACCAAGTTTTTGATCAAATTTTAAAAATATATTATATTATGCGATGGTCCCTATTACCCAATTTCAAACAAGTAAGTAGAGTAATTTAAAAAAGTAAGCCGAGGGAAGAATCAAATGATAATTTTAATTACAATATAGAGCAGTATATTTTGTTGGAACTTAAAACACTCATTTACACAATTTGTTTATTTTGTATGTTTCTTTATTATTTGGATTCCTATTATTTCCTTTTGAATTAATAAAATATAAGAAAGAATCTCAAGCAGATCTGCAAAGTTTGTTTGGTTGAACGTGCCAATCTCCGAAACTACCGGTTTTAAGTGAACATTATTTCTGTATCGGAGGAAGGTTATAGGCTAAATTATATTACGTAAATCGTTTAGAGATAATCCTAGTACCTGTGGTTCCAGTTACCTCGAACACTTGGAATATGTTTGTGTCATACACGAGTTTCAGCCATTTCCATTTAACTGACTTCTGTCACTTTCTTTATCATTCACATAATTAAAGATATTGCATAAGTAGCGGATATCAGACCAAGGTGACACTTGTAGAGAAAACTTTTACATGTGAGTTCAAATCTTGTCCAGTCTATATTATACATACGTTGTTATTATTATGCATTTTATATGCATACTACTGCTTTAGTTTTATTACAACAAAACTATATAAATAGTTAATTCTTTATATGCAGTAGAGACTTAAACGTAATTCGAAATTTTTATTCTATTTATATTTGCTGAAAGTGGTACATACTAGGTCTAGTGGGAAATTTAAAAATATTTTGCACGACAAAAATATCTTACACTTTGAAACTATGCAACGAAGTCGCTTAACTTCAAGAATTACTCGTAGAACTAAATAAAAAGTAGGTTAGATTATTGTAACAATAAAGAAATAACTTTTAATTTCTGAATCGTATTAATTTTAATCGCATTGACTTATATATTATAACTTTAATAAATCATAAATCGTAGCATTATTAGTGAATTTTATAAAACCAAAAAAAAAATACGTTTACCAAACGATTCCACTAAATTCTGTTAATAGATATAGTCCTATTTCAATTGAAATTTGAAGAATTGGTATCTCAATATTCCTATTATAAAGCTTTTATGTGAGTTTTATTGGACACACTGGGGGCAGTAATTTTTACAATTAATTAATTAAGTAATTATCAATTTATTAAACCAATTGAATGGTTATCAGCAAAATAACAAAATAAGATTTTCAGCGTTGGTTTTTAAGATGGTGATGTTGGTGTTTGGTGTTGATGCTTAAGAAAATGATGAAAATTAAAAAGTGAAAAAAAAATTATACAAAAATTATATTTAAATTATAATTAGTTTTCTAATTTATCTGAAAGGTTCAAGATTCATAAAAAGGTCTGAAATTTTTAATGAACATCAAATTCAACTCTTCTATTAAGAAATTGTGTTTAAGTTTAAGAACTGAATTTAACAACTATAAATTTAACGCAAGCTATATTTTTTGAACGTAAAGATAACTAGGCCTGCTTAATTTCTAAAGATTAAACGCTGTTACTTGTTTGAAAGGCTAGTACTATTATATATTTTCTGTTCTTTATTTTATATTGTTTGATTTTTAAGTGCATTTGTTTGGCTGTCAGCGGAGTGGTTGAAGGTTCAATTCCCAATCGGAAGAATGATTTTTCAAAGGGCAAAATAAAGCATAAACGCTCGTATCTTTTAATTTCGTTGAATTAGTGCTACGTGTATGCCGTACGTTTACTAAACATATCGAGCACCTAGCGGCTGTACGCTATTGTGAACCAACAACTTCTATACGATCTAGCATATCACTTGACCACATTATGAATCTGTTACAATATTTACAAATACCTTTGGAAAGATTTAACATAATTTTAAAAATATACCTAATAACTAAACTGAACCACTAAACTAAAAAATAACTAATAAATAATTGATCTTTTACTATGGCATCATAAACATCGTCCAGGAGGGTTCAATGATGAGGTTTGGTGGGAATTAACGGTGAATGTCGGGACGGAGCTACTGCACCATCTTTTTCTCGTTATAGCTACTAGCAATAGACAGTTATAATGCAGGGCCAGGACTAGGCCTGATAGGACGCGCCTGCGGCATTCCTTTGAAAAGGCTTTGGGTAATTTCATCGGAACGTTTTCGATGCTTTAGTAATTATTTACTCTTTTGATGGCATAACTTACACTTCTATATATTGTTACATTTGATTCTGAAAGATTTTAAAAGAGATTAAAAGACGACAGATAAGAAGGAAAACAAAGTTATCCGTTTTTTCCTTTTGCAGTACAGAGCCCTAAAAATATCACTAAACACTAAAGTTAATAACTCATAAACCAGAGTTTTCGAGATAAGATTTTAATTATTTATCTTGGCTTTTTTAAGAACAACGTTTATTAATACTTTTAACATATTTAAAAAATATATTTTAATACAGTCAAACTACACGCATGGTTCGCTTTATATGTTGTTATGATAAAATTAAAAAATCTTTGGATAATATAAAAAGCTTTGAAAACAGTAATTCTGAAAATTGTTTATTTTAAATTAAACGATTTAAAATTATTCTTTGATTTTAAATTATTAATTTCTCATAAAAAGACTAAGATCCATCAGATTCATCGGATCCAAGAAATATTATTAAACATTACATTTAACTAAACACAGCTTATAATAAAATATTTCATTCAATCATTGATACTCTACCTCTACTTAAAATTTTGACATGACATCTCGAAAACAACGCTAAGAAATGATAATAGATTTTCACCAATTGTGAAAAATTCCTATTAAATATCATATATAGAAATATCAGATAATGAGTATCGCGAAATGTACTAACACAGACTAATTATATTCATTAAGTATGAAAATAACTACATAATATGAACAGATTGATATTTTTTATTATGATGCCACACGTTTATATCATTTGACTGATTTAAGAGGTAAATGTACTCAAGTTAGTTTAATAACAATGACAAAGTATATATGTGAAACAAAGATTTGCACTAAATTTGAAACAAAAGCCAAGTGTTTAACCACTTGGCTTTTGTTCATCATTCACAGTAATTTACTATACAAATCAGTACATTAACATTTAACTTACGCTATATCGTACATACAGTAGGTAGGTAGAGGGAACCTAGTGCTACCTGAGAATCCGATACCCAATTTCTGACCAATTTTTGAGACAATGCGTGTAGAGTGGGGGAGGTTATCACCACCCTTTGACTTTAGACACCCTAGAACGGGAAAAAAAAATTTCATGCATTCATCTATAGTCAAACGGATTAAAAATTTTAAACAAAATTGAGTCATTGCGCCACGATTTTGTTTTAAATCATTTACATTGAATTATTTACCGTGATCTCGTCTATGCACCCCGTTTACTAAGATAAGTCCTTATCGTGCGTCCCCTCCCACCTTTCAAATGACAAACAATGAACGGCCAAAACTAATTAACGTAGAACGCAGAAATTTGATATGTGAGGTGCCTTGAGTATTGTTGGGGTGTAAAACAGACAATTTCTAGAGATTTATACGAGAACAGAATAAATTTAAGAATTTAGGATTTTATATTTTTTTATACCTAGTGTAAAATATTCATGTTTGTATGAAGGAGTCATTGTAGTAGTTAATTTTTTTTATAAATATACTTGAGTTATATATTACAACAATAAAAAACAAATTATTAGCATAACAAATTATAATTTAATTTACTTATATAAAAACCTTACTTACAAAATTCTTATACAAATTTAACGTATTTAGAGTACCCCTAGTTTTCGCAGGAGGTAAGATACATATGACCTTTATGTCGAAAGAAACAAGACATGTATAGGTAAATTCAATCATGTTTTAGTTAATTAACATGCAAGTTAGCTGCAATAAAAAATAAAACAGTGTAAAAACTATATTGTTAGGTACGTTTGTACTTAAAATTAAATATTCTTCATTTTGAAACTGTGTCTCTGGTAATTTTTTTTTAAATATAAGAATTATGTAAGAGTTATTTAGGCGTCGAGTCGTAAAACTGCGCGCGCCAATCTACTATAATTTTTTTTGTCAAATATGTTTTCCCCTAATTCCTTTATGAGATAAGAAATGTAGATTAAGTGCTGATAGCTGCTGTAGCATATATGCATTAAACATTTAATGTTATATACGTATTTAAAATAATGAATGTGTGACATAATGATATAGTGTGCAAGGGCCAGACCACCGGAGTCTTAGAACTACGCATTAATGATTTTGTTTTTTTTGTAGTTAGTACCAAATATGTAATTAAGCCTAAAACAAGAAAAATAACCTATACTAAAGAGAGTGAACATTACTAAATATGATTATTTAAATTATTTCTATCCAATTAAACGTTAAGTGCGTAAATTTATGGCACTATTTAGGTATATACGGGTATAATACTGTAGATATTTTCTTGTTATGATTAAATTAATACGCCGTCTATACCCGACACCCAAATTCCTTTTATTTATCTAAAATAAACAGGAAGCAATCATTTGAAAAAAAAAGAGTTTTCCTTAATTTCAAAATATAGAAGATATTATGGACACAATCAATAACTATTCTTTTTAATTGACATCTAAAACTTTGTTACTGCTGATAATAGTCAATGGATAAATCTATCTTTTTTTTATAAAAAATTATAAAATTTTATGCAAACTACAACGTACGCGTTTATTAAGCAAATTGAATCCATTCGGTGCTAAAAAAAACTTATAGGCTTTTACGATTTGTGTTATCATATTATAATGTAATGCTTCAGCTCTCAGTCAAGATATTATGTAATTTTTTTCTAAACTTAGCTAGGAGATAGTAAAATATGAGACTTGAAACGGAAATAAAATTGTGATTTTATTTACATTTGTCAAAAATATCAATATTAAACTACCCCAGTGCGAGCGGATCGTTTTAGAAATTTAGTCTTAGAAATCCTTTTTTGAAGATTTCTTTTCTTCAACATTTTTATGTTTTTATTTTCATCCCTAGCTCCCAACTGTTACTCAGTTTTCCACAAATGTTACTCAGTTTTCCACTTTCAATACATTTTAGAAATCATATATTATATTTTTACTATTCCATGATTGTAGGTAGTCCGTCCAAGAAAATATAAGTATAAGTTTGTAAAGGTTATTTTCTGGGATATATCTTATAATTTCCATTTTTCGAATTTTCCCTTTGCTTGTACTACAAGTAAGTGGGAAGTACCCTGTAGGTTTAGAATGCGCGGTGATTTTCGTACCACATGCAAAAAAATTAAACATAAACGCTCATATCTTTTGATAGCGTTGGATTAGAAGTTTTATTTTTTCTGTGCTACAAGAAGTTATTGATTTCGATATTATATATTCATTTCGGCTTGATTCTTCCAAGTAATTTGGACAAAATGGTCTTGATAGACGGACACAAACATACAGACATACAGACATACAACAAAGTGACCCTATAAGGGTTCCGGTTTTTCCGTTTGAGGATTCCGTATCCTAAAAACAGATTATGTTTTTTTCAAAATCTGACGTTTCGAACAATTGCAGCAGTCCGTGATCACGGGTAGACTACCTTCAATGAAATCCAATATACATAATTGATGGGCTTAAATGGTTTCATTTAAAATGTGTTAAAATCTCAAAATTTTTCAAATATTATAAATAATAACAAAATAATACAGTAAACCGTATTGAGTATATCTATATACGCACAAAACATTGTACAGTTTTAGTTTGCTGTTCAAAGAATATAATATAGTATGTATTAAATATTTTTTTTTGACATTGTTACTTATCATTAGTACGAAAGCTTGTAAATGCTTAGCTACAAATGCATCTTATTGATTTATAATGAAATTAAATTGATTGATATTAAAACGGCAATCACAACATATTCTAAATAAATTCCTTTTTTTTCGATTATATTGGACTAAATTTCTGATTAATCGGCCATTAATAAAAAGTCATGTTACGTATCTGGTCTTTACTCATCCAAGTGAATTGCAAAAGAATTTGAATTTACTTTGCTTTTTATTAAAAATTTGATCTCTTATTAATCTATTTTTTTATATGCAGACTAAGATATTCAATATCGATTTGTGCAGATAGTTTTGATAGATGGTGAAAGCCATCTTTGCACCCCATTCAAAATTCTCGATTTCTCATTCAAAACGTCTTTAGCTATTTAAAATTATTTCCAATACAAGGAAATATTAACGTTAACAAGCAACCAAACACTGTTTTGCTATTTTTAATTAGGGACCTTAGCCAACTTCATTTTTCGGCATTTCTATAGCTGCCCGGTATAAAAGTTAACAAAAATTAATTAAATAAAGAATTAGTAATAGTTAGAATTTTTACAATTGATAGCGCTATACATTCACTTGCCTTCGTGGCGCAGTGACACAGTGTCTGATTGTTGACGCGATGATTATGGGTTCGATTTCAACTGACAAAGCGCGGCGTTGAGTTTCAGTTCAGTTGCGTGTTGAGTAACACGCAATGTCTGGTGTAAAGTGGCGAGCGGAGTGTCTTGACACTAGGTTTCCTCTGCCTCCTGTTATATGCGAAATATAACGAGAAGCTTTATTTTGTGAACATAATTTAAACGTATGCATTAGTTAGAGATATGGTAATATATTCCAAAGCTTTTATTAGGGACGATGGAATTTTAAATTATCATTACATGCACTGATACGTACTTTATATATCGTAAATCAGTATTAGAATATGTAAATATTTATTTAGGTGCTATAAATTAGCCACAAACTCGGCATGTAAACTGGTAAACGAATTCGCTAAGTTTAGCTTTATCAGTTTCTCGAGATTTACGACTTTCAATGTTTTGGTCCAAAATTTCCATACAACATATTTTAAGTATAGGTTGAACAAAATATTTACTAACATTTAAATGTTACAAATTCGTTATTGGTGTTTTTTCTTTGTTCGCTGAGTAGACCAAGAGGTAACCTAAGTCTTAATGTAACTATATCTTATTAATACTACTACTAGCTTTATATTTTTAGGGTTCCGTACCTAAAAAGGAGAAAACGGAACCCTTATAGGATCATTTTTGTTCATCTGTCTTTCAAGATGTCTGCCATTTTCTCCAAATCACGTGGAAGAATCAAGCTAAAATTAAATTTTGTAAGTAGTATTTTCCTCAGCGGAATACTTACAAACATGAAATTGGTCCAGAACTCTCGATGCGCGAGTACTGCTCGAACTTGACCGATATTTTTTATAATCAAACATTTCTCACCATTGTTGTTTCAGTGACTGAATCGTTTGAATAAACGTATTTTATGTACATATACCCTCACGTAACTCATCTAAACAACTAGACTCCTAGTAATGCATTACTACAGCTCTTCATATCACGCCTTAAGATAACATAAACATAAAAACTCTTTATTACATACCAAATTTCAAATTACATTTTTCACAGAAAATTTCGTACAACAAAAATATTGTGTAAAGACATCTATCAAAATATATATCAAAAGGATCTATTGAAAAGAGCGGGCACGGTGCATTGTAATATTTTAATATATTACATTATTTTCTTTAAACTTATAGTTTTCGAATATTTGTTTCTATATCTAACTACTTATCTAATAATTAATTTTGGTAAAATATTTAAATAATTGTGCTAAAACTTTTATAATAAATTAGAAACTGTCCTTTTTATTCTAAACTAGCGACCCGCTCGCGGCTTCGCCCGCTTATGTTAGCTAGATCGCGTTCGTTTTAAATAATAAAATAATACCAACATCACAATGCAATTCTTCTATTTTCTCGCCGTCTTTTTCGAATCACTCTTATTAATTATTAAAAATCAATGTACCCGTATATTGCCGTACCTCAAAAGAAAAAAACAGAATCCTTATAGGATTACTCTGTTGTCCGTCTGTCTATCAAGACTATTTTCTCCAAATTACGTGAAAGAATCAAGCTGAAATTGATATCAAATATCCAAATCGATAACCTCTTCAGGCACAGTAAATATCAAACTTCTAAGTCGCAATCAAAAGATATGGACGTTTATGCCTAATTTTTTTGCATTTTGTATGAAAATTGTCACGTGACGAAAACCTACAGGGTACTCCCCTTATTGCAAAATTTCATACCTCTCCTAGAGGTATGAAATTTGGCAATAAGTTAGAGCTTATAGTATAACCAAAAGAAAAAGAGCAAAAAATTTAATTTATAGATATATGCCAGAATAAAACCCTTGCAAACTTATATTTCAAGTTAATTTCATACAATATGAGTAATGATCATATATATATACGATTACTATAAAGTAATCACATAATTATTATCTTAGAAGTAGGTTACAAGAGTTATTAAGAATAGTTAAGTCAAAAGGGCTATTATCGCATTGAGTGAGGGCAAAGTCAGTGACACTGGACGTTAGAGTGAAGGATCGCCTATTAATGATTTACTAAAACCTCAATTGTAAATTTATTATCAAAAGTAAAAATTGGAAGAACTAGTATGCTCAATTAAATTTTAATTCTATTTTAATTGTGCACGCGGCTTAGAAATATGTACAAAAACTGATTGCCCTTATTTATGATTTTAGTGATAGCATATTGAAAGAACATACTTTTAATCAAAAAAGCTCACAATATTTTTTGATTCATTAATAATAGTAGAAACTGGAAAATGTCCCCTTAGTTACGTTAATTAACGTACTCCGTTAACAGTAGCATACATGTGCCTGTCGAGTCCTTTGTCACATAAATTATGTTATCATTGCAAACAATTAGGACTTAGATAATTAGATTTTGTAACTTGACACAGAAGGCAAGACGAGAACCATTTGTTGTGTAACTATAATAAACGTTGCTAGCAATTATTTTATAATAATTTATGACACTGCGATGTCATCGTAGAATATCTTTATGCATACGCTATATTTTTCTACAGTAAGCTAAGACGATCTAGTGTAAATTTTAAATTTTAAAAGCATGTAGTTTTGATAGTGTATACAATATTATATTATCTTTATAAGCTTCACATATTATAATTTATTAAAATATTATAAAATTATCAAAATATGCACTTTATGCCAGAAAATATCTGCCGGTATAAGGTACAATCTTTCATCATTTGCTGTGATATAAATATGAAATAATGAATTCACTAATTTTTTTAAAGTATAATAAGAACCGTATTTTTTTACTGATAACTAAAATTATTTCCAACTTTTATTGAAATCAGATAATTATAAACTATTTTCTATCTTCTACTTTGCAAACTTAAAATTAAAACCACGGATATGCGTATACGCAAGGATATCGGATTGCTATAGTATACGATAGAAAGTTTTTATAAAATATAATAAATCGTACATAAGCCATAATCATAAATCAATAAAAATCAAATTAAAGTTATTTTACAAGTGTAATGAAATAAAATAAAACACAGAAACACAGATTCATTGAGCTCAATATGGATGTCATGCATGCGGGTCCTCCGATATGGATAATAAAAACCCCATTAGCCTTATACGCAACTTTTAATCTTCAGTTAAAATCACAAATACGGCAATACAAAATGTAGCACACCTACATTATATTTGTCTGTAAAAAGGTGATATACATATATACATAACATTATACTTCCTCATCCCTAGCATCCGCTAGCCAGAGAGAACGCAGCGGCCCTTGCACACCTGTTTCGCCTCGTCTACTGTCATTAACCTCTTCATACATGCTCTTTGGGGGCTTGGCATTCTCTCTCTCCCTCACGCTTTTTACGTGACCTTCCTCCAGCGTCTGCGATACTGTATTTTCGAAAGTCAACCGAGGTCTCCTATCTAAGTTACCTTTCTTACCACTCACTTCATCCACCCACACCCAAACTATCTGAGCATAGTCGTCTTCATTCTCACTGAAACATCCTCGCTGGTACCTTCTACTCTGTGTCCCTCTTCGTTGTGGACTCGGTCTTAACTGATTTATAGTTAAATGGATTTCGTATATCCTCTAAAGAGAACACATTTCCACAGCTTTTTTTTATTCTTTTTCAACAATATCCATGCTCCACTGCTATATAACAGCGTTAGCTCTAAAACTGCATTTTGTAGCTACACTGCCGTCCTGCCGTGTGAACGATGCAACTGAGGCACCGTGTGTTGTGTTACAGACAGTAATACGCCTTTCCACATCCATTTTGTATATTCCATCTTCACTTAACATATTTCCCAGATATACTACTTCGTTCCCTTGCTCTAATAAGTTTCCATTTACAAAAATCTTGCATTCTGTACTTGATTCATCTTTATCAAATACCAAAACCTTTGTCTTACTTTGATTTGCCTTCATGTCACTCCCATGTGGTTTTTTTCTTGACTCCTTGGAGACAGCTATCCAAATACAAATTGAACAGCCAAGCTGATTGTCAGTGTAGTTGCACATTGCATTACCGGTACCGACGTTGGCGGTGGCGGTTATGGCGGTGAAACGTAGGTATTGCAGAATAAGAATTAAAGCAATATGAGCTTAAGAGATGAGATCGCTTCGGAGGATATGCGGAGTTAATTTAACTGTAAATTAGTTTTGACCGAATCCACAGCGAAGAGATACACAGAATAGTGGGTACCAGAAAAAAACATTACTATAATACTGCAATTACTGCAGCAAAGATAATACTGCAATTTTTTGCAGAAATCAATATCGACTGTGAACTGCAGTATGCGGAGATCGCAATAGATCGCAAAATGGTCGCAGTGATACTGGGCTGCATGGGCCTGCAGATCTACAACTAGGAAGAAGGTGAAGCTTGATTACTAAAATATATGTATATGTAAATGTATATTTTAAATATCTTCTTATAATAGACATACTGGATGACCCTTATAGTACGCCATTTAATTAGACAATAAACACGATGGCTGTAGATTAAATCCACACTCTGGGACATATATGTATCTGTATTTCTACATATATTAGTGTATATATATATCATCACAGACGTTGTTCCGCCACCTAGTAGGGGGCCTGCCCACTGAGCGTTGTCCAGTTCGTGGCCGCCACTCAAGAACCTTTCCGCCCCAACTCCACTGCCACTTCAGCTGCGCAATTCTTCGAGCAATGTCGGTAAGTTTGATGTTTATGCCGTATCTTTTTCAATCCAGAAGCTTAAACATATCCTCAAACGCGGCTGTGAACAGTTTCGGAGAAATAACATCTCCCTATCTCACACCGCGCTGTAGTTCGATAGGATTAGAGCTCTGGTTCTGTAATCGAACCGACATAGTGGCGTTTTGGTATAGATACCTTATCACTTTGATGTACCTGTAGTCTACTTGGCACCTTTGGAGAGACTGCAGCAGTGCCCAAGTCTCGATCGAATCAAAGGCTTTCTCATAGTCCACGAACGCCAAGCACAGTGGCAAGTTATACTCTTCGGACTTATGTATAATTTGCCGCAGCGTATCGGAAAGTCGTATTTGGAAGTCGTCAAACCTGCTGGAGAGACGATTCACGATGACTCTTGAAAACAACTTGTAAACATGGCTCAAAAGTGAGATTGGTCTATAGTTCTTTAAGAGAGTTTTGTCACACTTTTTGAAAAACAGAACAACCTCACCTTCACTCCATGCTTTTGGCGTTTTCCCTTCAAAAATGGCGGACTTTAAGTATCGGCCTGCCTTCCGTCTCTACCTGGCACCTTATTGTTTTTAAGTTGTTTAAGAGCCATACGAAGCTCAGACAGGTTGACGTACGGGATATTCGGGTAAGCTTGGCTCTGGGATCTTTAGCCAAGATATATATATATATATATATATATATATATATATATATATATATATATATATATATATATATATATATATATATATATATATATATATATATATATATATATATATATGACAGTAGCTAAGTTGTATGTAACACAAAACAAAGCTAAACGAACAAAATTATAATAACACTTATAAGGAAAACAAAAAAAATTTAACTACTTTACACTAACGAAAACTAAAATAACTAAGCACAGAATTCTATAAGAATTCTATAAAGAAAAAAGAGACTTATATAATACGAATGAAATTAAAATAAAAAGTAATCAATATTTCCATTTAAAATACACTACCTATAAGAATAATAATTCCTTTTATACTAAGTCTATATACTATAGTAGTAGTATAGTAACTAAGCCTATTATACTAAGTCTAAGCAAGAATCAAGCTTCAAGAATCGAATTAGTTATACGTTAGACTAACGGTCATTCTTAACCTAACAAAACCATACAAATATATTTACTTGCTACTAATAAGAACTATATCTAAATAACTAAGACTACAATCCTATAATTGACTTAATTGACAAACATAAAAGAACAGTTCTAATACGACTGAAATTAAAGTAAAAAGTAATCAATCTCTTTCTAATCAACAGACATCGTTATGTCTGTCCTCACGCGTCATTGCTTGGATTGCATCACCTCTAGCCCCCGTGTGACGCGGTGCGCCTGTTACACCGTAGGCGCTCTATGGCGCTCCATTTAAGTCAACCGTATCGTGATAAATTTTGAACTATTCGGCCAAATCATAAAGCGACAAATATTGATACTTAAAGAAAATATATAAAAATTTTAACGCAGCGGGATTTGAAGCCGTGCTATGGATTTGGATGGAAATCGTCCAAGCGCTCTGACCTCTAAGGCTTATTACGTTGTTAGCATCTCTAGTAGGGAGATTTTTACAATTTTTCGCTACCTAAATATTATCGCAATGAAGAATTATTTAGCAAGAGAGAATGCTATTTTATTAAATATTTTTTTGATTTTTAAACACACCAAGAATAAAAAAATACTTAGAGAAAACATATAACAATTTGAACGCAGCGGTATTTGAACCCGCGCCTCATGGAAACCGTCCAAGCGCTCTGACCACTAAGCCATGCGTTCTTCATCAACCTGCGTCAAAGTCTTATATGCTTTATACAACTTATTACTTGCCAAATTATTGTTATTTGCAATAATCATATTTTTTATGTTTTCTGTAAGGATTTTTACCCTTAATGTTAATTAGCATTAAAAAAATCATAATGTATTGGTTTTATTATTAATTTTATAAATATACTACAACATAAAACTTAAAATAGTATTCAATTTAATTAAATTTATGGTTCACAAGTTTGCTCATAGTGGCTTCTACATAAAAGGTACTCAAGGTGCTCACATGCATACATACAACAGTACAGACGGATGTATCATCCTTATAAACTTTCGCATTTATAATACTATCAGGGTTATTTTTCTTTTACCTAAAATAATATAATAATAAGAATAAAAAATAAGTGTAGTAAAAATACGCTCCATGGGCTTTACTATGCTCTCTATAGTTTCTATAATATTAGTTCAAAAAACGTATATTCCTAACGACTATTAAACACTTAATTTTTTGTTAACACAATACAAAGTGCCTAAAATTAAATCGTTATAAAAATAATATTAATCGTTATTTTACAGATATTTCGGCGGTGGTTTCTCCCAACACCATTTAAGCCACATAATATAATTGTCAAAAATTTGAATAATAACAAATTTTGTATGTAAATGGCAAAAATAACACGGTAATGTAACAACGACCGTGTATAATCAATCCACCTTGTTTACTAAATATTATTTTGTCAGGGTCAAAACAAAATAATTTTGTAGACATTTTAAAGTATAAAGAACTAGTTTTAGTAGGTAAATGGCAGTTACAAAAAAAATCATTAAAATGAATTACAAAAAAAAACGCTGTAAAGTTAATGATTGAGTTGTTAAAGTTTTTTGTTCATCTATTTATCGCAATTACAAGAATCATCGCTTTTGTTTTACATATTACCGAATAATTTACATATATAATGATACGAGTACAATATTCGCTATTGAAATATAAAAAAAATATCAATCTTTTTTTATAAATCAACGATTAAGAATCTGACCGAGCAGGTAGTAAATTATTAAACATGTACATTTTTTTATACTTGTATGAGATTTTATACTTGTATACTATTAAAGAATTTTTTGCACATGTCTAAGTTAAAAACAACAGTCAAGTGCAAGTCAGACTGGCGCACCTATTCCTTGATTGCAAGTTAACAAAAAGTACAAATCCTTAAAAGTTTGGACAAATTTGTATTTACTGGCGTTTTAAATAATTTGGTATAAAATAAACTACACATATTTAGTTTGCAATCGATTTCATAATAATTTATCTATAAATTACCAATTTTCGGATTGTTTCCTCTATTTGTATTGTAAATTGTTACTTTTTTTTAAATTACATAATTCAACGTCAGCGACAAGTACAATATGCTGCCAATATCGTTGGAATGTGCTGACTTTGTAGTTCATTTTTTTCTGTACTCCGAGGCAATATAGACTTGGATATTTGATATGAATTTCAGCTTGATAACTCCTGTAAGGGTATCGTTGTATTACGGTATATGATACGAAAATTTCCAAAGTACCCAACCTTAAACATGCTCTTGTAAATACATACATTTATATTATTATTTCTCTTTATTTCTATGATTATTATTATATCTTGATTACAAAAGGGACTCGTAAATACATTTAGACATCCCTTACATAACAAAATAAAATGTAAGTTATGAAAACATCTCCAAACATATTATAAATATGAAAACCTACTTCATTGACCATTTCTAAGTAATATACTATTATAATATATTATTTACCATCACAGGAGGGTAGGCAGAGGAAACCCAGTATAAGACCATTCCTCACAATGAAACGTCGTGCTTTGTCCGTCTAGAGCAAGAAATTGAAAATAATACGATCCTCCAAGTAGGAATAGAACCCACAATCGTCGTGATTAGGGTCAGACGTCTGCCGTTGCGCTACGGTCAACTAAGACCGGGCAAGTAGGACCTCAATAATACCTAGTTTCCTATATGATAAATAAAAAGAGTATCGTTATCTATCTCTTTGTAATTTAAGTGGTATATATAGAGAGAATCTATAAATCAATTCACAGTCCACCTTTCGCCTATTTCCGCCCACTGCGTTTTATCTGGCTAACCAAAATATCAACAGAAAACACCTGTATATCAAATGAAAAGCTATAGTCAGTGAAGCGAAATCTACCTGTACAGTATATAGTGATTTAAACAGTCTACTTGCTTGATGCTTATTTATGAGGATGCAGTAAGAAATTAATAATAAGCATACAACTATCTTAATTATTAGGTGGCTATTTTTCTATTTATAAAACTCTATATGGAACTCTGTACTTTTAAACAAAAACAGTATTCTTATACGATCATATTGTTACGGAGATGTCCTTGGAGCAGAAAAATGTTCAAACTCTAAATAAATGTAACTAGACAAGATATGGGCGCTTATGTCCTGTTTATGTCCCATATTTTAACATTTGCTGCGTATTTTGAATACGCCATACTAACTTTCCATCGGTACTTTTGTTGACCTTGAATGACGAAATTTGGTATAAAGCAAGAACTTACAATTTAAGTTACTATCGTGGGGCCGTTGCGGTGCAGCAGCACAGCGTCTAACTGTAATCACGACGCTTGTGTGTTGTGGGTTCGATTCCCACTCTTACGTCACTCAACATGCAATACCTCGAACGGGGGGCGGGGAATGGAGTGTCTTAATATTATGTGCCTTTGCCTACCCTACTATAGGCAGGATACAGCGTGAAGCCAAAAAAAAATATATCCGCGCGCCCGAATATTTTCGAACTTCACCGAATTTTATTAAGTATAAACAAAGCACATAAAACACTGATATTTGAATGTTGTCATTAGGAAGCTTAATTAATTCTTCGATTCCTAAAGATCGTTTAAAAAATATTTTATGTTTTTTTTTACGTTTAAATATTTATATGATAATTCGTTTGCAGAAAATGTAATTTACTCGCTATATAGTAAAACTAGCATAAAAATATTGATGATTATTTTTTAAATATCGAAGTAGCATCTCGATACGTAATAGCATTGATTGATACTGTCCAATATGTGATTTACAATCATACTGACCTCACTAAACGTAATAGGTAACTCGATCTATAATAATAAATTTTTAGCCATAACGAGTCGCTAGAGAAATCGTGCCATGTAAAGAAATATGTCTATATTTTTTATATAATTTGGAGTGAAGCATATATGTATGTATATTATGAATAAATTTTCTATTTCTTTTCCTACAGGAACGGGATAAAATGAGATTTTACGTAAACTGTAATATACAAACTTATTAAAAAAACACTCTAATTTGATACGTTTTGTAACAATAATGTAAAAAAAATGTAAGTAACATGTAACATGTAATGTATATATATACTTTATTGCACAAAAGTATATATATACATTACATGTTACATGTTACTTACATTATTTGTATGTATTTTTACATTGACATATAAGCTCAATAAGGCTTACGAAATTCTCCTGTAACTAGAGAGTAAGTAAAGTCAAAATGCTTACAGGATTAACTTCTTGTATAAGAAAGCTTTAAAAACTTAATTCTAGCAAGCTATATCAATATGGGAAATATTGATAAAGCTTGCTTTATCGGTTCATATAAGACGAAAAGGATGTTATTGATATGTATGCTTGTTATTAAGTTATTAAGTATTTTTTATTTTGAACGTGACGAGTTTTTAAAAAGTAAACAAAATATTATCGTTATTAGATAGTCTTGTTAAAATATGATCTATTCAATATTTTTATTATTTTTAAAGTGTTAATCCACACTAAGGATAGAAAAATACTTAAAGAAAACATGTAAAAATTGAACGCAGTGGGGTTTGAACCCGCGCCTATGGCCTTGGACGGTTGCCACAAGGCGCGGACTTTTAAAATAAAATTTATATATGTTTTTTTTTAAATATAACTATTCATTTACACACATTTGCTAATATTCAATCTCTGACTTATTTAATGATTATGATGACTTATCTCTGACTTATTTATTTAAAATGATACCTTAAATTTTATGTTATGTTGTTAGGTTAGGTTAGTAGTATGTATTAGTAGTATGTGTATATATACACATACTACGCATTTCATATTTCTGACTAAGGTGCTATTTTAGAAGTTTATTTGTTTTTAATACACATGTTCCGCATTTAACTAGGTCTGCCGAACTTGCTTAGTTCAGACCTAGTTAGGATATAGTTTTGCTTAAGAAATGTCCTGGATGCGCCGGTTAAGAATTAAATATCGTTGCACTAACATCTTCAATGACTTACGATTTTTTTTAAATATGAATACAATATGCGGAGTGGGAACTCATTGGAACGTTCAGTAATATAATAAAGAGCAGAAGGTGGATATGTGGCTGACAAGGCTTTCACTGATTGTTAAATTAACGGCTACACACGCACATGCACCATTAAATTATTAAATCAATTGAATACACGAAGAAACTTAGCAGAGAGAAATTTGTAGTAAGGCACTCTTTAAGGCACCATTTTCTACTTTCCCACGAATTTAAAATATAATAATAAAACATAATACAGATCGAGAATAGGAATATAATTTAAATTTCAACAATTACGAGTTAGTCTCACAACTACAATTTTCAAATGATATGTGACTAATGTAATTTGTTACTGGATAAAATTGGTTGTCTACCTTGTCAGTGAGGAACGGAGTGTCTTAACACTAGGTGCCTTCTGCCTACCCTGCTATGTGCGGGATACAGCGTAAAGCTAAACAAATAATAATAAATAACCTGCCATCTGAGGGTTTGTAGTTAGCTTGCAAACAATGAATCTATTTTAAATAAAAGCATATGGGGCGTATGATGTAGTATACCTGTTCGTTTTTAGTTTACTATTGAAAATAGAACTATTTGTATTTGATCTGTTGTATGAATAAATAGAAAACTGATATCATTCTCTTTTGTATTGGCCATGTTTAATTAAGCGACATGTAAAATAATGTAAACAATTTTTGAATGTAAAACGATATATCATTTTTGTGGATCTTTTTAAAATATTTATTATTTATTTATTTAAAATATATTTTTTAAGTGCCCATTCTGTATTAAGATTTCTAAAGTTATTAAAATAGCTGAAGTTATACATTTTGTTTTCCAGGTTAATAGAATTCAATGATATAAGAAGTATACATAATGTCTTTTACACATTACACATTTTACACATTAAATTCCTTATCCGGACAAGGTATGTATATTTTAGTATTTACACCATCAGTTGTGTGTGTGTGACACAACTGGAAAGTCTTTGATTTTTTTGGATTGTCAAAATAATTTATTCATTGTTAAAATAGTTTTATTTAACACTTGTACTATATTCAAAATTGAATATCCTACGTGATAGTTATATTAGTATTTGAACTAAGTAGCCGATATTACTAATGAAAATAATTATATCAATATTCACCTAATTATAACGCTACTTGTCGTATTTTTTAAATTCAACGCAATTTGAGGACATGAAAAAATTTTTCGCTAAGAGTGCAAAGAGTTCGTATTAAATCCACATATTAATTTCATATTCACTTTGCTTATGAAAGCAGCGTTTATCTTTCGTGTACGTGACAGGAAAGAGCTGTTCACTAAAAATAGAACTAGTAGTTAATTGATATAATAATTATTGTAATTCATAAAAAAAAATATTATCTACTACCTACTATACTTACTATAAATGCTCATGTGCATATACATTAATAAAATGAAGAATTCTATATTTACATTCAATTTTTAATAATAAGCATTTGGCACTGAGGTCCCTCTGGTTACCCCGCTATAGATAAAGCGTGAAGCTATGTTTGTATGAGTGTAATTATATTCATCGACATAAGCCAAGTGTATAATTTGTTGGATTACTTTGTAAATAATTACGACAAAATAAAATTATAAGTACTTACATTATTTTAAATATATGCAAAAATCCCTTGAAAAAAAAATTATATTTGTTTTAACTATAGAATCAGATTCACAGTTTATTATATATAATATATATCAGATTCACAGTTTATTATATATAATATATTGTTATAAAGAAGTTATCGGCACTTTGCTACGAGAGCTACAGACACGACGCGCCTGTTCCGACACTCGAAAAAGACTGTCAAATATTTGGTTCGAGAACTTATAACTCGTAGATTTTGTATTAGTATGTTTAATTTTATTCAAAAATACTCGAAAATCGATAATGAACAGTTTTGTAAATATTATGAATTATAGATTAATTTAAATTTAAGAAGTGTATTGATTAAATTCATTAAAATTAAATTTAAATTTTCTTTATACAAATATAAAATAAAATAACAATACAAGTATTTTTATACGTAAGTATATAATATATTGTACAAATCATGGATAAAAAAATAAATCAAAATACTTAAAGAAAACATAAAAATTTGAACACTTCACGAGGCGCGGGCTCAAATCCCACTGCAAATTAAAATCTAAGAACAGGATAATAATTTATTATGATACCATACACCATTGGAATATTTTAAGAGGTAAATGTACTTAAGCTATAATAAATGAAACAAATTACAATTATAAAGCAAAGATTTACAATACATTCGAAACAAAAGCAAATTAGGTAGAGGAAACCTAGTGCTAAGGCACTCCCTTTCTCAGATTCCGTCAATTTTTTTAGACATTGATACTGACTTTTGATACTGAGACTTTCACCGGAAGATAGAGGCGGTTCTGGCTTCTGGCCCTTATTTATTTTTATTTTCATGGAACCGGTAAAGGTAAAATGGTTCCACAAAGGTAATAAAATATTGTATATAAACTATTTTTCATTTATAAACATACAATTTTCAGTTTTTTAAATAGACAAAGTAATTCTAAAGAAGATAAAAAAAATATATATGCACAATACACGTATATTATATTAGTGTAAGTACGAGGACATTGATAAAGCGGGCGAAGCCGTGAACGGGTCGCTAGTATACTAATATAATTAAATACGATCAACACTTTGTCCCCTCAAATGTGTCGCATGAAAATACAAAATTTTATTGAAGATTATATGTATACTAACAACAAAATCGTTTCTTCTTCACCGTAATCGATGATTTTTATAATTATATCGAACATAGCAGAACATAGTTTTTTTATCTATTATTTTTACGCGTACCTATGGTATAGGCTACCTATATACTTATATACATAAAAGTATACTATACAACTCTCTATAGTTTCCCAGCTGAGACTTTTGAGTTGACAGAAAGGTAATGATATGGTTGAGTTGATAGAATATTTGGCAAGGATAGAAGAGCAATATGTATAGCATTTGTATTGTATAGCATTTGTAATGTATTGCATAACGGGCTTTTACGATGTATTATTCAGGTAAATAAAGTTACGGACAACAACAATATAATTTATATAACTTTTATAAAGATATACTGTGAATTTTTACTTAACTAAAAGTTTTTTAACATTTGTACAAACGTAAAAATTTTATGTACGACATACGGGTTACCCTTTTAACTAAACATTTTACTTTATGATGAGGGCTTCCAAGTAATATGGAAAGACGAAGTGCTCACATACTTTCTTATCTAATCGGGCAAATTTTCCTTTGCTTTTCTTTTTATTTTCTGATATAAAATTCTTACATGTTTATAAAAAAGAACAATCTTCTATTTAAGATCATTTGTATAACAAAGTGGCGTTATCTGGTTCAAATTTTCGTGTAATTTACTTATAATTAAATTAAACTAGCAAAATTATAGACACACATTTTACAAATTAATGTCATAATAAAAATTAGAAAAACTAACACTACAAAAAACTCAGTTATTTTAAAATCACAAACAGACACTCCAATTTTATTTTAAAGTAGTTAGACATTTACTTATCAAATAAACCTGTCTTTACCTTCTTAAGAGTCGAAAAAAGAGTCCAAGTTATATACAAGATACTTAAACAGGACAAGGACGTGCTCGAGACACTATCGACACTATCGAATAGTAGCTAGACACTATCGCTAGACACTATCGAATATACACTTGAATACTAGATATTTCTTTTTTTTCGTTTTATGTTACACAAGTTGTCGTTCGCAACTTTACAAGCCTAAAGCCCTGGTATTTCTTGTATTTGTAGGACTTTTCACAAATCTTTCTTTGTACTTAATGACGTGGAATAAATGCGGCCAATTTAAGCATTCTAGGTATAGTAATTAGTTAGTCTTTGCGTTATATGCCACTCAGTAACAGAAGTTATACTTAATAATATGTATATAGAGCTGTAAATATAAGTATGACTATGCATAGATGTGAACACATGAATCAAATTAAAAAGTTCACAATATGAATAATTTTGTACTATTATTTCATAGAATAAATTTAATTTCATAGTCAAAGTTATGTGATATTTTAAGTATATTATAATAAAAATATATATTTTTTATGTTTTATTAATTTTTCTACTTTAGTTGTATCTTAATAAATTCACAACCTATACTGAAAATAAATTAGCCAAATCGACATTTGTTTTAATCTTCAAAAGTATTGTAAGATTTATGAAAGTACTTAACATTCCAATATCCATGTTATTTTTTTTACATCTATGATTTGGAGTCTAGTTCATTATTCCTTTCTACAAAACCAATTAATTATTAAACTTTGCTATAAACCTAGGCAGTAAAATATTGTAATAATAAATAGTTTAACTATCATAGTTATACTTGATTAGCGGCCAAAATTATCTCCAAAATCGTGATTCTTACTCTATTTAAAAGCTATTTATCTCATATATATTTCTGTTAGCCTGCCTTAGTCGTCAGTCTAAAATTACTCGGTCTCATCTTCCGTAAGTCCCTCGGCAAACTTGGCCTGCTCATCATCATTTGTGCTGACCCAACATAGATGTTCCATTTTCCCCTGCGCCACTTGTAGTATTGGGATATTTTGTTGAGTCAGGGTCCACGCCACCGTAGGTCATGACCAATCTATAATCAATTATTTACCTATTAATCAATCACCACATTTAGATATCATGGGAAATCTGCTCTTAAATATATTTGCTATTGTAAAATTCAGCCTAACCCGGTGGAATATGGTGTTATATCTGATACATTTGGCCTGATCTGTCGATGGTAACGACTTGATGAAGACACTAACTTTTATGTAAAAATATTACATTATATTACTAATATAAATGACTATATGAATTAAAAAAATCTTCAGAAGAATCACTAGATCCTTCGTCTTGGATAATGAGTATGTGATTTTACATGATGTTACTATAACACGCCATTTATCTTAATAAGAAATATAAATTTGTATACTTAAATAAAATATACAACAAATATATGAGTGCTTTAGGAACAAAACAATTAATCGTTCAAATGCCTCTTTAAGAATCTTCTAATAAGACTTACTGTATCATATTATGAAACTAGATAAGTTTATCATTGAATATATTATAATACCTATTGATATTATATTGAGTTAAATGAGCTCCATTTATCATATTTTAAACTAAACAATGCCTCTGTTTCAACATTATTCTAACTGAATATTATTACAAGTCTAATGGAAATTTCAGCCGCTGGCCTTTCACGGCCTAAAAGTTGGTGGATCAAAACATTCGTTAGCGTAGACACGTACAGACAGGTAAGAATTTAAAAATTATATTACGTTATAATTATTTAATATTTAATAGAGGATAGGATAGGAAAAATTATAATACAAATTCATCATTTTGTGTAGATCTAATACAAAAGCAATGTATGTATTGTATATTATACTGATATAATTATTGTTTTAAAAAAAATTAAAAGGACCATTGTTTTACAACATTGATTATTATTTAATATTACTATACAATTAGTACTAAAATTATTTCCTTGTAACCGATTCTTAAGTTACCATTTTTCTGTGCTAATCCAGCTGGGATTATGGGACGATAGCTGCACATAAAAAATCGGTTATGGTCCATTTTGAAGATATCCAGCCGTAGATATGCAGATAAATGAAAAACATTCTTGATTGTAATTTATTAAATTGTTACGATTTACATAATTAAAATAATTTTAAAGACAGGATAAATTACTGGCTGGTTAGTAAGGGGCGCTACGGGCGCTGCGCCATAAAAATCCGTTGAATAAACGCGAAGTTTTACGGGTGACATACTTGTGTATATAATTATACTAGAGACTGGCTCGTGGAATTCGTTCATTTTCAGTATACTCGGATCTTCTTCTTCTTCTTCTTGGCATTAGTCCCGGCTTTTGCCAGGGTCTGCCTTCCGACTAAGCCTACTCCACTTTGCACGGTCTTTAACATCCTCAGTGGACAATCTATTGGCTCTCATGTCTTGTGTCACGACATCCAGCCATCGCTTCCTTGGGCGTCCGGGTGGTCTAACTCCAGGGACAGACATGTCAAGGCACTTCCTTCCGACATAGTTCTCAGATCGGCGCATAACGTGGCCATACCATCTCAGGCGACGCTCTTGGAGCTTATCCGCTACGTCACGGACCCCAAGACTACCTCGAATGAATGTGTTGCGTATGCGGTCGGACCGCGTAACGCCACACATCCATCTCAGCATTTTCATCTCCGTGACGTGAAGCTCCTGAGTGTGCCGAGATAATGTTGGCCAACATTCGCTGCCGTATAAAAGAACCGCTCGGATAATGCGCTTGTATATCAATCCCTTGAGCTTGGGCGGTATTCTGCTATCGCAGACTACACCACAGACCTCCCGCCATTTGGCCCAGGCAGCGTTTATACGGGCATGGATGTCGTGGTCGATGCCTCCAGACTCATGCATAACGGCTCCAACCTACCAGTATACTCGGATATTATTATACAACTATTATACGTATGTTATATAGTTTCAAACAATTTAATGGTTATTTTATTATATTGTTTTTAAATATATTGGTAAGTAGTTTTTTCCTAATTTCACAATTCTTTTTTAAATACACAACGTAAATTTAGCACCATTATACTTCTCAGAATTGAAATTTATATTCTAAATTATTTCAACATCATTTACCTTTTATGCACAATGCCATTCAAATATACGCTCTGAGCGTAGCTTTATATTTTTTAACGTTGCCAATGCTTAAAAATAATATTTATATTACAAACTATTATTTCTATTTTTGCTTAAACAAATTGGCAAATTAAATAGAAAATTAAAGTAATTCATTCAAAATAATCTACAATTTTCGTTATAATTAATGAATAATTATTTATCTTCAATTTATCTTGCGGATAATTCAAATAATTTGAATTTTTTTTTCCGATACAAACTGACTAAAACAAATATTACCATATCAAAATTAATATTTTTTGTAGTTATTGCGTAATTCACGCACACACAATTTAAAAGAAATCAATAAATTATCCGGATGTGTTGTTTGGCTAATATTTATCGATATATTAACCGACGCAATTCATATCTGTCAATCTTTTCCATATACAGAATTGGATTTTGCTGTCTTTTTTATTATATATACAAGTGGTCTTGTGATTTACATATTTCACAAAATTATTTTCATTCTTACACCTATTTTATAAAGTGAAACCTTTTTATCTATAGAACACAAAAGTTTGAAATAAAGTGACAAAATTCAATATTTAAATGTATTGGTTTGAATTATTTCTTCAATTTAATTCTTCATAAACAGCCTAAATATTAAGTATTTCATTTAAATAAGAATTAATTAGATTAAGTATTATGTATATAATCATCTTTATAACAATCGTATTTTATTAGATTTCAATTGAAAATCAATTTATTGTAATATAAGTAGTGTGTAAGCAAGTGAATAAAAATACATTAAAATGCGTAGCGGAATAGATGCAGATTTGTTATCAGCACACAGTACTTGTCACGCTTCTACATTACAACACAACAGGTAGAAAATGAGGGGCCTCGACATCATTAGAAAGACGGCAGGATGAAGTGATATGCATTTGTTAAACGTTAAGACAATAATTAAACGCCTTAGATAGTAGATTTACCCAGATGCAGTTTTGAAAAAATTGTAAATATTATTACTTTCTTTCAGATTGTTATGCAAGTAAAATATATTTGTGTACGGGTAGAGATTCCTATAATTAAAATAGTATACACCCAACCCTTCAGAATAGTAAAATAAAAAAAAGGTCTTCTTGTCCAGCTTTAAACATAACATATAGCATATGACAGTAGTGAAAATATCCGAGGATGCCTCCTCCATGGACGAAGCTACGAACAATAATAAATCGTTTCAAATGAAGGCGCTCGTAATATATTTAATATTGAACATTGCGTACAGGTAAGTTCTTGTAATCATTAATTTAATTTGTCAATATCCTATGATCTTTTCCAAATATAGAACAGAGTTAATATATATCTCACGTAGTTTGTTATCAACTCATCAATCAAAATTTGAAATTTCGTCTAAAATTAACCTTGTAAAGCCACAATTTAATAATATTTCATTAGGACTTCTCGTAAAAGTCCGTCCGTTTGTTAAGTAAGTTGTTGTGTCTTTGTACTTGTACCCTTATAGTCTGCATCATAAAGATACGCCCAAGATAAACTGAGGCTTAAGTTAATAATATATTTTATAGTTAATATTATTAAATTAGTTAATTAAAATAACTATTTTTAAAGAATATATGACTACGAGTGTTGTATATAATACTATATATATACTATTAATACCAAATAATTTTATAACAAAAAGTCTCAAATTTTCAAATATATCGAGGAAAGCAAAATACAGATATATATATATATATATATATATATATATATATATATATATATATATATATATATATATATATATATATATATATATATATATATATATATATATATATATATATATATATATATATATATATATATATATATATATATATATATATATATATATATATATATATATACAGATATATATATATATATCATTCTCTAGCGTAATATCGTTATCGTTTACTGTGATGGCGACCGCTGCGATCAAAGCGTGACCGTATCTCATAATCACTGTCATCGACATTCTCTGAAAACTATATCAGTTTTCCTATCTAATATCTATATATAGAAAATGTTCTTTCTGCGTTATAGTTTGCTAGCTTTTCCCAGTTGATGAGCTTCAATGAGCATTTTAATTGGCCAGAGGTCGCAGGCTGATGTTACAAAATGTATTTGTCGCTTAACTTATAAATAAATATATAAATTAATTTTATCTATAATATTAACGCTTTTCGTTTTCAATTTTATTTATTTAAATAAATCTATAATTTTTGTATGACAAAACACTGCAATGCTCAATTTTATCCGCTTGAGTGGTCTTAGCTAGAAGTAGTAGTATATATAGTATCATATGTATTTATTTATACCACTGTAATCTCTGTAGAGGAAGAAATTAAAATTTTAATATAATGACATTGTAAATACTTGAGTTCAGACTCAAGAATTCTGCAATTAAATAAGCGTGGTGAATCTTAAATGACTAAAATTAATTTTATCATAAATTTAATGTCAAACTATTTATTAATAGATACATTAATACGTAAAGTGACGCAAATTGTGAACGTAGCAATTCAACTATATATTTAATGATCACTGAACAATAAAGAAATATAATTTTCAATAGAATAAGATAAAATTTTATATAAGGCATCTATACATTTGTAAAATAAAATTAATCTAGTCATTTATCACTTACTAAATACCTATCAAATCATTATCTGTAGCCATGGTATATATCGAATAGTATTTCGATAGAAAATGAATATATCACGACATCCATTATCATTCAATCAAAATTTTATATGTATTAAATATATGCTATATTATTAAAAACAATAAAAAAATAAGTCTTACTTGTTTGTTGTTTGTCTAGATATTGTACGGGGATCACATTTATAAGAACTCGCAATTTTAAGGTTCACTGACGACTGTGCTTAGAGACTAGGCCTGACAACAAGGAAATAGTTTTTTTTTAAATTATTATTTAGTTTCCTCACCACGTACGCCAAACGTGTGTTTTTCGATAACAAGGATTTTTAATTCGTTTTTGTTTATGTATGTAAAATGTAACAGTTATATTCGGTTCTTTGCTTTTCTGTTGTTTCTTTTTTTTCTTAGGCTTCCGTTTTGCCGACCTTTGTCAACAATGTCTTCATCTGGTGTGTTTGCAGGTACTTTGTTAGAGACTTGATTGCGTCCTGATCTATATAAGAAATAATAGTTTTGATATTATGTTCCACTATGTCAGTTACAAAACTTTTAGTTTTAGTTATGTTTTGTTATTGCGATGATGTGAACTGCGGTCGTTTATGGCACTCTTTAAGGTATTTGTTTGGATGATCACTACGGACTCTTATGTTAGCCTGAGACTCGTTGATGTTCAAGGTATGCGATTTTTTTCTTCTTCCATATACAGAGTGTAAAGAAAGAGGATTTCTAAAAATGGTCAGGTTATCAAGTACTTTACACGCCTTAGTAAATGGACACAATTCAGCGCATCCATCGAAAAGTGTAAATAGCCCTGTTTTTAATTCGCACCATTTGGCACACCCAGTATATTCATTTGATGATAGGCATGCTTTCGTTGTCCGATCTGCTCAAAGGCCTTGTTGATATTGCCTTTTGTGAGAATAGCTAGACTTGGAGAGATTTATCACTGTCACTTATACCTTCCTATGGTGCAGAAGTTAAATCTCAGTGTCTCCTCGTCTTCATCCATAAAGAAAGCTATGGGGAGGCTTAGACCCGGAGGATTTAGATATCCGTTAAATAGAAAGCGTTGAATATTAGATGGATGAGTTGGAGGTTTTGGAGATTTTGATCCGTGAGTGAGTGGGGGCGCCTTATTTCCTTGCTTATCATCGATTATTCTGTTTTGCTGCTATTTCTGGTCATTGCAATCTGGAACATATCCTCTAAGCACTCAAGGAAGATAGTGCGCCATTTGATGTCTAATGATTGCGATTTATTTTTGAGCGTCAACTGCTACGTGGCGGTACAAAATAGGCATCATATTTTACAATAAGCCACTGCACTGCAAGTACAATACTCTATATCGGTATATAAATATCTATTTACGTTTTTTTTTATGACGTGAAACACATTCATTTCATATAATTTGTGTAAGGTGTAAACTTGATGAAAGATATAGTGCGATACTATGTTTATATTAGAATTATTTCTAGTTCTCCGCCCTGGTATGAAATATACTTGATAATTTTATTAGTATCTTATATAAATAAATGGAATTTATTAGCAGTAATTGTGCATATAGATTTATATGCAGCAATAATTGAAACTGGCCGGTATCTCCAAAAAGCGTGGTTTTGCTACGTACAAATTTTTACACTATATTTTAATGTTATTTTATAATGCAAAAACATACTGCTACTGAATCATAAAAGCCATTTTATGGCAGTGGAATAGCGTCCGGTTATAAATTCTACAGTTGTGGATTAAATCACGATTTGGGAAAATGAATTATTTTCATTTTCTCGTTCTGGTAGGTCTGGAATAATAGTCTAGAACATGTGAAGCTGTTAAAATAAAATATATCGTATGTTTAATATAATAAGTTAAAAATATGAAGAAAAATATAGAAATATATTTTTGCTTTGCTACGTCGACATCGTAACTGTTTATGCTAGCCCGTTCGTCCATACGGTCCTAAAATGCATTTTCCAATGTTAAAAAAAGACTAAGATATGTTTATGCCACTCATCCATTTTACAGGAGCTATATTTATATAGAATACGGATAAGTTAAATACGGATACGGAAAATATGGTTTTTATACTGGTATAAAAACTATCTTAGAAATATGTCCAGATCCTCAGCTTTATTATAATAGCAAAATTTATTTATTTCTGTCCACTACTTTTACGTGATTCGCACACAAGTCAACAGGCAGACTAAAATACTGCTAAATGGTATTTTTGCTTCTTTTATGGATATATGAACTAAACCGACAATCTAAATATATTTTTAAAATCTATCACGTACAGAACTTTGCTCTTAATTATATTTTTATATATTATATGTATAGTAAATATATGCAAGACATATTTTTGCCTTTTAAGTGGCTTGACTTCAATACTTATTAATATAATTGTTTAATAATATTGTAATACTTCTTTATAACTTTTGTAAGTACCAATAAGTAAGTAGGTATACAAATAATTTTAAAGTAAATACAATTTTTATAGTAAGTGTTACTACACTTTGCACGTTATTTGCACCTGATATTGCATAGATTTTGTTTTTAAATATAAATTTAATATACGTAAGTGAAGTAAAATTCAGATTTTATTATTATTTTAAACATCTTTTTTTTGTAAAAAAAAACAAAACATGAACTCAAGGAGAAGAGTGATGAGTCACTAGGCCTCTCTAAGATAGAGTTTTATAACATATTTTCAATGATTTAACTAATATATTTAAACATACATATTTATATATGTCCAATGTTCATGATTTTCATTCGTAAATGTTAAAAGATAAAATCGACGACGCAGGTGGTTTTGTAAATTACGCCTATTAGTGCATAATGGGATACTTTTTCGCTATTTTATCACAATAAAAAATACTTTCTTTTTTTAAACACTTCCATTACAGTGAATCAACGTTTTTATAGATATTTTAGAACATATAGTAGTACGTGATTCTTACGAACTCGAATTCCAAGTAGGGTGTACTTTGTTACTTTAATATAACCTACTATTCTAATATTAGCTACGTCTGGTACAGTGTCGAAGGGGTGTATAAAATGTATAGTACTATAAAAATCCGCTTAAGATAAATAGTGAAATATGGATTATGTAGATAAATATAAATATACGAATATATAAAATTATGAAAAAATGCAACGAGAAATAAGCTTATTAAAAATGTAAAGTTTGAATGTATCAATATCTATAGCTGCAGGAGACTTTTTATAACAAAAAATTAAAATATTTAGTCACTATCTTATAATAAATATAAAACTTTCATTTGTTTTTACATGCTTCATAAAGTCACACATTTTGTTTACAACTTAACACATATAGATAAATAATGTATACAATACAATACAATACTATTTATATATTTACTTGTAATACAAGTAAATTTAAATATTAAGAAAATAGTATTTATATATTTATATTGAAATTATTTTGAAATAAATGCCTAATTTTAAATTATTTTATTGCATATATTTAATATCAGTTTTGTTATATTAATAAAACATTGCACAATGATCTGAAATTTAAACAATTAAAATTGTAATCAAATAAAGACATAATTTTATCACGTAATAAATATGTGTTTATTTGTACACAGTACTAATATTATATGGCACATGAAGGTCATACCGACACAGATATACTGTAATTATTTAACCTATCGAAGAAGCGTCAACATGTCAAGCTTTAGCATACCAACAACGCTAACTAATAGTACGAAAACGCGTCTCTAGAAGTTTTCGCTCTAAAAAACTGATGATGTAATGTAACTATATTATTTTCTTAAAATAAATCAGTTTGTTATTCTACTAAGAATGTATATTTAAATTAAAACAATTCCTTACTTTTCTTGCTTATTAAAAATTTTCTTAACTTCTTCACTTCTAAAGGAACTCCTTAGAATGTAAGGTATGCGCACTCAATTACATTAAGATAGGTTCAGTAGCTTAGTCATAATGATGTGAAATATATAAAAACTTTTTTATACACCTTAATAGTTATGATGATCTTACTAGCATACATCTATTTTTGATTCATGAAAGCTACAAAAGTGTAATAATTTTTACACACTACGCAGTACATTTATACATTTACTATTCTCTTGCGATATAAAGAAATGAAAGTATTTTTTTAAACTTACATAATCCAAAATGCACTGATTTAAGTCCGATAAATCTCTCCCTCTTTATGCAACCTTTCGATTTACCAATAATTTAAGTAAGAATTTCTTAAAAATTGCTAGCTTGGCACAAAGTTAAGTTAGGAAATAAAAGTGTATTTACATTAACATATACATTATACATAATGTTAACGTAAATATTTAACGTTACGCTCGTATTGCAATCATAAATGTTATTACTGTTCCGAAAAGCCTCCCAGAATGTTCGCTTTTACAATTAGCTTTTTATTAAATTTTTAATATCGTCAGCATTTCATGACAAACATTGTTGCCCTGGTTTAATTAAATTCTAGAAGTATATAGATTTTATTCAATAAAAAACGTCAAATTTTAACTTCTTAAGCACTTGATCTCATATTCTCTTTTAGTATCATATTTTAATGGATTTGTTAAACCGTAATAAATTTTTGTATGTAAATATTTACACATTTTTAATTTTATTTTATTTGTAATTTAGAAAAAAATATTTTAATAGTATATTTTAATAATAATTTAGAATAATTTTATTTAATCGACCTTTCACGTTATTTTAATTTTTCTAAGATTATAAATATATAGATAGATTTTAGCTTCACGCTGAATCCTGCACATAGCAGGATACACAGGTACTGTAGGTAGAAGGAATCTAGTGTTAAGACACTCCGTTCCCCACTAGATAGATTTTACATAGATTCGTTACCAATATCGTTATGTCTAGTATGAAGAAGTAGCGATGAAACGTGAGACTTGCCCTGCTTTCTTTTGCAAATTATAAAAGCTGGTTTGTACAGGTAAAAATTTAGTATAATATAGGAAGAAACTAACTCAACTCACATTTGGAGGGTTATCTACAATTTGCCGCTTATGTCGTAGACATGCATGTACTTCGTTCATCTGGCTACGATCAGGGTCAAAGATCACTGTATGCATTGTATGAATGTGGCTTGGATGACGGTTCCTCTTCCCATATCCTTCTCTCCTGACCTGAAATAATCCGTAATTTTTATGATGTCCTTCCTTTTAAAGTCCCTCGTGCTTGTAATGTTTAGTGTTAGTTTTTATAATAATATTAAAGTATAAGCTAATACCCGTGTGCCCACCCCACATTTACTACGAACCCAATATGTTGTCTGTACATATTGTAGATATCTGTTGATTTTGTTATAGATGAAGGATTTAAACTGGGCCTCTCTTTTTTTCTGGCGGATGGAGTGCTGGGTGGTGGCTTTTTTATCATAAGAATATTACCTGTTTATGGGTAGTGTGTTTATTGTCGCGTGAATCGCTGTAAGAGAAATACATGATTAATTCTCTAAGTTTGTTTCCCACGTTACTCCCACGAATGACGTCATATATTAAAAATATACTATTTGCTAGCGCACCCTCCCCGCCGTAATAATAAATATTTAGTTAGGTTTGGTTAGAAAGAAGATTTAATCAATGCTTACTTTAAAGGGCTTCTGAATTCTACATATAAGTTCCTGTCGCGCGATGGACCCGACACCCGTATGGTGAACCCACATAATGTGAAAGATTTTTTTTAATTAAAAACATTTATCTAATCTTACTTTAATCATGACATGCAGACCCCGTAGGAAAAATAAAAACAGAGACGGTTAAATTACGTTATTTAACAGTGTCTAATGGCTGTAGTTTTGTAATAGAAATTTATAATATAATTAAAAATTTACAAAGGTTTCAAAGTATTTTTACAGTCTAGCTAGATGTCATTATAATAATCACGAATAATTTAATTAATAATTATTATAGTGATATCTAGCGATAAGTAGATAATTTATCTTTTTTAATTTAATTTACGTTATTAATAAAAGTATTAATAAATAATAAAGTCGATATTATGTATTTATACGTGTATTAATAAATTAAAGACATAAATAAAAATTGAAATTAAGAATTGAAAAAAAATTTAATTTTAAAATTGAAAAAAAAAATAATTTACTCTAATAAGTAAGTAATCAAAATTCTTTTTAAATTCTATCTATGAACATATAACCCCATTACACACAATTTATATGATAATAAAAGCTTGTCGCGGGGCTTTTAATCCCTATCAATATTTTGTAAATTGTATCTTATTTTAACAAATTTAACATAGTTAAATTGGTATTAGTTTATTTACACATTTTCATTTGATACCTATATTGTAGAAGTGGATTAAAAATAACTACTCCGCCATCTTGTATGGTCCGTCATATTGGATTTAGAATGACGTCACATTACCTTATCGTGCAAACCGTTACCTTACCTTATTGTCATCCAAACTAAACGGGTATACAAAATTTCGGTTCAATCGGTTGAAGATATCTACTCCAAAATTGAGTTCAAAGATTCCACCCGAACAAACGTATAATATTGACATACATACATTGCAAGTTAAATAAAAGCTTTTACAATATTAAGAAATTAGTTGACTATTTTTGTAGAATACAGTTAATACAGTTTGTGGGTTCAATTCTCACTCGGGGGAATGAAATATTATAATTTTCTTGCCTTTGGCAACAAGGCAAAACGCGGCGTTGAGTTCCGCCACTCAACATGCAATGCCTCGAATGGCGGAAAGTGGAGAACGGAGTGTCTTAGCACTAGGTTCCTTCAACCTACGGCTCCTGCGACTATGTGCGGGATACAAAGTGAAGCATAATTAATTAAGAAAGTAGTATTAAAGTACTAAGTTAAATTAATAAACATACATTTCTTCTTCTGCCTATTATGTATGAATTATTTTAGATTTTATATATATATTTGATCTACACAAGCTGTGGACTATGTGCACTTATTTTAATGTATTTTATTATTTTTTTTAAAATAAGATAATAAAAAAGATCTTATTGTCGTTTTTCATTTCATGCAAGACGGTACCAATCCAAGGTAAAGATTGTCAAGTTTTTTTTTATGTTGTACTTATTCGTAATTTAAATATATTTTTTTATTTTAGTTTGTGCTTAACTTTGTACATACATTTAGCTTAGTATAATTTCAAAATTGGTTTAAATATTTATATTTTATAAGAAAACATAATAAATACTAATTTAATTTATTTTAACAGTTAATTATATTATTTGTGTCATATTCATTAAAAACTTCCAAATAAAAATCAGATTAACATACATTTGACAACATCAAAGCCACTGTTATGATAAATGTACTACAAATTTACATATTATAATCAATATACAAATTTCTGTCCGGGCTGTAATGAATAAATAATTATTAACCCTTTCAGACCTGATTTTTTATTTTTTAGAATTTGTTTGAGCCGATTTATTTCAGTTAGATATTCGCCTATTGAGCATGGAAAAAACAAAAAAAAATTGATTATTAGATTATTTTCCGAGAAAATTGATGTTTTCTTTATGTGATCAAATGTGGACATTCGGCCTAAGTGATTATAATAACTGATGTATGGGTATAATTGAACAAATAACAAATAGCTTGATTTTGGCCATTTTTATTATTACAAAAGTATGAAATTCAAACTAAAAATAATTAAACATCTTCAAAACAAAAATAAATCTTCTTACAAAATAAAACAACATAAAAAATCTTCTAAAAAGACAACAAAATAATAGGAACTTTAGTTACTTAGGTATGAAAACTTAGGAAGCAATTTTTGTCTTTAGTCAGACATAAGTGCACTTTGCACTTTATGCATTTGATGCGGGATTTCCCTTTACACCCCGTTAACTTACAGCGCGTTCCACAACCATCGTCATGAGCTGGAAAGTGACCAATACCATCTCGAGCAATTTCAGTTGACGGGCGTACTTCTCCTGGTCTTCTAGGAACAACTACTGGTAAAGGACTGCTCAAACTACTTGGACGACCCCTTTTAGCACCTGATATTTTTGTTTCGAAGAACTAAACTTTCTGCTAAGAGTCGTCGATAGTGAAGAAGTGCGAGCCGTTTTGCTTTTGGGATCCCAAGCAAGTCACAATCCATATCATACTATCGTTAGGCTTTAACAACTTCCAAATCTGATGCGTTGAATATCATACGCAAAGGCCACTTCTTTGACTTTATAAACGTTCTATTATAACTCATAAGTTGATCAAGGAGATCTACCCCTCCCATGGCGTGATTGTACTTTTTTACAATTTCAGGCCTCTCGACTTCTATAAATCTCTTCTCTGTTTTGGACCATCTTTTCACCATATCTTTTTCTCCTATACCAACGAAATTGGAAGCTAAGTTGGCTGGTTTGTTATCAAGCCATTTCACCATGGTGACATCTCCATCCGTACTACAAATCTCTTCGGCAAAACCCCTTGGTTTCTTTTTTATATCTTTGTCACTAAGCAACGGTGGCCTTGTAAATCTATTGACACGCGCAGTGCAGGTAGCCATTATGCCTTTGTGTTTCAAAATTTGGAGCATGTAATAAGACGAGAAGTAATTATTCGCAATATAACTCATGACCTCTACTGTCACCGACTCTTTTCATTAGATGTAATACTACCGCAGCTCCAAAGCACTTGATCTCATATTCTCTTTTAGTATCATATTTTAATGGATTTGTTATACCGAATTTTGTATTTTTTATATGCAAATATTTATACATTTTTAATTTTATTTTAATTGTAATTTAGAAAAAAATATTTTAATAGTATATTTTAAAAATAATTTAGAATAATTTTATTTAATCGACCTTTCACGTTATTTTAATATTTCTAAGATTATAGATATATACATAGATTTTAGCTTCATGCTGAATCCTGCACATAGCAGGATACACAGAGGGAACTGTAGGTAGAAGGAATCTAGTGTTAAGACACTCCGTTCCCCACTAAATAGATTTTACATAGATTCGTGACCAATATCGTTATGTCTAGTATGAAGAAGTAGCGATGAAACGTGAGACTTGCCCTGCTTTCTTTTGCAAATTATAAAAGCTGGTTTGTACAGGTAAAAATTTAGTCTAATATAGGAAGAAACTAACTCAACTCACATTTGGAGGGTTATCTACAATTTGCCGCTTATGTCGTAGACATGCATGTACTTCGTTCATCTGGCTACGATCAGGGTCAAAGATCACTGTATGCATTGTATGAATGTGGCTTGGATGACGGTTCCTCTTCTCATATCGTTTTCTCCTGCCCTGAAATAATCCGTCATTTTTATGATTCCCTTCCTTTTAAAGTCCCTCGTGCTCGTAATGTTTAGTGTTAGTTTTTATAATAATATTAAAGTATAAGCTAACACCCGTGTGCCCACCCCACATTTACTACGAACCTAATATGTTGTCTGTACATATTGTAGATATCTGTTGATTTTGTTTTAGATGAAGGATTTAAACTGGGCCTCTCTTTTTTTCTGGCGGATGGAGTGCTGGGTGGTGGCTTTTTTGTGATAAGAATATTACCTGTTTATGGGTAGTGTGTTTATTGTCGCGTGAATCGCTGTAAGAGAAATACATGATTAATTCTCTAAGTTTGTTTCCCACGTTACTCCCACGAATGACGTCATATATTGGAAATATACTATTTGCAAGCGCACCCTCCCCACCGTAATAATAAATATTTAGTTAGGTTTGGTTAGAAAGAAGCTTTAATCAATGCTTACTTTAAAGGGCTTCTGAATTCTACATATAAGTTCCTGTCGCGCGATGGACCCGACACCCGTATGGTGAACCCACATAATGCGAAAGATTTTTTTTAATTAAAAACATTTATCTAATCTTACTTTAATCACGACATGCAGACCCTGTAGGAAAAATAAAAACAGAGACGGTTAAATTACGTTATTTAACAGTGTGAAATGGCTGTAGTTTTGTAATAGAAATTTATAATATAATTAAAAATTTACAAAGGTTTCAAAGTATTTTTACAGTCTAGCTAGATGCCATCATAATAATCACGAATAATTTAATTAATAATTATTATAATGATATCTAGCGATAAGTAGATAATTTATCTTTTTTAATTTAATTTACGTTATTAATAAAACTATTAATAAATAATAAAGTCGATATTATGTATTTATACGTGTATTAATAAATTAAAGACATAAATAAAAATTGAAATTAAGAATTGAAAAAAAATTTAATTTTTAAAATTGAAAAAAAAAATAATTTACTCTAATAAGTAAGTAATCAAAATTCTTTTTAAATTCTATCTATGAACATATAACCCCATTACACACAATTTATATGATAATAAAAGCTTGTCGCGGGGCTTTTAATGCCTATCAATATTTTGTAAATTGTATCTTATTTTAACAAATTTAACATAGTTAAATTGGTATTAGTTTATTTACACATTTTCATTTGATACCTATATTGTAGAAGTGGATTAAAAATAACTACTCCGCCATCTTGTATGGTCCGTCATATTGGATTTAGAATGACGTCACATTACCTTATCGTGCAAACCGTTACCTTACCTTATTGTCATCCAAACTAAACGGGTATACAAAATTTCAGTTCAATCGGTTGAAGATATCTACTCCAAAATTGAGTTCAAAGATTCCACTCGAACAAACGTATAATATTGACATACATACATTGCAAGTTAAATAAAAGCTTTTACAATATTAAGAAATTAGTAGACTATTTTTATAGAATACAGTTAATACAGTTTGTGTGTTCAATTCTCACTCGGGGGAATGAAGTATTATAATTTTCTTGCCGTTGGCAACAAGGCAAAACGCGGCGTTGAGTTCCGCCACTCAACATGCAATGCCTCGAATGGCGGAAAGTGGAGAACGGAGTGTCTTAGCACTAGGTTCCTTCAACCTACGGCTCCCGCGACTATGTGCGGGATACAAAGTGAAGCATAATTAATTAAGAAAGTAGTGTTAAAGTACTAAGTTAAATTAATAAACATACATTTCTTCTTCTGCCTATTATGTATGAAATATTTTAGATTTTATATATATATTTGACCTACACAAGCTGTGGACTATGTGCACTTATTTTAATGTATTTTATTATTTTTTTTAAAATAAGATAATAAAAAAGATCATATTGTCGTTTTTCATTTCATGCAAGACGGTACCAATCCAAGGTAAAGATTGTCAAGTTTTTTTTTAATTTGTACTTATTCGTAATTTAAATATATTTTTTTATTTTAGTTTGTGCTTAACTTTGTACATACATTTAGCTTAGTATAATTTCAAAATTGGTTTAAATATTTATATTTTATAAGAAAACATAATAAATACTAATTTAATTTATTTTTAACAGTTAATTATATTATTTGTGTCATATTCATTAAAAACTTCCAAATAAAAATCAGATTAACATACATTTGACAACATCAAAGCCACTGTTATGATAAATGTACTACAAATTTACATATTGTAATCAATATACAAATTTCTGTCCGGGCGTAATGAATAAATAAGTTATTAATATGATTTTTTGTCCATTGAATTTTAATATCGATTGATTCAAACATTAAAAAGTCATGCTTTAATTTTATACGCTATAATATCGGTAGCTGGTATTTTTGTTTTAGGTTTTATGATTTATCCATAGAATAGAAGGGTAAGCACCGAAATGTCACGATGACCTCTTGGTGTAATTTAATATTTATTACATGAATATGCAATGATATACGATATGGCGGTGTACACATATGTAATACATATATGTAAATAACCTTTAATTTATCACTATCAACTTAGTTCTACTGTCTAACAAGTATATTACGATAGAATCGTAAATAAAATATTGCTATTTAGGAAAAAAAACAAATTGGTAAAATGAACATTTCAATATAAGAACACGTTAATTATTTAAACTATATATGGCTTTTAAACAAATAAAATGTAAACTAAAAGTAACGACACATACATAGATCTACTATGAATGAGTATTTGTTGGAGATTCTTATATACCTATCGACAAAATCAGACAAATACATGAATATGTTTATATATATAAATATATATACTAGCGGACCCGTTGACGCGTGAAATAAGCGTTGCCATAGCAACGTGTATGTCACTTTATACACAATTTATATTGTTAAACATATGGTATGTGTGATATTTCATTTATTGATTTAATGTACTTTATTAGCATTATTTAAAAAAAAATATTGTGCCAAATTTCATACTCCTCTGTCCGCGGAATTTTCATTAAAAAGGGGTCCAAAGATTAATATATAGATATTATAAGAGCATATAGTAGTAGTGGGTACATTTATAAATTATATAACCTGTTGAATTGTGTCTAAAGCGATACCTCAAACATTAATATCGCACGTTCTCTTCTTAATTCAGTATACGCATGAGTACTTTGCTTCTTTCATCTTTCTATATTCAAATATATTTATATTTACAGAGGTCGAATAATTTTTTTTCTTATGAATTTCTTCAAACATGTTCCCTATAAGTAACCTCGTGTGTGTTAGCTCTCTGTGACGACATATATAGTTTTTATATTTCCATGTGTTTTTATATGGAAGCGCAGTTGAAGGTAATTAATAATTATACGCGTGTCGTCGACGATCATATTCTAGAAGGAGGCTTTTTCATTAGAATGTTAAATATTATGAATGTTTCATCTCTTGAGATATTATATTTTACTTTACTTTACTCTATATTCGATATATTCAAATATAATCTAAAATTAAATTCAAGTGTCTCACAATCCGCCTTAGAATGAATACTTACATACCTACTTTATTTTCTTTATCGATTTTTGTTCAATCCAGTGGTTCGTCTTGCCTTAAAGTAGAAACATATTAATATATTATAAGATTGAGACGTAATTAGTGTTAATTTAAAGTTAAATATACTGTGGGTGGATACTGGATATCAGACGCGAAATGGGATTTTTTATAGATAAGCAAGCCGAAGTAAAAAATAACATTAAAAAAATTTCTCCCTAAAAAACAATAAAATTGATTTATAGTGAGAAATTCTTTACGTAATTATTCATTATTATGTAATAAATATATATTTATTTATTAAGATCTACAAAAGGTAGCCCGATGGGAATCGTGTTATACTTTGCAATTGCTGGATATGTAGTTTCGTTTTAATCAGAAATTACACAAAACATTAGTAAGTGGTCCTAGTTATATAATAATATGTATTTATTTAGTACTTACATCAAAACTAGGGCATTAAATTAGATAAAATTAATGCTAAAATATTTAAATAAAACATTGTTACCAAGTCTAAGTTTAAGGGCTTAATGTTAAGGGCTTAAAGGATAAATGTTGCGTAAATTATAAGACGTTGACTTTACCTTTTTAAATATCTATATCCAAATCATACTTTAAAATATATTTAAATATAATATATAAGTCTACAAAACTGTTAGTCATAAAAGTGTATGTTATATCTATGAAATTGTTTATTGTTATAATAATTTGTTATATTAACCGATACTAATAACTGTCATTATTGACTATAAATGACAGTACTAAATAATTTTAAGTAATTATTGTGTATAAATGGCAGTATTTGATAAGATCGTATTTGATTAGCCATTTTGAACTCGAACAGTGGAGCGCTTGAAGAACAACTGTTAGATTTAGAGTTCCATACCTTACATGGGACAAACGGAATCCTTATAATAATAATATATCTTTATTTCAGACCATTCGATCTATATAATTTATAAATAAAATATCCATACAGCAATAAATATTAATATAGTTAAACATACTTAAAAACTAGTTATTTACGATTCTCGGATAACTTTGTTGTCCGTTTGTCTGTATGTCCGTATGTCAAGACCATTTAATCAAAATTTCGTGGAGGTATCAAGTTGAAATATCTAAATTATATAAAAGAATATCGAGATTAATGTTAGTCAACACAACAAAAAGATACGATCGTTTATGCTTAGTTTTTGCCGCAATTTGTATGAAAATCGCCGCGTAATCAAACCTATAGGGTACTTCCCGTTAGCCTTGATAGTTTTAACTTATAGTACTAAAAGCAAAGGAAAAAATCGGAAAAATGGTAATTTGTAAGTCTATCACAGGAAACAATAATCACAAACTTATATTTGTAGCTTGTTCCACACAAAGTGAGTGTATACGCAGCGCGCAAAGTTAAGTTTGTCAACTTTTATGACTGTACTTTCCGGTGACCTATATTCATGAAATTGGTACGGAACCCTCGATGCGTGAGTGCAATTCGCACTTGATCGATATTTTCTATGTAACTTAATGAATTGATATTGTTAAAGAAATTGGCATTAAAAACGAATTTTTTTCATTTAATTTAAAAATAGATAACGATATCCATATCACATTACAAAGATATATACTTAAAACCGATATATTAATATATTGGTTATATATACTACGTGCACAATGTAAATACGCTCAGAGCTATAAAATACATATAAATATGATATATGTCAAAAAGTTGTTTTTTAGTAAATGAAAATATATGAATTACATTTAGAAAGCAGCAAAATAATTCGAAAATAAAGTAAAACTATAGCTGGCTATGACTAAGGGTGGTTTGACAAATACATCTCGCATTCAAACTTTGTTGTATGAAGTCTGTCAAGTGTTAAAATATTTGGACATTAATAAAATATTTTAAAATAAATAATATTACAAATAAAAATCTATTACATTCTTAGTTTTTTTAATTTCTATAAATGTATTATATTATTATGACAGCGATTAACATATAAAAATTTGAACGCAGCGGGATTTGAACCCGCTTACCCGATTTTATAGAAACCGTCCAAGTGCTCTGACCACTTAGCCATGCGTTCTTCCTCACGCTGTGTCGAAATTCTTATATGATTTTAGAACTTATTACGTGGTTGGATAGCAATAGCAATAGATGATGATTAGTATTATAAGATTATGGACTGTTTGATATCCTTTTTAATTTATTTTATTTTTAATTTACACATAATTCCGCATTAAGCAGAAAGCAAGCAAAAAGGACCTATGTCCTACGCTTTCATTGTATGTTGTTTGTTTTATCATTGAATTTGAATATAGTATTCTTAAATAAGATAATAACTGTATAAATGAAATACTAATGTGTATAGAAATAAATTATAAAATGGGGTAAGCAATAGAAATATAATTTTTATTCCTTTACACAAAGACTAAAAGTAGATTTTGTGTTAGGTAAACAGAATATATATGATATTTATCATTATTTTTACTGATATTAAATGAACGATACGTTTAGTCGTATGCACATCATATACAAATTATGAACCAATTCAGAAATCTGAATAAATGAAGCTTTCAAGTTCTGTAAGACTAGCTTATCAAATTAAATTAATTACATTAAAACAGTTAAAAGTTCTTTTATTTTTTTAATCTTCACTCGTTATCCCGCACATGACAGGGACAAAGGAAACCGTATGAACCTAGTGTTAAGACCCGCTTTCCGCCTTTCGAGGCATTGCGTGTTGAGTAGCGGAACTCATCGTCACGCTTTGCCTTGTTACCAGAGCGAAGAAAATGAAAATAATTTATTCTCCCCAAGTGGGAATCGAACCCACAGCACATCGAGTTTACAGGCAGACGCTGTACTTCTGCGCCACGACGTGTCCTTTCTTTATATTTTTATATTATACACTATAATAGAGTAACGACATTTAAGATAACGTGATAAATGTACTATTATGCTGTATTCGACATACTAATATAGATATAACATTTAAGATAAAATCTTTTACCATTTTCTCAATAAGCAAATGAAGAAGATATATATAATATCTTCTCGAACAACATTCGTTCTGGGGTCCATTTAAATTGATTTATTCGCTGACGCGCCTTCAATCATTTCTTGAATAGAAAATACTATATACATTTTTATATCGTTTATGTAGCTTCATAATAGGATTCCAATCTAGAATAGAATTAATTGTTCTGTTTGTAACTTTCAGAAACGGAAAGCACCTATTAGCAAGTTTTAATATAATTTTACAGACGCTCTTTTATAAATATCAATATTCAATTAAAGTTCAATTACAGACAAGAAAATTGAAGCGAATAAATTAAATAGCCGTCATTTGAATAGGATCAATTTATAAAGTGTTATAATTTTAAATATTGCGTGTTGTGTCATGGAAATCAAGCCGCACTTTGTCTTGCGGAATTGCAAATAAATAACTTTCTTGAATGATTATCGAACCAATGACCATCACAATCAGGCACATTTATAATGCACCACTGCACTGCATGGTCACTTACAATATATTTTAAAGCCAAACTCTTGTACATATAGAATCTTTGTACAGTACTAGAGTACTACATTCCAAGCATTGTTACAAAATAAATACATATTTGTAAAAAAATATTAATTACACTTGTTAATTCATAAACAGAATAATCTATTCTTTCAAGTATTACTATAGAACGGTGATACCATACCCATTGTACGTAATAGGAGCAAATAAATAATATAATATTACATTATCATTTTTTGAAATAGCTAAAAATTATACTCAGTCATAAAAATGATATTCATATTATGTGATCCAATCGAGCAAATCGAAAAAGTATTTTCAAGGAAAAATAAACTTAGTGCTTTAGGTAAATTGATTCAAATTGAAACATCAGCTTATCTCTATTCAAAAAGAAATTATATTCAATCCGACGTGCTCATGCGAGTACTTACCTTGGTAACAATGGAAACTTTTCTAATTTTAAACTACGTTGTAATATATAACATTCTGATAGAAATAACTATCGTATCGGATATTTAGTCCGTTTTGAATCATATATTTTTAACATTCAACATAATGACAATTAATTCTTTTGAAAATTATTGAGGTCATCGTGACGCAGTGGGACTTGACAGCGTCTGATTGTAAGCTCGTTGGTAATAGGTTTGAAGCTTCTCTAGCAAGATAGCGCAGCGTGGAATACCACCACACAACAAGCTTTGAATATCAAAGCTGTTATATACAATGAATTACAGTGATATTTTAATATATATAACATTTCTCACATCACATTACTCATCATGGAGGGCGTTACCGAATACATTTGAAAAACTCTTCGTAAATTAAACTTGAACTAAAAATAAAATTTATACAAATATATACTGACATTTACTTTTAATATATTTAAAAAAAAGCTTTTACTAAAGACCAAGGCCGTTGTCGCGCAAAGGCAAAGCGTCAGTCTGTAAGCGCGACGGTTGTTGGTTCGATTCCCACTCGAAGGAATGAATTAGTTCGTTTTCTTGCTCTGGTTAGAACACAGCCGAAAATAGTAAGAGTCTTAACACTAGGTCCCTTGGGTCTACCCTGCCTATATAAGGGAAAAAGTATGATACCGTTGGTGTAAATATATGTAATATATATGTTTATCTTCTTCTGTTATTTTTGGAGAACACCATATTTTCTAAACTACGTGTAGAAATTTTAACGAAAATATTTTATTTTAACAACAATCTTATGCAGAGCCAAGTGACATGAAGCCCAATATGGCCGACTTCAAAAGCACATAAAAGGAAAATATTCAAGGACGAATTTTGTAGGTTGTACAAAGGTGGTAACAATATATGGGTAGTACTATTACTATTACCTTTTGTAAGAGGTATATAAGTTTATGATGCGTGAAGTTGTGCTCCGTCGGACAGCAAATACATATATATATATATATATATATATATATATATATATATATATATATATATATATATATATATATATATATATTAGGTAAATACGTTTACGTTACGTTAGTTATATATATCCAATTTTCTGAATCACATTTATTAACAATTATTAAGTAATGGAAGTCTTGTGCTGAGATACTTTGTGACCCACTTTTTAACTAATCGTGCAGTTCAGATTTGTTGTATCAGAGCGGAGTAATAATCAAAAAAGGTTTCCCCAACTTGTGGGGTTAATGGTAACCGTAACAAAAATCCACTGTATATATTCTGTACATGCACTGGTATTAGATATTCTATATAGTATTTATTCATACTATGGTAACTGAATAAAATATTCGTTTTTATATTTTATTATTAAATAAGACATTATTAAGTGGTACATAAGTATTTACAGCCCTCATTTATTAAGCTTATAAGCAGTAATATAAATTTCAAGTTAATAATATACGCATATATTGTTTTGCGTAGACACATCAACGAGCATGTACAGGGAGCATGTCATGGAACGGTGGCATTTCATGAAAAAATCAAAATTTGATCATATCATTTTGACGATTTCCTCATCAACGTTTACTCATATCATTAATTATCCACAAAATTGTATCTCCATCAACATTTTATATGTTCTTCTGAATGTATATAAAAATAACTTTAGATTTATATACTAAATAAATTCATATATTACATGTTCCAATTAAATATAGTGTCAAATAAATGTTTGCGAAACGTTTAATAAAGTGGTAGAGTTAAAATAGTAGAGTTTTACAATCTATATTTAAACGATCTTTCATTTTGGCTTCTTTTTCAACGTCGAAACTCAACGCCTCTGTAAATTAATAAAACTATCAACGAGTAGTTATTATAGAAATAACGCGATATTTACTGTTATTATTTCCTGTTAATAGAAATTTGGCATTGACATTTTAAAAAATTAAAAAATATACATATTTATATAAATGCAACGGAAAGATACTTTTTTTCGTAACTTGATAAATTAAAGAACTTTCTCAATTGCTCTCAAGGTCCACTAAGCACAATGTAGTATATTTTCTTCTTAGACATATTAAGTATGTATCATAAAAGTACAATATACTGATATCATAGTGCATTTAATTAAGCTAATGACTAATTATGATTTCAGTACAAAATTCTAATTTGAAAGCCATTTAAATATATATTCGAATTATAAGTTCTTTAATTAAATAAAACGACTTTGAAAAAAATTTGTGAATATTTCTACAATGAACCAGACAGACGCGAAAGCTGTTGAAACTTTTAAACTATCATCTATCTATAGAAATATTATAAAGCTTGACTTAATGTTCTAATCTCAGTAACATCTGGTTCAAATTAAAAATATGTTTGTGTAACCTACTGCTTGCGTTTAGAGTTACCTGAAGCACTGTATTTTTTTACAACAGCCGATTTTGAAATATAAGCATTAATTAAAAAAATATTGTTCTATAATATCTAAAAATAGGTTTGGTAACCTTATACGGTATGGCGGAATATTGCGGAATTCAAGGCCTTACTATTATATTAATTAAGATTTTGATACCCAATTATAAGTTAAGGTAAGGAGCTTCCTATAAAATCATGACAACTTCTGGAGAGCATCTCAATAATGACATCAGTCATAGTTATGAGTCAGGTAACATTACCTCACAGGATATATAAATTATTACCAGAGGATATATCCACAATTAATAACATATAATATAAAAATATTTTAGATAAATACCTAATAGAAATTATAAGAAAAAAGGACCAACTAAACAAATAAATATATTGATAGATTTCACGCTATTTCCAGCTGTCAAGACACTACGTTTCCCAATTTTATGCCCAATTTTTGAGGTATTGCGAAACTCAACGTTGCGCTTTTATCTTGTTGAAATGAAATAATTCATGGCCAACTAAATAAAATAACAAAAAGTAAGAACTAAGAAAAATATTATATGGATTACAACATTAACATTACTTTTTATATAAACATGGTATCTAAAGTAACGCTTCATTATGTCACGCGTCAATAAACATCCGGTATGTATTGTAAGTTGGATGTATTGTCAGTAACCACATACATTACTCATTATAATCAAACATTTTTGTAATTTTTATAGCAAACTTGAAAGGCATGTCATCCTTTATGTACATTTGAATTTGTGTGTATTTGATTATTTTCATAATAGAAGAAATAATTGATGTGTACATTGATGACAAAAATGCCCTTATTTTAGAAGAAATATTTGGTATTTTTCAGCCTATAGTGCTATCTCAATGTGCTTAATGTGCTACGATGCCTTTAATTTCAGTTTTACAACAAGTGTTAGAAGTATGTTACTTCAAAAGCAAATCAACTCAGAAATCTCTTAGAGCACACGCTAATAGATAAACGTTCCAATCTGTTTGAACTAGACATTCAGAATTTTAAATCAAAGGTTTGAAGCAAAATTCTTATAATTCGATGTTTTTTTGAAGACATTGTTTATGTTGTGACTAGTTTCTAATTGACCTTCCTGGGACTTGACACTAGGCTATCGCAACCTGTCCGCTTAGCAAAGCGGGAATAATCGTTAACTGGAAACTGTCTAGCAGTGCTGGGACTAAAAAGGTATGGGACTAAAAAGGTATGGAACATTGTAAAACCCAGTTCTTTTATAATCTCAAACAAAATTATTGCTTTGTGAAGAGAATAAGTCTTCAAGTAGCCATATAATATTTTTTCTAATACGTTCTTTCGTTGATGTTTTAACAAGATAAGATGACAAGCTTCATATTTATATACATTTCTGACATTTTTTCTGAATTTCAGAAAAAAGTCAATTTAGTCGTAATTATATCAGGACGACTATTCATGACTATTCATGTGAAGTTGGTACTTAAAGAAATAGAATATTTTGGTTCAGTTAAGTGCAGTTGTTGTTTAGTTATGGTACTTCGAACGTGTCAGATGAATATGAGATTTTTTTACTTATGTCATGTTGACTGGACAACACACGAAATAAATTGTACGGTAAAATAATTATATTATTATTATATTATATATATATATATATATATATATATATATATATATATATATATATATATATATATATATATATATATATATATATATATATATATATATATATATATATATATATATATATATATATTAAAGTAGTATATCAAATTTAGTGGAGTCAGACAGAATTTTATAATAAATCACTCTCACTCGCTCTCGACTATTGGTCTATCAGAGAGCATCGCATTCTTTACACCTAGATCTGAGAAATAGATACATATATCTGTGTTACGTATTTTACAAATTGTAGTAGATTACCCTGAGATGATTCGATGAGTCGATCAACCATTTAGTCAAGCACATGCTTAAATCACAACACATATCAAAGAAAAGAAAATAAATCCATGTATTGAATATGCCAGCTGGATTATGAAAAAGTTATTTCCAATAAAATGTAAAAACACCTGTCGGTCTATATTATCTAAGGTATATTTGTGGATCATGCTCGATAACTTTGACACATCGCTGTATAATTTGACATACAAACACAGTGTGACGTGGAACTGATGTAGTTATTTTGTACTTCAATGAACATCATTTTTCAATATTATGTTCACGTCATTTTTCAATATTATGTTAATATGAAAAGAAAATATTTCAACAAACTCCGTATGAAGCAAATGTTTTTTGAAAATACTAATCTAAGGAACTACTAATTACCTATATTGAATAGTCCATATATAAAAGAAGGTTTGAGGCTATATAACAAATTCAAATAATTTTATTCAAAATAAGAATACATGATTCATGTTTTGAACGTGAAAAACATTACTACCAGTTTACTGAAGTTAACGCCTTAGGCCTGAGAAGAACCGGCAATTTTTTTATATAGTCATTTATTCAATTTCAAATTTTTTTTTTAGTTATCAAATCATTTATAAAATCATTAATTAGGTAACGTTCAAATGTCTTTTCACATTTTCTTCTTAAATTTTTGATGTAGAACATTCTCGAACGTTTCATGCCACTAAAACAGGAGCAGAGCAACAATGAAAATCGTCACGGAAGAATCGCTTGAGATCTTTAGTATGTCCGCTGCGTAAACTGTTATAAAAATAACCAAATGTAATTGAATTTTTTACCTTTCTTCAAAATTGTAAAAAAGTTTGGGGAAGCATACAGTCTTAAGTTGCTTGAGTATTTCAAACCGTTGCGATTTATAGAATAACACACCTATATCATTAGGCTATATGTAGGCTACATAGATAAGATAGATAACAAGAATGTAATGTAATTAATTATATCTTATATATAAATTTCAAACCCAAATTGTGAATAAAATAAAAAGTCAATTGGGATCACAGCAATCAGGAGGATTTTTATCTGGCTGCTTTTTTTTGCGTAAATCACAAAAAAGTTATTGAAGTTAATAATTTTTTGTATAGTAATAGCTTAGAGTCGTATCATACACAATACATAGTTTATTTCTGCATTTAATGCAAATTTAGTAAAAAATTAAGAAATCTTATACCTGTTAAATCAGTACATGTTATAAAAAAGTCCCCCGGCGTCTGTCTGTCTGTTCGCGATAAACTCGAAAAGTACTGGACGACTGTTCTTACAGAAGAGTTTTCGAAACTTTTGGTACAGAAGAGTGATCTCTAAGGAAACTTTTAATGTATAATAAGTTTAGATTTTATGCAAATTGACGATATTACAACCTAAAAATTAACCAGACCGGGAGCTTTCCTTGAATGCATATAATATCAGAGTAAATTCGAGAACATGGAAGATTTTCAATGAGATGTCCTACAAAATTTGCTTGTCGATAGCATAATATAAATTACATCATGAAGCGTTTTATGCCCTATGCTAAAATGAGCTTAAGTAGTATCTGTATAAATTAATCCGATTAGATATGCGTGACTCATGCGGCACTCAAAATGCTTTGTATAAACTAGACATTTCTAAATACAAGATCTGACAAAATAAATTACACAAGGTTTGTTTTGTACATATATTTCACTTCGCAATACGAAATTACTGTTTCATATAAATCAAGCTAATTACTTTCGTTTCAATTGAATAATATCTTTACAAATTCACTAATTCACTAGCTACGGCATTGCCCTAATAAATAAAATCTTTTTGTATCATGTCAAAGAGAGTTTAACGTATATTCAATAACATAAGAGATTTAAAAAGATTAATTATACAGTTAATATGTGGCTTTTATTCTTTGACATCATTGCTATTTGGTCAATCCTTTCAGTTTTCATTAACTACAAATAAAATTCACAGTAAATATGGTACTTATTTGTTAATTAGGTACTAATTGACTCAGTCACTCCACTCGGTTTTTTTCTTTCCTCTCCACTTTAAACCTTTTATTAAATCTTCGCGATATTTTTTTTAAATACAAGCATTTCCTCGAACTTAAGATCATTGCGGGTTATTTTTTTTGTAAAATTTATATATTTTAATAAAAAAGAAATATAAAATTCAATACATTATATGTGTACGGAACACAGTTGTATTCGAGTCGAGTATAAATGTTAAAAAAAGTATAAAAAAAATACAAAACTTAAATACTTAAAATATAATAAAGTGAACCCTACGTATTGTATGGGAAATTAATAATAATATTAATTGCATTCAGTGTTCTAAAAAATGAAATCAATACAATATTTACTTGTAAAACTATTAAGTCCGGGAGTTTCTTATCATTTAATGACTGGGCGACTGAGGGACATATATAAGAATGGGCAATGTTTGTATAAACTTTATAATGAAAAATATCGGTCAGGAGCGAGCAGTACTCCATCACCGAGAGTTCTGCACCAATTTTATGCTTCTGGGCATTTGAGGAGAATAGTACTTATAAAAATTGACTAACTCAAATTTGCAGTCGTATTCACTAATTTTGTTTTTAATAAAGTACAGTATAAGTTTGTAATACTTTTTTTCTCGGATATATCTATACATTTTGAATTTTAGAAAGAAGTACCCTGTAGGTTTTGATTGCCAGGCGATTTTCATACAAAATGTAATAAAACTAAGCATAAACGTATACATTTATCTTTTGATTGAACTTAGAAGTTTAATTTTTTCTGTGCTTTCAGCTTAATTCCTCCATGTGATTAAGAGAAAATTATTTTGATTGACGGACAGACAGACAGGATATCAAAGTGATCCTATAAGGGTTCCGTGTTTTTTTTATTTTTAGGCACAGAACTCAAAAAATATAACCACAAAGAATCGTCTAATAAAAACTTGTTTCACGGTAATATTAAAAACATCATATAACTGAAATGTTATGGAATATACCTAAATAGCAAAAACTAATTTAAAGGAAAAATTTACTATGGCAATATCAGCTTTGATCAAGAAGTTGTTTTGTACTTTTGAGAAATTCTTCGCTAATAATCCAATCTCATAACTCTTATATTTTTCACAAACATCGCCGAACAAATTTCGTCAAGTATCTTTGCTTTCTTCGTGAAGTAAAATTATTATTTAATAATTAAATTTTAATCGAATATTACAGTATTTTGATGTACATAATCTTATGCATGAAAAACAGTATGGTTCTACTAAAGGTCGCTCCACTGCTGACGCTGGAATAGCTCCCATAAAGAGTATCTATGAGGCTTGGGAGGAATCTCAGGATTCTCTTGGATGTTCTGTGATCTGTCCAAGCCCATGAAGCTACTCATTTTTTAGATATCTTATTTAGCTAACAGGGTTCAGAGGGTTGATATAAATGCCAAGAAATCTCGTGGATGAATCAGAATGGGGTCTATTTTTGGTTCTTTCCTCTGTTTAATATGTATAAATAATTTATAATCTCTATTTGAAAGGAGCAATGAGATGGTATATGATATTTCATTGATTTTTTAAACAAAAAAGGCACAATAGATATGACGACATAAACAATGCTCGCACGAAAATACTTCATTGCTAGAAAAACTAAATGTTTAATTTGTAGAACCACACACCGAAATTTGTTAAAGTCGAACTACTCTTGAATGATGAAGCCGTAGATCCTAGTGACTCTACGGTATTTCTCAATATCACCTTTGACTCAAAATCACAATGGCGACCTCATATTGATGGATTGGCGAATAGACTTGGCTCAGCTCAGCTTTTGCGGTTAAAAAATGAGATGATTAACTGTATGGAAACGGCTCACCTTGTTTACTTTAGCTACTTTCATAGTATTATATCCTGTACCATAAGTCTTTTTGGTAATGCAGCCGCTATTAATTCATTTTTTGTCTTGCCATAGGCAAGCTCTCGATCTATAAATTAAGCTAAATTCCTTAAGATAAAAATTTTAAGAACTTAATGTATTGACAGTTGCGTCTGAATACATCCTTAAAAATATAATGTACTTATGTAAAAAAAAAATATTATTATTTGGCCAAATTCTGTGACTTACATAATATTTTTACACGAAATAGGCTCCAACATACAGCGCCTGTAACTCGATTGCATTGAATCCGCACCTCTTTCATGGGACAGTGTGTAAGATTTTACAATAGGACCCCAGAAATCATCCGAGAATATACCATATAACAATTTGAAAGAATTGTGAAAAGAAGACTTTATTCCAAAGAAACATTGTCTATAATGAACAATTGAAAATTGAAATTACCTTTTTCTCAGTTTAAGGCAATTTTAGTGAACTGGTATTTAATTATTTACTTGACGTTCAAAAAATTAAGCTTGACGTTCAAAAAGTTAATTTAAATTAAATAGTTTTCAAAAGGTTGAAATTGTGTGTGTACCGAAAATCTAACTAGTAAAAAGACTACTTTTTACTAGTTAGATTGCTACTAAGCAAGAAAAAATAAAATTCTAATTAATTTGTTAGTTATATTTATCATTTATTTTAGACGGCTATATAATTTTTTAGAGTTCTGTACCGCTTTAAAAATCGGGACCCTTATAGGATCACTTTGTTGTCCGTCAGTCCGTCTGTATGGACGTCTATCAAGACCATTTTCAAAAAAATACGTAGATGAATTCAGCTTAACTTAATATCAAATATGCAAGTCGAAAAAATCAAGATTCTAAGTCAACGAAATCAAAAGATATCAGCGTTATTAAATCGCGTGTAGCGTATTCAAATCCGTCATAGCGTATTTAAATCCGAAGGTAAAAATAGGTTACAAACGTATATATTCTCATTTCATTCATTTTATACAAAATTAAAGAATACGACCGTAAGTTTAAGTTTGTCGACTCTTATTGGTTGTACTAGACTGACCTAGACTTATAAAATTGTGAGAACTTACTGCATATATTATGAAGAAGAAAATCTGAAAATTGATAATTTATGGGTTTAACACAGGAATAAACCATTACTAATGTTATATTTATAGTACATTTCATACAAAATGAGTGGTATACGACCGCAAATTTAAGTTTGTAAATTTTTACAAGTCGTACTACTCGTTGACCTACAACCATGAAGCGGTACGGAACCCTCGGTGTGCAGGTACTACTTGCACTTAACTGGTATTTTTTCTATCTTTGAAATTATTCGTATTTTTATAAAGAAGATATAAAAAAAGGCCAACATTCCATAGTGAGTGTTTGACTGTAATCGCTATGGATTAAGTTCGATGTACATTCAGGTCACGTAGTTATTTTCACTTACACTGATGCAATTCATCACACACTGTCTAAAATTCGGGCGGAACCTTCTCGGCTTTTGATATTTGGTTTTTTTGCATATCCTATATGTGAAACTGATATATAAAATCTTAGCGTTAATTTATTAAATTTGACATAAGTTTTGTAACCAGTATTGGTAGGTGAAATTATCACCACGCCGAGCAGCCAGAGGGAACCTAGAGTTAAGACACTCCGTTTTCTGCTAATGTTGTTCTCATGCGGCTCGTGTCTGCGTGTTGAGAAGAGCTCAACGCTGAGTATTGTAACCAGAGGGAGGAAATCGTAATAATCGCCGTGTGAAAGTTGAATCTACAACCGTCATGTTTACAATCAGAGGCTGTACCACTGTGCCACGATGGCGTTCTTTATATCCATAAAAAAGAAGAACTTGCACCAATACACTTACACAAACCTCACGTTACTCCAATACGAGACAGCTACAAATTGTATTTCTTTAAGCTAACTTATATTATTTCTATAAACTACATATATGTTTACAGACGGTTTTCAATTACTAAGCACGTCCCTTACTATATAATAAATCCTTAGACTATATAAATTATAAATGACAATAAAATAACTGACAATAATTAACTCTAATTAAATATGTAATGAATATGACATATTCAAAATTAATTTGAAATTTGCGTGTTGATAATTAGTCCTCTCTAGAACTTTAGTAGTCTTTAGAATACTTCGAAGTGTTAGCACATTGAAGCTATAACAATAAAACTTTAATAAACGCTCCCTATTTTCAATTCCAATTAAATTTATAGGATTTTAGTATATCTTTATATATGTCTATGAGAAAGTTCTTTAATGTTTAGAAAATAAATGTACAGAAGTGTATTTTAAAATTATCCAGTTCCCTCGCTTTTGTGGAACAATCGGAACTGGCTGTGGACTGGACCAGCAATGCCTACTAGTTCTAACCAAAAACTAGCGAATTTCTAAACTTTCTTGAACAAAATATGAGTTTAAAACACACTTAAAAATTTTGGAGTTCAAAACAACCTAGTGTCTAGAGAGAGTCCATTCCAGACTAGTAAGTGAAAATTTATATGATCTTTACAATAAGACACAGTGCGGCCGCGCTACGTCGTCCTCGACATATAATAATCTGTACATTTATTACGTAAATAAAATTGTATGTCTGTCTTTCTGTTTGTCCAGACTCATCTCTCGAACCGTTGAACCAATTTTTATGAAACTTTCAGTAGAAGATAGAAGAGGCTGTCGAGCAACACTTCGGCTTTTGTATCACGGAATTCCCGCGGGATCGGGATTTATGTTGGAAAAACGTTTTTCATAGATATAGAATACACGCGGCAGTACTTACCGCCCAAATAAATTATAGCATGTAATTTTTCTACAAAGTGATTTGAGAGGAAAAACTGAAAATTATAAGTACAATACTATACATATTATATTAGAGTAAATCCGGGAATATCGATCAAGCGAGCGAAGCCGCAAACTGGTCGCTAGTACAACTATAAGTTAAATAATAACATTAATAACCTCCAGATAACATTATTTCAGTAAGTTTGAAGGATGAAAAACAACATGTTAGAATGTTATCTCAGGCACTATCTATATTGCAGTACTTGAACATTTAGAGCTGGTAACAGAAATATAATATACTAGATTTTGCCCGCGGCTTCGCGTCTAACGTCAAATTGAAAATGATTTATAGTTCACTGCTTGGTACCTATAGATATATTCTAAGTGCCCGAGACCGCAAGCTGTAACGAATGAAACGATGCACTTAATTAAATACATAAAGATTTAATTGGATTCGAACGACTGCTTTCTGAGATTATCGACCATTTTATCAAAATAAGTCACTATTTTCCTGGAGACATATTTATAGCTCCACGTATGTGCTGTCTTTAGTAGCGTAGCCAGAGAGAACTTCGTTTGAAAGTGATAGCGTTAAAACAATTACACCTTTTCGACCGTTTTTGATACATTGCATGTTGGGTGGTAGAAAATAATTATTTCAAATATAAGATCCTCTATGGATTGAGAAAGAATTTATAACAATCCCATTTGTTATGCTAGTTGTCAATCGCTGAGTTCCACTATTCTACAATATTTCAAATTCGTAGGAAAATGTAGTGTCTTGAGAAGTAGCGAGAAGCTGCTTATATCTTCTATTCAGGAAAAAAGAGTGAAACTGAAAAAATAAATAATTTCATTTTCGAACTAAAGATTTTTAATAATTATATTAGTCATTTAGTCATATAAAGTTTATTATACTATTTTAATATTTATTTATAACTTAATTCTTATTTATATAAAAAAAAAGTCAATACTCGCTACATTTAATCCTGTGCCAAAATATTGAATATAATGTATAAAAAAACTGAACATGGCATTATATTGTATACGGAACTATGGAATATATTACACTGTGCAATGTGTGTATATATTAGACTATGTATTTGTTCCGATATTCAGAGGGTTAAACGACTTAATCCTATATAACATTAATCTGACGCAATTGATCTATGGCTTAATTGTCTCTCGTGTTTTCATAGCAACACGCTCTTGCCATGTAATAATATAATATGAGAATTTTTCAATAATTTACTATATATTATGTTCATTGTATATAGAAAAAAATAGTTTAGCGACCTATGAAGGCGCAAGGAGTACCAGAAAGTCTGATAAAAACTATGAGAACATCAGCATACAAGTAAGATGTCTAGCTGGAATTAAAGAACTATTTGAAGTCAAAATTTGACTCAGCACTAAGCCAGCTCTTGTTAAATTTGTAATCCTCGGTGATGTATGAATGCTGACGATATCGTGTTGGAAGACATAATTGAAAACATTTCTTGTGACAGAAAGCTAACTAGCTGTCTAACGTTTCCATAATCGAAGGATATCCATAATAAAATAAAATAAAAATAAGCCCTTTATTGCTGTAACTTATATAACATGCATCATTAAATTGTAAGTATATAAGTAAGTATGTAAAATATCTTAAGTTTTGTTAGTTGTATTATTAACTATTTCCTTTTACAGCTTGTCCTTCGACAAAGGCCTCCTCTAAAGCTTTCCATTTCGTTCTTTGTTTTGCAACACTTGTCCATTGCGGGCCAGCAACTTTTTTGATATCATCTTCCCAGCGTTTATATTGTTTTCCTTGACTTCATTGCTGTCACGTGGGTACCACTCTGTCACTATTCTGGTCCACTTCTCTTTTTCTTCCCTTAGCATGTGCCCTGTCCATCTCCATTTCAGATGTTTATAGACCGTATATATATTTTTAAATTTAGTTTTACTTTTTATATTTTGTAGTCTTACTTTGTCTCTTCGTTTGACTTTGGCGTGATTTGCGAATGCTCTTCGATGTATATGGCGACCCAAAGACCAGCACAACTGCAAAGGTAAAATTTACAAAAGACCAGAAATACCAGCTATGTTGTATAGTGTAGAATGCTGGGCAGTCAAAAACAGCATAATTAAAAAAACACATAAATGAATTGAAAATGCTTCGATTGTATTTCAAAATACAGAACGAGTATATAAGGAGAACTTACAAGGTCGCACTCATAGTAGATAAGATTGTGAAAATCGTTTGCGATATGATGAGACAGGACAAATGTAACACAATTAACTGCCCTAGATATTTAGGACAAAAAAAGTGTAGCGGGAAACAATAGGATACGTCGTGGACAAACCATCATCTGATCTGGCACTGGTGGCACGAGGTGGGCCGATTCCTAATAATAGGAAAAATAACGGAAGAAGAAAAAGAAGAAGATATCACGTATATAGATTTAAAGCCAACATGGCGCGCTGATTTAATATCCACTTCAGGGAATGAATGAAGAATTTTCTAGCATTCCACAAAGACAAAGCTCGCCGTTAAGTTACACCATTCAACAAGCAACGGCTCTAATTTCGGAGAAAAGTGATGAATTTTTTCCTACATGCCGAATAAAATGTAAACAAAAAAAATATCTAAAGTAATTGTAAAATTATACTTTAGCTGTTTTGAAACTAGAAACAGCGATCGTTTAATTTTCAAATACTAAAAATAACTATATTAAAATTTTACTAGTTATTTATAAAGAAAAAAAGCTATATGAAATAAAATATTTCATATAAACTTTTATGTGCTGTTTCATTTGATTAGGAATTCTTTCACGAACCCAATCTTACAGAATGGGTCTATTTCAGTCTGATTCATGGAGCGTTTTGGACCGTGCAATATCAGATCTTGTAACCATATTTTCGTTGGTACAGTGGCAAAAATCTTGAAGGTGAAAAAAAAGTCATAAATTTGTCTTGAATATGAGATAAAAAAAAATTATATGTTATTTGTTCCAGCATGTACAAGTTTTTATAAAAAGTTATCAAAAACATAGAAAGGGCTAAAATTAATTAAACTTTGGGGACTGTGAAGTATTTCATATTCGTTATTGGTACCATGAATGTTGAGTGTGAATATTAAAACAAAGCAACCTGTTCAATATACGCATTCTTAGTTTAATAATAAGCATCCATTTTGCTTGCGGTAAACGTTTATACTTCAAACAATTACTTACATGTAATATACAATTTATTTCATATAAAGACCTTTGTCGAAAAGTTGCACCGTACGTACGTATATATAAATATATATATATATATATATATATATATATATATATATATATATATATATATATATATATATATATATATATATATATATATATATATATATATATATATATATATATATATATATATATATATATATATATATATTATATATGTATTATATTTTTCAATCTTATTTTATTTTATCTCTTAATTTATTTTATATAAAGACCTTTGTCGAAAAGTTGTACCACGTGTATATATATATATATATATATATATATATATATATATATATATATATATATATATATATATATATATATATATATATATATATATATATATATATCGTCTCAGAGGGTGTCTAGCCAATTATCTGTCCGATATTTGGTTTCCGGCATACGGGTACGCGACCCCGGGACCTCGAGCCACCACTTTCATAACCCGATCCAATCCATGTAAGTGGTGTCCCTCCCCTATATTCCAAGTCTTTCTGCCTCTTATTCCCTTTCCTTTCTTGGTTTCTCCCAGTAATGGGTTTGGAGGTCAGATGGCAATCGCTCCACAAAAAACCACTTCGCCACTCATATGGACCGATTGGTCTTAGTCGGAAGGCAGACCCTGGCAAAAGCCGGGACTAATGCCAGGAAGAAGAAGAAGATATATATATATATATATATATATATATATATATATATATATATATATATATATATATATATATATATATATATATATATATATATATATACACGTGGTACAACTTTTCGTCATAGGTCTTTATATAAAATAAATTAAGAGATAAAATAAGATATAAAATAAAATAACATTGAAAAATGTAAAGGTGTTTCGAGTTAAATGTATTTAAAAGTTACAACATCAAGAAAACGTTACAGATTAAGCTAAAAAAAATATATCCTATTTTACCATGCGATGCGCGGCATAAAGCGTAAAACTGTAATTGAGTGGGAGGAGTTTGCAATTAAAGTAAGTCACATATCAATGTCAATGTTAGACTTTCTAAGTTAAGTGGATTAATGTGATATTTAATGGACACTGGCGTCACTATATTATTGATATAACGATTAAAATCATAACACGACAGTCAGATATATAATGTTAGATAATATGTCAAGTACAATATAGCTATCCAAGTATTACTTTATTCTGATATTACTTTAAATATATGTATATTTCAAGTTTCAGTTCACGACTCCGTTTGTATATACAATAAAATGTATTATCCTGTGATACAGTACAAAACACCGTAGATGTTTCAAAAACCTAAGAAAGATGCTTCAAGCGAACTGGATATCTTTCTGAAAATACTCTTGCGTTAACAAAAACAATATAGTCTATTAATGCTACCCTCAACTTTCCAAATAACGCACTCGCCTTACTACTTCTACCAGTCTTACTCTGTTGTTTTAGCTATGCATAAAAATGCAGACATGTCAGTCAGTTGGTAGAGGAAGAATTTTGAATGTATATATTGAGATGTAAAAATTGAGCAAGTGTGTAAGAATTAAAAACAAATTAAATTAAATATTTTAAATCTATAATATAAACCTGGAGAGTTTATTTGGTGTAATGCGCTAATCTCATTATCAATTACTTTTTAATTGATTTTTTTGTGTTGGATAACCTATTAATTGAGGAAGAATATAATAGGCTATAACGAATTTTGTCATGTATTATATTATTGTATAATTAATCGTTTCAATTATAACACACATCTTAGTTATTTCCGCTAGACAACGCGGGTGAAGCCGGTGTTAAAATCTAGTTTAATATAAATTATATGTATATCGAAACACATTAAAGGAAATTACATTGTCAAATACTATTTACACTGTATAAAATGGCTATTCTTTCTTTTTTCTTTTGCTGGAATTTAAATTCTCTTCATTTTCTAAATTGATTCTGATCGCAAATCGTATGCTAATCTTTAATCGCTTTCATTACGTCAGTCCTATATACTAAGCTTACACTAACTTTGTGCAACAGGCGTGTCGCAGAATATTTGCTACAATATTATGATGTTTGCCTATTTCGTAGTTATATTCATTGAATTAATCTGAATTTCATAATAATTAATATGTTGATCTATGAAAGTAACATGAAATATTTTTAATTGCTTCAAATGGACTGGACTATACATATAAATGTAAAATGTTTCATTTTCCATGCAATGATTTTGATCGACTTAAAAGCTTAATGTTTCCTGTGCTCCAAGGTACTATAGACCTGGATATTTTTACATCAAATTCAGCTTGACATCTATCACGCAATTATGCAATGAGTAAAGTAATTTTACATACAGACAACAAAAGTGTTTCTATAGCCCTAAAAATATTATATTTATGTTTCAACGAAATAGCTACTAATCTATTTATTTTATTTATTACTAATCCATTTATAATTCATGTTACTATATATTTGTATACGTACATATACTATAACTAAATATATCCCGGTCGATGCATTCAGTTTTAGAGTTTATTTGTTTACAACGCTGACTATAAATAGGCTGAAACAACGCACTCTGCATATTGTATGAGGTGAAATAAACCAGTATATCTAGAAATAACTTTATCGTGTTCCAGATTTTTATCACGTCTGAGGTGTCGATAAAATTATTATATTTCATACACCTTCACCCACCTTGCGAGGAAAATATGTAAACTGAATATGATCATGAATTATTTTACATAAAGCATAAGGATGAAAACCTTAATAGCATTTATTTTATGATATTATTACAAAACGTTTTAATAATAAACACTTTATCTGACTCAGCTAAATGGACGAGAAAAATCTAGCCAATATTCTTTGATCCAAGAATGCAGTTCTGCGTAGAAGAAATGGCAAGAAACTCAATAGTTGCTTTTTTAAATAAAGTAGTTACAATTACACAATATAAAGATTTAATTTACAAGATATTTATTCTCTAGAAACTTGCAACTAGATAGATAAATAACTACAAGGTACTTGGATAGTAAATGTTTGATACTTAGCTTTCAAGGTATGGAGCCGAAGCTCACCACCAAGTAAGTATAGACGGTAATGTGACGGAGACCAGACCCTACGTGGAAAGGAGTCAAAATGCAAGAGAGCCCACGTAACTTAAACAACGCTGTTTATTCAGGACAAATCATAACGAAACCGAACATCAACCAACCAACCAATGCCAATATGGCCGCTAGTCCCATGAAATATCTTCAACATAATAATATAATTGAATATCTGTATGATTTGTATCTACAATTATTATTATATCAAATAATATATTTTTATGCATATTTGTTATTATTTAATAATAAATAATATTATTATTTATACAGAATAGAGGCCCTAGCCAAAAATCAAAGGTTTCATTTGTGTTCTACTGCTACGACTACAAACGCTTGGGTGTTAACAATTATAGAAAATTCTAACTTGGTAGCCAACAATACGCGTTAATTTCCGATGCTTAATCTACAGTGTCAGTAGAAGATATTGTAGCTATTGTTTATTTTTTTTTAATTATATTTTTTGAAAACATCATGATTTGATTAAAACATATCTGTGTAAAGTATGTTTTCTATATTCAGAAAACATACTTTACACAGACAAACATTAAATGAAATAAAAATTAAAAATTTAAGTAAATGTTAAGAAACGTCGATAAAATCAAAGTAAACCAATTAAAATCATAATGATAAATTGAAAAATGTAAGTGTTGAAAAATAATGCTAAAATAATCATAAATCGTAATAATATTAAAAGTAATAGGCATTTAGTTATTAAATTATTAATTTATGTATAAATAAATCTATTTCTATTTATTTTTATAGTTTTCTAGAGGGTTTATACTTCGATAGGTGAGCGTTACCCATCAACAGTTACAGTCACAAGCGCTTGTCAAAATTGGCAACAGGGCTGACACTGTAGAAACGATTTCTTTGGTTTCGATCATTTGACTTATCGTTAACTCCATACATTTTGTAAGCGTAAGCGTTCGTAGAATTGCGTCTTGGCTATTGTCAACTGTCAAATTAGGTATTTCCAGTATAATGAATATTTGAATGTTTTATATCTACAAATATATCTATAGTAATATTTAATATATAATTCTATAATATGTATATAATTCATAATTCTATAGTAGTAGTCTTTGTTAAATATATAACAGTTTTTAAATTTTATTAGATATTCTCAATTACTTTTTAATAGGATTATTGTTGGCTGAACTAAAACGAAATAGGTAATGTGCATATATGTAACTGTTACAGAAAATGTTTAAATTAAATTAAAGGTTAAAATTTTACACATTGTAGCCTGTTTGCATGGACTATAAAACTTAGAATCTCATTTTAGAAGCTTTTGTTTCCAATAACTATGTTAAGCTAGTACTAAACAAAATTTATACATCTTTATTTGTGAGAACGTGCTTCATACACGGTATGTTAGATCAAACTTTTTAATATATGGTTTATAGTAATTATTGTGTTTACAGGTTTTACAAGTCATTTATTGGTAATTTTAAGCTTTGTGTGCGATATTTGTACAAAGACGATAAAAAATAAATAGTCAAGAATAGTTTTTATTTTTATTAAGGTTCCAATGAAGTAATCAGATAGTTGGTTTAAGTAATTTCTCGTTTGTTACTTGTAGATTTTAAAATTTTATTAGATATTCTCAATTACTTTTTAATAGGATTAGGGTCGTAGCACACTATATCAACTCGGAAAGAGAATGTAAACGTACCATCTCGCCGTTCGCTGTAGCCGCATTTACGGCTCGCAGTCCGCTGGTTGATAGCTAGGCGACACAAGGTCAGTTATCTGAACGCGGTAGTGTCCCGATATATATATCGATAGTCGATATTTTTTTAATAAATTTATTTGATCAATTATTTATTGTACTTTATTTAAACCATGTTATGTTTTTCTCTATCCCTTATTTATTTATCAACTTAATATATAATGATATATATACGTACCCATTGGATGTAATGAAATATTAACTATTTTTTTAGTATTATATCAAATTATCGATGTTTTCTTTCTATATATCGAACTCCAATATTGATATGTTTAAAAATACCGACAAATCATATGTAAAATTTCAACATTCCTATAGTACGTGGGTGAGGTGAGGTGAGGTTTCAACATTCCTGAGGTGCGGGGCGCGGACGAAACGTAAGCTAGGGACCGCATCGCCGTTCGTGAGCTGGTCCCGAGTTTATACGCTTACGTTCCGCATAGTGTGTTTAGCTGTTGGGAGTTTCATAGAAAGAATACTGAGCGGCTCCAGTTGATACGTTTGCCTTCCCTTTCCGAGTTGATGTGTGCTATGATCTTTATTCACGTTTATATTAAAATTTGAAAATATATGATTTTAGAAATCCGACGATTCCAACACTTTTCGTCCGTGGAATACTGTGTTCATTTAAAATATATATAATCTGCGAAAAAAAGAAACACATGCGAAATTCTAAAGATTTTATTATTTATATAGTTTTAACAAGAAAATTGAAAATATTTTATGTAAATCAACTTATGTAGTAGGTATAAATAAATAGCGTAAACTTTACCTCTCTAACTTTAAAACTTATTTCTTTATTCTATTCAATATAAAGTTTTATTAACTTTTCCGCAACATAAAACATGTTAAACATAACGTCATCATTTAAAATTTAGTCACTCCTTGCACGTTCTACTATTCGAACTTAGCGAGTGTTTCAATTACGAAAGTTTAAATCAGCAGGTAGAAATAGCACTGAGTAAGGAAATATGTTTGAAACGTTATCTGTTAGTTTTCCTTTTTCAAGCTGAAAGCTGCAATATGCTTTAAGACATTCAAGTCTCCGTTTTCTAGCCCAATTCGATAAGTAGTATGTAGAGTGGTGGGACCTAACCGGGCTCCGCTTTGCATTTAGCATGAAAATGAAAATAATTTAAATACAATCATTCCCCCCGGATGTGGATCGAACCCACCCATCCCATCCCCCACAACCATCGCTTATATATATTAAGACTCCCCGCCACAACTGGCATTTTAGAAATTTATTCGTATAAAATATCGGCCAAGTGTGAGTTGTACTCATGCACGAAGGATTTCGTACCAATAATAGCAATAATTTAACTTGCATAATTTAACTTTTTATTGGAAACAATAAAAAGTTAAATTTGCATTTGCATTGAGTACATACGCCCGTATGTACTCATTTTTATATGAAATTAAGTACAGATTAAATATGTAATATGAAAATAATTTCAGTGCTATACTTACAAATTACCAACTATTTCCAGATCTTTTTTCTTTATTTTTAGTGTTAGTTTTCTCTTCTAAATTCCATTATTTTAGATAGAAGCGCAGAAGAAAATGCAGCAGAAACGTAACATAAAGTTTTGGTGATTACTGCTCTTAGGGACTATAGATCTGGGGTTTTTGGTTATTTCAGCTTGAATCCATTAAGCAATCTTAAGAAAAATGGTCTTAGCAGACAGACAGACAACAAAGTTTTCTATAAGGGTATTCCTTTTCTTTTTGAGGTACGGAACCTTAAAAATTAGTAAGTTAGATGTGATATACATACTATTTACACCTATAATAATAATAATAATAACGCGCTAATCTCAGGAACCGCTGGTGCGAATTGAAAAGTTTTTTTGTGGTAAATAGTCCATTTGTTGAGGAAAGCTATAGACTATATATTATTACAGCAATAAATGGTGTGGATTAAAGTCAACATGAGCAAAGACTGTCAGCCGTAGATGTAAGGTAGCCACGCTTGGAATGTTTTAAGAACTGAGCTGAACTGAAACGAAATATAATAATATTAATAATAAATTTTATTTCAGTAAAATATGTGATACAGATACACTCTAGATGTATTTATGATTTGATATATCTACAAATCTAGAGGAGAGCGATGGCAGCCATACTAGTGTAAACTGTGTCACAGCTGCCAGCGTCTTTGCCCCTTAACAAATAATACTGATACTCTTATACATTACAGTGATTCAGTGAAAATTAGTATAAAATAAAAACATTTTGCTCTGCGAATACAATTAAAATACAATTAAAACATTTAAAATGCCTACCAATGCAAACATTAATGAGTGTGTATGTGTCTAAGAGAGTGCGCGTCTTGTATGTATGTGTGTGTGTGTGTGAGTGCGTGTGCGTTTGAGTGTGTTCAGTAGACAATACTCTCTGTTTCAATGTAGGACAACTTTTGAATCCAATCTTTGATATTTTTTTACAATTAAATGATGTCAGTGGATAAATATTGTTTTTTTTATTAATTTTATTGTACAAGTGACCGCTAATTACATAAAACTGGCTGCAGGCTAACCTTGTTCTTGACGGAACGGTTGTACAAACTCTGGATTTATTGCGTTTGGAAGTGGGTCTGAACAATATACTTTTATGCTTACGAAGTATAACTTGCACAATGTAAAGTTTTCTAACAGATAAGATGGAAGTCTCACGGAAAAGAAGATCTGTGCTATATCGTCTAGGTTTTCCCAGCATAACTTTAAGCCCTTGAGCACGTTCCAAAACAAGCAATGTATTGCTGCTGGTACCTCCTCATACTATGATGCAGTAGTTTAAAATACTTCTTACGAGGCTTAATAAATTGTAAGTAGATTATCAGGGTCAGCTAAATTTTGAAGTTTTCTAAATACGGGAATTAGTTTACGTATACGAGACGATACGTTATTGATGTGTAGTGACCAGTTAAGGTTAAAATCAACAGTAACACCCAAGTATTTAATATTACAAGTACGAGGAAGTTGAGGACAATTGCAGAAGTTCTGAATGGTACAAGTGTGCGCTGTGATAGAAAAATCAGGTGGGGGCTGAGAACTGGGCCGATGAGAGAATGCGATATATTTAGTTTTATCAATATTGAGCGTAAGAAAATTGTTGTTATACCAACGTGTCACCCATCCTATAGCATTCTCTGCATGCTGTTTAGCCTCAATCCAATCACGTCCGTTGACTACTAGTACGGTGTCATCTGCATATGCAATAATTTTGCAATTAGGTAATGACGTATTGCATAGGCTATTAACATATAATAGGAACAGCGTAGGACCCAGTACACTTCCCTGTGGAACACCAAAAGGGACGTATGCCTTGTCACTTATAAACTTATCTATTTTGACACACTGAGAGCGGTTTGTTAAGTAAGAGCGAAAAATGTCCAGTACAATACCTCGTATTCCTAAATTATACATTTTCTCAAGCAAAATTGGTATAGAGACAGTGTCGAAGGCCTTAGATAAATCAAGGAAAATACCGACAACTTTATCTTTGTTATCTAAGTGTTTGGCAATAGTTTCAGTGAGCGACAATGCAGCGTCTTCTGTGGATTTATTTTTAGTAAAACCAAATTGATTGACGGCAAGAATGTTACGGTGATGAAGATAATTTGTAAGTCTTTTGTTCAATAGCTTTTCCAAAATCTTTGAAATAATAGGAAGGATCGATATTGGTCTATAGTTGCCCACATTAACTTTTTCTCCTGATTTGTAGATGGGATGTACCAGTGCCTGTTTAAATATATCCGGAAAAACACCAGTTGAAAAACATAAATTGAATATATGCGAGAGAACAGGGGCTATGCTGGTGCTAATTTTTTTTATTAATAAACTGGGTATGCCATCTATACCTGTGGCAGAATTGCCTTTTAAGCTCGCTATTGTCGATTGGATCTCATCATTATTGGTGTTATAAAGTACCATTGAGTCTTTAGAAATATATGGCTCAGGGGAGTGATTGTATATGTAATGTGCATATGTGTAACTGTTACAGAAAATGTATTAATTAAATTAAAGGCTAAAATTTTACACGTTGTAGCCTGTTTGCATGGACTATAAAACTTAGAATCTCATTTTAGAAGCTTTTGTTTTCAATAACTATGTTAAGCTAGTCCTAAACAAAATTTGTACAGCTTTATTTGTGAGAACGTGCTTTATACTCGGTATGTTAGATCAAACTTTTTAATATATGGTTTACAGTAATTATTGTGTTCACAGGTTTTACAAGTCATTTATTGGTAATTTTAAGCTTTGTGTGCGATATTTATACAAAGACGATAAAAAATAAATAGTCAAGAATGGTTATTTTTTATTCAAGTTCCAATTTAGTTTCTTGAGGTTGACTGCCAGTTCAACCTACTCATTCTGTCAATTATTCCAAATTATAGTTAGAATTCTTAGCATTAAATTTTTTTTTATTTCGCCAACATTTTCAATTTCATATCAGTCAGCACATGCGTGATAACTGCAAGTTTTGACAAGGAAGTCAATTCGCAAATGAAATCTTTCACGCATTTTCCACCCGTTCCTTAAATTGGGCCATAGGCTTAGCCAGTTCATCCACGCACTCTGTCCTTACCAACTCAGCATGTGTTGTCACCCAAAACAAGGACACTGGGTGGTTGTCTCATTCTGTGTACGACAAGCGTATTTTGCTTAATTTGACTATTAATGGTCAAAATATGACAAAATAATGTGGTGGTAGTTCTGGCCTAGTCTGGATGGCGATGCGTTGCTGCACCAGCTTTCCGCTTTCCAGGTTTTCCAGCTTTTCAGCTTTCCACCAGCACTCCCCCCTCCCCAAGAGTGGCTGCACTTAGCTTGGATTTTTTATAAAACCACAAACTGTACCACTCTTTTCACACCCATTATTTTCTGCATGTCAATGTGGCAAATGTATGTCCACCCTCCGGGGGACACTCTCAAGACGACATAAGCAATTTGTAGGTTTCTAGCCTTTCAGCTCGACCCAAAACTGCTTCTTCAAGTTCTGCTCACTCAGTGCACCCAAGATATCCTCATCAAAGTTGTCCTTGAGAAAAGAAGAGGGCTCTTGTGTTTATATATAATTGCTAGGTTAGGTTATCTATAAATTTTCTATTTGCAGATTTTTTTGATTATATGAATTATAAGTATCAACATCTTCTATCTTGTGATTGTATTGATTTTGAAGTTATTTTTTTTTGTTTTTCAAGGGACTGTGGACCTAGATGTTCATTTCACCTTGTTATATTCACGGGTTCTTGTGAAAATTGTCTTCACAAACAGACAAATAGACAGCGTGAAACAACGTGATCCTATATAAATTTTGTAATAAGAGACCCTAATATTTATTCTCAATAAAGTTTATGTTAATGTTAAATCTTTCAAAACTGTTTTAATCTTTTGCTAACGAATTAAATTTACGTCAATAAATTGTCCATTGTTCAGTTTAGAAAGGGTATAAAGGCATATTTAATTAATTAAAGACTGACGTACTTCTCTAAGACTTGACATTAATATATCCAGCTATTTAACCCGCATATTTTGCACGTTAACGTATATTAAATTACTATCTGAGAAGATATGAAAATAAATCTTGTATGTTATCTAACTGTCAAGACGATCTTGTGTAGAGATTTACGCCCCGCAACTTCGTTGGCTTGGACTTTATGATCATTGCCACACTCCGTACTGCTATCTCTTCTCTCATGCTCATTACAGTCAATAATTATTACTAAACAGACCTATATTTATTTGGTTTTTTCGTTATTGATTTTTGTTCTACATCAGTTGTTCCAGATCCATGATATTATATATCAAAATGTCAATGGATAATGTCCATAACGTTGAATTACATTTGTTAAGGCGCCATTTCCGTATTTAGCTGTACATAATGAGATTTTAGATCTTGCCCTGACCTAATAGATATACAACAAAACAAGTTTCATTCAAATCCATTCCTGGATATCCGAAGATACAGGAGTGTACAGACAGATAAACAGACAAATGTTTAAAGACAGACAAAAATTTTACCCACAAATTGAAGCGTTGGTTTCGAAATGTTGTATAAAATCACATTATTTATTTTCAAGATACTCGGGATAGCTTTAATATATTATATAAATGTAATACATATTAACTATGCTTTCAAATTACGCAATCTGCTATTGAAACTCCTATTTATAATGTATTTTTTTCTTTCGTATAAAGTATATGTATATACAAAAATATATTTTTTAAATTTTAAAACAATATTTCCGTAAGTAGGCCCTATTCTAATTTCTCAAATCACAACTGCAATTGAACATACCCACTTCTCACAATTGGAATTTATATCCCAAATTATTCCAACATCATTTACTTTCATTCAAATATACGCTAAATATAATGTCACATTTAGTGACATTATATTTTAAACATTGCCACTGCTTTTAAGCAGTCAATGTCACATCAAATTTATTAATGTAATATAAATATTACTTTAGTAATATTTATATTACATTAATAAATTATTATTTGCATTTATCCATGCAAATCGGAAAAACAATAGTGCAATATCGCAAATTATCTACTAATTCATTTCCAATAACTGAGAACGCGAAGAAAACTAAATGAACAGAATTTACAATCCTCACTGTAAAGAGACAGATTCTACGTTTATTCTAGTATTAACCACCATGGGGTCCCCATTTGCCTTTCCTTGCGAATAGACTAAACTCCGCTCCTTACGCTTTTGGAAATATGATCGACTTGTTTACTTTAGTTATTTTCATGGCATTTTGTCCTATGGAATATTGCTTTGGGGCTGCTGATATTAAGTCAATATTTATAATCCTCTTTATATAATAAAGAGCAGTACGAGCTTTTATAGCATTAGAGCTCGGCATTCTGTACAAGAAATCTTTAATAAAACGGATATTTTTATAGTGACAGCACAGTACATCTGAAATAATAATTTTTTGTACGTAAAAATATATGAAATTATTTTAAAAACAGTGGTAGACAAGGTATACATACAGGAATTAAAAATAAGCTGGTAGCTCCTAATTTTCGCCTTCAAAAGGTTAACAAGTCGGCTATGGCAAGGTATACATACATACGTATGTATAACAAAATCGACAAGGGATTTCAGATCTCATAAATTCTTTGGTTTTCGCGATATTTATACATATTAAATAAAATAGATTAACCGCATTAATCACGATAATAATTAAGAATTTATTTGAATTTTATTTAATACCTTTTTTTACAATCACATTATAGTGACTTTATTTTAAGTAATAGTGTTCATTGTAATATATTTACCATAGTAATAATAAATTAGGTATCTCGTGTACTTGAGATTATTTTACCAATAGTTATTACGTATGCGTTCAGGCGTTAGGCTGTTTTTAAGATTTTTGTAATATTTGTATTGTATTGTAACTATTACAGTTCACTACTTCTACACTCTTAAAGCAAAATAAAAAGTAAGCCTAGCCTATTATAAAATTTGCCTCTATTCATATAGATGAAAGAAGATGTTAGAAGACTGCACACTCACTGTGCATCTGTGCACCTGTGCAAATTCGAAGCATATCGATAGTAACAGAAAAACTACAGGACATCTTTATTATATGTTTAAAGGATTTTTTTTCTTGAGACAAAATAGATATTTTGTATTATTCGATAATGTCTGTATATTTAGGTTATTAAAATGCAATTATGACCTGCATGTAAATGCACATCGCACATAATGTATTAAATTGGATAAATAATACTATTTATTGTTTAAAATAGTTTCGTTATCAACCTTTTTTTTCTGACCATAAACTTATCAATAACTTTTTAAAGGTAACAATTCCGTCATACATAGTTTGTGTGTAACTTTAGCCGTTTCCACAGCGCACGCAAGGGAATCTCTCAAGCTCTCCCGCTGTCTCAACATTTTTTATTATTACTCTCTTACTATTCACCATAAAGAAAACTATAGTGACGTTCTTGAATCAAATTAGAAAGATGACAAACAAGAAACTTCACAGTGAAGTACATATTGTGTTTTAATATTAGAGATATAATATATTATATAATACCTATAATTATATACCTATATAGTTACATTTTTTTCATGCCCTTGGTCAACACAAATAAAAGATTCGCATATTAATTACAATTCTTGTCTTAATTCTAATAAACATTGTAATTCTTCAATAGATGTACTATTCGAAATAAAAAAAATTCGAAACTGTAACTTCTGAATTCAACTCGCGTTATAATATAGATTTTATTCTTAGGAGATGAACATATTATAAATGCTCTCGTGGTTTTTTATTTAGAACTCCTAAAAAGGTGCAATTCTGTTGTATATAATTTTTCCGTAGCTTTCATCATATAACCATACGCACGAATGCTATCAAGCTCCTCAGTTTTTTTTTAATTATTAAAGTTTTTATACGGATAAATATTCGTCAGCTATATATGTGTATGTCCATCACAGATGACGCAGAATTCTAATGGTAAAAAAAAATGTTCAAATCGGCTTAGTAGTTTCGTAGCCTATCACTGTCAAACAAACAAACAATCTTTCCTAGTAATATATATTTGGAGACGTTTCAATTCTATGACTTTATATGATAGTAAAAAAATTGCCACGTCACAATTAGTTTGTTTTTATTAAAATTACTTAATAATAAAATACTTAAATCTCACTGTCTAAATTTAATATCATATTATGGAGTAAAAGTGTATAATATTATAATAAAATAGAAAATGTTATATTAGCAACATACGACGCTAAATTTATTCACATCCTTTCTGCGCTTCATTCAATTAACGATCTACGTAGCCCTAGTGTAGATAGAGAAAGTTGCGTTTTATTCCTTTTCAAGAGCATGCTCCTTTGGGACTTTACTGTAAGCAATATCACGTATCGCAATTTTGAATTAGATATTTATACTAAATCGAATTACGTGTCTCTAGTGGAGATCATCTAGTGGAGATCATCTTTAAATATTTTAAATTTATTAATGCTAAGTAATGTACAACATTTTACGCGATTATCTTTTTTGAAACAATTTCATGTGTAAATATTTATTTTTTGTAGAATTATTTTAACAAAAATAAGTTACGTCAGATTTTATATTTGTATAGATAGGTATGTGTTTATTTCTTCCAAGCCATATAATATTTTATATTATATATATATATAATATCTATATATATATATATTATATATATATATACTATATATATATATATATATATATAATATATATATCTATAGATATATATATATATATATATATATATATATATATATAATATATATATATATATATATATAATTATCTCTATATAATATATATATATATATATATAGTGTATGCTTTTATGTAACAAATTTACTAGTAATATGATTTGATGGAGTAAGACCATTGAATGATAATCTCAAAGGAATACGTCTCGGAAAATTATAACGTAAAAAACGGAGATAGCGTTAACGCTATTGCTGTCAGTAGCTTGATATAAATTAGTATAATTATGAGTGGCGCTAATACTAATCACATATGAAATAAATAATAAGTTTGTTGTTGGATTTTTGTGTATTAAAACCTGTTCTGTAATATTATAGAATATGTCAATTTAATATATAATAATTTTTATTTGTTTTTATTTTATTACATTGAAGACAAAATATAATTATTTCTAGACATATAAATAAATTTGAAGTATTTGTTTGTGAGTTCAAAATAACCTTTTTACACGTTGGCGCTCTTTCAAGTTGAAAAAGTTATTTAACGGTACTAAAACATAAAAAACGTTTAAAATGTTTGTCTGTCTATCAGTCTCCGTTGGTTCGCGCTTATCTCCGGAATGGCTGAGCCGATTTTTATAGAACCTTCGTTGGAACATAGTGGAAATTATATAAAATCATATTATAGCCTACTTTATACCGGAATACTCGCAAATAATAAATTCATTATTTTATTTTTATAGCTTTTTTTATATACCGAATATTTTTCAATTTCATTCGCTAAGCCTTAAGATTTTGGTTAATTATTTCTGTTCACTCGAAATAAGATAAGAAAATAAATATAATATTATATTTTGCTTTGATAAATCCAGTGAAGAAATAATTTGTTTGTATTGCAAAAGCTAAGTAAGCAAAATATGTAAATAATTAACTTTCGCTTTCAGATAATATATTATGTATATTGTTCTCTTTAAAAGTAACTGTTTTGCTGTAGTGAGTTATTTATTTTGTACGTTTTTAAGAACCAAAAACATAAAATAATTAACTAGAGATTTATATAGTAAATTGTTGTTTGAGATATAAAATAATTTAAAAGTCCTATATTTGATTTTCACACATTGATAAGAAAAATATGTATTAATATTTTTAAGAACTAAGAATGTAAAAGTGAGACATTTCTAATTAGTTTCTGTATTGATTGCACCTTGCAATTACTTTCTGTGTAATTGCTGCCAATATAGCAGTATGGCTCTTTTGCTTCGTCCACTGTCATTAACCTCTCTTACGAGCCCTCCTCGTGCATTTTACGTGATTTTGGAAAAGCAGTGACAACTGACTCCTGATTCATATCTTTTACAATTCTTTCATCACTCATTCTCTATTCTCTAAACGTGCTCAAACCTCCAGAGCACGTTCTTCTCATTTCATTGTGACAGCCTTGCTAGTACCTACCATTCTGTGTAGCATTGTGGATTCGGGTAATTAAACTAACTTCGCATATCCTCCGAAGAGATTGCACACAGCATTCATTTTTCTTTGATTATTCTTCTGTGTTATCCACATTTCACTGCCGCATAACAGCGTCGATACCATCTATGTATTATATCCGGCCAAATATGCTACACTAATGTTTTGCCGTCTCAAGAATGCAGCTAAGGCACCGTTAATTCTGTTACTGAAACTTTCGTTTACACATCCATTTTGTGTATCTCTAGATCTCACATACTTTTCAGGTTCACCACAAAAAGAATAAAGCTTCTTATAATTCAAAAATAACGAATTCAAAAATAAATAAAGAAAAATATGATATGGACTTAGAATATGACTTATAGAAAAATATGACTGAGAGTAATTAGCTGTGGCTAATTACTCGAAATCAACAAAATAGTATAAAATTTATTTAAATGTGCTTAACTTTAGATAGTTAATAATTTTATTTTTTTTAATGGAAAATCATAAATTTGAAAATTACTATAAAACAATGTTTTAAATTCAAACTTAAAACCAGTTGGTATTAGAAAATCAACTTACGAGAGATTCATTCTACTTTAAATTTAAGTAGTTATTTCTATGCCGTAGCAATAGATGCTATCATATTATATATACTTTGCTCAGGTTTTGATGCATGAAGTACAAAAATTCAAAATAATGTTTAAATATAGTTCAAAACCACGCCATCTCTTTAACGATTTGAAAATTTATTCTACTTTAACGCTTGCATTATAGATGGCACCTTACTATATTTTTTTCCAAAAAAAGGAAATCAATTTACAATCTACATTATGGTAATTAATATAATTACACTGATACTTTTTTAAAAACCTTAAACTGAAACCTAATCTTCGGGGCCTGGCAATAAACATTGCATGAGCGTAATATAAAAGTAATAAAATAAATTTGGCATACTTGTATGGTAAAAGAGTGCAGAAAGTCAGTATGTTTTTAAATATAGATTAAAATAGTTTAAATGAAGTAAGTAAATATTAACATTCAATACTATATATTTGAGAAGTCCACTAGTAACATTAAATAGTCCTCATAGATGGCGTGGAAACATTTCCGCCATCTATAAGATAATCCTCGGAACTTGAAGGCTTGTTGGTATTTTTGAAAGAATGACTTTCAGTTAGATGTGGTTCATGTAGAACAGATGGCATCATTTTATATAATACTATTTATTAGACATAAAAAAACAAGTAAGAAATATTAAATTAAATTAAAGTTTACAAAGGTGGACTTATTTCTAATAGAAATCTCTTCCAGCCAACCTGTGGTAGTGGATGAGTGAGTGGTTCGATTTTTATAACCTTTGAATCTCGTGTGGACATAATATATAACTAATAATAGTAATATATAAATAATATATAACTGGATAAATAAAAAAAAAAAATAAGGAAGTGAAATATTTCCTCGTATACCTAGTGTATCACACGATACAGTTTAAAAAACTTTTTAAAATTCTTGTTTCGCCCTCAAAGTTACCTTTCAATTCAAAATGAACCTTTATCTTAAAGTCATGTAAAACTACCAAACTTCAACTCTTTGACGAATAGTTTCGTTTCAGTTGTGGCATATGGACGGACAGAAATAAGAGTGACCGTATAAGTTTTTTGTGTTTTTTTGTTATCATACTGAGTACGAAACCGAAAAAGCTACTTTTATGTGGCTATTATTTATGTGGTGTAAAAGAAATAAACCAGGTCTAAGTAGAACTTCATTGCCTTTTCAAAAAATAATTTGTATAGTTTATAAAACTCCGTTACTGACTGATCGAAAGACAACGCACGACCATAATGCTGCATAGTAACCTGAAATTTGACATGTAGGATTCTTGTACGAGTGTACGAGTTAAGGTGCACTAAGCGACAATTTCTCGAAATTTAAAAGGAACCTTACGTTATATAATATGACACTATAATATGGCTACCGGTGAATTTAACCGCGTGGATTTAATCCATAACATTTTTTTTTGTTGCTCCTCTACTCCTTAGTCATAGCGTCGTTATATAGGCTATAGTCTTCCTCAATAAATAGACCATTCAACACAAAAATACTTTTTCAGTTAGAATTAGTAGTTGCTGAGGTAAGTGCGTTCAAATATATAAATAAACAAACTCTTCAGCTTTCTATCATTAGTATAGATACAAAAAAAAACATATAGACAATGTAATATGAAATCAAATTTTAAATAATAGACAAAAGTGTTTTAAGCATATTTGATTGGTAAAATGTTGATGGTGTTGTTGGCGATGGGCAGGGCACATAGCTCGCAGAACCGATAGCTGTTGGGGCAGAAAGGCTCTGGAGTGACGACCACGAACCGGGAGACGTAGCGTAAGCAGCCCCCCCCCCCCCCCCCACGATGTGGACCAACGACCTGGTGAAGGTTGCCGGAGTCTGATGGATGCGGCCCAGAACTGTTCTTTATAGCGCTCAATGGGGGAGGCCTTTGTCCAGCAGTGGACGTCTCCCGACTGATATGATGATGTTGATTGTTTTTTCGTCTCATGTAAATGTGACAAAACTGAAATTGTATAAATGAAAATAATTAACACCGAATGAATTTGCTTATGATTTATTAGGACTAGTTTTTCGTAAATACTATACTAATAATATTGTTAAAGGTCACTTTATATTAGAGCGTTTCAATTTTCTTCAGTATTCACTATTCAATCTGAAGTAATTTAAAATAATTTGATTATTTTTAATCAATGATTGAGAATAATATCAGTTATGTTTGATTAAAGTTTTAAGTCTTTTGAGTCATTTTCTCGCTCTAGCAAAATAAATGACACTAAATCTTCATATTCCATATTTTATTTATATTAATGAATTTGAATTATAAAATGATTTCATCGAAATATTTGTACCTGGTAAATTTGGTATTTTTTAATATATAATTTAATATATTATCTGTGATAATATATGGATAATAACTATATTTTATATAATAATTAGTTTATTTTTTTATTACTCATCTATACATTTCAAAGTATATATCCACACATCAAAACTTATAAAAATACCATTTTACATTAAATCACCAAAGCCAGGTCACCTTTTACAGCTCTTTCGACGCACGAAAATCCACAAACTATTATTCAATTTGTACCTGAACGGAAATCAGTGTATTTTTTGGAAAAATCCTTTTGCCATCTATAATTTACATAGTTTGCCTACAGAGTGAGTCTGTTGATAGATATTTACTTTGCACACATTCAAAAGCAAGTCACGTGTAGGGATTGGGTGATACGTGACCGAGGACAGAGAACGTAGAATCATGTAGGAAAATGCTGTTTTTCCCTCGTAATGCCGATTGGGACCTAGATACCTATGCCCTTGTGAATTCAAATGGGTGCCGAGTGAAAGGAACATTTTGGGTATATTTTTATTTCTTATCAGTTACTGTATTTTTTTATTTTATTGCATATAGTAAAAAATATGGTAAATATATAAGAGGATTTCACACCCTCACCCAGCTCGCTTCGCTAAATAGAACCCGTTTATTTCGCTCGTTACGATGTTTTTTTTTAAAGACAACAACTTTATTTTTGCATAATAATTACGATAACGTGCCATATAGAGGCCAATAGAGGATAACGTGCCATATAGTACAGTGGTAAGGCGACTGACTGTGAGTTTTATTATTATCTGTTCAATTCCCATTTGGAGGAATGATTATAGTCGTTTTCCTGTTATGGTAAGAAAATATTACTTTGAGTTCCGCTATCACATCAAGGCTACCTCTTTATCTCTATCTTCCCTACTTTACGCAGGATAAAGTGTAAATATATGAGTTTAATTCCTCATATACGGTGTGGGCTCCTAATTTTATACTGCTATTCAAACATTATTGTCACACAACTTCTTATGTAGTAAAAAAAGGATTCAAATTTATATCTTTTTGTACAGACAGATGGAACCTAGTGTTAAGACACTCCGTTCCCCACTTCACACTTGCTTTTTATTATAATTGATATTTATTAAAACGCATAAATTGATATTCAATTTTAAAATAATATTTATAGTTAGTAAACAACTCAAAAAATTGTCAAAAATTATTGTACTCATTTCTTTTATACTTTATTTAGAATTATTATTAGCTAGCTTTCATCTGCGGTTACGAACCTGTGGTGTAATGGAAATATCTAAATCGTTCTATGTGCCCTAGATAAATCTGACCGCGATTTAGTGGGTTTCGTCAAAATAATTAGCGTTATTTACTGATCAAAGATATAGCCACTAAGCTACATTATAGCCCATATCCTTCCTCGGTCTCTCTGCGTCAAAATTTAAAGGAAACTGCTTAAATTACGCACTAATGAAATTATGTTGTTTTTTTCTAGATATAATGTTGTTTGTCAACATTTGATTTTAGAAACTGTTCTTTATCATTATTAGTATAAGCTATTATTGTAATTTATACACTAATTTTATAAGCGCATGCTGTCTGCATTGTGATAAATGTAATCGTGTGTAGATACCCCATGCTCGAGATTTTATTATTTGTTAATGACGTCGCGGTCACGGGTAGACTAAGTAGGTATTCGTCTGTCAGTTGATATAACTATTACATCAAACTACCGCAAACGGTTTCTGAGTTGCCTCGCGTACTGCCCTGGGTTCCTGCAGAATGAGCTGACTACTGTCAGTCCTGCCCACTGGTCTGGTGGGTTTGGGACAATAAAGTTTTTATAAGTGGGCCCCAGTAGTAGAAAGCTTCCAACTGTCTCTCTATACACGGTTCTCTACCTGTGACCACGGACTACCGCAATGTGTTCGAAACGTTTCCAAAAATAATGTCAATATACGCGATTAATCCGGTTAAACTGTTAAACTTATAAATATCGCGAAATCAAAGAACTTATTATAATAATTAGAAAACCACAATCATATACGTTTACAGTCAGACACTGCCCACTGTGTGTGTCACGAATGACTGAATCATAAAATTGTATGAAACACCTCTATAAATAATAGACTGTTGAAATGTCGATTACAAAAATATTCTTATATAATATAGTGACAGTAGTGAGAATCTGTTTAGCCGGAAAAAATGCATAAATAATATTTTTTTTTATATAAGAAATTTTATAAAAAACTAATGATAATTGTAGAATGCCTTCGTAGCACAGTGAATGCGTATATAAAAAATAGTATCAGTCGAATTTGCGACATGCAGTAAAACTTGTAATAAAATATAATTAAAATATTTTAAATTCAAATTTATCCTTTAACATACCAAATTCGCTGTTTAAAGCTCATAATTTTGAACTAAAAATTAATTCTAGTGAAGATAATAATTCTAAAATATTTTAAAATAATTTGATAAATTATTGAATGCAACTTAACTTTCCCTTGACTACATTCCCTAATTTCCTGTCCGAATTCGAGTAATTGTGTGGCAGAAGTAGATGCCGTGCTTTATCCTTACTGGAGAAACAATTAAACTTAATCTTCTTAAGTTAAGATCGAACTAACATATCATCATCATCATAACAACATTTATTACGCCCACTGCTGGGCATAGGCCTCACAGACCGTCAGACCAAGAATGTCCATGACGAATGGTCCTGCGAGCTTGAACAGATCGTCGGTCCTCATAGTAGGGGGCCTGCACACCGAGCGTCATAGATTCTCCTCGCTATATGTCCTGCCCACGTGTACATTCAAATATTCATATATGTAATCTTATTTAATATCAAATATTCATATATGTAATCTTATATATATTAAAAACTTGTTAAATTTACAGAAAAGAATTATAAATAAAATACAGATTAAATGCCCCGTTTTATCTCTTAACTGGGTGATATAAATGTAAAACATTTGTGTTACTTTGTTTCGAGTTTTTATTTGTTTCTGGTTGGTTAAGTATTTGCAGTGTAACAGAACAACAAAAAGCTCGTTTACGTAAACAATTTAAGATAAACAATGCTCATATTTTAGTTCAATAGGAAATTGTAAATAAGCTGAAATCAAAAACATAATATTATGTTTAAATATTTATTTTATTTATTTGGTAAAGATTAATTGTAAACTAGACTCGTCTAGTTCCAGTTTAATCGATTTTCTTAATAAATTTAGAGTAAGTGGTTACTTAAAGTGTAAATTAGTAATAAATTTATATATCAATAATTAATTCATATAATATAATTATTATTACAACATATCATTGCATACTAACATACATACACATATTATATTATTTGATATTTGTTATCAATATGTATACGCACAATTTTCACGTTTTTCATGTTTAAATAATGAAATGTGAAGTTGAAGCTTTTTATATTTATATATCACGAATCATCGAAGATTTTTTTATATTTATATAACATATATATAAATATAAAAAATTCTTTCATACGACTTTTTAAATTTTCTTTCTGAATTCTCTCATTAGCCTGAATTATGTCTGAAATGCTTAAAATTTATGAGCCATACAGAACACAAAGTGCTATCTTTTGTTAAAAGTACTGAAAATGAAAAGTGGAAAGTGAATTTATCACATCAGAATATTTGGACCTTGACTCCGGTGCAAACTGTAATTGCCCCTGCAATTTTTTTTAATTTATATATAAAATTTTTAAATATCTATCTTAGTACAGAACATAAGTTCATCTTATTATATTCTTCTCTTATAAATAAATTATAGTAGATATCATAAATTTGCAGGTTACATAACTATGCCATTATGTAATGTAACTTAAAGATTGCGTGTCTTAATGGCGATCTTTAATAATTCGAAATAGTAACAAACTAAAAGTCAACATTTAATTAATGTTGTTTATGGGAAATTTCAAGAATATAAATATAGTTTTGCAATTATTCATTTTACCCTTGACATTTTTCATTATGGGAATCGTACCAGTAAAGCAGATCAAGTACAGTAAGGCACTTCACAGAGAATCATAAAGATATATATATATATATATATATATATATATATATATATATATATATATATATATATATATATATATATATATATATATATATATATATATATATATATATATATATATATACACATATATATATATATATACACATATATATATATATATATATATATATATATATATATATATATATATATATATATATATATATATATATATATATATGTATGTAAACGGTAATAATAAAGCATACTGTATATATATTTACTGCAAAAGTACGAGTAGGAAGTTACATTTGATAATGAAGATCGACAAAATGGATTTTTGATATATTCTAAGTAAATACTAAAATAACTGTTTTAATCGTTTAAATAATTAATTATAATTTGAGATCCACTTAATACTGAGAAATGAATAAATTTAAATTTCAATTATAATTCACTTTTTATTGGTTAGAATGTAGCAAATTTAGCTAATTTCTGTCCATACCTTATATAGTAAATTAAGCAATAGCCTAATATGTTTTAATATTTTGAGGAATATATTTTAACTCATACGGCACATATTAATTTTCCATAGGGAACTGTTTGTATATATTATGTAGATTCACTCTATATACGTGTTTAACCTCAAAAAAGGAGCTAATAATTTCACCTGTATATAATATTGTTTAAATTGAGTTTCACGTTTTAAAGCACACGTGATCGATGTGTTCTAAATCTCCCAAATTTAAAGTAATTGTAAGATTGCCATTAATTTCTGTTTAAGATATAGTCTTTTGAGATAGCCAATTACTTTTGGAAGGAATAATATTGGTATTAAGTAAATTACATACATATCGTTGTTTTATAAACGTTTTGTTTTTATAAACGTTTTATAAACGTTTTATATACCTTGTTTATGTTTCTCTACGTTGTTCTATTTTTTTTTAATCCGTTCTCATATTGAACGAAACAAAATCAATTTGAAGATGGGTGACGGTATAAAGTATAACTTTTCTTATTTATATTCATTACTTAGCATTTAGAAACTCCATTCAGATCAGCTGTCAAATACAGTTTATTTAAAAAAGTTCTTCTGTCAAATGACTCTTCGTTATGAGCTTTGATGTAGAGATTTTTCTCATTAAAAATTCATCAATATCTTAAATACAGTTCACTTTTATTTTTCACAAAGTATAAAAGTTTACGAGATTTTGATTTTTTAATTATAATTTAAGTTTTATAATAGAAACATTTTTATAGCGGCTAGAATTTGAAAATTTTTCAGAATATGACATTATATAATTAATAATTCTATTAATTAAACTAAGCTAATAATATCTCCTTAATAATTTATTATTTTATACTTAAGTACATTTATAAATAAAACTGATTAGTCAACTTTTGATATTTATTTAATTATTAACGTTTATATTTAGTTAATAGCTTAGATAAAATAGCCAAATGAGGATTCATTCATAAAATATTTACAAAAGAAACTTTGACATGGGACAGAATAATAAAATGACAAAGTCAAATAAACTCTATATACCCGAATTGTCCCCAAAAATCTAATGAGAGGGACACATGATACTGTGAACTGAGAGACCCGCTGGGATGATTACAAGGTGCGGGCAAAGTCCTGGTTTTGTTACGGAGTGTGTGTCAAGTTAATGCGATGCTATTTTATACTTTATATGTTCTTATATATGGAAATAAAATAACGAAAATGCCTTTGTGTGTGAGCAATTTTTTCGAAAAAACAAAATGTACATTGTTTGAAATGAAAAATCATTTAATAGTATGGATTTTATTAAAAAAAAGTTATTTTTCGAAAATAAAAGAAAACAATCATTATTACATTAGACGTCAAATTGGATTCAAAAATATTATATTCTCGCAATAGTAAAACGAACACTAATAAAAATACATTTTAATAATAGCATTCTATAAATGTAAACAGTCAAAAAATGTGAATTCATTCTATATTTTTACGAAAAGTCATTGAGGACAATGGCAATCCATGCATGTTATTTTACTATTAAAAAAACACGAATTTATGATATTTTTAAACTGTCTATTCATCTGTTTATCTGTTAATGTATTTGTCTGTTTGTATAAGACTTGGTCTAAATTTATATATAAGATATAAGGAGCTTGCTGCCTTAATACAAGAAATTGAGCGTAATAAGGTCACACATAAGGTCAACATGCCAATATTACAAGGTTAGAACATTTGATGAAGAACAATTTAGGCTATTATAGTTAATTAAACAATATATATATATAGTGATAAATATATATATATATATATATATATATATATATATATATATATATATATATATATATATATATATATATATATATATATATATATATATATATATATATATATATATATATATATATATATATATATATATATATATATATATATATATATATATATATATATATATAGTATATATGCCACCTAAGTGATAAATGTTGAATAAGGCAGGCCAGCAGTTTTAATTGTAAAATAAAAATCAAAAATTGAGGTTGTCATAGCGCATGAAATGGGATTTAAACGATCGTAC